>JAUPFV010000001.1:22395165-23789127 GCA_036936605.1 Limnanthes douglasii subsp. nivea | reverse complement strand
GCAATAACCAAGTCTAATGCTAGTTTCTCTAAATTTAAATATCTTATTTCAGCATCCAACAGACTTTTGCTAATGTAATACACCGGACGAGGGTAATTATCCACCTCTCTTACCAGCACAGCACTTATTGCATATTTTGACACTGCTAAGTATATGTAGAGTTCCCCCCCCCCGAACAGGTTTGAAGAGAGTCTTAGGTGAAGATAAATATTTTTTTGATTTCAATAAAAGCCTGATCACAATGTGGAGACCAATCAAAGTTTTTGGCATTCCTCAACACATGGAAGAATGGGGCACATTTGTCTGATGATCTTGAAATAAACCTGTTCAAAGCAGCCAATCGTTCGGTAAGTTTTTGAATTTCTTTGATGTTCCAAGGAGGGTTCATAACTAGTAAGGCATTAAGTTGATCTGGATCACGCTGAATTCCTTTCTCACTTATTATGTGACCTAAGAACTTTCCAGATCGGACCCCAAATACACACTTTTGAGGGTTCAGTTTCAAATTCACAGCCTCTAAGTTAAAAAATGTTTCTTGAAGGTCAGATATATGTGCATCTTCCTCCAAGATTTTAACCATCATATCATCTATATAAACTTCTATGTTTCTGCCAATCAGATTAGCAAATGTTTTATTCACTAATCTTTGGTAAGTGGCCCTAGCATTTTTCAATCCGAACGGCATCACCTTATAACAATGAAGACCTCTGTCTGTAATAAAAGTAGTATGGTTTTGATCCTTCGGATTTACTTGTATCTGGTTGTACCATGAAAATGCATCCATGAATGATAATAACTTATTTCTAGAATTTGAATCCACCAACTGATCTATCCGAGGAACGAGATAAAGATCTTTGGGCCATGCCCTGTTAAGATCAGTAAAATCAATGCACATGCGCCATTTGCCATTATTTTTCTTGACCAGAACAGGGTTGGCTGTCCACAAAGGGTACTGAGATTATTTAATGTGACCCATCTTGATCAAACGATAAACTTCCTGAACAATCACATATGTTTTTTCCTTAGAGAAAGACCTTCTTCTTTGTATAACTGGCGCAACATCAATTCGTATGGACAAACTATGAGAAATAATATCAGTTGGCACTCCAGTAAAATCACTTTTGCACCACGCGAAGACATGTTGATTATTTTTAAAAAAGGATAACAACCGGTATTTCAAATCTGGTGCCAATTTGGTACAAATTTTAACATTTTTTCCCTCAATGAGGGAGTGAGTTTCAACCTCCTCAATAGGTATTATAACACTGGGATACTCCATGGGATCATCAATTTCATTCTCATCAGTGGAAGGCTCCAACAACTACTAATCTCTGTTAACCTTGACTACCTCTAAAGACTTAGAGGCAAGGGCTGGTGCATAACATTCCCTAGCTACCTTCTGGCTACTTTGCACTACACCTATTTGTCCCTGGACAGCATATTTCAAATATTGGTGGACCATAAAGGCCACAACATGCATTCTGGAGAGCCAAGACCTCCCAAATATTGCATTGTAAGATGTTGGGCAATCCACCACAATAAACAGTACTCTTACCATTTTTTAAAGGGTCATTTTCCCAACAACACCTCTTCTTCGAATTCCCCAATCACATCTGCAAAACTTCCCGTGAAGCTTACGATGGTACTGTTTGAACGTTGTATGACCGAAGGGTTCCTCGTCTGCTTGTAGGAGCTTAAAGACAGGATGTTTCCAGCGTATATCGTTTCCTTCTATTGATGCCCCTATTACCACAGTATCTTCATGAGGTCCTGCAATTTCTCTAAGGTCATCCTCATCAAAAACTATAAAGGGAGATAGGGTTTGATACATGTGCGTGGACATCCTTTCATCCAACTGGGTGGCCAAATTGTGGACATGCCTATTCCATGATGAACTAAAAGGTGCAGTCTCAGTTCCCCTCCAAAAATGGTGAATGATTCGAAAAAAATAATCAAACCGAAGACAGTTTTGGTCTTGTTTGTTATTATGTCTATCCGATTTTGACTCGGCTCTGGATCAAGATACTCAGATTCTATATCGAAACTTTGAGTAATTACCATTGTATCTTCATATACGAATGTTCTAGGATTGTTCGAAGGATCAGTTCGGGGAGTATTGGCATTGGCTTGTGCATTATCCGGTCTGCTTCCCCCTATTTTTAACATAGGCTCCCGACTTACCCCTTTCAATGAGGTTCTGGACGTCCTGCTTCAAGGATATACAATCATGGGTATCATGTCCTATGTCATTGTGGTATTTGCCGAAACGGGTATTCCGGTTTTCTCTAGGGGATTGCAATGCTGCTAGCTTTCTACAGTGCACTTTGTTTTTAGTTTTGTCATAGATTGTATCCCCACTTACCCTAACTCAGCAAACCACTCAAGTTGAACCCAGGGTCCTCTCTTTGTTTCTGACCTGTTGGCTCTGAGTCTGGTTAGACTGATTTTTCCTTGATCGGTTAGATCATTTTCCAATCTCTTTTGACCTGTAACTGAACTGATTTGCAGCTGGAGGAGTTGTTGTTGTAGTATTGGACCTAACCTGGCGATGTACTCTGGTTTTCTTAGTCTCTTCAACGTTGATTTGTTTCCTCACATGATTCAACAAACCACCCCAGGTCATAGTCTTCTTCCGAGTCACTAAATTGGCTATATTACTTGGATTCAAACCTTGTCTGAGAGAAGCAATTGCAATTTGTTCAAAGCAATCTGCTAGCCCATTCTTTGTATTTACAAACCGGTTGATGTACTCCTTTAGAGATCCATTTGGCTCCTGAGCACAATGGATAATTGTGTCCTCATTTCCCTTAAGCTCCTTACTTCCAACGAATTGCCTTCGGAAGGCAACTCAAAATATACCAAAATTTCTTATGTATCCTTGAGGGAGACTATTGTACAATTTGGGGGAGCTTCCTATGAAAGTTTGGGAGAAGGCCCTACACAATAGTTTGTCGTCGTCGTCAAAATTCATCATCAAGTTCTTAAACTGCTCCAGATGATTGCCCGGATCTCGGCTCCCATCATACTTCTCCATCTTGGAGCTGTCAAACCTCTTAGGATTTAGGAAGATGTCCGGAGAATATTTTTGCAGACAAAGGCGATTGCCTCCAAGTCTTGTTATGGCTAAAAACAATATCTTCATTTGGAGTAGCAAAAATACTTGGTTTGGACTGAAAAGCAAAGAGATCAATCAGCGACTGGCCAATATGCAAGTTGGTTGAACCCTTACTGTTACCATGGTGTTTCTTAAGCCTGCCATGCATATCCCTTTTTCTTGAATGTTTTTTAGTCAGACTCATTTTCTTTTTTGACCGTCTTTTATCACTGCTTGAAGGCACTGATTCTTTAAGCTTTGCCTCATTAGATGAGTTGTTGGAGGACTCAGATGTAGAACTCTTTACATGTTTAGATCGGTGTGTCTTCTTAGAACTGCGATGGGTCTTTAGAGACTGTTTGTTCTGTCCATGATTGTCAGTGTGGTGAAGTACCGACGCACCGGATTTTTCTTTAACCCTTTTCTCTGCTTGTTTTATTACTCTTAGTGCCTTTATCTCAGCTCTCAACTGATCACGCTCCTCGATAGTATATTCATCATTTTCCTTTACAACTTCCACCTCAGGAGGTGGAATATTCTACTCATTCGGATCCATCTGAACTACTTTGTTTGCTGGTTTTGAATTGTAAAATTCAGGCACCGTCGTGCTTCCACTGTGGTCGCCAATTTGGCGTGGTTTATTTCTATTTGAGGGTAATTTAGTAAAGTATTTTAGGAATTTAGTGTTTAAGGTCGAGTGTAGTGAGATAATTAAGTTGTGTGCTTGTATTAAATTTTGATCACCCTCATTAATGAAAGTAGTTGGGGTATTTATACTTAATTAATGACCCATGGGCCTTTTGGATCGGATCGTGGAGTCGGGTCAAGTTTAAGGACTCATTAGCCCAAGGTGTAAAATTACTAGCACCTAGCTTAGTCATTTTCCACTATATTTGTCCTGTTCGGTTTCTCATGGTAGTTGTGTGGTCTGAATTGCCCTTCGGATAAAAGCAAAGTACACTGTCCAAAATATTTGAACTTATCAATAATAAATGTGAAACCATGCATATAATAGATGTGAAACCATATAATGAGAAAGTAGTGTAAAATATAACTTTAAAAAAATCAAAACATATCATGAGTGGTACTAGTTTTGTTCGTCTTAAAAGACAAACTCAATGGTATTTTTGGATTTTTTTTTCCGAGTTACGGTTGAAAAGATGCTGACTTTTAAAATTCAAAATTTATAGTGTAAACGAATCGTATATGAAACCTTCTTTGTTTTGCTAGATACGAAACCTTCTTTGTTTTGCTAGATGCGAAACATGTTTAAATTTTGTACTGTTATAAGGTCCACTATAATAGATACTAGATGTTGATGAGTCCGGATTCGAACAGCTACTCAAAAGGGGAGTCCAAAGTAAAACGCCCCGGAAACCGGACAGACTCCAAGACCTCAATTCGAACAGCCCTATTTGAACCGGACGGATGATTTTGAACACTGCAAGTATAAGGCAGTTCGAACTATGACTAAAGTACTAAAAAACCTAATCACTATCTGACTAAGCTACCTGTGCATTTGCTTAAACTTACTGGGTCTTTAAACTTGACCCGGGTCCATGAAACTTGACCCGAAAGCCCATAAGGGCCCAAATTACACACTATAAATACCCAACCACCAGCATTAACTATGGGTAAGAAAAATTAACTGCTGCCAGGCTGCTCAATTCTCTCACCACCCTTGAAACACCCTGAAATATCTTGAAACACCGTTAAACACCACCACACCACCGTGAAACACCCTCACGCCGCCTTAAAACTCCACTTAAAATTACCAGCCTACCCTCAGGCTACTTTTATCCTCACCAAATTGGCGACCACAGTGGGAGGCGACGGTGCCTGAATCAAACATTCAAAACCAAGTAAAAGGATTCTGTCCGAATGAATCCGGATAACCCAGAGCTTCCACCAGCTTTGCTCGAAGTGGTGGAAGAGAACGATGAATATACTGTCCAAGAGCGTGACAGATTGAGGGTTGAAATAGAAGCTCTGAGGGCTGAGAAGGCCAAGATGGGCATGAAGGAAAAGTCCAAAGCATCAGTTGCTCATCGCTCTGATAACCCTCGAGAGCATGAGGCTTCAAAGACTCATGTGAGC
This sequence comes from Limnanthes douglasii subsp. nivea, assembly GCA_036936605.1. Lineage (NCBI taxonomy): Eukaryota > Viridiplantae > Streptophyta > Magnoliopsida > Brassicales > Limnanthaceae > Limnanthes > Limnanthes douglasii. The sequence continues at coordinate 23,783,936 of JAUPFV010000001.1, read as the reverse complement.
ACTAAAAAGACACATGCTAGTTCTAAAAAGTCTCACCGGTCCAAGCCTGTGGAGAGCTCTGACTCAAGTTCAGAATCTTCGAACAGCTCTTCGGACAGTGAGGGGAATGAAAAGTCCTTGTCCTCCAGCAGTGACGAAGGGCGAACCAGGAAAAAACAAAAGCAAGTTAAAAAGTATTCCAGAAAAAGAGACCACCATGGAAGAATGAAAAGACACATTGGGAAAGGATCATCTCACAGCCGGAGACATATAGACCGGATGCTGGTGGATCCTTTTGCCTTCCATGATGAGCCAGGTATCTTTGCAACCCCTAATGAGGATACTGCGTTCAGTCGTGGGAGGAACTGGAGGCAATCGCCATTGTCTTCTAAAATTCTGTCCGGAAACCTCCCCAAGAGGTTTGATAGCACAAAGATGGAGAAGTACGACGGCAGTACCGATCCGGACAATCATCTGGAGCAATTCAAGAACTTCATGATGAACTTTGATGATGATGATAAACTGCTCTGTAGGGCATTCTCCCAATCCTTTACGGGGAGTGCTCTAAAGTGGTATAACAGCCTTCCTCAGGGCTGTATCAGAGACTTTGATACCTTTTGGGTGGCCTTCCGAAGGCAATTTGTGGGAAGTAAGGAGCTCAAGGGCAATGGAGACACTATAATCCATTGTGCCCAGGAGCCAAACGAATCGTTGAAAGAATACATAAGTCGTTTTGTGAACACAAAGAACGGGCTGGCTGATTGCTTTGAACAAGTGGCAATAGCATCCCTGAGACAGGGTTTGAACCCGGGCAACCTGGCCGATTCAGTAACTAGGAAGAAAGCCATGACCTGGGGTGGATTGCTAAATCAAGTCGGCAAACAAATTAATGTTGATGAAACAAAAAAGACCAGGGTGCACAGGCAGGTGAGATCCACCCCGGTAACACCAACTCCCAATCCAAACCAGTCCGGCAACAAAGCTAGAGAAACCGGACAGGGGCATGGAAGAGGAAAAGCTCAGTCTCAACCAGCTGCTCCTGCACAAAGTCAACAGTCTAGAAACAAAAGGGGGTCGTGGGTCCAGCCGGAGTGGTTTGCAGAGCTCAAAGAAAGTGTGGCAACCATTTTCGAGAAAACTAAAGATGAAATACACTACAGGAGACCGGCAACCTTGCAGTCTCCCAGAGAACATCGAAACAGTTCTTTTTGTCAGTATCACAATGATATTGGCCATTCTACTGATGATTGTATAGCCTTGAAACAAGAGGTTCAGAACCTGATTGAAAGAGGGAAGTTGGGTGCGTATGTCAAAAGAAGAGGAGGCAACAGGCCTGATAACACTCACCGGGCTGGTCCGGTTAATGCTGCCCCAGAAGGGGCCATGGTAATTGTTGAAAGGTTTGATGTGGAATCAGAGTATTTGGATCCTGATCCAACAAGGAACAGAGTGGGTGCGATAGAAGAACGTTCCAGGTCGGTCTCCGGGCTCATTAAATTCTTTGAGTCCTTGACAATTTTCGGAGGGGATACTGTAACTGCTCCTACCACTTCGTCAAGAAAAAGGCATGTCCATAATTTGGCTACCCAGCTAGAAGGGGGCATGACCTCTTATCAATCGTCAAGTTTATTCCCATTCATTGTCTTTGATGGGGATGATTTGAGGGACATTGCTGGCCCTCATGAAGATGCTGTTGTTATAGGAGCATCAATAGGGGGCAATGAGATAAGGCGAATCCTGGTAGATACTGGGAGCTCTGCCAATATCCTTTTCCTTGATACTTACAAGAAAATGAAAAACCCAGCTGTGATTCAGAAGTCAGACAGATCGATCGTAGGCTTCACGGGCAGCTCAGCCGATGTAATCGGTGAGTTCGAAGAGGAAGTATTGTTGGGCAGAGGCCCTTTCAAGAAAACAGTCAGAATACTTTTCATTGTGGTGGACTGTCCCACTTGTTACAATGCTATTCTAGGGAGATCTTGGCTCTCTAGGATGCACGCAGTGGCTTCAACAGTTCATCAGTGTCTAAAATATGCTGTTCAGGGGCAGGTTGGGGTTGTCCGGAGCAGTCAAAAAGTCGCAAGAGAATGCTATGCCACTGCCTTGGCTCCACGAACGCTGGGGGCAGTCCGAATGAATGATCAATAGCAGTTTGAGGGCCTTTCTGGGGGTGAGGGTGAAATTGATGACCCCAGGGAGACCCCCGGAGTGTTGATCCCAGTTGAAGAAGTTGAGACACACTGCATAGAAGAAGGGAAATTTGTCAAGATAGGATCCAAAATGCCACAAGTGTTGAAAGAAGAAATGTTGAAATTCTTAAAAGATCATCAGCACGTTTTTGCTTGGTGCAATGCTGATGTAACTGGAGTACCATCAGAAGTGATTTCTCATCACTTGTCAGTCCGAAGAGACATAGCACCTGTGGTGCAAAAAAGGAGAGCTTTCTCAAAAGAAAAGGCTGATGTCATTGTACAAGAGGTTGACAGACTCACAAAGATGGGGCACATTAAAGAAGCTCAGTATCCTTTGTGGACTGCCAATCCAGTCTTGGTAAAAAAGAAAAACGGTAAATGGCGAATGTGCATAGACTTCACAGATCTCAATCGAGCCTGCCCAAAAGACTTGTATCCGGTTCCCCGGATAGATCAGCTGGTAGATTCTACTTCTGGGAACAAGCTACTCTCCTTCATGGATGCTTTCTCCGGATATAATCAGATCCAGGTGGATCCAAGAGATCAAGAGCATACTACTTTTGTTACTGATAGAGGATTACACTGCTACAAGGTGATGCCCTTTGGTTTGAAGAATGCTGGGGCTACTTATCAAAGGTTAGTCAACAAAGCATTTGCTAATCAGATCGGAAGAAATATGGAGGTTTACATTGACGATATGATGGTGAAAAGTGTGGAGGAGCAGCTACACTTGTCCGATCTCCAGGAGACTTTTGCAAACTTGGCCAAGGTAAATTTAAAGTTAAATCCTGAAAAGTGTATATTCGGAGTGCAGTCCGGGAAGTTCTTGGGGTATATTATAAGTGAGCATGGGATACAGCCCGACCCGGACCAACTCAATGCTTTGTTCCAAATGGAGCCTCCTCGAAATGTTAAAGAAGTACAGCGGTTAACGGGGAGGTTAGCAGCTTTGAACAGGTTTATCTCTAGGTCTTCGGACAGATGTGCTCCTTTCTTTCAAACTTTGAAAGGTGCAAAGGGGTTTGAGTGGACACCACAGTGTGATGAGGCGTTCAATGAAATTAAGAAGCATCTGTCCTCTCCAAAGACTTTATTCAAACCAATCGATGGGGAGACTCTATTTGTGTATCTGGCTGTTTCAAGTTGTGCCATCAGTGCTGTGTTAGTTAGAGAGGTTGATGGGTATCCTCACCCAGTATACTACATCAGCAAAAGCCTGATTGATGCTGAGCGACGTTACTTGAAACTTGAAAAGCTAGCATTGGCCTTGGTAATAGCTGCAAGAAAGATGAGGCCTTATTTTCAGGCTCATCCTATTGTAGTCCGGACATCTTTCCCTTTAAAGAATGTCCTTCAAAAGGCAGACATTTCAAGCAGAATGACAAAGTGGTCAGTAGAGTTGGGGGACTTCGACATAGACTTTGCTCCTCGAACAGCAGTAAAGGCTCAGGCTGTGGCTGATTTTCTGGTCGAATTCCATTCTGATAGGGACTTAGAACAACTTGCTGATTCAAAAGACAAGAAAGTATGGATTGTCCGAACAGATGGAGGATCCAGTGCCATAGGATCTGGGGCAGGAATATGTCTTACCTCTCCTTATGGAGACAACATGTATCAAGCTATTTGTTTTGCTTTCAGGGCATCCAATAATGAGTCCGAATACGAAGCAGCTATAGCTGGGTTGAAATTGGCTTACATCTGTGGGGCAAAACGGGTCAAGCTGCTAAGTGACTCCCAATTGCTTATCCACCATGCCTTGGGTCTATCAGAAGCTAGAAAAGAACAGTTAATCAAGTATTTACTTCTCTTGAAAAATGAGGCAATGAAGTTTAAAGCTGTTGTCTATGAGCATATTCCCCGGGCAGAGAATGAATTGGCAGACTCATTGGCAACAATAGCATACACGGAGTCCTATCCGTGGATCCATGTGCTTGAAAGTCCTTCCATTCAAATTGATGAAGGGGAGAAAGAGGAAGTTTTTGAAATACAAGCAAATAAACCTCAAGATTGGAGGTCTCCACTTATACAATATTTGTCTGATGGCGTCGTACCCTTGGTTAAATCACAAGCCAGAACATTAAAACACAAGGCTCATGGTTTCATCATGATTAGAGAGGTCTTATACAAGAAATCCTACAGCAAACCTCTCCTACGCTGTTTAGGGGATCATGAGTCACAAATGGTTCTCTCCGAATTGCATGATGGTGAGGGATCAGCCCATTGTGGATTTAGAGCATTAACAAGAAGAGTGCTTCTCTCCGGATATTATTGGCCTTCAATAATGAAAGATGCCAAGGAACTGGTAAGAAGGTGTGACCCCTGCCAAAGGTACAGCAATGAAATTCATGTACCAGCCATTCCTATGGAATCAATTTCTGAGCCTGTCCCTTTTGCTCGATGGGGATTAGACTTAGTTGGGCCTCTCCCTATGGCGTCCGGAGGGCGTAAAACCATAATCGTAGCCATTGATTACTTTTCGAAGTGGATAGAAGCAGCCCCCTTGGCAGGAACAACATCAAAGGCTGTTATAAAATTCATTCTATCCAACATATGTTGCAGATTTGGTGTCCCTCAAAGAATAACAACAGATAATGGGCCACAGTTTGACAACAGAGAAATGGAGAGCTTCTGTGCCTCAAGGGGTATTCAGCACTGCTTTTCTTCACCATTCCACCCACAAACTAATGGGCAAGTTGAAGTGGCTAATAGAACAATATTGTCCGGTTTAAAGAAAAATCTGGAAGGGGCTGCTGGAAAGTGGCCTAGTTATTTACAAGAAGTCTTGTGGGCCTACCGGACAACGCCTGGGGCTGCCACACAAGAATCGCCTTTTGCCTTGGTCTATGGGATGGATGCAGTAGCTCCCATAGAGAAGACACTCCCCTCTTTTCGTGTTCATAACTTCTCCGGACAGGCTAATGAAATAGCAATCAGAAATCAGCTTGATTTAATTGAAGAAAGGCGAATAAAAGCTCATCTTAGAATGGTACACTATCAGGGCTTGATGAGAAGCAGGTTTGCTTCCAAGGTTAAAAGAAGGGATTTTCAACCAGGAGATAAAGTATTGAGGAAAGTTTTCCTGCACACCAAGGAAAAGCTCTTCGGAAAGTTGGCCCCAACCTGGGAGGGTCCGTATACTGTGGTTGAAAGAATCAAGCCTGGCACATATTGGCTGGAAGATAAAGATGGTAGGGTTTTAACTCACCCTTGGAATATTGAACACCTTCGAATGTATTTGGAATAAAACTTATGTAAATATTTACTTGTTTAAACATCCATGTAAATATTTGGGGGCATACCACTACCTCTCTCTGGCGCCACGGAGAGCTTTAAATGAAACTTGGAGCTTTTTTGAATAAATTTTCTAAGTTTTTACGAAATTCTGTTGATTGCCATACTACCCGGACTGAAAGATCTAAGGGCTATTTAAATTCTAGCCAGAGAAATTAAACACTCTCACAATACGAAGTACTTAAACAAACTCTAGAGTAAGAGAAAGGTTGTGCAAAATAAAACATTCATTCAGTAAACTTAAAGTTGCCTTGGCCTTCCAAGGACTTTGTGAACAAGTTTAAACATAATACAAAACTCTGTCCGGATAAAACGGACAGCATCACAAAAAAGGTGCCTTGGCCTTCCAAGGACTTTGGTTCAAACAAAAATTAAACAAAGCAAGTTATAAACTAAGGAAGAGCCTTCGAAGATGGCTCACCCATATGTGTGTTCTTGTCTTTAATATCGCTCTTCTCTTCGACTTTTTTCTTGCCTTTAGGGTCGATCTCTTCCTCCCCAGGGCTCTCTCCGGTTTCCTCTTCATCACCAGATGAAGGCTCATCAGAGTACCCCTCGTCATCAGCCATGGTCCAGTATGGGAGATCATCATCATCCACATAACGCCATAAGTTCCCAAGTCTCCTCTTCGGGAACTTCTCATGAAATAAGAGGACCATGTCAGACTTTACCTTTTCGATCAGTAGTTCTTCACTCCGTAGCATCTCCTTGGCATAAGCATTGACTTTGGCCTTGATCATGGCCTCTTGATCCTTCACCAGGGCAGCTTTCTCACCAATAGCTTGAGTCACTGCATTCTCCAAAGTAAGTTTGTCAGTAGTCAGATTGGTGACAATCTTTTCTTTTGCTGCAGTCTCATCTTTTGAGGTTTTCAAGTCTTTCTCCAACTCGGACAGCTTAGCCTGGAGATCTTCTAGGGTTTTCTCCAAAGAGGCAATTTTTGTGTTGCTCTCATCTTTACTCCTCTTCAGCTGTTCATTTGATTCCTTAAGCAAGTCAACCTGGGTAGTGGCACCTCGGAGGTTATCGGACAGTTTCTCTTTCTCAGACTTAAGCTCCTTAATGATTTCTGCCTGATTCCGGACTTGCCTTTCCAAGGTAAGCACAGGTTGCACGTTGCTAAGGAGAGAGTGAGCTATGATATCCCTTTCGCTGGAGACCAAGAAAGTCTTGCCATTAAAGTTCACTGTGTTGGAACTACTTGGAGGAACGTATGGCCCAGCAAACTCATCTCTTGACAGACCAAGAAAGTAATCGCCTAGAGGACCCAGGCCGGTGACGTCCACTTCGTCCATGTTGATCTCTCCCTGTTCAATATCATCAGTGTGAAGCTCCCCGGGAATCCCTTCGTTAAGGTTTTCTGGGATCTCTTCGGCTAATGTAGGATCAACTGGAAAAGTGGGCTCCGGGTCCCGGAGAGCAAATTCTTCTTCTTGAGAAGTTTTCTTCTTTTTTACTTCTCTCTCAGCACCCTCACTTACTTGCTTACGGGTTCGTTTGGAGACCCTCGTAGGTTTTGAGGGAGTCTCTCCGTGTTTCTTACTTTCCACTTCTACCACCTGTAGAAGGCTTGCATCAACTTGAGCTGGAATTGGCACCTCTGTGTCAGTTAGGGCCTTTTTCTCTGAATCTCCTGTTGTTTTCCTCCCTTTCTTCTTCTGGCCCTTCATCTTACTTGGGGCTTTGGCCCGAAGAGGGAGGAAAAGAGTTCCATCTAGCTCGTGAGATCTTCTTAGCACTACGTCATCATCCGGAGGGGTGGAGAACTCCTCCCATGTTAGATCCCTCCGACCTGTGGTGTTCCACAGGTGAGATCTGGCTAAGTTTCCCGGAGTGAACGCCTTGTGAAACCGGTTCTCCCAGTTTTCAGCAGCCCATGCGTTTATCTTTCCACAAGTATCCTGTCCGGCTTTTGCATAGTCTCCGAACTCTTTTGGCAGTTCTAACAAAATAAAAAAAAAACTAGTTAGTGAAAGTTTAAAGAAGGAAAGATTCGAACAGACGCTTAAAGAGAGAACTTACGATCACTTCTCCATCTGCTTCGAAGAAGGCTAGGATTCTCCCCGACTTTAATCTTCTGGCCATTTTCCCATGAACCACTTATGAACAGGAACTGGCTCCTCCATTTATTCTCCGACTCCAGGAGATCGTCGACAGCTTTCAGGTTGTTCCCCATATTAAAGTGATAAAATGGGAACTGGTGGTGTTTGCATAGGTTGGCAACAGCAGCGAACTCTTCCATTGGAAGAGGAATTCCGGACAGCCTGGATGCCATAATACATGACATCAGGGTGTACCATCCGTTGGGGCTCAGCTGCGATGGGCATAGCTTCACTAAGTGGAAATAGCGCACTATCTCCGGATCCAATGGGAACCTGAGTCCCCAATTGAACAGCTCTGTAAAAAATACAATCTCATTCCTCTTACAATCCATCGGGGTCTCTGGATCGATGGGAATTCGGATCTTTACATTTTCAGGGATCCCCCACTTAGTGCGAAGCCGTCCCAAGTCTCTAGTGTGAATAAATGCATACTTGGTTTTTAACAAAGATAAGAGATACTTAAACTCTACCTTGTGAAAGCAGGGCCCAACTCTCCCCTCAAGGCTCTCCGGCAGATCCGGACGCCTTAGATACAACCCTTCTTTGCCTTTTTTGGCAGCGACTATGGCAGTTTCAGCTTGTCCGGATGACTCGGACTCGAATCTGACCTCCTCAGTGGAGTCTTCCATCCTTTCCTCCATTACAGTTGGAGGAGCTTCTACGGAAACAGCCCGGGGAGGGATGAAGCTTGGCACAGCTGATCCTCCGGACTGTTGGCTAGATGTGTGCTTTTGAGATCTCACCTCAGTTGGAGTTTCTGAGGTCGAGGCTTCCTTAGGAGGTAGTGGACTGCTAGTCTCCGGACAGACTGGCCTTTCCCGGAGAGTCCTAACAGCTGACCCAGACTCCGATTCACTAGTTTTCTTTGTGGAAAGTCCTTTGACCAGTCTGCTTGGTCTTTTCATAATCAGCTTGTCTGGAGAATGATCGGAGTCGGACCCCATGGCAATGAAAGTAGACTTTTTTCTGACACTTGTAACAACAACCCCCGGTTCAACAATGGGGATTGACTCTTGAACTGAAGAGTCTGAAACGATGGGAGAAAGTGTTGTTCGAAAGAGCTTTCTAGGTTTTGTACCTTTTGAGGAGGACGAACCTCTATCAGATTCTTCGATCGAGGGGGCTGGTTTCTCGACAGGCGATGCTGGGAGCCCAGCTGCGATCCTTTTCTCTTTTTCAACCCTTTGAGCTTTCTCTAGTTCTGAAAGATTGAGCCAGCCACCCTTGATTAAAGCTGTTCTTGCTGTGAACATAAAACGATTAAGGAAATTTTGAGGTTTTAGAGAGATGAAGTTTAGAGTGAAATGATGAAGTAGAAATGAGACTGTGAAAGATGAATGGTATTTATAGTAAAAGTAAAAAAGGGGGGTTTGATTCCTAGGAGAATCCGAAAAGTTGGGCAATGATTAAAAGACGGCGCTGACGTCATCAAAACCATTTAAAGAAGTTACCTATTCAATAAAGTGATGTAATTTTCGAGGTAGAAAAACGGCTGGAGTGGCCAACCGGAGGGTGACACGTGTCCCACTACTCCTGACAAATAACCGTTTGGAATTCGTAACGATCGGCCTGTCCGGGCCTATCTCACATCTCTTCGAATTAAAAAACCACTTCTCCAACCGGACAGTTTTTCAGTTCTTTAAACAAAGATACTTGTTCAAACATCTAAAAAAGGGGCTCCTGATGAGTCCGGATTCGAACAGCTACTCAAAAGGGGAGTCCAAAGTAAAACGCCCCGGAAACCGGACAGACTCCAAGACCTCAATTCGAACAGCCCTATTTGAACCGGACGGATGATTTTGAACACTGCAAGTATAAGGCAGTTCGAACTATGACTAAAGTACTAAAAAACCTAATCACTATCTGACTAAGCTACCTGTGCATTTGCTTAAACTTACTGGGTCTTTAAACTTGACCCGGGTCCATGAAACTTGACCCGAAAGCCCATAAGGGCCCAAATTACACACTATAAATACCCAACCACCAGCATTAACTATGGGTAAGAAAAATTAACTGCTGCCAGGCTGCTCAATTCTCTCACCACCCTTGAAACACCCTGAAATATCTTGAAACACCGTTAAACACCACCACACCACCGTGAAACACCCTCACGCCGCCTTAAAACTCCACTTAAAATTACCAGCCTACCCTCAGGCTACTTTTATCCTCACCAGATGTGAAGGCCCACTATGATAGATGCTAGATGCGAAACCAGCCGACTATGATACATGCGAAATCATATAATGAGAAACTTGTGTAAATTATATGTTTTAAAAAAACAAAACATGTAATGAATGGTACTAGTTTTGTTCGTCTTAAAAAATAAACTCAATGACATTTTCATTTTTTTTCCGGTTACGGTTTAAAAGATATGAACTTTTAACATTTTAAATTAAAAAAATAAAAGAAGGAGAATGGATCTAGTTGTTTGCTGGATTTTTTATAAAATGGTATTTTAGGTATAAAATCTTTTAAATTTATTGGACTTTTATCCGTAATAGGTTTGTTCGATGGGTCTTAAATGGTAAGTCTCCTTAAAAAATGCTAAAAAAAATTAAAAAATAATGTATATAACTAAAATTTTAAAATAATTTTTATTCTGGTGGAAGAATTTTAAATATTTCAATGTATTTGATCAGAATAGAAGATAGTAACATCGAATAAAAATTTTAAAAGATTTTCTAATAAGAAATCTAGAATTGAATTTTAAATCATTATTAATTTGTTCTTCATTAACTAATTACTTATTAGTTAGGAAATTTACTTTTATTTACATAAATTCTTAAGTTAAACTATGTCTTAAAACTAAAGATACGGCTAATTAAAAAAACTAATTTTAAGATACGTATTTAAAAATATAATATTAACCAAAAGAGAATACCTTCTAGTTTATTAGTAATAACAAAGAAATTGAAGTTATATATTTTCGTCTACTCAGTCGGGCTCTAAGAATGAAACAACCTAAAACCAGAGTCTCGTTGGCGTAATTCTTCTTCTCCGATTATCCTTCGTCTCTCCGGCTATGGAGATACACAACAACGATTTTTTTGAAGATGACGATTTCTCTAATCTCTCTTCTACTCACAAAGCACATAAACACCAACAATAAAAAAACTTACGTTGAAGTTCTTTCAAACATATCCAAATCGAAAATGGATCTGATATCGGAAAGGATTTGTGTCAAAACTGATCACATTTCCTTCCATTACTCTCAGGAAATTAAAGAACAACTGGAAGGCAACTCTAAGATAACTTTGGTGGGAAAATTTAAAAATAGAATACCGAAAAGGAACTCTATTATGAATTTCTTGAAAAACTTCAAATTCAGAGGGCAAATGAATATGGAAATCTTTGATTCGCGTCATATATTTATGGAGTTTAGTCTCAAGGAAGATGTCTGTTTAATATGGTCCAAAAACATCTGGAATTTCGATGGAAATGAGATGAGGCTCTTAAGATGGACTCCTGGATTTAATAGTAAAAAGAAAGTCCCCTGCCTCTGATTTGGGTCAGGTCTAAAAGATTACCAGAATTCTATTTTAATACTAAAATAATCACAGATATGGCCTCATCTATAGAAACTCCATACAAGGTTATATTTCCAGAGATTAATATAGCTCACAAAAATGGTTGTTCTGCTCTTATTGAATTGGACATCAACCAAAAGCTTCACAGCAGAATATGAATAGGTTTCGGTGATAACAAGGGTGAATGGATATTTGTTTCATACAAAAATTTGTCATTCTACTGTAATATCTGTAACCACAAGGGCCATAAAGACTCTGAATGCAAGAAAAGGAAAACTTAAGAACAAACAGAAAAATGAACTACTAAAATTACAGAGCAAAGAAATAAACAAAACCAAAACAGTTTGCAAATTTACATTCCAAAGATTAAATTGTTAGTATAGCAAAATGTTCAAACGGATGCTGAAATTAAATTCAAGATTACTGAAGATAACATCAAGGAAAATGAGATACAAATTGAAGAAACAGAGGTTATCGAATCCATAAAGACATTAGAACAAGGTTTATCTAATGATGCCTCCCCAGAATTTGGAAATCCAAATGAGGAAGGTACTCTATCTGTTAAATCTCGATGTAGCACTTCAGGCTATCAGTTAGTAAAATCGTCTCCTAAATTTAAATAGATCATGGTCAAGAAACTCAAAGCAGTAAAGAAAATCAAGAAGCCAAACAAGAAAGTGATCAAGTCTTTGATTTATTCAGAGACAAAGCAGAAACAAAAGTCTTTTTCTGATCATGATAAGTCTGATTAGTTGGAATCTAAGAGGGATAAACAACAATCCTACCATCCAATGGCTTAAGGACATATCCATAAAAAAAACAAAATCCAGGTTCTGGCAATTCAAGAGCATATGGTTGATAGTGACAAGATGAAAGAAATTTCTTCTAAGATTGATTTCAGTAACTATGCTTCGAATGTTTCGAATAAAATTTGGTGTTTTGGAAGGATAATATTAGGATTGATTTACTAATCAATCATGAACAGTGCTTGCATCTTGATGTTTATAACATTGACTCTGATATTAGCTATAATCTCTCGATTGTTTACGCTAAGTGTAACAGAACTCAAAGGAGGGATCTTTGGAATGTGTTAAAATCTGTGGCTGACAAAGACAAATCTTGGATGACGGTTGGAGATTTTAATGTTATTACCAACAATAATGATCAAGTTGGTTGCTCCTTTACTTGCTTGAACAGTATAGAAGATTTTAATGACTGCATCAGGGAGTGTAAGCTTGTATATGCAGGCTATGGAGGCTCAAAATTTACTTGGGATAGAGGGTTAAGGTGGAAAAGGATGGATCAAGCCATGATTAACAACAATTGGCAGACCTACTTCAAGAATACCCAAGTTTTCACATGGTCAGCACATGTTCTTACCATGCTCCCTTACTCATAACTGCTAAAACATCTGATAATCAGCAAATAAATAACAAAAAGAATTTTAAATTTATGAATATGTGGCTCAACGATGAATCTTTCATGAGTATTGTAGAAAATAACTGGAAATTAAGTATTGCAGGTCAAACTAACCATGTTTTTTGGTTCAAGCTCAAAAGGCTGAAGAAGTGCCTTAAATATTGGAACAGCGAGTCTTTTGGTAACATTTTCAACAAGCTTAAGGAGGCTGAGGATGAAGTTAATATAATAGAGCAGCTTCACACTCTCCAGCAGAATACTATCTCTAAAGCCAACCTTGAGAAAGCTAACAGTCTATACATTAAAGCCATGAGAATTGAAGGTAACTATTGGAAGCAAAAATGTTATAATGATTGGTTAAAGGACGGAGAGCGCAACACAAAGTTGTATCACTCTTATATTAACAAGAAAATAAAAATAAGGAAAATAAAAAACATCAAAGAGGGAGATACATGGCTCACTGAAGATGATAGTATTGGAAAGTGAGCTGAATATTACTTCAAAAATGTCATTGCCACTGATCCTTACTGCAGCAAAGACGATGAGTTAAACATGATCAACAATGACATCTTTAATTACATTCCTAGTCTGGTAATTAATGAAGAGAACGTTTTATTAATAAAGTATGCCACTGAAGATAAGATCTGGAAAACGATTTTAAATATGAACAAAGATAGCGCAGTAGGTAGGGCTGTCAAACAGGTATTTCAGATACGAATCTGCTTATATCCGAATCTGAAATCCGAAATCACTATTCGAATCCAAATCCGAATTTTTTATTTAAATAATATTTGAATCTGTATCCGACGGATATTATAATATCTGAATCTGAATATCCACTAAAGTTCTTAACTAATTGCATTATTGGTTAGGCTGCCTTTATAAACACCTTAGTAGAAATTCATATTCCCATTTTAGATGTGGGATAAGGTTAAAAAAATATGCTTATTTTGAAAAGCCACCATGTCTTTTCTTTTATAAAAGTTTGGTAGCAATTCTTATCCACATTTTAGATGTGGGATAAGAGTCATAAGACTAAAAAAGATATACTTGGTAAGAAAAGCCACCATGTCTTTTATAAAGAGCTTGGTAGCAATTCTTTTTCCAACTTTAGATGTGGGATAAGATACAATTTTTAAAAAAGCAATATTCCATATTTATGGACAACTTTGTTAGTATTTTGTTTTGCTTTTTAAGATGTGGGATAGCTAAAAATCATGTTTAAATAATAAAAAAATTATATATATTTATTTATACAATTTCGGATATCAGGTATTTCGAATACGGATATGATTATATCCATATCCGCTATTTCCGGATACAAATTCGGATATGAATATTATCCGTTTTCTTTCGAATACGGATGTTATCCGTTTTCTTCGGATTCGATATCGAATATTTCGCTCGGATATCGGATTTTTCGGATTTTTTTGACAGCCCTAGCAGCAGGGATAGATGGATTTAACATCAAATTCTATATATCTTGTTGGGGTATCATCAAAGCAGATATGTGTAATTCCATTAACTTTTTTATTGATGGCCAAGACATACCAGGGGGTATCTTTGCCACGGGTCTGTGTCTCATTCCCAAGACTAATAATCCAGTTTCTTGGACTGATTACAGACCTATTGGGATTTGTACAATGCTCAATAGGATTTTGTCTAAGCTGATCAACTCTAGACTTTCTGTCATCCTTCCAAATATAATCTCTCAATACCAGGGAGCTTTTGTCTTGGGAAGGTTAATTCAAGAGAATATTTTGGCGGCTAAAGAGTTGATATATGATCTGAAAAGGAAGCCCAATACTGGCAACATCAGTATTCAATTAGATATGACGAAAGCATTCGACAAAATGTCTTTTCCTTTTCTTACTAAAGTTCTAATCAAATTTGATTTAAATGATTATTTTGTTAGGCTTGTTAACAGGTTAACAAAAAACATCAACATATCCTTGTTGATCAAGGGTGGCGATTATGGATATTTCAACCCCAAAATAGGCTTGAGATATGGTGATCCCCTGTCTCTAAGTCTTTTCATCATTGGGGAAGAAGTTCTCCTTATGGGTCTTCAAAATCTTTACAATAATAACAGGAAAATGAATTATAATTCTAGATCTCACCCGTTTATTCCTTGTCTGGCATTTGCAGACGACATATTGATCTTCTCAAACTGCTTACAAGACTCCATTACTAAGCTCAGTGATTTCCTGGATATATATCAAGAGACTTCTGGGCAAGCCATTAACAAAAACAAGACAAAGCTTATTTCTTGCTTCTCTTCTCTTCAGAGTAGAATTAATCATATTGAAGTCAAAATTGGTTTCAAATTTGAGAATCTCCCTACTAAGTACTTAGGGATTACTTTAAATAGCAGAAATAGTCGTAGTAAATATATAAAGATCATTGACAAGATTAATGAAAAGATTGTGGAATGGTATTGCAAGCACCTATCTTTTGGTGGGAGACTGGTCCTCATTTTGAGTGTTTTAATGACTATCCCTTGTTATTGGTTATAGAATAACACGCTCCCTATTAGCATTATCAGCAAAATTGAGAAGACTCTGAAAGAAAAATTATGGAAGAATAATGCATGGGACACTCACTCTTTGTCTTCATTCTTATCTCCAGCTAGAATGAATCAGATTCAAGCCTTCTCTATTGACACTAGCAATGAGGATATCTTGATTTGGAAGTGCTCAAATGATATCAACTTCAATATAAAGATGACATGGAACAAGATCATACAAAAAGCTCCTCATTCTTCTATGTTTAAAGAAATTTGGGACAGTCTCATTCGAATGAAGTTTTCTTTTCTTCTTTGGAAGCTAATCATGAAATACATTCCAATAGATTCTGTTTTGCAGAAAAAAAACACCTGCAAATGGCATCGAAGTGTCAATTCTGTATGAACTATGAAGACATCAATCATGTGTTTGTGAGTTGCAATCAGGCATGGAAAATTTGGACTTACTTCAGTGACATGTTCAAGATTCGTATAGAATGACATATGGTAATCATTCACGTAATCAAAATTTGGCAAAACTTTACTGCAAGTAAGACCCATATTACTCATTTGATGTCTGCTGTTATTTGCTGGACCATCTGGCAGAACAGAAACAAAGTTAAGTTTTCTAGGGTTATCAGAAATATATGTGACTCCATAACTACATCAAAAGATAATTGTCTCTTTAGATGTTTCGAATTCTTTCACCAGAAAGCATTGGACCAAAACCAAGAATACTAATATAATCTTGGGTTATTCGAGCTTTAAGAATAAGCCTACTTATCTTGCTTGGAAAGCCCCGAATGATGGTAGGATTAAGCTTAACATGGATCCTTCAGTGCTGTGGAATGCTGAGTCCAGTGGAAGCTGAGGCTCACGCCTTACTGGATGGATTGTTGATTTGCAAGCAAAATCACTGGACCAATGTAGATATTGAGTCGGATTTCCAGACTCTGATAAATCATCTGGCTTTCGGTGGTGAACCTTGGTTCCTTGAGCCGATTTTGAAAATCTGTAGAAAAACTCTTTCTTCCTCGATGATTTTCAAATACATCTCAAGAGTTCAAAATCAAGTTGCGGATTGGCTTGCTAAATGGACTCTAAGATGTAAAATGAAACCAAATTTCAGAAGCTTTGATATCCCTTCTATGCTTCAATCGCCTATCTTCGTAGAAAGCCTGGGTTATGGATATTTTTCTCATATTGAAAATTGAAATGGATGGATACTGCTCTCTTCTTTTCTCTTTCTTTGACAGGTAAAATGAAGGAAAGGAGAAAGTTCGAAACAAGGAAGAGGATTCAATGGAGATAGGAAAGCTTCAAGGTCTTGGCTATGGTGGTTTTGAAGTTGAAAGCTATGCTAGATAGATGGAGTTTTTTTTTTTCAAATTTTGAGAAGCGTGGGAAATTTGGGCGCTTGTTCAGTTTCTATACATTTTTAGAAATAATTGCTTGGTGACCCCTGAGGTCGTGTAACTCTTTTTAAAAAGCCTTTCTTTCTAATAAAAGTATCTCTTGTTAAAAAAAATAGTATTAACCAAAAGAGTAACTACATCTTTTAAATTTGTATCATTATTTACAATGCTAAAAATAGTGGTAATAACTTAACTATCGAAAAGGTAATATTAAACTACTGGGTGCGTTAGCATTACCCTTATATATTTTTAATGTCTTATAAAATAAAGTTAAAATTTTATTTGAAACTAAAAGCATAAACTATCGAGTTTTTTTCTTTTTTCTGTTAAGTACCCTAAAATGAAATAACAGGTGTACCCACCTCTTATATATAGAAATCCCAATAAGTTGTAAAAACCTAAAAACTAAAAACCAGTATTTACCATTCAATACAACAAACAAAACAGAAAGAAAAAGAAAACAACATTTGTTTTGTTGTCCAGTTTTTCTCTCAATAAAAGCTTAAGGAGGGTTTCTCTTCCTCTCCATAAACATTATCCTTTTCTAAACTCATAACAACAACAACAACAACATGGGTTGTGGAAAATCAAAGCTTGCCGTCGCAACCGTAGACACCACAACCCTGAGAAAACCTTCAATTGGGGCATCAGAGAACGCCAAGAACAAGGAAACCATGTCTCAGACAAGCACTGTCAATGAAGAAAATGCAGGATCGTCCGTGGTGATGAAACCAGAAAGCGAAAAAGAAACAGGAAGCATCAACAAGGTAAATGACTCAGGTGAGGATATTAATGCCAATGCAGGAGTTGTTTACAGCGTCGAGGAGACTCCGGCTTATCAAAATGCAGCATTAGCGGAAGAACAAAAGATAGAAACAGAGGAAATTATCAATGAAGAGAATGCGACGGAGGAACCAAAAGTAGCTGAGGTAGCAATCGCAGTAGCTACAGAGGAAATTGTTTTGGAGGAAACCGAGTCACAGGAAACTGTGACCGAAGACGTAGTTGTCGAAGAAACAAAGCAAGATCAAAATGGTTTGTCATTTTCAACATAAAGCTACCATTTTGATAAATACTGCCTGTTTCTTCGCAGTAAAGATCATTTAGAAAATTACTCTTTTGACGTCAACTTAATTATTATTATTTTCAATAAAAGATTACGATATACCTTGCTTGTTTTACTGATCTTGTTTCTGGAATGTACGAACAGGAGAGGACGAAGCGCAGCCTGCATCAACAGAAGCAGTTAGTCCTGTGGAAACCGCAGTTGAAACCGAGGTCGCAGCTCCTGCAAGTGAAGAATTTAATGAGAATGCTCCTGCTTCTGTGGTTGAAACCGAGACTGCTGCAACAGAAACAGAAGCTGAAAAGGAAGAAACTGATGAGAAAATTGAAGAGGTTCAGGTAACAGCAGCCGACTCAACCAATTGAAGATATGAGAATTACCTGATGTATGTATATGAAGTGTAAAGCGATGTAACTTTGGTTTATCTACGGCCCAAAAAGAAGTTTGGAAGGATAATGTTTATTCACTGATTCAATTATTATAATCAGTACAGAGATTTTCACAAGCAAGTTGTGATTTACTGTATCCAAATGATATTATTCAACCGAACAATGAGAAAACCACTTCGATAGAACAAGTTTATAGCAAATCAATCAAGATGATCAAGCCAATATTTCAACAAGTAAAAAGTTCATAAATTTGCACAGATCAAAGATGTTTATTGCTATAATAGATCAAACAGTATAGGGAAGCTAACATATTTGTGGAATAAGATCTGTCAGTTGGATATATTGACAATTGTTATATACATGAATAGATAAGTACATTACCATATACAAACAACTTTCTCCGAATTCCCCATTTATCAGCAATAAATTTGTACAAAAATCTGCATGCTAAGAATGTTGATTGAGGTCCTATACAGTTTCACCCCTAGCATCAGACTCGGTACTCATTTTCAGTACAGTTGTTAATCGAAACTTGGACATCATAAAATTTCCTTCGGGATCTATTATGACATTATCTTCCAAATGAGGACCTATCACACTGCATGACTTCCATGTACGACCCGTTAATGGAACACCATAATAAACTAAATGATCGAAGATGCTGTTTCCCATTACCGACCTACAGAAGATATGATAGACAGCTCAGGCAGAGATTTCTTTGTTTCGATAACTTATCACTATACATTTACATGTTAACCTCTTCCATTGAGATGTGTTAAGGCTACATGTAGATCTATCTAAGTCTAATTGTTTAGATCATTTTCAGGTGTTTAGGCCACAACTTTGAGCAACCTTTAGATAGTTGCTTTGATTTCAAATTTGATCAATTTTCAGTATAATATTACAGTCTAAAGAGTACAAATGGGGCTTGCCTGCTACAAGAGGGATCTTCACCGGAACCATCGCAAACCTTCTCACCTTCATAATCAGAACTTCGTGATCCAACGTCATATAGCCACACCTAGGGGAATAGAAGTATGTTCAATTGTACAAAAAAGCAAATAACGAGGTATCATGGTGATATCTTGTTACTATCCAAAGTATTTGTTATGTTAGATAGAGCCAATACCAAAATCACAAAACGGCTAACTAATTATGATATAAGAGCTCTTCCCTTGTGCATAGCCATGCGAGGGCAGCCCTGGAGCCTATAACACAACCCAGAAGTCTGATAGAAACCCTAAGCAAGCCGCATCTTAGATGATTGCTACCGTACAACACGAACCCATTTAAAGATTTGAAGAGAAAAATATTGATTGATATGAAAAAAAGGATTTGATCCGTATGTGACTCCATCAACTTCTCTTCTTTAAAATTCAATTTAGAAACTATTTCTAAATTCAAACTTAAACTGATTTTCTTTTCTTTTAAATTTGGAAAAATTAATTAAAATTTTAAGATCCTTTATGCCTAGCAAGATAAAGATATAGGACTTTTTAAATTGAAATTATTCAATCTTTTCTCCATGCATCAGCATCACTACACATTCTCAAGTTATGCCAATTTTGATTTTCAATTAAAAACCGGAAAACTTTTATTTATTATTTAGGAATGTCTAAACAAGACAAAGATATAGGATGAGGTCATTCGGAATTAGTCGATGCTCAAAATGTAATTGCGGGTCTAAGATATAAGATGAGTCACATTTGATGCATATATCTCTTCTTAGTTCTTTTATTAATATATATATATATATTAATAGTGCGCTTCATAGACCGTCTGCGCTGCGCTATGCACTATTAACAACTATGGTTTCAATGGAAAAAAAATGAGTAAAAAGAATGACGAAGCATGACCAGCAATGTAACTCCATTCATTTAACCTTAACAGACAACAAAGAAGCTCATTAAGAGAGCAGCAGGAGAGCTGATAGAGAAGTAAGGAAGGTTCCTATAGTCTTTCAAAAGTTGTACATTCTATAAGTTTTAGCATCTATATATTTGATGCTTGTATGTGACGTCTTAGATTTCCCCTAGTTGCTTCTTAGCTAGAATCAGGGAGCTGGTTTGCAATCAAGTTTATAAGGACCCTCAAGTCCTTACTATTACATTAATTCAGCTCCCAAACATAAGTATATAACTGTCACAGATAATTGGATTGGAAACAAGCACAAATTTGAAAGAGAGAATATCTAGATGTTTATAAAGTTAATCACCAGGACATGTTTACGCTTTTTGCCTTCCTCTTAAGTTCGAAGAAGACAAACATGGATTAAGTAAGACATGGGTAGCACTATCAGACTATCAGCTATACCCTAATAATGGAGACTAGTGCTGCACTCGCACTTGTCAACACTTAGACTAGTCCTTGTGGTTTATATTCATCTCCAAAAGGTGTTGCAGTCTATCGTAATTTCCTTGGTAAGCATAATATAATAAAATTTTACCTCTCTAGGGAAGTGGTGGTATGTTTTATGGCGGAAATAAGCATAGTATGGAGGCAAATGAGGTACTATATCATGATCATGTGTGATCCGAAATGTATCCGGTACGAGTTTGCTATAATAAGAAGCAAATGCTGCATTGCCGACTCGGGGTTGTCCAAATGTAATAACCTGAACCTTTTGTGCCTTGTCATTTACCTTCAAAAGTACAAATTTACATATGACTGAGTGCACATTAGCAAGAAAGCTTTTGTGAACAATAACAAACCAGTCTTTTAGAATCCAACTCTCCAACAGACAATGAGAAGAGACCACCATGCTTACAATAAGATCTAGTCCACAAAAAGAAGCCATAGCCCCTCCCATTGAATGTCCAGTGACAATGATGTTAAGTTCTCCATAATTGTTTTTTGCATATTCAACCGCGTCTAGGATTCCTGGGCGTATTGTCGTATTGTGGTAGGCATAATAAAATCCGTGGTGGACCTGCAACAACATAAAAATACAAATTATGTTCTTTTTGTACTAAAATAACAAATAATATCACCGTTTCCAGCAAAGACGTTGATGACATAGCAAGATCATCTTTGGCACAGACCATTGCATCAGGCATGCCAGGATAATTTAAATCAAGCTGTTGCCAGTACAAGTCCTCTACCCAGTTCTGTAAGCTGTAAACATGCAACTGAACGAATAAAAAACAGTAATAAATTCGACAAAAAAAATCAAATTTCATTGTTTTTTCTTTCTATTTTTCAGGCTTATAATTGATGTTTCAAACCTATGTGTTGTGGGAATAAATCACAACTATTCAGAAAAATCTACTTGTCTGACTAACCAACAGTCATGTTCAACCGGCGTCATAAGACCAAATACACACAAGCATAATATTACCTTTGCCCCTGCGTTCCACGAAAGGCAATGACAACAGCATTTAGGTCCCTAGCCACTCCAACGTATGCCTAATATAATTTAGTAACAATAATGTTAATACATGGGCCACAAAAATATGAGTCCAATAAATGAATGAGAACAGCCTATCATAATAAATACGATCACGATATAAGAAATGAACCTGTAAGCAGTGCTGGACGTCAACAATCAGCTCTATCACTTCAAATCCCTGCACCGTTTAAAAGGCATAAGATTCGACCTAACATAGTCTACTTTAAAATGAAAATCTTGAGCTGCGATATTTGATTAAGTACCGTGGTCAAGCCATCACATCTTGAGCATGTCCAATTAATGAGTTCTGTCAAATCTGGTAAGTATACCTGAAGACAAAAAATTGCTTCAGCAACCAAGCAATGCTATTAATTCTTTGAAAGGTTGTTACAAGATGGGACCAATCTATTAATAACCATTGAAGGTTTGGAAGCATGGATCGTATCTTAACTTTGAGAATCCTATCATGAGAAATGAAAGATAACGTGGCATCTGTATGTTTTACGCAATGAAACTGAACATAATAAGCAAAGAGAGCAGCATTGCATGAATCTTCTAATCTGTACCCAAAAAACTTCCAGGATCATTTTCCTGCTGTATTTAATATTCTTGTAACTAAACCAATTCGCAAGTTTTTATGTCAATGCTTCTTCGTAATACACCACATTTTTATCTATATTCAAAGAACTTACAGCAGAAGCGTACTCCACTAATATTCTGGCAAGAGTGTGGTTGAAAGTTGGGAGATTATTGGCATGCTTGACATTTAGTGCTGTAAAAAAGAGATGAACTGATTACAATGGTTCTTGAATACCATCTTCAACCAAAAGAAAGAGCTTATAAGACGGGATATCGATACATGTATCGATAGATGTTTTTCCCTTCGCTAGTAATTCTGAGCAACACACGTACATAAACAGTTCTATAGCTCAAAGGAGTTCCGTAATTACCTATCCCGCATGAAGACACAGAAAGACAAGCAAAAATAGTCAACATTAGCCATTTTCTTTCTCCCATAACCCTGCTACATCATATCGAGAGACCAAAAAGGCAAAACATGAGAAATTAACACGATTAAAAAATACCAATCCAATCTGAAGAAATCACACGCTGATGTAACCGAAGCTGAAGCTGAAACTTAGAATCGAACTTGAAAATGTACAGCCAATCAAAAGTGTACTTACACGTCTGGAGAAATCGAAGCTCCGATTCACGCTCCGCCCTTTAAAACCAGACTCACGTGCAGGTTTCGATGAAGATCGGCGATGATGATCGGCGACGAAGATGACGATGGTTTTTCTATATTACTTTGACGGAATTGCCCTTGTTGGATATTCTGAATCTTTGATGAGTGTACGCATGGTACTTTCGTAATTCTGGTATGTCCAGTGGCGTGTATCGGGGGTAAAGTAGCACCTATAAGACAAGTCCATTTTACGCAGTCTTGTTACACTGGTGACTTTTTGGGAGAGGTACGTATGTATTAAGAAAGGGTATGGCTAATTTATTGATCTATGTTAAAAAACAGAAGGTTGTTATTTATTTGTTTTTACTGTAATACACCTATATATATTATTAATTTTTTACTTTTGATTTAATATTTTTCCTAATAACATAAAAATTAATAGAAATTGAATATAAAATAATCTTAAGTGTGAAATTTTTAAAAGATTAAAAATTTATTTTTGAAAAAGAGTTTTTAAGAAAAAAAAATTGTTTAAGGAAAAAATCTTTTGACATTAAAAAATAACCTTAATAAAAATGAAAATGAAACTCCAAAAATCCAATATTAATTTTTAACCGCTCTTAATAAATTCAAGTATATTTTCATAGTTCCAAAGGGGTAGCCGAGTTGGTTGAGTAAGGCATGCTTTTGACCGAAGGTCATGAGTTCGAGTCCCTTTAAATACGTTTTCTCAATTTGACTTTCTTTCTCTAAAACCTATTTCTCTCTATTTTACTTAGTCAATTAGATATTAAAGTTTCCACTGGGGACCCAATCATTGATTGGTGCCTAGATTTTTCGTTCGCAATTTCTCTTTTTTCCTTTTCAAATTTTGAAAAACAACTTTAAGCTTGACGATGAATCCAGAGGACGATCCGCTAGTTCGATCGGTTGTTGAAACACTGAAAAAAGATTTGCAAAGGGTTGATGATAAACAAAAAGAATTTATCCTTGTTTGTCAAACTCAATCGGATATAGAGCTGCGAATGAACCAATTTGTGGACATAATAACAGCTCTGAATAAAAAATACGACCAAAGAGAGCATGAGACTTAGTCAGCTAGGCTGAAATCCGAGGTGAGACAAGTGAACGACCATACTGACGTTGGTAATCAATCTGATTGATCTTGCACTGATCGCCAGATCAAAAGTGAACAGAAAAAGGCACGGTCTGAACCGCCTAAAGATCGTCAAATGTATGGCACATCCAATGATGAAGATATGGAAAGCTCTGGATCTGATTTCAAACGATATCAAGGATCTTCGAAAGAAGAGAATGATCAACCTCGCAAATCTAAAAAAGAATACAAATCTATAAGAGAAAGTGTACCTCAATGCTTAAGGGAGGCAAACTGGTGTGAATGAAATACATCAAACTAGTGCAATATTGTGGATAATCGAAACTTGTATGTTGTGATAGGAACAAATGATCAATATGTTCAAGGTGTTGATTGGAGAAATTCTCCATTGACAACTAAGATAAGATCTATCATGCTTTCGAAGCGCTTTGATATTTCGAAGATTGATAAATTCGATGGGAGGCAAGACCCGGATGATAACATTGAACAGTTCAAGAATTATATGATGAATTTTGAGGATGACGACAAGCGTGTGTGTCGGGCTTTCTCTAAAACTTCTAAGGAAAAACTTTGAAGTGGTATAACATAATTTCCAAGGGGTCAATTTCAAACTTCAGAGATTTTTACACTGTATTTCGAAGACAATTTGTGGGGAGCAAGGAAATGAGAGTAAACAGTGATACAATAATTCAATGCGAGCAAGCAGTGGGAGAAAAGTTAAACGATTAAACTAAACGATTTGTTTTAACTAAAGCGAGTTTATATCATTGTGAGGATCTGGTAGCAATGGCAACCTTTCGATAAGGATTGCTACCATGAGATCTGGCTAACAAAATAACAAAGTAGAGAGCTTTAACTTTTCGAGCATTGATGGTTCAAGTAGATGACCAAATCAAGGTGGAAGAATCGACCAGGGTTCGAGGAGTAGTTGGAACTGGTCAAAAGAATTTTGGGCGATAATCAGGGCTTCCTAAAATACGTCCGAGGAACAACAACATATCACCTCGAATTGGAGGATACTCGAACCAAGCATCAGGGTACCAATTTCATAGGTCGAAGCCCAATCAATGGATAAGGCATGAGTATTATGCAGATCTAATTGAGAGTTTAGCTACAATCTTCGACAAAGTTAAAGGGTATGTAAATTTTAGGAAGCCCGCTCCAATCTATAGGCCTAGGGAGGAGCGAAACAACACGTTTTGCACGTATAACAACGATATCGGACATGATACCCCGGACTGCATCACATTGAAAAATGAAGTTCAGACTTTACTTATAAATTGGAAATTGTTAAATTATGTGAAAGCACAGAGCAGTGCATCGGAAAATTCTATCGCATCAACTTCACAACCATCAAATCCAAATGCACAAGATGAAAATTTGATGATTTTAGATTCAAAGGTTGATAATTTTGATGCAGCATAAGAACACTTAGATGCAGATCATATCGGTTAATCTTAATGGAAGTAAAGGAACAAGTAAAGCAAGGCCACGTTCGAAGCCTTTGCGAGTATTTTGAGTCATTGGCAGTTTTCGAGGGTGATAGTATGAATGGTAATACTGATAGTTCAAGGAAAAGGCACATAGTATGTCTAACTACCTTGATAGAGGAATAAATATCTACCCATCTGTATGGTAAGAGAAACATTCCATTTATCATTTTTGATGAAGATGATTTTACGGGTTACTGCAGGGCCATATGAAGATGTGATGGTCATTTAAGCAAAGATTGATGGCGTTGAATTTCGACGCGTGCTGATGGACACATGGAGCTCCGCGAACGTTCTTTTCAAAACAACGTATGATAGAATGCGCAACCCTCCTCGGTTTACTGAATTATAGCATACTATCATCGGTTATACTGGAGTGACTGTGCAGGTAATTGGGGAATTTAAAGGAGAAGTGAGTCTGGGAAACGTAATTTTCAAGAAGAAGGTTCATGTGCTTTTTATGGTGGTGGATTATCTGACAAGCTACACTGTCATCTCTGGAAGATCTTTGTTATCAAGGATGTATGGATTTGTGTCAACAGTCCATCAATATTTTAAATATGCCACCGGAGACCGAGTAGGGGTCGTCCGAAGTGACCAAAGGGTTGCCATAGAATGTTATGCAACTGTTCTTCGGATCCGATGATCTAGCAGTGGTGATAAAATGGATGAATAGCAGTCGATGGTTGACCTCAAACCTCGAGGAATGGGTTGACGATCCGAGGGAAACCCTAGGGTCATTTACAGTAAGTGAATAAATAGAGGAATATGATTTTCCCGAAGGAAAACTACTTCAAATAGGAACCTTACTTACCCTAATTTTACATCAACAACTATTAATGTTTTTATCCCACAACCTGGATGTTTTCGCTTGGAAAACAGATGATGTAACATGAGTTCCGATTGAAGTATTTTTCCACAGCAATAAATCTGAAGGTGAAACATGTTATACAGAAAATGCGGGCATTTTCTTTTGAAAAAGCAGAAGCTATTATTTCCGAAGTGGGCCGTTTATCGAAGGTCGGGCATATAAGGGAGTCATCGTATCCTTTATGGACGGCAAACCCGGTAGTGGTCAAGAAGAAGAATGTGAAGTGAAGAATATGCGTTGATTTTACAGAATTGAATCAAGCATGTCCTAAAGACCCGTTTCCCATTCCTCTAAAAACCAATTTATTGATTCCACTTTAGGAAATAAAATATTGACCTTTATGGATGCTTTTGCATGATATCATGAAAGTTAGATGGATCCAAAGGATCAATAGAGTACCACATTCATCATAGACCAAGGCTTCTACTGTTACAGCGTTATACCTTTGGGTTCATATCAGAGATTAATGAATAATACATTTGCTTCTCAAATTGGAAAGAATGTGAAGGTGTATATCAATGACATGGTGGTTAAAAGTTTAACAGACGGTGCACACTTGGAAGATTTAGAAAAGGCATTTTTAAATTTAAGGGCAATAAGGCTAAAGTTGAATCCTAGAAAAGTGTACCTTTCGAGTTCAATCAGGGAAATTTGTTGGTTAAGTTACTAGTGAAAATGGGATAGAAGTTGACTCAGGGCAATAAAAAGCTTTAGTATCCATGAAATCGTTTTGAACTATCAAAGAAATGCGAATTTTAACATGAAGGTTAGCAGCACTTAACATATTCATCTTTAGGTTTAATGATAAATGTTTCTCTTTCTTTCAAGTGTTACAAAGACCAAAGAAGTTTGAATGGACTTCGGATTGTGAAATAGTATTTTCAAGTATCAAATATTTATTGTTATCACCAGAAATACTATCTAAACCTCGAAGTGGAGAGCAACTCTTTTCGTACATTGCGGTATCTGATTTTGCACTAAGTGTAGTATTGATAAATGAAGATTCATGAATTTCAAATTCGGTATACTATGCCAGAAAGAGTTGAGTGGAAACAGAAAAAAGTCTTTGAAGCTCGAAAAAATGGCATTGGCATTGGTGGTGACTGCTAGGAAAATGCGTCCCTATATTCAAGCTCATACCATTGAGGTTCGAACTTCATTTCCATTGAAGAATGTTTTACAACGCCCCGACATTTCAGGGAAGATGGTTAAGTGGTCCGTTGAGTTGGGAGATTTTGACATCATTTTTTCGCCTCAGACGGCAATTAAAGCACAAGCCTTGGTATATTTTTTTGTTAAGTTTCATTCAACCAGATCAGATGTATATGTTAGCAGTGATGTTTTGCCAGCTAGTTCAATATAGATTGTTCGAACTGATGTAGGTTCTAGTGTTTTGGAATACAGTGCTGGAGTTCAACTGATTGCTCTATCTGGAGAAATGATTCTTCAATCTATTGAATTTGGTTTTCACGCATCGAATAATGAAGATGAGTATAAAACCACATTAGTTGGATTGAGGTTTGCAAAAATATGTGGTGCAACTTAAGTACGGTTAGATACAGATTCTCAATTAGTAGCAAATCAAGTGTCTGGAGTTTATGAAGCAAAAAAAGACCATTTAATTGTGTATATTCGAGAACTTCAAATTTTGGCTCTTCTACTTGATCATGTTTTATAGAGCATATAATCCATGGGAATATTACAGTTGCTTATTCTTTGGCGATTGTAGCATACAAAGAATAATATTTTTGGATTTTATTACAGGAGAACCCATCAATTTTAACTCATTCGGAGCAATATGAACATATTGAAGAGGTATTAGTCACTCTAGACACACACCAAGGAGATTGTAGAACTAAAATTTTAATTTTTTTGGTTAGAGGAGAGCTGCCTAAAGATGTGAAGTTGGCCAAAAAATTGTGAAGCAGAGCATTTGGCTATATAGTGTTAGATGGGATTTTGTAGAAGAAAGCATTGAGTATGGAATTATGGTGATGTTTGAGCAAACAAGAATCACAATAATTTTTGTTAGAGTTACATGATGAAGAAGGTTCAGTGCATTGTGGGTTCAAGGCATTGACTCGTCGAGTTTTGTTTGCAGGGTTTTACTGGTCTTCGATTATGAACGATGCCAAGAATTTGGTTTGAAGCTGTGATAATTGTTAAAGGTTTGCTAACTCTGTTCATAAACCAGCAGTTCCACTTATGTCCATTACCAAAGCAGTTCCATTTGACAGATGGGGAACAAATTTAGTGGGACCTTTGTCAATGGCCTCTCAAGGACGACAAGTGATAATTGTTTCAGTAGATTATTTTACGAAGTGGGTAGAAACCGAACCATTGTCTGGAATAAAATATAAGGATATGATTAAGTTTATTGTAAATAATATTTGTTGTCGTTTTGGTGTACCTCGAAGAATTACTACAGACAACGGTCCTCGATTTAATAATAAAGAAATGGTTTTGTTTTGTGTTGTGAATGAGATAAAGCAATATTTGTTCACACCCTTTCATCCTCAAGAAAATAGATAAGTAGAGGTGACAAAAAAATCTATTTTATAAGGTTTAAAAAAATAATTTGACACGACCTGCATGAAAATGACCTAATTATTTGTAGGAGGTGATATGGGCTTATCGAATAACCCCTAGGGAAGCTACTAAAGAAACTCATTTTGCTTTTGCATATGGAATGAATGTTGTTAGTCCTATAGAATCTATATTGTCTTTTTTTAGAGTAGCTTAATACTCCGAATACCTAAATGATCAAGCTAAAAGAGAAAGTTTGGATTTGATTAAAGAAAAAAGAGTTCGAGCTCACCTAAACATAGTACATTATCAAACTCTTATGAGGAGTGTATATAATTTGAGGGTAAAAATGAGACAGTTCAAGATGGGTGACAAAGTGTTAAGAAATGTATTCCTTCATATTAAGGGAAAGAGCTTCGGTAAGATGGCCCCAAATTGGGAAGGTCCTAATATGGTTGTTGAAAAGATAAAGCCAGGTTCTTATCGCATTTGTGATAATCAGGGAGGATGCTTCAACATCCCTGGAATATACATCCTCTAAAATTGTATTAAGAGTAATTGTGTTGTATTTTGAAATTGTTTTCTTTGATTAATTACCATACTTTTTACTACCATGTTGGCCCATAGAGGTTTTAATGAGGTGCTATGTACATATTCAAAATTATCAATAAAATGTATTTTTTGGCTAATCATTGTTTACAAATAATTCTTTAAACTATTTGGTAACTAGTCAAAGACTAATCATCTTTGAGGTTGACCAAGAGTAGAATATTCTAAAGTGTTGAGTACAATTTTCGAAGAAGCAACCATATTCGAAGTGTTACGTTAATATTCGAAGTACTACGTTCTCTATAAGTATTATTAGATTCGAAGTGCTACGCTCATTAAACGCATTATAATATTTGATGTTACGTTCTCTAAACATGCAATGATATTCTAGATGTTATGTACAGTAAAATTTTACTTTGAATAAGTAATATAAGTAATATTGCGAGGCAGACATGACTTAAAGAAATAAAAAATAAACAAAGTCTTTCTACATTCAACTCGATTCGACGGGAATAAATTAATTTCTCAAATGCCAAGTGAAAAGGCATATACTAAAAATAAAATATTATAATGATTGAATGACAGGTACAAAAAAGAGATAGTAGAGTTACTCGTTTTTTGAGCTTTGCTCGAAATTTTCTTCTGATTATTCCTCTTCGGATGAAGAGCTAAGAAAAAGATCAAAAGCCTCGCTACGACGCCGTTCATAGGAATTCGCTCCCAAAATCTGGAGAGGTTAACCTTAGGGTATGTAGCATGAATCTCGCGAATGAGGGTGATGATATTTTGCTCTTCACCATTTTTTATAGCTGCTAGCATGTCCTTCACACATTCATTCTCAGCAGCAGTGACATCAAGTTGTTTTTCTTCATCGAATTGGGCTTTGAGAGCAGTTATGTCATCTGTTAATTTTTTCTTCTCTACCTCACTTTTGTTAAAAGAAACTTGAAAACCATCGGATTTCTGCTTTTCTGTAGCTAACTCTTCAGAATTCTCGATCTTGAGTTGATCTATGTCATCCTGATGAGATGTATTTAGATTTTTTTTTTCGATGCACATATATGAGGTGATTCTTGAGATGAATGAGGTGTTTAAGAAATTCAGATCTTTCCATATGAAATCCATGAAACCGCTCTTCCATTAAGCCATCTAAGATGTTTCTCATACTTATTTCAACAGCAGCAACTTTCTTATGGTGAACCATATCTTTTGCAATGTGTCTTAACTGACTTCGAGAGGATTCGATTTCTTGAGTTGCTTTCTGTGCCGCAACGTCAAGATCAAAAAAAGGTTGAAGGACAGCTAAAACCTCTTCGGATAGTTCCTCAAAATGAATGACTATTGGGCTAGGACGAGGTATGAGAGTAAAAGAGGTCGTGGGAAAAGCTACTGCAGGAGATGTCGCTTCAGAAGTAACATGTGCAGATATTTTACTAAGATTATGTAGTTGATCTTGAATTTCCTGAACGACTGGATCTTTATCTTTAGCAAGCTCTTGAGATTCATCGAAGTTGATAAATCTATCAGGATTGAAGTGATCATCTCTTTGATCATTATCTAGATCAGTTTCCCTTTGCTGAGTGCCGACGTATTCAAAACTTGCCTCATTTTATTTTTGTTGACCTGGTTGATTCTCCACAACCATAATGTCATCACCATTGGACAATACCCCTTCGACGGTTTCCATATCTTTTTTTTACCTTTATTCTGACGAGTCGTTTTAGCTGTGCCTTTCTTTTTTAACGGGACAACTGTTTTCTTCTTTTTTTAAGAAGGTTCACATTTTACTCATTCGATGGTAGGAAGGTTACTTAATGTTGTTTTTTTCTTCGAATTGTTACGCATCATATCTATTGAAGAGCTAGCACCAGATGTGCTAGTTGTCTTTTTATTCTTTTTTGCCCTCTTCTTTTGGGGAAGGTGGCTATCCGATCTATTTTGACCCGATAAAAACACTTTACAATCAGGGTGTACTAACATTTTGAAAGCGTGTAAAGGATTGGGTTGCTTCATCAGATTCTCAGGGGGAGAGCACCAAACTTGATTGGCCAAGAAGTGCGTGGCGCCTCGAAATTTCTATACAAAGCATATAATTTTATAAGAAATAAATAGAACATCAGTAGAAAATATAACTCAAGGAAATGAAATTGAATGACTTACAACTAATCCTCTATATGAGGTTCAATTTAGATGGGTTGGCTTTGGATATTTCTTTACCATTCTCCCAAGTTCCTGAGATTAAGACAATTTTTTGTTTCTAAAACTATTATGCCTCCAGCAAGTCATCGGTGATCTTTAAATCACCATCCATGATAAGATAATAAAATGGAAGCATTAGTCCCTTCGATAGTTTGGTTAAGAAAATGAAGTCCTCGATGCGTAGTAGAATTAGGGATATATAAGAAGCCATTATAAAAAAAACAAAGTGAACCATTGATTTTGTGTCATCTATATTGGACATAGATCCAAAAGTTTAAAGTACTCAACTATCATGGGGTCTGGTGAAAATCGAAGATCACAATTGATGATCTCTTGGTAGACCACTAATTTTATCGTTTCTGCAATCCAAAGTCGTTTCACCTTCTTTAGGAAGACAAAGTATAATATTGTGTCACAATCCCCATTGCTTCTTTAGATCAGTTTCTTGACTATCTTTGTAATATGTATAGGGAACATTTTCAAAGTCAATATGCAATGCATTTTGAGAGGCCTTACGTTCTCACCAACTGATACACGCAGATCCTCGGATATTGTGACATTAACTTTCTTTTTTCTCGTTTTATGAGTATTTTCTTTTGAATAAATTTTCACTACTTCACTTTCTCATTCATTTGAAGCTTCTTCTTCTGTTTCAGCTTCATTATTTTGGTGTGTAGCTTCGGAATCAATTTTTTCTTCAGATGTCTCGTCCATCAGTTAAGGAGGATCACTTGAGGGATTTTGTTGAGACGTTTTTGTTATCTCAACAATCTCCCTCAGGGGAGGATAAGTGGTGGATGGATTCGAAGCAACGTTAATGTTTGAGGTGACATCGACATCATCACCCATTGTTATGAATTTTTTTATTCTTGGAGTTTGAGGAGGTTGGGTTTTGGGAAGATTGGTTGAAGAAAAAGTCTCTTAGGATCTTTTTGAAGAAGATTTGACCACCTCACAACTGATTCGAGGTGATGATTCAATAAGAAAAGGAAAGATTCGAAGTGTTTTTGGTGTTCGAGTTCTTGATAACTGACTTTCTTCTAAAAGATAAGAAGGTGAAAACGTAGAAGTTTTGTTATGATCAAAATTACCGCAATATATTTTTTGGTATTCATCTGCTCTTTTACTAATACAAAAGTAGTCGTAAGACCTGAAGACTTTGTTGTCTGATTTTGGAGATTTTGGTTTCTTGGGAATTTTAACTTTGGATCTTCTAGTCTTTGGATGCTTTCTCATAAACCAGTTGAAGATTGAACGGAAAAGTTAAGTATTCCAGTAAAGGTAGTCAGCAGATTGAAGAAGTTGTTGAAGGTAACTAAGAACTATTAAGTTGTTGCAGTTTATCTCTCAAGAAATTTGGTTTGTAGATTAAACAATGGTTCACATATGTATTTATAAGAAGAGAAGATAAGTATCAAAAGTAGAAGATGTGGAAAGTGATTGGATAGAAGTTGAAGCGGTTGTGTAGATAATAATACAACACTTCTCATGTTATGGGTCTAGTGGAAGACCTAGTGTCTAAGGTATCATCATTTGCTAAAAGATAGACTTCGTATTTAGAGTTTCACCATATATTTGGCTTCAGCTTCGGATCATAATATAAGGAAACGATTTCCTTTTAAATAATTCGATGTATTTAACTTGAATTATGATATAACCTCACATTTGAAACAGTTCGGATTATGGATAAGGGGATTTTCTTCACATGCAAATATTTTCGAGGCTAATTAGTTCTCATTCATTTACTTACATGAGAACTAAAAGGGCTACTGATAAGGAAACAAAACTTCAATGATTGAAATGTAAAGAATAAAACGTGTTATGACAAACTGTATAATTAGAGGATCTAATTAAAACTTTATATTATAGTCAGGGAATATCGTGTAATTAACTTCTTTTTCGTAATCGTTGAGTTAAAACTAAGTCTTTGCGCCTCTATATAAAGGTCAAGGATGATCTAATAAAAGGTCTCACTTTTTTAGATTAATCACTTTTATAACTTGATTTTCTCTATCTAACACCTATTTCTCTATTTACATTGTTACGTATCTCTACTTTACTTAGTCAATAAGATATTATACCCACCAAC
Source organism: Limnanthes douglasii subsp. nivea (assembly GCA_036936605.1). Lineage (NCBI taxonomy): Eukaryota > Viridiplantae > Streptophyta > Magnoliopsida > Brassicales > Limnanthaceae > Limnanthes > Limnanthes douglasii. The sequence continues at coordinate 23,750,638 of JAUPFV010000001.1, read as the reverse complement.
ACTAAGCCAATTTTGCATTGTTTTAATCAATCGGTGGTACTAACTAGTCCTATCTAGCATTGAGGTATTATATATACGACGTCGATGATTTGTGTTGGCGATACGATAGTCCGACATGTTTTTTTAGTTTTTTATGTATATTTTGGCTTATTTTTTTTAATAATTTGGTATCATATGAGGTAATAATACCACTGGAGTTAGGGGTGGCAATTCGGGTGGTGTCCGGCCCGACCCGGCCCGGCCCAGTCGGGTTTTGTCCGGCCCGAACTTAGAACGAGCCGGGTTCGGGTTCAAAAAATATAACCCACAACCGGGCCGGGCCGGGTTCGGGTTTCAAATTTGTCCGGCCCGTTCCGGCCCGAAAATCATAAAATATATATAAAAATAATATTTATATATATAATATAAGTAATATTTTTAAAAAATAAATTAATATATTTTAAAAAAATTAAATTTTTAAAAAATATTAAAATTAATGTCCGTGGGTCGGGCCGGGTTGACCGGCGAACATTAGCGGGCGGGCTCGGGTTTGGAAATATGAGCCCGTGAGCGGGTCGGACCGGGTTCAGACTCAAGTGCAAAAAAAACGGGCTCAAGCGGGGCGGCCCGAACCCGGCCCGCGGACGACCCATTGTCATCCCTAACTAGAGTAGCATAGGAGTGTGATATTACTTATAATAATTTTTTACCACAAAAATCTACTATACGCGACAACAATTGATTGATTAGGTTACGCACATCGGAAAAAACAATGATTTGTAAATTGTAGTAAGACGTCTCTAAGAAGCGATAAACAAGACAAATTATAGACCAAAAAAACCTTAAGACAAAGTCTACCGGAAAAAATTACGGATGCTTATTCAAGCTTAAAAAAATATGATAACTCCTGAAGAATTATCCTTAGAAGTTGCATGCATGGTTCACAACCATAAAATCGTGCAAACCAGAGAAGATCATTGGTACTTATGATACTAGTCTAAAATATGTTAGATTTTGTATTTAATTATAACAACATGGGAACCCGTCGTCGTGAACTTTTTAGTATAGTGAAAATGTTAAAACCCTGAAGATTTATCGTTCATACACGAATTATATAATACTCGACTAAAACAACGAAAGATCAAGAAAGACAATGCTCACAGGTTGTAAGACTTGTTAAGCAAACTCAAAATTTTCAATTATTACGAATGGCATATATCAGGCGAAAACTATAGTGATATCACTAAAGTTTTATTTGGTACAAGCAAAGATAACTTTAAATTATTTTGGGGTAAGGTATATTATTTGTCGAAATACAACATGGACCATTTAAAACAGTTGGTTTTAGCTCAAGCGGTATGAGGTCTTATAAAGTAATGTTGTTTGATCCATATACAAAATCCATTATCTGTCATATATGTCGTCGGTGTTCATGTATTGCGGTGTTGACGTACCGTTGATGTTCGTATGTGCACACCATTACGACGTGTCGGTAAGTTAAATTTGCATTGTGTTAGTCCATTAGTGGTACTAACTAGTACATACGGTCAGTATTGAGGTATTGTGCCTACTATGTCGATGACTTGTACCGATAATATGACATTTGACATATATTCGTTTAGCCTCTTTCTATATGTTTTGGTTTAATTTTTTTAATAATTTGGTATTATATAAGGTAAATGATACCATTATAATAGAAGAAGAATGTGATGTCATTTACAATGATCTATTTACCATAAAAATCTACTTTATGCAACAACAATTAATCGATTAGGTTACGGATAGCAGAAAAGACAACGGTTTGACAATTATAGTAAAACATCGCAAATATGAAAAAATAAGAAATAGCATATAGTAATATGTTTCATATGATATTGTTAAATACTTCTAAGGTCAATCAATTGCAAAATGGGCCAAATGGGCTTACATAATCCATAAATATATTTCGGTACCCTAAGCTCATTACTATGCAAAAACATTTGATTATTATACCTATAATATAAATAAACTTTGGTATAATAAATCATTTTCCGATTTTCCTTCGAATAATTCATTCATCATCAATATTTACGGTGAAACTTTTTATATTTGTATTTTTTTTATTGTGAAAGATTCCGCTTATGCAATAGTACATTTTTATATATCATATTGTGTACTGCAGAACCTGTAGATTATAAATTACCGACTATATTTTTCTCTATAAGATATCACGAGATTCAAATTCATAAGAAGATGATCGTCGACCATAAAGTGGCCGATTTATGCAAACTCATTTTAATATTACATGCACTTTTATTAAAAATATTTGTCATTGTAATGTATTTGCGCTAAAGACTTATATGTTTTATATATTCGTTTTATGGTATTGTGCTAACTATTTGAAAATATCCTACTTCACTCAATAAAATTAAACATAAAATTCAAAGACATTGGAAACAAATATATTAAACATGAATTAAAGATACGACTAACACAATTCTTTAAGGAGATTATATTATTTTATATATAGTTAAAGAAAATATACATTCAACTTCATTTGTTGTAGTCTGTTAACGATGTCTAAATCAATTCATGAAATGTATGTTGCTTAATGGAATTATTAATCCCCAAACCGAACATCTTATGCACCTCTTGGATGTCATCATACAAAAATTTACAAACTCGAATATCTAGAACTGATTCCAAATATTATAACATGATAAATACATATAAGATCAACACAATGACAAATATCTTGAGAGAAAAACATTCAACATAAATAATACCTACACAGCAACATATACAATAACTTAAAAACATCAAACGAACACAAAAAATATTAAACATGAACTTCAACAACACACATTATATTAGTTAAAGTTGTATTTTTTGTTAAATTTATATCATTTAACGGGTGTGCAATCCCTTTATGCATCCATTTTTTTAATAATTTAAATATTTTACGTAACATACCATATATTTTGTTATGAAATAAATTAATTTTAAATTGAACATGTTGAATATCTCATTCATAACTTCGTACACAAGGTCAAACACCGGATACATTGATTTTGATGTGAAATAATTGTACCTCGTATATATTTTTTACGACTGCATGAAGATAGAGAGGGAGCTTCTAGAAGCATGTACATGTAGTACATTATACACACAATTTTATTTAAAAAACTCATTGGTAATCTTATCTGACCTGGCTCTTTTCACATACTTGACACCTTCTAACAATTAGTTCTCTTCATTAAGAGTGCTTTCTATATAGAAAAAATTACAAGTATCGTATGTTCGAGTAGTTTTTTTGTATAGCAATAAATCATGAAATTGGTCGGGCATTGTAGTTGGCAAGAGTTTTATACATATAATTTAATTAGAGCTTGTATTAGTAATAATGATTTTTCATACCACCGGTAATGTACAACACCAATGGTGTGTAATTTTAATATTGTGAGTAGTAATATACTCGCGGTATGTGATGATACCACTGATATAGAAGTTGAGAAAATAACAACGCGAACTTGGAAAGTTTACTGATGGTATATATTTTTCATATTACCCACAAACAAACATATTACTTAACATTTTCCAATAACCAAACTAACATATACTTCGGTATTGATAAAATTAAAAGAAAAAAAATATAATACTTATATCATTCTTTTTAAGACCATTAAAAAAATTGCGGTAGTTGTTTTTTGGTTGAATATTTGCGCATGTAAGATTTTTCATAAACTAGTTAAGAAGATTCAGATTGGATATGTTATACCCATTGTTCAATTGAGAATCATCTAACAATCTAACATACTGATGAAATCGTAATTAATTATTCATCGATGATTTTGACGTTTATATCCGAAAATCACTTTATGTCCTCTAAAGACGCGATGAAGTTTTCCTTTATAGAGTTATGGATGGTATCGTAGAAAATCCTGCAACGTGCAACATGTACGACAATATATGAGGTTTGATTCAGATTTCAATCTAGATATGCATCATCTTAAAGAAGTTCCCCTAAGTCATCGCAGACCAAACCCAACTATTTTTTTGTGTCTTCAACTCTCGACGAATAACATTAGATGAAACTCCCAACAACAAAACATATCTGTTATACTCATCCTCAAAAGTATCATTCGTATCGAATTATATTATTTCTCCCTCAATGGTGAGGCATGTAATAACAAATACGTTGTCGAGAATGATAGTCATATCACCGCTAAAAGAAAACCTCTTTCAATTTAGAGTTTGAGTTGAACTTACTCAGGTGATCAATAAGTGGTCTGAATGATGTTCTAACCAACAAGTTGTTAACTTCGATCTAGTTATTCAGATCTCAATTTTGTAAAACTTTGTATATTGCCTGGGCGTTTATACCAATACGGAGATGTAAAAATGAAAATAAACACAAATAAAAGTATTATTATAGTTTATTAATCTATTAATAGATACAAACCAAGTTATAAAAATATACTCAAATATAAATAAACTTACACTCTAAAGATAAAAAACAATGAATTATATTGCTTAAACTCCGAAAACAATCGAATGGTTCAAGAATAATAAAAAACTATCAACTTTAATAATAGTTCTATCAGTGGGAATGGCAAGCTCTACAAATTAATCTTTATCTTCTGATTCTTCATCATCTTTATTTGATCTACATATTCTTTAGATCTTTAATTTGTGAGAGATGTTAGTTTTTGGAAATAACTATTTTGGATAACAAATATGATAGAATAATTGATATGCCGAAGTAGTGAAAAATAAATAAAAAACCTAAAAAATGAGTTTATATATATATATATATATATATATATATATATATATATATATATATATATATATAAACATAAACTATGAATTTAAGTTTTAGAAGTGGAAAAAATCAATTATTTAAATATTTTTTTTAATTTAGATTTTATTTTATAATTATTATTATTCATTAGGTATTTAGTAATTTTATAGATGCATAATATATCATTTTAATATATATTTTTATTATAATAGTTTTTCATTTTTTTAATTTAATTTGACATATATTAAGTTTTAAAATTCAAAAATTAATGCGATATGATTGACATATAAAACAATTTATATTTTAATCATTTACAACAAAATTTATTTAAAATAACATTCATTGTGTGATATAATTAAAAATTTATAATATGAAATAACAGTGTTAGATTAATCGAAGTTATCGATCATAATTATACAAATTTGATCTATTGGTTAGATATATTAGCTATAAATTATATATATATATATTAAACACATCGAGAGTTTGAAATAATTTTGACAATAATATTTAAACTTGATGAGTCCGACATTATTCACCACCACTCACTAAGAAAACTGGATCAGGATAATTTGGACAAAGGACATGACAAAAAGTATTAAAACGCTAAACACATTTTGACTCAGCTATGTGCTAATCTACTTAAGAACTAATGGGTCTTTAAACTCGACTCTGTTTCACGACTTGACCCGAAAGCCCATGAGTCCATAATTAAGGGTATAAATACCCCACCACTTTCATTAATGAGGGGAATGAAAATTTAATACAACGAGGCAGCTTAAATCTCTCACTACAAAACACCCAAACATTTAATACCTTTGAAATTCTCTAAAACACCTGACAAAATTACCCTCAGTATTAAAATAATCCACATCAAATTGGCGACTAGAGTAGGAGAAGAAGGTGCATGAACCTAGCATTCAAAACCAGCAAGAAAAACCAGTTCGGATGAATCCTGACGAGCAAGCAGTGCCACCACCTTTGATAAAAGTGGTGGGTGAGAACGATGAATACACGATTGAAGAACGAGACAAGTTGAAGGTTGAAATAGAGGCGTTGAGAGCTGCAAAAAAGACATAAATGGGTTTGAAAGAAAAGTCGAAAGTGTCAGTCATTCACCATACTGACAACCCAAGGGAGGATGACCCGTCAGCAAAGACTCACTTGAGTACAAGAAAGACCCATGTCAGTTCTAATAAATCTCACCGGTCTAAACCGGTGGAAAGCTCAGAGTCTGAGTCCTCTAATAACTTTTCGAATGAGGATGGACTTGAGGAGTCTTTGTCATCCATCAGTGACGATGACAGATCCAAGAAGAAGCAGAAGTTGGTTAAAAAATATTCAAGAAAGAGGGATAGGCATAGGAGGTTAAAGAGGCATTTGGGAAAAGGGTCGTCTCACAGCCACAACCACAACCATAACCATAGGCATGTGGATCGGTTGTTGATGGATCCCTTCGCTTTTCATGATGAGCCATGTATTTTTGCAACACCTAATGAAGACACAGTCTTTAGTCGTGGCCGAAATTGGAGACTATCCCCGTTGTCTTCCAAAATTCTGTTCGGAAACCTTCTTAAGAGGTTTGACAGTACTAAGATGGAGAAGTATGACTGGAGCAAAGATCCAGACAATCATCTGGAACAATTTAAAAAAATTATGATGAATTTTGATGATAATGACAAACTGTTTTGTAAAGCTTTCTCTCAATTTTTTATGGTGAGTGCTTTGAAATGGTACAATAGCCTACCACGGGGTTGTATCAGAAACTTTGACACATTTTGGGTGGCCTTCCGGAGGCAGTTTGTTGGCAGTAAAGAGGTGAAGGGAAATGAAGATATTATTATCTATTGTGTCCAAGAGCCAAACGAATCATTGAAAGACTATATAAGCCAGTTCGTGAACACAAAAAATGGGATAGATGATTGCTTTGAGCAGGTAGCAATAGTTTCTTTGAGACAAGGATTAAACCCTGAGAATCTGACTGATTCGGTAAGTAGAAAAAAAACCATGACTTGGGGTGGTTTGCTGAACCAGGTGGGAAAACAAATCAATGTAGATGAAACAAAAAAGACTAGGGCGCACAGGTAAGTGAGGTCTGCCCCAGCTACACCAAACCTGAACCAGTCCGGATACAAGGCTAAAGAAGCCGGACAGGGGCCCAATAGGGCCAAACAAACTCAATCTCACCCAGCTCCAGCTCAGAGCCAGCAGTCTAGAAATAAACATGGACCTTGGGTCCCACCGGGCTGGTTTGCTAAATTAAAGGAAAATGTGGCAACCATCTATGACAAAAAAAAAGATGAGGTACACTTCAGGAAGCCGACAGCGCTTCAATCTCATAGGGAAAGTCGTAATACCTGTTTTTGTCAATATCATCATGATATTGGCCATAACACCGAGGATTGCATCGCCTTGAAACAAGAGGTGCAGAATTTGATTGAAAGAGGAAAACTGGGAGCTTATGTCAAGAGAAGAAGTGGGAACAGGTCTAACAATGCTCACCGGACTGGTCCGACAAACAATACAGGGATATCGGCTCCGGACGAGGCCATGGTAATCTTTGAAAGGTTTGATGTGGAATCAGAGTATTTGGATCCTGATCCAACCCGAAATAAAGTAGGGTGATTACAGAACATACCAAGACAGTGTCTTGGTTGATAAAAAAATTTGAGTCACTTACTATATTTTGGGGAGACACAACGACTGCGCCAACTCCTTTCTTCAAGAAAGAGGCATGTTCACACTCTGTCTACTCAACTAGAGGGAGGTATATCCTCTTATCAGTCATAAATTCTTTTTCCTTTGATTGTTTTTTATAAAGATGACCTGAGGGACATAGCTGGTCCTCATGATGATGTTGTTGTAATAGGAGCATCAATTAGGGGCAATAAACATCAGGCGAATTTTGATTGATACTGGTAGCTCAACCAAAAATCTGCTTTTTAAGTTCCTATAAACAGATGAAGAATCCAACAGTGATTTAACGTTCGAACAGGTCCATTGTGGGCTTCACAGGAAGCTCTGCGGATGTGATCGGGGAGTTTGAGGATGAGGTTTTGTTGGACAAGGGCCCTTTCAAGAAAATGGTCAGGGTACTTTTCATTGTGGTAGATTGTCCCACGTGTTATAATACGATCTTTGGGAGGTCCTGGCTCTCTAGGATGCATGATGTGGCTTCAACAGTCCACCAATGTTTAAAATATACAGTTCAAGGACAAGTGGGAGTTGTCCGTAGTAGCCAAAAAATAGCAAGGGAATGTTATACAACTGCACTTGCCCCTAAAACTTTGGGGCAGTCCGGATAAACGAAGATTAGCAGTTGTTGGGGCCCTATGGGGGTGAGGGTGAAATTGATGACCCCAGAGAGATCCCTGGTGTTTTAATATCAATTGAAGAAGTTGAAACCCACTCTCTGGCTGAAGGAAAGAATGTTAAAATTGGCTCCAAGATGGCACCAGAATTGAAGAAAAAAGTGTTGTCTTGTTTGGCAAACCATCAACATATCTTTACTTAGTGTAATGCTGATGTGATCGAAGTGCCTGCAAATGTTATATCACACCAATTATCGATCTGAAGAGATGTTGGACCTATTGTGCAAAGAAGGAGAGATTTCTCTAAAGAGAAAGCTGATGTTATAGTTCAAGAGGTTGACCGACTTACCAAGATCAGGCACATAAAGGAGTCTCAATATCCCTTATGGACAACCAATCGAGTGTTAGTAAAGAAAAATAATGGGAAATGACGTATGTGTATCGACTTTACTAACCTCAATAGAGCTTGCCCGAAAGATCTTTATCCAGTCCCGCAGATAGATCAGTTGGTAGACTCCACCTCGGGAAACAAGTTATTGTCCTTCATGGATGCCTTCTCCGGTTATAACTAGATATAAGTGGATCCGAAGACCAGGAACACACTACCTTTGTTACAAGGTGATGCCTTTTGGGTTGAAGAATGCTGGGGCTACCTATCAAATATTGGTGAACAAAGCATTTAATGATCAGATTGGGAGAAATATGGAAGTATATATTGATGACATGATGGTAAAAATCTTGGAAGACGAGTTGCACCTAACAGATCTTCAAGAAAATTTTGCCAACTTGTCAAAGGTTAATTTAAAATTAAATCCAGAAAAATGTGTTTTTGGGGAGCAATCCAGAAAGTTTTGGGGGTATGTAATAAGTGAGAAAGGGATACAGCCTGTTCCGGACCAGCTTGATGCTTTATTAGAAATGGACACTCCTTGGAATATCAAAGAAGTACAAAGGTTGACAGGACGGTTAGCTGCTTTGAATCGTTTTATCTCGAGGTCTTCAGATAGGTGTTCCTCGTTTTTCCAGACTTTAAAGGGTGCTAAGGACTTTAACTGGTCTCCACAGTGCGACCAGGCGTTCAATGACATAAAAAATCATTTATCTTCCCCCAAAACTCTTTACAAACTTGTTGATGGAGAAACATTGTACATATACTTGGTTGTGTCTGAATGTGTTATAAGTGCGGTGCTGGTAAGAGAAATGGACAATTATCCTCGTCCGATGTACTAGATTAGCAAGATTCTTATGGATGCTAAAAAGAGGTACCTAAAGCTTGAAAAACTGGCACTAGCCTTGGTGATTGCTGCTAGAAAAATGAGGCCCTATTTTCAGTCTCATTCTATTATCGTCCGGACATCTTTTCCCTTGAAAAATGTCTTTCAAAAGGCAGACATATCAAGCAGGATGACCAATTGGTCAGTAAAATTGGGTGATTATGATATTGATTTGCCCCCCGAACTGCAATCAAAGCTCAATCTGTGATTTCCTGGTTAAGTTCCATTCGGACAGAAGTACTAAGCAAGCTGCAGATGAGAAAACTAAGAAGGTATGGGTTGTTCGGACAGATGGTGGATCAAGTACCATGGGTTGTGGTACTGGGATATGTTTAACCTCTCCATATGGCGATAATTTATATCAGGCTATATATTTTGCTTTTAGGGCTTCTAATAATGAGTCGGAATATGAGGCTGCTATAGCTGGCTTGAAATTAGCTTTGCTGTGTGGGGCTAAAAGGGTCAGGTTAATGAGTGATTCTCAACTTCTTATCCATCATGCCCAAGGTCAGTCTGAGGCAAAAAATGAGCAGTTGATCAAATACTTGTTTATCCTTAAAGAAGTGGCAGCTAACTTCAAAAATATTAGCTATGAGCATATACCTAGATCGGAAAACACACTAACAGACTCTTTAGCAACCATAGCATACTCTGAGTCCTACCCATTGATTCATGTGCAAGAATGCCCATCCATACAACCCAGTTAGGGTAAGGAAGAGGAGGAAAGTCTAAGTATACAAGTGGTTCAACCTAAAGACTGGAGATATCCCTTTTTCAATACATCTCTGATGGCATTTTGCCTCCGGAGAGAGCTATGGCAAGGAAAATTAATCACAGGGCTTGTGGTTTTTTCATCATAAGGGATATCTTGTATAAGAAGTCGTTTAGTAGACCTCTCCAACATTGTTTGGGGATTGAAGAGTCCCAAATTGTGCTATCTGAACTGCATGATGGTGAAGGATCAGCACACTGTGGCTATAGAGCTTTGACCCTGAAGGTATTGTTGGCCGGATACTACTGGTCATCCATAATGACAGATGCCAAGGAGTTGGTGACGAAATGTGACCCATGCCATAGGTATGGTAATAAAATTCATATTCCAGCTGTTCCACTAGAATCAATTTCTGAGCCGGTGCCTTTTGCTCGTTGGGGCTGGATTTAGTAGGGCCTCTACCAATGGCGTCCAGAGGGTGCAAGACTATTATCGCGACCATTGATTATTTCTAAAAATGGATAGAAACAACTCTATTGGCTGGAACTACTTCAAAATCTCTTATAAAATTTATTCTATCTAATATTTGCTACATATTTGGGGTTCTACAAAAGATAAGCACAGATAATGGGCCACAATTCGATAACAATGATATAAAGATTTTATGTGCCACCAGGGGCATTCAGCATTGTTTCCATTCTCTTTTCCACCCACAAGCAAATGGTAAAGTTTATGTGGCTAACATAACCATTATGTCCGGTCTGAAGAAGAATTTAGAAGGGACTGCACGAAAGTGGCCAAGCTATTTGCAAGAAGTATTATGGGCATACTAGACTACTCCTGGTGCTGCTACACAAGAATCTCATTTTGCCTTGGTATATGGGATGGATGCAATTGCTCTCATAGAGGCAAGTCTTCCATCATACATGATAAGTGCATTTCATATCACTTATTACGCTTCCATTATTCTTAAAATCATCACTGACTCTCAAGTATTCGTTGAGTTTTAACATGTTTTTCCAGTATTATTAAAGTCGCTTGTGCCGCGGGTAAATTGTGACAATATTAATAAATTTGGGTTGAAATTGAAGAAACTGGAAAATTAATGTATTTAGGAAAATTTTGGAACAGTTGAAAAGAAAAAGAAAATATATTAATGCTAAAAATATATTATGACGAGTGATTTTCCAAAAAATATATATATTAATGCTAAAAATATATTATGACAGTGATTTTAAAATATATATATATATATATATATATATATATATATTAATGCTTGAAAAATATATTACTCCCTCCTCCGTTCCATATTAATATTAATGGACATTTAAGGTGGGAGCACGGATATTAAGGAAACTCATTATGAGTTCTCTTTTCTATAAAAATTAGAGCAGGAATAAATTTAATTGGTCAATTATAATAAAAAGCTGCAGTTTGATAAAAAAAGGCAATTGGTTTCATTGGCTATCAAATTGAATATCATTTAATATTATGGTAATTGTTAAACGTCAACTAATATAGAATAATTTAGTTTCTTAAAACGACCTATAATAAGGAACGAAGGGAGTAATGTTGAACACCTCCAGTTATATTTGGAATGAGAGTTGTGTAAATATTTACTTGTTTAAAGTCCATGTAAATACTAGGGGCATACTCTTTCCTACCCTGGTGGCGCGGGGAGGTTTTAATGAGGTGCCCAGGTTTTTCAATATAAAATTTGATGCCTCCTTAAAATATTCGGAGTGGATTGATTACAATTTTGTTAAAATTTTCTAAGGATTTTTAACAGATTTGATTGATCTGGTGGAATGATGACCATTTAATGTTTCTCATCAGAGATTTTAAATACTCTCATCTTAAATACTTGTATGAAAAATAAGTGCTCTTTTAACATCATCCATTAAAATTGAAAGCGTATGAAGCAAAGCAAAAATTGGGTAAGATAAGCCTGTCCGGGTAAGAACCGGACAATGATATTAAAACACAGAATATGCATTGGCCATCCAAGGACTTTAAGTTTTAGGCTTAACCGGACTCAAATCGGATACAATTATAAAAATGCCTTGGCCATCCAAGGACTTTAATAGTTCACAAAATAAAGAAAATAAAAAAGATAGTTAAAACCCCACGGCTTATTCTCCTTGGATTTCCTGCATTATCTTTTTTCTTGGGATCTTTGGGTTCATCACTGGAACTCTCTCTGGTTCATTCTTCCTCATCGGTAGTGTCGTCAAGACCACTAGAATAGTTCTTCTTGTCACCATACACCATCGTATGGAATGGGATATCTTCATATTCAACATACTGACACATGGTACCAAGCGTTCTCTTCAGAAACATTTGGTGGAAAAGCAAGACCGTATCAGATTTAACTTCGGCATACCTTTTTTCTAAGGAATCTATCACCTCGTTGGTATATACATCAATACTGGCCTGAATTCTCTGATCTTGCTCTTTCACAAAGTTTTCTTTCTCCTTGGTAACCTTGGACATAGCCTCTTCGAGAGAAGTCTTATCACCGGACAAGGTTTGGATGACATCATCCTTGGTTTTCATGTCTCCCTTTAAGGTGGAAAGATCTTTTTCCAAACCGGAGTATTTGGTTCGGAGCTCTGTGTTAGCTGTCTCCGAAGTGACCAACTTGGTTGCTAGATATTCTTTCTCCTTCTTCAACTCTTCAAGCTCCTTCTTCAATGCCTCAATACTTTGGTTGGCATTAAGGAGGTCAGTGAACAAACTCTCCTTGTCTGTATTGAGGGTGTTGATAAGGGCAGATTGACTTTTTACTTGCTTCTCCAAGTTGAGCACTGGCTGAATATGGCCTAGCAGAGAGTGAGTCACCACATCGTTTTCCTCTGAGACGGTGAAAGACTAACCATTAAAAGTCACCATATTGGAGGAGCTTGGTGGAAGGTAGGGCCCAACAAAGTCGTCTATTTCAAACTCTCCGAAATAAAGACCAATATTTTGGAGGCCACTGATGTTTACACCTTCCAAATTTCCTCCGGTACCCTCTCTGGTGTGTAGATCAGTAGGGATTTTCTCTGCCAAGGTGGGGTCAGTTGGATCGGCCGGAGGTAGAGACTCCGAAGGGCGGATGACTACTTCATCCCCAAAGAGACCTTATTATTCTTAGCAGTCCTCTCATCGCTGCTAGTTCCCCGTTTTTTTTATCCTTTTTAGGAGGCCTTGGTTGATTTTGGGTTTCACCTGCCTCCTCAATGGACTCATCCTCAACTACTTTAAGCAAAGTAGCATCAATTCTTCCTTGGACCTGCCCTCCTTGACTTTTCGAAGCAATTTCCTCTGCAGCACCCCGAACAACCTCTGCTGCAGCCTTCTTTTTCTTACCCTTCCCTTTCATTTTGTTTGGGGCTTTGGCTCTGGAGGGCAAGGCTAATTTTCCACCATTCTCCTCTATTCTCTTAAGTATAACGACCGGAGAATGTGATGTAGTCAGCTCCTCCCAAGTGAGATCTCTCCAGCCCGTAGTGTTCCAAAGGTGGGATCTCACCAAGTTGCCTGAAGTAAAGCAGTTATGGAAGACGTTCCCCCAACTGTCAGCAACCCAAGCATTTAATTTGGTGCATGTGGTATGACCCTCCTCTAAATAGTCGGAGAACTCATTCAACAATACTAACATAAGAAAAGATGTGATTCAGGAATGAAATTTTGGAGAGACTGGATTGGCGATAGGTTAGGTTGGAATAAACACTTGGTGTATCAGACTTACAATTTGGAGAGACTAGAAGACCGACATCGATACGTCTCTCACGCTCAACTTTTTTCGCTTTCTCTAGTTTTGGAAGATTTAACCAACCACCTTTCACGAGAGCGTTTCTCGCTGTGAACATAAAACTACCCAAGAGAAGTTTTGAAAGGAAAGGTAAAAATCTGTGTGAGAAGAAATTGCAAAATGATGAAGATGGTGAAATAGTAGAGGAAAATGATTTATACTAGTGAGGCAAAAAGTTACTGATATGTGCTAATCTACTTAAGAACTAATGGGTCTTTAAACTCGACCTGGTTTCACGACTTGACCCGAAAGCCCGTGGATCCATAATTAAGGGTATAAATACCCAACCACTTTCATTAATAAGGGGAATAAGAATTTAATACAACCAGACAGCTTAAATCTCTCACTACAAAACACCCAAACATTTAATACCTTTGAAATTCTCTAAACCACCTGCCAAAATTACCCTCAGTATTAAAATAATCCACATCAAATCTCATAAAGAATTTCACCTCGATTGCTATTGGTAAGGGCAAATTTTACCATCTTAGTCGAATCCGTATATCGATAACCATATTGGACAATCAACTTCCTAAGTTGATATTCTAGATCGATGCCTCATAGCCGACGCATCTTTGCTGATGATTCTCTGGTCGATGCTTTCCGACCAATGGTCCTTAGACCGATCTCTTCTCTTACTTGAAGTTGCACGACAATTACTACACCATCATCAATAACTCTGACAGCTATACTTTATTGTATTATACACGTGTAAATAAATGTATTATTTTGTTGCGGTCTTCTATAATTATGATAATAATAAATATTATGTATTAGATGCAAATAATTACAACTTCTCTTACATAGAGAAGATAAATTGATCAATAGATACAATAACAACCTTTTACCACTTTATTACTTTTTACACCAATCAAACGAATGATGACATTGGCCCATATAATGAAGTAAAAACCATAATAGAAGTAAAATTTAACAGCCCAACAACAAAGCTCTTGGAGGATATGGAAATGATGAAATCATAGGTTGATGTTACGAATAAATATTTTGGATAAAGAATCAGATCCCAAGTCCATAGACCAACAAAAAGAAATGAAACCGAACGGGAGGATATGAACAATCTTACATACCGATATTAATATGCCAGTGTTAAACATGATTATTTTTTAAATAAGTATACAAAGCATATAGTTGGGTCAGATCAGGCATCATTTGAAGATAGCAATAAACATTGAAGTCGTATATAAAAATAATAATTCATACACCAGGATCACGACCCAAGCACCACAACTTGCATGAGGACAAAAATCCTAAAAAACAAACCTATCGGTGTACATGATATAAGAAACTAAATTAACATGTCTGATATTGTGCCTCTACAAGAAATTGATCTTGATCATTAAAAATATCAACAAACACCTCCCTTTTACGTCCCAGCTCTTCAAGATGCCCTTCCGACATGATTCTAAGATTATCAGGCCCAAACGATCCAAGATAAAGTTAATCATAGCAATTATTATCGTCCTCATGTGGTTACTCTGTAAGCTCACTAAACTTATATAACGGGTGTGGCATCATCTTACGTTTAAATGCATTAACGCTATCCATCTTTCTCGACTAGAGAAAATGCAAGCAAATCATACATTCCCCGTAAGCTTACTATGGACAGCTGTCGTATCTAGGGAATCAACACGCACCATTGTCGCATGGATATTACCCTCATAGACCATATAAAACCAATCATCACAATAATCGAGCCTCAAAAGATAAAGCAGTTTGCAATGACATACACTATGTAGACGATAATATTATATTTAATGATGCATATGAAAAGTTTGTGCCACGAGAATCCCCATTTACTTCTTAAATTAAATACACGATCTTATCACCATATTTGAGCACACACAAAATTGGTAAGTTCACCAAAAAATGCAACCTATGCCACCACATGGAAAATTTTATAAATGAAATGTTATGGTGCATGGAAACAGGTGATGGAGTAAAATGCTAAGATTTTTTCACACTTTGAAATACACCATCATAACTTGTTTTATTGTCATACCTTCAGAAATCATTAAAACCTTTAAAAAATTATACATTGTGTTTCACAATCATTACATTGGATCAAATTTAATTATGAAGAATTCAGACTCAACCATCTATTGCAAATAAAGACCAAACAAGAGCTTATAACAATACACAAAATGGTTTGTGAAGACTAGATACCAATTATATGATTACCCATATAACATAGCATGCATGATATACAAACAAAATATTCAAAGATGACCATTATCTAAATTCATCATGATGAAGAGTACCATCAATTTTTTATATTTACTCACTCAAGTAGAACGCTACATAAAGTACGTTAAGACAAAATGAGCAACGATACCGGTAAACTTGGGAACAATAACAGTTTATCCTCACAACCTATCACTCTACGATAAAGAAAAAATAATTGTGGCCCAAGACAGTTAAAAAATTCAAAACGACATAAGACAAAGCCATACAGGTGGCTCATTGAGACCAAGATACACCAATCAAGATAAATGATACCGAGGAACACAAAAAATAAGTACAACACCCGCGACAACGGTCAAAGATTTAACATCCCCTCTAAGCGGACCATTACTGAACTCAATAACAAACTGATTTCCACATACTTCAAGAGAAATGCATATTCACTACCAAAGTCCAAAAGAAAAAATCAATGACCCAATGGAGAAAGAGGACAAGTCTAAATACTATAATTTTCTCGTTGATGTAAGTAATTACACAAAATATTACTGGGAATTGCAAGATAAGGTCCAACAATTATTGTATGTGAGGAAGCTTTCCACAATATTAAATAATTCATTGTATCTTCAGAAATTCTAACTGAACTTAAGCGAGGAGAACGCCTTTATATTTACTTCGCCTGATTTGATAATATCATCCTTATATGAGAAGAAGATACCGAATCAAAGCCCATTTAATACATAAGCAAGTCTATAATCAGTGCACAAATACAATATGTATAACTGGAAAAACTAGCCCTTGCTCTAGTGGTGACCGTAAGAAAGATGAAGTTATACTTCCAAGCTTACACCATTATTACGTGAACGTCTTTTCCTTTGAGAGGTGTAATAAAAAAATCAAGACGTGTCAAGAAGATTAACCAAATGGTCAATATAGCTTGGCAACTATAACATTCAATATGAGGCTAGAGCATCAATTAAGGCTCGTTCATTAATGAATTTTCATACCAAATTCCAGTCGGGATGGCCGATAACATCACCTAGGCAAAATGAGTCCACTTGGAAGATCCAAATCAATGGTGATGAAAACAAGAATTGATATGGTTCATGAATTTAACTCACTTCACCCACTAAAAAAATCATAACCCAAGCTACTAATATTGGTTTCCTCGACTTCAATAATGAAGCTGATTACAAAGTCGTTATCCCGAAGCTTTGAGTGACACATATTTGTGATACTAAATACGTTCAATAATTATCGAGCTCGCAACTCATGGTCAACCAGGTTTTGGGTCCAACTTATGTGAAGAAATATAATATAATCTAATACCTCAAATAGGTCCATTATTAGGCTGCATTATTCGAAAACGTGGATTTTAAACATGTACTACAGGCAGAGAATATTGAGGATGATGCTCTAGCATCTTCGGTCTGCACATATACTGGAGATAGAGTCATATTCTAATATACAATATCCATCATCCTTACATCCAAATTTATCATGACTATTTCTAACTTTGGAGTTATGATGATTAAGGGGGAAGAAAAAATAGAAGACTGGATGATTTTTATAAAAAACTAGCTCGCCAACGGTAACTTGCAAGAAAAAGATTCTACAGGTTTTTATGATACCTCGGACCTTAAAGTTAACCTCTAGAAAATCCACATTAGTTTTGGATTAACCCCACTCTTAGTACGGATTTGATCAATATATTTGGATTCAACTTCGGTTCTCTCCCGTCTAAATATCTTTGAGTCTTTCTTCTTCGAGGTCGACTTTTCCATAGTAACTGTTGACCTCTTCTAAACAAAATTACTACAGTATTGCCTCATGAAGTTCTATTTTTATGCGGGTAGGCTCCAACTCATTAAATTCGTTCTTTTCGTGTGATAAGTTTATTAATTTTCGATATTCATTCTCTCTGCTAGAGTTCTTAAAGATTTCTCGTAATTTCTTTATCGTTTCCTCTAGTTGTCTAGCCATGAAATGAAGGTCACATGTGCTAATTTTTTTTTGACCTTCTATGACCTTGCCATTTTAAAGACTGGCCTTATGATTATAGAGCTAAAAACTTGGAATGAGACGGTTGTCTTTAAACATTTATGGTCCATTGTTAGTAAAAACGACAACTCAATTTGGTGTGACTGATTAACTTTTAGAAGATTAAAAAAATTATGGTCTTTAAAGATTGATTATTCTCTCTCATAGGCTTGGAGGAAAATTTTAAATCTTAGGCATATCACTAGCAAATTATATAAGATTGCGATTGGTACAGGAAGAATACCTCATTCTGGTTTGATTTGTGTTTTTTTTCAACTTTTTTGGCCAACCAATACATACATAATATTATTTGAGATTCTCGTATGAGAAACAATATCAAGGTTTTCGATATCATGGTCATTGGAATTGGCTGACACATTTAAAGTATGTTAGTGCTAGAGACCATCAAACCTTACAGGGGATCAACTATCTCATTCTCTCCCTCCAACATCACTGTATTAACTTTGTTGATGTGCATTGTTGGTCCGCTAAGTTTGAGAATATTAAATTCACAATTAAAAATACATATGATGCAATACGTACTCCCAACCCTAATTATGGTGGTCAATGTTGATTTTGCACAAATATAATATCCCTCATCACTCTTTTTTCCTTTGGATTGCCATCCTGGGTAAGTTATCTAACCAAGACAAGCTCATTAGTTAAGTTATAAACTCCCCTTCTAATGTTGTGTTATGCAATTCCATTGATTAATCTATCAACTATATATTTTTATGAGTGTACTCATACCCATGATATATGAGATGTTTCTAGCGTTAAGTTTGGGTTTACCTTCAATGGTGGAGATTCACCTTCATAGTTTATGTTAACTTCAAACTGGGCTCCTTCAGTGTTCACCAATAGTCATCTATCATGTATGACGGAACATGAACTCAAGAATATTTGACTATCCTCCTGCTCTCGCATGTCGCACTATATGTTTTTTAACATTCAGTTTAGATTATTTAGATCCAAAAAAGTATGTCGATGTAATTATGTGTCTATTTCTCACTTAAGATGTTTTTGTTACAGGTCCTTCATATTATAATGAGATGTTTTTTGTTTCGCTTGTAATGGATCTCTTCTAGTTCATTTCTGTCGGTGATTTTGCTTGACGCTGTCCCATCCTCACATTGCTGCTCGTTGGGGTTGGTACAATCTTCGTTTAAACCCGATGCTTTGGGCTTTTCATAACAAAAAAACATAGCCTAACATTTTCGTATAAGATCAAAAGTTTGACACATATCTAAAAACATATTTAAAATTTGTAAATTATGGCTGAGTTACTCAAAATATGTCTTAAAGATAGGCAGATTAGTATGACCATTTACTTATTCTTACCCTTATTATTATTTCCTCTTCTTATTATATATAGCGGCGGGAATTCTCACCTGACCTACAACACACATTTTCGTAAAGAATTTAAAGCGAGGGATCTCTTACAGACACTCTCTTTTTTTCACATCGGTACCTAAGCAAAACCTTCCATTCGATCGATGAAGCAAATGTCTTCCGACGAAGCCCTATCTCACAGCTCCTCTTCTCCACCGCTGTCCTCTTCTGAGGAGGAGGAGGAGCGAGTCAATGAACAGTTCCACGACGATGAAGAAGACGAGGATGAGATCGAGGCGGTAGCTCGATCTGACGATGGTTACAACTCCCAGCCGGCTTCCGATGACGAAGCTCTGCCGTCTCCTCCAGAAGGCGACGATAGTGTTAGTTTATCTATTTCTTCCCGATTTTTACGTTTTTCTTGTTTCTTGTTTCTTTAGTCGTGTGACTTTAATCTGATTGTGGTTAGGGTTTTCGAGTGGATGAATATGCGTTAAATTTTGGTATGTTTAAGCAAGCGTATGCGTCTTCATTGTCCTATGGGGTAGTTTTACTTTTTAATTGTTAGAAGAACTTAAATTAGCGATTAGAGTATTGTCCAAAATGTCTTTTTTGCCAACCTGCATTGTGATATTGCAACACATTCCGCATATACGTTGGTAAATATTGCCTTACACTTGAGTATTAACATATCAAAAAGGAGATTACTTCTTTGCATGTTTGGATGAATGTGGCTATAAGTGAATCGGTTCAGGTCGTGACGTGTCTTGATTGTTTGATGTTGAAAGCTTTCTCAATGAAGAAAAACTTCACAACTCCAACATCTTGTAGAACTTAATGTAGGCTTAATATGTAACTTGTGATATCTTCAAGAACTTAAGTTAAGCTTATGTGTTAAACAAACTGATTTTGTACATTTTCTCTACCTGCATCGTTACCTGTTGTGGAAAAGTGTTTTTGATATTCCATTTCAGTTCATTTTTATTTATAGGGCTTGCAAATTGGGATTTGGTTAATGTCTTGATGTGTGATTAATTTATACACAGGAAGATAACCCGGAAGCTAATGGTGAAATTAGCAAGCGCGAGAAGGCTAGACTCCTTGAGCTGCAGAAATTGAAAAATAAAAAGGTTCAAGAAATATTGGATGATCAGAATGCAGCAATTGATGCAGATATGGTGAGTGAAATGCATAAGTAGGTTACTTCTTTATGAGTGTTATTTCCATAGTTGTTTATGGGGTAGTATAGCACAGCTAATAGAGCAAAGGTCCTTAGAGGCAGCCAATAGTGCAAAGGTCCTTAGAGGCAGCCAGTAGTGCAAAGGTCCTTAGAGGCAGCCAATAGAGCAAAGATTCCTAGACCTATATAGCAGCAACATAAGTATTAATACCTACTTATATTATTTTAAAGTTAAAATTTTAAAAGTAGTTTAAAATCAATTCAAAATTAAATTTTAAAAACTGTTATAAATCAGGCTATGTTAGCTTGCATAAAAGGTAGGCTATGTTAGCCGGGTATTATTAGCATGCATAAAAGCATAGGGCTATGTTAGTGCTGGTTATATTAGGGGACGTTATATAAAATGTGCTTAACATCATAGGCTATTAGCAACTATGGTTGTGCTCTTGAGCATCATTTTTGATATCAAATATAATTGCAGAATACCAAAGGCAAGGGAAGACTGAAGTATCTTCTCCAACAAACTGAGTTATTCGCGCATTTTGCCAAAGGTGAACCATCTTCGTCTCAGAAGAAGAAGGGAAAAGGAAGGTATAGTTAATGGTTGTTTTAAGATATGCTATATTGTAGTTTTATTTTAAGATGTCATAGTACACAATTCTCCTGATCTCCTGGATCATTCCTTAAAACTGTACATACATGATAACGAATTATTCTTAAGTCTAGAAAACATGTTATTTTGAATTATGTTATAGGGGACGCCATGCATCAAAAGTAACTGAAGAGGAAGAAGATGAAGAGTGCATTAAGGAGGAAGAAGATGCATTGATTGGAGCAGGAAACACCCGGCTGCTTACTCAACCCTCTTGTAAGTCTCTCCTACAAGCACCTTCTCTACAGGTCTCTGTCTGTAGTAGTTTGAGTAGAAGTCTATACTAGTCTGTCTCTGAGATGGTGATGGAAATAAGATATTTAAGTTTATGGGTTCATTTATGCTTCATCAACTAATTTTATAATATAGGTCATTGAAGAAATTTAAATGTTAAAAAGAACTTGGATGTGAAGTAATCAATCTGCAAATTATTGCTTCATTGGATAGATGAGAGTAAATTTAATTCTTGTTTCCCCATTAGAGATGTATGCCTGTATGTAGTAGAAACTTAGATTCTGTCTTTCCTTGGCTTACAATAAATAAAGGACCTCTCTTTCTATCTTTGTTTTATGTTGAAAATATTTAATCAACAAACAATACTGCGACAAATGCCAATTTATTTAACTTATATTATAGCTGATCTCTCACCATACAATTCTACCTCTTTCTGAGTTTTCTCATCTGTGTCTGACTACTTAGAACTCTTAATTTATAAACTAATCTTTTACGAATTTGAAAACTGGCACCTAGGGATTTTTCTTTACTAAGAGAATCACTTTGTACAGGTATTCAGGGAAAAATGAGAGATTACCAACTTGCTGGGTTAAACTGGCTGATTCGGCTGTATGAGAATGGTATAAATGGGATTCTTGCAGATGAAATGGTACTAACTGGACTGAACTTCTAACTTTTTAGTTCCTAATGTAATTCAGATTTTGATAAGAGAAACCATATACCATTTAGAATTACTTTACTCTGCCGTCACTAACTTGTATTTTCTGACGCAGGGTTTGGGTAAAACTTTACAAACTATATCCTTATTGGGGTACCTGCACGAGTATAGGGGAATTACTGGCCCTCATATGGTCGTTGCCCCAAAATCAACTCTTGGTAACTGGATGAATGAAATTCGTCGGTTCTGTCCTACACTGCGAGCTGTGAAGTTTCTTGGGAACCCTGAGGAGAGAGTAAGTCGCGAACATTGTGATGAGTAAGAGGTCTTTAAGTTTTTTATGTAACACCTTTCTTATTGAGTTTTGCAGAAGCATATACGGGAGGAGTTGCTGGTTGCTGGAAAGTTTGATGTGTGTGTCACAAGCTTTGAGATGGTGATTAAAGAAAAGACTCTTTTCCGTCGATTTAGCTGGCGGTATATAATCATTGATGAAGCACATCGAATCAAAAATGAAAATTCCCTCCTCTCAAAGACAATGAGACTCTTTAATACTAATTACCGTCTTCTCATTACGGGTACTCCACTTCAGGTACTTGTTATAGCTATGGAAATGTTATGGCTGCTCACAAATTTATGTGCTGATGGCATCTGTAACAATTAACGAATCATTTGAGCATGTCTGTGTATGGAGTGGTAAAGCTGTCTGGGGTACATGTCTGGTAAATTTTATAAAATTACATAGCGCTACCACTTGCCAGTTAGCTTTGAAACTTTTCTGTGAAGTGAGATGAAGGATCATTTTATGTTAGAATACTTGTTTTATGTGTATATACCATCAATTGATCATTGGCTCACTTAAATTCTCTTTACTCAGTTTATGAAGAATATTTGGTAGAAGATGGATTATTTAAGGCTCACTTAAATTCTCTTTACTCAATATATGAAGAATATTTGGTAGGAGATGGGTTATTTACTATAGGCTCATATTTGTGGTTTCTCATTCTTGGTTAGATTGCTACCCACCATCTATAGTGCCTGAGAAGCCGTTTTAGTTCTCATTTTTTAAAACTTTTGCTACTTTCGTTGTTGTAGTTTGTCTTTTTAGTTAGTTTTCCTTCTCAAAGAAGTTGCAAGGTGGACTAAAGTTATAAATATATAATATTAATGTAGGCAATTTCTACAAACATGCTAGAAATCATTATCATCCTATCGGCTTAAGTTTTTGATGACTTACTTTATATTTATAAAGTTGTAAGAGCAAATCATTGAGCCTCATTTTCTATTTGTTTACAATTTTTTTCCATCTAAAGATAATTGCTACAACTTTATAAAGGATAGTTTGTGTTCTGCTCTCGCTGTAACTTTGTGTTTTTTTTATTAAAAATGACGGTGCAGTAATTTGTCGCTTTTTATCATTTGCAGAATAATCTTCATGAATTGTGGGCTCTTTTAAATTTTCTGCTTCCGGAGATTTTTAGTTCATCAGAGACCTTTGATGAATGGTTTCAAATTTCTGGTGAAAATGATCAGCAGGAAGTTGTTCAACAACTTCACAAGGTAGGTAAAATAACCTCATATCTAATGTGCATGTGTCAATTTTCGCTCCATCTAATAAATTGATACTATGATTGTATTATCAAGGTTCTCCGGCCATTTCTCCTGAGGAGATTAAAATCAGATGTTGAGAAGGGTTTGCCTCCAAAAAAGGAAACAATACTCAAAGTGGGTATGTCCCAGATGCAAAAAACATACTATAAGGCTTTGTTGCAGAAAGATCTCGAAGTGGTTAATGCTGGTGGAGAACGTAAGCGACTCTTGAACATAGCAATGCAGCTTCGTAAATGCTGTAATCATCCATATCTGTTCCAGGGTGCAGAGCCTGGTCCTCCATATACAACAGGCGAGCATATTATCACAAATTCAGGTACCACATACATTCACGTTTCCTTTCTCAGTTTTACATGCCAAATATCAATAGTTATACTTTATATGCGTCTTGTACTTTTAGGTAAGATGATCCTTTTGGATAAATTGCTGCGAAAGTTAAAGGAGCGGGATTCTAGAGTTCTAATTTTTTCACAGGTAAAGGCTATGTTTAAGTAGTTGTAAAATATGTATATATTACTATTTTTCTTTCTTCACAAACAACTTTTTGGGCTCAGAATTTTTTGTTCTTTTTTCTGATCCTGATTCTTCTTATCTGGGATGATGTTCCAAATCCAGATGACAAGGCTTCTCGATATACTTGAAGACTATCTAATTTATTGCGGGTACCAGTATTGTCGGATTGATGGAAATACTGGTGGAGATGATCGTGATGCTTCCATAGAAGCCTTTAATAGGCCCGGAAGTGAAAAATTTGTTTTCTTGTTATCTACTAGAGCTGGGGGCCTTGGTATAAATCTTGCTACTGCAGATATTGTCATCCTTTATGATAGTGATTGGTAAGCTTCTTTGTCTATAATTAGGGGTTGTTGGGATGGGTACCATTAGGCCTTTTGGCTTTAGGATTATTGGGAAAAATACCATTTGGTTGATCTAAATGTTTTGACTAAAGAAAGCTAGCTTTTCAGACCTTTAACTGTTAAATTTGACTTTCTAAACTTTATTTTAGCTTTTTGGTTATTTAAATATGACCTTTTTTTGCCCAGCTTCGACTCTATACATGTTTTAATGAACATAAAATACATGTTTTCATATTTTTAGTTCTTGTTTTACTTTAACTTTCATTTTGAATGTTAAAAGTTGTCCTTTTTTTTATAATTATGCACCAAACAACCTATAGCCTTTTCTAAATGCAAATTCTAATTATTTGCTTATTTTTAGTTAGTCTTTTAGTTTATAAGCTGGACACCAAACAGCATCCTGTGTGGTTTGCTCTTTGGCTTACTAGGCTAGATGGATTTTTGCAGGAACCCTCAGGCTGATTTACAAGCTCAGGATCGTGCCCATAGGATTGGACAAAAGAAAGAAGTTCAAGTGTTCAGATTTTGCACAGAGGTTAGCGGTTTCTTTCCTTCTGTATATGGGTATAAGATGCTATGCTAGGGGGATGCAGTCTTAACTTTTCATTGAATTTTGAACAGTACACGATCGAGGAAAAAGTGATAGAGAGGGCTTATAAAAAGCTTGCACTTGATGCTCTGGTAATTCAACAAGGGAGGTTGGCAGAGCAGAAAAGTATGATCAATTCTCATGTTTTTTTTTTCTAATAAAACTTCACCATATGGATTAGTAATATGGGTATGCCTTTGTATCTATGCAGCTGTTAATAAAGATGAGTTGCTGCAAATGGTGAGGTTTGGTGCTGAGATGGTTTTCAGTTCTAAAGATAGCACAATTACAGATGAGGACATCGATAGAATCATTGCAAAAGGAGAAGAGGCAACAGCTGAGCTTGATGCTAAGATGAAAAAGTTTACGGAAGATGCAATCAAATTTAAAATGGATGATTGTATGTAGTTTTTCTTCTGTTTCATTGGTCGTCTCTTTGTAATTATTGATTTTGAACTACCATGGCAGAATAATATTTGACCCTAGCTTTGTCATGCAGCTGCTGATTTTTATGCTTTTGATGACGATGATAAGGTAATTCTTTAATCTACTGCAATTAAAGCGTACCACTGTGTTTGATCTTCATTTTATTTTCTTATTTTATCAAGTTATTACCCTGACCAGTCATTTTCTCTACTGAAGGATGAGAACAAGTTTGACTTGAAAAAGATTGCCAGTGAAAATTGGATTGAACCCCCCAAAAGAGAGAGAAAACGCAAGTAATGTTGTTTATTCTAGATGTCTACTTAATACAACGTATGCCTATCTTCTTGTCACGAGTTTAAACTTCCTGTTCATTTTGGTGGTTGTTTCAAATCAGCTACTCAGAAGCTGAATATTTTAAGCAAAATGCACGCCAGAGTGCTCCAGCAAAAGCGAAAGAGCCTCGAATTCCTCGCATGCCCCAGTTGTAAGCACCTTGTAGAATTTCTTATGCCTCTCCACTTTCATTTCTTTGGTGTTCAGTATGCTGTATCTATTTTATAAAACGAACTTGTTTTTGCCTACTTGTCTCAGGAACGATTTCCAGTTTTTTAACACTCAAAGGCTTAGTGAGTTGTATGAAAAAGAAGTACGGCACCTCATGGTAGGTATTATTTGAGGAAACAGGAGCTTAAGTGACTTTACGTTGCTTGTCATGACTCAGGCCTTTTGTTTCTCCTAATTTTGCCTTAATTAAATTTATTCTTCATGTATCAGCTAATACATCAGAGAGATCAGATGAAAGATAGTGTTGACGCTGATCAGCAAGAAGGTACCCGACTATAATTTTTACCAGTAAGCATTTGATCATGTTGACCTTGTATTTTCTGATGGATTTATTGCCGTATTTGTAATATATAAATAGAAGTTGGAGATCCATTGACTGCTGAAGAGCTGGAAGAAAAAGAACGATTGTTAGAAGATGTAAGCGAGTATCTGATGTTGCTTGAGGTTTAATATCATGTCTCTTTACTTATGAAAGTGTTCTCGTTGTAGGGTTTTTCTACATGGAGTCGAAGAGACTTCAATACCTTCATTAGGGCTTGTGAGAAATATGGCCGGAATGACTTGACAAGTATTGCAAATGAAATGGAAGGGAAAACAAAGGATGAAGTTGAAAGATATGCAAAGATTTTTAAAGAAAGATTTAAGGAATTAAATGGTAACTAATATGGGAGGTTGATATTACGTCACTTGTATATTTATTATACTCTGTTTTGACCCTTTTATTACGGTTCCAGATTATGACAGAATCATCAAGAATATTGAAAGAGGGGAAGCCAGAATTTCGCGGAAAGATGAGATCATGAAAGCTATTGGGCAGAAGTTGGATCGCTACAAAAATCCATGGCAGGAATTGAAGATTCTATATGGTCAGAATAAAGGGAAGCTGTACAACGAAGAATGCGACCGTATCATGGTGCGATCTCTTTCTACTTTTCTTTTATATTATGGTGTAAAGTGATACATACATTGGTCACGGCTAAAACCCACACTGAATTTTCATAATGATATATTAATTACTTCGATTATTTATTATTATTAATATGCATTAACTAACAGATTAGAGGTACGGAAAAGTCGTTTAAAAAAACTGTGTATCCCTACCCATTTCGTAATGTTGTTAATTTCTGTAACTTGGCAAACAGATATGCACGGTTCACAAACTTGGGTACGGGAACTGGGAAGAGTTAAAAACTGAACTACGTACATCCCATCTGTTCCGTTTTGATTGGTTTGTGAAGTCCCGTACAACTCAAGAACTTGCTAGGAGATGTGATACTCTTATTCGACTGATTGAGAAGGAAAACCAAGAGGTGTACGAAAGGGAAAGGCAAGCGCGCAAAGATAAGAAGCTGTCCAAGGTTTTGCTTATCCTTTCTTCTACTCTCTTAATAATGCATTGGGTTATCAAAATAAAATTCGTTATGATCTTTTTCTGTTTTAAAAACTAATAGTGAAAAGATGACTAGTTGCTGAAAATGAAAACAGTTTCCTCCGAAATCAAAATGACTTCAAATTTAAATTTTATCTTATACTAGAAAGTGAATTATTTTATATAATAACATGATATTTTTGTATATTCTTTGATAGTTGAACTTATTATATTTTTTGATATTTTTGTATAATAATTGAACTAATAGTGAAAAGATGACTAGTTGCTGAGAATTATTTTTTGAAAACAAAAGAAAAAAACATTAAAGCATTTTCACGAACCAAACAAATCTGGGTTCACTTTCTGAACTGATGGTATCATTTAATGTTTCAGAGCGCACCTCCGAGGCCTGTTTCTGGCAGAATGATCACTGAAAGTCCTAATTCACTTAGGAAGAGGAAGCACTTGTAATACTGTCCAGTATGTTTCTGATCTAGTGGTGTCATTTTGCTCGTCTATAGACTAGGTGACTTGCGGTTAAATAGTTGACAATGTGGCCTTTTTGCTGTGAAAGGAAGACACGGAAACTACTCAGCATGGTCTTAAGCTTTAGTAGTAACATAAATGTCTTTTGGTGATGAGCTGGTGCATTACTATTCAAAGTTAGCAGTCCGCATTTGTGTGGGCTTAGGTTCAGTGCTCTGAGAATATAGTATGTATTTGCTTTCATCCTTGGAATAGCTAATCTATTAAACTTACATATTGATTCAAAGAGTACAGATTTATTTCTTTTTCATTTTCATCCATGGTTTGTGTTTTAAAATATTAAATTTAGGCATTTTTTGTTGCTTTTTACAGCAATTTGTACATTGTTAATGTCTGCTTTTAAAATGCGTCTATAGTTTTGTTGTTTTTGCCTCTGAATAAGTTATCTTTTTTGGTAAAAGAAAAACAGTAAATTAATATAAAAAAGATACGGCATATTTCGGATTTAAGTATTCTCAACAAAAAGAATGTAAAGAAATAAGAGCACCCTAACCACTTATACGCTAGTTCGCACCAGATATCATAAATGTTTATTGTACCATTTATAAAAATAAAAAAACTAATTTAATTATCATCTCTGTTGGATTATTTAATACTCTAAAATTATGAAATGTTCTAATTCAGTTTATATTTATCTTGATTTTACATTAGCGGTCGGGATGTTCCAACAAACTATTCTGAAAATATAGTAAATTTTGTTTATCTTGTTTAGAGAAATGAATTTGCGTGTATTCTTTGAACGCGTTTATGGTTGCGATGGTAACAAATTTGAAAAAAAGTGGTCAAGTGTGTTTGAAGTACTTGGATCCAATGATGCGACGGATTAGGAGTTTATGGTTGCGATGGTAACAAATTTGAAAAAAAGTGGTCAAGTGTGTTTGAAGTACTTGGATCCAATGATGCGACGGATTAGGAGCTTAAGTACTGCAAACTATGTGGATGCTTTCGGAATTGACGGTAAGAGTTCAAAAGGATCGATATGGGATGAGAGATCTAAGTTTAAGAGATATTAAAGGAAAGTGTTGTAACACCAAACATTTAGTTTGTCTTTTGATGATTTTTTTTATTGGATTGTAAGTGAGACAATGAGAAAGTGTTTAGAATGTTATGTTTGTTTCAGATGAACTTGATCGAACTGAATCTATTTATCGTTTTTTCGAATTGCATTATAAGCATTATTAACTATGAATATGTTATATCTTCTCTGTTATTGAAGGAGGGAGGTCGCATATAAGATTTTATGCAGATGAGTACAATGTCTTCTGCTCCCTAGTATGATATTGGAAGGCTAGTTCTAGATACCATTGGTGAATGTCGGACTATTGATTCTAGGTCACGAATTGTACTAGACATAACGATTAACATTATAAATAGGAAGGAGCCATGGATCGTACGACAAGGAGGTGGTTTCACCATTATCAATAACGAATTTGTAGATGTTCATGACGATTGGTATGGATTTTATCCAATCACACAAGATTAAATTGGATTTATTGCTCAAAATTCAAAATGGACCAAGGATTTTTGAGTCTGATTCCATACTTTTAGGTCATGAGCTGTCTCAGTTGATGGGATAACTTTGTGAAGACTCTAACCAGAAGAATGAACGTTGATAACCAGTATAATTGGCCTGTAAATATGATTGATTTTATTAGTTGAAGGCTGTAGTAATATGATAAGTGTTTTGAGGTCCAATTTTATATGACTGATGATTTTATCTAATATATGCCGACAATCATTGTATGTTAACCGACTAGTTATAAAGGGAACACATAGATAACAAATCGGTCAGCTACCTTTCGTGAAGCCTAATATACTGATTATAGTTTGGCGATGGACGTCACTCATCCTGGAGAGAAATTTTTGACTTTTCCTTGGATTAATGTGAAGGCGTGAGAGAGAAGATAATCTATCAATACATTTTTTAATGAGTTTAATCGTGTTAGTATCGGCATGACTGAAGATCATAATGCATATGCAAAGCAGAGATATATAATTTTCAGTTTGTGGCATTTCCAGTGAAATTTGAAGCATGAGACTTTTATTATGAATAATAAAAGATAAAACTTGCATGATTAGGACGAAGATGAAAGATTTCTTAAGGCCTATTTTTTATTTGAAGGAGCCATGAGATTTGCAATTTATGTTTATGTCGTAAAAGGTTGTAAATATGGAGTGGATAATCCATGATATCAGGAGATGGGGAAAATTCATGGTAAAAAATATATCACAAGAAGATACTATCGAACATTTTGAAAGCTTTTGTAAGATCTATTTTGATATCAGTTTTAGGGCCTTTACAATTGGTGTGATATTTTATAAGAAGCTTTTAGAAGAGTAAGATGTTATTGGAGATACTCACACCGGGCGCGAAAGTTGGTTGCGTCGGGTTAATAAGAGATATTAATGAGTTTTTATGCGATTCACTATGATCTTAGAGATGATTTTAGAGATAATTTTATAAGTGATATTACATCAAGCTATTGGTCTATAGTTTACCGTAGATGAAGGGTTACATGTTTTAGGTATGAGGGTATGGTAGTTTTATCCGAGGTTGAGTCCATGCGAGGAGATAAAATCTCATGGACCTTTTTGCATAGTGTAAACTAGGATGGTTTGAAAAATCTGGAATTGTAGCCATCCAGACAAAATGATTTGTTGTTATCAATGCTAAAGAGCTCATTTTTATCTCCTCATGAGTGATTGGTCAAATCGTGGAGGCTTTTTCTTCTCGGGATATTTTGGTGCTAACGAATGAGTGATTCTCAAAAGGCTAGAGTAGTTAAAGGGTTACTTTTAGCCTACATGGTTAGAAAAATGATCAACAAACACGTTGGAAACGTTAAAGGAAGTGAATCAAGGTAAGCTTTATCTGTTGGTGATTAAGATTATTTTGTTTACATTACTCGATATTTAACACTAGTGTGAAAAAGTTTGGTGTTCTAGTCTTCCAACTTGAACCAAGTTTGCATATATTTTTGTTTAATTCAAGATTCCTCAGCCTAACTGAGGAATGTAAAGGTTGAGGAAGCGCTTGTTTTGGAAATAATAAGGGTGCGGTTTAACGGCTCGGATGAGAGAAACATTTAGGCCTATAATAAATCTGATTTTGCTTTTGATACTGTGGCGAAGGTGTTTGTAAATTTCCGTCTACTGAACATGGATTGTTTAGATTGTAGTAGAATTTGTTTAGCAGAGATGATAGACATGACTGATCCATCCGTGGGATGGTTTCAATAATTAGAGATGACGTTGTGGTAGTTTGGGTATGTATGCCACATGAAAGAAAGGTTTTTATGTGGACTAAATGAATTGAAGGTAGAAAGTAATTGTGGTGTGGTCTAAAGTGCATGGAACATTGTAGTAGGGGTAGGAAAAAGGGAATATATTGTCATATCCACTATTAACAATTGATTTAGATGAGATTGTTTACTTAATCAAGAGAATTGAAAATTGAAGCCCGTAGGTCATCCAATTCACAATTGTAGCAACAATTATTGAATTATTTTTATGGAAGATGTTTAGAGGTCCAAAGCACCAGTTTGGTCCTCTGGTTTCTGGATTGCGTTGAAGTCGCTGAGAATAACCGAAAGGTTATTTTGGAGGTCAGTAACGAGGGTTATTAGATCATTCTAGAGGAGGTTCACTCAATTGTATCATTAAAATCATATATTTCATTAAGGAGGAAACTTTTGGAGGTGAAAATATAATTGATATAAACCTCTATGAATTGGGAAGAAAAACTAGTGGTTGTGATATTATAAATACCAGGGTTCTAAGTGAACTAGATTCTACCTAAGGATGAAATTTATGGTTAGTTATAAAATGCCAATAGGGAAACATAGTGCAGATAATATCAACTAATCTTGGTTCATGAACTCTGGTTTTTACTAGGCATATTAAGATAATATGGTTACTAAAAAAGAATTATTTTATATCTTTTTGATGAATAGTGATCGCATACTCGCTTTTACCAAACTAAAAGAAGAAGTGTTATGTGAGGGTTAACTTACTTTGGAGAATGTCAAAGTTATTTTATAAAATTTATGCTAAGGATTGAACGTGATAAGCTGAAGATTTTTTTTTCTTGAGGAAGTAATCCTATTAGCACTCGGCCTAGTCATTGAAGATCAAAGGGATGTTTCGAGAATATTGATGACATGCTCTCTCGTTTTGGAGAATGCCATAGTCACATCATAAACTTTCTAGTAAGGATTTTAAGTGGTAAGCTAGAGGTTTCTTTCCGAGGAAGTAATCTGATAAGCGTTTGGCCCAATCATTTTGATCACCATCAATTTTTTCAGAAATAGCTAATATTTCACCAGCATAATATTTTATGAGTTGGATATTTGCGACTATCATTGCCAATCAGTTATCTTGAGGAATGATTACTCGATGGGCATGAATTTTCAGTGGATATTCTTTGAATTTATGAATTGGATTTTTATTAGTAAACTTCAAGAGGTCTAGTCCAATGATTACTCTTCTGTTATAAGCATGGCCATTAAGGTTATCAATTCTAATATCATTCACTAAAATGAGGACCCATTAGTGAGGTATAAAGTTTTCTCTGAATGAATTAGCTATGGTATTTATCTATATGATTGTAGTGTTTCTATGTGTCTCTTTTAAATTCGAAAGAGATCTCTGGGTGAATAAGAGATATGGAACATGCTGCAAATTTATACAATCATCTGGTGGATAAGAATCATATTCTGTCTAGTAAAGGTAAATAAATTTTAACTGATAGGATGAGATGGAGAAAATGAATGCGTTCGACATGATTTCCATACCATCACTAGGATCTTCATCTTCATCACTTTGGATGAATTTTTGGATGTTAAAGTTAGGGTTTCCAGATCCCAATTTACCTTTCATGTCGGATATGACATGGATTGTCGACGATAGTTATTCGAAAGGTCTTTTGGCATCCACGATGGCCTTTCGATACATACCATATTTGGTGTGGAGCCTTGTTGGAGAGTTGTGATGGATTAGCGAGGTGATTGGGTTCAGAGTTCTGAACATTAGTTTCATATGAGAGAAAATAGAGAACCACCAAATTAAGGTCCTCTTTACGAGTTTGAATAGGAGAGGAAAATCCTACACCCGTTTCAGACAAGGTTTCACATTTTCTTGATAACAAACATTTCTATTTGTTTCTTTATATTTCACAAAGCGGATTTACTTCTTTGTGTTAATCATTGTACTAGGAGAAAGAATCAATGAAGAAAATAAGTAGGCTGTGGTTATGTAAGTCGAAATCTGAGGAAGATTTGTTTTTTGGGTTGTTTCATTGAATGAACTTTTTTCTTCTGACTGTATAGAAAAAATAAAAAGTGTGATGTGGGGTTAGAAGAGAGGTTTGTGGTTTTCTAATGGTTTTACGATAAGATAGACTTGCTCAGGGTTTGTACTGGGAGAATAAATAGTGGTAAAAGGTTGACCTTTTAAGATGTCATTTGAGAATAAAGGAAGAGATCATGACTTACTAGGTCTATTTAAATTTAAATATTTTCGGCCCTCAAGAAGGTTAAAATTTGGGTTTAATTAATCATGAACTGAAGAAAATTTGCTGAAACTGGTCCTTGTGATCATTTAATATAAATAGGTGAAATTAGCCATCCGGAGGGTTTCACTGGTACTTAGGTAAATTAAATAAATCCTTGGAATTTTTTAATTTTAAATATGTGAAATCAATCCCCCAAAGGGTTTCACTAGTACTTAGGACAATTAAATTAGATTTATTTTATTTTAAGTAAGTGAAGTCAGCCCTTTGGAGTGTTACACTGATACTAAGGAAAATTAAAATAATGATTATGGTAATTTTATCAAACTCATAAACTACGTGTTAGTATGATTTGCCATATGATATCCTGTTATCAGAATATATTATGTTTTACATGTATATACCATATTCAAACATGTTAGTTGTTATATGTCAAGAATCTTATATCATGTGTGTTATTTGTTTTATTTTTGCAGTGAATTTGTTGGGTTACAATCTATTGGGGAATAAACCCCCATGCTGATATGCTACTATATTTGTTTGTTCGCAAATACCATCATGCATTAATGAAACCTTAACCAACTGCTCTTAGTCAGGAAAGTACACCTGATGAAACTAAAGGATATGAGACATGAGAAAAGTCTAATCGGTTATGCATGATTATTATGCTTCAAAGAATACCAATTTCATTTTGTGGGCTGTCCCAACAAATACTATCACTGTTGCAGATTTTCTCCCAGAAGTCGAGATTTGTTTTGCTAAAAATGACAAGGTAGAGATGCAAAGTCTCATTAATGAGCTCTCTACCAAGAGATAAATTGGCAAAGGTAAAATCCATGAACATATTTTGGGAATATCTATGATTATCTAAAATTAAAGATAGCCGCCGTAAACGTATATGAGAAGTGTCTAGTGCGGTTCACTTTTTAGTATTTATCGGAAAGGTTTAGACACTTCCAATCCACTTATAATTGCATGCGAGAAAAATGAAAAATCAATTGAATAGACTACACACGTTGCACAAGAGGAGGAAAAACTTAAATGGGTAACACTTGAAGTGAACATGGTAGCATCCAAGAAAGGGACGGGGCCTAAGCAAAAATTTGATGGTAAAATATTAGGCTTTGGTCTGACTAAGAAGAAAAAACATGATTTGTCAATGCTTTTTATGAAAAACGAAGAGACATCTCAAGAATGACTGTGAGAAATACCGACTTTACTTGCAAAGTAAAGGTAATCTCATGTAGTTGGTTGTTTTAGAAGTTAATCTTATTTCCTATGGAAAAGAATACGTGGTGAGTTGATTCGACTGCAACAACTTATGTATGTAATTTATTTACAGAGTACACTAAAGAGTTGGAGGCTAAGTGAGGATGAAAGGTTCATCTTCACAACTGATGGGAGCTCGAGCAAAGTTTTGGAAATTTGCGATTTTAATTTATAGTTTACCACATGACATGTCTTATTTTGAAGAATGTTATGTATGTTGCTACGTTTTAGAAGAAATTTATATCTTTCCTGGATTTTGATATGTATAGATTAACTCTCTCTTATAATAATATAATTACTACTTATGGTAGTTTGATATTGGAACATAAATTATATTCATTAAATACTATTACTAATCGCAAACTTTCCATTAGTGCATAATCCGTTGTGAATATGATTGATGGTGAAGATAAAAGTAGCCCGAGGGTAGGCTGGTAATTTCAAGTGGAGTTTTAAGGCGGCGTGAGGGTGTTTCACGGTGGTGTGAAGGTGTTTCAAGATATTTCAAGGTGGAGAGAGAATTGAGCAGCTTGGCAGCAGTAAATTTTTGTTACCCATAGTTAATGCTGGTGGTTGGGTATTTATAGTGTGTAATTTGGGCCCTTATGGGCTTTCGGGTCAAGTTTAATGGACCCGGGTCATGTTCAAAGACCCATGAATTTCAAGCAGATGGGCAGGTAGCTTAGACAGATAGTGTTTAGGTTTTTTAGTACTTTAGTCATAGTTCGAACTGCTTTAGACTTGCAGTGTTCGGAATCATCTGTTCGGTTCAAAAGTCCTGTCCGTATTAAGCTATTGGTGTCTGTCCGGTTCACGGAGAGATTTACTTTGGGCTGCCCTTCCGGGGAGCACTTCGAATTCGGACTCATCAGGAGCCCCTTTTTTAGGTCTTTGAACAAGTATCCTTGTCAAAGAACTGAAAAACAGTCCGATTCAGGAAGTGGTTTATCAATTCGGAGAGAGTTGAGGACAGAACCGGACAGACCAAACGTTACGAATTCCAAACGGTTCTTGTCAGAGTTAGTGGGACACGTGTCACTCTCTCGTTGGTTACTTTATCCGTTTTTTCACCTTGAAAGTTGCACCACTTTCTCGAACAAGTTACCTCTTTTAAATGCCATAAATGACATCAGCACCGTCTTTTAATTATTGCCCAACTTTTCGGATTCTCCTAGGAATCAAACCCGTTTTTCACATTTACTATAAATTCTTTTCACTTTTCACAGTTGCATTATCTCTTTCACTCTGCCATTTCACCCAAAGCTTTATCTCTCTAAAATTTCGAAATTTCCTTAGTTGTTTATGTTCACAGCGAGAACAGCACTGATCAAGGGCGGTTGGCTTAACCTCTCATAATTGGAGAAAGCTCAAAGAGTTGAAAAAGAAAAAAGACTTGCAGTAGGGCTTCCAGCGTCGCCTGTCGAGAAACCAGCCCCTTCAATCGAAGAATCTGACAGAGGTTCATCTTCTTCTAAAGGTACAAAACCTAGAAAACTCTTTCAATCAACACTCTCTCCCATATTATCTGGCTCTTCAGTCCAAGAGTCGATTCCTATTGTCGAACCGGGGGTCACTGTCACCAGTGTTAGGAAGAAATCCTCTTTCATTGCTATGGGGTTTGATTCTGACCACTCCCCAGATAAATTAATCATGAAAAGGCCGAGTAGGTTGGTTAAAGGACTTCTTTCTAAAAGCACACCCTCAAAATCGGGGGCAAAAAATAGTGAATCAGGGTCCGGGGCAACTATTAGGACTCTCCGGGAAAGGCCGGCCGGTCCGGGGGCTAGCAGTCCACTACCTCCCAAAGAAATTTCAACCTCAGAAACTCAAACTGAGGTGATAAGTCGAAAAAATTCGGAGAGCCAACAGTCCGGTGGATTAGCTGTGCCAAGCTTCATCCCTCCCCGGGCTGTTTCTACAGAAGCTCCCCCAACAATAATGGAGGAGAGGATGGAGGACTCCACAGAGGAGGTTAGATTTGAGTCCGAGTCCTCCGGACAGGCTGAAACTGCTATCGTTGTTGCCAAGAAGGGCAAAGAAGACTTGTATCTGAGGCGTCCGGACCTACCGGAGAGCCTCGAAGGGAGAGTAGGGCCATGCTTTCACAAGGTGGAGTTCAAGTATCTTTCATCTCTGCTAAAGACCAAGTATGCGTTCATCCATACTAAAGATCTGGGACGACTGCGTACTAAGTGGGGGATCCCTGAGAACGTAAAGATTCGAATTCCCATCGATCCTGAGACCCCGATGGACTGCAAAAGAAATGAGATAGTCTTCTTTACGGAGCTATTCAACTGGGGACTTAGGTTCCCACTGGATCCGGAGATAGTGCGCTACTTTCACTTGGTCAAGCTATGTCCAACACAGCTAAGCCCCAACGGTTGGTACACCTTGATGTCATGTATTATGGCATCTAGGCTATCCGGAATTCCTCTTCCTATGGAAGAGTTTGCAGCTGTGGCTAACTTGTGCAAACACCATCAGTTCCCCTTCTACCATTTCAACATGGGGAACGATCTTAAAGCTGTCGATGATCTCCTGGAGTTGGAGAGCAAATGGAGGAGCCAGCTCTTGTTTGTCAGTGGCTCATGGGAAAATGGCAAGAAAATCAAAACTGGGGAAAATCCTAGCCTTCTTCGAAGTAGATGGAGAAGCGATCGTAAGTTTTTATTCTAAGTTTCTGTTCGAAATTTTCTTTTTAAGTTTATACTAATCGGTTTTTCTTTTGTTTTATCAGAGCTGCCAAAGGAGTTCGGGGACTATTTGAAGGCCGGACAGGTCACCTGTGGCAAACTCAACGCTTGGGCCGCAGAGAATTGGGAGAACCGGTTTCATAAAGCCTTCACTCCTGGGAACCTAGCAAGGTCTCACCTGTGGAACACCACAGGTCGAAGAGATTTAACCTGGGAGGAGTTCTCCACCCCACCTGATGAAGATGTCGTGTTGAGGAGGTCTCATGAATTGGATGGGACCCTCTTCCTTCCTGCCCGGGCCAAAGCCCCAAGTAAAATGAAGGGCAAGAAGAAGAAAGGTAGGAAAGCGGTAGAGGATACTGAGAAAGAGGCCCCAATGGATTCAGAGGTGCCAGCCCAGGCTCAAGTTGATGCAAACCTTCTACAAGTGGTAGAACAGGAGAGCGAGAAACAAGGAGTGAATCCCCCAAAACCGTCAAGGGCTTCGAAACGGGCTCGTAAGCAAGCAAGTGACAGTGCTGACAGGGAAGTCAAAAAGAAAAAGACTTCCCAAGGAGAAGAGCTTGCTCTCCGGGATCCGGAGCCCACTTTCCCATCCGACCCGACGTTAGCCGAAGAGATCCCAGGGAATCTTAATGAAGGGATTCCAATGGAATTCCATACCGATGAGGTCGAAAGGGGAGAGATTAACATGGATGAAGTGGACGTCACAGGTCTTGGTGAACTAGGTTATTATTTCCTTGGCCTGTCCAGAGATGAATTCGCAGGGCCATATGTTCCCCCAAGTAGTTCCAACACAGTGAACTTCAATGGTAAGACTTTTATGGTTTCCAGTGAGAGGGACATCATAGCCCATTCTCTCCTTAGCAACGTGCAGCCAGTACTTACTTTGGAAATACAAGTCCGAAGTCAGGCAACCACCATCAAAGACCTCAAGTCTGAGAAGGAGAAGCTGTCCGATGACCTCAGGACTGCTGCTACTAAGGTTGATTTGCTTAAGGAGTCGAACGAACAGCTAAAGAAGAATCACAATGAAAGCAGCACAAAAGTTGCTTCTTTAGAAGAGACCGTAAAAGATCTCCGGGCTAAGCTGTCCGGACTGGAGAAGGACTTGACAGCCTCAAGAGGGGAGACTGCAGCAAAGGAGAAGCTTGTCACCAATCTGACCACTGACAAACTTGCCTTAGAGAATGTAGTGAATCAGGCTGTTGAAGAGAAAGCTGCTTTGGTGAAGGATCAGGAGGCCATGATCAAGCCCAAAATCAATGCTTATGCCAGGGAGATGATACGAAGTGAAGAATTAATGATCGAAAAGGTGAAGTCCGATATGGTTCTCCTGTTTCACGAGAAGTTCCCGAAGAGGAGACTAGGGGACTTATGGCGCTATGTGGATGACGATGATCTCCCATACTGGACCATGGTTGATGAAGGGTACACCGATGTGTCCTCGTCTGGTGACGAAGAGGAAACCGGGGAGAGCCCAGGTGAGGAGGAGATTGACCCCAAAGGTAAGAAGATTGTCGAGGAGAGGAGCGACATCAAAGGCAAGAAAGCAGATGAGGGTGAGCCATCTTCAAAGGCTCAACCTTAATTTATAACTTGTTTTGTTTATCTTTTGTTTTGAACTAAAGTCCTTGGAAGGCCAAGGCACCTTTGTTGTGATGGTGTCCGTATTATTCGGACAGATTTTTGTACTGTGCCCAAACATGTTCAAAAAGTCCTTGGAAGGCCAAGGCAACTTTAAGTTGTTGAATGAACGCTTTTATTTTACTCAACCATCTTCTTCTTTTATTATTTGTCTCACTTTAGACAGCTAGAATTTAAGTAGCTTTGAGTTATTGTATTGAGAGTGTTTAGTTTCTCTGGCTAGAATTTAAGTAGCCTTTAGTCCTTTCAGTCCGGGTAGTATGACAAACAACAGAATTTTGCAAAAACTTAGAAAATTATTGAAGAAAGCATCAAGTTTTATTGAAAGCTCTCAGTGGCGCCGAAGAGAGGAAGTGGTATGCCCCCAAATATTTACATGGATGTTTAAACAAGTAAATATTTACATAAGCTTTACTCCAAGTACATTCGAAGGTGTTCAATATTCCAAGGGTGAGTTAAAACCCTGCCATCTTTGTCTTCCAACCAGTATGTCCCATGCTTGATTCTTTCAACCACAGTATACAGACCCTCCCAAGTTGGGGCCAGCTTTCCGAAGAGCTTTTCCTTGGTGTGTAAGAAAACTTTTCTCAATACTTTATCTCCTGGTTGAAAATCCCTTCTTTTAACTTTAGAAGCAAACCTGCTTCTCATCAAGCCTTGATAGTGTGCCATTCTAAGATGAGCTTTTACCCGCCTTTCTTCAATTAAATCAAGTTGATTTCTAATTGTCATCTCATTAGCCTGTCCGGAGAAGTTATGAACACGAAAGGAAGGGAGTGTCTTCTCTATGGGAGCTACTGCATCCATCCCACAAACCAAGGCAAAGGGGGATTCTTGTGTTGCAGCCCCAGGTGTTGTCCGGTAGGCCCACAGGACTTCTTGTAGATAACTAGGCCACTTCCCAGCAGCCCCTTCTAAGTTTTTCTTTAAGCCGGACAGTATTGTTCTATTAGCCACCTCAACTTGCCCATTGTCCTGTGGGTGGAAAGGTGAAGAAAAGCAGTGCTGAATACCCCTTGAGGCACAGAAGCTCTCCATCTCTCTATTATCAAACTGTGGCCCATTGTCTGTTGTTATTTTCTGGGGGACACCAAATCTGCAACATATGTTGGACATAATGAATTTTATAACAGCTTTTGATGTTGTCCCTGCCAAGGGGGCTGCTTCTATCCACTTCGAGAAGTAGTCAATGGCTAAAATTATGGTTTTTCGCCCTCCGGACGCCACAGGGAGAGGCCCAACTAAGTCCAATCCCCATCGAGCAAAAGGGATGGGTTCAGAAATTGATTCCAAAGGAATGGCTGGTACATGAATTTCATTGCTGTACCTCTGACACGGGTCACATCTCCTTACCAGTTCCTTAGCATCTTTTATAATTGATGGCCAATAATATCCGGAGAGAAGCACTCTTCTTGTCAAAGCCCTAAATCCACAATGGGCTGATCCCTCACCATCATGCAATTCAGAGAGAACCATTTGTGACTCATGATCCCCTAAACAGCGTAGGAGAGGTTTGCTATAGGACTTTTTGTACAAGACTTCTCTAATCATAATGAAACCACGAGCCCTGTGTTTCAATGTTCTGGTTTGTGATTTATCCAAGGGCACGATGCCATCAGACAGATATTGCATTAGAGGAGACCTCCAGTCTTGAGGCCGGTTTACTTGTATTTCAAAGACTTCCTCTTTTTCACCTTCATCAAGTTGAATAGAAGGGCTTTCAAGCACATGGATCCATGGGTAGGACTCCGTATATGCTATCGTTGCCAATGAGTCTGCTAATTCATTCTCTGCCCGGGGGATGTGCTCATAGACAACAGCTTTAAACTTTGACGCTTCATTTTTAAGGAGGAGCAAGTATTTGATCAATTTCTCCTTTCTGGCCTCTGACAGGCCTAGAGCATGGTGGACAAGCAATTGGGAGTCACTTAGTAGCTTGACCCTTTTTGCTCCACAGATGTATGCCAATTTTAACCCAGCTATAGCTGCTTCGTATTCAGACTCATTATTGGATGCCCTGAAAGCAAAACAAATAGCCTGGAACATGTTGTCCCCATAGGGGGAAGTGAGACATATTCCTGCCCCAGATCCCATGGTACTGGATCCTCCGTCTGTTCGGACAATCCACACTTTTTTGTCTTTTGAATCAGCAGGTTGTTCTGAATCCCTATCAGAATGGAATTCGACCAGAAAATCAGCCACAGCTTGAGCTTTTACTGCTGTCCGAGGAGCAAAGTCTATGTCGAAGTCCCCCAACTCTACTGACCATTTTGTCATTCTGCTTGAAATGTCTGCTTTTTGAAGGACATTCTTTAAAGGGAAAGATGTCCGGACAATGATAGGATGAGCCTGGAAGTAGGGTCTCATTTTTCTTGCAGCTATCACCAAGGCCAAAGCTAGTTTTTCAAGTTTCAAGTAGCGTCTCTCAGCATCAATCAAGCTTTTGCTGATGTAGTACACTGGGTGAGGATACCCATCGACCTCCCTTACTAACACAGCACTGATGGCACAACTTGAAACAGCCAGATATACAAAAAGAGTCTCCCCATCGACTGGTTTAAACAAGGTCTTGGGAGAGGACATATGCT
This sequence comes from Limnanthes douglasii subsp. nivea, assembly GCA_036936605.1. Classification (NCBI taxonomy): domain Eukaryota; kingdom Viridiplantae; phylum Streptophyta; class Magnoliopsida; order Brassicales; family Limnanthaceae; genus Limnanthes; species Limnanthes douglasii. Next base: position 23,708,817 of record JAUPFV010000001.1, on the reverse strand, counting down.
TCTTGATTTCATTGAATGCCTCATCACACTGTGGTGTCCATTCAAACCCCTTTGCACCCTTCAAGGTTTGAAAGAATGGAGCACATCTGTCCGAAGACCTGGAGATGAATCTGTTCAAGGCTGCCAACCTCCCCGTTAATCGCTATACTTCTTTAATGTTTCGAGGAGGCTCCATTTGGAACAAAGCATTAAGTTGGTCCGGGTCGGGTTGTATTCCATGCTCACTTATGATATACCCTAAGAACTTCCCGGACTGCACTCCGAACACACACTTTTCAGGGTTTAATTTTAAATTCACTTTGGCCAAGTTGGCAAAAGTCTCTTGGAGGTCGGACAAGTGCAACTGCTCATCCACGCTTTTCACCATCATATCGTCAATGTAAACCTCCATATTTCTTCCAGAAGTAGAGTCTACTAACTGATCTATCCGGGGGACCGGATACAAATCTTTTGGGCAAGCTCGATTGAGGTCTGTGAAGTCAATGCACATACGCCATTTACCATTCTTCTTTTTTACCAAGACAGGATTGGCAGTCCACAAAGGGTACTGAGATTCTTTAATGTGCCCCATCTTTGTGAGTCTGTCAACCTCTTGTACAATGACATCAGCCTTTTCTTTTGAGAAAGCTCTCCTTTTCTGTACCACCGGTGCCACATCCCTCCGGACTGACAGGTGATGGGAAATCACCTCCGATGGAACTCCAGTAACATCAGCATTGCACCAAGCAAAAACATGCTGATGGTTTTCAAGAATTTCAACATTCCTTCTTTCAACATCGATGGCATTTTGGATCCTATCTTTACACTTTTTCCTTCTTCCAGGGAGTGTGTTTCAACCTCCTCAACTGGGATCAACACTCCGGGGGTCTCTCTGGGGTCATCAATTTCACCCTCACCCCCAGAAAGGCCCTCAAACTGCTATTGGTCATTTATACGGACTGCCCCCAGTGTTCGTGGAGCCAAGGCAGTGGCATAACATTCTCTTGCAACTTTTTGGGTGCTTCGGACAACCCCAACCTGCCCCTGAACAGCATATTTCAGACACTGATGGACTGTCGAAGCCACTGCATGCATCCTAGAGAGCCAAGATCTCCCTAGAATAGCATTATAACAGGTGGGACAATCCACAACAATGAAGAGTATTCTAACTATTTTCTTGAAAGGGCCCCTGCCCAACAACACTTCTTCTTCAAACTCCCCGATCACATCGGCTGAGCTGCCCGTGAAGCCCACGATTGATCTGTCCGACTTTTGTATCACAGCTGGATTCCTCATTTTCTTATAAGTGTTTAGAAAAAGGATATTGGCAGAGCTTCCAGTATCCACCAAGATTCTCCTTATCTCATTGCCCCCTATAGATGCTCCTATGACAACAGCATCCTCATGAGGGCCAGCAATATCTCTCAAATCATCCTCATCGAAAACTATAAATGGGAATGAGTTTGGATATTGATAGGATGTCATGCCTCCTTCTAGCTGGGAGGCCAAATTATGAACATGTCTTTTTCTTGAAGAGGTGGTAGGAGCTGTCATAGTGTCCCCTCCGAAGATTGTCAGTGACTCGAAGAATTTAATGAGCCCGGAGACTGATCTAGAACGCTCCTTAATAGTACCCACTCTGTTTCTGGTTGGATCAGGATCCAAGTACTCAGACTCCACATCGAACCTTTCGATTATTACCATAGCCCCCTCCGGGGCGACGTTGCTTGGACCAACCATATGAGTGTTGTCAGGCCTGTTGCCTCCTCTCCTTTTAACGTATGCACCCAACTTTCCTCTTTCAATCAAGTTTTGTACCTCTTGTTTCAACGCTATGCAATCATCGGTGGTATGGCCAATATCATTATGGTATTAGCAAAAGGAATTATTTCGATGCTCTCTGGGAGACTGCAAGGTTGCCGGTCTCCGGTAGTGTACTTCATCTTTTGTTTTCTCGAAAATGGTTGCCACACTTTCTTTGAGCTCTGCAAACCACTCCGGTTGGACCCACGGCCCTCTTTTGTTTCTAGACTGTTGACTTTGTGCAGGGGCAGCTGGTTGAGACTGAGCCTTTCCCCTTCCATGCCCCTGTCCGGTTTCTTTTGCTTTGTTCCCGGACTGGTTTTGATTTGGAGTTGGTGCCACCGGGGTGGATCTCACTTGTCTGTGCACCCTGGTCTTTTTCGTTTCATCAACATTTATCTGCTTGCCAACTTGGTTCAGCAATCCTCCCCAGGTCATGGCTTTCTTCCTGGTCACCGAATCGGCCAGGTTGCCTGGGTTCAAACCTTGTCTCAGGGATGCTATTGCTACCTGTTCAAAGCAATCAGCCAACCCATTCTTTGTGTTTATAAAACGACTTATGTACTCCTTTAACGACTCATTTGGCTCTTGGGCACAATGGATAATTGTGTCTCCATTGCCCTTCAGCTCCTTACTTCCCACAAACTGCCTTCGAAAGGCCACCCAAAAAGTATCAAAGTCTTTAATACAACCCTGAGGCAGGCTGTTGTACCATTTCAGAGCACTCCCCGTAAATGATTGGGAGAATGCCCTACAGAGTAGTTTATCATCATCATCAAAGTTCATCATGAAGTTCTTGAATTGCTCCAGATGATTGTCCAGATCAGTACTGCCATCATACTTCTCCATCTTGGTGCTATCAAACCTCTTGGGGAGGTTTCCGGATAGGATTTTAGAAGACAGTGGAGACTGCCTCCAATTCCTTTCACGACTGAACACGGTATCCTCATTAGGAGTTGCAAAGATACCTGGCTCATCATGGAAGGCAAAATGATCCATCAGCATCTTGTCCGTATACCTCCGGTGGTGAGATGACCCTTTTCCAATGTGCCTTTTCATTCTTCCATGGTGATCTCTTTTTCTGGAATACTTTTTAACTTGCTTTTGTTTCTTCTTGGTTCGTCCCTCATCACTGCTAGAGGACAAGGACTTTTCATTCCCCTCACTATCCGAAGAGCTGTCCGAAGACTCTGAACTCGAGTCAGAACTCTCCACAGGCTTGGACTGGTGCGATTTTTTAGAGCTGGCATGCGTCTTCTTAGTGCTCTCATGAGTTTTGGAAACCCCATGCTCTCTTGGGTTATCGGTGTGGTGAGCAGCTGATGCTTTGGATTTCTCTTTCACGCCCATCTTGGCTTTTTCAGCCCTCAGAGCTTCTATCTCAAGTTTTAACCTGTCGCGCTCTTAGACAGTATACTCATCATTCTCTTCCACCACTTCGAGCAAAGCTGGTGGAAGCTCTGGATTATCCGGATTCATTCGGACAGAATTTCTTTACTTGGTTTTGAATACTAGATTCAGGCACCGTCGCCTCCCACTGTGGTCGCCAATTTGGTGAGGATAAAAGTAGCCTGAGGGTAGGCTGGTAATTTCAAGTGGAGTTTTAAGGCGGCGTGAGGGTGTTTCAGGGTGGTGTGAAGGTGTTTCAAGATATTTCAAGGTGGAGAGAGAATTGAGCAGCTTGGCAGCAGTAAATTTTTGTTACCCATAGTTAATGCTGGTGGTTGGGTATTTATAGTGTGTAATTTGGGCCCTTATGGGCTTTCGGGTCAAGTTTAATGGACCCGGGTCATGTTCAAAGACCCATGAATTTCAAGCAGATGGGCAGGTAGCTTAGTCAGATAGTGTTTAGGTTTTTTAATACTTTAGTCATAGTTCGAACTGCTTTAGACTTGCAGTGTTCGGAATCATCTGTTCGGTTCAAAAGTCCTGTCCGTATTAAGCTATTGGTGTCTGTCCGGTTCACGGAGAGATTTACTTTGGGCTGCCCTTCCGGGGAGCACTTCGAATTCGGACTCATCAATTGATAAAACCAAAAACTCCTCTAAACTACGACACAAATGATTAGGTCATATATCCAAAATTAGGAGGATCATATTTTCAGGATTCATGATTTCAGGCGAAAGTTTTGAAGATCATATTTTCTCTCAAGGCAAAAGTTTAAAAGCTGGCACAAAGTTATCTCCGGAGGTGAGGGAGAAATTAATTCAGTTCTTATCAACAAAGTTACATTTTTTTGCATGGTGTATAAAAAATGTGACAGAGATTCTCGCGGATATCATTTTTTATAAGTTAGTAGTTAGAAGTAACATGCGTTCGATCATCCAAAAAAAGAGATTTTTTTCCTAAGAAAAGTCGGAGGTTATTGTGGTTGAGGTAGATCACTTAACCAAGGTTGGACATATACGGGAGTCATAATATCTTTTGTGGACTGCTAATTTGGTGCTAGTGAAAAAGAAGAATGGTAAATTGCGGATGTGTGTGGATTTCACTAATTAAAATAGAGCATGCCCAAAGGATTTCTTCCTGGTTTCAACTTCGGGAAACCGACTACTCTCATTTATGGATGCACATGCTGGCTATAATCAAATCCCAAAGGATGAGGAAAGCACCACATCCATCACTGGAAGAGGTTTACATTGCTATAAGGGTATGCCTTTTCGGTTGAAAAATGTTAGGGCAACTTATCAACGCTTATTAAACTAAGATTTTAAGACTCAGATTATGAGAAATGTTGAAGTATATATCGATGATATTTTAGTAAAAAGTACGAAGGACGAGGGCCACTTGCGAGATATAGAAAAAACACTTTTGCTAACTTAACAAAGATAAATTTGAATATGAATCCAAAAAAATGTACATTCGAAGATTTCTTGGTTATATAATCAGTGAGCGGGGGACAAAAGCTGATCCCATACAGTTAAATGCTTTGAGAACTATGACACCACCTCGAACAATTAAAAAAGTACAAATTATGACATGAAGATTGACAACCTTGTATATATTCATATCTCGATCGTCGGACAAATGTGCTCCTTTTTTCCAAGTTTTGAGACAATAAAATTATTTTAACTAGACCCAAAAATGTTCCGAGATATTTCATCGGTCTGGGGGAAAATTGTAGGTTTATATAGCAGCGTTGGATTATGCCATGAGTGTTGTTTTGATTCAAGAAACATTATTTAAAGTTATAAAAATTGGCTTTTGCACTAGTAACTGTTGCTCGGAAAATGAGACCTTATTTTTAAGCTTATTCTATTATCGTACAAACATCTTTTCCATTGAAAAATATGTTACCAATGTCTGCTATATCAAGAAGAATGACTAAGTGATCAGTTGAATTGGGATATTTTAATATTGAATTTGAACATAGGATTACAATCAAAGCATATGCCTTAGCAGACTTCCTAGTTGAATTTCATTCCGAACGGTCAGATATGGATGTGGATAAAGAAATTTTTGAGTCAGAGTGGACAGTTTGAACATATTGGGTCCAAGTGCATTAGGATGCAGGGTACGCGCACAGTTTATTTATCCATAGGGAATTTCTGTGTATCAAGCTATCCTTTTTGGGTTTAAAGCATCGAATAATGAAGCAGAGTTTGAAGCTACTTTGGCAGGATTGAGACTTACTCAAATATGTGGGGCTAAAAACATTAGGCTGATAAGTGACTCTAAAATTCTTATAAATCATGCATCTGGACAATTCGAGGCGAGAAAGATCATCTAGTAAAATATTTGAGGGCGTTAACATTAGTGTTCAAAAGTGTCAGATACGAACATGTTCATAGGGCGAGAAATTATGTGGCTGATTATTTAGCTAATGCTTTGAGTACCCTTGGAGTGTCACACAAGAAAATCCTTCAATAGGTAATGAATCCAAGGTAGCAGAAGGATCATCGAGGCCTTTCAAATTTATACAAGTACATCAAAAGACTAGAGAAGTGAAATTAGAGAATTCTCGGTAAATGATGTTTTACCCGTTGATAAAGTAATGGCCAAAAGAATACGGTTTAAGACATATGGATATATTGTCCTCAGATATATCTTATATGAAAAATATTTTAGAAGGACATTACTTCGATACCTCGAAGAAAATGAATCATAAGTGACATTCTCAGAGTTGTATAATGGGGAGAGATCTGCACATTGTGGGTATAAAACTTTGATACAAAGAGTTCTTATGGAAGGGTATTATTGGCCTACAATCACCTTGGATGCCAAAGAATTAGTACAAAAATGTGATACTTTTCAAAGATTTGCTAACACAATTCATGTACCAAGAGTACCTCTTGAATCAATATTTGAGTCATTAACTTCGACAGATGGGGCATTGAGGTCGGACCATTATCGATGGCATCATGGGGACGACAGACAATAATTGTCGCGGTGGATTATTTTTCTATGTGGGTGGAAGCTGAACCATTGGCAAGAACAAAAGTTAAGGATGTGATTAGGTTCATTGTTTCCAATATTTGTTGTCGTTTTGGGGTTCCAAGGAAAATGATGCTTCTTGGCACCTTTCTATCCACAAGAAAACAACCAAGTCAAGGACATTAATAGAATAATTCTTGACGTGGAGAAAGAATTTGGAAGGAAAAATTGGGAAATGGCCGAATTATTTACAAGAAGTCTTATGGGCATACAAAATTACTCCTCGAACAACCACCCAAGAATCACCATTTGCGAAGGATATTTTTTTTCCATCCGAAGTAATATTCCCTTCATATCGAATCAATGAATATTCCGAGGAAGCCAACGATAAGGGAAAGCAAACAGAGCTAGATCTGATAGAAGAAAATCGAAAAAGAGCATAAATGAATTCTTTACACTATCAAATTTTAATGAGAAGCCAGTATGCTTCCAAAGTTAGGAAACGAGAGTTTAAAGTATAGGATAACGTGTTGAGATAATTATTTTTTTATAACAAAGAAAAACGACTTGATTAGATAGGGCCTGATTGGGAGGGTCCGTAGAAGGTTACTAAGAAGGTAAAACCGATGACATATCGACTCAAAGATAAAGAAGGAATAGATCTTCATAATGCATGGAATATTGAGCACCTTAAAATGAATTCTTTACACTATCAAATTTTAACGAGAAGCCGGTATGCTTCCAAAGTTAGGCAACGAGAGTCTAAAGTATAGGATACCGTGTTGAGATAATTATTTTTTTATAACAAAGAAAAACGACTTGATAAGATAAGGCCTGATTGGGAGGGTCTGTAGAAGGTTACTAAGAAGGTAAAACTGATGACATATCGGCTCAAAGATAAAGAAGGAATAGATCTTCATAATGCATGGAATATTGAGCACCTTAAAATGTATTTGGAATGAATGTATAAGTTTGTATATATTTTTGAAAATTGATGTAAGTATCGGTGGCACACTCTTTCCTACCCTAGTGGCACATGAAGGTTTTAATGAGTTGACCGCATAACCGACTTATATATAATATTACTTTGCCATCTTAAAATGACTTGCACAATTTTATAATTATGAATCGGAAGGGTCTTCCAATGAACGTTGGTCAACAATTTTTATATTTTTGGATCAGAAGGGTATTCTAACGAATGTTGGTCAACATTTTTATTTTTTTGGACCGTAGGGGTCTTCCAAGGAATGTTTGTCAACATTTTTATCATTCTGGACGGAAGGGTCTTTCAACGAATGTTGGTCAACAATTTTTATCATTCTTGACCAAAAGAGTCTTCCAACAAAGGTTGGTCAATAATTTTTATCCGTTTGGACAATTTTTTTACCATTTTATTCAACAAAGGTTTTTCATATAAAAAAGTTTGGAAGAGAAATTTGAAGTTCTTTTATAAAAACTAAGGCATTATAATGTTATCATATGAAACAGTTTGGAGGAAAAATTTGAAGTTCTTTTGATAAACTAAGCTATAAATTTTTTTATATGAAAGGTTTGGAAGATAAATTTGAAGCTCTTTTGATAAAAACTAACGCATTATAATGTTTTCATATGAAAAAGTTTGGAGGAGAAATTTAGATTTCTTTTATAAAAATTTCGGTATGATAACATTTTTAATATGAAAAAAGCTTAGTGGAGAATATGTAACCAAAGAACACTTCCATTAAGAACTTTCATAGTACAAAGTGTATCTTGAAAACCCAATGACTTTACAAAAACATACCTAAGCGCAATTGTTTGATAAGGTTTACACAAAAGCATTGAAAATAAAAATTAAATAACACACCTCAATTTTACTCCGAGGGGTACCTTCTTCATTGCCTTGTGATGAACTGTTACTAGAAGACGAATTGTTTGACTCCTCTGAATCGCTAGATGATTCTTCATCTACCAGATTACCCCCTCCAGATGATGCTTTTCCATGACACGCTCCCACATAATTCCTATCTTTAAATTGGGAAAGTGTTCATGAATTTCTATTACAAGAGCAGATTTGATCTTCACATATCACTCTTCCAAACAGGAGACACACTCAGCAGCGTATTCCTTAAGACAAATATATATGTACCTCTCAGTGTCGTCCATAAGAGATTGCTTCCCATCAGTAAGTATTTCAATCTCTTGGACATCATTCTCAAAATATGTATTGGTTTGAGTGCAAGGTTCAACAAGGCCATCAATATGGGTATTTAGTTCAGTGTATCTAGTGACAAACTGCTCTCGCTCGTTGTCAAATTATTCATTTTATTTCTTCAATTGAGTTTCAAGCTCCTCAATTTTTTCCAAACGCTCAGCGGAAATCGTCTTCTCAAGGGAAAGTTCTCCCTGTAGTCTCTTCACGTCGGTTTGTTTTTGAATAACTTTATTTTTATAACGATCATATGGATTGGCTTTTCTCTCAAAAAGAGCAGCAACATGAAGCTATATATTAATCTGGTTTGCTACGAAATCGTTCTCATAAGTGTCAAAATAAACTGAGGCAGGAGAAAAATTCTCCACATTCCTCAAAATTTCTTCTTGATTTGCTTGACCGGTGGCCCGCCTCTTCTGAGAAACAGACTCTCTTGCAGAATCCAAATCAACACCGACCATTATTTTAATAGGATGCATGCTCGAAGTTGTTGTATTATCATTCTTTTCTTCATCAATAATATTATTTTTGCCTTTATCTTTGGTAGTGTATCTCTTTGATGGCCTTAGAACATCATCTTTCCGAGTAAACCTCACTTCAACCATAACTTCAGGTTCAACATCGACTTCTCGTTTCTCATCAAATTCAGTTTCCCACCCAACATCAACATCAACATCAACATTTGTTTCTTCATCAGCATCCTTTTTGGGATCCCGGTGACTAGGGGCCCTAGCCCTAGCCCTAGTGGGAAGAAATACAAGGTTGTCTAAGCACTCACCTAAGTACTTCATTTACTGTGAGAGGAACCATAAGCTCTTTCATGGTTTTTGCTGTAGTCAGATCAGACCTCCAAAGATGACTCTTGGCCAAATTTGAAGGAGTAAAAAATTTATGGAACAAAGTACTGTCGGCCCAATAGCTCAGTTGTGAAAAAATCTGACTAGCCAATTTAACTTGGTCCTCAAACGGTTTGGCGATCCCTTTCATTGCTGTTCCAAAAGAAAAGCTTTAATAGAGAAAATAAATTGAGTAAGTAAAGACAAAGCAAGAGTGGAAACAAATACCTCGATTGGTCTACTTCAACATAAGCTGATGGGGCATCTCGACAGAGTTCTCAAAGCCTGTCTTCCATAATCAGGAGACGAAGATGAATCATTGTTTCCACTTCTGGTCAGCTCATTAGATGTTGTTAACAATCTTATATTTTCTCCCAAGAGTGAGCGAATAGAACAGAAAATGAGAGTTATTAGCCACACATGTTAGCCTAACAAACTGATCCATGGAAAATCCAATATGGGCAATCCGAGATGCCATAATGCAAGCCATCAATGTGAACCACATGTTGGGGCCAGCTTGGGTCAGACATAACTTTATCAGATAAAAGTACTCTACTAAATCAAGTTCCAAAGGGATTCAAAGACCCCAATTCAAAATCTTTGTATAAACAATCACTTCATGGTCTTGAACATATAAATGCGTCTCCCCAACCTCAGGGAACCGAATTTTGATGGAGTCCATAATTCCTCATTGGTCCCTAAGTTTAACTTCTTGAGATGAATAGAAATACTTATACTTTACCTTATACAACACAAACAAGTGATCATATTTAACCTCACAAAGATTGATTCCCAAGATGGCCTCCAAGTTCGATGGCAGTTCAACATGGCCTTTTTTTTAATTATTCGCGGGTACTTTCTTTTTTCTGGAAAGAGAGCTTGTGGAAACTTCTAAGGGAGAAGATTCTTGAGCCGGCCTGGAGGGCCCGATAGGAGGAATAACTCGGATATGTTGAGCTTCAACAGGGATTGTACTTCATTCTTCTGGGTTATCATCTGATTGGTTAATTAGGTATTTTTCTTGCAGCTCTGGAATGGATTTTGAGGGATGAAATTATGGTGTTTTCTAGTTGAGAATCATTTTATGAATGTTTCCAAGGAGTGACCTAGGGAGTCGTTTGACTGTTTTGGGGAGTAAGAATAGAAAACACGAGCTTTATTTTGATGGATCTTTTGGTTGTTGGCTCCAACGATTTCTTCCTCTTCAAATGGTCACCTTTAAATTTCTTAGTTACTTAACGTTTATAGCCCATAGGAAGATACAAAGAAATCTTTCTAGAGTCTTTAGAAAGACCAAGGTCACCTTAAGTTTGACCGGGGGCTGAATAATAGGAGGACTGGATAGAAGATTAGTACCTGGAGTTCTTGCCGCATCAGAATGCTTCTTTATAGGAGGCCACTGACCAAAATATGTTTTTGGAAGAATTTCCAAGGGCCATGGCGCCTCTTCTTTTCCAACAGTTTTCCTTTCTTCATCTTTGTTTGCAATGTTGAACCACTCCCAAAGTTTATATCTTTCAAGCCCTTCGGAATCCTTAGGCATGAAAGGTCGAAGGAAGTGTCTACTGAAGTAATCTCTCTCTCTCTCTCTCTAAACAAATTTTACTTTATATCTCTAGAAATAGAAAATTCTAGTAACTTTGAAGTTGTGAACGGATTCAAGTATTTATAGATAAGGCGTGGGCTTCTAAGGGTTACGAAGGCCCAAGTATATGAAAATGTTTTCTTAGGTAACGAGTACAAAGGAAAGATGAAGAGTTTTTAGGACAGTTACTCTACCAATAATTCAAATCACACGTGTATCGAGAATTGTAAAGGGTTTATGGCAAGCCTCTTCACATACAGATTTGTTTGGAAAACATGCGTGCTTGTGTCAAGAAGCAATTGACACATGAGTTAAATGACATCACCTATCTAACAGTTTTTTAGCACAGAGATAGAGCATAACATGCATGTTTATGTCATGAAGCAATTGATACGTGAATTTGAAGTCATCATTACTTATTGTAAGGTCACGAGTCCGAAAAATTGCATGTGGAAGAATAATCCGTTTAGAAGCCAATGGAAGGATTGTCCGAGAAGACATACCCGAGAGAAAAATCCACTTCTATGAATTAGTCCCTATTCGAACATCTTTACAAGGACTAGAGGCCTACTGATAATGGGAGGAATTATTGTGTGGAATAAGAAAAACTAGATAAATAAAGGAGTTAATTTGATATAAGAAAGTATTTGGTATAAATTTGACAAGTATGTAATATCAAAGATGTCTTATGTAATAACTATTATATATGTTTATAATTAGTAAAATGGTGGGGTGTAAAAACTCACATAAGAAAAGGTAGATGTGTAAATTAAGGATTTACTATTTGTACTATATAAATGACCACCCTTTTTTAGGAAATGGGTCCAATAATTAATCAATTATTACCTTATTATTCTACAGGTATCCTTATCTCTCTATTTATTTCATTTCTCTCTCTAAAATACTCCCATACAAACATTACTGTTGTAGATAACTCCCATACGAACATTACTATGATTGATAGCTTTATTAAGAAATCTGGAGAACTATCAAAATTCAAAATTAAAGATACATACAATGTAATCCGTACTCCGAATCCCAATGATGGTGGACAGGTTTGATTTAGCACAAATATAATAGATTAACTCTCTCTTATAACATTATAATTGCTAGTTATGGTAGTTTCATAATGAAACTTAAATTGTATTAATTAAATACTATTACTAATCACAAACTTTCCATTACATAATTTGTAGTCAATAATATTGATAAAACCGAAAACTCCTCTAAACTACGGCATAAACGGTTCGGTCATATATCCAAAGTTAGGATGGACAAACTTACCTCCGAAGTTTTATTAAACCATTTCCATTATTCCGAGTATGGTACATGTATCGAGTATATCAAGGGGAAACAGACCGAAACCAAAATGGTAAGGGCATATAAAACGGCTAAAGTCTTAGAATTGATTCATACCAATATCTATGGAATGTTTCCAAAGGAATCATGGAATGAACAATATTATTTCATATTATTTATAGGTGACTTCTCTCATTTTAGATACCTTTATCTCTTTCATGAAAAGTCTGAGGCTCTGGATAATTTCAAATATTTGAGGTCCGAAGTTAAATAACTTTGTAAAAGCATTAAGAGTGTTAGATCTGACCGTGGGTAACTATGACGGGTGGGGTGAACAATGTCAAGTTCCATTTTCAAAATACCTAGATGAATGTGGCATAGTCTTAATATACAATGTTGGGTTCATCTCGCATGAATAGTGTAGCTTAAAGATGAAAACATACACTAAATAATACAATTAGAAGTATGATAAGTAAATCAACTTTGATAAAGATATGATATATTGATGGATTAAATGTACAACGATTAGGGTTGTATATGATAAATTGTAAATTCAAAAGAGGGTATTTGAGCTACTTGTAAATATAAGGGGTTAAAGTGCAATTTATCCATTTCTATAACTAATTCAATTAAACACTGTTAGAATCATCTATAAATATAGGATGAGACAATGAATAAATAATGACACTTTATCATTAGACTGAATTTACTTTATCTCTTTTACTTTCTTTATCAACAATTAAACAAGATTCACACTTAACAAACTCTACCATTATCTTTCAAGGAAGCCATCAAATGTACCGCATATAACTTAACATAGTACCCACTAAGGGAACTATTAAGACCCTATATAAGCTTAAGAATGTAAAGCATTTGCATATATGGGTGTGTCCAGCTGAGGCAAGGGCTTACAAACCTCAAGAAAATAAATTGAACCCAAAAACAGTTAGATGTTTCTTCATTGGTTACTCCGAATATTCTAGGTTTTAAGTTTTATGATTCTCTCACTGGTAGTATATTAAAAAGGGAACAAAAACGTTTTAGAGAATGTTGCGTTTATGGGGAAAAATAATAGAACAAATATTTATTTTGAGGAAGAATCTGTTGAGATTCATGAATGTTTTAACTGAGATACTCATGTATCAAAATATTGGTAGTTCCAATCATTTCGGTCTCGTTAAAACAAAGTTATATTCTTGATGTTCCACTTGAGGGTTTTAACTAGGATACATATATGGTCACGTTAGAAAAAGAATAATCTCAAGGTAATTTTCCTCAAGAAGAACAAAATGATATTGTTCATGAAGATCAAACTCTACCTCCTCAATAAGTGCAACAAGACTTAATATTACCTTTAAGAAGGTCTACGAGAGAAAAGAATAATGTTATACATTCGAATTTTATAGTATATCTTCGAGAATATGATGAGTAATATACTAGAACTGTAAATGATCCCTCACCCTACAAACAGACCATGGAAGACTCTGACTCCTAGAAGTGGATTTATGCTATGTAGGAATAGTATAAATTGATGCAATATAATATGGTATGAGAAATTTTCTCATTACATGAACATAAAAATGAAATTAGTTGTAAGTAGGTTCTACAAAACCAAACGCCATTTCTTTGATAATGAGAAAAAACATAAAGCATGATTTGTAACAAAATGTTATACTTAACATGAAGGGATTTTTTTTAAAAAAATCTTCTCTCCAGTATCGATGAAGAATTTATTTAGAACAATCACGAAATTAGTTCCACACTTTAATCTTGAGCTACATAAATGGATGTGAATACCGATTTTCTCAATGATAATAATGAAAAAATGATCTATATGGTGAACCTATAATAATAAGGACTTTATGAACACTACAAAGAGAATTCTATCAAACGAGTTTGATATGAAAGATATTGGTGATGCCATTTTTGTGTTACGAATCCAAATACATCAGGATTGCTCCAATAATATTCTTGAATTATCATACAAAACATATATTAGAAGTGTATTATAACATTATGGGGTGGGAAACTGCAAACCCCTGAGTACCCCTATAGTAAAGGGTGACAGACTAAGTGTGAGTCAATATCCAAAGACAAAACTTGAGATTGAAAAAATGAAAATGATATGTTATGCTTCGACAATTGGGAGTTTAATGTATGCTCAAGTTTTTACTAGGACGGACATTGCCTTTGTTGTGAATATGTTAGGGAGATATGTAAGTAACCCAGACATAAGACACTCGAAGACAATAAAAAAAACATGTTGACATATCTAAAGTAAAAAAGGTTGAAGATCATTAGGTATTCCAGCTTACTTTTGGTGGATGTAAGGAGACACTAAAAAATAACTTCAGACAACATATTCTTGTTAGTTAGAAGTGAAATATCATGGAAAAATATAAAGCAAAGACATATTGCATCATCCACCATGATGAAAGAATATATTATGTGCTTTGAGGTATCAAATCCAGTGTTATGGTTTCAGAATTTTGTTAGTGGATTGCGAGTTGTACAAAGGGATAAAGAGTCCTATGAGGTTGTATTATGATAACAATTCCGCGATGTAGAATTCTAACAACAACATAAGCTCATCTAAATCCAAATACAAGACAAAAAGTTCATGTATGTTAAATAGACAGTTCAGATGAGTTAGATAAGTATAAAGCACATCGACACAAACTCCATGATAGTGGATCCTCTTACTAAGGCGGTATTTCCTAAGGTTTTCCACGAACGCACCATCAATATGCGTGTAGTTGATTTTTAGAATTATTAGTTTCAGTGAGAGTTTTTTTATGAGATCGATGATGTTTACGATATTGTATAAGTAAAGATTTATTGTAATATATATGCTTAGTTATATTTATTGACATAGGTTACTTTATAAGATCTCCAAAAATGGGAATATTTAAGAGTAAATATGTATGATTACAATTCATATTACTCTTAAGTTGCCCAAGTAATTGATTGATGACAAAATGTGATTACTGTTGCATCGTATTGTTCACATTACGAGAAATAGGTATTTATTAATTTATTGTTTGTTAATCATATACGAGGTTGTACCATTCACCTATTGACAATAGATTCAGGGATCCCATTAAAGTTGAATATGAGTAACATATGAGGGTCCAAGTGGGAGATTATTGTAATATTTATGGACTAATATGCTAAATATATATTCAATCATTGTTTTAAGGTAGTCCAATAATTAAAGTAATCATATTAATTATATCATATATACTTAATTGGGAAGGCTAATAGGTGAAAAAGTGTTATGAACTTATAAGTGCGGTAAATTGGTTGAGGAAAAAGTTAGTCCAAATCTGAACATTTAAACCTGAACTAATAACTCAGGGAATAAATTGATAAAATCAATTTAGTGGGTTGTGATCCCCGATCACAAAACGGTGTAAGTTATGAGATTTATACGACTAGAGTTTAAGTATATTTTCCTATAAAAATAATGACTTGAATTCAGATATTCCTTTAACGTAAATCCAAAAAAATCCTACGTCGCTTTTAGTGAAAGTAAGACTAACAATTATTTTGCAAAAATAAAATCATGAAGTACTCTAAAACATGGTTCAAGAAATATAGAATCTAAAAAACAGTTATGAATAACACCAACCTGCAAACTAATAAATATTTTCGGTTTATTCTGTAATAAAAAATCATACAATAATATTCCGTATGTTTGATAAAATAATTTGATGCGATCCACTTACTCCAACAAAAAAAAACTTTAGATACAATGCATTAAAAAACGCAAAAAAAGAGAGTAGGAAACCTATAAAGTGAGTGATAACTCTGAATGCCACCTCTCCCGCTCAATCAGAAAAAGAAGAAGAAAAGTTCACCCTCCATAAAGGTTGCATCAACATGAAGTTCTAAAACATAATAAAATTTTTCTTCCTTTTCTCAATATATTTTTTATAATTATAATACCATGTAATCTAGGAAGTCTCAATGATGTAGAGATGAATAAATGTTATCCATATGTATAATCTTATTATTTTGTTTTGAGAGGTGGTTGAACATGATGGTTGTCGAAATGCTGCAAAACATGGCTCTTGTTCCCGAAGTTGATAACCCTACCAAAATCAACAAACTCGGACCCATCTTGTTGTGAATTTCATGGTATATTACAAGTTGATGTCTAATACTAGTATTAATGTCCTTTAACTAGTTGGTCAACCCTTCTGGGTCGTCCTTATTAAAGGTGGTGAAATCTAATAACATGATTTTATTCTAAAATTCGATGAGAAAAATATCACCCGAACACAAACTGGTTGCGTGTGGCGATGAGAATTGACTTTATGAAGGTATGTGATATTATAAAATTGAGATTTCTTCTCTTATTCTGGCGGTCATCGAATTCTTTAATCTAATGATCACAAGTTCACAACGATCATCAGTGCTTCTGCACTCTATGGTAGTATAACGGAAACGGGTGCCAGACTATTAACTTTTTTTTACCGTTAAGAGGGTTATTCCACGATAGATTTACATTTTTTTTTCTAAATATTACTCCCTCTGTTCCAAATTAATAGAAGTTCTAACAAAATTTTAAAATTCCAAATTAAATGTTGTCCTAGGTAATTAGTAGCCCATCAAATATATTTAAACCAATCATAGTAGTTTTCTTGTTGTTTTATATAAAATAGACATAATATTTATTGCTGTTGGAACAATTACTTTTTTGATTTTTATGGAATTGAAAAATTATAATTACTCGTCTTAATAAATGTGTAATTATCTAAAACGACATATAAAACAGAATGGAGGGAGTATATACACGACTGCTAATGCCGTTAAATCGTTTTAATAGATAATGTCAATCAAATGGATAATTATCGATGACATATTATTAGAAAAACCGGATTTACTAAGCTGGATTCCATTTAAAACAGTGATCAACAGTAACATGAGTTAATTTAAAGCTTCAGTTCTTAAAATTAAAAGAAATATTAAATAAACAATCGCGTAACAGGAGATTTAACATGGTTCGGATCGTGAAGAAATTCTACATCCGCGGACAACGTATATTCTTTTTAAAAATAAGAAGGTTACAAAGGCTCCCAAACATAAATGACTCAATCATTCTTCGTAACATCAATCACTCTTTGTAATAATAAATGACGTGATTCGCAGAACCTCTCTTCGGTGTTTATATCTCTCAAAAGACCTAGGTGTAGTTTCTCTCTTTAAAGATATAGATAGCTCACATCGCGTCACGCCACACACCAAAACAATATCTTCTTCTATTTATAAACCGACTTTAATAAATCTTAATCCATTAATTGAAAAATATAATTAATATAGAAGATCCGATTAGTATAAAATCTAATTAATATAGAATATCATATTAATAGAAGTTTTAAATATATAATATCTAATTAATATAAGAGATCTAGAAAAAATGTCCTAGGAGAGGATGGAGAGAGAAACTCGAACAAAACCCCTCATCCTCTCAGAACCGCACAAAATACCCAAATCGAATTCATGGCGAAATCCATCTCAAAACCTCAGCTCGAGTTTGAATCGACATCAAATCAAAAAGCTAATGATTTGGAGGAATACTCATCCAATCTTCAAGATCCAGAAAATCTTCACCGAATCAAAAAAATTCACAAAAAGAAGATTTTCCTCCTTTACCAAACCTCCAAAAGTCGAATCCACACGAAAGAGCCATTCAAAGACAAGTTTTCAGGGATAACCCGATCTTCGACAACTCTTCTCTTTCTCAAAATCAAAATCAAGATGGTCACAGCAACCAAGTTCCAAGATCTTTTGTTGAAATCACAAGACCTAAAGGTGTGGACTTTACTCGCAAAAAGGTGCCCCATCAGACCAAAAGAGACTACAAAGGAGTAATTTTCCAAGAATCAAATATGAAATCTCTTCTCTCTGCTTCTAAATTTACCTTAGTAGCTAAATTCATTTATGGTAGACCTAAAATTGAAGACATTAAAAATTTCCTAAATACTCTTAAATTTGTAGGTCTATATAGTCTTTCTGTATGAGATTACAAACACTTATTAATAGAACTCGATAACTTGGACGATGTTAATTTTGTGCGGAAAAGAAACATTTGGAATATAGGTCGATTTCCTCTTAGGTTACTTAAATGGAACCCTTGACTCTAATCCTATAATGGAGTCACCTCAAACTCCAGTATGAGTTTCATTTCTTATAATTCCCGAATATTTGTACAACCAAGATTCAATAACCAAAATTGCACAGGCTATTGGCATGCCTTTGTCAATTTAGGTCCATCAAATAATAGATCAAACTTTATTTTTTGTAAAGCTTGGCTTGTATGAGATGTCCCTAAACCTCTACCTCAAAAACTCTGAGTAGGTTTTGGGGTCAAGAGGGTTTCTGGCAAGATATCACATATGGTGATATGTCTTCATATTGATTCTCTTGTAAAAATTTAGGTCACAAAGAAATTAACTTTAATAAGGGATCAAATACCAAAGATAAACCTGCTGTTATTGAAAATAGCCTCCTTTAGAGTCAAACACAAAGTCCAACAAGCACCCACTTCCTCTAAAAAAGAAATGGGTTCAAAAAGTAAAATCTGTAATAAAATAAAATAAAATAAAAGATAAATGGTAAATATTCATTCTCTGAAAATCTGAGAAAAACAAACTCTAATGATCCTCAACAATCTGAAAATACTATGTGCTCTAAAACAAATACAAAATAACCAGCGTGTAACAATAATATCAAACTTAACTATACTAAATATAATAAGCGTGATAACTCTAAGGATGACCATAATCATTTTCAAGAAGGTAGGAACTTAAAATCTACTCAAGAGTATGAGTCAAATGAAGTCTCAAGTAATGATGTAATATAAGCCATTCAAATCATATATTTAGGCAATACTTTCACATTATCTAAACATCTTGAAAACTCAAAAATTGATAATATTTCACATAAGATTGTAAAACCTGGTAGCTTACCTTTATCACCAGCAATGAAAAAGAAATCTGCAATAGAAAAATAATAACAAAACCATTACCAAAAGGCTAAAAAAAATCAAAAATCAAAAATATAAAATCCCCCTATCTCAAGAACAGTCCACTTTAAAGGATCTTCTAGATCTCTCAACTCACTATTTAAATGACATCATTAATTTTTAATTGGAATGCCAGAGGAATTGGCAACAAATATACCATTCGTTGGATAAAATTAATTATAAAAACAAAAAACTGGTCTCATTGCTCTACAAGAGCCAATGATCTCAATTGACCAATTTGATAAAATCCTAAAAAATAGAACAATTTTATTTTGAGAATGCAAGTATGAGATTTTTTCATTTACACAATACCTAGCAAGAATATATCTCTCCAATAGAATACTCGAAAGCTGACTGCTGGAATCCCCAAAGGACTCAATTTTCTAAATTATAATTTTAATATGATACTAATCTCTTCATGGAAGGATCATACCTGACCTTGAGCTACAAAAGTTTTTAAAGTCTTGCATATTACAGGTTATCAAAGGTGGAAATGGACACTAAGACTAATCTTAAGCTAAATTCAAGGACATAACTACCAGTGTTGTAAGGGACCTCAAATTCGAGGAAATTAAAGAACAAGTAGCAAATAAAAAGCAATCTAGTGAAACCAATTAGAATAAAATTTCTAAACATGGCTAAAATGCTATCTTAATTGTAATATTTCAAAGTTAGAACAAACAATATTCCCAATTTGTATTTTCTTAAGTCTATCCGACATTATCAATGAAAGTGCTTTATTTGCTTATAAAAATTTAATATAAAATATCTAATTAATATGTAAATTTAATTAATATAGAAGTTCGATTTAAAAAAGAAGATTCTGTCTCGAGTTACTTCTGACCTATTCTCAACACATATAATAAAACTCCAAACTCTCTCTATATATATATATTTATTGCTTATACTCATGTGATGATATTTAAAATAAAACCATACAAACTATTCCAAAATATTAGCAGAGTAGTCTAATGAACGGGAAAATTAAATATCATTTTTTTAAAAACATATTTGTGATTTTATTTGTATTTAAAAACATAAAACTGCCTATAATATATATAGTACAATTTTTAAAAATAAATTAATTATTACTATTGGGCTAACCAATTTGCATAGAATCCATTTTTCATATAATTTTTAATATATATTTTTCCTTAAAGTTTTTTTTTTAATTTTTTTTCAACTATTATTTTTGAATATATACACGAGCCATATCATTTCCCACTGTTTGAATGAATCAAAATTTTGAACCTGAGTCCGTATATGTTGGTAATTTTTCCAAATAACATCCTCAACTAAAAGGTTATTCAATTATACGAGTATTTAATTTTTTTTAACCAACTTTTTATCCAAGATCTTATTTGGTTCCATTTTTATATGACCTTGCATATCAACAAAAAAGGGATTTGGAGTTACTAATCCCATGTTTTCTTCGGTTTTGAAATATTGAACAATGGATAGATGCGAGAACCAACGAAAAAGCTAAACGGTAAACCATTAGTCCAATTTTATCTTTAAGAACATAAAATTTAGGATAATTTTTAATTTTTTTTATTTGTAGGGAAATTTGTCTACACAACTACAATTTCAAGTGAACCAAATAACAAATCATGAATTATCTTTATGTTTTTTATCAACAAATTATTTTAATTTATTTTATGATTCTAGTAGAGTATCTCATAGAATTCGTGACATTGAACTCCTTGGATTTAGAAATTTCTTAAGTGATGTATCGATGGATTTAGGATCCATAGGAGCTATCATTTGTAAGGGAGGATAAAATAAGTAATTTTAAACATTTTATGATAATTTTTATTTTACCACCACTCTACTAGAGCTAATAAATTCTACCATTTTTGGTTAATAACTAGTCATGCATTTTAAGTGGTTTTTTAGACACCGACTTACTCTTTCAGTTTGACAATCTGTTTAAGGATAGTAGGCTAAATTAAGATAAATATTAGCTCCCACATGGTTTAATATTTCCTTCCAAAAATATCTTATAAAAATAGGATTTATGTCCCTTACAATTGTTTATACTAACTAGTTTAACTTAAATATTTATTCCATAAAAGTTTTAGCAATAGTGGTAGCTATACAAGGATGCTTAAACTCTATAAAAAGATTGTATTTAGTGAATTTATGCACAACTACCAAGATGATATTTTTTATTTAATAAATCATTCTATATAATCCACTGATATATAAGTCATGCTTGTTTAGAAATCTATAAGGGTTGTAAAATATTTGGTGGAAACATATATTCATTTTTGTGTCACTAACAAATGTCATTTTGTTGCACATATTTGATAACTTCCTTCTTTATTCTAGACTATTACACTTATAAACGAGTTCTTCTATACGTATCATTCACCACTTTTTTTCCCTAATGAAGTATCATGCAGTGATTACAAAATTTTATTTTTTAAATCTTTAGAACATCCGATGTAGATTTTAATTTTACTTATAAGATTTCATTGTCCAATTTGAAATATACTACTGTGTTATAATCTATGTTTAGTTTATGAATTTGTTCTTAAGCCCATTCATCTTCTTCAGAACTTGAAATAACTTCACTCATCAAAGTTATTTGTAGAGTACACATAACATAAGATTGGTCGATTCTATGAGGTATTCTTGATCATCAATTTATTACCTTATTCTTTTTCCTATTTTCGTATTTTAGTTCATAATTCAAAGTTAAAAGTTTATATAAACATTTTTTTGCAAGTGAGTATGCATCATTTTTTGAAAAAAAATATTTGTTACTTTGATGATCTGTATAAATAGTAAAATGAGAACCCAAAAGGTCTATATGTCTGCATTAATACTCCTCATATGCTTGTATTATATATATTTACATGCACTTTATAAGGAATATTAAAAGATATAATTCAAACACACATTCTTTTAGAGTTTGAAAAGTATTTTATGCCATGTAATTCCATATAAATGCATATTTATTTAGTAAATTAGTTAGTGGCTAACGTAGTAAGCTATATTCTTGCACAACTCGCTGCAATAACCCATTAAACCCAAGAATGCTCTTAGTTTTGTTTTATATTTCTAGGTTTAGATCACTAATGCATTGCTTGTATCTTCTTAGTATCAACTACAACCTCATTGTTGGTGATTATATAATCAAAATATTATATTTGAGTTTGTCTAAAAGTACATTTATTCATTTTTGCATATAAAAAGTATTCTCTTAATATTGTCAGAACCAAATCAAATCCTTCAAATGTTGTGGCAGATTAAGATTGAATACAAATATGTCATCTAAGAAAACCATCACAATTTTTCTCGAATAAGATTGAAATATATAATTCATAAATGCTTGAAAAGTGGCTATAACACTAGTGAGTTCAAATGACATGACTTTAAACTCAAAATAGCCATTAAAGTTTGAAAAATATTTTTAGGAATATCTTCATGTTTCATCCTTATTTGGCGGTAACCAAACCATAAATCTATTTTTGAATAAATTTAGAACTTTTAAAATTCATCTAATAACTCATCAATGTTTATAATAAGGAATCTGTTTTTATAATGAAATCATTCGGTTTTTGATAATCGACATATAATCTCTAATCACCTTCTTTCTTTTTCACTAGAAGAATATGAGAATAAAATTCAATTTTGATATTCAATATTATTCCATTATATAGCATTTCTTTAAGTAATTTCTCCATAATTCTCTTATAATTGCGTGTGACTCTATAAAATTTTAAATTCACAAGTAAATTGTTTAATTTAGAATCATAGAGTGATCGTGTGATCTATGTGAAGGTAAACTTGTAGTATCCTTAAACATCTTTGGAAATTTTTAACAAATCTGCTATTCTAGCTGCAATTATGTCCTTCACATTTTCAGTGACAATCATGAAAAAAAGAACCAACTAACTTTCCCTAACTCTATTTCACACCTTTCGAAATGATTTCGCAGAAATATACTTTAAGGTAACATCTTATTGAATTCACTTTTTAAACATATCTAATTTTATTTTTTTTAAATAGAAGAGTTTAAGTAATGAAATATAATAATATAAGAGTGACGATGGCTAACCAATATGCACCTAATACCATATCTACTCTCCTATAGTGAGTACCCAAACATTTATTTTGTAACTTACCCCTCGCATCTTCGAAGTAAAATTAAAGATTTTATAACAACACTTTATCATAATAAAATTTACCACTTTAACATTTACATTAAGAGTGAATTCTACCAAATATTTTGTTAAATTAGCCGCCTTAGGATCTAGAAAAGTATGGTCGTTTCCATTGTCAATCATGATAGAAATTAAATGTTTCTTGCACATCCTTAACTCTAGTTTATTTGGGGAGACATTTTCGAACAATGCATGGAATGAAATTTGAAATTTATGTTATATTTACTAATTTTCATCCTCTGTTTATTCTATAAGTTCATGCTCTTTTATATTGTAGGTTTAATATACTACAGACATAATCATAATTATATTGGTACATCGGTACCTTCCTTGTATGACCGAGCTTTACTTTTAGTCTGTTTGGTCCATAGAATGGAATTGAAAAGTTTTTAAAATGACATATACTTTGGTTAAGACCGAAGAACTAAGGAATTGGCTTGGTTGGATGACCAATTTTTTGATTTTTTTTATTGCTTGATGTGAGGAGCCGATCTCTTGAGGTTTGCATTGTTGAATTTTTGGCATGCATTGACAAAATCATGGAGTTCGGTTAAAGTAGATAGTCGAGCCTTGTGTTTGTTATGTTGTATGTTATTGGACCTAGTTATTTTTATCCATACCGATATGATTCCAGAAAGCTTGGTTTGATATTGTCCCTACTCATGTCTCATTAAAATATTTTTTGATTAAAATCTCTTTGCTTTTTGGTGAAGTGATAAAATATTTTGTATATTTACCAAATGTAGGTAGCCCATAGTACTTAAGATAAACAAAGAATAAGTAATGATAATGCTAAGGTAAATAAGAAGGAATAAGTACATACCATAAACTTTTGTTTTATGTTGGGATTCATTTATAATTTAGCCTTTTAGATAGATGGTCAAACCTTGGCCTGTATTTGAGACAAAGTATTTTTTGAGGATTGACAATATCCCGCATGTTGTGAATTTACCTAAGGAAGAAAAAGAGTAGTATAACTAAATAATATACTAAAAAAGTAGGTCATAACATGTGACCCACATACGATTTGTTACCGTTGGGTGTGTGTGTCATTGTTGGATCATCCTTGTTTGGATGGATGTTCATTTCACTATACTAATATATTCTCTTTATCTAAAACCTCTTACAAGGTTTTCCCCTTTTTTGAGAGTCTAAAACTAAAAGAGGGTTTGTTGAGATATGATCGTTGCTTCAGACTCAGACAATGAGAGGTCGGATAACCGAAACTGTAAAAAATAAGTTCCTTTAAGAGGATCCCCCTCCTATCCCCCAACTGATCTTCTTCATCCATTTGGCTGCCATATTTTCCAACAACCCATTTCTATGCAAGATTTTTTTCCATAACTTTCCTTAGTTCTCCAAAAAGGTTCTGTTAGGGGTAGGCTAGAAGTGATCGTTTCAGCTCAGTCGGATACTTAACGATGAAAAATTTGAGTAAGCAAAGAACTTAAGGGTTTTTGCTGTTGATTTTCTATGTGAGTGGATGATCAATGAATACTTACGAGCATAGATATCTGCTAGAATCTGAGGGTGAGCTTAATCAAAGACTAGTGTTTATGTTATTGATGAATTTGAAAGTGAAGAACAATATAACCGAAGGCTTATGAATAAACCTGAATTTCTCTTGGAAAAACCAATTCACTAATATGTGAAAGAATCTATAATTGATGAAAGAATCCCAACTGTTGATTAAGTAAATTTTGGTATGAATCATGCTTGAAGATGGAGCATGATAATAGAATAGAATTTCAGGTATCAGAATGGTGGAGTCCTTAGTTGGTACAGTGTACGGTCGTACAAATGGAAGATCTGCAATGTCGTTTTGGTTTGATTGCTTGCAAAAATAATATGTAAGTTGCTATCATGAGTTTGATAATAAAACTCACACATCATGGGTTCTATATATAGCAAAAAAAGATGTGTAAAGCAGTTCTATAAATAGTGAGAGAACACTAAAATCTATAGTCCATTTTGTAAGACGAATGGTTTTGTAACATAAGAATAATGCGTGTCTTAGTTATATTTGAGAGATTATTCTTGTAACCTTCTTCTATATAAATTAAATATTCATTTCCCGTAGATGTATGATTTCTTCACAATCCGAACCACGTTAATCAGTCTTATAATCAGTTTTATATTTTGGTCTTTATATATAATTTATGTTGGAATGTTCACAGACTCATTGTTATGTTTCATTATTGCCCACTTTCGTCAAGTGAATCATCTAAGGCCTAAATCTACAGTTTATCGACAATCATATAGCTTAAGTCTCGTGGTCTCAACTAACGCAATAAAACCAAATATTGTGAATACCACTAGATATTTATTATTTGGACGAATAATTATTTGAGTTATTCCGAATATAAGTGGTGCAATGAGTGTAGATAAGTTTAACTAAATTATTCTTCAGTTGATACACAAAGGAAAAACGAATATCATTTTAAATCTCAAGGTTAAAGATTTGGGTCTCACCAAGTAAACCAAAGGAAGTCACTAAGATGAGTCCTATGAAGTCTAATATTAAAATATTCAATAGATCTAATGATTTTAACCTCTAAAGAATTAAGATTTGGGCTTTCCTAGTAAATAAAGGGTTGTATTTTGACATTCATTAGAAAGTCAAATAAACAATTGAGATGTTGTCCAAGGCCTATAGTGCTCTGATCTTGATCTTGGAGGAAAAGGTACTTCAAGAGGTATCTGAAGAGCCAATGTTATCAGGGATATAAAATCCTCTAGAAGTCATTTACATGAAGACATTTCTAATAAATAAAATATATCTCAAGAAACAATTATATACGCTGATAATTGATAGTAATAAGGACATCCGAAGGCACTTGGGTAATTTTAATAGAATAATTCTTGATTTGAATATGCTTGGAGTCAAGATAGAAGATAAGAATCAATCAATAATCCTTTTGAGTTATCTTTAAGAAAATTTATGAGCAATTTATTGACACCATGATTAATGGTGAAAATTCCCTTATAATGACTAAAGTAAAGAGTGATTTGACTCAAATAATCTTAAATATAAGATATGTTTGAAGAGTGACTTTGAAGGTTGTGGAGTGAATATGGGGGGCCAGTCTAGAAAGAGAGATTTAATCAAGAAGTAAGGAATCTCTAGTTCCAAACCGAGAAGATTTGTGAGCGGTTCTAAAGTGAGATATTGGTTGTGCAAAAAGGAAGATCATATCAGTAGCAAATGCCCATATATGAGGAATGTGTTGCAACAGTCTCATATGGCTAATAAAATACTAATGCATTAAAGAATTTTACTTGTAGGAACAATGACACGTGGGCCTCAGATTCATAAGCTTCATTTCCAACAAACATTAGTTTGAAAATATGAGATTGTTTGATGGTGGAAATGTCATACTCAAGAATGATGAACCATGTGTTGTAATATGTATATAAAATATTCAGCTCAAGTTGTCTTCAATACTTGCGAGGCTGATAAGAAATGTTAGATATGTAACGAATATTAAACAAAACCTTATTTATATTAACATGTTAAAATGAGGAAGGGTTTACATATAAGGATGGATACGATAGACTTAGGGTTCCACAAGGCTTGCTGTTATGAAAGCTGAAATGACTAGTGATGTGTTAGTTTTTGAAGGGTCTGTAGTGATCAAATGTTTATCTAATGTAGAGAGAGATTAAATTCATTTGTGACGTATGAGGCTAGGGCATGTACGTGAGAAAGGCCTTATTATGCTTAGTAAAAAAAGGTTATTGGATGGTAACTTAGTTAAGAATTTGAGCTTTTGTGAAATTTGTGTGCTAGGTAAAAGCAAAAGGGTTACATTCATGCCTAGAAACCATATAACTATTGAGGTTCTTTAATATGTTCATTCAGATTTTTGGGGTTCTGCAAGGCAACCCATAGTGGGTAGTGTGAGATACTTCATTTATTTGATTGATGAATACTTCAGAATAGTATGGTTTATACTTTTTAAGACCAATGATAAAGCATTTTATGCTTTTAGGAATCCTAAGAGCCCGATGTAAAACCATGCTACAAAGATGCTGAAGAAGTTGCGGATGAGCAATTCCTTAGAATATATGAATAAAACATTCACTAGCTGCTGTTTTAAACTTGACATTTCTAGACACCAAACTTTGAGAGGAACTCCCAAGCAGAATATATTTATGAAAGGATGAACCAAACCTTGTTGGTAAGAGTAAGGTGTATGTTTCTTACAGCTGGAATTGGCTGAACGTTTTGGGGATAAATTGTAGTGACATCTAAATATATCATCAACATGAATCTATCTACAATATTGAAATTAAATGTACACAAAAAATATGTATTAAAAACAAACACGGGACCGTACATTTTAGAGTGTTCAGATGTACGGCCTACGCACATGTGAATCAAGATAAGCTTCAGCCGAGAGCACTAAAGTGTTTGTTCATTGGATATCCAAAATGAGTAAAAGAATATAGATTATGGTATATGAAATGGTGAAGTCAGAAATATTTGATTAGCCGATATGTGGTATTCAATAAGGAGGTGATTTCATTGGTTAAGGCGGTTGAGAGAAAACCTAGTACTTTTGATAATAGACATTGAGTTGATGATGAGTCTGAACAATAGAGTGAAGCTGAGGATATTTTTACCAAACATGATTTCATATTTGGTACATATACGGATCATGCAGATGAAGTTCACCCATTGCATGAGATTGTAAAATGGTGAGAGTTTGATGTTTCAGAGCCTTCAAATGTTCATACTGATGAGCAATATGATCTTTGAAAATTATCAGTTGATAAGAGATAAAGCATATAGACCTAAAAGGCCTACACAAATGTGTTGGTATTATAGGTTATGCTTTGTTGATTGAAATGCATGAAGTTGTTCTTGAATATGAGAGACAACATGACGATATGAAAAACATTGATAAGGAAAATGTGGCTAAAATCCATGAGGTAATTGGTTTGGTTTATTTTTGGCCGAGCGTAATATGGTAAAGTGTTTAGAGAGTGTTTTTGATAATTTTGTGGTATTTTGTGTTTCATGTGTAGGGTAGAGAGATAATTAAGTTGCCTCATAGTATTAAATTCTGATCACCCTCATTAATGAGAGTGGTTGGGGTATTTATACCTTAATTATTGACACGTGGGCTTACTGGGTCGGGTTATGAAACCGGGTCGAATTTAAAGACCTATTAGTTATATTGTTTTAAGTTGATTAACAACCAGCTTAGTCAAAAGTTAATACATTTGTCCTGTTCAGATATTTTGTGGTGTGATCTCGAATTGTCCCTGTTCGGATAAATGGGTTTACTCAGGATACAGTAACCAAAACTTCTGAACTCATCAGTAACCCCTTTTTAGGTCTTGCAAAATTTCTTTGGAAGGGCTAAAATTCACAAAACTAACACTAAACCTGTCCGATCTGCCTATGTTGTTCGAACTGAATAATTTATTTTCACAAGTGACCCTGTTCGAATTTTATCAGAGTTGATTCCCCTTCTCAGAATTCTAAGATTTTTTTTTTAAAATCGTGGGACACGTGTCAATATCTAGTTTGACCTCCCAGCCGTTTTTTCTACTAGGTTGTCGCACCCACTAGGTCTAGAAAGTTACCTAGGTTCCAATTTTTCACACATTGTGAAGCCTTTAATCATTGCGAAAATTCTATTCATCTTCTCCTTGGTAACTACTATTTTTACTGTTATATATAAACCTTTCAACTGCTTCATTGTCTTCCATACTGAAATATTTCTAGAGAGAAAAATCAGTTCACATGTAACTTGTTCTTGAGACATATATGTTTACAGCCAGAAACATCTTAGTTAAAGGAGGTTGGTTGAACTTGTTGAATTAGAAAGAGCACAGAAAGTAGCGAGAGATAAACGAATTGCTACCGGTCTTCTCGCTTCTCCAAGCGAGAAAGGTAATCAGCCAAATCTGAACGCCGATCAAGGGCCGTTTTCTTCAAGAAACCTCAGAACCAAAAAGCTTCCATTCACAACAGATCGTTCACCTCTCTCATCCGGTTCTTCAGTTCAAGAATCTCAAAACCCTATTCCAAAAGAAAAGGCCGTATCTAGTGTTAGGAAACCCTGACCGTTTATCGCAATGGGCTCAGACACATAAAAATCACCAGAGAAGATAACTCCTCGCCGAATTACACGTCAAGCAAAAGCCAAATCGACACCCACGTCTTCGAAACTCTCCGGTTTGGAGGTAACAAAGGCTGTCCCAAAAGCTAAATCCTCCAAACAACAGCCTCTAACAGATACCAGAATTCTAGAAGCAACATCTGCACAATCTTCTGAACAATTAACGGTGTAACTATTATTAAAGGAGCTAGAGCAGCCTCTCCCAAAAGTAGCTGAACAACTTTCCACAGTGATGGAAGAGAACATAGAGGACATCATAGAGGAAGCCCCTTTTGAGACTGAGGCGTCTGGTCAAACAGGGGATACAACCTCAGATCAAAAAAGTAAAACCAAGGTGGGCAAGACTCATCCGGAAGCTCTTCCGGAGAGTTTAGAGGGCAAGGTAGGTCCATGTTTTAAAAAGGTTAATGTCAAGTACTTGTTGGATTTACAAAACATCAATTATGTCTATACCCACACGGATGAGTTAGGTCGGATCCGTAGTAAATGAGGGATCCCAGAGTCTGTTAAGGTGAGGATCCCAATTACTCCGGAACTCCCATGGACTGTAAGCTCAATGAGATAATGGTCTATACCGAAGTACTGAATTTGGGACTTCGTTTTCCCTTAGACCCAGAGATTATCAGATATTTCTATCTGATCAAGTTATTCCCTAGCCAGCTAAGCCCCAACGCTTGGTATACTCTCCTAGCATGCATCACGGCGTCCAGGCTGTAAAAAATTCCACTCCTAATGGAACAGTTTGCTGCTGTAGCAAGCTTATGCAAGAATCACCAAATCCCCTTCTATCATTACAACATGGGGAATAATTTCAAAGTGGTGGATGACCTACTGGAGTCCGAAAAGCCCTAGAGGATGCAGTTCCTCTTTATCGGTGGGACTTGGGAGAATGGCAGAAAAATCAAGGCTAACACGAACCCCAACCTCCTGACTAGTAGAGGAAGAGCACTGGTAAGTTCTTCTCTCTTTTCCCTTTCATTTTTTAAGTTGTAATTTTCTCATTTTGACTAACAAATATCTCTCCCTAGTTCTACCAAAGGAGTTCTCGGGCCACCTAGAGGCAGGGCAAATTACTTGTGCGAAGCTAAACGCTTGGGCTTCAGAAAACTGGGGGAACGTCCTTCATAATTGTTTGAAGTCAGGAAATTTCGTGAGGTCTCATCTGTGGAACACCACAGGCATAAGAGACGTTCCATGGGAAGAGCTAACCACCCCTCCCCCTGCTGATGTGATCCTGAAGAAGACAAAAGCTAAAGATGCCAATTTGTATCTGCCTTCTAGGGCCAAAGCCCCCAGCAAAATAAAGAACAAGAAAAGGAAGGCCACAACAGACTTAGCTCAAACAACTACAGATGGGACTGGTTCAGAGAATCAATGTGGTATTGATGTGGTCTTGCTAAAGGCAGTGGAGGTTCAAACTGTAAAGGAAGCCGGAGGGTCAAAGAACCCACCAAGTCCTTCTTGGAAAGACAAAAAACGCAAAGCGAGCAGTGATGAGAAAGCTGCCAAGAAAAAGAAGGTCACTCTGGGGGCAGAGATAATTCTTCGCCCAACAGAAATTTCACCCCCATCTCCTGCCGACCCTACCCTGCAAGAGGAAATTCCAACAGATCTCCAGTCCGGACAGATTGCTGATGGAGGCAATGATGAAGTGGACCTTGAAGCCTTTCAAGACATCAGTATTTACTTTAATGATCTGGAGAAAGAGGATTTTACATGTCCTTACTGTCTCTCTAGCTCCTCCAACATGGTAAATTACAATGGGAAGTCCTACTCTATATCCGGAGAACAAGATACTTTAGGTCATGCCCTCATGAGTTACATCCGACTAGTACTTGATCTGGAGAGGCAGGTAAAAACTCAAACTGGCACCATCAATTCTCTAATTACTGACAAGCAAACCTTGTCAAATAATATTTTGAGCACTGAGCGAAGCATAGAGGTGCTGAAGAAGGAAAAGGAAGATTTGGCAGCCAAGCTGATCACATCGGAGGCGACCAATACTGAAGTCCAAACCAAATACTCCGAACTGGAGACCTCTTCTTTGCAAAAACTCAATGCTTAGAAGGGGGAATTAAAGACTAAGGATGATGCTATCCAAATCTTATTCAACAAGAAAATCAAATTGGAAAGCACCATTAAGGAGAAGATTGAAGAGAAGGAAGCCTTGGAACGTCAACAAAAACAAGCTGTTGCTGAAGGTATAGAAAAGTATGCCAACAGTATGGTGGACTCTCTAGAGAAGAGAGACAATGATATCAAATCCGACATGGTGTTTCTGTTTCATGAGACCTTTCCTAAGAGGACCCTTGGTCCCTTATGGAAGTCTGTAGAGTATGAGGACATCCCATTCTACACTTTAGTAGATGGTGATAAGCACAACTATGCAAGCGCATAAGACTCTGAATATGATGAAGGAACAAGTGAGAGTTTGAGTGCCGAACTCAAAAGCCCTAAGAAAGACAGTGGTGAAAGGGAACAAGCCCTAAGGTTTTACTATGTAACTTTTATTTTTGAAAAAACTAAAGTCCTTGGATGGCCAAGGCATATTTTGTACTACATGTCGGTTCGAGTCCGATCAGGTTTAATTTATTTAATTTCCCTTTTGTTTAATGCTTCATTTTAAATCTTTCATGACTAATGTTTAAGTAGCCCCTAGAATTTCAGAAGTGTTGAATTGAGAGTATTTCCGATCACATGTGTTCAATAGTTGTGACCAAGTATCAAGCATATCTGATCTACTCAAGAAAACTCGAGAGTCAGGGTGTTGAATAAGTACCTTATAAAATCACATCAGACTTTTGAAGAAGGCATCATGTATTATTGAGCCAAAAAATCCGGACACCTCATTAAAACCTCCCTGCGTCACCAGGGTAGGAAAGAGTATGCTTCATAATATTTACATTGGTATTTAACAAGTAAATATTTACAAAAAGAACTTTATTCTAGATATAACCTGAGATGATCAACATTCCATGGGTGCTTTACAACTCTTCTTTCTTTGTCTTGAAGCCTATATGTCCATGATTTAACCTTTTCACAAATCACATAAGGGCCTTCCCAGTTCGGAGCCAATTTACCGAACTGATTTTCTTTAGTATGCAAAAAGACTTTCCTCAAAAATTTGTCTCCAATTTGAATATCTATTCTTTTGACTTTGGAAGCAAACCTGCTCCTCATCAAGCCTTGGTATTGTGCTGTTCTCAAATGTGCTTTAACCCTTATTTCCTCTATTAAGTGCAGCTGACTCCTAACTGCTACATCATTAGCCTGTTCAAAATAGCTTTGGAAATTGTGTGATGGTAAAGTATCTACTATAGGAGTAATCGCATCCATCCCATACACCAAGGAAAAAGGATATTCTTGTGTGGAAACCCGATGAGTAGTTCGGTAGGCCCATAGCACTTCCTATAAAAAACTTGGACATTTTCCTGCAACCCCTTCCAAATTATTTCTTAATCCGGACAAGATGGTTCTATTCGCAACCTCAACTTGGCCATTTTCTTGAGGGTGGAAAAGCAATGTTGAATGCCTCTAGAGGTACATAAGGCTTCCATGTATTTATTATCAAACTGTGGGCCATTGTCTGTGGTAATCTTCTGGGGAACTCCAAACCTACAACATATGTTGGATATGATGAACTTAATAATAGCTTTGATGTGGTTCCAGCCAGAGGAGCTGCCTCTATCCATTTAGAGAAGTAGTCAATGGCGACTATGATAGTTCTGCTTCCACCGGATGCCATAGGATGAGGCCCAACCAAATCCATCCCCCATCTAGCAAAGGGTATCGGTTCAGAGATAAACTCTATAGGTACTGCTGATATATAAATCTCATTCCCATACCTTTGGCATTGATCATATTTATTCACCATTTCTTTAGCATCTGCCATTATGATTGGCCAATAGTATCTGGCTAACAAGACTCTTCTAGTCAGTGCCCTGTATCCACAATGTGTTGAGCCTTCCCCATCATGTAATTCGGATAAGACAACTTGGGATTCTTCAAACCCCAAGCATCACAACAGAGGTCTGCTGAAAGACTTTTTCTAGAGAACTTCTCTTTATTATCAAGAAACCACGAGCCTGTATTTAATGTTTTTTGCCACTATTTTATCTCAAGGCAATGTCCCATCAGAAATATACTGAAGGAGTGTGTATATCCAATATTTAGGTTGAATAACAAGTATGCTCATATTTTCTTCATCTTTTTTCTTCTGATCTAATTGTATAGATGGGCATTCTTGTACAAGAATCCATGGGTAGGATTCAGAATAGGCTATAGTTGCTAGGGAATTTGCCAACGTATTCTCTGATCTTGGAATGTGCTCATAGCAAATACTTTTAAAAGAGGCTGCCACTTCTTTCAATATGAGCAAGTACTTGACCAACTATTCCTTCTTAGCCTCAGACTGTCCTTGGGCATGGTGGATGAGTAATTGAGAATCACTCATTAACCAAACTCGTTTAGCCCCACAAATAAGAGCTAACTTAAAACCAGCTATAGCCGCCTCGTACTCAAACTCATTGTTGCAAACCCTGAATCCAAAGCATATGGTTTGATATATTTTATCACCATATGGGGAGGTCAAGAAAATTCCAGATCCACAGCCTATAGTGCTTGATCCACCATCAGTTCCCACCATCCATTCCTTTTTGCTTTCTGAATCTTGTCCGAAAGATCTATCAACATAAAATTCTACCAATAAGTCAGCCACTGATTGAGCTTTAATTGTCGTCCGAGGGGCGAAATCAATATCGTAGTCACGCAATTCTACTGACCACTTGGTCATTCGACTTGATATATCAGCCTTTTAGAGAATATTTTTTAACGGGAAGGACGTTCAGACAACAATAGAGTGAGCCTGAAAGTACGGCCTCATCTTTTTTGCTGCAATTACTAAGGCCAATGCTAACTTCTCCAACCTCAAGTACCTTCTCTCAGCATCCAGTAAACTCTTACTAATGTAGTACACAAGACGAGGGTAATTGTCCACTTCCCTTACCCGTACAAAACTTATAGCACATTCCGATACAGTTAGGTACACATAAAGCTTTTCTCCCCGAACAGGTTTAAAAAGAGTTTTGGGTGAAGACAAGTGTTTCTTTATTTCAATAAAAGTTTGGTCACACTGGGGGGACCATTTGAAATCTTTAACATTTCTGAATATTTGGAAAAACGGAGCACACTTGTCCGAGGACATTTGGAAATAAATCTGTTCAAAGTAGCCAACCTGCCGGTGAGCCTTTGAACTTCTTTAATAGGGGGGAGTCCATCGTTAATAAGACATTAAGCTGATCCGGATACAAATGGATACCTTTCTAACTTATTATGTAGCCTAAAAGTTTTCCAGATCGGACTTCGAACACATATTTCTCTGGATTTAACTTCAAATTCACAGTCTCCAGGTTGGGAAAATGTTTCTTGAAGATCAGATATGTGTAGATCTTCTTCCAAGATTTTAACCATCATATTATCTATGCACACCTCCATGTTCCTGCCAATCTGATTACCAAAGGTTTTGTTTACCAACCTCCAATAAAGGGCATCACTTTATAGCAATGAAGACCTCTATCTGTGATGAAAGTTGTGTGATCCTTCTGATCTACTTGTATCTGGTTATACCCTGAGAAGGCATCCATGAAGGATACAAGTTTGTTTTCAGATGTAGAATCCACCAATTGATCTATCCGGGGAACATGATAGAGATCCTTAAGACATGCCCTATTGAGGTCAGTAAAATCAATACACATACGCCATTTACCGTTCTTTTTCTTGACTAACACCGGATTGGCAGTCCACAAAGGATACTGGGAATCTTTAATGTGACCCATCTTGGTCAACCAGTCAACTTCTTGAACAATTACATATGCTTCTTCCTTGGAAAAAGCTCTCCTTTTTTGTACAACGGGTGCAACATCAGACCGGATAGACAACTTGTGTGAAATAATATCTGCTGGTACACCGGTTACATCACAGTTGCACCATGCAAAAACATGTTGATTATCCAACAAGAAAGACAACAATTTCTTCTTTAATTCTAATGCCAATTTGGAACCAATCTTGACATTCTTACCCTCTACAAGGGAATGAGTTTCAATTTCCTCAACAGTTATTATGACACCGGGAGCCTCCCTAGGATCATTAATCTCATCATCCTCAGTAGAAGGCTCCAGTAACTGCTAATATTTTTTAATCCGGACTGCCCCCAATATTTTAGGAGCAAGAGCTGTCGCATAACACTCCCTGAATATATTTTGACTACTTCGGACAATACCTACTTGTCCCTGAATCGCATAATTTAAACACTGATGGACTGTAGAGGCCACAATATGCATTCTGGAAAGCCAAGACCTCCCAAAATTTTCATTGTACGATGTGGGGCAATCTACCACAACAAATAGTACTCTTACCATCTTTTAAAGGGCCCCTTTCCCAACAACACTTCTTCTTTAAACTCCCCAATTACATCTGCAGAACTCCCTGTGAAGCCTACAATGGTTCTCTCGAATGTTGAATAACAGCCGGATTCCTCAATTGCTTGTAAAAGCTTAAAAATAGGATGTTTGCCGAACTGCCCATATCAATCAGAATTTGGCGTATGTCACTTCCCCTTATAGAAGCTCCTATAACCACTGTATCCTTACGAGCCACCGCAACATCCCTCAGATCATCTTCATCGAATACTATGAATGAGAAAGGTGACTGGCAGTGATGAGAAGACATTCCACCTTCCAGTTGAGTAGCTAAATTATGGATATGTCTCTTTCTTGATGAAGTGGTAGGTGCAGTCACATTATCTCCTCCAAAAATAGTTAATGATTCGAAGAAGTTAATCAATCCAAAAATTGTCTTAGTTTTCTTTGTTATCACCCCCACCATATTCCGAGTTGGATCTGGATCCAGATACTCAGAATCCACATCAAATCTTTCAAGGATCACCATCGCACCTTCTTGAGGAGATGTTCCAGGATTATTCGAAGGACCTGTTCAGGGAGCATTATTTTGTGCATTGTTTGGTCTGTTTCCACTTCTCCTTTTAACATACGCTCCCAACTTGCCCCCCTCAATAATGTTTTTGACCTCTTGCTTCAATGCTATGCAGTCCTGAGTATTGTGGCCTATATCATTGTGATATTGGCAAAAACAAGTGTTCTGGTTCTCTCTGGGGGACTGCAATGCTGTCGGCTTTAGAAAGTGTACTTAATCCTTGGTTTTATCATATATTGTGGCTATGTTTTCCCTCAATTCAGCAAACCATTCGGGCTGGACCCAATGACCCCTCTTACTTCTGGTTTGCTGGCTTTGGATCTGGCTGGATTGACTTTGCTTGGATCGGTTAGACCTTTGTCCGGTCTCATTTGCCCTGTAACCGGAATGGTTGGTGGCTGAAGGAGTTGTTGTGGTGGACCTAACGTGACGGTGCACCCTTGTTTTCTTTGTTTCTTCCACATTGATCTGCTTTCCCACTTGGTTTAGCAAACCACCCCAGGTCATAGCCTTCTTCCGAGTTACAGAGTCGGCTAAGTTCCAAGGATCTAACCCTTGGCTGAGAGAATAAATTCCCACCTGCTCAAAGAAATCTACTTGCCCATTCTTTGTATTCACGAAACGACTTATGTAATCTTTCAGGGATTCATTCGGCTCCTGAGCACAATGGATAATGGTGTCCCAATTTCGCTTCAATTCTTTACTCCCAACAAATTAACTTCGGAAGGCAACCCAATATGTATCAAATTTTTTAATACATCCCTGAGGTAAACTGTTATACCATTTCTGAGGACTCCCCGTAAAAGTTTGGAAGAAAGCTCTGCACAAAAGCTTATCATCGTCATCGAAATTCATCATAAATTTTTTAAATTGTTCCAAATAATTGTCTGGATATCGACACCTATCATATTTCCCCATCTTGGAGCTATCAAAGCTTTTAAGAAGATGTCCGGATAGTATTTTCGAGGACAAAGGCGACTGCCTCCAGTTTTTGTTACGACTGAAAACAATATCTGCATTAGGAGTTGCAAAAATACCTGGTTCAGACTGAAAGGCAAAGTGATCAATCAACAATTGATTAACATGTCTACGGGATGATGCTTTACCCCGATGTTTTTGAGTCTATGATGTCTGTCCCTCTTCCTCGAATGCTTTTTGGTTAACTTTATATTTTTTCTAGATCTCCCCTCTTCACTGCTTGAGGAGAACGATTCTTCAAGTCTGCCTCATTCGACGAGCTGCTGGAGGATTCAGATTCAGAACTTTCAGCAGGCTTAGACTGGTGTGTTTTCTTTGAAATGAGGTGAGTTTTTAAAGATAGCTCATTTCCCCCAGGATTGTTAGTATGGTAAAGTACTGACACTCGATATTTCTCATTGATACCTTTTTCTGCTTGTTATATGGCTCTTAGCGCCTCTATTTCAGTCCTCAGCTGGTCTCGTTCCTCGATGGTGTACCTCTTATTATTTTTTACACCTTCCACCTCAGGGGGTGGAGTATTGTGCCCATTCGGATCCATCCGAACTGCCTTACTTACTGGTTTTGAATGTAAAATTCAGGCACCGTCGTCTCCCACTGTGGTCACCAATTTGGTTTGGTTTATTTTTGGCTGAGGGTAATATAGTAAAGTGTTTAGAGAGTGTTTTGATAATTTTGTGGTGTTTTGTGTTTAATGTGTAGGGTATAGAGATAATTAAGCTGTGTCCTAGTATTAAATTCTGATCACCCTCATTAATGAGAGTGGTTAGGGTATTTATACCTTAATTATTGACATGTGGACTTACTTGGCCGGGTCATGAAATCAAGTCGAATTTAAAGACCCGTTAATTATATAGTATTAAGTTGATTATCAACCAGCTTAGTCAAAGGTTTATACATTTGTCCTGTTCGGATATTTAGTGGTGTGATATGGTCTGAATTGTCCCTGTTTGGATAAATGGGTTTACTCACGATACAATAACCAAAACTTCCAAACTCATCAGTAATAACTGAAATCTCTCACGAAGATGGGCACTTTGATTATTGTAAAGCAATCAAATGGTTAAACACTTATAGGTAGTAAATGGATATTGAAGAGGAAACAAGGCAATCTTGGAGTTTAATTATCCATATACATATTCAGATCGGTGGCTAAAAAATAACTCAAAATGAGGGTGTCGATTTAAATAAATTTTTCTCAGCGGTTGTGAAACAAGCCTTAATAAGTTTATATTGTTAATTATTGTTAGATTTTATCTTGAGGTAGATCAAATGGATATTACTATTATTTCCCCGGATCGATAAGAGGATGAGACTATTTGTATGAGTCAACCTTAAGGTTTTGAAGAATGAAAGAAAAAAGACGTATCTTTGTTGAGGAGACCCCTATATAGGCTGAAATAATCGTCGATACAATAGAATATAACATTTGATTTTTATGAGGTCCCTCAAGTATGTGAAAAGTTGTTATGAAAATTGTATCTATTATAATGGGGAAACACACATGAAAAGACATATCATATTTATGTTGTATGTGGATGACATACAGATCGTTGGAAAGAACATGAGGAGAATTGTGGAGGTGAAGACTCAGCTAAAAAGAGAGTTTGAGATAAAATATATTGAAGAGGCTAAATGATACTTAGTATAAAGATAATAAAGAACATATTGAGATGATACTTATTCTTATCTTAAAAAAGTACCAACAAAAGATCCTCAACAAAGTTTGTATTTTCAAAGTAAAAAAAAATAAGAACTCCCATTAGTATCCATTTCAAACTTAATACCACTCAAGAATCAACCAAATCAACATATAATAAATTCATGGAGATAATTTCATTGGAAGGTTTATGTAGGAAATGATATGCATGGTACTTGATCTTCCCTACTTTATTAGTATTTTGATAATATTTATATCATATCCAAGGAATACTCACTCATAAGTCCTTAAATAGATCATGAGTAACTTGACGAGTTAGGCTGAAGTTAGGTTATGTCATGATTAGAAGTACAAGGCTGATGAGATGTTAATGGGGTATGCTGAACTCTGATTATGCAGGTTGCTTTGACACAATGAAGTCAAATTCAAGTTATATGTTTACTATGCTTAGAGGAGTGGTTAGCTCAAAATCATGTATACAAACTGTAATATCCTTATCATCTACAGAAGCTGAATACATGGATGCTACTGAAGAAATAAAGAAAGTGATATGACTGAAAGGATTCTTGATTAAGATTCCTAGGTTTCCGAGAGAACTAAGTACATGCGATGGTAATACGTGAATCTGTTTGTGACAGTGAAAAATCTCTTCATTTAATGATGAAACCTAAGTTTCTTGAGAGAACTAAGCACATGCGATATCAAACCGCACTTCATCCGAGATGTGGTGGAGAAAGAGTAAGTGAATGTGGAAAAAATTAAATGTTTTGAAAACCCTTTCGATGCTTTGACCAAGGTAATATCAGTTTCAAAGTTCACGAACTGCATGATGATTGTGTAAGTCTTTGAGACAGGTAAAGTAGATGTCTCTAAAAACTAGTTGGAACATCGAGGAAATAGATATTAGAGTCATTATAAGCCTAGGTGGATAATTGTTAAGTTGTAGGATAAAAATGAATGTTGTAGCTCAACCAAATATATAAACGTCCAAGACTTCAGTAAGCTGAGAACTTAGAGATTTTTAATATTGACTCTTTATGTGACTGGATGCTTAGCCGAATACTTAGGAACATAGACTCTCGTGGAACCTACGGGTGAGTTTAGTTGAAGATAAATATTTATGTTACTACTGGATCCAAAAAGATGAATGAACATTGTTGTAGAAGACTTCTGAATATACTTAAGTGTTTCTAAAACAAATTGATTCACTATTACGTTGAAAAATATGAAATTGATAAAATATTCTCAATCATTGATCAAGTAATCATTTGTCTAAAGTGTGCTTGAATATGGATCATGATAATACATTGGTAAATCTCAAGAGTCAGAATGGTGGTGCCAATATATGGTGTAGTGTACGGTCGTACAACTAACAATATTACAACGTTATTTTTGTTCTTCTTCTTAGAGGAAGAAGTTGTAAGTTGCTATTGTGAGATTGAGAGTTTATCTCACTCATCATCGGTTCAATATATAGCAAAAGAGATGTATGAAGCGGTTATCATGGAATTTTTTTTAGAGAGATAAAATCTCATCTTGTCTGATTTTATAGAGATAGAGGGAGAGATAAACAGTGAGATCCATAATGCATTTTGTAAGCTGAATGAGTTTTGTAATAGAAAAATAGTGGTTGTGTTAGTTGTGTTTGAGTGAGTCCTTTTATAACCCTCCTTTATATAAAATATGTGTCTGTTGTCCATGGATGTAAGATTTCTTCATAATCCGAACCACACTAAATTTGTATTGTGTAATTGGTTTTACATTTTTTTTTATTTATACATACTTTATCTTGGAAGGTTCATAAAGTCACTACTGTACATCATTCTTGCCACACTTGCAAGGAGTGGATCATCTAAGACCTAAAACTAGCTCAAGTCACGTGGTCTTGACTCAGACCATAAGACCCAAAGTAGCGATTATTACTAAAGCTTTCATGTATGATCAAATAACTATTTGAGTTATTCTCCCCTAAAAAAACCTTTATTACTATTTATCTTTGATAAACCAGTATAAGGCCGTTGAGGATCTTCCGGACTCCCCATCCTCTTAGATTACTTTACTCCCAATAAACTGGTCTCTAAACGATGTCTATAGTATTTTGAAGTTGTGTATTGGATATGTAGGCAATTGATTAAACCACTTGATAGTATTGCATCTAATATTTATTATAGAAAACGATAATTAATAAAACATTTTTTTACAAATGTAAAGTAATGTATTTTTAGATGTTACTAGTTAGTATATATATATATATATTAATCAACTAATTAAAAACACAATAATAATTGATGTGACTTAATCTAAGTCTATGTCAAATGTTGATATGACCATAGTAGAATAACTGAAAACTGTTTTCACAATAGATTATTAGTGACGATATTACCATTAATCGTCCCACTAACTTGGGACAACATCTTAAATAAACCAAAATATTTAAATCCCTCTCATAGATTAATGAAAGTTTAACATAAAAATTCAATCAAGTTGAGGTTTCTCTCACGATCTCAAACAAAAACATATTGTATCTTATTATCTTGTAGGTGTTATCCATTATCGGTACTTTTGAAAATATTTGTAATACATCGAAATTATTGAAATGTGGAAGAAAATGTATGTAATAACACCACTTTGAACTTCAATGGACTTATATAATTTGAAATAATTTAATCTTTTAAGTTCGGCCAACATGTACGATAATTATGATCATATGATTTTCTCCATAAACCAATGTTTTTGTCGAACTTTGTGTACAATGTGCATACTCGACACACTTTTAGTATTAATGCTTTAATCCGTTAAAATATCTCTAGAGTGATATATCGTCATGATAAGTGGATGTATGTATTCCAACTCATCTTTTGATAACTTACTCGCGTACGGATGACCTTAAAAGTGTTTTACCATTAGATAACTGTGCGTTCTCCTTATAACCTCTATCGACCGAACAAAATTATCTTTAGCTTGAATGGACATCCATAATTTTTTTATTCGAGCGGACTTTATCTTAAATTTATTTGGATCAACCACACTTTTATAAACTCTAGTTTGCTCGCATTTGAATGATAGTCAATGAGTCCTTCTGTAACATCCATCATCATTATATCTTAATGCAATAACAAACTTTTTTTTCTTTATTTATTATCTTAACCCATCCACATAATTTATCAAATGACTATTAACATGGACACATTGAAGTTGAATTTTATCCCTATCATTTTCCTCCTAATATTACATAAGATAAATTAAGAAACCGAGCATACTAAAAACTCTACTAGGAAATTATGGTTGAACTAACCACCTTACCAACAGAACCGACTCTAGTTTTATAAAAATATGGTAGATGTTTGCTACTCATCCGAATTTCACAGAATATTTTGAAAATACTTAGATTAAAGTTTTATCTTGGATGTGGGTTGAATGAGATCTCCATCGACTTATCTTTTACTTTTATTGTAAAATATATTTGTTTAAATAATTAATTTGATTTTCAAATTTTTGGATGGCAGATTGATTATATATACAATTGATTTTTTGAGTTTCAAACTTTGATAAGTTTAGTATTTTTCGGGTGAAGTACCACTTAATACCCTAAACCATACTTCCAAAAATGGGTAAAAAATCACTTACCATCCATCTAATTTTACCAATTACCACTTAATGTATAGTATTTTTTAAATACCTCTAATACCTTTTACTCATATGTATAGGCGTGGTTTTTGGTAAACTTGAAATTAGATGTAATTATACAACCACAGTTTGACAAAGCTTTTTTCAGTCAAAGATATAGATCGAGACGAAGATATCAATAATTATTTTTGAAAAACTAGAAACAAAAACAATGAATAGAGTAAAAAACTACAATAATCAAATGTTATTCTTAAATATCAATGTGAAAATCTGGAAAAAGAAAATCAACTTATTTCCATAACTATTTGCTAGAGATCTTACGTCAAACAGAAGTAGATCTTGCATGAAACTGAAGAAAGCAAAACATTTGTTTTATTTCTTAACCATGAACATAAAATAAGTATTGGTTGATGCTAGTCTGTTAAATTCAAAACTATGTTTTTTTTTAAATTGTATGTCTCTAAACTCACTTTTTTATTTGGAGTATTAATTTTATTTTATCATTTACACACACACACACACATATATATATATATATATATATATATATTGTTATTTCAAAACTATAAACATCTATAACTTTATTAAGCAACCAATTAAAGCATAAGTTTTCACCCAAATCACACTTGTATATTTCATAACAAAATTATTTTTACGCAAAAAAAATGTTATTACAACCAGTTATAACGTAATTTCGAAACCCATTGTAATGTAATTACGTATCCAATTACACTTGTATTTATTCATAACAACTCTATTTTTCGTAACCCATTATAACGTAATTATGCACCTAACTAACAATTATTACTTTCACAACTAAAAAGGTCAATTTTCAAATTGTATAACAAAAAATAATATAAATGACAAAGTGCACATCCATTAAAAAAATACATTGTTTTATATATTTTCTTTACAAGTTCTTCAATTATGACCATGTTTTGACAATGTCCGCACTTTATTTTATAAAGTAATTGTTCACTTTGAGATATAATACGTTTTTATTAGGTCTTCAAATTCTCATCTTCAAGATAGGTAGAAGAGCAACATGATATAGATTTGAATTAGAAGCTTCACCAAAAGTAGATAAAGATGGCGTGCCCCAAGAGTAAGTATCCTTATAGAAATTTTTACTATGGAATAACCTCACATATGTTGAAGGATCCTCTTGAATACTAAATATAGAAGTACAAGCATGTGAGCAAGATAAACATTCAATTTGTCAAATATCACAAGTATATGTATAGTTCGAAAGATCAACAACCATAATCGGTTCTGATTGAACTTTAAACAATAATTTGGTAGACGGTCGGACAATCCACGTAAGACATTATTCAACATTTCTTTTAATATTATTTTCAATATTAAAATAAAAATCCTTCTTCCAACGTAAACAATTATAATAACGTTTTGACATCTGGGTCATAAGAATAATTTTAATTATTTCTAATAATTTTGAAATAGGTAGACTAAAAAATTATTTTTTTGGTATAAAAATCTATATAATAAATAAAAATAATTATTTAGAAATACTTCAAGGCATTCTCTAGCTACCGAGTACAACTAGAAAAAAACAATGTTACTCGTAGGTTTTTGAATCACTACATTACATGAGAGCCTAGGAAAAAACAATACTCATATGGATTTGATTCACTACGTCATAATTAAGTCTAAACCCTTCATTATCTACAAAACAAGCCAGGGTATCATGGTACCACAAAATTTGTAACGGATGTCAGACAAGATATGATGTGCAACAACATAGGCCAAATATTAAGTGTCCTTGAAGATCCTAGCGCTCATATCCTTCCATAAATGATATATGACTACGCAGAATGTGGCACGCCAAAGATGAC
This sequence comes from Limnanthes douglasii subsp. nivea, assembly GCA_036936605.1. NCBI lineage: Eukaryota > Viridiplantae > Streptophyta > Magnoliopsida > Brassicales > Limnanthaceae > Limnanthes > Limnanthes douglasii. Next base: position 23,664,309 of record JAUPFV010000001.1, on the reverse strand, counting down.
CTTGACCATTTATGGAAGGGTTCCAATTCCTTGCAGAACTAAGACAATGTACCTAATCCGCGCTTTATAGGGGCATGCTAACATTTCTCGACACGACTTCCTGAATTTGATTTGAGAATGAAAAATCCACCATGATGTCGTTGATAGTCTCATGACCGTTACCACATAGTACACAATCAGGCGTGATGGAGTAGCCCCATTCAATAAATTTATCACGTGTTGACAATTTTCCCCAAACTACTAACCAGCTAATAAAATAATATTTTGGAATGTTAAATTTATTCCAGACTAAGGTGGCCCAAAGAACGTTTAGGGTTGGAAACCTAGTGAACTTATATGTGTTGCATATTGTGAATATGGCCGATTATGGTTTGAGATCCAGATAAAGATATCACCCTGAGTAGAGGGAGTGGGGAGGAGATTGATTTTATTACAAATATCAAGTAGATAGTGTTGTTGAGACCTTCTATCTGAACGAATATGAGAGGGCCGGTTCCATGAGCTGTTGCTGATTATATCTGAAACCTTATTTTTTCCATGCATTCGAGCATTCTTTATAATACTTACGCCATAACGGTTAACGACTATTTTTTTTTAAATTTGATTATTAAAAGACTCTGATGGAACATAAACCATAGAATCACAACGTTTACCTAAAATAAGTGGGCATGCATACTTTTCAAGATGAAGGTTTTCTATGAAGGTAAGTACTTTCTGACCATTTCCTTTAAAAAATCATACAAATGTAAATAAATAAATTCTCACTTGGAGTATAAGCATACTTTTTAAAATCTTGAGCATCTTTTTCTTTAAATCATTTGGTGAACATCTCAACACACACTTCAGATTCCTAATAAACTGATAAAGACAACATAAATGGTAGAAATCAAGGAAAAAAGTTGAGACAACATTAAGTATACCTAGATGATGATCAAATATAAAAGTAATTTGACGACCAAGTAATTAAGGTTTTAATGTCTCTAAAAACCATTAGAAATTATCATCATCTTCATCCTCAACAATAACAAATATTACTGGAACAAGGCCTACAAAAGATATAAGGGTAATAAATATTAACTTAATAAAGTAATCTAACAACCAATTATATGATTTGTAATTCCATAACAAAAAAAAACTAATTGCGCAATAAATTAACACGTAATTACGTTACCATAAAAGAATTTTATATTTTCACAGCATCAGATTAATCCCGCAACATAAATCTAATTACGCAACCAATTTGCACGTAACTACGCAACCGGTTAACACGTAATTCTGCGTCCAAAAAAGAATTTTTTATTTATACATATTATTTTAAAAAAAACTTATCATTATTACCATCTTTAGCTATTGCAGAAAGTAAAAGCCCTCGATGTGTACCTGTAAAAACTGTGTTGTCAATAAATAGAATGGGACAAAAAAGTGAAAACCTTGAAAGCAAGATCCATAAGCTATAGAAGATCGTTTAAAAAACAGTTACCTCTATCATACTCTAACAAAAAGTCATTTGTGGTTTCCAGACTCTTTAAGGCCTTAAATAACCTTTTAGCAATCCGAAAAATAGAACTATCTACATAAAATTCCCTTCTGGCTTTATCCAAATCAATAAGAAATTTCTAAACCATAATCAGATTTAACAATGGATTAAACTATTTTTTTTGAGAGATATCACTTCTTGATCTTCCATTGCTTATCTCGTTTGATATCAAATCTGATGAGATCAGATATTTTAGCTATTGTGTCTTGACTTAATCCGATGGGCGGTTCGGACTATGACCACTATTATAAAAAAACGAACATGAAAAACATAATAAATGATGACTAAGTTAGATGCTGGTCACTTCATGCTTAATTACTAATGGTTCTTTAAACTTGACCCGATTTTACTATCCGACCCAATAAGCCCATGAGTCAGTAATTAAGTATAAATACCCCAACTACCTTCATTAATGGGGGTAATCAAAATTTACTACTAGCACACAACTTAATTATCTTACTACTTTCTACTCTAAACATTAAATTCCCCAAAACACCTAAAACACTTTACAAAATTACCCTCAGACATAGATAAACCACACCAAAATCGACATCAAATGCTTTTTATTTTCAGTCGAAAAACTAGGATAACACTTATGATCACCAACACAGTGGCGGAGCTATCGTGGGTTCAATGGGTGCATAGGAATCCACTATTGTTTGTATATATTGTTAATAAGCATACAAAAATACCACGATAGTTCATATCCTTACGGGAAAATCTGAGGTAGGAACCCAGAGGTCTAGGGTTCAAACCTTGGCTACTGCTATTTCACTAAAATTTTAAAAGTAAATTTAGAAATTGATATTCGAATACAGAGAAGTTATATTCGTTTGCTAACATATCCTTTACATTTTAGGTCTAAAAACAACATTAGATTTTATGTGATATTCATAGTTTTTTACAAATTTTAAAACATAAATCGTGTATATGATGATATGATGGTGGAAAATTTGAGATGTTCAGATAATTATTAATATCTCCAAAAAATATAAATCTCTTATATCGCAATCCTTTGGAAAAAAATCACAAACTAAGTTGCAGTTGAAGCAATTTAGAGACATAACGGATGAAATTTTAGAGACATAACAGATGAAATTATGTAAGAATAAAACATATTAATATATAAATCTAAAGTTTTGAGTTTCTATTTATGTTAAGTGAACGCAACATACTTAATTAAATAGAGGCAGGCTTTGTAATTTACTAAATGTTTTTTGGAAAACTTTCTCTTCTTTAAAGAATCCATATACTAAATTTTAAATTGCTATAATATGATGTTTTTACATCCCATGAGATCATAATTTTATTGGGTTTTGAAAGTCAATAACCAAAGAAAGTGACAGACTAAATGGATCATCCATCTAGATCCACATCAATCTGAATGATATCCACACTATAAATATCCATGATACTATCTATATTGTTATTTGTCGGATCATTAAACTATAATTTGATTACATTTAAATAATTGGACTTATAACAACAAACTTGGATACTCCCAATGCACATGTGACGAGACATTCTAATTCAATATATCTTTACGATCTCCCCTTAGATTGTCGTATATATTGAAGTGTACCCACTTATTTGTGCATTTTATAGATAACCCGAACTTGGCTTATCATTTCAGATTATAGCTAATAATAAACTAGAGAGGGCATATCAGGACACCATAAGGATCAAATCGTGGCTACGCCACTACACCAACATAATTTTTTATAACCATATATCCATCCGATTGATCAATTGAAGCATAAAGCCTCTATGGACATCTTCTGCTCTCTTATATCGAACAATGAACAATTAATTTTTCTTTCTGATTATGAATGAATTTATAAGTAAATCCGTGTTCGATAGCAAATCGAGATAAAGCAACACCTTCAAATACGGGCCTTACACCTTGAATACTATCAACCCAACTTTTAGTAGCAAACTGTTTTGTCTTTTATGTTAAAAAAACATCTAAACTAGGTTCTCCAATTTATATATTATCTTCAACTGTCGAATCAATATTATGTAATGACACTCTATCTAAATCAATACCACTAAAACCTAAAACTCTACTTTCAAATATCTCAATAACAATATCTTGACCATTATTACAGTCAGCCAATTGAACAATGATTATCTTCGTAAGACAAGAAACAATTATTATATTCACCACATGAATGATTGAAGCTAAAATAACCTCTCACCACCGAATCTGATCTCACTTGCTTATTACAAAATCAATCATGCTCTCATAATTTTCAAAAGTATTAAGTAGACGAACGAAAACCTGATTATTTTGTTAAAAATAACTAATGAAAACATGGCAGACCTACAAATAAACAAAAATAAAAGAAAAAACTTACGTTCACACTATTTGCACACCCAAATTTCACATATTTCCATAATCAAGACGCAAAAAGAAGAAATAATTATTACAAAACATAATTGCACAACGCAACAACACTTTCTAATTACGCAATAAAATATGTACGTAGTTCTGCAATCAAACACACTAACTATTTACACTGTCAAATGAACGTAATTACGCAATCCGACAACACTAACTAATTATGCAACTTAAATGAACATGATTATGCAACCAGACCTAGAAAAACCAAAAATCTCAAAATTTGTTTTCCCGAAATCACTATTTTCAAATATTTGTCAAAACATTATGTGAATATATAAAATCAAAGAATTAGCATAACTAAAACAACCATATAATCCTCAAACAACAACACAGAATCTTCATATCTTTACTTATCGATTTCAAATGTTGTAGTAAGTTATATTTTGTGAAGAGGATCGAATTCAGAAACTAATTTACTATGTGAGGGAAAGTTTGTTAGATGCAAAAATGGTATCTAAATTTACAAAAACTTGCATTATGTTGAGATTTTGCAGGATGTCTAAACATTATAAGTCCACCACCGTTTATGTATTTATTATGGAAGGAGGTGTTATATCGTGGAAGAATGTGAAAACTCCGACTCTGGTAGCATAGTCATCCCAAATCCATGAACCATTTCTCTCGTTTGTCAATTGCATCATCTTTAGTCGACGAAAACAAAAATAACAAAAAATGAAAATCACATGTAGATTGATATAATTAAAAAAAAACAAAGGGAAAACACAACCACGAATAAAAAAAATTGGAAAAAAAACAAAAAATAATCACAAATTATAGAACATTAATAGAACAGAAAAAGAAAGCTACAAATTCCAAAAAATTATTAACACTTTAAATTTATAACTAGATAATTATCCACACTATCAAATTTATGAAGATTATCATTAGTAAACAAGCTTGATGATAGTATACCTTAAAAATAATACTACTAGTACTATATAAAATCACTTCACCACAGAAGTTGTTACCATTAGTTTCAATCTATATGTTAGGATAGCTAATGACCTTCGGATGCATATAAAAACCTAAATGAAAATTCATGATATCAGTCTCCACGGTTCCTCAGTTAGAGTTAATGTTAGCAAACTTCTCTATATGCTGAGAGAAAAATACTGAAACTTTTGAGCATAAGCCGAAAAGAGGAGGGACTCAGAGAAATCCAAACAAACAAAGGCTTAAAAAAAATACAAAGAAAAGACTCCCAAAGCCAAAGCCACTTTTTTAAAGACTCCCCACTTTTTTACAAAAAACAACAAATATGGGAGCAAGAACAAATCTTTTTAGAACATCCATGTCCTACCTCTACATACACCTTAAATGACAACCACCTCCACTTTCTTTCTCCCCCATCCGCTTGCTTCCTTCAACCACCGCAATATCTCTTGCATCTTCTGTCCTTTTCTTCTTTTGGGTACCAATCAATCGTTTGTACTATCGAAACTACTACTACCACCAACAGCATGAGCTCGTTTTTTCTCTCTCACATGCTCCCCCCACACTTTGGCTTCCGCTACCGCCCGTTCTCTATCGAGTCCGCGGTTCCTTGGTGTCTCCCCTCTTGATCGAATACTTGCCGGACTATCTCTCTGAGAATCCTGCCGCTCCACCATTTCGTCGAAACCCATTTTCCTCCCCGACCCATCACTTCCACCAAAATCTGAACCTGTTTCCCTTCGCCTATGATCAGGCGAGTTTTTGTGGATCGACGGCGAACCAATGCGTCTACGACTATCTGGGCTGTCGATCCCGTCTGACATTGTCCTACTGCTTCTGATCGAAGACAGGCCGGATCGGTTATTAGTAGTAGGGGCATTTGGGTCATATATTTGGGAAGCTAAGTAGGTAAGAGCCGTTACAACGTCACCTATTAACGGCCTTGTATTCGCTTGTTCTTGCAAACACATAGCCGCAACAGCAAGAGCTTGGTATAGTCCTCGCATTGGATAGCGGCCTTGTAATAATGGATCGGCCATTTTGGGAAACTTCCTTCTGTCCTTGAATAAGGGTCGTGCCTACAAATTCATGTTCCCGGACATCAAAATAGGGAAAAACTATGATTTATGCACTTCAACTTTGTTTAGATCGAGGAAAACAAAACTACAAGATGATGTGAAAAAAACAGTAGGTTTTGTTAACCTAATTGGATGTGCGAGAAAAGCTTCAAAGAAAAGTTTCTATATTAGGTTTGTTTACAAGATACCTTCTAAGTTTATAAAATCAATACACCAGCTTGACGCTGAAACATATAATAAAACAAAAATATATACCAAAAATGCTAAAACAGCCTATTTGAAAAAAATTAATAGGACGAGAAATCAGTGGAAAATAAGAGTAAAAAAACAAACAAAACTAATGAAAAATTACTTTATATGCTTTTCTATCTAATTTTAAGCCTCAAACAAACAAACTTTTTGCTTATATGCCAATACACCTATGAACACGAAACAACCATAAGTTTCTCTGCAAAAACTATTTAGAATCACACAAGTGTCATAATGAACACAACCCTCAAATTTTACGGCAAATGAACTTCTTAAAAGAACACAACACACTAAATGCAAAAAGGATAATAAAAATACGTACCCATGCAACAAGATTGTGCTCTCCAGGTTCACGGGTATTATCGATTGCCTTGCGTCCTGTAATAAGCTCAAGAAAGACAACTCCAAAACTATAGACATCCGACTTCAGAGTGAGTTGGCCAGTCATAGCGTATTCAGGAGCACAATAACCATATGTACCCATCACACGAGTTGAGACATGAGTTTTATCACCCACAGGCCCGAGTTTCGCAAGCCCAAAATCCGATAGTTTTGGGTGATAGCCTTCATCGAGAAGAATATTGGATGACTTTAGGTCTCTATATATAACAGGAGGGTTTGCCTTGTCGTGCAAGTATTCCAACCCTTTTGCAGCACCTGCGGCAATCTTCATTCTCGTGTTCCAATCAAGAGGCTCCTTCGTCGGTGGAATATCTGTGAAAAATATAAATTATAAGCACAAGTTTCATTGTTTTAAATTAAAACAAGAGATATTCAGTTAGTTTCTTGAAACCAAGTCATAAAATTAAATTATACCATTTCCAGCAACAATGTTTTTTAAGAAGTTGTTTGGTGTATGACTTATGAGCTGAAAAGCTAGCTAAAAAATTAGCAAATACAATAGTTGGCTTTAATGAAAAAGTCAAAAGTTGTTAGTGCACTGAAAATAAATAGTTTTTAAGTTTAAAGTAAGACAGACCAAAGATATAGACCGAGAGTAATAAATATAGTAACAAAGAAAGGCCAAAACTGCGACAGTAGTAAATAGCTTTAAGGTTTTTTATATAATTTTAAGCCAAAAAGGTTAAATAGAAGAGTATTTTAAAGCTAAAGTAAGAAACATTATGCTTATGAGCTAAAAAATCCAATTGACACAAAAAAAATCCTACTTGTGATAATTTTCTACTAGCTTTGGAAGTAGGTAAGCCCTGGTCTAATTCTATTTTGCTAATGGAGTTGGCAACTCGGATCTTGTTAACTTAAACCCAGAACTCCAGTATAATTGATACTTACCCCAGTATTAACCAACTAGGTTAGTTCTATATACAGAATCTGTACTCATTTTATAGCCAGCCTTAAGAGGCTACTACAAAATCACAATTTCCAGACCATATGTTAGAAACCAATCCAGTTCTTGTTAGCCAAAATTGAATATAAATAATAATAACAGTTTTTACTATGACTAGTTAACAGCTATTCTTGTAAAAGAATATATAAACGGTAGTTAAGAGACAACGGGTGGCCAAGATATGACAAAATTCAATCGAAAGTAACAAGATTGGCCAAAAAAAATGAATGCTAAACAGACGAATATGAAATGTCGAGTCCATCAAAGCCTAAAAGTATCCTGATAATTTACACAAAGAAATTATTTCCTCCCTTTCGAATACGTTCATACCAAAATTCCCTACCATCATCAAAAGAATCTTTAGATCTATAGCTATATCAAAAGAAAGAGACACAGTTTATTAAAGGCGTTGGAAATAATCTATTATGCACTATTTTCTTTCACTAATATTTTCTAAATCATTCAGCTGATTCACATACATGAATCCGCCTCATTATAGCTAATTCACTATCAATTATGCATGTACTTCTTCACTAATTAGAATCTCCCTGGAACTGTTTAAGTCCCAATTTCAAATCTTCAAACATATCAGGACCGGATAATATCTCGAGTAGCATTGATCATTTAGTAGCAAGAAAGAAAAGAGATAGGCTAACTTAAAACCCTAAGGAAGAATTCGAATTTGAATCCTTTCTTTTTTTCAAGATGTTCTAACGGCGGGTAAGCTCTGGCACATAACTTTGTCAACTTAAACGCAGTGTAACCAATACAAACTCAGACAGAAGGACAATTTTATGCCTTCAGACTACGGTATAACATATCCAAGCTAATGATAATACTCAAAATTTGCAGAGGTAGCCAGGAACCAAAAACCAATAACCACCTTCTAAACAAATTTGTTAGTTAAAATTTGTGATGAAATGACACATTTATAATAATTAATTCTTGACTTTCTGATAAAGTCACTATATCTAAACACAGTCAGGCAGTCATTATTGAAAGTTTTGTCAGTCATCACTAATCTAATATATATATATCCTACCAAAACTTCCTTACAAACAAAGGAATCCTGGTACCTATTAGTAAACCTAGAGACTGTACTTAAACCATAGTTTGGTTTATGTTTGGGAATTTAGTTCCCTGACTACAAATGTAGCACCACTAGTTCCCACAGGACTAGCTGTCAATGATTTTAATAGCTAGGGGACTATTTTCTACAGTGATTTTGATAACTCGGGAGATTACAACTGTTACATTTGACAAATGGGGTTAGAGACGGTATGGTGGTCAGTCCCCCAACTATGGGGTGTTAAAGAATTTAGTCACCTCACTTGAGTTCAAAACGTTCCAAGTTCCAACAGTAGTCCCCGGACCGCGGGGACTAGCTGTGTACTGGGTGAACTTATTTATTTAGTAATTTTCATATTGCAGAGACTACTAATGTTACATCTGATAAATGGAGGACGGGGGACCACTAGTCTAATGCTTTTAAGTAAGGAGAATATATTCTTTGATATTTCACAGCCAGAGGAGTAACCAGCATTCAAAGCCTTTTCTATTCTCTCGAAGTAAACATATGCCACTATCATATGAACCTTAAAAATCAAGGCAAAAACTAACAAACAATGCTAAGATTGTAAGGATAACCAACTTGGTTCATTGAGATTATATATCTCACTGTAGATACACAAAATGGGCTGTCTTACCATGTAGATGATCCTCCAATGATCCCAAAGGCATATACTCGTAAACAAGAAGTCGCTGATCACCATCCGCACAATAACCGATCAAATTAACAAGGTTCGGGTGGTGTAACAGGCTAAGCATGAGAACTTCCACAAGAAATTCTCTATTTCCTTGCAGCCCGTTACGGTCAAGTTGTTTCACTGCAACAATCTGCAAAACAACAAGGACTATTTAAATCGATTTCAACAAGTATAAACCTCAGTGATTGACAGTCTAGTCACTGACTAGTAGTCAGATGTACACAAAAAAAGTCGAGACAATGCATTTTAAATTATATCAGTATCAAAGAATATTAAGTTACCTGTCCTGTGCTCTCTAGTCGACCCTTGTAAACACGGCCAAATCCTCCTTCGCCTAAAAGTGATTCTGGCCTAAAATTCTTTGTAGAAGCTGCCAGCTCTCTAAATGTAAATGTTTGAGCAGCAATATGTGTAGTCTGTTCTTTTGGAGTGTCTTGTTCCTTCTTAGCATCCAAACTATTTCGAGACTTTGATTTGTCTACATGGAGAGCAAGATAATCAAAGTTTTAGGCAAAGTTTAGTTGCTAAAGCCTCTAGATATAAAACCAGGCAATACCCTATTTTCACAACTTCATAAGCAAAATCCAATCTATTTATCAAGTCATGAAACTCACAGATTCCACTCCATTCATGATTTTATTATTCCAAAATTTCAATGCAGCTTGTAGCTTCAATTCTTAAGATCATCAACAGTTTGAGAAAGACTAAATTTTTAATGAAAACCAACATAGTTGAAGTAGATCTCTAAAATGAGGGCTTATCATCAATTTCTCAGACTACAAACAATTTTTGACTAAACTAGCATATCAGCAAATCACACAACATTCCCAATTTAGCATACACAGTCATATCAATAAAGCACCAGTCCCAGATTAAAACCCACAAAAAAAAACCAGAATCATAAAAAAAAGTAAGAACCAAAAAAGAATATATACCTGAACTGACTCTGGTCACATGATGAGACTGAGAAACTGAGGTATCTTTAATTGAATCCTTCTTTGCGACTTCTTTTACAAAACCACCACTACCACTGCCACCACTACCACTGACCTCCGATGATCCAAAACATGGGAAACACCCACCCATATCAAATCCCAAACACAAATATAACCCTACCCAGAAAACACCAACAGAAAAAGATGAAAACTTTAACAAAACCCTTTAGTAATCAACTCTTATCTCTCTTTTTGTAAAAATTCTACATAAAAATTGTTCTTTTTGAGCTCCACCCTTTCAATTTCCCTCCCTAGAGTTTCTCTCCCTAGGATCTTGGGTGTCCATTGGAGAGAAAGAAGACGAGGGCAGATCAACAAATCGAAGAAAAAAACGGTGTTGGTGCAAGAAGACAGAAGCTAAAGAGGGAGTAGAGAGAGAAAGAGAGAAAAAAAAATCGAATTTTTAATCGATCAATTGAATAAAAAGAGGGTTTTGATTTGAACAGTGAAAAGTGAAAATAATAAAAAGTTTAGGGAAGACCCATAAAATTAATGATATGGTCAGTGAGTGATTAGTGTGTACGTAATCTTTTTGGGACAATGCAAATCATACTGATAATAAGATGCCTTCTAGTCTAGTGTTCTATAGTTTTTTATTTTTTTAATTACTACTCCGTAAACATGTTTAGTAGGAATAATTCTTTTTATTTTTATTAATTGTTTATAAATAAAATAAAATAAAATAAAATAAAATAAAATAAAATCTACCCTTTAATTTTGGAGCTAAAGAATCATCATCACGGTCGGGCATGGGTCCCCCTTTCAGGATGGTGTTTTTCCCACTCTTGTGATGGACGTTTTAAGATACGTTTAAAACATAAACGAAAAAGTTAAAACTTATTTTCTAAGTAAATTTTAATAGTCAAATGATGTCAATTTAAAAATGAAAGATATGGTTGTGCTAACTAATATAAATAAAGATGGATTTTATTTTGACACTTTGTTTGCATTTTTTTATTTATATAAAAGGAAATTATGCTATTAAGTTTCGGCAATGTCTATTTATATAAAAATGTATACTTTGGTAGAACCCTCATATTATTTTCAAAATTTGGAAAAGATACGTCAAGTTTGAGTATCAAGATCTCCCTTTTTAGTGCGCCAACTGTATGGTTTTTTGTCATAATATTCACCTTTGCAAAAAATGCTCTACTGAGGCTATCCCAGTCATTTGACTTTGACTTATGAGGAGTCTGATCCTTCCGAGTGTGACCCTGATTCGACCACAAGGTCTCGTTCGATCTCCATTGAAGATATCAAAGAGGTTGCTAGTGATGAGGAGGTGAATTCGCCTCCCAAAAGACTTCGTTCTGATGGAGCTCCTACTCATGGTAATATGGATTTGTTCTCCTAAAGGACCATCGTCTGATTCTCTGTAAGTATTTTTTTTATGAATATTGCATCTTGGAATGTGAGGGGTATAAATGATCCCGTGAGGCAAAAAGATGTTAGTATGTTATGGATTTCATAATTAGTAATAGTATTTCCTTATTAATCCTTGTAGAAACCAAAGTTCAGAACTATAAAGTAGACTATATTATTATAACTATGGTCCATTTTTGACATACCATTACCAACCATTCCTCTCACCCTCTTGGTAGCATTTGGTTATATGGAATCCTAGTGTAATTATTGTTTTCATGGTCTCCCAACCCCCCAAATATATCCACTGCATGGCTAAATGTCATAACATTCCCTTTTTTTGCTTCACTGCTATTTATACTTTAAGTGAGTCTTCAGTTATATTTATCTTTAGAATGACATAGTTTTTATTGCTTCCCATGATCAGAATATCCCATGGGTCGCCCTCGGGGACTTTAATTCTTTTCGTAATCCTAAGGAACGACTAGGCTCCTCGGATTCATGGACCTCCTCTGATTCAAGGACTCTTAGGAAATCGTGGGCAATGATATTTGCAATGGAGTCCTTAAATTTTTCCAATCGTGAGTCTTATGTGGCTGCGGATTTTAGACTGATTACTCTTCACAATGTTGTCTATAAAATCATCTCTAAAATCCTTGTTAATCGAATCAAATATTATTTTTCTTATCTTATTGATAATTTATAATATGTTTTTGTCGTTGGTAGACAAATTATTGATAATATCTTTATTTCCCAAGAGCTCCTGAGGGGGTATCACAAAAATTGTAAGGGCAAAATGGTCGCTCTCAAAATTGACCTTGTGAAAGAATTTGATAATGTTCATTGGTACCCCATTCTCGACATTATTGTTGCGATGAACTTCCCTAAAAAGATGATCAGTTGGATTATTCAATGCATTGATTCACCTACCTACAATATCATCATCAATGGAGATCCTCATGGTAACTTCTATGGCAAAAAAGAACTCCAGCAAGGTGACCCGCTTTCTCCATATCTCTTCGTTCTGGTCATACAAGTCATTTTCAGCATCCTTAAGGAAAAAAGTAACTATCGGAATTTCCAATTTCATTGAAAACGTCACAAACTCAAAATCATTAACCTTTGTTTTACTAACAATCTTATGATTTTCTGTCACGGCGATACCAACTCCCTTCTTCTTATCAAAGAAGGCCTTGATGACTTATTTTCTCTATCAGGTTTCAAAGTCAGTCTTGCTAAAAGTCAAATCTTCCTCTCTGGATTCAATATTCCCCTTCGTAGTGAACTAGTCTCTATTTTGGGGTTCAATGAAGGTATCATTCCTGTCAAATACTTGAGTGTTCCCTTTCTCACTGGTTGTCTATCCCACTATGATTGTTGTCCTCTCCTTCATAAAGTCACCTCAAGGATTTATTGTTGGACTTTCAAGCACCTCTCCAATATTATTGGTAGACTCAAACTCATCAAATTTGTCTTATTTGTGCAGAAAGTTTATTGGTCTTTAATCTTCATCCTTCCGTCTAAGATTCTCAAATAACTTTCCCAACTTCTGCATCATTTTCTTTGGTCGGGAACTAATATGAAAATTCACGAGGCTAAATTTTCCTGGCCCAAAGTTACCTCTCCAACGATGGAGGGCGCTCTTTGGATTTTAGACTTAAAAACCTGGAATCAGGCGGCTTTCATTAAACATCTTTGGTATATTATTAGTAAAAACTAGGACTGTTAATGGTTCCGTAGAACCGGAAACCGAATCGGAACCGAACCGATAAGGACCGGATCGAGAACCGGACCGAACCTTAACGGTCCGGTTCGCGATTCCATTTTGAAAACCGAAACCGATAAGGAACCGAAGTAGTAAAACCGATAAGAAACCAGACCGATAGAATCGACTCGGAACCGACCGATAAAATAAATAAAAATAATATATATGTTGATGAGTCCGAATTCAGCATGCTCCCCGGAAGGGTAAATCAGTCTAAGTCTCTCCGAACACCGGACAGGCTACAAGGACATAAATCGGACAGATCACTTCCGGACAGATTACTTTGGACACTATAAACTTAAGACTGTTCGAACTATGACTAAAGTACTAAAAAACCTAAACACTTCTTGACTAAGCTACTTGCTCTCCTATTTAGAGCTCATGGGTCTTTAATCATGACCCGGGTCCATTAAACATGACCCGAAAGCCCATAAGGGCCCGAACATCATACTATAAATACCCAACCACCAGCATTAACTATGGGTAATGAGAATTAACTGCGACCAAGCTGCTTAATCATCTCTCTACTCTCTATTCTAACCGTTAAACACCCATACACCACCTTGAAACTCCACTTGAAATTACTAGCCTACCCTCAGGCAATTATTATCCACACCAAATTGGCGACCACAGTGGGAGGCGACGGTGCCTGAATCAAGCATTCAAAACCAGTTAAAAAACTCTGTCCGAATGAATCCGGACAATCCAGAAGTGCCACCAGCTTTGCTCGAAGTGGTGGGAGAGAATGACGAGTACACTATCGAAGAGCGTGACAGGCTGAGGGCTGAAATAGAAGCTCTGAAGGCTGAAAAGGCCAAGATAGGCGTGAAAGAAAAATCCAAAGCATCAGCTGCTCATCATACCGACAACCCTAGAGAGCCTGAGGCTTCGAAAACTCATGTGAGCACCAAAAAGACACATGCCAGTTCTAAAAAGTCTCATCGGTCCAAGCCTGTGGAGAGCTCTGACTCAAGCTCAGAATCTTCAGGCAGCTCTTCGGACAGTGAAGGAAATGAAAAATCCTTGTCCTTTAGCAGCGATGAGGGTCAAACCAAGAAAAAGCAAAAGCAGGTTAAGAAATATTGAAGAAAAAAGAGATCACCATGGAAGAATGAAAAGGCATATTGGAAAGGGGTCATCTCACCACCGGAGGTATATGGACAAGATGCTGATGGATCCCTTTGCTTTCCACGATGAGCCAGGTATCTTTGCAACCCCCAATGAGGATACTATGTTCAGTCGTGGAAGGAATTGGAGGCAGTCTCCACTGTCTTCTAAAATCCTGTCCGGAAACCTCCCCAAGAGGTTTGACAGATGTAAGATGGAGAAGTACGATGGCAGTACTGATCCGGACAATCATCTGGAGCAATTCAAGAACTTCATGATGAACTTTGATGATGATGATAAACTACTGTGTAGGGCATTCTCCCAATATTTTACGGGGAGTGCTCTGAAATGGTACAACAGCCTGCTTCAAGGTTGTATTAAAGATTTTGATACGTTTTGGGTGGCCTTTCGAAGGCAGTTTGTAGGGAGTAAGGAGCTGAAGGGCAATGGAGACACAATAATCCATTGTGCCCAGGAGCCAAATGAGTCCTTGAAGGAGTACATAAGTCATTTTGTGAACACAAAGAATGGGTTGGCTGATTGCTTCGAACAGGTGGCAATAGCATCCCTAAGGCAAGGTTTGAACCCAGGCAATCTGGCTGATTCGGTGACCAGAAAGAAGGCCATGACCTGGGGGGGATTGCTAAATCAGGTTGGCAAGCAAATAAACGTTGATGAAACAAAGAAAACCAGGGTGCACAGACAGGTGAGATCCACCCCGGTGGCACCAACTCCAAATCAAAACCAGTCCGGGAACAAAGTAAGAGAAACCGGACAGGGGCATGGTAGGGCAAAAGCTCAGTCTCAGCCAGCTGCTCCTGCCCAAAGTTAGCAATCCAGAAACAAAAGAGGGCCATGGGTCCAACCGGAGTGGTTTGCAGAACTCAAAGAAAGTGTGGCCACCATTTTCGATAAAACAAAAGATGAGGTGCATTACCGGAGACCGGCAACCTTGCAGTCTCCCAGAGAGCATCGTAACAACTCCTTTTGCCAATATCACAATGATATTGGCCGTACCACTGATGATTGCATAGCGTTGAAGCAAGAGGTTCAGAACTTGATTGAAAGGGGAAAGTTGGGAGCATACGTTAGGAGAAAAGGAGGTAACAGGCCTGACAACACTCACCGGGTTGGTCCAAGTAATGCTGCCCCAGAGGGGGCCATGGTCATAGTTGAAAGGTTTGATGTGGATTCTGAGTACTTGGATCCTGATCCGACTCGAAACAGGGTGGGTGCTATAGAGGAATGTTCTAGGTCGGTCTCCGGGCTCATTAAATTCTTTGAGTCACTTACAATTTTCGGAGGGGACTCTATGACAGCTCCTACTGCTTCTTCGAGAAAGAGGCATGTTCATAATTTAGCCTCCCAGCTAGAGGGAGGCATGACATCTTATCAGTCACCAAACTCATTCCCATTCATAGTCTTTGATGAGGATGATTTGAAAGACATTGCTGGCCCTCATGAGGATGTTGTTGTCATAGGAGCATCTATAGGGGGCAATGAGATAAGACGAATTCTGGTGGATACTGGAAGCTCTGCCAATATCCTTTTCCTAACCACTTACAAGAAAATGAAAAATCTAGCTGTGATTCAAAAGTCGGACAGATCAATCGTGGGCTTCACGGGCAGCTCAGCCGATGTGATCGGAGAATTTGAAGAAGAGGTGTTATTGGGCAGGGGCCCTTTCAAGAAAATGGTTAGAATACTCTTTATCGTGGTGGATTGTCCCACTTGCTACAATGCTATACTAGGGAGATCTTGGCTCTCTAGGATGCATGCAGTGGCTTCAACAGTCCATCAGTGCTTAAAGTACGCTGTTCAGGGACAGGTTGGGGTTGTCCGGAGCAGCCAAAAGATTGCAAGAGAATGCTATGCCACTGCCTTGGCTCCTCGAACGCTGGGGGCAGTCCGTATAAACAATCAATAGCAGTTTGAGGGTCTTTCTGGGGGTGAAGGTGAAATTGATGACCCCAGAGAGACCCTTGGAGTGTTGATTCCAATTGAAGAGGTTGAAACACGCTGTTTGGAAGAAGGCAAAAGTGTCAAGATAGGGTCCAAAATGCCACCAATGTTGAAAGAAGAGATGTTGAAATTCTTGAAAGACCATCAGCACGTTTTTGCTTGGTGCAATGCTGATGTTACTGGAGTTCCATCAAAGGTAATATCCCATCACCTATCTGTCCGGAGAGATGTGGCACCAGTGGTTTAAAAGAGGAGAGCTTTCTCGAAAAAAAAGGCTGATGTCATAGTACAAGAGGTTGACAGACTCACAAAGATGGGGCACATCAAAGAATCTCAATACCCTTTGTGGACTGCCAATCCTGTCCTGGTAAAAAAGAAAAATGGCAAATGGCGCATGTGCATTGACTTCACAGATATTAATAGAGCTTGCCCAAAATATTTGTATCCGGTCCCCCGGATAGATCAGTTAGTAGACTCTACTTCTGGGAACAAGCTGCTCTCCTTTATGGATGCCTTCTCTGGGTACAATCAGATCCAAGTAGATCCAAAAGATTAAGAGCATACCCCGTTTGTCACTGATAGGGGTCTACATTGCTACAAGGTGATGCCTTTTGGCTTGAAAAATGCTGGGGCTACTTATCAAAGGTTAGTCAACAAGGCATTTGCTGATCAAATTGGAAGAAATATGGAGGTTTACATTGACGATATGATGGTAAAAAGTGTGGATGAGCAGCTACACTTATCCGACCTCCGAGAAACTTTTGCCAACTTGGTGAAAGTGAATTTAAACTTAAACCCTGAAAAGTGTGTTTTCGGAGTACAGTCCGGGAAATTCTTAGGGTATATCATAAGTGAGCATGGAATACAGCCCGATCCGGATCAGTTGAATGCTCTTTTCCAGATGGAACCTTCTCGAAACATTAAAGAAGTAGAGCGGTTAACGGGGAGATTAGCTGCCTTAAACAGATTCATCTCGAGGTCTTCGGACAGGTGTGCTCCTTTCTTTCAAACTTTGAAGGGTGCGAAGGGGTTCGAGTGGACCCCGCAGTGCGATGAGGCATTCAATGAAATCAAGAAACATATTTCCTCTCCCAAAACTTTGTTCAAACCAGTTGCTGGGGAGACTCTTATTGTGTATCTGGCCGTTTCAAGTTGTGCCATCAGTGCTGTGTTGGTAAGAGAGATCGATGGGTGTCCCTACCCGGTGTACTACATCAGCAAAAGCTTGATTGATGCTGAGAGGCGTTACTTGAAACTCGAAAAACTGGCATTAGCTCTGGTGATAGCTGCAAGAAAGATGAGGCCTTACTTTCAGGCTCATCCTATCATCGTCCGGACATCTTTCCCTTTAAAGAATGTCCTTCAAAAAGCAGACATTTCAAGCAGAATGACGAAGTGGTCAGTAGAGTTGGGGGAGCTTCTGTGGTAGTGATCCGGGGAGGGTTGATGCTTGCCACAACCTGGCCTCCGGACTGTTGACCGTCTGTTTTCTTCTGACTTCTCACCTCAGATTGGGGCTCGGAGGCAGAAGTCTCTCTTGCAGGAACCGGGCTGCTGGCCTCCGGTCCGGTTGGCCTCTCCCGGGGGGCTCTAATAGGCATTCCAGACCCAGAATCACTATTTTTTGCCCCCGATTTTGAGGGAGTATTTTTAGAGATTAGTCCCTTGACTAACCGGCTTGGCCTCTTAATGACTAACTTCTCCGGAGAGTGGTCAGAATCAGACCCCACGGCTATAAAAGGTGAGGGTTTCCTAACACTTATAGCGGTAACTCCTGGTTCAACAGCAGGTATTGACTCCTGAACTGAGGAACCGGATACTATGGGTGAGAGGGTGGATTGAAAGAGTTTTTTGGGCTTGGTACCTTTGGAGGAGGATGAGCCTCGATCCGATTCTGTAACAGAAGCGACTGGTCTCTCAACTGGTGATGATGGTAGCCCTGCTGCTATTCGCCTTTCTTTCTCGACCTTCTGTGCTTTCTCCAACTCCGAAAGGTTGAGCCAACCACCTTTGATCAATGCTGTTCTTGCTGTAAACATAAACTGCCAAGGGAATTTTTGTTCTAGAGAGAGAAAGCTCTGAGTAAATTTGCAAAGTAAAATTTGAAAGAGATGGTAAAACAATGGAAAACGAATGTGAATTTATAGTAGATTTGAAAAAAGGAGTTGATTCCTAGGAGAATCCGAAAAGTTGGGCAATAATTAAAAGACGGCGCTGATGTCACTATTAGTAATTAAAGAGGTTACTTGTTAAAGAAGGTGGTGCGAAATTCAAGGTGAAAAAATGGCTGGAGTGGCCAATCAGAGAGCGACACGTGTCCCACTAACTCTGGCAAAAACCGTTTGGAATTCGTAAAGCTTAACCTGTCCGGGTATACCCACAGTTCTGTCCGAATTGAGAACCACTTCATTCATCGGACTGTTTTTCAGTTCTTTGACAAGAACACTTGCTCAAACACCTAAAAAAGGGGCTCCTGATGAGTCCGAATTCAGCATGCTCCCCGGAAGGGTAAATCAGTCTAAGTCTCTCCGAACACCGGACAGGCTACAAGGACATAAATCGGACAGATCACTTCCGGACAGATTACTTTGGACACTATAAACTTAAGACTGTTCGAACTATGACTAAAGTACTAAAAAACCTAAACACTTCCTAACTAAGATACTTGCTATCCTGTTTAGAGCTCATTGGTCTTTAATCATGACCCGAGTCCATTAAACATGACCTGAAAGCCCATAAGGGCCCGAACATCATACTATAAATACCCAACCACCAACATTAACTATGGGTAATGAGAATTAACTGCGACCAAGCTGCTTAATCATCTCTCTACTCTCTATTCTAACCGTTAAACACCCATACACCAC
The DNA here is from genome assembly GCA_036936605.1 of Limnanthes douglasii subsp. nivea. Taxonomy (NCBI): domain Eukaryota; kingdom Viridiplantae; phylum Streptophyta; class Magnoliopsida; order Brassicales; family Limnanthaceae; genus Limnanthes; species Limnanthes douglasii. Next base: position 23,644,935 of record JAUPFV010000001.1, on the reverse strand, counting down.
CGTTAAACACCCATACACCACCGTTAAACACCCATACACCACCTTGAAACTCCACTTGAAATTACTAGCCTACCCTCAGGCAATTATTATCCACACCATATGTAATAGTTACGATTCTTTTGGATTTTTTATATGAGAATTAAAAAAAAAATTATTATATTTGTATCCATCTAAATGAACGATTTCATCGGTTTTTTATATCCAAAAACCAACAAAATCCATAATACATGCTTGAATAATGGTTCAGGCACTTTAATACGTTAATAATAAATCGATTCAAATAAATTTTAATTGTGTAGAATAAAAAAGAGGGCTTAAATCGCTGTCTAGTCCCTCGACTATCACGTTTTCTGTCATTTAGTCCCTCGACTAAAAAATCATCGGTGAGGGTCCCTCGACTATCCCATTTTCTTTCATTTAGTCCTTCGACTTTAAAATCGTCGGTGAAGGTCCGTGGACTTTGAAAAATCTATAAATTTAGTCCCTGAATCTAAGAAAAAAACCCCAAATGAGGGACTAAATTTATAGATTTTTGCAAAGTCCAGGGACCCTCACCGGTGATTTTAAAGTCGAAGGACTACATGAAAGAAAATGGGATAGTCGAGGGACCCTCACCGGTGATTTTTTAGTCGAGGGACTAAATGAAAGAAAACGTGATAGTCGAGGGACTATTTCCTGATTTAAGCCTAAAATAGAGAGTACAGGTTCCGCCGTATATATCATATACAAGCAATAATCCCACGTTATATTTGAAAATAGTAAAAATGCTTTAAAATGTCTTTTACTTGGATCCCACATTGGATACTGGAAACAAGTAACCACCCACGAATTCTATATAACGGAACACAACCATCTTCGTAAGTTACCTCTTACAAAAGTCTATTAAAGGAAATGGAAGTGTGGCCCACAAACAAATTGTAAGGTTATACAATTAGTTTAATTTTTTACTAAGAAGCTGGTATCGGTTCCGGTTCGGTTCAAACCGATAAATTTAACGGTCCGGTTCGATTTTGTCAAAACCTGGACCAAACCGGATCGATAACAGCTCTAGTAAAAACAAAGACTCAATCTGGTATGACTGGATTAATACTGAAAAAATGAAAAATAAGAATTTTTAAGATCTTGACCTTGGTTCCTCCCCTTCGTGTACCTGGAGGAAATTTTTTCGCATTCTCCGTAATGTTAGCAATCTATACAGGGTTGCTATTGGAAATGGTTCGAATACCTATTTCTGGTATTACCCTTGGTTTCTCGCCATCCCTTTATGTTCGCACTATGACACTAGTATTATTAAAGATTATAGGCTATGGAAAAACCTCAAGGTCTCTAATATCATTCATTATGTTATTTGGAATTGGCCTTCCAATATCAGAACGAGTAGAGCAAGGAATCGCCTTAATATTCAGGAGATTAATAATCTCATTATTTCTCTTCCTCCTCTTAACATAAACCCCAACGATGTTCCTAAATGGACTGCGAAGAATGTAACATCAACTTCACCATCAAGGACACGTACAATGTCATTCGTACGTCCGCCCCAACTATGGGGTGAGCCGGGTTAGTATGGAATAAATTTAATATTTCTCATCATTCTTTTATTATGTGGCTTGCCATCCTACGAACTCATTAGGTGGGGTTTAAATACCCCGTCGGATTGTGTCTTATGCAACTCTGACTCTTAAACTATCTCTTACCACCTTTAGGATTGTAGTTTCTATAAGAGTCTTAGGAACCATGCTAGTTCTAAGTTAAGTTTCCATATCTCCGCCAACAGCTGTAAATATTGGATTAGTGAGGCGTCAAACTGGTCTCAATCTTGAAACCATCTTCTTTGGCGTGCTTGCTTTGGCGCAGTCATTTACCACATCTAAAGGGAGAGGAATGCAATAACTTTTGGTTCCATCCAGCCACTGCCTCTATGTAATCTTTCCGAATTTCTTAGATTTTCAGTTCAGACTCTATGGTACCAAAATTCTATGACCTATATAATTATTTTTACGAAATTTCTCTATTTAATCTATGCAGGTCCCTCCTGTTTGCTCGAATTTTGCTTGTTTCCCATGGTTGTTGTCTCCCCTGACCTGTCGCTAGTTGTTTCCTCATACTTCTCATTTTTTTGGATGGCTCTAGATCTCCTTGTTTTTTCTTGATTATTCTAGCTTATCTACTTTCTTTATTTTTAAACAAAAATTAAATAAAGAGATTTGTAGAGAATTTTAGAGATTGGCACATAGTTTATAAAATTATAGAAAAATAATAGTGTATGAAGTTGAGAAGTAACATCAAAACTTGTGTTGAAGTGAGAATGATATATTAAGAAGAGTGAAGTTAGTAGATTAGAAAGTAGATTTAGTTTGTAAGTAGAATTAAAGGGAAAAAAATAGATAGTGATTTTGCAAAAAAATGAAAGGACCTTGTGAATGAGAGGTTTAATAATATTTATAGGTATGAATTTGGAAGATGAGCTGTTATGAGCTTTTGGCTTTAAGCTTGTGAACTTAAGTATTATGTTACATGGTCTTAACCTCACACGTTCATGTTCTGAACCAAATTCCTCATTACACCTAAAGATTTATATTATTGGTTGTGTAAACGTAGAAAAACAAAGAAAGACAAAATAAAGAATAATTTGTTAGGGTTATGTATTATGTATAAAGCTTAATGATTACATAGAGTATATGCTCTTATTTATATAAAAAAATATATGAGCTAATGAGCTTGGCCCTAATATCTCTTCTCTCAAATTCACAATGCAATAATTATAAGCATTAAGATTTTTTGACAAAGAAGACGAAAACCGGGATGTTGACTGAGCCTTTATGAAAATATTAGCAACTTGCAAAGCTGATGGAACATATGGAAGCGAGATGGTTCCAATTTTAAGATGATGCCGAGTGAAGTGACAATCTATTTCAACGTGCTTCGTCCTCTTATGAAAATATAATTCTTTTTTATTTGCATGGTGTTTTTTGTTATCACAATGTAAGAAAGTGATTTTTGTAATGTTAACCCTCATATCTGTAAGAAGCCATCGTAACCAAACAATCTTACATGTGGTCATTTCCATAACACGGTACTCAGTTTCAGTAGACGATCTAGAGATATCATATTGTTTATCTCTTTTTCATGAGATTAATGAATCTTAAGGAAAATACAGAAACTAGTAGAATATTTACGGTAATGATGATCACTACCCTAATCAACATCACTATAGGCACAAAAGTTCAAGTGAGAGGTCGAAGGAAACAAAATGCTCTGGAACTGAGTGCCACGAAGGTATCTAAATATTTGGAGAACAAATCCCCAATATAAAGAAGTAGAAGGAGTAACAAACTGACTAATCTCATGAACAACATAAAATATATAAGATCGAGTAACTGTAAGATAAACCAAGCTCCCTACGAGAGTACGATATAGAGTAGAGTCTGACAAAGGAACACCATCAACTGAAGAATACATAACATTGGTTTCAAGATGCATATCTGCCGTTGTGTTATCAGAAACTTACGCTCGCTCGAATAAATCAGATATATATTTTTTATGAGAGAGGATATAACCTTTTTTAGATTGTGTCACCTCAATACCTAAAAAATAATGTAATAGTCTCAAGTCTTTCATCACAAATCGACGAGCCAAATCACATTTTAATGCCTCAATGTCATCAATATCATCATATGTAATGATCATATCATCTACATATAAGAATAAAATAATTCGTTATGCACTCGCATATCTGACAAATAAGGTCGAATCATGATTACTAGCAAGAAAATAAAGTGAAGTAATAAGCGCAAAAAAATCTCAAACAAAGCACAAAAAGCTCGTTTGTGACCACATAAAGTTTTCTTAAGTCAACAGACTTCAGCTGGTTGGTGAGCAACACCTAGGAGATGAGTCATGTAAACCTCCTCATGAAGATCAACATTCAGAAATGCATTTTTGACATCTAGTTAGAAGATCTTCCTCTGGCGAACGAATGCAATTACAATAAGAGTATAAACTATCGTCATTTTTTCCACTGAGGAAAATGTCTCATCATAATCCATACCATACTTATGCGAATGTCTTTTTTCTACAATACGAGCCTTATATCTTTCAAGGGACCCATCAAATTTTGTTTTAATTTTAAAAAACCTAATGAAAACAGATTATATGCTTACCAGGTGGAGATTCAACTATATCCCATATATAAGTATGATAAAGAGCAGTAAGCTCTTTGGCTATAGAATTTTGCCAACGAGGATCACAAACAATTTCTTTAAACGACTGAGGTTTATATAAATCATGTATGTTTGTTATGAAAGAAGCAAAAGAATTTGCGTAAGAAGAATATGCAAAATCTAATAGTTTGGTAGACTTACTTGTACGAGTAGATCTTCTGAGGAGTGGAGGAGCTGTTAGTTCTCAAGAAGAAGGAGCCGACTCATGCATTGATGAAGCAAAAGTAGTATCAATTGTTGTAGATGTCTCATGAGCTAGTACATCAATGTAAATGGGTATGTCGTTATTATTTTCAAAAAGATCAATAATCCGAAGTTCTTTCCTTGTCATATCATGTGATTTTGTTAGAATCGAATAAAACATGATATGATCAAGAAATGTAACATGTCGAGATACATAAAGTTTCCGACTGGTGGGATTAAAAAACGATAACTTTTATGTCCAACACCATAACTCAGAAAAATACATATAACTGTTTTAAGACCCAATTTGTTGCGTTCAACATAAGGATGGATGATAAAACATGTACATCCAAACACTCGTAAGGAAGAATAATCTAGGGGTTATTCATATAACTTCTAAAAGGGAGACACCCCTGAATTATGTGTAGTGGGAATTCGATTAATCAAATATACTATAGTCAAAATTGCTTCTCCCCAAAAAATTGTATGAACCTCAGTAGATAAAAACAAATAACGAGCAGTCTCAACAAGGTGAATATGTTTTCTTTCAGCAACACCATTTTGATGAGGGGTGTTAGTACAAGAAGACTGATGTCTGGTACCATTAGATGCAAGTAACTGAGTGAAATTATTTCATGTACATTCACCATCTAAGTCACACCTGAAGTACTTTATTACAACATAATGTTGAGCCTTAACAAGTGCTCAAAATTCTCTATAAATTCCAAGAAAAATCAAACCTTCATTTCTAAAATAAACCCAAGTTTATCGAGTATAATAATCAATAAAAATATACATGATAGGACGAACCACCCTTTATGGAGACAGGAGATGGACCTTAGATATCAGAGTGAATAATATCGAAAGAAGCAATAGAATAAGAGACACTTTGATTAAACGATAAAGCACAAAATTTTCCCAGTTTACAACTACTACAATAATAAATATTACAAGTTTTTAACTGACATAAAACAATTGTGAAGACTAAAACTTTTAAACAAGATGCAAAGACATGTCCCAAACAGTAATGTCAGAGATAAAAATGAGATGACGATAAACTCAACCATAAAAAAGACAAATAAACACTAGAAGTTAACGACTTTAACTTCATCCAAGACATATAGTTCTTCTAATCTACGACCTATCACAATCATGATCTAAGTATGTTGATCATGTATAACACATATAGTATCAGAAAAGAGGACTCAATGACTAAATTTACACAACTAACTGACCGAAACAAGATTCAAGGAAAGTGTTAGAACATAATAAACATCAGGGATTGATATATGAGGAGTAGAGATAGAACCAACACGCTTTACTAACATTGATATATCACTTGCAGACAAGACTGATATTGGTGAAATAAGAGATAAAGAAACAAAGAATGACATGTAAGGGGATATATAGAGAGACGTGCCAAAAACTAAAATCCACAAAGATGAAGAAATACCTAAAGTGGGAGACAAAGATAGACCCGTATGAGACATTGATATAAACATGACCGTATGATTGGAAGTAATAAATTGTATAAAAAATTCCATAATCCGGGGATTCATTACAAAGGGTGGCGCTGTGCTATCAGTATCTTCTAAGGATGCAGGAGAAATAATAACTATGGGGGACAAATTGTTAAAGATGATGTATATGTTGCTGAAACGATTACTACTGAAAAGAACGTTGCTAAGGGGGTCACGACTAAGGTGTTTGTTGCTTATGCGATTACAGTTGTTTTACTCTAAGTAATGGAAAATTTCTAAATATTTCCATGATATAGCTCTAGTAAGATACTTTTCTCATTAATTTGAGACCTTAAGAATTGCATAGAGTTTTTCCTCCCTTCATATCTACTATAAACGAAGTCTAAATTCCTAAGAAAAAATAGTTATGAAGCAAAATCAAATTGAAACAACTTCTAACTCCAAAACAAAAGTAAATTCCCAAGCAAACAAAATCCAAAAAAATTAAATTGAAACAATCTCTAACACTAAAACGAAAGCAGATTCCCAAACAAAAATAGATCTGAAACAAACCAAATTGAAACAATCTCTAACACCAAAGCGAAATCAGATTCTTAAGCAAAGACAAATCCGAAACAAAATCAAATAAACCCAAACCGAAACAGAATACCTAGCGAAAAAATCAATCATATTACTCTAAAGATCGAATAAGCTCTAATACCATGTAAAAATAGACAAATAAATAAAGTTTTATGTACCATATCTCCAGAAAAATTCCATTTGTACATGTATTTTATTTTTTGGGAATGTTTTGTGTACTCTTAATAATTTTTTAAAATTAATTTATTAATTTTTATACGAAACAACTGTACATATATATTGAAAAAAATAAATTAAACAAATTACAGTGAAATACAAATTATATAATTAATGTAGTTCGAGAAAAATTGCATACACAAATAAATATTAGATTAAATAATTTTTTTTATAATCAAAACAAAATAATTTATATGTGAAATCTGACATAAATATATCAAAATAGTGAAATCATTTTTTTTTTAAATTTAACTCGATCAAATAAAAAAAGGGGTTAAGTACCGATTAAGACCCATAAACCAAACTATTACCTACTTAAGACATTTGTTTTCATATATTTGTGAGAAATAACCATTTAACTTTTTTAAGATCTATTTTTTATAGTACCCCAAATGCCCTTAATGAATTATATAAAACCCTTATGTTTTTTATAGGGGTTTTTTCTTATCTTTGTACCATAATAGTAGTGATATATTTTTGTTTCTCTACAAGTTTTTGGATTTACAATCGATATTATGACGATTCAACTTCCGCTTTGAATCTTAGTTTTTTTTCTTCATGTTTTCACTTTATTTTATTCCTATATTTTGAATTTTTTTCATTTGATTTCTTCATTAATTTCAATCTCTTTCATATTTAAAGGCGATTTGCATGTTTTGTATTTTCAAAATTTTAATTTTGTTTTACTCGATTTTAGGTCTTTTGATCGATAAAATATATTTGAAACATATGGTTGAGTTGGATTTTATGTTAAATGTACGTGCTTTTTTTCAGTAATTTTTATGTGAAATGTAATTGAAAATATTTTGCATATTTTAGTTAAGGTTTTTGCGAAGAAGATCAAATTATTAATCTCTTTGTTTAAGAGTCTCTCGTATCTCGTCTCCTATGTGCGAGATGATATAAAACAATAATTGTTATATGGTATTTTATCATATTAAAGGCTGAATATATCTCTAGCATTTTCGTTAAAAACTGAATATTTTTACGATTTTCATTAAAAAGTGAATGTATCTCTATATTTTTGTTTGTAATTTTTATTCAACACTCAATATATTTCTAGTATTTTCATTAAACATTCACTATCTTCTTCTTATTTTTATTATGTTCTTTTTTTTATTTACGATTTATGTTATTATTCTTTGTTCACAAATTGATTTTTATTAACGTTTCCAATCAACATTTTTTGTTGAAATTGATATTCGAGTTGATATATACTTATAGATTTAGAATTAGGGATTGTTTGAAGAAAAACATTTATGAGGTTTTAGGTATGTTTTACTATTTTTTTGTTTTTATGTTCTTTCAGGTAAGTCGGTATCGCGTTCCGTATCTCGCATTTAGCGTTGCTAGCTGCGAGACTAGCCGTGTCCAATTTCTTCCACCTATCATCTAACTTTAATAGATGCAAGACTACTATAAAATATTGTTTTACATGATAGATGTAGGACCAATGATAGATGCGTGACATTATAGAATATTTTTTAGATAGATGTGTGACTAGTGATAGATGCGAGACACGAGGCATTATAAAATATATTTAGATAGGTGCAAGACTAGTGATAGATTCGAGACATTGTAAAATACTTTTTAAAATAGATGCGGGGGATAAATGCAAGATATTCTATTTTTTTATAGATGTGAGACCAATGATAGATGCAAGACATTATAGAATATTTTTAAGATAAATACGAGACTAGTGTAAAATTAATTTTTTTAAATAATAGATGTGGTACAAAAAGGATAGATGCGAGACTCACGATTTTGTTTCCATAAAATATCATTCACAAATCTAGTTTTCTACAATTTGAAAAACGAAATCAATGACACTTTAGAATATATTTTTGAGTTAAAAAATACATACTTTTAAAAAATTTAATAATAAAAAAAGAACAAAGAAAAGATAATGTACATGTGTTTGATGAATTTGTATAAAGTGATATTTTTTACATAGAGTAAGTTAAAGTTGTTGGATCTTAATCATAAATAGGTTTGTGGACTGAGTCTTAATCATAAGTCACCCAATAAAAATATAATAAGTTTTATAAGTATAACAATTTTTGATATTTTAATTTTTTTTTATAAAATTTATAACATTTTTTATATAATAGATCGATTTTTTGTTGATATTCTTATGTCATTTTTTCTATTTATTTAAAGGGAGACTTACCATTTAAGACGTATCCAACAAACCTATTATGGATAAAGGCCTAAATTTTTTAAGGGACTTTATATCTAAACTGCATTTTATATAAAATTCAGTAAACAACTTCTCTTTCTTTTATTTTTTTTTAATTTAAAATTTTAAAGGTTCATATCTTTTAAACCATAGCTCGAAAAAATATCAAAAAATATCATAGGTTTTGTTTTTTAAGACGAACAAAACTAGTACCACTCATGATAGGTTTTGATTTTTTTTTTTATAAATATTTTACAAAGGTTTCTCAGTATAGCAAAACAAATAAGGTTTCTCATTTAACGAAACAAAGAAGGTTTCACGTCTAGCAAAACAAAGAAAGTTTCACATCAAGTAATACAAAGAAGGTTTCTCATCAAGTAATACAAAGAAGGTTTCTCATCTAGCAAAACAAAAAAGGTTCCACATCTAGCAAAACAAAAAAGGTTCCACATCTAGTAACACAAAAAAGGTTTCTCATCTAGCCAAACGAGAAGGTTTCTCATCTAACAAAACAAAGAAGGTTTCTCATCTAGCAAAAAAAGAAGGTTTCGCATCTAACAAAACAAAGAAGGTTTCTCATCTAGCAAAACAAAGAAGGTTTCTCATCTAGAAAAACATAGATAATTTCTCATCTAGGAAAACAAAGAAGGTTTCGCATTTTCTTTGTTTATACTTTTAAAATTAAAATTTTAAAAGTCCGTATCTTTTAAACCGTAACTCGGAAAAAAAATCCGAAAATACCATTGGTTTTTTTAATACGAACAAAAATAGTACCACTCATAATATGTTTTGAATTTTTTAAAAGTTATATTTTACAGATCTCGAGTTACCTATCAGTACAAAAGGATACTAACGTTTTGCATCTATCAATACAAAAGAATACTAGCGTATCGCATCTATAAAAAATATGTTTGCATCTAACATTCTAGAAAAATCAATATGTTTCGCAACTACAAGTACGTACAAACACAACATGTTTTGCATTTCTTTCGTTTTAAACCCAGAACCGTTTTGCTCGAACAAAATTTCACAAACACAAAAACATACTAAAAATAAACGAAAACCTAATTCAAATACAAAAAATAAACTACATTAGCAACGTAATACCATATGAATACAAAAAATCAGAAATAGATTTGATATCGAGTACCATAATATTTCGAGGTGTGTCAAAACAGATGTACAAAATCAAACTTTGAAATTAAGTGAAAACGCAATCAAAATCATAAAAAAAAAGTAAGTATAAAAATGAAGAATCACCTATAAAGTAAGGCAATGTTCTATTCACGTAGAGAGATAAACCATTTAGGGAAAAAGGGTGAAGTATGTGTTAATTGCTTTTATATAATTGATTAGGGGTATTTAGGGTAATAGTGGGTCTTAAATGGTAAATATTTGAGTGAAATGAGTCTTTCTCGGATAAACATCAACATATGAGTCTTAAGTGGATAATAGTATTGCTTTTGGGTCTTAAGTGGATAATAGTATTGCTTTTGGGTCTTTAATGGTACTTAATCCTTTTTTAAAAGTAATTATCATTTTTAAAATTGTGTGATCAGTATAGCGAAAAAAATAATAGTTATATTAAAAAATTCCATAAATATAATTCATTTGAAAAAACAATGTAGAATAATTATAAAAAACGATATCACATTTATACATTTCAAGATTATATATTATATTATTATAATTATTTTGACAAATAATGTTAAAGAGTTTGAAAAAAATCATAATTTTTTTACAAATCAGTAATAATATATTTACACGACTCATATGATACTCAAAATTCCTCTCCAATGGTTATTGGAACCTATGTTTATGAGCTTTGATCGGTATATATTTTGTCTCAAGATGACCAAAGATCAGTCCGGGCACAAGCCTCAAGAACATCCTTTAATACCATCGAGCTAATTATTCTCATCTCTTATGTTTCTTATAGTAAAGTTCATAGTCAGAAGTTACATATGCATCATTCTAAACAAGATAACAAATATTTGGATTTCCCACATGTACATTCAAGTAATGGTATCCAAACTCAAGATAATGAAAACTTTCTTACCAAATATGAGCAAGCTACAACACTAAGAAACAAACCGATCTTTAAAGATCTTTAAAGAATTTTTTTAAAGTAACCCAACTCTCTGTCAAATCTAAACCTGCAGAAAACATAAAACTTATGATCATATATTAAATCTTATGCAGAAGCTACAGGGTTATTATCAAAAGAGATACCACAAGATAAATTGAATAAAGAAGAATACTAATCAATCCAATTCCTAGAACATGACAAAGATAGTCTGTGATCAAACTCTAAGCACACGTTAGTAGGTAGGTTATCAAATGGAAGACCACAAATGCCTATTATCCAGAATTTCTTTGGTACTTTTGGATTTAGTGGTAAGGTTAATATGAATCTATAGGATTCAAGACACTAAATGGTCGAGCTAGACCTTCTTGAAGATATAATTTTTTTTAAGAAAAGACACGTATGAACCATTGGTAAATATACTATGAGAATATTGAAATGAAATTCTTTCTTTCGTCCTAAGATTGAGATCTACGTTGGGCCCGGAGGGGCGTAGGCCCCCTTACCTAAAATATATGTTTTATAATTTTTTAAGGTAATAATTATTCAAATAATATTAAAATAAAAATTCTACGCCCTTTAACTAAAATATATATTTTGTAATTTTTTTTAAGGTAATAATTATTTAAATAATATTAAAGTAACAATTCTACGCCCCTTTAACTACAATATATATTTTATAATTTTCTAAGGTAATAATTATTTAAATAATATAAAAGTAAAAAATTTAAGATAATATTTTTTTAAGGAATGTTTTAAATCTAATGTTTAAATAATGGTAGAAATTTTTTAATTTAAAAATTAGTATATTGACTATTTTTAAGAAACTTTTTAAGAAAATTTTAATTTACAAAATCTTGGATTATTGTTATTTTTAAGGAATAATTTAAGTTAGAAATCTTGAATATTTTAAAAGAAAATTTTAAGTTGATATTTATAAATGGTTGGATGTAGTCTCGAGCATCTTAATCTCTAGAATATTAGAACTCGATTGATTTTGTAAGTATTCTCAATTTGTTTTTGCCACAATTTGTTTTGATTTTATATTCGTTTAATCTTTCTAATTAATTATGTTTTATCTCTTACTTTGATTTAGAAAAAGATAATAAGTTCCTGCATATGAACGAGATCAAAGAAATTAAAGAAAATGGGAAAACGAAATTAAAGAAAATGGAAAAACGAAATTAAAGAAAATGGAAAAACGAAGAACACTATCCTTAGGAGTTTCACCAATTTATTTTTTCATGTATATTGTTTTTGTTTTCTTTTGAAATTTTATTATTATTTTGATATTAAAACACTTGTTAATCAATTTTTTTTATGATATGATATGTGGTCATTTAGGAAAGTGAAAATACATTTACTTAGTTTAAAGACAATATATATATATATATATATATATATAGAAATATTTGTTAGTTTTTTTTAAAATAAAATTATATATTTCTATTATAAATTATGTTTAATATTTGATTTTAATTTATATAATTTTTACATAAAATTTTGATTTTATCTATATGTATTTAAAAAATATTTTTTTACAAAAACAATTGAATTTATTTCCATCCATTTTTCAAAAATATATTTTATACATTTATCTTTTGAAATATCTTTTATATATTTAATGATTTTGTTATATTTTATTTTTTAAATATCTTTTAAAAATAATATATTAATATTTTCATCTATGTGTTAAAAATATGTTTTATATAACAAACTGTATTTATTTTCATCTATTTTTCAAAAATATATTTTTTTATAAAAAAATTTATTTACTTTTATGTAAATTTTAAAATATCTTTTTAAGATATTAAATTTGGTTTTGTTATATTTTATTTATTTTATATATCTTTTAAAAATAATATATTAAGATACATTAAGATTTATTGTTCAATATATATATATATAATAAAACCAAGGAATAGTATTTCTTCAAGTAGCTCGAGTAATAATAATATAATTCATCCTAATCCGATTGCCTCTATCTCAAGACCTAATGATGATAGTGTAGAATTTCATTTGAATGGATATATAGTGAGTGATCGAGACTACGCCAACTTATTGAAAATTCCGATAGTAGTGTTAGAGATAAAATTCGACGAGAATTTTAGCCCCCCCTTACTTCAATTACTAGATCCGCCACTTGAATATATGTAAAAAAAAGACAATCAAGGTTTTAGTATAGGTAATCCCTTAGCTATATGGGTTCCCTATAAAAACAGAGTAATGTATAATTTGTGCAAGTCTTAGATCGGACTAGGTAATTCTAAGCATTTTTTTAATCTAAAGTATGCATCAGTATTGGGGAATCAAGAGGATTTTGGCAGGAAATTAAATATGGTAATATGTTATATTATTATAATACTTGCTTTCATTTGGGTCACAAACAAGCTGAATGTAGAAAACTCATACCAAAAGAAAATTAGGATACAAATAAGGATAAGAAAAGTTATCTTCTTCTGATAAACCAACAAAATAGTGGATACCTAAGGTGGAATCTATAGTAGTTAAAGAGACAAATCATAAATATGAAGGTAATAAAAAAGATACTTCATTGCAAAGCCAGAACAAAGTTAATACTGAGCAGGTTCCAAATACTCATTATGTAGGAATCAATTTTGTATAAAATTGCTATATATAATTAAGTTATATCTATGTAATTCAACTCCATTTTTATTTCAAATTTATACAAAAGAATTAATTTTTTAAAACAACTAATTCAAACAGAATTAATTTGAACTCTGATTAATAATCTTATAAGCAAGTAGTATTATCTGACTTATTTATATTTGTAGAATATCAATTTGATACAGGACTGTTACCCTAGCTAATGAAACAAACGAATCTTCATCGGTACGACAATATCTCCGTTGAAGATAAATAAAAAGTTCAGAAAATTTATGTTATGAAAAAACACAGTAAAAGAAATACTTATTCCCTAATTTTCAAAAGTCGAAATCAATACATTCGATGAAATTTAATAAAAGATTTCCAAAATCTTTATTGCTGGTTCAATATATAAAATAGCTAAAAAACACCATAAGATCGGATCCTTATGGTTGTTGGAAGATTGTAATCACAACATTCTAAACACATTTTCTCTCTTTGTCAAAAAAACACTAGTTAGATATTTAAAAATCTACTAACTAGTATAGATTATAACTATGCGGTGAAATGACCGTCTCGTCTCACAAATTGTAATTACTTAAAACAACCTTTAATAATTAATTTTTACATCAATACAAATGATCATTAATTTTTTTAAAGAAAAAATATATTTACACGAATGTATGTATAACTAACACATATATATAACTACAGATAACAATCTAAATTATTTACTGAAATCAATAGAAATAGTTAAACGAGACAAATTCAGCCTAAAACATTTGCGAAATCACTTGAAACATTTAAACAATAAGATTACGTGTTTAACTAATATAGTGGAATATAAATTTGTAAAAGTTACTTAAGAAGATTTGCAAAGTCATCCAAAATGTATAAACGTATAATATTTCTAAACAAAAAGCCTAAACATTTATAAAATGACTTTGAAACATCTAAATATGGTCAAACAAATTAGAAAAACCATTTCTGTTGTGAGTCTTGGTTGGATTATATGTGCATGAAGTAGATGAGTATTGTAGATCATACATTTTCCATGGCCCTTAATGATAATTAGAAAACGAAAAGATGTCTATTAGTAATTAAATTCGTTGTTAGGTATTGGATGACAACTTTTCTAAATCTAAAACCATTAATTATAATTACTAATCATAAATTTGATCATGAATGACAATAACATGTCACGTTGAGATAATAATTTTATAATAAGTTTCGCTATAAATAACTAATATAATAATAATAATTATATCTAAGAGTCGTTTTAAATTAATAATTAATATTATATAAATAAAATAATTATTGGTAAGGTTTAAATCCAAAGCGATCTGAATTCTACTTAATTTTGAACTTTAAGATTAATAGCATAAATAATGCTGTATAAATTTTATTTGTGATGTTATTTAACGTCGATTTTTTTTTTCCGGAGGGAACCCGCAGCGCACAGGGTAAACTCTCAGTCTGAGGCGCACAGAGTAAACCCTCAGTCTGAGGCGCACAGAGTAAACCATCAGTCTGAGGCGATAGCCTGCAAACCAACGCAAGAATGCGCACAGGGTAAACCCTCAGTCTAAGGCGATAGCCTGCAAATCAACGCAAACCCTCAGTCTGCAGGCTCAGCCGAGAAAGCGTATGTAGAGGGACTCGAACTCATGACCTTTTAATCATAAGAATGCCATACTCAACCAACTCGGCTACCCCTCGGGGGCGATACGTCGATTTTGTGTTTAAATTATAAGGTAGAGATTAGGATAAAAAATATTCATATATTTGTTTTTTTAAGATATTGTTAATAGATAATACGGTCTTTTATTTATTTATAAGAATATAAAATAAAATATAGAAAATAAAAAAAATTACATATACGGATGTAATTAGTTACTCGTGTAAAGTGTTATCACGTATATTAAAGGAGCTTGATCGGCCGAATAATTAGGATGAATTCCAACAAACTCCCAATAGAATGCTCATTCAATATATTTTTGGTGATGTAATATTTTTTTAATCTATCTTTTTATATGTATAAAAAGTTAAAAAATGATCATATAATAATCGAGAAACATGAAAGAAGTAGAAGGGTTGTGATGATTTTAAAATCTTTTATATTAAGTAATATAGTATCATTGCGCATGAAGATAATAAACTTGACCGTTGATATCCATGAGGTCATCTTATTTATTCTTTCTCTGAGCTCGGGTTATGGAAGAAGGAACCCAAAAGAAGGTATAAACAATCTCATAAAAATACTGTACTAGTTCCACTGTATTTTTTGTTTGATTTTTTTGTTGAATAATCACAAATATTTTTTTGATTATAGATTTACTAGCAGAAATTCAACGCATAATCTCCGCATTCAATGCGTACTTTTGAATAATCTCATTTTTTAATTATTAAACCATTTCATTTTACCAAGTTCAATGTTATCGAGACTACTCAACATTTATATGTTTTGATGCAACAACAAGATGTTATTTGTAACAAGTAGTTTTATTGATCGGTTAATTAGTCATATTTATTTATTTATGAAATAGGTCGGATTGGTATTAGTGTGGATACAACAATATAATTTTATTAGGTATAATGTATTTTTTCAATCTAATAAGTAAGTATATTGTGTACGAATTGAGAAATTTTATGGCTCAAATGTTTAGTATTCTTATTTATTGCCCGTATCGACTATTTAAGGAGAATAATGTCTCTTATTTCTAAAAAATAAATAAAAGGAACCTCAAAACGGGAAGAGAATAGAAGGGAAGATACTAAATATGACCAAAATATATCCATCATAGAATACATTTTTCATTCTTATTTTCGGAAGAAAGGGAGGACCTGATCAAAATCGATAAAACGGATGAGATCTAAGTGAATAAAAAAGAAGATAAAGATGATAAATTTTACACTCACTTTAAAGGGGTATACTATAAATCTAAAATAATTTATAAAAATCTCGATGAAAATTAAAACTCAATTATCAAAGTTTAAAAAGAGAATAAATTTTGGCTATGTAAGAGTTAATACATAAAGTAAAAACAATTAAAGATAAGAAGGAATGCGACTTCCGTACATATTTTATGTATTTTCCTATAAAGAAATTCAAAAGAGCTACTCCATTCATATTTCCACCTATTATACGCCTATAAAAATTGAGTTAATTCTGATAATCCTCTTATACTCTCAGTTGAAGAGATTCCATAAAAACATCTATGTAACCACAATTATATTATTTTATCTCACATAATTCTCTTAAAACCCCATTTTACAACTAAATTAAGTAAATTTAAATTTAGTAAAGACGAATATAAAAGTTTATACAAATAATACATTATAAATATTCTAAAATTAGCGATACTCACTGCAAAAGTTATATTTGTAAAACTTAATACCAATAGAAAACTTATTTGCATTATCATGTCAAATGTTTATAGGTGGAGTTAATAATTTTGTTAATATATTAAAATTGATTCCTTCTTGATTGAAATAAATTCATATGGATCCAACAAACAAAGTAAAAAATTAAAAAGAACCAATACAAGTATATGAAATAAGATAGTATTTTTTGATTCACGAGCATAATAGAAAGTCTTTGTCTTAGCTTCAAAACTAGTAATAATAATAAAAACGTATTCATTACATTAGTATTCAGTTTATACGCCTTCTTCGAAAAAAGTATATTTTCACTATCAGTGATTTTTAATTATGGTACTAAAGGATTTTTTCCATCTTTTTTGTTATTCTTTACCCCATACAAATATTAAATAGAAAAAAAATATTTTTTACCGCTATAATTTTGAAAATGAATATTGACATGTCATTCATAAATAAGTAAATAAACCCGAAACATATAAAATACAGTAACTCCCGCAGTATAACAAGCTATTAGTGCAAAAACTGTTGAATTTAACAAACTATCATGAATGGTTTATCTTTAGACATAAAACAAGCAATGGGTGGAATACCACAAAGAGAAAGCGTACGTAATTTTTTTTATAATTGGTACATGTTTTGTTAAACCATCCATAAGATCCATATTATGAATTTCATCTGGAGAATATCCAACATTTTCTTTCATCTAACAAATAATGGATCTTGATCATATAAATACCAACACTTTTGAATAAGCACGAGTAATCAAATGAAATAAATCGGCTCGATAAAAACTCATACATAGAGCTAAGATCATATAACCTGATTGAGACATTATAGAATATTTTAAACTTCTCTTAAGATCTTTTGAGCAAGAGATAAAGTAGTTCATAATAATACTATTATTATACCCGTCAAATATATTAGATGCATTACGCGAGGTATAATTCTGAAAAGAGGAAGAAGTCAAGTCATAAGAAAAATTCATATTGTTATCATTGTAGCAACATGTATAAAAGACAAAATAATAGTAGGTCCTTCAATGACATCACACAATCATACATAAGAGGGGAGTTATGCAGATTTTAGCAATATATCCCGCAAATAACAAATAAGTACATATAATAATAAATATTAAATTAACAAGAATGATATTTTTATTATTGATGAGGGTGAAAATATTCAAAAGATAAAATAAGATTGTTAATATTTATTTTATCATTAACATATATATATTTTACTATTTAATTACTTTTATTTTATGAATGTTATTTTATTTATTATTGGGCTTAATGGGTTTTGAACCATGAGCTTGGCTCATAAGTATGGTTCGACCCATTAGGCCCATTTAACTTAGTTTAGCCTATAAATAGGTTTATAAAAAGCATTTATGAGGATGAAAGATTTAAGACTAAATCAGACATTCTCTCTCTAAACATTTATTTAAAGAGCTCAACTATCTCTCTACACACTGATAAGGAAGTAGGAATTCAGACTAAAGTGTAATTAATAGAAGTTTAATGGGACAATTCTGATTATGTATTTCTATTGAGGACTAAGGGTAATTTATCCCTTTATGTAAGCGTTTTCAGTTTTGAGCTAAGTCCCAATGCTTCTGTATAAAGGCTGAGGCTGAACCAATAAAGGAGCGGAATACTTTTTGATCTAACTCAATTGTGCACAGACTTTCTCTCTAAAATCTTTATTTCTCTCACTAAAACGTACGTATTACTTTTTCCTAAGACAATCGATAACAATTGAACTCACCACACACCACCAAAAATTAACTCTTCTTTCATCTTTTACTAATTTCCCCCTCGAATAAAATGTACACCAAATTGAAGACCATAATGGAAGGCTCTCAAAAGTACCCAAATAACGAAATTTAACATCTAGCATACAAAGTTTAACCTTCAGAACTCTCTGTAGCATGAATCTGAAATGTAGATAGATCTACGCCAAATAACGAGGGAGTTAGGATCAAAGAATCTTTCCGAGCACCTCATACGAATGATGAAAACCATGAAATACTTCTCATGCAAGATGAGTGAGACCAGTTACTAGTAGAAATCGAGGCATTGAGGTCTAAAATAAATCTGAATTGAATCGTAAAGGTAAGGTTCAAACAGAAAGTCAAAACTCTAATGGGAAAGAGGATGATCTGCAACAGAGTATGAAGAAACATCAAATGTCGAAAAAAGTAGAACCAATTATTGTTCTAGTTTTTTAGGATCTAGTAAAAGACAAACTTCTGAGTCTGAAGTATCCTCATCTTCTTCAAGTAGTGACTATTTCTGTAAGAAGAAAAAGAGTCACTATGAGAAGTTTGGGTCAAAGAAATATTTGAATCGTCATTAAAAGTCGAGTAAATACGAGTATTTGGATATAAAAAAGCACCAAAGGAATAAAGAGAAGAAAAAGGGTGCGAAGAAAAAGTAAAGAGGTTATGAGATCATAGTATATACCATCTTATGAGTGATCAATTCACCACATAATCCAAACCATGTATATTTGCTATCTCCAATGAAGATCATCAGTTTAGCCAAGGGTATTAATTGGAGGCAATCACCTTTGTCTTCTGAAATTTTGTCCGATCATTTACCCAGATTTATATCTCAAATATTGAAAAGTTTGATGGGAGCAAAGATTCAAATAATCACCTTGAACAGTTCAAGAATTTCATGATGAATTTTCACGATGATGATAAACTGTTCTATAGGGATTTTTCTCAAACATTTAAGGACAATGCCTTAAAATGGTATAACCGACTTTTGTATAGATCAATAAAAAACTTTGACATGTTCAAGATGGATTTCCGAAGATAATTTGTTAGAAGTAAAGAGCTTAGAGAAAGTGGAGATAAAATAATCCACTTCCAACACGAAACCTTAAAGGAATATACCAAGTGTTTTGTTAATAATAAAGATGGTATACTATACTGCTTCGAACAAGTAACTATAACTACTTTTAACTATGGGCTTTTACCTTCGAATGGTTAAAGAAATTGTTCTATATGTCTACGAAAATATTACCTTCGAATGGTTAAAGAAATCGTTTCATATGCTTTTGAATGGTTTACATTCGAATAATTAAAGTGTTTGTTATATATATATGCCTTTCAATAGATTAACTTCGAATGGTTAAATATATTGTTTTATATGTCTTCGAATGGATTAACTTTAAATATTTACAAATTTTATTTTATATGCCTTTGAATGATTAAAGTGATTGTCTTTATATATGCCTTCGAATGTATTACCTTTGAATGATTAAAGTGTTTGTTTTATATAAGCCTTCGAATGATTAGATAGATTGTTTTATATACTTTCAAATGGATTACCTTCAAATGGTTGAAGTATTTGTTTTTATATATGCATTAAAATGGATTACCTTCGAATGGTTAAAGAAATTATTTTATATGCATGCGAATAGATTAACTTCGAATGGTTAAAGTAATTATTTTATACGGTTTCAAATGGATTTTTTCCGAATTGTTCGAATACACAAATAATGAAAGAAAACAAAAACAATTTTAATTCACCTATATGATAAAAGGTACAAAATGCCTTGGACAAATCAAAGACTTGTTGGTATAATAACAAAAGAACAAAATTCCTTACATATGCTAAAGACTTACAACATCAACATAAACATTCATTTGCCTACAGGATCATCCCTATCGGTATTATTTTCTTCTGAACTCCCACCTTTGAAGTTCCTCGCGTCACTCTCTTCTCAGCTGTCACCTGATGCGTCGATAGATTTCCCCAACTGATCAGCTATGGGCATATCATTGGGCCAAAACATTTCGGGAACCAACTCTCACAAAGATCCAAGGTTTAGTTTCAGAAATTCCTTGTAAAAATCCAAGACCATATTAAAGTTGATTGAAGCATCCCGCTTGTCCATAGATTTTATGATGCCATTAGCATACTCATCTACCATATATTCTTTGTGTTTTATGGCATGGACTTTGATAATGACCAATTCCTATTTGCATTTCTTTAAAAGGCCCTCTTGTTATTTTAAGTCATTCAATAATTGTTCTATATCAGTTTTATCGTTGGTTTGCTGTTTTTTTTATAATTTTGTAATCTCCCCGGAACTGGATGATTGCAACCCTTCGTAACCAGCTTTTTGCTTTGTAAGCTCATCCTTAACCGATTTGACCTTATCTGCTAAAACATTGACACACTTTTTTACCCATTCAAGGGACTCCTTGTGATTATTCTTTTCTTCTTCAAGGAAGGTAATGGTCACTTTTTGTGCCTTGACCTCCCTCTACAATTCAGTAATGGGTCTTACAAAGCCAACATCGAATATGCCAATGTATTATTTTCCTTTATAGATCGAATGATGCAGACAGTTCGGTGAATTAACAGTTCGGAGCTCCGGTGTCAGATTTTGACCCACAACACCTTGTTTCGAAGGAAACGACGTCACGAACGCAAGTCACCAGCTTTGCTTGTGGACTATGGGCTTTTTTGGGCATTCGAGTTCATCTATCCTCTTTTTTCGCAATTTTAATACTTTAGGCTATTTTTGTAATTTTCATATATTTAGTTTTAGGGTTTTGCTTGAACTCTATATAAACCTATCTTCTATTCATTGTTAGGGGAATTGTTTTTTATTAATAAAAAATTAGGGTTTTATCCCTTTAGGCTTCTCTGCGTTTCACTCTATATCATAGTGGTATCAGACACATGCAGTCCTGCGCGATGGTACGAGGAAGAACCAGCAGTCGCGGTGGCGCTAGATTGACTAGAGATACAAGTGATGTAGATGATCGTGAAGTTGTTGACCTACGCCGTCAGGTAGCCGATCTTACCCGTCAAATGGCCGATCTTACCGCCAGGCAACAAGGCACAGAGGTTGAGGGTATGGATAACCCTTTTGGGGAGGGGATCGACCAGAATACTTCTCACACCCGCCGCTGGGAGCTTGGATTCAAGATAGACGTCCCGGACTTTGATGGCAGCCTTAAGGCAGAGGCACTTATCGATTGGTTATCCCAGATTGAAGAAGTCCTGGACTTCAAGGAAGTTCCGGAGGAGAGAAGGGTCGCATTAGTCACCATCCACCTACGCGGTAGGGCACATGCTTGGTGGCAGCAGGTGAAGCAGAACCGCGCACGTGCAGGTAAGGATAAAGTCCAGAGTTGGGAGAAATTCAAAAGAAAAATCCGCAAGGCTTTCCTTCCCTACAACTTCGAGCGGGACTCTACCAGCGACTTCAGAATCTTCGTAAAGGACCCAGATCTGTGGATGAATATACCAAAGAATTCTATCAGTTGCTGGCTCGCACAGATGTGACCGAGTCGCCGCACTAGCGGGTCTCCCGCTATATTGGCGGGTTACGCCTTCAGCTTCAAGATACACTGAATATGTTCGATCCATCCTCTGTTTCCGAAGCCCATCGGCGTGCCCTCCAGGCAGAAAAGCAGTCGGCTCGCCGGACCCAGACTGGCGTAAGGACCGATCCTCCTTCAGGGATTTCGGCGTCCAAACTAGTTCTCCGCCCAACACCTGATCCGATCCCTCCTGGGCGCCGCCCAACACCTGATCAGATCCCTCCTGGGCGCGGTGCACCAAGCCGTTCTTCAAGCAATTTACGGTGCTATGACTGTGGCGAATTAGGGTATCGTCAGGTAGAGTGTCCAAATGTTGCGGGTGCTAGGGGTCTCTTCTCTCAGGAGGTGTTTGAACTGAATCCTATTGTTCTTGATGGCCCTCCGAAATTCGATACCTACGATGATGATTTGCCTGAGGATGCGGAAGAAATTGTGACTGGCGATGTTGGAGTAGTGCTGATGCTGCGCAGTACTTTCCTGTCTCCTCGCGTTCTTGAGCAGAGCGACTGGCTGAGGAGTAATGTGTTCCAGTCGACGTGTACGATCGGCGAGAAGGTGTGCACCTTCATCATTGATGCTGGCAGCTGCGAGAATGTCGTCTCCGAAGCAGCGGTTTCGAAGCTAGGGTTGAGGGCAGAATCGCATCCCAAGCCGTACAAGCTCGCCTGGTTAAGCAAAGGTACTGATATCACCGTCTCCAAGCGCGTGCTTGTTTCTTTTTCTGTAGGGCAAACATACCATGATGAAGTCTTTTGTGATATTGTCCCTATGGATGCTTGTCATCTACTGCTTGGACGTCCTTGGCAGTACGATCTGTCTGTTATACATGATGGGCGTGCAAATACCTACTCATTCCTCTTTCGGGGAAAAAAGATCGTTCTTATGCCAGCAAAGCCTCGACCCCTGAGCATTCACTATACTCCTTCCACATCGACTTTGCTGTCCCGTGCTTCTTTTCAGACAGCCATGGAAGAAGCTGGCGTGGTTTTCCTATTGTTCTGTGACCCTGTTGTGCCTAATTCCAAGGCGGACCATAGTCCTGTCATTCAGTCTCTTTTGCAGGATTTTGCAGATGTGTTTCTAGCGGATTTGCCACCCGAGTTACCTCCTCTGAGAGATATTCAACATCAGATCGACCTGGTCCCTGGTGTTGCTCTCCCAAATCGACCCCACTACCGAATGAGCCCGAAGGAGCATGAAGAATTACGACGACAGGTGGAGGATTTGTTGGAGAAGGGACATATTCGGGAAAATCTCAGCCCTTGTGCAGTTCCGGCATTACTGACACCGAAGAAGGATGGTTCTTGGCGTATGTGTGTGGACAACCGAGCTATTAACAAGATCATTGTTCGCTACAGGTTTCCTATACCTCGCCTGAATGATCTGTTAGACCAATTGGGTGGTGCTTCTGTGTTCAGCAAGCTTGATTTGAAGAGTGGATACCATCATATTCGGATTCGTCCTGGTGATGAGTGGAAGACGGCGTTTAAGACGCGCGAGGGCTTGTTTGAGTAGATGGTGATGCCGTTTGGCCTGTCCAATGCGCCTAGCACGTTCATGCGTATCATGAATCAGGCATTGAGGCCTTTCATCGGTAAATTTGTTGTTGTTTACTTCGATGATATTATGATCTATAGTTCTAACCATTCTGTGCATCTATCCCATTTACGTGAGGTGTTATTGGTGTTGCGTCGAGATAAGTTTTATGCTGCTACTGCCAAATGTTCATTTATGTCCCCAGCTGTTCAATTTTTGGGTTATCTTATCTCTGTTGACGGGTTACGAGCTGATCCGAGCAAAGTTGCTGCTGTGGACCAGTGGCCTCGATCTGCTTCCATTACTGAGGTTCGTAGTTTTCATGGTTTAGCATCGTTTTATCGGCGTTTTATTCCCCATTTTAGCAGTATTATGGCCCCGATTACGGATTGCATGAATGGCACAAAATTTAGTTGGTCCGACGATGCTGATGCAACATTTGTAGAAGTTAAACGGCGTCTCACCACAACGCCTATTTTTGTGCTGCCCAACTTTTCACAGCCATTCGAGCTTTATTGTGATGCGTCTAAATTTGGTATTGGGGCAGTTCTCTCCCAATCAGGGCGTCCTGTGGCTTTCTTCAGTGAGAAATTGGCAAATGCCAAACTACGATTTAGTACTTATGATATTGAATTTTATGCGATAGTTCAGGCTATCAAACATTGGCGTCATTACTTGTTTCAGCATGAATTTGTGTTATATACTGATCATGACTCTTTGAAGTACCTTGGTAGTCAAGACAAAGTATCTCATAGACATGCTGCTTGGATAACTTATTTGCAGCAGTTCACTTTTGTCATCAAGCACAAGACCGGTATTACGAATCGGGTTGCTGATGCTTTGAGCCGACGTCACACTCTGTTGACTGAGATGCGCGTTCAGGTTCCTGGCTTTGATTATTTTGTTGACCTTTATGTTACTGACTCATTCTTTTCTCGGGTTCTGGAACTGATTCAGCAGGGCGACCATTCTGATTTTTTTATTGGAAGATGGCTTTCTCTTTCGTGGCGTACAGCTGTGTATCCCTGACTGTAGTTTGCGTCCTCAGCTGATCCAGTAGCTGCATAATGAAGGTCATGTGGGCCATGATCGAACATACCAGTTGCCGTCGTCATCCTATTTTTGGCCATCGATGCAGAAGGAAGTTGGTCGTTTTGTCGCCCGTTGTCGAATTTGTCAGTTGGCCAAGGGAACATCCACAAATGCAGGTCTTTATTTACCCCTGCCGATTCCGGCTCAGCCCTGGACCGACATCAGTATGGATTTTGTTCTTGGTTTAGCCTGGACTCAGCGTGGATTCGATTCTATTTTTGTGGTGGTTGATCGTTTTTCTAAGATGGTACACTTCATTCCCTGTAGAAAAACATCTGATGCAGTGCGTGTTGCGCAGCTTTTCTTTCGGGAGATTTATCGTATTCATGGCCTTCCCAGTACCATTGTTTCTGACCGTGACACCCGGTTTGTGAGTCATTTTTGGCGCAGCTTATGGCGTATGGTGAATACATAGCTCAACTTCAGTAGTGCTTACCACCCTCAGACGGATGGTCAGACAGAGGTGGTTAACCGATCTCTCGGTAACCTGTTGCGCAGTCTGGTAGGAGATCATCCGAAGGCTTGGGATCAGCGCTTACCACAAGCGGAGTTCGCCCATAACCATGCCCTTAACAGATCCACAGGTTTTTGTCCTTTTCAGGTGATGTATGGTATTGTGCCTAGGGGTCCAGTAGACTTGTTAGCACTGCCTAGCAAGATTCGTCCTCATACAACTGCTGAGGAACTTGTCTCACAGATTCGCCAAACCCACCAGCAGACTCATGATCAGTTGGTCTTGAGCACCGCCAAATATAAGTCTCAGGCAGATTCTCATCGTTGTCCTATTCAGTTCGAAGTTGGTGACTATGTATGGGCAGTTTTAACAAAGAATCGGTACCCTGCTGGTGAATACAATAAACTGGTCGCCCGGAAGATTGGTCCAGTAGAGATTGTGGAGCGGATCAATCCGAATGCTTATCGACTACGTTTTCCTAGCCATGTCCGTACGACTGATGTTTTCAATGTTAAGCATATGATTCCTTATGTAGGTGACTCTTCTGATGGGGAGACCGGTTCATATTCGAGGGCGAATCTTCTCTACCCCGACGGGAATGATGCAGACAGTTCGGTGAATTAACAGTTCAGAGCTCTGGTGTCAGATTTTGATCCACATCACCTTGTTTCGAAGGAAACGACGTCACGAACGCAGGTCACCAGCTTTGCTCGTGAGCTATGGGCTTTTTTGGGCATTCGGGCTCATCTATCCTCTTTTTTCGCAATTTTAATACTTTAGGCTATTTTTGTAATTTTTATATTTTTAGTTTTAGGGATTTGCTTGAAATCTATATAAACCTATCTTCAATTCATTGTTAGGGGAATTTTTTTTGATTAATAAAAAAATTAGGGTTTTATCCCTTTAGGCTTCTCTGCGTTTCATTTTATATCATCGAAGGGCACATCACCATATACTACATTTGTGGCATTCTCTTCCCCATATGTTTTCCCCTCTAATGTTGGGAGAAATGGAGAAGGTGGTCAGATACTGGAAGTATTGGAGGAGCAATGGATGGAACTATAAGAGGGATAATTTTCGAATGACGAATGATCTCTGAACTGGTAGTTGTTTTTTCTTTGTCTTCTCTCTTTTGTCACTGTTGTGCATGCATATCTTGTGTATCTTTCTATTATTTGATATAGAAAACTCCACGGGTGCGTCACCCTCTTCGACATTTGAAATGACTGCATCTAATAGGATTCATCAATTACGGCTGTCAAAGACTCATCGGGATGCACCTTAGTGTCAATCCCAACTGTGTCTTTCTTTGAGCATTGCTTGGCTTTCTTGCCCCTCTTAGCCCGTTGGATGGGGTCTCTGGTCCTTTTTGGATAAGCATCTTACCATCAATAGCTTCAATTCTCTTCAGGATAGCTGATGCCCAATGAAAAGTAGTCAATTTCCTCTAGAGGTGGCTCCAAACCAAGTTGTTGAGAGTAAAGCACTGGTAGAATTTGTTGGACCAATTCTCCTCGGCCCATTAATGCAACTTTTTAAATGTAACTTTATCATCCTCTAAATGATACAGGTGAGGTTTTGGTATTGGTGTAAAAGAAAATTGAAAGGTAAGTTATGAATAATAAAAAAGAGAGCAACAATATAAACTCGAATGACTACCTGTGTTCTTCCAAAACTGGGTGAGCAGACTTGGATTACCCTTTGAGGTGATTTTATTCCCATTATCCCACCAACCAATAATGAAGATAAATTTCATTTCCCACAGTTTTTCGGTTTCTAGCAGATCATTCACAAATAAATTGCTCCATTAACATTCCGATTTTTGATAACCTAGATACCATGATACATGACATCAAGGTGAACCAAGCGTTCAGACTAGCTTGGCTTGGACATAGTCCCACCAAGTTAAAGTAGTTAATAATGTATGGGTCTAAAAGAAATCAGAGGCCCTAGTTTAGCACATCCAGGTAGACAACAAACTCTTTTGGACCATAGTTCATTGGGGTCTCGCCTTTTGTGGGTAGTGTAACTTTCACCTCTTTCAAGAATCCCTATTTCTTATATATGTCCTCTAGCTCACTATCTTGAATTTTTTTAAGAGATACGGTCAAGGGCCAAAAGATATTTAGAGCCAACCTTTAGAAAATTAGGCCCTACACGTCCGACCCACGATGAGGGAAGTGTTTCAGCTTCTGTTATAGTGGCCTTAGCTTGGCCACCTTTACCATATTTTCCCTTCGAAGTTCTCTTCCTAGACAAATTCGAAGTCTCGAAATTATCTCTGGATTGACCAAATGTCTATATGAGAGATTCTTCACTTGAATTTTCGATATCATCCTCCAGCTCCCTCAGATTGGATCCATAAAGCTATGTCTGTTGAGCGACAATATTTCTCTTTATGTTCGATTGTTGTGAGAGAGAATCGATGAAGGACTAGTATTATTAGATGGCCTCATGGTCCACAGAATATTATCCTCCACTGTATTAGATACACACAGCCAACCGGTTAAAGCTTGTTCTAGATATGAACATACAAACACAAAAGTGCCACCAGTGATGGAATTCGCGGTGGTGAAAGTGCTAAAGGAAAGAAAAATGCTATCGATGATTAACTTTATGATGATGATGATGAGGCAAATCTTCTCTCTACAAGTAAAATTTATCTCTTTAAAAATTACTATACTGGTAAAATGAGAGGGGAGCTTATATAAGAAACTGTAAAAGACCGTTAGTATACTTTTAGAGAAATGGAAAATTCATTAACGGCTATAATCCTTAGGGAGTAGAATCGTTTTCAATTGTTGACATAGCTCACCTATGGCAGAGGAATATCATGAGTCTAATGAAGTGATGACACATGTTCCATCATGTGTTCGATTACCAGTCATTAAAGGTACAACATATTTATCAGAATGATGCCGTCGAATAAAATTATATTATTTTTCTAAGCAAGTTTAAAGCAAAACTTTGAAAAGCTATATATGAAGATACGTGCAATTCTTATTTGAAAAAATCAATTATTAGCCCTCCCAAGTATCTTTGGGAGGACTAAAGGGACTATTTGATGATGTCGAAAATATTCGAAAGGTAAAATCGTACTTAGGCCAATATTTATTTTATCATTAAAATATAGTTATTTTACTATTTAATTATTGTTATTTGTATTTATTATTGGCTTAATGAGTTTTGAACCATAGGATTGGCCTATAAGTGTGGTTTGGCCTAATAAGCCCCTTTAACTTACTTTAGCCTATAAATATGTTTTTAGAAAGAATTTATGAGGATGAAAAATTTAATACTAAATTATACATATTTTCTTTAAGCAATTATCTAAGCAACTCAATTATCTCTTTACTCACCACAAAAAATTCACTCTTCTTTCTTACATTACTAAATAGTCCCTCGAACAAAGTTTATCCACACCAATTATAAGTAGAGTTATTGAATATTTTAAAACAAATTCCAAAATTCAAAACTACATGTTATCTAATAAAGACCTAAAATTCGTAATAATAAACATAAATCCTCACGATTTGTTAAAAAGGTTTTTTCACAAGCATTTACTACAATAGGTCGTGTGAGCTAAAAACCTATTAATAAATAGTAAACCATTCCAACTAACTCCCCCCAAAAATATAAACTTGCATCAAATTAGAATTAGTAACTAAAATTCGTATTACATTTGGGAAGCTTGCTATCTTTGTTTTGCCAAAACTACCGAATCTTAAACATACATTCACTGTCAGATACCAGATATTCTTGGTTTTTGGATGGATGTTGAACCCTACTATAAACTATATTTGGTAGAAATTCTATGAGTCATGAGGCATATTATTGTTACCTTTTGATAGATCTAACTTTACTTTGGCCAAACAAACCTCGGACACATTTATGAATTGTTTGTCCTGACCCTATTTTTTCCACGTCAAAAAATATTTATTGACCAAAACCTCTATTTGAGATTTTTTTTTATATTTTTTCAAAGGTAAAAAGAGTAAAACTAACATATAACTTGATGCTAGGTTCGTTGGAACATCTTACCGAATCCGAAAGACCTTAAATTAGCTTCGAGCTGCTTCCAAGTATATGACAGTACCCCCCCCCCCCCTATAGTCCATTTTAAAGGATGAAGGAATGACTAATCCTCATAGAAGAAGAAGTAGGTGAGTAATTTATGAGAGGATGAAAATTCCACTAGATAAGTTTCTATATCCTCCAAAATCAACATATTCGAAGATATCATCTGATAATGTTATTGCATTGTCGAATGTAGGTACCTTTATATGTGAAAAAACAAAATCTAGGTGTTTGTGAAACTAAACATGTCCAAAAATGAAGATTTGTTTATATCAAAGGGATGAATACAATTAATTCAAAGTATCATTAGAGATATGTTGATATAGTGGAACATGGTAAAAATGTAGGTAAATGGAAAATTCCACGTGTACAGGCTGTTTGCCTCCTTAATTTAAAGCTTTCCATGTGGTTGAATCCGTACCAATATCTTACTATTAGATCTTAACCCTTTTTTTAATAATATGAAAATATAGGATTTGACCATTTGAAGGTATAAATATCTCTCTCCTCGGTTAGTTTTTCAATTTATTTGTTCTTCACAATTTTTGTAATTTGTAGCTGAAGTCTTACTTTGTCTTTTATACCGTTAATTGTGAAAGTTTGGAAACTTTATTTTATTGAATAAATAGTTTATATATAATCACTTCGATCGACCCACTTGAGTTTTTGTGTGAACAAAAATGGCTAGAAAGAGAATCACAAAGACCGAGATCTATCATGAACGGGATCTTCTAATAGTGAGAATCAAAGTACAAGTATGTCATTTGGCTCAACTTTGACCCAATAGTTAGAGGAAAATGATTCTATGTCGGCACCACATATGAGAAATTGAAAAGCCAAAACGTTAAATGAGAAATAAATTTAAGTTAGTGTTGTTTAGTTTTTTGTTATCCCAACTATAGATCAAGATAACGTCATTCCTGTTGTTGCAACGCCGCCGCTTAGGTCTCTTACCACCATAATTCCGGCCGAGGCAAGCCAACCAATCATAACAAGATATGTGCTGAATTTTCTTAAGTCACGTTGAAAGCCGAACTGTGAATTACGCCAGTTATAAGTATATTGATGCAGTCAATCAAAATCTAAATTTGGAGGATTGAGGGGTTCCAATCAACGTAGAGGTTCAGTTACCAGTAAATGGTGCAACTCACTTTCATACATATGCTGTTGAGATTATATTCTTCACATATAACCTCTGGATGGGTCTATGGTCTCTTCTGCCGCATTATACCCATTGACCATGACGAGGTACCTTCGATTATGAAGAGGAATTATAGGGGTATCTACTAAAGCATCATCCCCATCAGATTTTTCACGACGATCAGGTCAACCCACACCCAATCATACAATGGAGTTGGAGGGATATTAGCAGGAGGTGAGCAACAAGATAGCCTTGTCAGATAGAAGGAGGTATGATCGGTTACTAAGAATACCTCTAGAAATGTGCAGACCCAGACATCGTCCGTGTGAAGATCGAACTATACCTCGCAACAAGTAACAGTTATTAGGAAAGCAAAGGCATTAAAAGCAGCAACTAGGCATCAGTAAGAACGTGGGAACATATCATGGACCCACGATCAAGCACAATTGGGAACAGAGAGTGATTAGTAGATAGTGGAGTGATGTATAATGTACATAGTATATAAAGGGATTGAAACCCAAAACATTGGAAGATTTTCCAACTAAAGCAATAAGATAATAACATATTTATTCTTCCTACCTTCATAGAATACAATATCATTGTCACTAAATTCCCTCAACAGATTTTAGCACCATCCGTGGGAACGTGTGATGCGTACCTCAAACCAAAGTGAGCGATGATATTAACTACGTCAGGAATTGAGAGGGAGAGCATGATATCCCCCCACGGGAAAATAGAGCAAGGCAACCAGAGGACCCTAGAGAACTCGCCTAACGATGAAATAGTCTTGGGAGCTGATCAAACAGGTCATCACGCGACTCATGTAGCAGCAAATCAGAATGATGATCAATGTCAAATGAACGTTGAGGAAAACATTGGCGGAGCGATACAAGAGGAAAAACCTATGGACCCAAGCATGTCTTCAACCCTTTCTAACGTGCAAATCTTGGAAACTCAGATAAAGAAAATCAAATGTGAACATGACCATGCTGCCCATCGATAACATAATAGGGACGAAGAAGCTAAGTAACACTTCAATGTGATCGCTGATACTCTACGACATCGAAGCGAGAAATTTATTTATGAGAACGTGGTCAAACAAGATATTCATGCAGAATACAGTGAGGATGACCTCACCGATAGGAACATGAGTCATACCGATAAATGCAAACGCACCAACGATAGTAAGAGTAAGAAGCATATGAAGAAAAGAGTGACAGACTCTAACTGAGATGACCTGTCTAGTAATGGGGTACCTCGTTACAATAAAATACCAGAGGTGGTCGAGTATGATTAGGTAAGTCCCACTATGGTTGCTTATATTTTGCAGGAATCTTCCTTTGTCAAAAGTATGCTGGAAGGAAAACTTTCCCAAAAATTTGATCCACACAAGTTAACTTGTATGATGGATATGGAGACCTTGAACACCACTTGGAAAAATTCAAAAACATGATGATGGCGTTCAACTCTGATGATGTATTGATTTGTAGAGATTTTTCCATGACTTTCAAAGGAAATGCACTCGACTGGTTTAATTGCCTCTAGAAAGGCTCGATCAAGGACTTTGAGGGTCTGTGAGTCGCATTTAGAAATCGCTTTATGGGAAAAAAGCAGGATCGTGAAGGCCACATAATTATGGACCTATACTAACGAAAGGGTAAAACGTTAAAAACTATGTGGAAAGGTTTGTACGTGAAATGAACACCCTGTCATCCTGTGTTGAGCCGGTGTCCGTATCAACCTTCAAATGATGATGTGACTCAGAATACCCCCTCTACATAGACCTCATCTGATTCCCAATAAAAACGATGGGGATATTCTCGCTATGTCAGATTAGTTTATTCGAGTGGACGACTCAAAAAAAGGGGAGCCCACGCTAACTTCTCAGCATAAGCCTCAAGATCCTAAACAGTTAAGTGTGGATAGGAAATGGTACGTGGACTCCCCCATGTCAGACTTACCTCGACCCCAAGTAATTCGGCCGCACCCAACCTATTATAATAATCTCGTCAGGAAGTTCACACCCCTGACCGCGAACATAACTACTATTTATGAGAATATGAAAGGAATAGCCAAATACCAGCCACCGAAGGGTGTGCTAGTAACACCATATAAGAGATCTCCCTGCTATTTCTGTGCATAATACAACGACTATGGACACCCAATTGATGAGTGTTGGCAACTAAAATAAGAAATCCAGAGGTTGATCGATAGTGGAGACCTTGTCCAGTTTTTTAAGTAGAGAAAGAGTGCGATAATAGAGGACGGGGGAGCCAAATGAAACGCCTACCAAGCCACCTCATAGATCTGGAGAAAAACAAAAATGGTTGTGTACTATTTTTGGAGGGGACACCCTTTTGTGAACTGATCCAGCAATACAGAAATGAGACAGTAAAAACCTAGACATCCACATGGTGGTAGCTATTCGTATCATAATTTTCGCAAGCCATTGGCAGACATCACCTTTAATGATGATGATTTGAGGGGTATTATCACCCCATATGAAGACGCCCTGTCAATTAACACCAACATCTCGGGGGTGATGGTAACCATAATATTTTTGGACAATGGAAACTCGACCAAGGTCATTTTCAGGGCAAGCTATAAGTAGATGCTTGGGGTACCCCCATTCAAAACAACTAATAAGAAACTGGTTAGCTACGAGGGAATATTGACTAAATACATGAAGAAGATCAAACTCTCAATCCTGGTAAGGCGCGATAGCATCAAGAAAGTGGTCCAAACCTTGTTATGGTAGTTGAAGCCCCAATTTTTTACCATACCAAATAGGAAGACCATGTCTACACAAGCTCGAGGTGACGACATGCTTGTTCAGAAAGTGCATCAAGTATCATGTGGGCAACCTAGTGGGGATACTGAGTGGTAATCAGCGAACAATGAGGCAATGTTATACTGTAACGCTTGACCTGTCGAAAGTATCCCAATAACAATTAACAAGCTCTAGGTTTTTGGACCATCACGGAAAGTTAGACCAAATAAATTTAGAGGTGGATAACCCAGAGAGGATGAAAGAAGGATGACCCCCTACGAGAAGAAATCAATGTTACATTGTAAGATGACAAGGTCGTCAAGATAGGTAAAAAACTTGACAAAGAATTCAAAAATAGTTTAATAGCTTTGTTGCAGAAAAATGAAAACGTATTTGCATAGAATGCAGAGCAAGTAACAGGTGCTAATCCAAATGTCATTTGTTATTCGTTAACCGTTAACAGTAGTGTCCATCCAATACGGAAAAAATACAAACATGCTCCCCAAAAATTTAAATGAGATATTGAGAGATGTGGAAAAGCTAGTTAAGATGGGTCAAATATGCCCAATACCGACGTGGATAGCAAAGTCAGTGTTAGTAAAAATTAAGAATGAACAATGGCGTATGTGTGTTGACTTCAGTGATCTAAATCGAGCATGCACAAATGACGCCTTTCCACTTCCACGAATCAACCAATTGGTGGTTGCTGCCTCCGGTAAAGAGTTCTTATTTTTTATGGATGCATCTCCGAATGAAATGAGATACTTATAAACCCCGTAAACGAGGAGCATACAACATTCCAAACGGAGCGAGGACTCTATTGCTATAAGGTCATGCCATTTGGATTGAAAAATACGGGTTCAACGTATTAGTGGTTAATCAATACAATATTTGAGGGGTAAATGGGACAAATTTTGGAGGCCTGCATCGATGATATGGTTGTGAAAAATGATTATGGGGAGAGGCAACTTGAAACCATGGGAACAACCTTCCAAACACTACCGAGGTATCGTCTGAAAATCAACCCTCTTAAATGCTCTTTTGGTGTGCGTAGTCGAATGTTTTTAGGTTTTATTATTAGTTAAAAAAGGGATAGAAGTCGATACCTATCAACTGAAGGAAATATTAACCAAGGACTCCATTAAACATAAAGGAATGAAAATGACTAATAAGATGATTGGCCGCCCTTTCCCAGTTCATATCCAGAGCGTCAGATAAAAGCCAACAATTTGTCAAAGTATTAAAGGGAGATAAAAAAATTTGTCTGGACAAACGAATGTAACGTGATATTTCAAGCATTAAAAGCATATTTATCTATATCTCTTGGTCTTGAACTTTGTAGTTGATGAGTCCGGATAAATCCACCACTGCCTACTGAGATTTCCGGACAAGGGAAATTTGGACATAAGCTGCCCACTGAACTATCCGGACAGGACAAAAGTATAAAATAACTAAACACCTTTTGACTAAGCTATGTGCTAATCAACTTATTAAGTAAATGGGTCCTTAAACTTGAGCAGGTTTCATATTTTGACCCGAAAGCCCATGGATCCATAATTAAGGGTATAAATACCGCAACTACTTTCATTAATGAGGGTAATGCACATTTAATACAACCAGACAAATCAAATCTCTCACTACAAAACACCCAAACATTTAATACTCTCAAAACTTTCAAAAACTCTTGACAAAATTACCCTCAGCTTAAAATAAACCTCACCAAATTGGCGACCACAGTAGGAGAAGAAGGTGCCTGAATCTAGTATTCAAAACCAGCAACTGATAAACCTTCCACAGTGATGAAAGAAGTGATGGAGGACAGTATCGAAGAGCCCCCCTTCAAAACTGAAGCTTCAGGGAAAACTGGGGATGATGCCTCTGATAGGAAAGGGAAAGGCAAAGTGACAGACCGTAGAACCAGAAGCTGACACCCTTCCATCCACAACAACTAATAAACCTTCCACAGTGATGAAAGAAGTGATGCAGGACAGTATTGAAGAGGCCCCCTTCAAAACTGAAGCTTCGAGGCAAACTGGGGATGATGCTTCTGATAGGAAAGGGAAAGGCAAAGTGAAGGTTGGAGTTGCTCATCCGGATCTCCCAGAGTGCTTGGAGGGCAAGGTAGGACCTTGTTTTTAAAAATTCAATGTGAAGTATTTGTTGGCCATGCTAAACATAAATTATGTTTATACTCATACTACCGAGCTGGGCCGGATCCGGACAAAGTGGGGGATCCCAGAGTCAGTGAAGGTGAGAATACCTGTCACTCCAGAGACTTCAATGGACTACAAACTTAATGAAGTGGTCATCTACACAGAAGTGTTCAACTGGGGGCTCAGATTCCCCTTAGATCCAGAGATCGTCAGGTATTTTCACCTGATTAAGCTTTGCCCAAGCCAATTAAGTCCAAATGCTTGGTACTCTCTCCTTGCCTGCATAATGGCATCGAGGTTGTCCGGAATCCCTCTCCCTATGGAGAAATTTTCCGTTGTGGCAAGTATATGCAAGAATCACCACATCCCATTCTATCACCACAACATAGGAAACAATTTCAAAGTGGTAGATGATTTGTTGGAGTCGGAGAAAAATTGGAGAACTCAGTTCTTATTCATTAGTGGGCCATGGGAAAATGAGAGAAAGATCAAAGCCAAGACCAACCCTAGCATGCTTAGCAATAGGTGGAAGAGTACAAGTAAGCTTTTCAATTTTCTTTTCATTTTCTTATTTTTACTTCACAAATATTCCACTGTTGAATTATTACTTCTTTTTCAATATTACCAAAGGAGTATACCAGGTATTTGGAGGAGGGGCACACCACGTGTGCCAAACTGAAGCGTGGGCCGCAGAATGTTGGGGGAATGCTTTCCACAACTGCTTCACTTCTGGCAATTTGGTGAGATCTCACTGTGGAATAACACAGGCCGGAGAGATCTTACATGGGAAGACTTGACCACACCCTTTCTCACAACTGTCATCCTCAAACGAACAGAGGAAAAAGATAGTATACTGGCCTTACCCTCTAGAGCCAAGGCCCCTAATAAGATGAAGGGAAAGAAAAAAAAGGCTGTAGCAGAGACAGTTCGGGTTGCTGCAGAAGAGACCGGTCCGGAGAACCAACGAGGAGAGAACCAAAGAGGGATCGATGCCTCCTTGCTCCAAGTGGTTGAAGATGAAACTGTCAAGGAGGCAGGATAAAAACCAAATCCACCAAGGCCTCCGAAGAAGGACCGAAAACGGGGAGCTAGTAGCGATGAAAGAGCTGCCAAGTAGAAAAAGGTCACCTCAGGGGGATAAATAACTTTTCTCCCTTCAGAGCTTCCTCCTCCACCAGCTCTTGCTGACCATACTTTGGTAGAGAAAACTCCAACAGATTTGCAATTGGGAGAGGGCACCAGAGGAGGACTTGACATTAGAGCCCTTCAGGACATCAGTCTTTACTTCGCCGATTCGGAGAAAGATGCCTTCGCTGGTCCTTTCCATCCTTAAGGTTCTTCCAACATGGTAACCTACAATGGTAAGTCTTTCTCTATTTCTGAAGACGTGGATATGGTGGCTCATTCCCTTTTAGGCCATATCCAACCAGTGCTCGACTTGGAGAGGCAGGTGAAAAATCAGTCCACCCTTATCAACACCCTTAACACAAACAAGGAGACTCTGTCAACCAACCTCCTCAATGCTAACCAGAGCATTGAAGCACTAAAGAAATAGCTTGAAGAATTGAAGAAGGACAAAGAGGATCTGTTAACCAAGCTGACCACCTCTGAAAATGCTAACACTGAGCTACAAGCCAAGTGCTCTAGAACTTGTCCGGCGAAAAGACTTCCCTTGAAGAGGCTGTGTCTAAGGAAACTAAGGATTAAAAAGTCTTGGAGAAAGAGCAGGAACAAAACATTCAGGCCAGTATTGATAAATACACTAACGAGGTAATAGACTCCTTGGAAACAAAGTATGCCGAAGTGAAGTCCGATATGGTACTGCTCTTCCATCAAACGTTCCGGAAGAGGACGCTTGGTCCCCTATGGCAGTATGTGGAGTATGAAGACATCCTGTTCCCTACCATGGTAGATGGTGATAAAAAGAACTACTCTAGTGAAATCGATTCTACTATCGATGAAGAAGATGGAACCGGGGAGAGTTCAAGCGTTGTACTCAAAGGCCCCAAAAAAGGAGGCGAAGCAGGAACATCCGAAGGGAATAAGCCCTGAGGTTTTTAACTATTTTTTGTTCTTTCTTAATCTTGGGAACTACTAAAGTCCTTGGATGACCAAGACGTTTTTGTACTTATATCAGGACTGAGTCTGGATAAGTCTTTCACAACACTTAAAGTCCTTGGATGGCCAAGACATTTTTTATTTTAGTAATTTTATCCGGTTCATACTCTGAGATGCTTATCTATCACATCTTGTTTTATTCATAACTTACTTTTAATTTTAATGGCTAATGTTTAAAGATCCCTAATTTACTTCAAAAATATTTAAAGTGAGAGTGTTTAATATCTCCGATGACATGCGTTTAATGGCCCATCATTCAACCAGATTAATCCGATCTGTCAAATATCCTTAACATTAAATTGAAGTCTTGAAAAGGATTGTAATCAAACCACATGTAATATTGTAAGAAGGAATCATATTTTATTTTAAAAATCGGACACCTCATCAAAACCTCCCCGTTCCACCAGGGTAGGAAAGAGTATGCCCCCCTAATATTTACATTGAGTTTAAACAAGTAAATATTTACACAAGTTTTATTCTAGATATAACCTGAGGTGTTCAATATTCCATGGGTGCTTCAAAACTCTTCCATTTTTGTCTTGAATCCTATATGTCCCAGGCTTAAGCTTTTCAAAGACCTCATAAGGGCCTTCCCAGTTTGGAGCCAAGTTGCCCATCTGTTTTTCCTTAGTATGCAAGAAAACCTTTTCTTAATACTTTATCTCCTGATTGAAAATCCCTTCTCTTGATCTTGGAAGCAAATCTGCTTCTCATCAAGCCTTGTTAATGGGTGGTTCTAAGATGAACCTTAACTCTTCTTTCTTCTATTAAATCCAACTGACTTCTAATTTCCAATTCATTGGCTTGTTCGGAATAGTTGTGGACTCTGTATGATGGTAGGGTTGCTTCCATAGGAGTAATTGCATCCATCCCATATACCAAGGCAAAAGGAGAGTCTTGAGTAGCAGCTCTAGGAGTAGTCCGGTACGCCCACAATACTTCTTGTAAATAGCTTGGCCACTTCCCTGCAGCCCCTTCTAAATTCTTTTTTAAACCAGACAGAATAGTCATGTTTGCCACTTCAACTTGGCCATTTGCATGTGTGTGGAAAGGATGCCCCTAGAGGCACATAAAATATCCATTTCCTTGTTATCAAATTATAGCCCCTTATCCGTGGTTATCTTTTGTGGAACCCCAAATCTGCAACAAATGTTAGACAAGATAAATTTTATAATATCTTTCGAAGTAGTTCCTGCCAAGGGGGCTGCTTCTATCCACTTTGAGATATAATCAATGGCTACAATAATAGTCCTGCACCCTCCGGACGCCATTGGTAGAGGCCCAACTAAATCCAGTCCCCAACGAGGTAAAGGAACTGGCTCAGAAATCGACTCAATTGGAACTGCTGAGATACAAATTTTGTTACCATATCTTTGGCATGGGTCACATTTTTTCACCAATTCTTTAGCATCTGCCATTATGGATGGCCAATAGTATCCAACAAAACCCTCCGGGTTAGAGCTCTATAGCCATAGTGTGCTGATCCCTCTCCATCATGTAGTTCGGATAAAAAATTTTGGGGCTCTCAAGCCACCTAACAACGTAAGAGAGGTCTGTTGAACGACTTTTTATAAAGAATCTCTCTTATGATCAAGAAACCACGAGCCTTGTGTTTTATTTTCCTTGCAATAGCCTTCTCTTGAGGCAAAATTCCATCAGAGATAGATTGAAGAAGGGAAAATCTTCAATCTTTGGATTGAACCACTTGTACACTCAAGCTCTCCTCTTCATCCTTACTCTGATTTGATTGTATGGATGGGCATTCTTGTACATGAATCCATGGGTAGGACTTAGAGTATGCTATGATTACTAAAGAGTCTTCCAGCGTGTTTTCCGATCTAGGAATATGCTCATAGCAAACATTTTTGAAGTTGGCTGCTATTTCTTTAAGAATGAATAAGTATTTGATCAACTACTCCTTATTGGCTTCAGACTGACCTTGAGCATGGTGGATAAGAAGCTGAGAATCACTCATTAATCTAACTCTTTTAGCCCCACACATAAAATCTAACTTTAGACCAGCTATAGCTGTCTCATATTCAGACTCATTGTTAAAAGCTCTAAAAGCAAAACATATAGCCTGGTATAACTTATCATCATATGGAGAGGTTAAACAAATCCCAGTCCCACAACCCATTGTGGTTGATTCACCATTTGTCCGGATAACCCACTCTTTTTTAGTTTTCTCTTTTGAAGCTTGTTTAGTACTTCTGTTCGAATGAAACTCTACCAAGAAATCAGCAATAAACTAAGCTTTAATTCCAGTTCGTGGGGCAAAATCAATGTCATAATCACCCAATTCCACTGACCATTTGGTCATATTGCTTGATATGTCTACTTTCTGAAGCACATTCTTCAAAGGAAAAGATGTTCAGACGACGATGGAATGAGACTGAAAATATGGCGTCATTATTCTAGCAGCAATCACTAGGGCTAGGGCCAGCTTTTCGAGCTTTAGGTACCTCTTTTCAGCATCCATCAGATTCTTGCTGATGTAGTACACCAGACGAAAATAATAGTCCACCTCTCTTACCAGTACTACACTTGTTGCACATTCTGACACAACCAAGTATATATATAGTGTTTATCCGTCAACAGGCTTAAAAAGGGTTTTGGGAGAAGACAAATGCTTTTTTATTTCATCGAAATCCTGGCTGCACTGTGGAGACCAGTTGAAGTATTTAGCATCAAGGTCTGAAAAAATGGGGTATATTTGTCCAAAGACCTTGAAATAAAACGATTTAAAGCAGCCAATCTTCTTGTCAACCTTTATACTTCTTTAATATTTCAAGAAGGTTCCATTTTTAATTGGGCATCAAGCTGGTCCGGATCAGGCTGTATACCTTTTTCACTTATTACGTAACCCAAAAAATTTCCGGACTGCACCCCAAACACACATTTTTATGGATTAAATTTTAAATTAACCTTTGTCAAGTTGGCAAAAGTTTCTTGAATATCAGTTAGGTGCAACTCTTTTTCAAAGCTTTTAACCATCATATCATCGATGTATACTTCCATATTTCTCCCAATTCAATCAGCAAATGCTTTGTTCACCAACCAATGGAGACCCTTATCTGTAATAAATGTAGTGTGTTCCTGGTCCTTCGGATCCACATGTATCTGGTTATAGCCAGAGAAATCATCCATGAACGATAATAGCTTGTTTCCAGATGTGGAGTCCACCAACTGATCTATCTGGGGGACTAGATAGAGATCTTTTGGGCAAGCTCTGTTGAGGTCAGTAAAGTCGATACACATACTTCATTTCCCATTCTTTTTATTAACTAAAACTGGGTTGGCTGTCCATAAAGGATACTGAGACTCCTTTATGTACCCCATCTTAGTAAGCCAGTTAACCTCTTGGACTATTACATAAACTTTCTCCATAGAAAAAGCTCTCATTTTTTGCACAATAGGTGCAACATCTCTCCGGATAGACAGCTTGTGTGATATAACACTTGCTGGTACTCCGGTCACATCAGCATTGCACCAAGCAAAACATGTTGGTTACCTGCCAAAAAGTACAACAACGTTTTCTTCAATTCTGGTGCCATCTTGTAGCCAACTTTAACACTCCTTCCTTCAGCCAGAGAGTGGGTTTCGACATCTTCAATCGGTATCAAAACACCAGGGGTCTCTCTGGGGTCATTAATTTCACCCTCACCCCCCAGAGGGCCCTAACAACTTCTAATCTTCATTAATCCAGACTTCCCTAGAGTTCTAGGAGCAAGTGCAGTTGCATAACATTCTCTTGCTATATTTTGGCTACTCCGGACAACTCCCACTTGTCCTTGAACCGCACACTTAAAACATTGATGGACTGTTGAAGCCACATCATGCATACTAGAGAGCTAAGACCTCCCAAAGATTGCATTGTAACATGTGGGGTAATCTACCGCAACGAATAGTACCTTGACCATCTTCTAGAAAGGGACTTTGCCCAACGATACCTCCTCCTCAAATTCTGCAATTACATCCGCAGAGCTCCCTGTGAAGCCCACAATGGATCTGTTCGAACGTTGAATCACTGCTGAATTCTTCATCTGTTTATATGAACTTAAAAAGAGAATATTAGCTGAGCAGCTAGTGTCAATCAGAATTCGCCTGATGTCGTTGCCCCTAATTGAAGCTCCTATCACTATAGCATCCTCATGAGTCCCAACTATATTTCTTAAATCATCCTCATAAAAAACAATGAAAGGAAAAGGAATTTGGGACTAATAAGAAGACATGCCTCCCTCTAACTGAGTATCTAGAGTGTGAACATGCCTCTTCCTTGAAGAAGGAGTCGGCGCAGTCATAGTGTCCCCCCAAATATAGTAAGTGACTCAAAAAATCTTATGAGTCCGGACACTGTCTTAGTTTGTTCTGTTATGACCCCCATTTTATTTATTCTGGGTTGGATCATGATCCAAATACTCTAAATCAACATCAAATCTTTCAAGGATCAACATAGCCCCTTCTGGAGCAGATATCCCCGCATTGTTCGTTATGCCAGTTCGGGGAGCATTGTCAGACCTGTTTCCACTCCTTCTCTTGACATAAGCTCCCACCTTTCCCCTTTCAATAAAATTATGCACCTCTTGTTTCAAGGTGATGCAGTCTTCGTTATTGTGGCCAATATCATGATGATACTGGAAAAACAAGTATTACGACTTTCCCTATGAGATTGAAGCGCTGTCGGCTTCTTGAAATGCACCTTATCTTTAGTTTTTCCATAAATGGTGGCCACATTTCCTTTAACTCAGCAAACCACTCCGGTTGGACCCAAGGTCCTCGTTTATTTCTGGAATGCTGGCTCTGAGCTGGATTTGGGTGGGATTGAGTCTGTTTGGCCCTGTTGGACCCCTGTCCGGTTTCTTTGGCCTTATATTCGGAATGGTTCTGGTTTGGAGCAGCCGGGGCAGACCTCACTTGTCTATGTAACCTAGTCTTCTTTGTTTCATCCATGTTGATTTATTTTCCCACCTGATTTAGCAAACCACCCCAACTCATGGCCTTCTTTGTCCGGAGGATTGAGCGCCAGTTTTTTCCAGCCGCCTTTTACAAACCACCCCAAGTCCTTTCCTTCTCTAATTCAGACAAATTCAACCAGCCTCCTTTTACAAGAGCGTTTCTAGCCGTGAACATAAAACTAACCAGGAACAATTTTGAAAGAAAGGGTGAAAATCTCTGTAAAAGATTCGTAGAGTGATGAAGATAATGAGACAGTGAAAAAATGGTTTATATATTAGTAGAAAAAGGTAACTGATACCTAGGAGAAGACGAAGAGATTCGTTGAATGATTGAAGACGGCGCTGGCGTGGGAAATATTAAATGCATAAGTTACTTTTTAGGTTTAGTGGGAGCGCCAATTTAGGTAGAAACAGCTGGTAGGTCAAATCAGATTGCAACACGTGTCCCACGATCCAAAGAAAAACTCTTAGAATTCTGAGAAGAAATCAGTCCGGATAAACCTCAAAACAGACAAAGAAATGGGTCGGAAAATATCGTTACTCACTAAGTGAATTTTTTAGTCTTGCCAAAGATTTTTGACAAAGCCTAAAAAATGGGCTACTGATGAGTCCGGATAAATCCACGACTGCCTACTGAGATTTCCGGACAAGGGAAATTCGGACATAAACTGCCCACTGAACTATCCGGACAGGATAAAAGTATAAAATAACTAAACACCTTTTAACTAAGCTATGTGCTAATGAGTTTATTAAGTAAATATGTCCTTAAACTTGACCCGGTTCCATAATTTGACCCGAAAGCCCATGTGTCCATAATTAAGGGTATAAATACCCCAACTACTTTCATTAATGAGGGTAATGAACATTTAATACAACCAGCCATCTCAAATCTCTCACTACAAAACACCATAACATTTAATACTCTCAAAACTTTCTAAAAATCTTGACAAAATTACCCTCAGCTTAAAATAAACCTCACTAGTAGTAAGTGGTGTACTTTTACAGGTTCCAACAGGCATCGAAAGACCCGTATATTATTTTAGCAAATGATTAGTGGATGCTGAAAATGAGGTATTTAAATTTAGAAAAATTAGCCCTCGGCTTGGTGGTCGCAGCTAGAAAAATACACCCGTATTTTAAAGCCACACTATAATCTTGCGCACTTTGTTTCTGTTATGCAACATACTTCAAAAACTAGACATTTTGGGAAGATTGACAAGGTGGTCAACTGAACTGGGAGCTTACGACATAGGTTAAGAGCCAAGAACGAAAATAAATGGTCAAACGGTGGTTGACTTCATTAATGAGTTTGTAGGATGTAGAGGCTCAAACGAGAAAATAACTAAAGAAAAAATAGACACCCCCAATGGTCAGCTGAAGCGGACGAGGATTCAAACCAAACTAGGGAGGTGTCGGAATCATGTTGAGGATACATGTTAGGGAAAACATTTGACATGTAATAAACTTTGCTTTCAAAGAAACCAATAGTGCCGGCAGGC
Source organism: Limnanthes douglasii subsp. nivea (assembly GCA_036936605.1). NCBI lineage: Eukaryota > Viridiplantae > Streptophyta > Magnoliopsida > Brassicales > Limnanthaceae > Limnanthes > Limnanthes douglasii. The sequence continues at coordinate 23,600,861 of JAUPFV010000001.1, read as the reverse complement.
CTGAAACTGGCCCATATATGACGAGCTAGGCGACTGATAGTTCGTTCTGATTCACAACTAGTGATCAGTCAAGCTATAGGGTCTTTCGAGACCAAATAGGAAAGCACCCACGGGTACCTCAAAGCTTTAAAAGAGTTGGAAGTCAAATTCGATAGTGTCCAATATGCACAAATACCTCGATCTGACAATTCAATGCCAGATTCGCTAGCCAATTCATCAACTGAACCGGAAAATCCAACCGTCCTTACTTAGGATTCCCTGATGGTAGTGGCAAGCACAAAGAAATGAGAAGTACACGCACTTACAACAACTGCCAATAAGAGGTTGAATATCTTGCATATCTTCGAAACCAAACTCTCCCGACGGATAAGGCAGAGGCAAGGTCATTACAGGTTCTTGTAACTAAATACACACTTTTGGATAACGTGCTATACAAGAAAAATGAAACCCAACCACTGTTACGCTGCGTTAACAAAAAGAAAGCATGGTCGATTCTTACGAACATGCACGAAGGGGAAGTAGGCGCCCACTGTGGATATACGAGTTTAATAAGGAGATTTTTACTTACATGGTTTTATTGGCCTAAACTCGCTACAGACGCGTAGACTTTAAATGCCATCCTTGCGAGCAATTTGAAAAAAAAAACATCTTCCCCGTGAGCCAATGAGCATTGTACCAACACTATGCCCCTTCGACAAATGAGGGATAGACTTATCATTAGAAAATAATTATCAAATATACGTTAAAATACTTAGTTGGCCTAACAAATTACTCCACTGACAGCTTCAGTTGACATTATAAACGGTCTGACATCGACATGTTGTTGTAAATCGTTATTTCTGGACAGTGTTTCAGTTGATGATACATTAGTAGGGAGGGCTTTGGTATACTAATGAAAAGAGGATGATCACATAATTCAAATGTTGGAGGATGATCCATGATCATGTGGACAAAAGGAACAAGTGTGCTTAGAGGGTCAATGATGTTCACATAAAAAACACGTTGAGGATTAGTTTTGCCATCATCAACAGAAGATAGTGACATGGGATCAACATCAGAATATTTAACAAGAATGGTCAATGAAACAACCCGACTGTTAAGGGCCTGCTCTCCAACGGGAGAGTTCGGGCCACCCCATACACTAACCCTTGAAAACAAAATAGTTTCTCGTACATGAAAAGGACTGGAGCTGACAACCATGGCGAACCAAAAAATTACGTCACAATACCTAACCAAAATATAACATCAGAATATCTAACTAATGATGTCAAAGATATTTAGGAAATAATTGACGACTGCAAGAACTCAAGAAAAGGAAAATAGTAGGTAAAACCCTAACCTTAGGGTTAGAGATAAAATAAATTCAAAGAAATAATCTCACAAATTTTATTAATCAAAGTCTGTCTACAAATAGAGTTTGAGAGACTTTTTATAGAAGTTCCCAAAACCCTATAAAACAGTTACAAAATGTTCTCCGTAATTTAAAATGAAAACCAACCCAATTTCAAAGAGACTGGAGCTATTCAAGTATTTTAAATAAATTCAACAAAAATAGAAGATTGTTGAAAAAACACGAAAACAGATTAATAATGCCCTAAAGCTAGAATTTGGGCCTGAATTTTATCATTGGGCTTTGCCCTGTGATGCTCCTGAAATTCGATGAGCTTCTTGATGTTCTCAATTTGAGTAATCGCAGCACCTAAATATAATAACCAAACTCCAAATAAGGCTCGCTTCTGTTTGTCCAAAATAGCCATGTAGCTGCGGGCTTGTGCAACTACATCATCCTCTCCTTCTCGGGAAGAATTTGCCCACGAATTCTCAGATTCATCATCATTGCCAGTATTGGTAAAAGGCACATGGTGCTTCACATTGAAGACATCATAGGTCTTCATGTGGTTGAGTAGCTTTAATATGTATGCAGTAGGCTTAATCTTCTCAACGATTTCAAATGGACCCACATTTCTTATTTCTAGTTTATTGTACTCACGGGCAGGATAACAATCCCCAGTCAAAACAACCCATACAAAATCCCTTACTGCAAACTCCACCAGTCGGTGTTTTTTATCTGCGATAACCTTGTACTTATGATTTGTTTTCTCAAGGTGATTTCTCGTGTTCTCATGGATCCCCCAAAGATCATTGATGGCATTCTTGACCTTGGTTGGAACCTTGTCAAAAGTTAGGAATACCAAAACCATAGGACTTTGTGGCTTATAAAAATAGACTACCATAAATAGACTATGCTTAGTACTTCTCTTGTGGTACCTGTTATAGGCGAACTCAATATAATAAAAGCGAGAATCCCACCCTTTAAAGTTCTCGATAACCTCTGTGTGCAATATGTTGCCCAATGTTTGATTGTTTACCTCTGTCTACGGGTGATACGCGCTGCTAAAACTCAGGTTTATGTTTGTAAGATGCCATAAACTCTTCCAAAAGTTTCCGAAAAGTCGTGTATCTTGGTAAAAAACGATGTTCAGAGAGAGGCCATGTAAACTGTAGATCTCTAGAAAGTATAGAGTAATGACGTTCACGAAATCCATTGTTTTCTTGCATGCAATAAAGTGAGCCATCTAAGAAAACCTATAAAAAAAGAATTGTTACCTCTCTGCATTATCGACAATCTAGAGAAAAAAAATTCATGCTCACACTTTGCCACGATCCCTCTGGTATAGGCAGTGGTAAGTATAAACCAACTTTGGAAGTTATACCCTTCACTATCTGACAATCCCGACACCGAGCCACAAAATGGACAACATCTCTACTTAAATGCGGCTAGAAAAACTAATCAGATGTAGAATGAAAGGTTTGATCTCGACCATCATGCCTCTCGGTGTATCTTTACTATACAATCAGTAGTCTCAAACTGCCCTCAAGAATACATAATAAGTTACATTTAAAGATGTCGTTGTTTCTCATTGCACAATATTTTCTCAGACCAGCATCGACATCCTCCAGATATGACCAAAATATGGAATGGTAGCCAGTAGATCCATCATCATCTCAAACCCCACAGCCTCTCCCTCCATGTGAATCATTGTACTTCATCCTCTTAATGTATCAACCACACGATTAACGAACCCCGAAATGTGCTTGATAGAAAAATTATATTGTTGGGTAAACATTGTCCATCTCACATGACGTGAAAATATTTTTTCTTGACTCTCTAGATGCTTCAACGCATCATGATCAGTGTACAATACAAAATAGTTATAGGACAAGTATGAACTCCAGTGCTTCAAAGCGCGCACCACTGCATAAAGCTCTTTATTATAAGTGTTGCAGTTGAGTTTGGCCCGCACTTAACTTCTCACTGAAGTAGGCCACACCTCCAATACCCAATCCAGATGCATCACAATGTAATTCAAACCATGTAGAAAAATTAGGTGGAAGCATAATAGGTGCGGTGGTCAGTCTTACCTTAATCTTTTCAAATGCAGTAACTACTTGAGGGGTCCAACAAAATGTTTTGCCCATCATACAATTTGTAATAGGAGCGATGCCAGTACTAAAGTTATAGATGAACCGCTTGTAGAATGAAACCAACCCACAGAAAAAACATACTTCAATGATAGAGGTAGGTATAAGACAGTCACATACTGTAGCTACCTTAGACTCCTCCACTGATAAGCCATCATTCAAAATAACATACCCAACGAATAAAACTGAATATTTCATAAATGAATACTTGTTGAGTCTCCCATAAAACTTATGTTGCCTCAGAACAACCAATACTTCCCTCAATTGATGGAGGTGCAACTCCTCCTTAATACTATAGATCAAAATAAACAACTAAGAACTTTCCAACGAAGGGAATGAATACTTGATTTATTACCCATATAAACGTGCTAGAAGCATTGGAAAGGATGAATGGAATGAACATCCACCCAAACGGACCTTTTTGGATTTTAAAGGCTGTCTTTCATTCATCCCTTATTCGAATGTGGATCTAGTGATACCCGCTTTTCAAATCCAGTTTTATAAATAATGTAGCACTGCTCAACTGAACTAATAAATCATCAAGTTGAGGAATAAGAAACCGATACCTAACTGTGATCTTATGGATAACCTGACTATCCACACACATCCCTATTAAGCCATCTTTCGTGGATGTTAATAGTGATGAACCGCATAAGGACTAAGGCTCTCACGGATGTGATCTTTAGTCAATTGTTCTTCCACCTGTCTTTGTAGCTCCTTATGCTCCTTCAGACTTATCCGGTAGTGAGGCTGGTTAGGAAGACTAGCACCCGACACTAGATCATCTGTTGTTAGATATCTTGTAATTGAGGAAGGCCTGTAGGTAAAGTATATGGAAACACAATAACAAATTCTACTAACAGCGGACAAACTCGCTCAGGTAGCCTAGCAAACGGATCATCAACACATTCGTTAACCACCAATAGATGTATAATTTCCAAATCACTAGCATGCTCTAAAAATATTTTATGAGCTAGAAAGTTCATAACCGACTCCTGTGACACAACAAGTGCAGGTTTTAGGGATACCTCCTTAGATGGTACTAACGTGATTTCATTGTTATTCCATATGAAACTATAACGGTTTTCCCTACCATCGTATATGAAACTTCTATCAAATTTCCATGGTCGATCTAGGAGTAGATAACAAATATCCATAACAATAACATTACACCATGCCTTATCCTTATAATTATCGATTGGAAAAGACACTGTACATATTTTAATTTTTTTTACCTAACTACCTTTCTTTAACCCAAAGCTTGTAGGGGCTGGGGTGATTTTATATTTTCAAGGCTAGATTTTGCACAACTGCTTCAAAAATACATTTTTTCAGCTTCCTGAATCGATTACGAATTTACATACCTTATCTCCGATAGTACAAGTCGACTGTAATATGTTATTTCGCAGCCAATCACAGTTGCCACCATTCACGTTAGGCTAAAAACAAACACGCTTTAGGACCAAAAACTGCCCAACATCCTCTTCATATACATGTTCCGACTAACCCTCATTCTACACTTCCTCACCAAACCGTGGGTCACCCTCTTGCTGAAAATCCGCAGCTCCTGTAAACAAGCCCCTCGACTGATGTGGTAGCTTCCAAAATTTTGGACAATGCGAAACAATGTGTCCTGCTTCTTGACAACATAGCATTTGAACTGCTAGGAAGTATCTAAGCGACTAGGGGCATGTAAGGAAGTACCTGTACGAATATGGGTTGCATTTTGTACTGTTGGGCTAAGAATTGGAACTATTTTTTTTTGAAACGCCATCGTTGTTGTCTTGGTAGTATCTCCTCCATATGGCCTTCTCAAAAGAGCTTTCTCCAAATGTAAGGCACGCTGATATGCTTCAGATATGTTGATAGGGTCAAACATATTCAATTGGTCCTGAAAGTGTTGCATCATCCCACCTATGTAGCAATATACTAAATGATCCGCTGTATCAATAATACCTACACAATTTTGCAACTTGAAAAAATCGTTAGTGGATTCTCAATAGTCTTTGACTCTTGTTTTAGGTTTTACAACTGTTGGTACATTATTCTTGCATAGGTTTAGGGAAAAAACACAACCCTCAAGTGTTTCACAAATTCAACCCAAGTAGTTATTTTTAGCTTACCTTACCTCGACCTGGTTTGCTTTAATGTTTGCCACCAAGATGTAGCTCGGCCTCTAAACTTGGTTTTGATCAATTGTACCATTTTTATGTCTAGAACTTCCTTGAAATCAATGACTTTATCTACCAAAAAGATCCAATCTAAAAACTCCTCCGGTTCAAGACACCCATGGAACTCTGGATCTCAAGTCCGAATTCTGACTCCCACTGGTTCTTTGCATTTTGATCGAAATCTCTCGCTGGCGAATGTTCAAAGACCTGGTCACGTTAGTCTTGGGAATAAAATCGACCTCTACCATGTTCCCTCTAAGGGTCAAACAGATTCTGTTCTCGGCCGGTCTATCTCTCTAATCCCGACGGTGGGTTGCTTGACCCTAGAGCCTGAAACTCGTTGGTATTAGTGTTCAACAACCTCTGAATATCCTCCAGTACATTTCTCATATGGTCTGCCAACGAATTCATATATTCTTCCAATTGGCCAAACCAATCTTCCATCTCCTCCTGATTGACTGGTTCTGTGATTGGCGCAGTAAACTTCCAGCAATTAGTTCTTTTAGCCGGCATATCTCCTTAACCCACGTAGTAGGAGCTCTGATACCAATTATGATGACGATGAAGATATTTGGGAAAGAACTAACGACTGTAAGAATTCAAGAAAATGAAAACAGTAGGTAAAACCCTAACCTTATGGTTAGACAAAAAAAACTAAGAGAAATAATCCCACAAATTTTATTAATCCAAGTCTGTCTAAAAATAGGGTTTGAGAGACTTTTTATAAAAGTGCCTGAAACCTTACAAAAATATTACAGATTGTTCTCCGCAATTTAAAATAAAACCTAACCCAATTTCAAAGTGACTAGAGATGTTCAAGTATTTTAAATAAATTCAAAAATAGAAAAATGCTAAAAAAACACGAAAAAGCTAAATGAGGCCCTAAGCGCTAGAATTTTAAGCCTGAACTTCATCACCGAGATTTGTTATGTGATGCTATCGAAAGTCGTTGAGGTTCTCGGTGCACTCGATTTGAGCAGTAGCATCACCTAAATCTGATAACCAAGCTCTAAATAAGACCCGTTCCGTTTGTAAAAAAGGGCAATATAGTCATGGGTTTGTGCAACTACATCACTAACCAAGATGTGAAAAAACTTATTTACATCTTTTAACCTTCATTATAGCATATGGGAAGATTTGTCGTAGTTTAAAACAAAATCCTTAAGTTTGTGCATAGTCCCACTTAAAATGATCAAATTTAAAACACTAGCATTTTTAAGGAGGAATCTCGTTAAAAAATTTAAATGTTATGGATCGATCAAACATAATGTATAGGAATTTAAATATGCAAATAAGTTAGTGAGTCGAGAAAAGATAATCTCTCTTGTTCCTCACAACATTTATATGTGCTCCCATATATTTCACCATGATATATGCAATAGAACTAGGATTCATTTCAAAAAGTTGGGCATTATAAGACCTGCCAAACAAACAACATAATTATAAATATTAGTTATAAAAAATATAGTTGTGCATCAAGTCTACTGCTGTATAATTAGGAATAAGAGTTTAAAAACTCACTTGATCATATTGAAAAGTTTAAGTGTATTCTTCAACACATAAATTTGTATCATATATGAATACTTTCAGACAAATACTTAAGCTTCTTCTTGCACTATTTTGGTATGTCGGGATGTTGAAAGATAGATAAGAAGTTATCATCTTCCACTTTTCATCCATCATCATTTTTTTACGGTTGTTGCTGATTAGCTTGCAAACATTTCATCAAGATACATCACATAAAATGATGACACCTCTTTGAGGAGGTACGCATATGAAATAAATCCTTCAACATGTCCCTTTAAAGTCATCATAACTTTCAGCTTTCCAAGATACCTAACCAAGTTTAAAATATTAGAAATATTATCTCATGGTGACCAACTATACAATTTAAAAGTCTACTTTGAATAAATTACGATTCAAAATGATACATTAACATTTATTGACAAGGTCTACCATTAAGTTCTTCATATTGCAAATGAATCAGAAGATGTTATATACCTCTCATGCACAAGTAAGTGTTCCACAAGAAGGGTTGATGAACAGAGGTTTTAAAAACAAATACACTAATCAACGACTACCTCCCATTTAGGATTATGTAATAAATAAAAAAAAAATACAACAAGTTACAAATTCTCTATAAGGACATGACAAGCATTGCTCTTCAAATTAACAAAACCCTCCATATGTGTACAACGTATAGATTTCTTGCAAAACTGTCAGGTAGCTTCAAATTTACACGTCATGTGCGAACTCTCTCTTGTTCATCTTTGTTAAGTACATAATTAGGTTCGGGTTTGATCTTTTCTAACCTTGGGTCATCTAACAGGTGTAAATTCCTCAGTGAGCATATCAATTTCATATATTCTCAAGATTTTTCAGTGTCCTTAGTTTTTGTTATAACATCCATAGTAATGAAAATTGAGTTTTCGAGATAATATTTTCGATATGCATCAAGTCAAGATTGTGCCTAATCAATTTTTCATTCCAATAAGTTAGCTCCAAAAAATGTTTTTATCTGTCCAATGATGGGTTATGCCATATCAGGGTGACTTACGCTTACAGTTTAATTCACCAAATTCATGTAAAGGACTAACATGTAAAATAGAATCTAGTATTTCAGCCCATATAAGTTGCTCATCTAGAACAACATGATCCACCACTTTCCTATCATAAATACAACTCAACTTTTCATGTCTAGATGGTTCCTTGGTGAATTTTTTTGTTGAAAACCAAACCAACATACCTTCTTACCTTTTTGGAAGGTAATTTGTAGATGTTTCTTTCAAACAATAAGTATATACCGAATTTCTGTGGGTACTCCAACCATATAACATGTCATAAGCGGGAAAATTGCTAATCCTCCACATTAGTACTTTTCGAATTGTGAAATTATTTTTATTGTTGCTACCATATGTCAGGACGCCATCACCCTACAGGTAATTTAGCTCTTCTATTACACAGTACAAGAGCACATAAATATCTCTTCTAGGTATCCAAACACCAAGTATAAGAAGTGAAATATATATATGTATGGATCCTTTATGTATAAACCAGGTTGCAAATTGTAAACGCACATCATCACCTGCTAACCAGAGTAATTCTTTGAAAACGATCAAATGGATTGAATCCGTCTATATATAATCCAATTATCATTACGTGGTTTTGATGCAAACTATGGATTACAAGTATCAAAATGATTAAACGCGCCACCCTGGCTTATATGTGTCATAAAACTGTCAATAAGTAGATACGATGGTGGCAAGTCATATGATTAACCGTATTTCTCAACATGTACAACATTTTCAACCGAGGTCCGATGGGAAAGTGACTTAGAAACTTTTGAGCCATACCTTTCCTTGTGTTAGATTATATTTTTTAACATGACTTACAACATTGTGAAAGAGAGTTCAAGTTGGTTGCATCTCTATAAAACATCATGCAATTGTCAAAACATGCGTTTATCTTTTGGTGATGAAAATGAAGAGGTATCAATGACTTCTTGGCATAATAATATGCGTGAGGAAATTTGTTACCTTTTTCTGATGTGAGACATTATATAATAGATATATAAAACTCGTGGTTCTGACTGCAAATTTGTGACTCAAATTCGAGGTTGATAAGTTTAGATATATTAATGTTAACTTAGACATTATCGTACAACCTTCATAAACATGTTCATTAGTATCACGTAATAGCTTATAGTATGCAACAAAAATCGCATTTAGAGCACCACCTTCATTGATGTTCTCGCTGAATCGTATATATATTCACCTATCATTTCATGATATTTGCCGCCTGCAAATTCCTTAGGCCTATCATGAAAAGTTTCCTCACTGCTCAAACTCTTTCATTGGTATTCTCAACAACATTAATCTTGCAGAAATCCATGTGTCTCTAGATGAGTATGCACTATATCAGTTAGCCTTGAGAAAATATTTGTGTATTTTGAACAAAGATAATATATCAAACTACTCTCTTCCATCGATCTTGTGTGGATTTGAGCTCATAAAATGAAGTCAGCCACACCATCAAAGAATTTATATGTAACACGTTTATTAACATGTAAATAACGATACATCCACGAATGATCAGTTGCCATAAGTAATGGTATGTGATTTAAAAAATTGAAAGAATTAATAAAAATTATCATCAGAAAGTAACAAAATGCATAAAATACTTCAATATCTATTGGTGGATACATAAATTCGAATAGTCTTACCAGACTTTTGAAAACAACTTATGATAACATCATGCCTAAAATATCATGTATGTAATCTAAAAGATAAAACTTTACCATGCATTTGTAGCACAAAAAATAACTTAAATCTAGTCCTCTTTAAGAAGCACAATTGACGGTGTTCGTCAAATGGATTACTAAGCTATTAAATTAATAATTGGTATATCCAAATAAATCTATGTAGTTTACCATTCTCATGTCAAACATATTTATATTTTCTGAAGGTTTCATACTCATGGACTTTCCAAATAAAAGTACTTATAAGTTATTATTGGAGAATACGTGTACTTAGAGAAGTTTTCAGTTATTACGTTACACAAACTTTTATAGCTTACACTTATAAGTATTATCATATTTTATATGGTTCGCAAAAATAAAATATTTCATTTTATAAAGACAAATAACATTCTCCGTATTATATCCAAAATATGGCTTGACATAAGCACCATGGGACTAAATTTACAGAGGGCGTTATTTATAATCCAAACCAAACAACTTAAAAAAATTATCAAAAAACTTGAAGGTCCTAAAATAATTGAGCATGTGTATGGTTTGAATACAGGTGACCCATATACATAAATAGATGTGTAAAAGTTACAATTGACTATCTAGGAACTACCTTTTGCATCTATCGCTGAAAAAACTAAATATGACGTACTGAATACTCCAATTTATTACCCGTATTCCCTAAACCATTTTGAAGAATAGTGCAATGTGCCTAACTACTAGCTTAGACTTCTAGCTATCCAAATGAAGAATGGTAATCCAAACTTGAATTAACCTCTCATCGACCCTTGTGACACCAACAAAAAATGATGCTCTCTCTCCAAGCATAATAACGCATTGCTTAGAATTAAATGATATGACAGAGAAACACACTAACACGTAAACAATATACAAAAAACATCCAAGTAAAAGACTATATAGTAACAGACACATACACACCAACACATTGGTATGTATTGAGATTACAAGACTGAACTAAGTTGGGGAAGACTAGTCATCAGCACCATCACTACCATGAGAATGGTCATCTCCCATCTCTCCATCCGCAAACTTTACTTTACCAAGCTCCAAATTCAACGTATCAACAAACTCTGAGTTTATACTATGAGCCAAACATTTGACAAGTTTCTCAAGCATATTAATTTTCTTAGCCATTTTCTTATTTTCATTTATTAAGGACTTTGTTTTTTCAGAATCCAAATCTTTGCAGTTTGATTATTCAGATGAACTCCCCTACAAGAAAATATGATAGTTTGGTTGCTCCATAACCAAATAAACCCCCTTCCTTTTTAGTCTTTACAATGTGTGGAGTTAAATAAAGTTCTGAATCGTCGATGCTTTTAGGGTCTGCATCTTCACCATGTTTTGACTTAACGGTGGTTTCTTCCACTCTTCCCAGTAATTAAGAAAAATAAGCTCAAATAAAAACTCAGTAAATCTATTAATTAATGTACATAAATTTTTGTAAAATTGTACATTTACAGTAGTACCAATATCACTAACATGTAAAATATAAACATCACTCATAATACTAGCACCAGTCACAAACATGTAAAATAATGACATGAGTCACAAACATGTAAAATATATTCAGAATAGTACACTAATCAACCACTAACATGTCAGATATTCACGTCATATCCAAATCTTATAGATTATTGAACCTTCTACAAATAAATACTCATTTTATAAGCTCATGTATATGGTAGGATACTGGTTAAAGTAACACACCATAATTTTTAAAGAGAATGGGTTGATAAAGTCGGACGTTGCCGTACCAGAGTTATAAGTCTTACCCTACTGGAGTTTCAACTATTTGGCTATGGAAAATCTCTCTCGAATTGCATCAAAATGCACAACATGATGAAAAGTAATCAAATTTAAAAAAAAACACTCATCATAATCTAAAACAAAACCCTAACACTTACAATTTGACTAAGAAATTTGAATGGCTAATTGATCCACCAACATGAGTTCCCCCCCTCCCCCACAAAGCGCTTTGAGATTATACAAGTTAATTTCCGAATGCACCAATTTCTTATGACTGCACTTAACCCACTTTAACATAATGTTGGTCGATTGGTTAGGAAAAGAGGCCGGACATTAACTAACTAGAGAGGCGAGCGTTGGAGATTGACACTCTTCAATACACTACTCTTCATACTAGAAATAAAGTTCTTGTAATAACTATTTATTTGTTTCAAGAATATAATGTGGAAAACATCATGACGTTCTTTGGGTACAATGTAGAATTACTACAAATAAAATAAAAAAATTAATTACATAATTCAAAAAATAAAATCAATAAGAATAAAAATAACTAGTTAGAAGTTTTTTATAAATATTAATAATAAAAACAATTTACTATAGTTTATGAAACTTACATGTTCTCATATATTTTTATTTTCTTACGGTCTTCAATAAGGTTCTTTTGCCTTGGTAGAGCATACTTACGACCTTTTCTTTTTTTGATATCCTCTTGGTTTTCTAGATTAATATTGTTCGACCCCTTATCAACTTCTTCCAACTCCTCTTTAGAATTCTGATATGCTTCATCATTGTCCACCTCTTCAATGATTAGATAAAGAGGAGGATTATATGAAGTATGCTTGGATGGTGTCGGGAATAAGTGGCGAAATATCAGTATCATAATATGAGGAAGAACTTTGAGAAGTTTTAAATGAAGAACTATGAGCGTGTGGGTTGGGAGTTGGTTTCAGATAAAAAATTCTACGGGTTTTAAGGGGCGAATACATATTGCAACCTTCCTCTTTGTAACAGGAAAGTATGGTGATGATGGTTGCCAATTTCTTAGCTTGTTTATCACCAGCAGGTGCTTGACCATCATAGGAAAAATAACAAATGAGTGTTTCTCCTTTGGCTCCTCTATAATTTGCTATTTTCTGTCACGTCAAACTCTTCTCTTCACTGAAATGTTTGGTATATATTCATCCAACCAAATATGTTAAATGATTTTCTATTAATTTTGTTAAAAAACCATATAGTAAGACATGTTAAACATAATAAATCATTAAAAAGTGCATCCTTATATTTAAAATTTGATGGTGCTGAAGGTTAATAAGAACCTATATTCTCAATGATATGCTCCACCTCTGGAACAATATCCTAAAAAACTTTCCATAATATGTAAAAGACTAATCTTAAGGGCTATATAATGCATTTACTATTTGAAATAAATAACAAAAAAGATTAGATTAAGGAAATAAACTCAAGTACATTAACTTAACCAATGAAATATCTATCTACAGAGCCAAGTTCGGCCGTAGTTCTTTCTAGCAAACCATAAGGAATGCAATTTGATAAATATATGAAATTATCCTTATTCATGATCTTGATATAAACGACATGAATTTAATTTAACCGACCTGAACCTTGGTAAAGGTTTGGAAGATATAAGTCTAAGGTCCCGATTAGTTGACCTTGATCAGGGCTCAACGCTCTATTAATTACATTGTCTTGGATATAAATTATTTTATATTACATGTCGTAAGGACTTAGTCAAATAAAAAAACTTCTACTTAGTTATTATGAATCATTGAAGTCCTACTTAGCTGGATTTCTCATCGATCAACACTATTAATATAAAGCATCAAACAAAAATAGGGGTATAATTCTTTCATTTATTCTTCTTGTTAACCCTCAATAATTTTTCTTGATAAATTAACCTTATTAGTAAACTAAAATATTAGACAATCAGGTAACTCACAGAGAAATGATATCGCTATAGCTAAATCAGCACCAACATGTATTCAAATTTTGAATTTGGAGGAATCACATAGAAGTAATAGAAGTATACTAAAGACTGAATGTGTCCTTCCAAAAAGTAATATTTCTTTGTTAAATTTACGAAGTAGTAGAATATTTAGATCATATAAAATGGTAACTATACTAAAAAAACAGTGTCCTATTTTCTTAGTTAGATTTGTGTAGTATAATATTCATATCATATATATTTCAAAAACAATCAGGCTAAAACATGAAGTATAAATTGCTAGAATGAGACAACTACAAATCAGAACTTCAAAAACAGTGTCCTATTTTCTTAGTTAGATTTGTGTAGTATAATATTCATATCATATATATTTCAAAAACAATCAGGCTAAAACATGAAGTATAAATTGCTAGAGTGAGACAACTACAAATCAGAACTTCAATGGCACATACCACCATTAATCTTAACTTTTTTTTATACATCTGCAACTAACTGCACACACTTACTATCTTCTTATCTTAACTTATTTATTGTTATGATTATGAGTTATCTATATGCTTAGAAAAATATGGATGAATGACACTTGTTAGCAACCTCCATTTTATAAACTAACGGTACGGGGTAATAATGGTATATGAATCAAATTCTTCCATCACAGTTTTCTTTTTAATAATATTAGTGATGAAAAATGGTCTCAACTTACATAAAAATAATGAACACAAGAATAAAGTTGGTTAAATTAATGTTTAAAAAAGTACACAAAAATATACGTAAAAAGATCATATACAAAAGAAAATAATAAGCAAAGAATTATAATTCTAATTTATGAAATGAGATAAACAAATTACTTTTGTCTTATATCTTCCTAGTTTAAATTAAGCTTAGACTAAGGACACTGAAATGTTTGTTTTTCGGCTATCTAGAAGGTGTAAAATGTTATAGGTTGTGCTGCATTGAACTCAAATGTTAAAAGGCTTTGATAAGCAGAGAATCAATATTAAATGAGAAGAACATGACATTAAAGAAGAAATTAGAGACTCAACCTAATACTTCCGGGAAGAGATATGAAGTTTATGATGAATCTTATCTACAAAGTGAAGTTGACGCTTCCATCGAAGAAGATTTTGGACTTGGTTCTACTTCGAGCCGTACAGAGGAAGTTCAACCACAACATGAGTCTGAAGCACGACAGAGGTCTGGTGTTCCAAGGCGTTCAGATGATCAAATCATAGAGAAATATGAACTTGACAATTATCAACTAGCGAGGGATAGAGCACCGAGACCAAACAAACAACCGTAAATATTATGGTTTTACATATGTAATTGGTTATTATTTATCGATTGAAATACCAAGAGATGTTCTTGAACCTAAAATGTATCATGATGATATCAATATCGGTGATAAAGAGAATTCGCTCATAGACATGAAAGAAGAACTAAGATCCCTTAAGAAGATGAGCACGTGGATTCTTACAAAGTAACCGAAAAGTCAAAATATGGTTGGGAAAAAATGGTTATTCAAGAGAAAGCCATGTATTCATGAAGTTTAGATATCCATGTACAAGGTAGGCTCATGACTAAGGGCTTTACACAAAATGAGGATGTTGATTTTAATGAAATATTCTCGTTAGTTGTGTAACAAACCTCCATCAGGATTCTGTCATTAATTGTTTCTAAATTACATCTTGAGTTATATTAAATGGATGTTACTACTACCTTCTTGCATGCTGAATTGGAGAAGACATATTACATGTTCCAATCGAAGGGGTTTGAAAAATAAAATGAGGGTTATGTGAATTTGTTTAAGAGACCATCTATGGGCTAAAGTAGTTGTCGAGACAGTTGAATAAAATATTTAATTATTTTTTAGATCCATCAAATATGTTTGTAGCTACTATGATAAATGAGTCTATTAGAATGGGGAAATATACATGATGAGATAGGTCCTATTTTTATTGTATGTGGATAACATACTAATATATGGAAGAGATAAGATGAAAATTGAAGCGGTAAAAACTCGGCTAAAAGAAAAATATGAGATGAAGGATATGAGCGAGGCTAAAATGATACTTCGTGTTGATATCAAAAGTAACTGATCAAATATGTATTTATTCTTATCCCAACAATAATATATAGGTAAATTCCTAAGGAAGTCCGCTATGCTCGAAGCAAAATTGGTTGGAACTTTCATTGGTTTCCAATTCAAACTCAGTACCACAACACAACCAAAGAAACATATAAGAATTAAACGTTGGAGATACCTTATGGAAATTTTATTAGTAGCACTCTCTATCATATAATTTGCATGAGACCTGATCTTGCTTACATTGTAAATGTTTTGAGCAAAAGTTTATGTCAAATTTGGGAAATTTGCATTGGCATGCACTAAAGTGGCTCATGAGATACTTGAAGTGTTTAACTGTTGTAGGGTTGTTTTACAATATGAAGAATAAGGATGATATAGTGATGAGAGCGTATGTGGACTACAGTTATGCAGTCATTGTGGTGTCATCTACGGAATCCAAGTATATACATGCTACGGAAGCCATGAAGGAAGTTGTTTAGCTAAATAAATTATTGATTGAACTCACTCGTGTGGAGAAAAATGTGGTTTTATTCTATGATAACATTAATGCTCTACATTTGATGAAGAATCTAAAGTTTCATCAGTGAACTAAACATGTAAACATTAATTTGAAATTTATCAGAGAGGTAATGGTGAAGGAGCAAGTTAAGGTGAATAAGATTGCCAATAAGGAAAATTATTTAGATGCTATGACTGAAGCATTGTTGATTTCAAAGCTTACGAACTGCATAAAACTGGTTCAAGTCTAGAATACATGTGAGTTGGTCTCTAAAGAGTAAAACATTGGGTGCAATTGATACTCGAGTTACCATAAGCCTATGCGGAGACTTTGCATGTGTAAGCTAGAAGTAACTCATCAAGAGAGGTAATATTGAATGACTATATGAGCATAGTTGGATTTATCGTAGATATGTATTAGGAAAAACCTATTGAAACTTTATGGTGAAGCTTGATCTATGACTTATTTTCAAAATGTTTATTGATTCTAAAGGTTGAGAAAACCTGTCGAAGACTGGTAACCATTTTATTGAAATAGATATATGATGAGGCAAAGTAGGCTCGTCCGAAGTAAGTTGATCTGAAACACCACTTGATCTTAAGCGGGTTGGACCGTAGCACCACTATTGGACTAAAGCAGAGTTATCTACTTCTAGGTCTTCTATATTAAATTTAGTATTCTATTTTAATCTTCATATATTAGTTATATTTCCTATATTACTTGAGTCTTGTGTATCAAGTAGTATTTTCTATTTAAGAGGTTTCTTATATTAATAGATTATGAGTTATTTTAGTCGTTGATTCATGGGCTTTAGTCTCGAACATCTGATTAAGAATTATAGTTTTCCCTAAACCTATAATTAAACAAGATATTTATATACAATATGCGATGTGGTGTGGCTATAGCGGTGTAATTACGTAAGATGAGAGATAAACGCTAAAGAGAGGATTATGTGAATCATGACATATTCTGTTACAAATAGTGATTGGGTCCTTTGTGTTTAAGAGTCTTTCTATAAACTATTTATGTATAAAAGAGTGTTCGTTTCTCTTGGATGGGGGATTTCTTCATAATCCGAACTACGTTAGTTATTTTCTTGTGTGTTTAGTTTTATTACACTTTTTATTTATTTATTTCTCATCTTGAACATGGAAATTAAATCATTCTTCTGAAGGCTCTCTTAATCATATATCAGTTCTTGAGTCGGTCGAATGATGTCGATTTATCTAGCATAATTTCTTTGTAGAATAAACTTCAAATGAGAAATATTAGTGGTGAAAGATATCAATTTAGCATACCAAGTTGAAATAGAATTAGTTTCAATTTTTTGTTAAGTATGAGAATTTTTTTATAATATGTATATACGTACTTTTCAGAAATATTTTAGGTTTTTTTGCATCATTCTATTTTTTTTATTACAACTGGTTAATTAGAAATAATATATATTTATAATATATTGATGTGTTGACACAAATAATTTAGAATGCAATGAGTGTTCGCTTCTATGACGATGACCCATTATAACTAAAAATTGATTATTATCAGTAGAAAACATAAATGTCAAATAATTCCAGGCTTACTTTTGATATGAAAGTATGATTTTGAGGATTAAATTCTAAATAATAAAAAATTAAGGATGAAACTGTAAATAATGTAAGTTTAGTCTTTAAATTACATGTAATATAAGTTTTAGAGAACATCGGTGATTATGTACAATTATTAAGGACTAAATAGCAATTTGTCATCTTTTGTAACAGATTTTACTTTTGAGGCTAAGTTTTGGTTCCTCTATATAAAAGGCAAGACTAACCTAATAAAGGGTTGAACATTTTTTCTATTGAACTCATTTGTACTTGAACTTTCTCTCTCTAAAAACTCTCTTACTCTTTCTCTCTCTAGACTTCTCTTATAACAATTTACTAAGGTGAAATCTTAACTCATCAAATTGCCGACTCTATTGGGGACTGAATAAAATAAATCAGTGACTTATTATGTTCGAAATTGATACAATCTTGTTGTATTTTTTGTTCAAAATTAATACGATAAATCCTGAGAACAATCCTACGCTTCGATCAGCGATGGAAACTCTAAAAGATGATTTAGAGAGAGACGAAAGTAGACATGATGGATCATCTCTGATCCAAAATCAATCTGATATTGAGGTACGAATGAACCAGCTTTTAGACAAGATTAATGCATTAAAATGAGAAGTATGAATGAAGGGAACAAAAAATCCACTCGGTGAAGCTTAAATCCGAAGTTAGACAAGAAACAGAAAAATCTAAGATGGGAGATTAATTAGATCGGTCTTTTGATGATCGACGGGCTAAAACTGAGCACAAAAAGCGTGTTTTGTGTCTCCTAAAGAGGGATATTCATCTTGTAAAGGGAAAGAAATAAGCAGAAGTACATAACCTCTAGTGATGAGGAGGTAGAAATCTCAGCTTCGGGTTTTAAGACATACATGGGTTCTTCGAAAGAGGAATGAGACATAGATCATTCGAGGAAACATGAAAATGAGAGTAAATTTAAAAGAGATAATGTTCCTCGTTCTACATGGTGCAAAGGAAACACTTCGAATCAGTATGCTGAAACTTATCGAAATCTATATGTTACAATGGGAACAAATGCTCAGTTTGCTAAAGGTGTCGACTGGAGAAACTCTCCGTTAATAAGTGAAATTCATTCCATAACATTTCCAAAACATTTTGACATTTCCAAGGTAGAGAAGTTCGATGGAATGCAGGATCCCGATGATCACATCAAACAGTTCAAGAACTATATGATAAATTTCGAAGATGACGACCGATTGGTGTGTCATGAATTTTCACAGACTTGTAAGGGAAAAACTCTAAAGTGGTACAATCGGATTCCGAGGGGGTCGATTTTGAATTTTAGAGGTTTTTATACTGCATTTCGAAGGCAGTTTGTGCGAAGCAAATAAATGAGAGCAAATGATGATACCATTATTCAATGCAAGCAAGCATGTGGAGAAAATTTGAAGGATTATACGAAGAGATTTGTTTTGACCAAATCTTGTTTGGACAACTGTGAAGAGAATGCGGCGATAGAAGATTTTCGCCAAGGATTATTGCTAGGTGATCTGGCCAATGGGACTACGAAGAGAAGAACCTTAACTTTTGGAGCTTTGATGGCTCAAGTTGAGGATCATATCAAAGTTGATGAGTAAACTAGGGTCCAAGGAGGACCGGTTAGCACTCCAAAGAATTCGGGTCAAGCGGCCAATAAGAAATGGCAACCCTCGAATTAAATTGGTAATCAACAATCAAGACAAAAAAAACAAAAATTTGCCTCCTCGGAGTGTGGATATTCAAATCCACTCCATCTAACACTTATAATAGGCCTAGACCAAATCATTGGGTCAAACCAGAGTATTATTCTAATCTGACAGAGAATATATATGTGATTTGGGATAAGACCTAGAGCTTCGTAAATTTTAGGAAGCCATCCCGAATTAGTAGGCCAAGAGAGGAAAATAATAACAAGTTTTACAAATATCATGAGAATATTGGACATGATACAAATGACTGCATTTCTTTGAAGAAATAAATTCAATTTTTGATTGAAAATGGAAAGCTCCTGACTTATGTAAAGTCTCAAGAGAGGAGATCGAAAAATAATGTTGCATCAACTTCGAAGGCTGCACCAGCTGAGAATTTGATGATTTTAGATTCAAAGGTTGAACTGTTTGATGTTTTTTCTGAGTATGTGGAGAAATATCCGAACAGATTTCTTCTGATGGCAGTTGAGAAGCCCATAGAAAAGGGGCATGTGCGGGATTTATACAAGTTTTTTGAATCGTTGGCCAATTTCGCAGGTGATTCGATGACTGGTAATTCAGATAGTTTAAGGAAGAGGCATGTTGTCAACTTGACAACTCAGATTGAAGGGAAATGTCCACACATTTGTATGGAAATAAAGCTATTCCTTTTATTATGTTTGATGAAGATGATCTACGAGGTACTGCAGGATCACATGAAGATGCTGTTGTTATTGGAGCAAAGGTGGCTGGCATTGAAATTCGACGTGTGCTCATTGACACTAGCAGTTCTGCATGTTCTTTTTAAATCCACCTATGATAGAATGACAAATCCGCCTCCTATTTCTCAATCAGATCGAATGATTATTGGATTCACGGGTAACAACTCGTGTTGTTGGAGAATTCAAGGGTAAAGTGAGTTTGGAAAAAGGACAATTTATGAAAAAGGTCCAGGTAATTTTTATGGTGGTGGACTGTCCCACAAGTTATAATGTTATTTTTGGAAGATCATGGCTTTCAATAATGTACGGAGTTGTGTCTACAGTTCATTAGTGTTTTAAGTATGTGGTTGGAGATCGAATTGGGGTCATTTGAGGCAATCAGAAGGTTGATAGGGAATGCTATGCCGCTGCACTTCGGATCTGAAGATCCAGTAGTGAAGACTTAATACATGAATATCAGTTAGAAGGGATAGCATCGAATTTGTAAGAAAATGTTGACGATCCGAGGGAAACCCTATGGTCTTTACCGGTAAGTGAAGAGATTGAGAAGTTCACTTTTTCGGAAGGAAAAGTGCTTTGAATTGGAGCCTTATTGACACAGCTTTTACGTCAAACTACTAGATTTTTTATCTTTTAATTTGGATGTCTTTGCTTGGAGGACAGAGGATGTAACAGGAGTACCAATTGAGGTTATTCGTCACAGCTTGGCTATTGATCTGAATGTCAAGCTGGTTATTCAGAAAAGTAGAGTGTTTTCTTCGGAAAAAGCAGAAGTGATTATTGCCAAGGTCGATCAATTATCTAAGGTCGGACACATAAGGGAGTCACATTATTCTTTGTGGACGGAAAATCTGGTTGTGAAAAAAATACAAGAATGGGAAATGGAGAATGTGTGTGGATTTTACAGATTTGAATCGAGCTTGTCCCAAAGATCCATTTCCTGTTCCTCGAATAGATCAGTTGATTGACTCTACCTCAGGCAATAAAACTTTAACTTTCATGGACACTTTTGCAGGATATAATCAAATTCAAATGGATCCAAAAGATAAAAAATGCACAAGTTTCATAATTGATAGGGGTTTGCGTTGTTACAGGGTTATGCCTTTTGGGTTGAAAAATGCTGGAGCCACTTATTAGAAAATTGATGAACAAAGATTTTGCTACTCAAGTCGGTAGGAATATGAAAGTATATATAGATGATATGGTGTTAAAATTTTCAAAGTATAGAGTGCATCTTGATGATTTAGAGGAAGCTTTTTTAAATTTAAGGGCGATCAGGTTAAAGTTAAATCCTGAAAAATGCACCTTCGGAGTTCGATCGGGGAATTTTTTGGGATTTGTCAACAGTGAAAAAAGAATAAAGCTGAACCAGAACATCTGAAAGCCTTGATAACAATGGATTCACCTCGGTCTATCATAGAAGTGCAAATATTGACAGGAAGGTTAGCAGCTCTTAATCGATTTATTTCTAGATTTTCTGACAAATACTTTGCTTTCTTTCAAGTTTTACGAGGACCAAGCAGGTTTGAGTGGACATCGAAATGTGAAGCAGCATTCACGAACATTAATTTTTTTTTCATCAACAGAGATTTTGTCAAAGCCTCGAAATAGGGAGAAACTATTTTTGTACATTGCGGTATCGGATTTTGCACTGAGCATATTGTTAATTAGTGAGGATTCAAGAGTTCCGAAGCCAGTGTAGTACATTAGTAAAAGTTTGGTGGCAGCAGAAAAGAGATATATGAAATTAGAAAAATTGGCATTAGCGCTGGTGATTGCCGCTAGGAAGATGCATCTATATTTTCAAGCACATACTATTGAAGTCGGAACTTCATTCCCTTTCAAAAAGGGTTGTACAACGACCTGATATTTCGGGGAGAATGACCAGATGGTCAGTGGAGTTGGGGGACTATGACATTTTGTTTACACCTCGAACAACAATAAAGGCGCAAGCATTTGCAGATTTTTTTGTTAAATTTCATTCGAGCCGATCAGATGAGGAAGAAAGCAAAAACGATAATCCAGTAAATTCGAGGTGGGTTGTCCAAAAAGATTGAGGATCTAGTGTTTCAGGGTGCAGTGATGGGGTTCAGTTAATAGCTCCAATTGGAGAGATAATGAATTTATTAAATTTGGTTTTCATGCTTCAAACAATGAAGCTGAATACGAAGCTGCTTTGACAGTTTTAAGATTGTCAAACATTTGTGGAGCAACTTTAGTACGCTTCGAAACAAATTCTAAATTTTTAGCGAATTAGGTATCTGGATTTTCCAAAGCAAGAAATGATCGTTTAATTTTATATCTTCGGGAACTTCAGAATTTAATGCTTTCGTTTGACAATGTTGTTGTGGAATATATTGGGCGAGGGAGTAACATGGTTGCTGATTCTTTGGAAAATGTCGCGTACAAGGATGAATATCTTTGGATTTTGCTACAATAAAATCCTTCAATTATTACTCAATCTAACCAATGTGAATGTATAGAGGAATTTTTTGTTACATCTGATGTAATCCAAGGCGATTGGCGATCAAATATTCTCAGTTTTTTTTACTCAAGGAATATTACCAGATGATTCACGATTGGCCAAAAAATTAAGAAGTAAAGCCTTCATATATATAGTACTGGATGTAATATTGTATAAAAATGCATTGAGCATGCCATTGTTACGATGTTTAAGCAAGCAAGAATCACAAGAAGTATTATCAAAATTGCATGATGGTGAGGGGTCAACTCATTGTGGGTTCAAAGCTCTGCCACGTTGAGTTTTACTTGCAGGGTTATATTGGCCTATTATCATTAATGATGCTAATAATTTAGTTTGAAGTTGTGATACTTGTCAGAGATTTTCCAATGCTATTTTAGACCACCACTGCCGCTTATGTCTGAATCTGAGGCAATACGATTTGATAGATGGGGGATTGATCTGGTGGGACCTTTGCCGATAGCTTCTAGAGGAAGACAAATGATAATTGTAGCGGTGGATTCTTTTACAAAGTGGGCAGAGGCGGAACTGTTATCACGGACAAAAGCAAAGGATGTGATCAAATTTATTGTGAACAACATATTTTGTCATTTTGGAGTTCCTCGGAGGATTACAACAGATAATAAACCTCAGTTTAATAACAAGGAGATGGCTTCATTTTGTACTTCTAAAGGAATTAAACAATGCTTTTCGAAGCCTTTTCATCCTCAAGCTAATGGGAAAGTGGAGCTAACAAACAGAACAATTTTAGATGGCTTGAAGAAGAATTTGATGGGGGCAGCAAGAAAATGACCAAACTATTTGCAAGAGGTACTTTGGGCTTATCGGACAACTCCTAGAGAGGTTACAAAGGAGACTCCTTTTACTTTGGCATATGGAATGGATGCAGTCAGCCCCATATAATCTACGATGTCATCTTTTAGAATAACTCAATATTCTGAAAGATATAATGATGAATGTCAAATGGAGAATTTAGATTTAATTGAGGAGAAAAGAGTTCGAGCTCATTTGAATGTAATCCACTATAAACTCTTATGAGGAATAGATATGATTCGAAGGTGAAAAGAAGAGATTTTAAAGAAGGTGGTAAGGTGTTGAGTAAAGTTTTCTTGCACACAAAGGAAAAGAACCTCGAAAAAATGGCTCCAAACTGGGAAGGGGCTTATATGGTTGTTGAAAGGATAAAGCCAGGGTCTTATCGTATTTTTGATTTCGAGGGGAGGATACTTCGAGATCAATGTAATATACAACACTTGAAGCTTTATTGGGAGTAGATATGTTTTTGTATTTTGGAATTTTTACCTTCGAATGGCGCACTCTTTCCTATCATGTTGGCCCATGAAGGGTTTAACTAGGCGTTGTGTACATATTCAATATTATCAATAAAGTTCGTTTTGGCGAATGGTTGTTTACACATACTTGAATACAACTATCTTAACAACTTATCAAAAAATAATCATCTTTGAGGTTGGCTAAGAGTAGAATGTTCCGAAGTTTTTATAACACTTCTCGAAGAAACAACCATGTTTAATAGTCACATTACCATTTTTTCGAAGTGAAAGCTTAACAACACACTGAGAATTTTTCGAAGAGCTACCATGTTCACCAATTTCGTTAAGGTATTTGAGATGGAAAGTTTACAGTTTATAATAATATGTTGAAAGTTCGAAGTACTTTAAGTCATATTCGTTTTTAAAATTTAGCATCGAATTATATGTGAAGAGAATAACAAAACAAGGAAACTATTTGTCGATTAAATTAATTCTTTGAAGTACAATAAGAAATTTCTTAACCTGACAAACACAAAAAATGATAAAGTTAATCAGACGACTCGTCTTCCTCGGACGATTCTTCTTCTTCTGAAGATGATGAATCAGGAATATGATCGAAAGCTTCACTTGGACGTTTCTCCATAGGAATGTCGTTCCAGAAACTTGTGAGGTTGATTTTCGGATAAGTAGCGTGAAGTTCTCGAAGAATGAGAATGACTGTTTCTTCTTAATATCAGCTAGCATGTGTTTTGAAAGTTCAGCTTCGGCAGCAGCAACAACAATAGCTTTTTCCACTTCAAAATATTTTTTTAGTTTAACTATCTCCTTGGTCAGTTCTTTATTTTTTGTCTCACAAAGGGTAAGAGAATTTTGTAGACTTTTGGAGTTGGATATTTTGGTAACTGATTCAGTAGCATGATCGGTATTGAGCTTATTCATATTTTTTTCATGAGAAACCTGCAGCGCTTCTTTGTCAGTAATAGGTGTGATTCGCAGATGATTTTTCATGAAGAGAGCACCTTTTATAAGTTCGGACCTTGCTACTTCATACAAGTGAAATTGATCAACCACTTTGCTGTGCAAATCTTCTCTTAATTTTTTCTCAGCTTCGTAAGATTCTTTGTAATAGACCATATCTTTAGCCAATTGCTTTAGATGGTTTTGAGAAGCTGAAACTTGAGAAGCAAGTTCTTTTGCTGCAATATCGAGATTGGTAAATGGTTGAAGTGTAACATCGATTACAGGATTTGGAGGAGGAAGAGGAAATTTTGCTTCTGCTGAACTAGGACGTTGAATCATATCTAAATTTGTGGTGGGAGCAGGATGACAAATAATTTTTGGAAACACCTCGACAGGTGTTGGTCTTTCAAAGTTAAGCATACGATTTTAGATGCCTTGAAGAACAGGGTCCTCTTCACCAGTAAGCGCTTCAGTGTTTTCAAAATTAATGAAAATATCTGGATCAAAGTTTTGAGCAACCTGATTTTCATTGGTAGCATTGTCTTCGATGATGATCACAGGGTTGTCTTTGGTTGTCTGTTCTTCAACCAAAGGGTTTTGTTGGTTTTTATGGTTTTTAACGGTGTTTTCATCTTCATCGACCAGTGTATACGAAGTGATTCTCGCCTGTTTTCTTTCTCTCCATGGTAACTGGAAGATGGTTCTTGATCTTTCCCTTCTTCGATGGGTTAGAGGGTTTTTATTGTGGTTTTTCTTTTTCGAGGCTTTGGCTTCGATGAAGTTGATGGGCTAGTACCAGATGTGTTAGCTGTCTTTTTACCTTTCTTCTCTTTGATAGCTTTTTCTTTTTTCTTTTTTGGTAAATGACTCTCTGATCTGTTGCGAATAGGAATGGAGACTTTATAATCGGGTTGAACTATTCGTTTGCAGACTATTTTCGGATCGGGCTCTGATATCAAATTTCAAGGTGGCAAGGCACCCTCTGAGATTGGGAACATGTGGCAGTTAAGGAAATTGATGGGCTGGAAGGCAGTGTGAAACACATTATTTCATTATTTTTTAGCCCAAGCAGCAAGTTTTTGGAAAATATCCTTAGTAGTTGCTCGACGTGCTGAATAACGCCTCAAAATTTCTGGAATAATCGTGAAAGAAGAGAATTTAATATATATATAATTTATTTCAGAATGTAAAAATTTCGAAGTGCTTACGATTGCTTCTCCATATGAGATTTAGCTTTGAAGGATTAGCATCAGAAATTGTTTTACCATTCTCCCATGCTCCTAAGATAAAAATGAATTTCTGCTTCCAGAGTTTATTAGCTTCTAAGAGATCATCTATGATTTTGAGGTCATCCACCAGGGTGAGATAGTAAAAGGGAAGTTTCAGACCTTTCGATACTTGAGTCAAAGAGATGAAGTCTTTGATGCTGATTGGAATCTGAGATACTCGAGATGCTATTATCACTGACATAAGGGTGAACCACTGATTCGGTGTCACTTTAGTAGGGAATAAGTTAAGAAGTTAGAAGTATTCCACGATCATGGTATCCAACAGAAACCGAAGACCCCAATTGATGATTTTGGGGTAGACTACTAGCTCGTCATCCTTGGAGTCTAAGGGACTTTCTGTCTTCTTTAGCAGTCGAAGAGTTATATTATCTCCCGTTCCCCATTGTTTTTTTACAATCAAAGCTTAGATATCCTTATAATAAATATACCGAACTTTTTTCTGAGCAATGATGTACTTAGCTTTGAGACCCCTTAAATTTCTGCCAATTGTAGCTCTTTCTTCTTTGGAAACAAAGCAAGTATCTGTTTCTTCCAGAGGCTTATAGGTATTTTCTGAGTTCCCAACATCAAATTCAGCTTCGAGATCGGTGTGGTAACCTCAGAATCAGCTTCGTTAGCCCTTGATGTTTCTTATCGAGGTTGTTGAGGTAATGGATTAACAGTTTCTGGTAAAGGGTTATTTGTTCGAGGAACTTCCTCAGTTACTTCTCTATGAGGAGGAGCTTCAGTATCTGGATTCGAAGAGGAAGGAGTTGAGATAATTTCTGATTCGTCTCATATGGCAATAAAAGTTCTTCTTCTTA
Organism: Limnanthes douglasii subsp. nivea; assembly: GCA_036936605.1. Lineage (NCBI taxonomy): Eukaryota > Viridiplantae > Streptophyta > Magnoliopsida > Brassicales > Limnanthaceae > Limnanthes > Limnanthes douglasii. Next base: position 23,573,836 of record JAUPFV010000001.1, on the reverse strand, counting down.
TTATTATTGAAGAATGATTCGAAGAGGGAGTATTTGACTTTTGCCTTAAAGGAGATTCTTCTCTAATCAACGGAGAAATTTTAATTTGAGATGAAGAGGCTCGAGGTGTTTTAGGACCTAGGATTTTGGACGAGGAATGTTCTTCGAATATAAAAGAAGGAGAAATAGCAGGAACTTTGGTTGAATCAAAATTGTCGTAATAAATTGTTTTGGTGGTGGTTCCAACAGGAGCACTATTGATATATCCTGCAGATCTATATTCTTCCGCTCTTTGAGTAATGCAGAAGTAGTCGTACGATCCGAAGACTAAGTTGTTATCAGGTTCTGGATATTTCGGTTTCTTGGGTATGTTAGCCTTGGATTTTCTGGTTTTTGGATTTTTTTCTCATAAACTAGATGAAGGTTGATCGAAGAAGATGAAGGTTGGTTGGAGAGTATTGTTTTTTCTGATGAAGATACTGGGAAAAAAGAAGGAACACGATGAAGGTAGCCAAGCGCTTTGAATTTTCTCTGAAACGATTTATTTTATGAGAATGAAAAAATGAGGCTACTGATTGAATTTATAGAAAGAAAAGTAGACGTGTGAAGTTTAAAGGACTTTGATAGTGATAGGGTAGAATACAAAGCGGTGAGAGTATTAAGAGCTCGACATCTGTCAGGCTAGATCTAGTTATGAGTCTAAAAGCTATAAAGTCATGATGGATTGGAACGGTTATATAAAACAGTTACTTTTGTATATTGTTTGGATAAAAGTCGATGAGTATATTTCAAAGTTTTACTTCCACAATGATTCGAGAATTTTTATTTTCATAGCACTCTGAATTTTCTCTCAAACGATTTGTGTTATGAGAATAAAAAAATGAGGCTACTTATTGAATTTATGGAAAGAAATTGAGAGGTGTGAAGTTTAAAGAACTTTGATAGTGATAGGGTAGAATACAAAGCGGTGAGAGGATTAAGAGCTCGACATCTGTCAGACTAGATATCTAGCTATGAGTCTAAAAGCTATAAAGTCATGATGGATTCGAACGGTTATATGAAACAGTTACTTTTGTATATTGTTTGGATAAAAATCGATGAGTATATTTTAAAGTTATACTTCCACAATGATTCGAGGAGTTTTATTTTCATAGTGTTTCGAGGAGACTTATTGGTTTTGAGAATTTATCAGATTTTAGTTACTTCTAATTGGTATTTATATTTTACCCCGCTTCGAATGATTGCTTCTGGTGGTCGCTCCGAATGGTTGCTTCTAGTGGTTGCTTCGAATGATTTCTTCGAGTTTATTTTACAACAACTAACATAACATATGATAGAATTCGAAGACATGTTAATTCTCATTCATTTACTGACAAGAGAACTAGGGGGGCTTCTGTTATGGAAGTATGATTTTTAGGATTAAATTCTAAATAATAAAAATTTAAGGATGAAACTGTAAATAATGTAAGTTTTATCTTTAAATTATATGTAATATAAGTTTTAGAGAACATTTGTGATTATATATAATTATTAAAGACTAAATAGCAATTTGTCCTCTTTTGTAACAAATTTTACTTTTGAGGCTAAGTCTTGGCTCCTCTATATAAAGGGCAAGGCTAACCTAATAAAGGGGTTGAACACTTTTTCTATTAAACTCATTTGTACTTGAACTTTCTCTCTCTAAAAACTCTCTAACTCTTTCTCTCTCTAAACTTCTCTTATAACAATTTACTAAGGTGAAATCTTAACTCATCAACTTTTGTGATTTGTTCAGATATTAAGTTATTCAAATTGTCTAAAAATACATGATGGGTGATACACCGTTAGAATTCATATTGGTATTACTTTGTAGGATACACTTCAACCCATGGAAAATATCTATTTATACAACATACAAGAATGTGCACCTAATCGAGAAAAAAAAAAATAGTTTCGAATTGTTGTTAAGTAGTGAATTTTTTTTTGTTATAATAATATGTTTTATATTTATTTTCAGAAAGAATTTAGATGTTTTTGTTTTATTGTAAAAAATATATTACAATTTCTCACTTAGTAATGCAATTTGTTTTTATACAATATTGATGGGTTGGAAAATAACTTAAAATGTAATTATGATTTGTATATGCTAAACATAATTTTTAATTAACAATGGATAATGCAATATAGACATCAAATCCCAAACCAAAATATAAAAAATTAGCATATGTTTGTAGATATGTTTGGGTCATATATGTAAAAAAATAACTGAAAATTCTAGTTACAATATTTTTTTATGATCATTCGATTGTTCTGACTTTAAGATGGGTATTGATGTTTAAAATACCCACAACACAAACATAGGAAAACTGAAGCTCATAAAAAAAATATTAAAACTAACTAATACAAACCTCTCGAGTATGTTTCTTCATCATAAATTTATAAATATACTTTATCTCGTTCGTGGATGGTCTGTCAAGATATGAGTATGTATTGGGTCTTCATAAAATATATAAATTCATTGAAAAAATAAAATATCTTGATACCAAAGTTTATGCACCTTTTCAAATGATTAGTTTTAATGCTTTCTTAATTACTTCACTTTGGGACAAAACTATTAAATGTGCTTCTTATCTTCTTAACAAAGTACATACTAAAAAAGTAGCTAAGACATCTTAAGAGGGTTTTAAATAGTGAAATTTTAGTATAAATTATTTCTATATCGAGGATGTATACTTAAAGTAAAAAAATTGTAGGTCTAAAAGAGAAGTTATAATTTTAAATAATGAGTTTCCATTATATTGGATACTCATATAATCCTAAGGGACATAGTTTTTATTATCTCACTAAATATACACAACTTAAGATGGGACACCCTAAGTTATTTTTAGGATATTTAGTTTAGAGAAATGACGATGGATTTTGAGATTATAATGGATACAGTTCCTTTAATGTGTTGGTTCTTTTATTGATTAGCTCTTGGTTGTTAGGAAATTCAGTTCAAAAATTTTTACCACCTCCCACTCAGGAAGAGACTATTGATATTGTTATTTACAAAAAAGAAAATTGAAGAACCTATATTTCATAGATCATATAAAACAGAAAACATTGTATATGTTCAGCTTATGTGGCATATGTATAAGAAAATTTCAAATATTTTAGGGTTAAAAAACTGATACAATCAACTTACCACGAAAAGTTCTAACTTTAAAATTTGTGATAAACTAATAAATGAGGAATATAAATCAATGTAAGATAATTGAGTCTGTCATCTTATCATGTTAGCTGAAAGAAAATAAACGATTGGTTATAAATGGACATTAAGATAAAACACAACTTGAAATATGACATGAAAAGATATATAAACGTCTTGTACAAGACGATACTGGGTGTGAATGTATTGACTATTTATATATATTTTCTTCAATTTTTTAAAGTCATTCTTTTAGGATAATTATATATTTCAATGAAGACATTGATAATACGATTTATACCGTATTATTGAAAACTTTCTTTCTGGCGATTCTGAGTTGCATGTCTCACAACTTAAGAAAACTATTTATATTTAAAGTCATGCATCCCATTAATGATACCATATTATCTTAAACATTATCACGTTATTAAATTTTAAAATGAATTCTATAGAAGATTATGTATATCACAAGATTAGTAAGAGTAAAACAATTAAATAAATATTTTATGTCGGTGTTATATTTTTATATACTGAATATTCTAATTTTGTAGCTTAATAATCCTCGTAATGAAGGTACAAATCAGAACAAATTAAAATAAATGATGGAGAAATAAAATGTTCACACTAAAAGATACATAAATACAAATAATCTTATTGAGTACCTTCCAATATTTATATAAAATTTATGAAGCTAAGATTGACAAAAAACCACATGATAATAATATGTTCCATAATACCAAGATCTTTGTGTACGCGAGATGTTTTATTTGTTAAGGAACCAAATTATTTGGAATACTTTTTACGTAATTTGGATATGTCACAAACGTATACATTTCAAATATCTAGAAACGTTATAATATGGAAAACAACAAGCTTTTAGATAACCATGTGTGAAGATTAGATAAGTTCTCTCTCAATTGGTTCTCTAAAGTTCATTTTGAAATTTTTGAATATACGTAAGTTTTTATATAGTTTGGCTATTGGGAGTCTAGTATATGATCAAGTATGCATTACCATATATATATATATATATATATATATATATATATATATATATATAATTAATAGTATATGTTATGTGTAGATAGTTGAGTAATATGAGCATGATCCTTGGAATACAATCAAAAATATTCTCTTATTTTTTAAAATAAAATAAAATAAAATAAAATAAAATAATTTTGTTGGTATTTATAGGCTATTCTAATGTTAATTTTTATGATTGTATAAACAATAATAATTTTTCTTTGAAGTATTTTTCATTATAAAAAATCTGTTTTTATAAGATTGTTAAATAAACTTTTATAACTATTATAAAGTTAAATATTATGTGTTGAGACTTCCAACCATACCATGATTTTTTATTTTTGATGGATTATATATTAGTTTTTAAAATTAATAAATTTATTATAATATATTATATCTAATAGTTTTGGTGTGAGCATTTTTTATGTTTTAGAAAAAATATGGGAAGATTATACTTAAGAAAAAATATCATTGACTTTTAAGATATAATTTTTTTACGAATATATTATTTACTACGTTTTTTCAAAATTATTTAAAGCATTCAGATATTTATTTTTAATTGCGACTTGAAATAACATGGGGTTATTTTGAGGTATGATTATAGTAAATATAGTTTTTTAACCTGAGATTGTGTCCAGTAGAAAAGATTGGAATACCCTTTCATGTGTTTCGGGAAAACAATTTAGCGATCATTTTTTCAAACACTATTAGTAGTTTTGTAAGATTTTAGAAACATGGAAATCAACTTTACGTCTGCTAATAAGATGATAACATTTTATTTGATAATATAAGACATTGACACACATTCAATAGTTGCAAATCCTCTTAATAAAGCATTGATACCCAAAATCTTTTACAAGAACACCACTTTCTTAGATATTTCTAGTATAGAAGATATATAGTTTTAATAGAAGTTTTTTTTCATTTTTTTTGGTCTTACGTTCATATTTTATTACTTTAAACTTGAGTATGTATACATTTCAGTTAAGTGATACAATAACATTCAATTTTACTCTTTTATCATGGTTTAAATTATTCTGTTTAGTTTTAACGATGTCAAGTTCAGATAAGTAGTATGATTTGTAGATTGATATGTTAGATTGATAAGTCATATTACATGTCATGAGAAAATTAAGTTCATTTAGATTAGGGTTGTCATTGTGATTACTTATAGACCATGTTGTTTTTTATGTGATGAAATGATTAAAAATTACATATTTATAGAATAATATATCCCTTAACGCTTTTAGTGGATAAATAATTTTAGGCATATGATTATACAAGTAAGAGATTGTAAGGACTTTATGCGTGGTATGGATCATTATATGTTTTGATGTACCTTAATTATTGCAAATAGTTAATCTAATGATTAAAATAATTAGTTTAAATTGAGTTTGGACCATAATATATTATGCTAGTATCATAAACTTTAAAGTTTAGATAAATGGTTAGTAAGAATTGAACCATAGACTAAACACTTAAGTTGTAAGGTATTAATATTTATAAACTCAATATATTATGATCTTTAGAAGCCCGTAACTTATTTCATTGTGTTTTGACCGGGGGATCTACGAATATTAAAACTCAATAAATCATAAAATTTAAATGAATATTTTTATTCATTTTAAAAAATTATGTGTTAGTTGTGAGGGAAAAAAGAAAAGAAAAGATCTTTTCTTTATAGTATTTTTATGTTTTTCATTTAAATTTCTTGCATAAATGATCATATCTTAGTGATTCTTTCACGCATATCGACATTTAAGCTAGGTTATATAAAAAATTGCATACTGAATATACGAGACAACTAAAATTTTATGCACTCATCATCTCAATAGTTTTATAAATTATTCATTATATAGTTGCAGGATTCATAAGATATTGAATGTTTCAAATTATACATGTAATGTTTTACATAAATGAATTTATTAAAAATATATCCAAAAAACTTAAGATGACAAAATAAAAACGATGAATAAAAAACTTAAGATATAATTATATTTCCATAAAGTCATGTAGACAGATGAACAAAAACTTAATCATTCTTAAAATAGTAATTTTAATCTATAGTCTTGCCCTTATCAAAGTGTTTTATCCCATTGGATTTTCATGCGGTAATATAATTGTTTGAAAACTATTATATCATAAACAAAACTAATAGTAACATCACACAAATCTTGCTAAAAAGGTTTCAGAAAATTCAACGGGAAATGAAAACTTGAGACAAATATTGATTTTACATATTCTAAAAATAATTATTTTGGTCTTCTAATTACTTAAACCTTTTGATGAAAGTTTATTCGGAATATAACGAGCATTTTCACTTCCGTACAAGCAACAAAAAATCTGAAATCATACAAATATTGGTAAATGATGAAAAAATTAGTTTCAAATATCTAAAGAGGATTTGTAATGTTATATTTCTTTAGATAGTAGTATGTTTATAGAAAATATCAAAACCTTAAAAAAGTTACATGTGATAGGAAATGTATCATTTTAAAGAAATACAACTCTAAAAAAAGATATATGTTCATGCTCGCCGCGTTAAGTCAAAGGTTAATGATCGTTGCTCAACCACTTTGAGATTTTATGGTGTTAAGTACAATATTTTTTTGTAATTATTCCATTAGCTTATGAGCCATATAATGGAAACCTAAAATCAAATTTGTCGCGCCAAAGACTTAAAATTTCAGGTTTTGGGTCTTTTTTCCACAAATTCCACGTCGAACCTTGCTTTTTGTTGTGCTGATCTGAACCTTATTTGTTATATTTAACTTGGATAAACACATACGCTCTTATTTATTTTTCTCTTTTGGCTAATTTCAGCGATCCAGAATCATCTACGGATCAATATTAATCACATCATTTAATCAACATTTTCACTCTTAAAAAGTCTTATCTTGGATTTTTTGCTCTCCATCACTAGTACATAATTCTTCTTCGATCCTATAGTTTTTATATATGTTCAAAACTCTCCTCTCTAGACTTGTGAAAATTAACGACCACGTAATTTAACAATATTTATATATGTCTCATCTTGATTTTTTCTTCTGCATTTCTAGTCTATAATTCTTCTTCAATCCTATAATTTTTATATATTTCAAAACTATCATCTTTCAACTTGTGAAAATGAATAATTGTGTCATTTATCAATATTTCCACTCTTAAAAAGTCTAATCTTGGATTTTTTGTTGCATCTCTAGTATATAATTCTTCTAGAATTATATAGTTTTATATTTTTCCAAATTAATAACATTCGCTATAATTTTTTATACTTAGAAAATTCCCTGAATTATTATTTTTACGGACACCAACATATTAACTATGATTTGTAACATATATATTTAGGAGATAAGTGGTTTCAATCAAAAAAAATTATAATAAAAATACAAGACCTTAGAAATTTTTATATATCTTCTTATCGATTGTAAATTTCTCTTCCAGAACGTACCATAAATTTACTATCGATGTCTTGTTGGTTTATAAATCAAACGAGAGACGTGAAAGTGTGTTCAAGATATGTCTTCGATATATAAGTATTTTTTCTCACTTGCATATGTTTCCCTTGATCTTTTCGGTAGATTTATCGATATACTCCAAAATATACTCCAAATTGGTATAATAGATATAATGATCTTTCAATGTTTCACCAAGAATATCAACTTGTCTTGCCAACTGGTAAAGTTTGTTCCATTCAAAAGGCACAAACTAGTGAATTTAGTCTTCTTATTGCTTGTTTATAATTCCATGTATGTTAAAAGAATTATTGTTAGCAAAATAGTATAATAGAAAAAAAAAACTTATAATAATGATGCATAAACCTCGTGAAAAATAACTAAAAAAATAGAGACTTGAAACACGAAATAAATACACTTTCAAAAAATATAAATTATTTTAGTCTTCTAATTGTTTAGACCTTTTGCTAAAATTCTTCTAGTATATAAATTGTTTTTTTACTTTTGATACAAACAACTAAAAGTTGGAAATTGATATATGATGTTTCATCACTCAGACAACTAGACTATTTATTAAATTTATCAAAACCTAACAGAAAAAATATATTTTATGATAAATGCATATTTTGAGAAACAAAGCATTCTAAAAAAACACATAGTTTCTGCTCGACATGAAAATCGTTGTGACAAAACCTTGTGGAATTATTCAATTAGATCATTTTCTAGGCCATGCTAGAAAAAAGCCACGTTTTGTTGGATTTCTCAACCTACCCCCTTTTTTCAAATTATAATTTGAAAACTCACAACTATCTTTTTTATACCTAGTATTTACCTAATTGCAATCTCGCAAAAACTAGCAATAAATCTAAAACCTTACCACATATCTAACTCTAAACCATAACATTTTCCTACCCTAACACAGATAACATAACTAAATCTTACCATAAACCCTAATTTTCTACCACAAACAAACCAAACATTAAAATAATAAAGAAGCCGAGGAATTTGGCTTCTCTTTGGATGACTTCATGGACGATGAGCACTTGTATCCGTTAGAGGTAACATTTTGATTTTTAGTTTATGTTTTACGATACTTCGCGCGAATCACACGATGAACATCATCGTAGTCGCATGTTTCGTGCGACAATATTAATGTTCATCGTACATAGTATGTGATACTAGAACAGCCCATCGCAATTCCTCATGTCATATGTTAGTTGTTCATCGCAATCATTATGTAATATGTTAGTTTCATCGCAACCTTCATGCAACCTGTTGTAATTGTTTCGTACATAGAATGCGATTTATGCATTATGATGTTTAGTATATTGTTAATTGTTGTAGAAGAAATCAGGCCAACCACCATATATAATGGTTGATTATCACCCTACATAATGATAGGAGATGAGGAAGAACTCCTCGAGTAAAGTACCAATGCGAGAGGTACGGTGTTTTCTAATCAAAAGCCAAGCCAAAAACTTTGATAAAACGGAACTATACAACAACAAGATGTAATTGCCCGTTTGAATTAAAAAAGCATCTGATTCACGTACTAAGTAAGCAATAGGTTTTGTCGGTTGAAAAACGAAAAACACAACTATGAACTTTATATTCGCTTAAACGGACAAATATGTTTACTCTAACCATTTGAAATTGTCAGATGCTACAAACTAATGCTTCATCATTTAAAAAATTATTAATTTTTTGTCTTCCCCTAAAATATTTTTAAAATATACTTTTCTTTTGCAATAACCTAAATCCGTTCTTTTGATTTTAGAGTAATTTAAAAATTATGGTCCCATTCCAAATCGATTCTAACAAAATCTTGTTTCATAAACCTTTTTTGGCCAAAGCTATTTCCTCCATAATTTGAAAAAATCTCCATGTTGTTATTTCCTCCATAAAAGAAGTTACACATTTGCCCTTCTACTCATTTATTCTACCTCTTTCATTTTTAGGATTTTCAGGAACGCTATTATTCTACCTTCCTTCACCCATTATATTATCCCTACACATTAACAAATTAAAAGAAAAGAAAACCCTAACGAAGACCCATTACCCTCAGTTTCTAAGGTAAGATTTCTTCAGTTTGTTTGTTTTTTCATTTTTCGATTAGATTAGATTAGGGTTCGAATTGGTTGTTCTGCTCTTTTTTTGCTGTTAGATTCGATTAGGGTTTCGATTTCTGGTGTTTTGAATTGGTTTCGACAACACTATTCTGCTGTTTTTTTTAACAGAGAGCATGTGATTCCGAGATGGCCACTCGAAATCACATGCTCTCTGTTAAAAAAACAGCAGAACAGTGTTGTTGGGAAAAAAAACGTTGCACCTGATTCCGAGTGGCCATCTCGGAATCATGTGCAAAACCCCAGTTTATATGTCTAATTTGATTGTTTCATAATGTATAAACACTTTAAATAATTTTGTTGATTGGATAAGAACAGGATGATATTAATTACACAATAATAGAGAACCTCCAATCTTCAATATGATTGCTTCGTAATGAGAACCTTCAGTTTATATGTCTAATTTGATTGTTTCGTAATGAGAACCTTCATTTTTCATGGTCAATCTGCATTCAATCTTCAAAAAAACTTATGTTTTTTGGGTTTAGGGTTAATTTTAGTTGCAAAAATCACATATGTATGATTAAAAAGGGTTTAATGATGTGTTTTTACACATTAGGGCAATTTATTTCACTAATGACACTTAATATTAAATTTAACAACAAAATAAGGATAAACTAGTATCATGTTTCAAGTGTTTAAGAGATTACAAATTATGGAGGAAATAAAAATTCTCATGAAGACCACTTTTTTTTTTATAATTTCTATAAAAGTATCAAGTCGTAACTCGCGAAATAACATCTTAACATTATAAACTTAAGATAATATTATAACTATAACTTTAGTCAAACAATATCAACAGCTGACAATTTTAGTTGCATGCATTCGCACATAATTTGACAACATTCAATCGTATTTAATTCATCTATTAAAACTGTTTAAATCGTATTTATTCCTCGATTATGACGCGGCGTATATATTTTTATAATTTTTAATTTTAAAATATACAATGATTTGAAGATTTCGATAAATCTAGTGTATAGTTTAATGACAAATTTCATAGAAATTTGATTAATTTTATTGGAATCAGTAAATTTTAATTAAGAAGTCCAAAAACCATACCGATTGTTTTAGATCAAGAAATTATAGATAAAAAGATAATCATAATTAGAGGACGAATCACTTATTTAAACCAATTTTACTCGAATAAACTATAGTGTGAAATTAATCATATAGAATTTATATGAATTATAATGTATGCAAAAATTGTCTAGACTTACCTCATTGAGACACTCACCGATTAAAACTTCACTTGAAGAAAAAGTCTTATTTTGTTGATGAGAAAAGTGTACAAGTAATAGACTTCTGCGTCCGAGTTATAATTGAGTTGGTAGGAATTGAATGATAACTTGAAGCACTTAGGGGTTAGTAGTGTACGTTGCTATACATGGATTTGCTCGAAAATGTCATGGTCTTGGGCTTCTTGGCTGAGTCATGGAGTTTGAGCCGAAAGTACTAAGCTAAAATATAGATCACATGCTCGTCTGATATGCCCGACACTACCTAGCTTGAGGCCTATTTATGGACGTTTACTCAAGAAACTCGACAGCCTACCCACTAGCTTTTGATCAGCAAGACGAATTATCGGGGAGATACTTCGGTCTCAGCCACATCCAAACAGTTGGTACTCTACAACTACATTCTTGATTGAGAGGTTCCACTGCCGCTTCATTCTAAATTTGTAATATTTTCTTAATTCTTGGACCTTTTTCCTAGCCATACCACACCTAAAACCTTGAAGACTTTCATTGACTCATTAGTAGTCTTTGTCTTGGCTGGTATATCTTTCACAACTGAATAGTTCATGGTGATCTTTCGAATCACCATAAATACAACCTTTCCTGTATACTATATCGTTATACCTAACCACCACAAAGTGGTAGATGATCTCATGGAGTCGAATAAATATTAAAAAAACATTTTTATGAGTCGGGAATGGGAGTTCGACCATAGAGGAGCCCAACGTAGAAGACGAACTGGGTTGCGATATGGAAGCAATGGGATGGCTTTTATAGTCGAAAGTGACTCTACTACCTCGAACTTTCTGTTTTAGTTTCTCTCTGACTTTTTTATATTTTACCAAAATCTTAGCTTGTGCTAAAAATATAACTTTTCTCTAAGTTGTAAAGTTTGACAAGCTATATTATATTGACGAATACCACGAATAAGAAACATTTACTGAGCTTCGGATATTCGTGGTTCAAAACTAGTCTAAAACGTTCTATTGTTTACTGACCCCAAATAATCTATTTAAATCAACTTTTTATCCAGTGGACACAGACTCAAGAATCCCTTAAACGGATGAGGAAGCTCGTGTCCGGGTCTTTGCCGCCATGGCAAAACCCTTGGCAGAGTTATTTATGGCAGCAAAGACTAGATGTGCAAGAAAACGTCTGAAAGGGATTCGGATCATGGCTAAACATTGTTGGGTGATTGGCACATTCGGAAGAAGTTATAGAACTTGGAGGATCATAACATATTGGACCCCAGACATGCTCGACTACTAATCAAAGCATTCGAGGAAACTACGAGGCAAAATGGCCTCCCAGTGTCGGGGATTTGAGGATGCAAGATATGGGGAATGTTATAGCTAGATGCTGGTAGGCAGCAAAGAGGCTTCATATTACTCCAACGGATAATAGCTTGGTCAATGCATGTCCTTGGCAGGTGGCTCTCATCATTGAAATAAGTACTTCTGATTTTACCTAGTTATATTCTCACCAATAGAACCGACAAGTTGTTACCTAATTTTTTCTAGTTGTCTGAACTCTCATGTTATGGGACTTAAATGATCAAACAACAAGGAAGACGATGAGCAAAACTAATGAGAAGAATGACGATGCAGAATTCAACAAGGTGAACGATGGTGTCGAGATCAACTAGTTGCCTTCCATGTTTATTTGTTTTGTTTGCCGCTTTCTTTTTCTTTTCTCTAAAGTCCTTGTAAGGCCGATGAAATGACTCATGTGTCTGAACCAAAATCTTTGGGAGGTCAACGAATTTGTTAGTTTAATTTAAGTGTTGGGGTTCTCGTTTTGCCGAGATATATGGCCCGTTTTTTAATGTTACAGATGTTTTCATATTATCTTTCACAGTGTTATTACTCTTTTATGGGTATTGTTTTGGCTACAGGCTCTCAGCTCTGTCTAAAAAGTGCTTAGTCTCAGTTGGGGAAACTGAACCTTTAAACTTAATTTCGTTTGGTGGCGGGCTCGGCGGGCCTTGGATGTTTGTTTATTTAATTCCAGTGAGACTCTTTTATATTTTCAGCTATGGAGCTTGCCGAGTTGGCGTAGCGACTCGCCAAGTTGGATTCGAAATTCCGACTCATATCTTTTACACTTGGAGCACGCTTGTCGTCTCCTCTATATTTGTTAGTTTGGAATATTTTTGAAAGTAATATTTCGCAGATTTCTCATATTTTGTTTAGTTAAAACACACGTTACATTGCCTTTTAAGAATTCATGTCATTTACTAGTCGAGCCTTTTAAGGTCTTATGCAAACCCACTAGCAAGTTTCAGTTTGTGACTTCGACTTGCCAGTTAGTTTGCACTGGAAGGGCGATGGGAAATGTTGTTGGATGCCTCTTGCTCAACAAAAAGAAGCAACTTGAACATTCTGAATTGTAAGTCGTTATCCATTGTGATTGAATCCCACAATAAAATATTGTCGGCCTCCCAATGCTTTAAGACTAGGCCCAACTATATCTAATCCATGGCAGTCAAAGAGAACATCCTAAGATATTATCTTTAATGACACTAATGGTCTATGTGTAACATTTGTGAACCGTTGACAAAACCCACACTTTTAACCATTTTTTGGCATGAGTATCTAGAGTATGCAAACCGTATCTTACTAAGGTGAATCTTCTTAATAAAGTTTAGTCCCATAATGATACAAGCCTACTCTATCATGGAATTCATCCAGTACAAAATGCAACTCATCAGGAACTAAGCATCGAATGAAGGGTGTGGAAAGATATGGCGATATATTTCCCTACCAAGGAATTCAAACCCTACTAAACTATATCTAAAAGTTGTGAGCTTTAGAATTGTTACTTGGTAAGATCCCATATAAGAGATAGTTTTGGATTGATGTTTGCCAATCTACCTTGGTGTTAATGTGTTTAAATCGTACCACATTTCCTCGAAGAGGATCAAAAACTCCCGTTATCAATAAATGTTCTTGTAATACTACCTATGGGGCTACAGGCGAGAAATATCATAAAGCTAAGAAGTCGGCCAAAGAGTTCTCGACTCGTGGTACTTATTTTAAATGTAGCCCTTCAAACTCGATTGATAGTTGATTCAATACCCTTAAGTATTGTATGATATTATACTAATATGCATATGTTTGCCCAAGGGCATGATTTACCACAAGTCGAAAAATATTAAGTAACTTCAATCTTCTGTCCTTTTAACCTCAAGCTAGTCAAGGACAAAAAATAATCATTTCATACCCAGGCTCGTTATTAGAAGCTTGGAAGCCAAAACGTGTAGCTTGATGCATAGCTTTACCCAATGGGAAGACCAACTGAACACTGGCTCCACAACCCAAAAACCTTGACTCACCATTTGTTCGGATTATCCACTCTTGAACTTTGTAAAGTAGGATATGGTCTCTCGATATGAAACTTGGTTAAGAAATGTGTCAATGCATAAGTCTTTTTTTCCTCGACTCATGAGATATATCAAAGTCTCTCAACTCCACCGACCAACGAGTCAGATTTCCCAAATATAAGATGTCTAGAATATACTCCAAAGTACTAATAACAATAGAAAATCTGTGAAACTAAGGCCTCATCTTTCTAGCTTCCACACCTAAAAAAATGGCTAGCATCTCTAGCTTTAGGTAACTTCTCTCTGCATATATGAGGATCTTGCACACATAAAAAATTGGTTTTGCACTTCTATTTACTTCTCTCATAAACCCCTCACTGGAAACATATTTTAAAATGGTAAGATAAATGTAGATCGTCTCACCTCGTAAAATATTTTAAAAAAACCTCTAGAGATGAGGAATAATCATTTATCTTTTTAAAATCTTGGTCACGTTTTTCTAGCCATTGCAAACAACTGAACTTCGTAAACACTCGGAATAAATGAAAGTACATATCTGAAGATAGAGATATGAACATTTTCAAGACTAATAACCTCACAGTCAACACTTGGATTTATTTGAATGACCGATGGTGAATCATGGATGCTAAGACCTCTATTTGTGATGGCTCTACCTATAGATTCATCTCACTGAATAAATGGCCAACGAATTTTCCTTATGAAGCCCAAAAGACATATTTCTATGGATTAAGTTTCAAGTTTATGAACTTAAGGCTCTTAAATATTTCGACAAAATCAATGATATGGCCGTATTATTAGGAATCTTCACAAGCATGTCATCGGTGTAAACCTAAATATTTTGGCCTATCTGGCTAGCAAAATATTTGCTAACCAGTCTTTGGTATACTACACGAGCATTGTTTAATCCAAAACACATGACCAGATAGAAGTAAAGACCTCAGTCAGTAATAACTATAATAATTTATTGATCAGTTTGGTGCATTTAGTTCTGAGGGTAGCATAAGTGGGTGTTTATGAAGTAATATGACTTGTTACTTGATGTCGAATCACCCAACTGATCAACCCTCGAGACCGGTAAATGATCCTTTGGATAAATCTTATTCAAATCAATAAATTCCACACACAATATATATTTTCATGTTTTCTTCTGAATAAGAAATAGGTTTACAATCCATATAGGGTAGCTAGATTCACGAATATGTCTCACGCTTGATAAGTGGTCAACATCGGACACAATCGGTTATAAATTCTCAAGAGCGAAAGCCAGCCTTTTCTGCTTGATTGGCCAAATATTTTGGTTTACTATATAGCTTAGGTCAAATTATATCATACGACATCCTTGTCACGTCTTTGGACTTTTAAGAAAATATATCTAAATTTTTAGTTAAAAGAACAATAAAGTAACTCAGGGCTACGAAAAAGAGTTGTTCCAATTTCCAGACACTTTTTTTTGCAAGCTTAAGTACTTTTATATCATTTATATGTACTAATAAGATCGAGGTCTCACAAGGGTTGATAGTTCCCTCAACATCAACTGAGACCCCCTATATTTCTTCAAAGAGAAGATGTCACATAAAATTCAAGAGCGACTTTCTAATTCCCCTTCATAATTCCAATCATTTTTTTATTATATATCAAAGACATTTGTATGCGATAGAGGAGATAACATGCATATTGTAAAACCATGACCTTCCCAGAATAACATTATATTTGGAAGGAGAATCAACTAATATAAACAAGATATCTACAGTCTTCTTAAACTCTATTTTACCAAAAGAGAGCTTGACTTTAAACTTGCCATTCAGAGGGGCATTCAAACTTGTAAACCCAATCAATGTCCTTTTGGACTTCTAAATAGTATAAAGTTCTTATTCTTTCAAGTGTTCTTTTAAATATATATATATATTTTCCAAGTACTTGAATCAATAAGAACTCTTTTGATCTCAACTTATATAATACAAGCAATTATAACAAGGGAATTATTGTAAGTACTAGCTAACCCTCAAAGATCATCTCATCAAAGATACATAGATGGTATAAAGTCATTTATAAATTTGTAGAGATGTTACCGTGGTCCCTGAAATAAAAAACATATGCATCCCTTTTTCTTGAGAACTAGGTGACTCCAAAAAGCGAGTCTTCTCCAGCTATAGTTCTTATAATATCACAGTTAGGATAGGGACCCATATAATCTTTAAACTTGTCTTCAGTCTTCTTAGTAATAATAAAATTGTGTTTTCACTTCAACTGAGCTGTGGGATATGTAACCTTCATAGGCTTAGGTCCTCTCTTAGACTGTTTAAGCTCAACTTTTACTTTCATTTACCCCCACCCCGTAGCTCGGCTCTTGAAAAATTAAATGAGTTTCTTGTCTTCTATAAGTATTTTAATCTCTTCCATTAGTAATATGTGATTCATGTCATATGTTAGTTGTTCATCGCAATCATTATGCAATATGTTAGTTTCATCGCAACCTTCATGCGACCTGTTGTAATTGTTTCGTACATAGAATGCGATTTATGCATTATGATGTTTAGTATATTGTTAATTGTTGTAGAAGAAATCAGGCCAACCACCATATATAATGGTTGATTATCACCCTACATAAGGATAAGAAATGGGAAAGAACTCCTCGGGTAAAGTACCAATGTGAGAGGTACAATGTTTTCTAATCAAAAGCCAAGCCAAAAACTTTGATAAAACAGAACTATACAACAACAAGATGTAATTGCCCTTTGAATTAAAAAAGCATATGATTCACTACCAATGTGAGAGGTACAATGTTTACTCTAACTATTTGAAATTATCAGATCCTACAAACAAATGCTTCATCATTGAAAAAATTATTAATCTTTTGTCTTCCCTTAAAATATTTTTAAAATATAATTTTCTTTTGCAACAACCTAAATCCGTTCTTTTGATTTTATAGTAATTTAAAAATTTTGGTCTCATTTCAAATAGATTCTAACAAACTCTTGTTTCATAAACCTTTTTTGGCCAAAGCTATTTCCTCCATCAGAATTTTTATTTCCTTCATAATTTAAAAAATATCAATGTTATTATTTCCTTCATAAAGGAAGTTACACATTTGCCCTTCTACTCATTTATTCTACCTTCCTTCACCCATTCTATTATCCCTACCCATTAACAAATTAAAAGAAAAAAAAACCCTAACAAAGACCCAATACCCTCAGTTTCTACTTTCTGAGAGAGAGAAGCCTTTTCTTTAGTTTGTTTGTTTTTTCATTTTTTGATTAGATTAGATTAGGGTTCGACTTGGTTGTTCTCCTGTTTTTTTGTTGTTAGATTCGATTAGGGTTTCGATTTCTGGTGTTTCGAATTGGTTTCGACAACACTGCTCTGTTGTTTTTTTTAACAGAGAGCATGTGATTCCGAGATGGCCACTCGGAATCACATGCTCTTTGTTAAAAAATAGCAGAACAGTGCTGTTGGAAAAAAAAACGCTGCACCTGATTCCAAGTGGCCATCTCAGAATCAAGTGCAAAACCCCAGTTTATATGTCTAATTTGATTGTTTCATAATGTATAAACACTTAAAATAATTTTGTTGATTGGATAAGAACAAGATGCTATGAATTACACAATAATAGAGAACCTTCAATCTTCAATTTGATTGTTTCGTAATGAGAACCTTCAGTTTATATGTCTAATTTGATTGTTTCGTAACGAGAACCTTCATTTTCCATGGTCAATCTGCATTCAATCTTCAAGAAAACTGATGTTTTTTGGGTTTAGGGTTAATTTTAGTTGCAAAAATCACATATGTATGATTAAAAAGGGTTTAATGATATGTTTTTACACAGTAGAGCAATCTATTTCACTAATGACACGTAATATTAAATTTGACAACAAAATAAAGGTAAACTAGTAATATCATGTTTCAAGTGTTTTAAAATTTTCAAATTATGGAGGAAATAAAAATTCTCATGAGGAAATAGCTTTGACCACTTTTTTTTTATAATTTCTATAAAAGTATCAAGTCGTAACTCGCAAAATAACATCTTAACATCTTAAACTTAAGATAATATCATAACTATAACTTTAGTCAAACAATATCAACAGCTGACAATTTTAGTTGCATGCATTCGTACATAATTTGACAACATTCAATCGTATTTAATTCATCTATTAGAACTGTTTAAATCGTATTTATTGCTCGATTATGACGAGGCATATGTATTTTTATAATTTTTCATTTTAAAATATACAATAATTTGAAGATTTCGATAAATTTAGTGTATAGTTTAATGACGAATTTCATAGAAATTTGACTAATTTTATTGGAATCAGTAAATTTTGATTCTATATTTATCAAAATTAACAAGTCCAAAAACCCTACCGGTTGTTTTAGATCAAGAAATTATAGATAAAAAGATAATCATAATTAGAGGACGAATCACTTATTTAAACCAATTTTACTCGAATAAACTATAGTGTAAAATTAATCAAGTAGAATTTATATAAATTATAATGTATGCAAAAATTGTCTAGACTTACCTCATTAAGACACTCACCGATCAAAACTTCCCTTGAAGAAAAAGTCTCATTTTGTTGATGAGAAAAGTGTACAAGTAATAGACTTCTGCGTCCGAATTGAGTTGGTAGGAATTGAATGATAACTTGAAGCACTTAGGGGTTAGTAGTGTACCTTACTATACATGGATTTGCTCGAAAATGTCATGGTCTTGGGCTTCTTGGCTGAGTCATGGAGTTTGAGGCGCAAAGTACTAAGCTAAAATGTAGATCACATGCTCGTCTGAAGAGAAGCATTGGTATGCCCGACACTACCTAGCTTGAGGCTGATTTATGGACGTTTACTCAAGAAACTCGACAGCCTACCCACTAGCTTTTGATCAGCAAGACGAATTAAACTCTGTGACGATTTAACATCCCGTTCCTGGAGATACTTCGGTCTCAGCCACATCAAAACAGTTGGTACTCTACAACAACATTCTTGATTGAGAGGTTCCACTGCCGCTTCATTCTAAACTTGTAATATTTTCTTAATTGTTCTACCTTTTCGTAGCCATACCACGCCTAAAACCTTGAAGACTTTCATTGATTCATTAGTAGTTTTTGTCTTGGCTGGTATATCTTTCACAACTGAATAGTTCATGGTGATCTTTCGAATCACCATACATACAACCTTTCTTGTATACTATATCGTCATACCTAACCACCACAAAGTGGTAGATGATATCATGGAGTCGAATAAACGTTTAAAAAAACATTTTTATGAGTCGGGAATGGGAGTTCGACCATAGAGGAGCCCAACGTAGACACGAAGTAGGTTGCGATATGGAAGCAATGGGATGGCTTTTATAGTCGAAAGTGATTCTACTACCTCGAACTTGCTATTTTCGTTTCTCTCTGTGTTTTTTATATTTTACCAAAATCTTAGCTTGTGCTTTAAATTTAACTTTTCTATATGTTCTAAAGTTTGGCAAGCTGTATTATATTGACGAATACCACGAATAAAAAGCCTTTACTGAGCTTGGGATGTTCGTGGTTCAAAACTAGTCTAAAACGTTCCATTGTTTATTCACCCCATATAATCTATTTAAATCAAGTTTTTATCCAATGGGGACAATTAAAAATACCTTAAACGGATGAGGAAGCTTGTGCCCGGGTCTTTGCAGCCATGGCAAAACCCTTCGCAGAGTTATTTATGACAGCAAAGACTAGATGTGCAAGAAAACGTCTGAAAGGGATTCGGATCACCCTATGCCGAAGCGGTTTATGGGGAAGGAATGGGATAGAAAGGAAGGGAAGAATAAGGAGGCCACCACTAGGGCCAAACATTCTGACATCATGGCTGACATTGTCGGATGATTGGCACATTCGGAAGAAGTTATTGAACTTGGAGGATCATAACATATTGGACCCTAGACATGCTCGACTACTAATGAGGGCACTCGGGGAAGCTACGATGCAATTGGCCTCCCGGATTCGGGGATATGAGGATGCAAGATATGGGGAATGTTATAGCTAGATGCGGGCAAGCAGCAGAGAGGCTTCATATTACTCCAACGGATAATAGCTTGGTCAATGCATGTCCTTGGTAGGTGGCTCTAATCATCGAAATAAGTATCTTCTAATTTTACCTAGTTATATTCTCACCAATAGAACCGACAAGCTGTTTTTTTTACTTTGTTCATTATTAAAAATTGATGCGAAATATGTTGAAGGTTGTTCGAGGTTTGGTCGAGCAGAACAAAGTAACACTACCCAACTTTTTCTAGTTGTCCGAACGCTCATGTTATGGGACTTAAATGATCAAACAACAAGGAAGATGATGTGAGCAAAACTAATGAGAAGAATGACGATGCAGAATTCAACAAGGTGAAAGGTGAAGGATGGTGTCGAGATCAACTAGGTGTCTTTCATGTTTCTTTGTTTTGTTTGCCGGTTTTTATTTATTTTTTTCTAAAGTCCTTGAAAGGCCGATGAATGACTCATGTGTCTGAACCAAAATCTTTGGAAGGTCAACGAACTTGTTATTTTATTATCTTTTTGAGAAAGTAAAACTGTGGTACTTCTTCATTCATCAAATGCAACGTACAAAGGAAATAAATAGACAATAAAACGAGGTGGAAGTTACAAAATAGGATCCACTAATCCCACTTCTCTCTTCACTTAATGCCCGTTACGTAACTCCTACACCCACGTAAAACTCTAAGACTCAGTCTAATACTAACGGTTACTATAACTTAAATAAAACATGTTTAGATTAAATACATAAAATGCAACATGTCCCCCCCTAATCTCAACATGTTTTTCAAACCTCGACTTCAGCTTCCCGAGCTCGCAGTAAGATCCTCAACCCCTATTGCCTTCCTCATTTCTTCAAATTTAACCTTCCCCAATGCCTTAGTTAAGATGTCTGCCCTTTGTTCTTGAGTCACCACGTGCTTAATGATCAACTCACCCCTTTCAATACACTCTCGAATAAAATGAAACCGTACGTTGATATGTTTGCTCCTCCCATGTAGTACCGGATTCTTCATTAACTCGATGGCTGACCTGTTATCTATGTGGAGTATCACTGGTCCAACCGATTGTCCCGAGATTTCCTTTAGTAGTCCACGAAGCCATATGCTCTGACAAGCTGCTGTCGTGGCGGCCATGTACTCCGCCTCGCACGAAGATAGAGCAACCACTTTCTGTTTCTGCGATGTCCAAGATATTAGGCTCCTGTTAAGGTAGAAACACATGCCCCCAGTACTTCTCCAGTCGATAACATCTCCAGCAAGATCACTATCTGTAAACCCATACAACATCCTACTACTCTTCTCGTTTGCATAAACCATCCCATACTCAATTGTCCCTCGAATGTACCTCAAGATATGGTTCACAGCTTGTTGGTGCTTCACTGTGGGTTTCTCCATGAATCTGCTCACCACTCCCACACCGTATGAAATATCTGGACGAGTGTGAGTTAGATATCGCAGACTTCCAACGATACATCTGTACTCAGTGGCATCAACAATTACTCCTTCTTCATCTCTGTCCAACTGTAACTTATGCTCCATAGGAAATTTGGACGCGTTACAATTCATCATTCCAGATTTTTCCAGTAACTTCTTGGCATATGATGACTGCTTCAGTGTAGTACGCATCTCTCCTTGTTTTACTTCTATTCCAAGATAAAACGACAATAAACCCAGATCACTCATCTCAAACCGTTTGTTCATTTGCTGCTTGAATGTTTCGATTTCCTGCTTGTCTGAACCTGTCACCAATAAATCGTCAACATACACACCCACTATGAGCATACTCCCTTCTTTGTACTTCATGTACACCGCTTGCTCGTGTAAGCATCTGTCAATTCCCAACTCTTTCAAGCATCTGTCTAGCTTTGCATTCCACGCTCTAGGAGCTTGACGCAGCCCGTACAAAGCCTTCACCAGTCTATACACCATCTGTTCCTGTCCTTTCTTGACAAACCCCTCAGGTTGGATGACATAAACTTCTTCAATGAGCTCTCCATTTAAAAACGCTGATTTTACATCAAGATGATAAACTTCCCAACCTTCTTTCGCTGAAAGTGCTAGCAAGAGTCGAACCGTTTCAAGTCGTGCTACGGGAGCGAAAACTTCATCATAATCTATTCCTTTCCTTTGAACGTATCCCTTTGCGACGAGCCGTGCCTTATGTTTCACCACATTCCCATCTGGGTCCTTTTTTAACTTATATACCCACTTCAAACCTATTGGTTTATGCCCAGGTGGTAAACTTGTGAGTACCCAGGTTTCGTTCTTCTCTATTGTCTCAAACTCCGTCTTCATAGCATCTTGCCAATCCTTCTCTTTTATGGCTTCGAAATATGACGTTGGTTCCTCAGCCTTTAATAACATCAGCTCATCAATCAGCTCAATGACCTCAGTGTCATTATAAATATCTGCCAAAGGTCTGAACCTCTTAGGTTCACTGCTCGTGGTAGATGATGTTCCAACAGTTTCAGCTGTTTTGGTCGTCGTAGTTTGTTGTGACGATGTCGATGACTGTGAAGTCATGGATTGCAGAGGAGTTGTGGGTTCATAATCTGCATCCACACTGTCCCCAGTTTCTGTGTTCTCGGTTACCTCAACATAGCTCCCAGGGAAAGTTACTTCACCACCTGTTTCTTGTTCCCATAACCAGAAGGCTTCCTCTTGAAACACCACATCCCTACTGACGTGTACAATCCCTGTTTGTGGGTCAAATAAGCGACTCCCTTTTGTTCCCGGCTCCTTACCGAGATACACCACCCTCTTACTACGATCATCCAGTTTCTTGACATGTATCGAAGGTATCTTCATAAATGCAATACACCCAAACACTCTTAAGTGTGTCAGGTCCGGCTTAGTCCCACTCCATGCTTCATATGGTGTTCTTCCGTTTAAACTTCGAGTTGGTAGTCGATTGAGAACATAGATCGAATGACGCACTGCTTCTCCCCAGAGATACGCAGGTAGGTTTGCTCCCCTTAGAAAACTTCTTGCCATAGCAGCCACAGTCCTATTCCTTCGTTCCACCACCCCGTTTTGCTGCGGAGTGTATGGTGCTGTGTAATGCCTCAAAATACCAGCCTTCTCACAATACAAGGTGAATTCCTTGGAACAAAATTCACCGCCTCTATCTGTCCTCAAGATCTTTATGTTTTTCTTGCTCCCCTTTTCAACTAAAGCTTTAAAATTTTTAAACATCTCGAAAGCATTACTTTTCTCCTTTAACATGTAGACCCACATTTTCTTACTGAAATCATCAACAAATAGAAGGAAATAACGATTACCTCCAGTTGTCGTTGGTGTGATAGGGCCACAAATATCAGCATGAATTATCTCGAGTGCTTTCCTCGACACAGAGCTAGTTTGATGTGGGAAGGATTTTCTGGATTGCTTCGTCATTAAACAACCTTCGCACCTTTTAAGTGGTTGAGTCAGGCTTGGAATCCCGTATGCCATCTTCTCTCGCGACATTAATTCCAAAGCTTGGAAATTTACGTGCCCAAGACGAGCATGCCACAACCAAGTATCTTCTTCGGCCTTGTTAAACAAACATGTTGCTCTACTTTCTTCAAGACTGATCTTATATAGTCGATTCTCTGTCCTTTTCACCTTCATCAATAGTCTTCCACTCGCCTCGTGAATCCACAAATAATCCCCATCAAGTACGACTTTATTCCCTGCCTCAGAAAGTTGTCCCAAGCTTATAATATTATTACAGAGATTTGGGATATAGTATACCTCTTCAAGCATCCTTTCTTCACCATTCTTGCACTGGAACGCCACTGTTCCCTTTCCCTTGATACACACGGTCGATCCATCGCCAAACTTCACTTTCCCGGAGACACGCTCATCCAAGCTTTTGAATTTTCCACGCTGCCCAGTCATGTGATTGTTGGCGCCGTTATCCAAGTACCACACCTGTGACTCCTTTTGTTCACCTGCGTTTGTTCGTAGCTTTGGAACCAGTCCATCCTCCTTCAGAAGCATAGATTCGATATCCATTTGTCCGACCTCAACAACCAACAAGGCTGGCTCATCTTCTTGAATTTTCGAGAGATTTGCTTCTCTCGTCATGTCTTTCTCCTTCCTTGGTTTACGACAGTCCGCAGCTAAGTGTCCCAGTGCTTGACAGTTAAAGCACCTCACTCTACTTCTGTCTCGTACTCCACGAGTACTTCCTCCACCTCGAGTCCCTTCTCTATTGGTTTTCCTTAACCATTCTTCTCGAGTCAACAAAAGCTGCCCCTCGCCGCTTTCTTTCTTCCTCCACTCATCTTCTGTCAGCAGCAATTGTCCCTGGTGTTTCTCCGTTGTCCCTCGCAATCTTTCCTCGTGGGCTTTCAAAGAACCAACGACTTCTTCTACCGACATCTCTTCCAGATCTCCGAATTGCTCAATAGCAGATGCAATCTGTAAGAATTTTGTGGGAACCGCTCTGAGAAGTTTCTTAACCACATATGTCTCTTCCACTTTCTCTCCCAACACTCGAATATTGGTAACCAGGCTGTTCAGCTTCAGATAGAATTCGTCTAATGGCTCATCGTCTTTCATGCTTAGAGCTTCGAATTCGCTCTTGAGGGTCTGGGCTCTAGGTGCTTTTACCTTGTCTGCTCCCAGGTACATGGTTTTGACAGCCTTCCACGCATCCTTGGCCGTCTTCTTTTCTGCAAGTGACATCAAGACATCTTCTGGAACTCCCTGGTAAATAACAGCGAGTGCCTTTTTGTCGACCTTGTCTTCCACAGGAGCTTTAGGGTCCTTGGGTTCGATTGCCTCCCACACTCCGTGGGCTTGCATGAATACCGTCATTTTGAGAGCCCATGTAGTGTAGTTGGTTTTGCTCAACATCGGGTAGCTGAGACCAAAGGAGCTTTTGCTTGTCGTCTCCATCTGAAGTTATGAACACCTCCTGAAGCTCTGATACCAAGTATTATCTTTTTGAGAAAGTAAAACTGTGGTACTTCTTCATTCATCAAATGCAACGTACAAAGGAAATAAATAGGCAATAAAACGAGGTGGAAGTTACAAAATAGGATCCACTAATCCCACTTCTCTCTTCACTTAATGCCCGTTACGTAACTGCTACACCCACGTAAAACTCTAAGACTCAGTCTAATACTAACGGTTACTATAACTTAAATAAAACATGTTTAGATTAAATACATAAAATGAAACTTATTTTAATTTAAGTATTTGGGGCTCGTTTTGCCGTGATATATGGCCCGTTTTTTTAATGTTGCAGATGTTTTCATATTATCTTTGACAGTGTTATTACTCTTTTATGGGTATTGTTTTGGCTACAGGCTCTCAGCTCTGTGTAAAAAGTGCTTAGTCTCAATTGGGAAAACTGAACCTTTTTTTTTGGTATAAAAAGCTTTAAATTAATAATAAAATGTTGTACATGAGTTCGGGAGGCTAGTGCCTCATTACAGTGCTTTAATCCTGGTTGGATTGAGCATGCTTCTAAAATTAAGATTAAATTACATTTGTGCTATTGGCAAGGTTTGGCGGGTAGCAGGTTAACCGGTGAACCTGGCTTTTGTTCATTTGAAACGATATCGGAGATCGGATAGTACATGATGGGCTAGGCTTGTGAAGGGGGATTGTTTATTATTGAAGATTATGTCGTTCCTTTCCCTCCAAATGTAGTAGACTGTGGCGCAGAATGCCGTTTTCCAATGGGCTTTGTCGTTCGCTGTGTTGTTCCAAGTGCATGCTTGCTCGAGCCACCTGGGCCAGGAGGGA
Source organism: Limnanthes douglasii subsp. nivea (assembly GCA_036936605.1). Lineage (NCBI taxonomy): Eukaryota > Viridiplantae > Streptophyta > Magnoliopsida > Brassicales > Limnanthaceae > Limnanthes > Limnanthes douglasii. Next base: position 23,547,751 of record JAUPFV010000001.1, on the reverse strand, counting down.
GGGGGAAATGGGAAAAGTAGCTTTTGAGCTAGTGATTCCCATATTGCGCTGGAGTATTGGCATTGGGCCAAAAGATGTTCTGGGGTTTCGTGCGAGGTTTCACATAAGACACAGGTCGGGGGGGAGTCCAATCCCCACGAGATGAGTTTATCTCGAGTAGTGAGCTTGTTTTGAATGGCAAGCCAAGTGATGAAAGAATGTCGGGGGATTGCATATTTGTGCCAGACTAGTGAAAACCAAGGGATCTTGTTCCTGTTTGGTCTGAGGCAGCTGTAGGTGCTACTTATGGAGAAGGTTAGGCGATGTTTGTTGGGAAGCCATAAAACTTCGTTTTGTGGCGGGCTCGGCAGGCCTAGCATGTTTGATTATTTAATTCCATAGGGACTCTTTTATATTTTTAGCTATTGAGCTTGCCGAGTTGTCTAAGATTATTAAGGGGAATGGTTATGCGACTCCTCTCAAATGGATATTAAAAGCCAGCTTGCCAACTTCTATGTTTCTGACAATAAGAGCATCTTCGACTCCTTTGTCTTTCCGTGCTGGCAACTCGCCAAGTTGGATTCGAATTTCCAGCTCCCATATCATTTATAGTTGGAGTCCGCTTGTCCACTCCTCTATGTTTGTCGACTCCCATATCATTTCCAGTTCCCATATCATTTATGTGTTTGAAACTGGCCACATCTCCCTTAAGAGGATCGAAAACTTCCGTTATCATTAAATGTTTGTATAATATTACCAACATGGTTACATGCAAGAAATTTCATAAAGTTAAGAAATCGACCAAAGAGTTCTCGAGTCGTGGCACTTATTTAAAATGTACCATTTCAAACTTAATTGCTAGCTGATCCAATATTGTATGACATTGTAATAACGTGCATATGCTTGTCCAAGGGCATAATTTTTCCACAAGTTGAAAAATGCTAAGTAACTTCAATCTTCTGTCCCTTTAACCTCAGCTAGCGAGAGACCAAAAATAATCACCTCATATTTAGGTTTGTTATTGGAAGCTTGGAAACCGAAACGTGCAGTTTGGTGCATAGCTTTACCCAATGGAAAGGCCAAATAAATAGTGGCTCCACAATCCAAAAAAATTAACTCACCATTTGTTTGGATTATTCATTCTTGAACTTTTTAAAGTAGGATATGGTCTCTAGACATGACATTTTGTTAAAAAAGGTGTCAATGCATAAGTCTTATTTTGTTTTATCAACTTATGAGATATATCAAAGTCTCCCAACTCTACCGACCAATGAGTAAGATTTCTTAAAATATAAGATGTCTAAAATATACTCCAAACTACGAAGGAAGTACGGATAACGATAGAATAACCGTAAAATTAGGGCCTCATCTTTCTAGCTTTCACGCCTAAAGCAAGGGTTAGCATCTCCACCTTAAGGTACCTTATCTCTGCGTATATGAGGATCTTGATCACATAATAAATTGGTTTTTCACTTGTCTCTACTTCTCTCACCAACACCTCACTGACAACATATTTTGAAACGGTAAAATAAATGTAGATCGTCTCACCTCGTAAAGGATTTGAGAGAACCTCTAGAGATGATAAATACCTATTTATTTTTTTACAATCGTGGTCACGCTTTTCTAGCCATTGGAAACAACTGAACTTCGTTAACACTTGAAAGAAATGAAAGCACTTATTGAAGAATGAGATATGAACATTTTCAAGACTGATAACCTCTCGGTCAACACTTGGATTTCTTTGAATGACCGATGATGAATCATGGATGCTGAGACTGTCATTTGTGATGGCTTTACCTATAAACATCTCTCACAAAATAAATGGCCAAATAATTTTGCTTATGAACCCTAAAAACACATTTCTATAGATTAATTTCAAGTTGGTGGACTTTAGGTTCTTAAATATTTTGACAAAGTCGACATTATTAGGACTATTCACAGCATGTCATCGGTGTAAACCTAAATATTTTGGCCTATCTGGCTAGCAAAATATTTGTTAACCAGACTTTGGTATACTACACGAGCATTGTTTAATCCAAATGGCATGACCCGATATAAATAAATACCTCGGTCAGTAATAACGGTAGTAATTTATTGATTAGCATGGTGCATTTAGTTCTGATTGTAACATGAATAAGTGTATATGGTCAAATACACATCTCTATGGATTAATTTCAAGTTGATGGACTTTAGGTTCTTAAATATTTCGAAAAAGTCGGTGATATGGTCGACATTATTAGGACTCTTCACAAGTATGTCATCGTTGTAAACCTCAATATTTTGGCCTATCTAGCTAGCAAAATATTTATTAACCAGTCTTTGGTATACTACACGAGCATTGTTTAATCCAAATGGCATGATCCGATAGAAATAAAGACCTCGGTCAGTAATAACTATAGTAATTTATTGATTAGTTTGGTGCATTTAGTTCTGATTGTAACATGAGTAAGTGTATATGAAGGAAAATAACTTGTTACTTGATGTCGGTTATACATTCTTAAAAGTGAAAGCCAACCTCTTCTGCTTGATTGGACAAATATTTTGGTTTACCAAATAGATTAGGTCAAATTATATCATACGACATTCTTGTCACGTCTTTAGACTTGTTCCAATTTTCCGACACTATTTTTTTGCAAGCTTAAGTACTTTTATATCATTTATATGTACTACTAAGATCGAGGTCTCACGAGGGTTGATAGTTTTCTCAACATCAAGTGAGACCCTTTATATTTCTTCAAAGATAAAGATTGCACATAAAATTCAAGAGTGACTTTCTAATTCCCGTTGATAATTCCAATCATTTTTTCATTATATACCAAAGACATTGGTACGCGCTAGAGGAGATAGCATGTATCTTGTGAAACCGTGACCTTACATTATAGTTGGAAGGGGAATAAACTACCATAAACAAGATATTTATAGTCTTCTTAAACTCTCTCCTACCAAAAGAGACTTCGACCTCAAACTTGCCACTTAAAGGGGCATAGAAACTCGTAAATCTAATCACTATCATTTTGGACTTCTTAATAGTATAGACTTCTTATTCTTTTAACTGTTCATTTAAATATATATATATATATATATATATATATTCCAAGTTACCTGTACCAATAAGAACTTTTTTGATCTCAACCCATATAATACAAGCAATTATAACAAGGGCATTAACGTAAGTACTAGCTAACCCTCAAAGATCATCTCAACAAAGATATATAGTTGGCATTAAATCGTTTATGAATGTGTAGAGATATTACCTTGGTACCACAAATAAAAAAACATATGCATGCCTCTTTCTTGAGAACTAGGTAACTCCAAAAAGAGAGTCTTCTCCAGTCATACTTCTGATAATATCACAGTTAGGATCGTGACCCATATAATCTTCAAACTTGTCTTCATTCTTCTTCGTAATAATAAAATTATGCTTCTGCTTCGAATGAGTTGTGGGGTATGTTATCCTCATAGGCTCAGGTCCTTGCTTAGACTATTTAAGCTCAACTTGACTTTCATTCATTCTCCACCCCGTAACTCGGCTCTTGAAAAAAATTAAATGAGTTTCTTGTCTTCTATAAAGCTTTTAATCTCTTCCATTAGTAACATGTCATTCCTTGTATTATGGTCGATATTATTGTGCTGAAAAACGTACCGTCGTTTCTCTTTTCTCAATATTTTATCACAGGTAAAAGATTTTGGAAATGAAAAAAAACTTTGGTTTTGTCATAGATTTTCTGTATACTCTCGATTATCTCACTATAGTTACCTCCCCGACTCCACCTACTATTACGGTCAACTAGGCCTCAATATTCCCCTTGCTCAAGACCCGAGGGTTTTGGTTTCGTAGATGATTGAATCATAATTAGTTGTATAATTGGTTGAGGGTCATAAGATGGTTGGACAAGAGTCGGTGGTGGACGATATATACTATTATCGATATTGTATTTGGGTTCGAACGATAAGTGTTGTGAATGAGTCGAATAGTGCCTTGACAGTGTACTGTGTCCAGCAGGACAGTTTTGTGTTGGATAGTGATATTGTCCAATTACTTGAGTTAGTCTTGTGGTATGAGCCCATTAGGCCCATAGTCTAGTAAGTCTATTAATTCCCTATAAATAGATTACTAGGGCGACACAAAACACAATCCGAAATCTGTAACCTTTTCTATCATAGTGAAACTCTTTTCTCTGGCGGCGCCCGTGGACGTAGACAATTGTCGAACCACGTTAAATCCTGTGTTTCATTTAAATCTTTCATTCGCATATATTCTGTGCTTGAGCCATTTTGTGATAATTGCATAGTATTTTATAACAAAATTGGTATCAGAGCCACGTGGTGAAATTAGGGCTTTTGCAATTAGGGTTTCACAATGGCGTCTACAGCAACAAAATACATGATTGAAAAATTTGATGGGGGATCCAGCTTTGCATTGTGGAAGATTAAACTGAAATCTTCATTGGTACTGCAAGGGCTGTGGAAGGCTGTGGAGAATAAGTTACTAGAAGAGATGAAAGAAGAGGAGAAACAAGATCTTCAAGAAAGGGCTTTGTGCTGGATTTTAATGAGTGTGAAAGACAATGTGCTTCGCGAGATTAGTGGTGAGAAGACTGCTGCCTGCGCATGGAGAAAGCTAGGAGATCTTTACTCAGAGAAATCAGTAGTAAACCAATTATATTTGAAGAAACGTTTGTATGATTTCAGATTGAAAGAAGGTATGTCCATAACAGAGCACCTAGATAATTTTAAATCAATTATAATGGACTTGGAAAACATAGATATCAATATTGAGGATGAGGATCAAGCTTTGTTTGTATTGAGATCGTTACCAGCTCCCTATGAAAACTTCGTAGATACCATTATGTATGGTAAGGATAAATTATCGCTAGCAGATGTCAAAGGGGCACTGAAATCAAAAGAGATGAGACAGTTGCAGCCAGACAATCAAGCTGAAGGGGAAGGTCTTATGACTAGGGGAAGATCTAAAAGCAAAGCGAGTTATTTAAGAAGGAAGAACTTGAGGTCCAAGTCAAGGGTGAAGCACTCAAACTGTTATGAATGCGGTGAGTAGGGTCATTATAGGAGAGATTATCCGAAACTGAATGGTAAGAAGGGAAATCAAAAGGAAAATGCAGCAAACATTGTTGAAGGTGTGAACGATTCCGACGATAGTGAAAACATTGGTAAAGGAGATGTATTGTCCATGAGGTCAGACTTTGGGCAAAACTCTTGGGTACTTGAAACTGGCGCTACATATCACATGTGTCAGTTCAAGCAGTGGTTTGATACGTACAAGCCAATGCAGGGAACTGTCTATTTAGGGAACAATCATTCGTTGACTGTTGGTGGTATTGGTAACGTCAGAATCAGAATGTTTGACAGGGTTGTTAGAATCTTGACGTGCTGGCATGTTCCTGGGTTAAAAAGAAACCTAATTTCTCTTGGGACTCTAGACTCTCGGGGTTACAAGTACCATGCAGAAAATGGTGTAATCAAAGTGACAAAAGGCTCAATGGTATGCATGAAAGGTAGTTTGCAGAAGGGTCTTTATATTCTCCAGGGGAGTGTTGTTATGGGCGATGCTGCAGTAGCATCATCAGGGAGTAATAGCCAAAGTAGGCAGGATCAAAATAAGAGTTGGCATTGGCGTCTTGGTCACATGAGTGACAGAGGATTAGCTGTTTTGGGAAAGAGAGATTTGTTGAAAGGGTATAAAGCAGAATCATTGAGATTTTGTGAGCATTGTGTGTTTGGTAAACAAACTAGAGTCAAATTCAGAAAATCGGATGTAAGAAAGACTAAAGGTACAGTGGACTACATTCACTCAGATCTTTGGGGTCCAAACAGAATTTCATCCAAGAGCGGAGCCAGATACTACATGAGTTTGATTGATGATTATTCAAGGATGGTGTGGGTTTACTTTCTGAAAACGAAAGATGAGGCATATTCAACCTTTGTTAAATGGAAGATGATGATTGAGAAGCAAACAGGAAGAAAAATCAAACGTCTTAGGACAGATAATGGGTTAGAAAATTGCATTCGTGAGTTCAACGAGTTCTGCGAAGCTGAGGGAATAGTACGTCATCGCACTTGTTCTAGAACACCACAACAGAATGGAGTCGCAGAAAGAATGAACAGAACGCTTTGTGACAAGGCACGAAGTATGCTCTCACATTCCGGTGTGGGAAAGGATTTTTGGGCTGAAGCTATCAATACAGCGTGTTACTTGGTGAATCGGTCTCCATCAACGGCTATTGATTGTAAAACTCCTTTTGAGATTTGGTCTGGATCGTCGGCTGATTATGAACATTTGAGGGTGTTCGGTTGTCTTGCGTATGCTCATGTGAGAGATGGTAAGCTTGAGCCGAGGGCAAAGAGATGCATATTTCTAGGATATGCTACTGGAGTGAAGGGATATAGGTTATGGTGTACCTCTCCAAAGTCTCCAGGTTTTCTCATCAGTAGGGACGTTACTTTTAATGAGTTTGCTTCGATAGATAGTCAGAAGGAAGTAGGAGAAATGGTCGAATCAGGATCGGTTGTGAGTGAACAGGTGGAGCTTGAAGTAGAATCAGTTCCTAGCAGGTCCAATAATTCAAGTGGTTCTGAGATGGATACAGAATCAGGAGGTGAAGCGTCAGCATCAGATGATAGTGACGATGATGCGCCTAAACCAGAACAACAACCTTATAGCATAGCATTGGGCAGAGAAAGAAGAGATATTAGACTTCCAAAAAGGTATGTGAATCTAGTTGCATATGCTCTGTCAGTTGTAGAAGAAGTTGAGATGCAGGAACCTAGTAGCTACAAAGAAGCTATAGCAAGTTCAGAGGCAGATCGATGGATTTGTGCTATGGGAGAAGAGATTGAATCTCTTCATAAGAATCAAACATGGAAGCTTGTTGACTTGCCTAAAGGACAGAAGATAGTAGGCAGTAAATGGGTGTTCAAGAAAAAAGAAGGTAATCCAGGGGTTGAGGCATCTCGATTCAAAGCAAGACTGGTCGCTAAGGGTTTTACTCAAAGGGAAGGAATCGACTTCAATGAAGTGTTTTCTCCAGTGGTGAAGCATAGTTCGATTCGAGTTTTGTTAGCCATAGTAGTTTTGCAAGATTTAGAGCTTGAGCAGTTGGATGTGAAGACTGCGTTTCTACATGGTGAATTGGAGGAGCAAATCTACATGAGACAACCCGAGGGATTTATCGAACCTAATATGGAGGACAAAGTTTGTCTGCTAAAAAAGTCATTGTATGGTTTGAAACAGTCACCTAGGCATTGGTACAAACGTTTTGATACATTCATGGTGTCAAAAGGGTTCACGAGGAGTCCATATGATAGTTGTGTGTATCATCAAAAGATGTCAGATGATTCTTATGTTTACTTGTTGTTGTATGTGGATGATATGCTTATTGCTGCTTGTAGTATGTCACACATTGTGCAGTTAAAGAAGCAGCTTAGTGCCGAGTTTGAGATGAAGGATCTGGGTAGAGCAAAGAAAATTCTTGGTATGGAGATGATCAGGAACTGAAATTTAGGAACATTACACTTGTCTCAACGAAGCTATATTGAGAAAGTGTTAAAACGATTCAACATGTTTGATGTTAAAGTAGTTAACATTCCTTTTGCTACTCATTTCAAGTTGTCTGCAGTAGAAGCGGCCAAGGACGATGCTGAGTTGGAACAAATGTCGAAGGTTCCATATGCAAGTGCAGTTGGTAGTATCATGTATGCTATGGTATGCACACGTCCTGATATTTCACATGCGGTTAGTGTAGTTAGCAGGTACATGGGATGTCCTGGGAAAGAACACTGGTACGAAGTGAAATGGATACTTCGGTATCTGAAGAATACTGTGAACGTTGGCTTAACTTTTAACAAAACCGATATTTGTGAATCGCTGAATGATGTTGCAGGATCATTGGTTGGTTTTGTTGATTCTGATTTTGCAGGTGATATGGATAAAAGAAGATCTCTGACAGGATATGTATTTACTCTAGCTGGGAGTGCGATCAGTTGGAAAGCACAGTTGCAAGCTACTGTAGCTTTGTCTACAACAGAGGCAGAGTACATGGCGGTAACAGAAGCAGTTAAAGAGGCAATATGATTGCAAGGTTTGGTGGCAGATTTGGGCTTGGATAGGACTACTACAAAAGTGTTTTGTGACAGTCAAAGCGCCATACACCTTACAGGGAACCAGATGTACCATGAGCGTACAAAGCACAGAGATGTCAGGTATTATTTTATTCGTGATATAATATCAAAGGGAATTGTTGATGTGAAGAAAGTGTCTACACACGATAATCCAACAGATATAATGACCAAGGCAGTATCAGTTCGAAAGTTTAGGGAATGCCTAAACTGGATCGGTGTTCGCAGTATAGAGTGAATGCCTTAAGGGCATTTGGTGAGTCAGAAGAAGAGAAGATTCTTTGTTGATAGTGAAGAAAGGATATTCGCCTCAAGGGGAAGATTTGTTGTAAATGAGTCGAATAGTGCCTTGACAGTGTACTGTGTCCGGCAGGACAGTTTTGTGTTGGATAGTGAGATTGTCCAATTACTTGAGTTAGTCTTGTGGTATGAGCCCATTAGGCCCATAGTCTAGTAAGTTTATTAATTCCCTATAAATAGATTACTAGGACGACACAAAACACAATCCGAAATCTGTAACCTTTTCTATCATAGTGAAACTCTTTTCTCTGGCGGCGCCCGTGGACGTAGACAATTGTTGAACCACGTTAAATCCTGTGTTTCATTTAAATCTTTCATTCGCATATATTCTGTGCTTGAGCCATTTTGTGATAATTGCATAGTATTTTATAACAATAAGAAATATGACAATTTGGCACAACTCTCAAACACATTATCTCATTGACTTTAATATTCTACCTGAGCTAACAGAGCGCAGAAGGTTAATGCCTTGTTATTTATTATATCTTTACGTAGAAATCTAGGAAGAATTCATTTTCGGTAAGATGTACATGCCACAACTTCATGGTAGTCATCAACATTTTTCTTCGTCTCCACAAAGAGTCGAGTATAATTTAGGAAGTGTAATGCATGATGTAATCACTATCATCCTTGATTACCTTCCTTTCAATAAACTGATCTCTAAACAAGGATAACAACACTTTAAAGTTTTCTATTGTCACATGGAGGTACTTGATTAAACCATTTCAAAGAAGTTCCTTTAGAAGTCATAGAAAAAACTCGACAAAATAGTCGTCATCTCTCCCAAAACCTCATCACATCATTCTTGAACTACTCAAGGTGATGTTCCGTATCTTATGACCAATCATATTTATCCATCTTACACTGATTTATTTTATGAGGTATGTCCCCTGTTAGTATTTTTGGAGCAAGAGAGCGCCTCGTTGGATTGTATATTTGAAGGTATGAAAAGCCCTTAGCATCAATATTCCACCAACTATATTGATTGAAACGATGGATGATCTCAAGATCAGATTGGTAAGGACTCGGAATGTTAAGGTTTGGATAATAGGAAGGCTGGCCAAATGAATTATGGCGAAACTTCGTAGCTCCCAAGATCGCTTCTAAAACCAGATTTGGCACTAAACAAGGTAGTGTCATATGTTATTTCACTAGATGAGAAGGTTGAAAATGTCTTAGCTTTGGCTTAGGAAATGACTCTAAAATTATTTCTTGAGGTTGTTTTAGGGTAGCTCTTTTGGTCCTTGAGCTTGGCGTTGTTCTACTTTGGATCTTGTGGTATAACCTTTATCATCATGGCGTCCACTCTTTGCTTGACAATGATGTCGGGAGAGGGTGCGTTTATGGTATCATTTTTTAAGTTACTATAATTCCCAACCCAGATCAGTAGAACTTTCACTTTGAAAAGAGAAAGTGCACCACTAGTGTCGAAACCGGTGCCTCTTTCTGTAACTATCTCAGTTCAAAACCTCTGAAACGGCTCTAAAATTTTGTATTGAATCTCTATAAACGTTTGTTGTGTATTAACTTGGTAAACGTCTTATCCCAATAATTAAGGTATCAGACACATATTTTCAATTAAAAAAACTCGCTAACTCGATAACAAGAGCAGAACGAACTTCGTAGAACTGCGTTTAAGGAAATATTGGAAAAGAATATTGGATTAAGAAGACATCACTCCAATCACTCCAACATCTTTTAGATTTTAGATACATCTGATATAAGTATTTTACAATTTCTATTAATAATTTCAAAAAAACACTTCTGAATAATATTTTTTTTCATGAACAAAACTACTAATAAAACTCGACATATTTGATTTCCCTTTTCATAAATATTAACTGTTCTAAATATTTTTTTTGCCATATATAAATATTTATTTTGATGAATAAGTTTTTTGCCCACTCCAACCTATTAATATATATATTATTCTTATTGGGGATGCGAGGTTTAAATATTTTATTTATAAGTAATTAAGCGTCGATCCAAAACCCAATCTCGAGACCAGCTAATAACATCCTTTCAACACAGGTTTCATAAAATTTCAACAAAGAACCGTACCAACAATTACTAAAGTCATAATATAGTATGTTTCATACCTAATAATTCCACATCTATGAATAAATTCTTACTTTCCGTATTTATGTGTGTCATTCTATTATGCATATGCCTATGCTGGGATGTATCATAAAGGATAATGTAAGTCACTAGTTATCTATATATTACGATTCTAAATAAGTACAGATAAGATGCCGATTGAGAGATAACTCCATCTTGTCCCGATCAAGCTTTGATCTAAAGATCTAATAAAGATTACCCAATAGATCTAAACTTCGATTCCCCGCATAATCAATAAAAGTTTTAATCATATTTCTTCAGAGGAAACCAAAACCGCTATTCAGAGTGTAATGAGTGTACACAGAGTAAATTTTCAGTTTGACGTAATAGCTTGCAAACCAACGCGAAAAGGCAAACCAAACAAAGTGACAGGCTCAACCGAAAAAGTGTATATAGAAGAACTCGAACTCATAACCTTTGATCGCAAACATAAGTTTAAATCATACTTAAATAAAGCATATTAGACTTAATTCATAACAACGATTTAAAATCAAACAAACAAAATTTCACAACACAAAGTAATAAAATTTTAATTTTTTAAAAAGGTAGCCGAGTTGGTGGAGTAAGACATTTTCATGACCAAAAGTCATGCGTTCGAATCCCTTTACAAACGTTTTTTTTGGTTGAGTTTGTCCGCTTGTGTGGTTTACTTTCTGACGTTGGTTTGCAGACTATTGCGTTAGACTAAGTTTTTACCCTGTACGCATTCGTTGAGTAACGACCGCGAGTTCCTCCAAAAAAAATTATTTTTCAAATATTTTTCAAAAACCTTATGTTAGAAAACTTGTTTTACCTTGTCACCAATCGATAGGTTCAGAGATAATACTTTCCTCAATTTCATTTTTGGCTTTTGCTCTTATTCGAGTTTTGGCATCTCAAAAAGCCAAAATAAAGTTGAGAAAAACACACTTCTAAAATTCCTACTTCCATTCACTTTCTTGAGAGGATAAGAGAGCAGCAATTTGTTCAATGTTCATAGACATGCAATATCCTTCACTCATATTTTCTAAAGGACAAAATCTAATTTAAATCTTAAAATGTCAAAACATTATCATGTTATACTCGCATAAAATAAGTCTAATTTGAAACAGTATCCTAATATAAATTATTTTGATTGAACCAAATCCAAAGATCAACTTAACTCGAACGAATGTGTTAGAAGTTTTAGATTTATATATATAAACTAAACATGGATAATTTTATATAATTTTAAAAAAATACTAATATAGTGAAACCATAATTCTTTAATTTTTGAAGTTCATGTTATTAGTGATTCCGGTTCGTGATCTTCTAACGTTTGCAATCTGATCTTATCGTCAGTTATAAACGAATAAATTTTATATCCGATCATTTATCAATTTTAATATTTTTTATGTTCTATTTGTTCTTTCAAACAAAAGATCATCTCTTTCAAAGAATAAAATCTTTTTTTTCGAGATAAATATACATGATCTGAGCTTTTAATTCAAATTTAAAATTCAAACTATATTTAAATGAAAACCAACATTTTGTCAAATTGTTATTTTTATGTATCATAACTTCGTATTTATTTTGTTCGTACAAAATAATTTTAATTTTTTTTATGCTTAAACTATTTTGTTTTTTAATTTAATTTTTCATAATATTTCGAATAAGCTTCGTATTTGTATAATTGTCTCCATTATACATATAATATCTCATTATATGTATACTTATATTTATTGGATCAATATTGACAGCAGCCAAATATATCGACAGAAATATATAATAACTATTGAATATTCAATAGGAGAATGCATGGACGTGACAATTTATCGGATGTAAACATCCTAACAGAATGTAGAATTATATTTAAATCGAGGATTTGGTTAGATTCAGATAAAAAAAATGTTTGAACTTTATATTTTATCGGGTTATTCGGCGGTTGAACCCTTTTCAACCGGCGGTTGAATCCTTTTCAACCCGCGGTTGAACCCTTCAACCGACACGATAGATAGAGGATAATTTTAGTAATTTTTACCTTCAATAAGAGAATATATCGATATAAACACGTATGGATTTACACGAATATAAAAATCCTAAAAGAGTGTAGATTTATATTTAAGTCAATTAGGGTTGATTTAGTTTATGTATTTCTCAAACCTTACAAGTAATACATTCCTTACTGCTCTTGCTTTTTAATTGTGACGCCAAAATCATCAAGATTCGTCCTTGGAAATCTTGTATATCTTTCTTGCACTTCAAAAGTCAACATTCTTTTTGCAACTTATAATCTCAACTACTTTATCTGCATGCTAATACACACGCAAATTTATTACGTACGGCCAAGTAACCCTACAAAATTTGTCCTTTGGCTTCTACAACGAGTCATTTGTAGGACACTTCCTTAGTAACACAATTGTCGTGATCGTATATATGCTTCTATGCGTGAGGCCTATAAATTCCCATTGCATAAAGTAATTTCTTTAGATATATAGGTATATACTTTTTTGACGTAAACAATAATGGATTGGACACTACGTTACAGATTCTGAGTTGCTGGCATGATAGTTTTGGAAGTGAATAAGTTAATAAGATGGTGTGATATAGATTTATCTAGAGAGAACATATGTAGCTTCTCGAGGTTTCAAGAAAAAGTTGAAAAAGTTGACAATTTGTATGTTAGTGTCAAGTTGTTTCATTCTCAATAAGTCAAATCTGCTTTCTATTTGGATTAATGAGATAATAAGAGGAGAAAATAACAATAGAGGTTATAAGAGTTTTATTAGATAAGAAAAAAGAAGGGTAATAATTCATATAAAAATATAAAAAACAACCCTATAAAAAAATGTTAAACAGTACTGATCTATATTGTATAGTATTTTAAAAAAATTGATTAAAAAGTATTAGGAAATTGTTACGTGATATTTTGGACATTTTCCGGTTTATAAGGAGGAAACAAAATATTACATAAATTGCGGAAAGTTTTCCAATATGAAATGTGAGTTCAAGTGGCTGGAAAATATCAACAAAAATATACACCGAGATTTTTTAGCAAGTGAACTAGTGTAAGATAAAAATTTGTAGGTGTAGCCAACGATAGGAGGAGCAACCAAACAATTTTAGGAGGGGCTAATACTTCGAGCTAGTTAAAGATCAATAATTTAAACTCATGTAATGAAGACTGAGTGAGACTCGATTTTCAACATAAAAAAAACGGGGACCACAGACACATATAAAACTCCGGATTAAAAACATCAAAGGTCCTCCATGTTTGTCACTTGTAACACATCAGTCCTTATTCTTTGTTTCTGTAATAAATCGGTCCCCTATGTTTTAAAAACATAACAAACAGATCATTTTCTGAAAATTTGAGGGACCTGTTTATTACAAATTGAAACGTGAGGGACCTGTTTATTACAGACATGAAGGACCTATTTATTACAAAAAAGATCTGTTCGTTACATTTTTAAAACATAGGGGACCGGTTTATTACAAAGACAAAGAATAGGGACTAATGTGTTTCAAGTGACAAACATGAAGGACCTGTGGTGTTTTTTACCCTAAAACTCCAGATAGAGGATGACGGTAACTGACCAACACAACGAAATCGTCGGTGGTGCAACTAACATCATTAGAGAATGACGAAACCAATAAGGCGCGTCCCACTCCAATTCATCACCAACATCATTAGAGAATGGAGAAACCAATAAGGCGCGTCCCACTCCAATCATCCAGCGAAACCTGAAACAAGATTAGCGAAACCTGAAACAAGATTAGCGAAACCAAATGCAATATGATAGCGAAAGTGAAGATTCAAGTCTAAATCCATCTAAAAGGAAGTGAATGCCGTATTACGTAGCATGCAAGAGACCACAAACATTTATCTCGAAATAAGACAATAAATAGAAAAACACAGACCATATGCACCAAAAAACATCATTAAAGAATGGTGAAACCAATAAGACTCGTGACTCTCCAATTCATCTGACAAAAATAAGAAACAAGACTAGCTAAATCAAAAGAAACATGATAACGAAAACAAAAATTCAAGTCTGAATCCAGCCAGTAAGCAGTGAGAACCATGCCGTAGTGCAGAGCATGTAGGAGACCACAAACATATATCTCGAAATGAGGAAAAAATGATAAAAATACAAGTTGATAGGAAATGGGATAACAAATATTCGGAAACAAACAGTTTAGTAACCCCAAAACAAGATAGAAACATTCAAGTAACAATCTTGGTAAACGAATATAGACAATAAAGTAACCTCAAAACAAGATTAAATAGTTGACAAACTGACTCTAATATTCATTCAAGTAACCCCAAAACATGGCAGAATAGAATTATATGAAGACTCAAGCAACAAATCACCAGAACTGAAGTAAACACTGGCAATCTATGTTCCGATTCATTTATTTCATCTAATTACCCATAAAAACTGATTCTGATGGAGTAATTCAACCACGGGGGACGAAACGAATGAGGAAACTTACTAGTAAACACCCTGCATGCTTTGTAGAACCAACAAATAGGAGGAAGGGGAAATGAATCAAAACTATAGACTTAGATCTACCAATGTGGGAGCCAATAAGACCTTTGGGATAGCCTTATTGGTATAGTGATTGTATCATAACGCCTTGGGGAATAACCTAAATTGATAAGCACAATCGAGAAAGAATAATAAATATATAAATAAATGAATGTGAAACAACTCTGATACCAAAGGATTTTACAATGGAAAAAAGTTTTTTTTTCATGAAAGAATTGAAACTACTGAGTTTTTTCATAGGATTAAGTAGAAAATAAGAGCGGTGGCTCTTAAAAATATAGAGTATAGCCAGATCATAGAAAGTGTTACCTAAGGTTGGATAAATTCCGGGTTGCTAAAAAGAAAAGAGCGTTTCTCTCTCTAAAAATCCTTTCTTCTGTTTGAACTTTGTCTGCAATTTAATAAAAACTAAATATATTGTTGAAACCGTTATAGTGTCATATAATTTATTAATATGTAAGGATATTTTAAATTAGAACATCCTAACTAGATTTAAAATATCTAATTTGATGTAATTATAATTAAATTATATAAATATAATTAGAAGTACATCAGAAGTTACTCGTTAACATAAGTACTGCCAAAAGACTACATGGGCATACTTGAATCGGTTGATTACATGTATAAGTAAGAACTATTAAAACTCTTTAGGTGAATCTTAAATCGTGACTTACATGTAGATATGTCTGCTAGATCATTAGAGGTGAGATAAGTTCTCGATACATGTGACTATTGAATAGAAAGATATATGGGTTTATCTAAAGAAGGTCAATCTGAAGCAAGTTGATCTGAATCAATATGATCTCAAGTGAGTTGGAGCAAAGCATGGTGGACTAAAGTATAAAATATGGACTAACTCGGTCTCTTATACTTGTTACATTGCATATTTAATTAGATCTCATATATTAGTCGACCTATAATAATTGGATTCCCTATATTAATTGGGTATTCTATATTAATTGGGTTTTATATTTATGAGATTACCTATATTAAGGGATTAGGAATTTATTATAGGCGTTGATTAATGGGATTTAGTCTAGAGGTTCTAATGAAAAATTAGTATTTCCCTAAACCTATGTATAGTAGATAATATGCAATACAACGGTGTGAATATGGTGACAGTTTTGTGAGAAACATATTTCATAACTGAGAGAAATAAGATCCAAGTCTTTTGAGAGATAAGTGAGGTGGAAGATAAATACTGAATATAGAGTTTTATGAATCACGTCATATTTGAATCAAAGAGTGATTGAATATTTTATGTTTGCGAGACTTTTTGTAACAAACTTCTTTCATAACAGAATGTTTGTGGCCCATGGATATAGGATTATTTCCATAATCCAAACCACGTTTAATCTATTGTGTGCTTGGTTTTATTTTTATTTTTTTTTATTTTTTGCTAATCTTAAATAGGGTAAAAAATCATATGGATTAATAATAACACCTCAGTTCTTGCCTCGAACAAATGTAGATTTTACAACAAGTGGTACAGTGAACATAGATCAACAGTAGAAGAAATAGATTGATCATCGATCTGAATGCTAGAGAACAAATCTCTTCTAGAAACCAAAATCCACAAAGATGAGTTCCATAAATCTTAGTGTAAAAATATTTAATGGATCCAATGAATTTAACCTCTAAAGAATTAAAGTTAAGGCTTATCTGGTACATAAAGGATTGGTTACTGTTATCGATGATAAATTTATACAGTTTAATATTGTGGTACTATCTAAAGCTCATAGTTTCTTTATATTGAGCTTGGGAGATGAAACTCTATAAGAAGTATCTGTAGAGACTATGATATGGTGGATCTTAAAAGTATATTATTCTAAAAGATGACTCTGAACGACACTGTATGAGTGTGAGGGGCCCGTCGGGGAAGAGAGATTCAAGTAAAAGGACATGAAACTCTTGGTCTAAGTCCAAAGGGCCAGGATATGGGTTCAAAAGTAATTTTTTAGACATGCAAGAAGAAAAGACATATTAGTCAGAACTCACTGGAAAAGGAAAAAGGTAAAAACTATTAGAAGACCAAATCACAAGATGATCCAATGGTATCTGATGGTTGTGAGTATATTGATAGGTTAATGGCTTCTTATTCTTGCATGTATCATGATTAATAAGTGTTGAATTTAGGTGTGTCATTCCACATAACTTCCAATAAGAATTAATTTGAATACCTATGAATGCTTGATGGTGGAAGGGCCATCCTCGAGAATGATAAATCGTGTGATGTCAAAGAGATTGGAATAGTTCAGCTCAAGTTGTTTACGAAACTTGAAAGAGTTATTAATAGCGTAATGTATATACTAAAAGTTAAACGTAACCTTCTTTTCATTGGGATGTTAAATAAGAAATGGTTTAACTATATGGGTAGAGTGACAGACTTAGGATCCTGCAAAGCTCTCTTGTTATTATGAAAGCCAATATAACTAATAATGTGTTAGTTATTTAGGCATATGTAGTAGTAGATGGTGTGTCTAGTGTAGTGAGAGATTCTACCCGGTTGTGGAACTATCATAAGGGGAATTTAAGTCAAAAAATACTATACAAACTAAGTAAACAGAAGTTGCTAGATGATACTACAGTTCAGAAGTTGAGCTTTTATGAAAGTTGTGTTTTGGTAAGAGAAAGAGGTAAAGTTTATGTCCGGAAACCAGACAACTAGTGGAGTATTTCATTATGTTCATTCAGATATTTCGAGTTCAACATAGGAACGTACCATAGGTGGTGCATGGTATCATATGTTGTTGATTGATGACTATTCCATGAAGGTATGTGTAATACTTTTGAAGACCAATGATAAAGTGTTTGCTCCCTTTGTAAACTAGATGACTTTCATTGAGAATCAAACCGGGAAATTTTTGAAGAAGTCTCAGCCTGATAATGGTTTGGAATATGTGAACAAGGATTTCTCTGGCTATTGTACAATGTTTGGCATTTCTAGACATCGAATCGTAAGTGGGAATCCCCGCCATAATGGGCTTGTTGAGAAAATTAATTGAGCCATGTTGGAACGGGTTATACAACTCGTATCGTCGAAGATTCTTGGGAGAAGTGGTGAAAACGGCTGCATATATCATCAACATGAGCCCATTTACGATAATCAAGTTAATTTATCCTCAAGAGGCCGATACTAGAGATAAATCTAAGTTGGAACATTTGAAAGTGTCCAGATGTGTATCCGATGCACATGTGAAGCATAATAACCTTAAGCTAAAAGCACATAAATATTTGTTCATTAGGTATCCAGAAGAAATAAAAAGGTATAGGTTGTAGTGCATTGAACTTGGACGTCATAAGGATTCGATAAGAAATGACATGGTTTTGAATGAAGAAGATACTCTATTTAAGAATAAGGTGAAGAGTCAACATAATAATTTCTGAAATTTACGTGAAGTCGATGATGGATCTAATCAACAAAGTGAAGTTGGAGACGTTTCTGCCAAAGAATATTTTAGATTTGGTTCTGCTTCGGGGCGTCTTGAGGAATTTCAAAAACTTTATGATTTTGATGTAGGCCGATGATCTTGTACTCCATGGCTTTCAGATGATCAAACGGGAGAGCAACATGATCTTGATAATTATAAAATAGTGAGGGATAAAGCATGGATATCAAGCAAACAAGCGCAATGGTGCGGTTTTACCAAAATGATTGGCTATGCTTTATCGGTTGAAATGTAAGAAGATGTTCTTGAACCTAAAATAATATCAAAATTCTATCAAGAGAAAGTATAAAGAGAAGTGGCTTATGAAAGAAGAACTCAGATCTCTCAAGAGGATAATTACATGGATTCTTCTACAGCATCCGAAGGGTTAGAAGTTGGTTGGGTGTAAATGGATATTCAATAGAATTTTGGTATTCATGGTGTTGAGTTACCCATATACAAGGCTAAGCTCACGGTTAAGGGTTTTACTAAAAAATAAAAGGTGTCGATTTCAATGAGATATTCACATCCGTTGTGAAACAAACCTTCATTTAGGTTATGTGGTCAATTGTTACTAGATTGGATCTTGAGCTAGATCAAATAAGGTGTTACTACTGCCTTCCGATATGGTAAATTGGAAGAGAGAATTTACATGTGTCAGCTGAGAGGGTTTAAAGGAGGGAAGGAAAGTGATGTGTGATTATTGAAGAGACCCCTTTATGGATTGAAATAGTCATCGGAATAGTGGAATAGAATATTCGATTCATTTATAAAATTAATTAAATATCCTCGTAATTGGTATGATAACTTTATCTATTGGAATTGGGAAACATACATTGAGAAACAAGTCATTTTCTTTTGTATGTCGATAATATGATAATAGTTAGAAGAGCTAGGAGGAAGATTAAAACAGTAAAGACTTAGTTGATATGAGATTTTAAAATGAAGAATATGAGAGAGGCTAATCGGATACTTGGTTTGGTATCAGGAGGAACATATCGAATGGGTATTTATTCTTATCTCAATAAGACTATATGGAGAAGGTCATAAAGTATTCATCAATGTCCAAAGAAAAAATGGTTGGAACTCTCATTGGTTCCTGATTAAAACTCAATGTCACTCAGGTACCAACCGAAGCATCAATAAGAAGTATATACTAAAGATGTCTTTACCAATGTTATTGGTAGCATTATGTATGTTATGATATTTACAAGACCTGATCTTGCATATGACGTAAGTGTTTTAAGCATAATCGTGTCAAATATGGGAAACTAACATTGGCATGCACTCAAGTGGCTCATGAGATACTTGAATGACTCAGCTATTATAAGGTTGTATTACAATAAAATGATACAAGTGATATAGTGTTGAGAGGGTGTGTAGACTCTGATTATGTTGGCTTCATCGATTCAAGTAATTCTACTTCATGTTATCTATTTATTTTTCTTGGAAGAGTGTAGTTGGAAGTCTTGTATACAAAAGGTCGTTGTGTTTTTGTTTATGAAAGTCGAGTATGGTTTCTCATAAGCTATGACAGAAGTTATATGGTTCAAGGAATTATTGAGTAAACTCACTAGTCTGGAGCAAGATGTGGTTTTCTTTTGTGATAATACTAGTGCCCTTCATTTGATGAAGATCCAAAGTTCCATGAGAAAACTAAACATGTAGACAATAAGTTGCATTGTGTGTCTGAGATGTGATGAGAGAGAGCAAGTAAAGGTGGCAAAGATTGAATGCGAGGAAAATCCTTTGGATTCTCTAACCAAGGTATTGTGGATTTCTAAGATTACAAAATGCATGAGTATGGTGCAAATTTATGATTCATGTGATCTAATCTCTAAAGAGTAGAACATTGGGTGAAATAGGTCTTGGAGTTACTATAAGCCTAGATTTAGAATTGTTAGGTGTAGGTTAGAAGTAAGTCGTGAATAGAGGTACCGCCAAAGAACTACATGGGTGTAGTTGGATCTTCTGATTGCATGTATAGAAAAGAACTATTGAAACTATTTGGGTGAATCTTCCGTCGTCACTTAGATGCAGAGACAATTGTCGGATCCTAAGGGCTAATATAACCTGTTGAGATGTGTGATTATTGAGTCAAATGAGATATGATTTTATCCAAAGCAAGTCTGAAGAAGGTTGGTGTGAATCAGTGTGATACAAAATAGTCTGATCCGAAACAAGTTGGATGGAAGCATGGTTGAACGAAGCAAAATAGATGGACTGAAGCAGAATCTTCCACTTGCTAGGCTTCCTATTTAATTAGGTCTCCTATTTTGATTTTCTTATATTAATTAGATATCCTATATTATTTGTGTCTTTTATATTAATCAAGTTTTGTATTTATGAGGTTTCTTATATTAAGGGATTAGGAATTTGTTACAATCGTTGATTAAAGGAATTTAATCTAGAGCGTCTGATGAAGAATTATGGTTTTTCATAAACCTATAAATAGTAGAAAATATTATTATGCAATATGTGATGTGATTCAAGTGTTGCATATTTCCTGAGGGATAGAAACTCGTTTTAGATATTTTAAAAGATAAGTGAGGTGAGGGCTAAGCAATATATAGAGGATTTTATGAATTATGTCATCTTTTGTAACAAAGAGTGATTGAGTCATTTTTGTTTGAGATTGTTTTTGTAACCAACTTATTTTTAAATAGAGTATCAGTTTTCCGTGGATATAGAATTTCTTTACAATCTGAAGCATGTTAAATATTGTCTTTAGTGTTTGGTTTTATTACGCTTTATTTTATTTTTTACTCATCTTATACAGGATAATTAAATCGTTCTTTTGTAGATTCGTTTAATCGTATATCGGTTATTGCATCGGCCAAATGGTGACGGTTTGCGCAACAATCCTTTCACATTTCCGACTTGAATCCTCTCAAACTTCTTGTATATATACTAAAGTAACTTTTAATTGTTTTAGATTCTAGCTTTGTTTTTCGGGCTTATAATAATCAACCTCATCTGGATATTTCTAAATGTATAAATGCTTTACACTAGGCTTATATTTAGAATAAATCTTATAAGATGTTTTAGCTATATGAACCTTATCTGGTCTTAATTGCATATATCAAGTGAAACATTGGTAAACTTTAATGACTAATCATATTTTTACCATATATTTTAACGTATTATTTCTTATATGGACACACAATTCCTACTAGGTTAACTTGGCATCGTACAATATAGAATATTTTACACTCCTTTAGATATTTTAGAAGTAACCAAATCATTTTTCACCTGAACCATCCTATTACTTATAGTATTCACCACTACGGTCTAATTGGACACTTTTAATCTTTTTACGGGGTTAGTTTTGAAAATCGCCCTTAAAACCTTTGAATACGTGAATAGATTCCAATGTTGAATGACATAGATAGGTGTAACATGAAACATATTTATAATGATATAAAATACCATTATATGTTCCACAACACTGTTCCACGACACTATTGGGAAGGATCCACAAATATCTATATGAAATAGTTCGAGTGCTTTCTTAACTCCGTAAGCATCTAATTTTTTCAATTTGGTCAATTTTCATTATATATCTTCAATATATATGTTAAAATTTAAATTATTATGTTAAACGATCGCTAATATTTAATTTTACGGTTTAACTTTTTAGTTACACCAAAAACCAATCTTTATTAGGTTTGATTGATAATTAACTACAAATTTGTCAAAAATCTAAAATGAAATAGTTCAACAAAAATATTAGATAAATATTATATTAGTCTGCAAACATATTTTACGTTTCAAATATTCAAAGTTGATACAAATTATCTAGTTATGTTATCAAAGTTAATTGTCGTGGTTGTATATATTCGTTGCGTAACCAGACATGGCACCGCAGTAAACTCCAACAAAAGCTTGTACAACAATCAATATTTTACCGTGGTTGTAGTTAAATATTTCGATAAAAAAATCTAATTTTTTTGACAAAATATTGCAAAATAAATCATAATAACCTTTTTTCTACAACAACAACTTTAAAGAACAAGAAGAAAATAGTTTATGAACAAGTAAGGATGATGGATTTTACTAGTAAGACTAAAAACAAAACCTTCATTTTTTTTATTCTTTTTCTCACTTTTATCTATTGATATCATCAATTATAAAACTTCAAAATCACGCAAATAAAAGATTGCTACATTTTTTTTATTTTTTATATATTTATTAAAAATATAAAGCATTAAAATTGTATCGTTTGGAAATAGATAAGGGAAGAAATCAATCATATACAATATGTTATGCAGAAAATATTCATTGAAGTGTTATTTGAAGACAATAAATACTATGTCAAAGATACTATCAAATAGATAGTTATACCTAACATTATGGTTGGTTAAATATAGTAATTCAAATTAGTGAAAGATTGAGTTAGTTTATTATAAATAATATCGCTTATTAAATGAGATACTATATGTATTACTTACTAGGAATTTATCACATACTGATTTTATTTTTCTTATATTTGTATTTTTTATATCTACGTAAAATTCTAAATCTACTTTTGGATTTATTGAATTCAGATTTGTCTCACCATATTTGTGTCGCATATGGGAATCGATTCGTATCCTGTAACTTTCTTCAAAAATACAATAACAAAGGACCATAAGCAACTAATGAAAAACTCATACATGAAATAAACCAATAGATCTCAAAACACTTAATGGACCACCATTTGTTCATGTCGCTTTTATCGTCAATGTTTCTCCAACCTTTGATGTCCAACAACTAGTAAAGAACTAAAGGATGAACATGCAAACCATTTCAAATATGTTGAAGCCAAACCTGACGACACTTACTCTGTACCATAACCTTTATATTAAGGGATCATTGCCAAAACATCACAAATTCGTGCAAATTACTTTTCTGGATTAAAACCGCTGAAAACAAGGAAATTTTTTATCAAGGATCTTCCATCACAGTAGTGAAAATAAGAAGGATAAATACCCATACTTCCAAACACAATAGTGAAAATAAAAAGGATCATCTGCTGGAACAAAACCTACCCCAACATTAATAAAACAAAAACTTTGGGAGTCAACCTATCCCATCGATGGGTGTTCAAATTAGGCCGAACTGAAACAAAAACTCTCTAGTGGTCCATGTGGCCTAGAAAAATACCCACCAAGTCCTTACAATACAACCAGGGAGACAACCAGACTATCACTGGGTCCCTTCAACTGTACTTCCATCTATGCAGTGAAATTATATAATAGTCCTACCATACTACTCTGCAATGAAGCAAGGCTACCATTTGGCACAAACAACAACAAATACTAACGATAACAAGTAATTTTATTCACCTTGTATAAGTTAGTTGAACCCCTATGAAGCTCACCAAATGTCACAGTCGAACCTTACGGAGAACATTCAATGATGCATTTAAACCTTTATAGTTCTTCACAACCGCAAATGCAACTATCCAACCGCAAATGCAACTACAACATCAACAATATACTTACCACTTATTTGACGAAGGAGTTTATGAAAAAATAATTTACTTTCAAATGATGATGATTTCTTCAGCATTGAAACTCCACTACCCAAGAAGATATTATATGAGGATCTACCACTGAAGTTCGATAACAAAAAAATAGACAATTACAATGGTAAAGGGGACCTTGACCATAATATAAAATAATTCAAAACCAAGATGTTACACTTTGGTAAGGAAGACAAGATTTTCCCATGATCTATGGGGAATTTCTTTAACTTGGTTCAGTATCCTCTCTCAAATGGTTATCCACAAGTTCATCAGATAAACATATTTTGCAAACTTTGACTATGTAGTGGTTTATACAACAATAACAACAACAACAACAAACTTACCCCCATATTTGATGAAGGAGTCAAGGACAAAAA
Organism: Limnanthes douglasii subsp. nivea; assembly: GCA_036936605.1. Classification (NCBI taxonomy): domain Eukaryota; kingdom Viridiplantae; phylum Streptophyta; class Magnoliopsida; order Brassicales; family Limnanthaceae; genus Limnanthes; species Limnanthes douglasii. The sequence continues at coordinate 23,523,393 of JAUPFV010000001.1, read as the reverse complement.
TACCATACTTCATGATGATGAGAAGTTCCTTGAAACTGAAAATCTACAAGTCCTGGAGATCTTATATGGAGATCTAGCATTTAAGTTTTATAACAACATAATGAATAAATACAATGGGAAATGGAACCTTGAACACAACATTAAGCAATTCAAAATTGAGATGCTACACTTTGGTAAGGGCCATAAGATTTATGCAAGACATTCTCCATGCAATTTCAGAGGTAGTGCTTTGACTCGGTTCAATAGCCTCCCTCACCCCATCCCCCTCTCTTTCTCGGATGTATTAAAAATATCAAAATACTTTGGATGTCCTTTAAAAATCAATTTGTTAGCTAAAAGTTCATCAAGTGATATGAAACATAATCCACTGCGAGTAGAGGCAAAAACAAAGTTTAAGGGACTACACTTGAAGGTTTTTGGATTTAAAGAATGGGCTGCATGACTGATATGATTTGGTGGCAGATAAAACATATAGGAAAAGAATTCTACCGGGACCTCTGGAAGAACCTATCATGAAAAAGAAGATACTATTAGGGACTATTGGTTAGTACAAGTTATAAAAAAATCAACCTAATATTCATAGTAGTGAGAGGTGTACAAAAATAACTTTAAATTTGTCTCATCCATTGGGGATTTTGTTCGACAAACTTTAATGGCTTATAACAGATACAAAAAGTAATTTCAATTATACAATAGTAGATTGATTGGAAAAAAATAGTAGCTTCAGTTTGACCAAGTGGGGGCTCAGTTGTCATTTGGTTGGGAAGATGAAAAATTAGTGTTACACTAGAAGCATAAGATACTTCTATATATGTAACACCCAAAGCCAAAGTACCATTAGCCTTTGATCTCTCGGCTTCAATGAGCTTTTCACTAACTATTAGTCCAAGGAAGAAGGAAGTGCAAAAATCATATTATCCTGAGCTACTTTGATTGCATCATTGGCCACATTTTGTATCTCAGGCAAAAACATTGTCTTCATCTCAGCATTTTCCTACATTAAGCAACCAATCTCTGCTCTAGCAACTTATTTTCATGCACAAATTCCTCCAAATTCTTATATAACCTCTTATTCTCGGCTTAACTAGCAGTTGTAATATCAACATGCTCTCATTTCTATATGACCAGGAGCTCATTCTCAAATCGAGCTTTGGCATTAACAATTCTTAGTTCATCAAGTAAAAAGTGAATGACTAATCCTGGACAAAAAAATTATCTTCTTTATGTAACCTTTAAATTTTCAGCTCAAAGTAAATTTATTCTTCGTATATTCCAGATCAAATTCTATATGTATCTTTACAACAAATTTAGTATGAAGTTCAGTTATTAATTATGTCTCAGGTTTAACTATGACTTCCAGGTTTGTCTTCAATTTCTTCTCAACTTCATTATTAGCCTGAAGTTTGACCTTCAACACCTGGTTATCCTTAAGTTGATTAAAAACAGTTTCCACCAATGCATGAAGGTCAGAGATAGTAAGGTTTGAATATTTATATGTTTGATGCAACATCGTAAATACACTGAATAAATCTATAAGATATATTTTAAAAATCCAATATAGTAAAAATATATAGATCGAAAACTAAAAATACAAAGACAAGCAAGTGTAGAACACTCATCTTAACTCCTAAATTTATATCTTTTTTGGCCAACTCCGAGGAAGTCATATGAGTTGGTAGCTTGGTATATTCCTCTTGCTTGTTGAAGGTGTAAGAATAGAGAGAGTCTCGGGTCAAAGAATCTTTATCACTCATTTAGTAATCAGGAGTCTACGAAGTTCATACATCTTTTGTAGTTACCAACTGATAATTGGGTGTATTCATAAAAGTTCTATCAGGAGGAAACTCAAGAGTTCTATCAACAACATCAACCCTTGTTTTACTTTAAAAAAAAGGTATGAGCATCCTCAACCACCTTTGGAACTCATCAATTTTGGGATCTTCTTCGGCCTTGGAAATATTGGAATTACTTCCTTTAAGAACACCTTTATTTTATGTTTCATCTTTCTCATGCCCTCATACCGACTAGAAAAATTAGCAATAGTCATTGTAGTTGTTGTATCCCTCAATGAACTAAAACAAAATTTAAGAAAGAAATTCTTCATTTTTTATTTCCTTTTACCATCTTAGAGAGGAACCTCTTTGACAGTCTTAGAACCATCTTCAAATATCAAAATCCCTTGGTTGTGGGATGAGTAAAGTTAATTATAAAATCAAGCTCGCTCTGGGATAAAATTTCACCAACGACCATATATTTAGTTCCACATATTTTAACAGCAACCGAGACTTTGGGATCACAAGGAAGCCTAAAACAAGCTTCAATAGAAGAGGGTGGAACTTTATCTTCAGAAGAATAAGAATACTTTAACTCAACAGCATTTGATTTAATAATCAAGTGTTTTAAAAATGCATTGTCGGCAACCACAACCTTCATAAACTTAACATATGGTAGATTTATCTTAGGTTTCGGCTCGACCCTTTATATTCTTTATAGGTAAATTATTTTATTTTGCCTTAGTTCCAATAAATTCAGTTCTTTTGGATATAGGCTTAGTAGGCTTGGCAGTGACCTTCCTTGCAAGAGAACATATAACATTCTTCCTCTCAGACTCATTCACCTTTTTACATTTGGAGGCAACAAAAACATTTGAAGTTTTGTTAGCATAATAAGTTTGGTCTTCATTCGTAGTCTCGGCATGAACCATAAAACTCGAAGAGGCATCCTCCATATGAGGATTACACCACATTCAACTCGCTATAAACTTCTCTTAAATAATGGTTATACTCAAATATCAAAATAACTAAAATACATTTAAAGCAAACATAAAGGTACTTGTAGTGAGACACCCAAGTGCAAAAGAATTTATTATCTAGAACTCTAGTTTCCCAATCGTCTGAGATATAAAAGAAGTCTTTCTTCCATATTTTGTTATAATTACGTTGATTCGTCAATATCTTGGTCCATTTTCCCATTTTTATGCAAAATAAAGGATCACTCATCCTAACCTAAATCTTGATCATGGCCAAACAATTCCCTATGATGAAATACTTGCAACCACGATGTAATAGAATAATGGTAGGCAACATAATACTTTATGCATTTGGAATAAATTAACTTGGGTGAATCCCAATTTTTTCAAAAATTATTATTGAGTCTTGGATAGGAGGGATCCTAAGATCTATTTCAAATATAGAAATGAAAAATAAAAAATTATGAGCATAACTATCTAAAGTAGTCTCGTCAGGTTTAGAAAACATAATGCCAAGTTCAAATTAATACCACAATTTCTTTTCTTCCTAGCATATTATGCCTCATCGATATAAATTTATTTATGTCTAGTTAGACTCAAAGTATCTACAACACTTATTAGATTCCTCGGACTAGAAAAAATGCAAAATTATATCCGAATTGAACAACATGAGAAGATGAATTTACAGTCCTAAACTCCACCGGAGGAATTTCAATACCTGAATACAATACTGGTAGTTGATCAGTATCAACAATAACTAATTTAGGATAATTTTATAAAGAATCTCAAGAATTTATATTATCTTCTGATTTATTAGGATAAGAAGTCCCAAAGAGGGCCCTAGTGCTTTCGTTTTTTGCTATGTGTGTTATTCTCATCCTTACGAATTTCTCATTTCAAGTTTTTAGTTCCTACAGTATGTACAAAAAAAATTAAAATTGATAAACTTTATAAAGGTTAAATCAAACAAAACTTTGAAAGTCGATGGCTTTAACTATGGAAGAATATCAAAGCAAGAATATACAACAAATTTTCAAAGGTAAAAGTGGAGAGCTTTTAAAAAGAGTAAAAGTATGAAGACGGAATTTATTTAAATAAAAAGCAAGGGCATCCTAACCCTTAAATTATATAATTAACAATCCATATTTTTTTGGATAAAAGGTTTAGATCAAAACAAACCCCAATAAGAGTTTTATTGTCAATTGTTGCTAGATTTAATCTAAAGTAAGATCATATGCATGTTAATATTCTCTTAATAAACTGTGAACTAGATGTGACTATCTACATGATTCAACCTTGATATTTTGAATAGGATATATATATATATATATATATATATATATATATATATATATATATGTGTGTGTGTGTGTGTGTGTGTGTGTGTGTGCGTGTGTGTGTGTGTATGTGTGTGTGTGTGTGTGTGTGTTTGTGTTTAAGACACCCATATATAGACTGAAACACTCGCCGAGACAATGAAATAAGAGTTTTTATTTCTTTTTCAGGCCATTCACGTATAGAGAGACATATCATGTTGATACTGTATGGGAATGGCATACTGATAGATGGAAATGACAAGAAGATGATTGAAACAATGACAACTCAACTAAGAATAGAGTTCGAAATGAAAATATGGGAGAGGCTAAGAGGACACTTGGTATAAAATTTCAAGAGGAACATATTGAGAGGGTATCTATTATTATCTCAACAAGAAAACATCCAAAAGGTTTTCAAAAAAAAATGATATGTCTAAAGCCCGAGATGTTAGATTTCGTATTGGTGCTCATTTTAAATTGAGTACCATTGAAGCACCAACCGAAGTGAAAGATAAGAAGTTCATACAAGAGATATATTATGCTAATTTCATTGGAAGCATCATGTACATAATGATATATGTGTGGCATGATCTTGCATACTTAAATAGTATTTTGAGAAAATTTATGGGTCTGCTGGGGAAGCCTCACTAGCAAGCCCATAAATGGCTCATAAGATACTTAAATAATTTGGCTGAAATTGGGTTATATTTTAATTAGATTTACAAATCTGGTGAGATGATAAGGGGGTATGTTGACTCTGATTATGTGGGTTTCCTTAAGATTAGGAAGTCAACTTTGGGTTATATGTTTATTGTACTTAGATGAGTGGTTATTTGGAAATCATGTCTTCAAAAGGTTGTTGACTACTCATCTACGAAATCAAATGCTACCAAAGTAATTAAGTAAGTCATATGGTTGAAAGGGTTGTTAAGTGAGATCACAAGTATAAATAAAAAATGACTTGGTCCTGTTATAAGACTAATGTTTTTCACTTGATAAAAAATCCAAATTTATGTGATAAAAGTACGCACATAGATATCAAGCTTCACTTAAATTGAGATATGTTGGTAGTCAAAACAGGTCAGTACATATGTCATAGAGATTGTGACTATTACCTCTTGGCTTTAAACATAAGCAACTTGTCAGTTGTTACTTTGTGCCTAGAGGGTCATGTCATCCATTTTTTGTTCTATAAATAATGGAAGATAATTATGAAATTGTTGATTGAACGACTTAAACGAGAGTAAAAGAAAACATCGAGAGTTTTATGGGTTTTAAACAGAGAATCAAAGTTAGGAAATAAACTCTGAGATAAACATTGAAAATTCATTTTCTTTCTGTAAACTTGAGAAGTTTTTGAACAAAATAAGAATGGTCTTAGATGTAATTGAGAGTTTCCTTGTGATATTTCTTCTATATAAATAAGTGGTTGTCTTAGATGTAACTGAGAATCAACAAAGGTAGAATATGAAGAATATTTCTAATATGAGGATCAACGCAACATTTAAACAATCATCAAAAGGTCAGTAATCTACTAAAATGGGTAATACGATTCCTAATCAAAGATCTTTTCCGTAATTATTCAAAACCAATGTAAACTTTGTTCAGTATGAAAATATCTCAATTCAGAAGAAAGATCATCACTTAACAATTTAGTTTGGAGCTAGAGATAAAGAAAGATTAGAAAAGATTGTGAAATCAACCTTAATTGGCAAGTTTACAACAGGTAAACCAAATTCAGAGACAATTAAAAGGTTTCTGGATAGCTTTAACTTTGAAGGAGGATACAGTATAGCATAATGAGACTATCACCACATCTTTATAGAATTCAGTATTAAGGATGATATAAAAAATATCTGGAAAGAGAAATGTATGGGTAATTGTTTCAAAAATATGAGGCTTCTTAAGTTGAGTCCCTTATTTAACCCTAACTATGAAAATCCAGTCTTTACGGTCTGGATTAGCCTGCCTAATTTTCCTGCCTTAATGTACAATGAAGAAACTATTAGGGCAATAGGTAATGTTATGGGTTTTACTCTGTTTGTCTGAGTTTCTTATAGAAACAAAGCAAGATTCATTTGATGTAAAATTTGGCTAGAACTGAATCTATCTAAAGAATTGAGAAGGAATATTTAGTTACGTTTTGGTAATGATGAAGGGTTTTGGCAAGATATTGTGTATGGGCATATTCCTACATACTGTAAAAAAAAATGTTATCATCTCGGTCATGGATCAAATGACTGTAAAATGATGCCTCAACATCAACAAAACAATGACAATATAGCACAAGAGATTCCTAAAATCCAAAAACCATCATCACAAGAGAAACCTCATACCAGATTAAATTCCATGGTTATTAAATCAGATTCTGCAGACCATACCTCAAGAAATAAAGAAGGGCTTTCAACTGTTAAAGATAAAAAAAATGAGATCTGCCTTCGAGTCCTTAAAAAATGGAAACAGATTGAAATCTATAAAAACAACAAAAATGAATATTTATCTGACATCAATTCAAGAACTGATCCTATTCTGGTGAATGAAACTGATATAATTGAAGTGCTGCAAATTATAGACAACAAAAGTCTATTTACATAAGGAATAACGATATTGACTATCCTATAGAAGATGGAAACTCTCCCATCAATGATAATATAGGCAACATTCCTTGTTCCCATATAACTAAAGTGCTTGATGATGGGAGTAAATTCAAAAATATTGAAAGGAAAAAGGTTAAAAAAACCTAACGATTGGAAAGTTAAGGGACTAGTTTCATCCAAAATAATGCAGAGGAAGGGATCTGCTAAACCTTCCAACACCTCATCCTACTGACTATCTCTATTCTTAATTAGAACGTAAAAGGTCTTGGTAATAAAAAGACTTTTAGGAGACTAAAATCCTTCAAGAGATCTGAAAAGGCAAATTTTATGGCTTTACATGAGTCAATGATACCTCAAGACATTTTGGAATCTATCTCTAAAAATATTGGCTACTCTTGGTTTGGAAGGAACATAAACAACAAGATTTGGGTGATGTGCACGAATATATTCACAGTTGATGTTATAGCTAATGAGGAGCAAATGATCCATCTGAATGTTAAGCATCAGGATCTAGATAATAACTTCAGGGTAAATGTGGTCTATGGTAAATGTACAAGAGTATTAAGAAACAATTTATGGGACAATATCAGGGATGTAGAAGATGATACTAAAGAATGGATGATAGTTGGGGACTTCAACGCAATTCTAAACCTTAATGATAAACTTTCCTGCACTACAACCTACCTCAGAAGCATCGATGAATTTAATAACATGCTTCTTGATTATCATTTAATTGATCCAGGTTATTCATGCTCAAAATTCACATGAACAAATGGAAGAAAGTTTAAAATACTCGGTCGCATGTTATATAATAATGACTGGATGAATTACTTTGACAACACCTCAATCAAGCCCTTAGCAAAGACTTGATCTCATCATTCTCCCATCAACATATCATTATATGCCAATAATGGTAAGAGCAAATCAAACTTCAAGTTCCTAAACATGTGGATTAGGCATCAAAGATTCTTAAACATGGATGAAAAGAACTGGAAAGAGAAGATGGATGGAAACTCAATCAACACATTTTTGTACAAGCTAAAAAGGTTGAAAGTTGGACTCAAAATATGGAACAAAGAAACGTTCGGTAATGTTTTTTATTATTTAAAGCAAATTGAAGATGAAATAAACTTTAAACAGAACAACTATTAAACCTCAAAATCTGCAGCGGAAAAAGCCCTTATGAATAAAGCTAAAGATTATCATCGGGGGCTGTTGGAAAGAGAGGAAAGTTACTCGGAACAGAAATATAATGCAAAATGGTTAAAATACAATTATAGAAATTCTGCAGCATTCCACAATTTTGTTTAAAAAAATGAAGCAAAAAGAATAAAATAGTGAGAATCTAGGATGGGAATAAATGGCTAAAAAACCAAACTACTAATGGGAACTCTGTTGAGAACTACTTCAAAAGTCTTCTGTCTAGTCCACTTAGTCCTAAAGAAGAGGATGAGTTGTTCAATTGGATTCCTAGTGTGATAAATAAAGAGGATAACATTATGCTAATGTATATCCCTCAAAATGAAGAGATTCATAGTCATATCAACTCTCTTAATATTGATGGTGTTGCAGGTCCTAATGGGTTCAATGGAAGATTTTTTAAAGCTTACTGGGATATAATTGAATGTGATCTATATGTTGTTATAAGAGATGTTTTCAATAATCAGGTTATACATATTGGAGTTCATGCTACTTCAATCTGTCTTATCCCAAAGACTGAATCTCAAAGACGTGGAAGGACTTCAGACCAATCAGTTTATCAACAATATTTAATAGAAACATCTCTAAAGTTATAAACAACAAGCTATCATCTCTTTTGCCAAATATTATCTCAGAAGAACAATGGGCTTTTGTCAAAAAGAGAAATATTCACGAGAATATCATTATCACTCAAAAGCTATGTTATGATCTGAACTACAAAACAAGAGGGAGTAATATTCTAATGAAGCTAGATATTTCAAAGGCCTTCGATAAACTTATCCACAAATTTTTCCTAAGGATTATATCTGTTTTTGCCTTCGAAAGTAAGTTTTTGAACCTAATCTTTAAGAATATCAGTAATGTATATTCATCTGTTTTAGTAAATGGTGAGATGAAATGATTTTTCAAGTCTAAAAAGGGTTAAGACAATGAGATCCTATTTCTCCAAGTCTATTTATTATAGCAGATGAATATTTTATTAGAGACATCTAAAATGTTACTAGCAATGATCTATCAACTAGATTAAAAACAACGGGTTTTGGAACATACCATGCTTGGTTTTTGCAGACGAATTCATTATATTCTATAATGGGACTTCAGCCTCTATCAACAAAATTAATATATTCCTAGAACATTACCAAGAAAGATCATACCAAGAAATCAATTTTGAAAAATTAAAGTTAATAGTTCCTACTAACATGCTTCATGCTAGAGTTTGGAAACTAGAACAGATCTTTGGTTTTAAGCATAGCAATCTACCTCTACACTACTTACGAATTATAACCAATAAAAATAATAGAAAGAGTGATTTTGATGAGCTGGTCAACAAATCAGAGCCAAAATATTAGAATGGGACAGTGTTCATCTTTCCTTTGCAGGGATATTAACCCTTGTACAGTTAGTTCTTAATATTTTCCGCACTTACACAATGTAGAGCTCTACAATCCCTAAAACTACTATTTTGAGAATCAGTGTCCTATGTAATAGGTTTTTGTGGGGTTCTAAAGAGAACAAAAAATCTATCACCTGGTCTTCTAGGTCTAAGCTATGCAGACCTTATGACGAATGGGGTCTTAACTTCAGAGACTTAGCAGAGGTTCAAGAATCCTTCTCTTTCAAGTTATGGCTAAACTTTAGATTCTCTTTAGGCTAGATTTATGGCCTCTATTTACTGTAACCATTACCATTTTATCACTGCACCTAAACCAATCAAAACCTTTAAGACGTGGAGTAGATTGATCATTATTGGAAACAAAGCTAAAACAGTATCTATTGGAAGGTTGGTGAGGGCAACATAGACTTCTAGATAGATAATTGGTGTTTACATATCTTTTTATTCTACTTGAATCTACTGAAGACAGAACTTGGTATCGTCCACAACAACTTAAAGACTAATGGGCTGAGGGTAACTAGATTATGTCAAGACTAGAAGGAACTTTCTCTATTGATACCTTTAGAAAATCAAATTGAGTTAAACAAATGACTCAATCAAATGGTCACCTTCCTCATCTGGCTATTATAATACAACGTTGCATGCAATGCCATTAGAAAAAGACACAAAAAATAAAATATTTTCGAGAAAGCCTAGAATTCTATTACACCTAATAAATGCTCATTTCTTGTCTGGAGAACAATCATCAATTGGATACCTACTGATCCAACTCTTCAAAAGAAAACATTTCAAATGGCTTCCAAATGTCAGAATTGTGAAAGCTTGAAGACGGTTAATCATATCTTCATTCAGTGTTCTAAAGTGTGGGATCTATGGTTCTTCTTTGCTACTATGTTCAAAGTCGATATAAGCAAAAATATAACCTACATACACATGATAAGAAACTGGATTTGGTCTTGTACTAAAGACACACACATCAGAACTATTTTTCCTGCAGTTATATCATGGGTGATTTGGAATGACAGAAACAACAAAAAGCATAAAGATCGACCATCCTCTGTTAATTCTATGATAGATCAGGTAATACATATAATATATGGTCTTAATCATGCCAACCTTTTGAAGAGAAAACATTGGGGTAAAGATTCTAGAATGACATCTTACATTAGTTGTATAAATCACCTAAACAAACCTAAGAAAGCTTTATATCTAAAATGGAATCATCCTAAAGCTAACATGTATAAACTTAACACTGATGGGGCTTCTAGTTTCTCGGGGTAAGTAACAGGAGGTGGTCTAATTCGCGACCATTCTGGTAACCTAATGGTTGGGTATGAAAGATATCATGGTCAGCAATCCCCGATTGTGGCAAAATGCAGGGCATTGCTTAATGGTTTCTTACTATGTAGACCGAAAGGTATCTCTGCTCTAGATATAGAAACAGATTCTAGTATTCTAATCGAAATAATTCTTCGAGATAAATCTTATTGGTATCTTCAGCCTATAATCAAGTGTTGCAGAGCTCTAATTACTCACACAATTATAATCCATATATTTTGAGAGTTGATGTTGATTGGGCAACCAAAAATGTTCTTAACAGATGTGGTAATGGAGACTATGGTCCCGACAACATTCCTAATGGTCTTAAAGCTATCATACTTCTCAAAAGGCTTGGAACAGGATACATTCGAATCGACAGACATGATTAAATAAAATTTCGACAAGAATGAAGAATCATACCTCTGCTTAAGCTAAGATGAAAACAAATCATCTATTCTTCTTCAATTGCAAAATTGATCTTGTGTTGTTACTGTATCATCTTCGAATGGAATCCTTAACAAAAAAGGATGTTCTTCGTAAAGTATTCTTCAATTTCTTGACTGAGTCTAATTCTTCCAGAATTGAAAATTTCAAGTGGACAACAAATTTTTATTTTGACGCCTCTTATAATTTCATCAATGTATATGGTTGGAGCCGGGTTGTTGCTAATGGGCCGTAGACCTTTGTAAATGTTACCAATTCAATAAAAGGTTATTTAAAAAAAATGATGGCCTCAAATAATATAAATATAATGGTGTTTTACTTGTGTTATATTTTATAATTAATATCTTCAAAATATTATTAATGTTTTCAAAAATATTATTAATATCAATGAGATAATCTCATTTGGCAAGAATAGTATATTATAATCTCATGGCAACATAGGTAATTAAAGATAGTGGATGCTGTTGAGGCATCTTCCATGTACGATCACTTTTTCTCAATTGTGAAAAAACTACATCGCTTCAAAAGTTGAAAGGGAGGGATGCTTAGCTCACTAACATTTAGAATAAAAGCCAACACAACAAATAAAAAAAGTTATACGAATTTTGGATACGTAATCAAGTCAATCTGGATATAGAGAGAGCTTCGTGGCTTTTCATTTAAGCTTAAATTCGAATCAATTGGATCTAGGGTGAATACAAAAGAATACAAAATAACTAAAATAATAGTAATTGAATATTTATATGCAATCCTTTTTGAAAATTAAGTTTATATGAAAAAATTATCGAAACTGACACGAATAAAATAATGTAACTAACAAATACTTCCAATCTTATACTGAGAATATATATTCTATGAAACAAGTATGAGTTTTTAAATATTCTTTTATGAGATCTGATCTTTTTCTAATTTAACAAAATTAAAATACAAAACCCAAAAAAATTGAAATTAATTTTTTATAACTCCCATAAGTTTGGGAGGGTAAATGAGATCAGGCTCAGGCGTATTAGTTCATATGGTTTATCTATAAATAAGAGCGTATGTTTTTTTATAATCTATGTGTTTTCTACTTGGGTTTAAGTTTAGAGATTTATGATTGGAGATTTGAGATTTAATGTTTGAATTGCATATTTGGTTGAAGAAGATGTCGAGGTAGAAGAAATGTGAAGAATAATAATTGAAGAAGATGCGTGATAAAGAGTACTTGAAAAAGATTTATCAAGAAGAAGAGAAGAATATCAAATTTCTAATAATCAGCATAAGAGTTCTTCGGTCCCTCATTGTTGTGCTTCCTTGCGTACCTCTGGTTTCTCAAGAACTTTGGATTCATTCCTCTTGTTGATTTTTTTTTCCTCTTAAGATTTTTTATTCTATTACGATGAGCCTTTTCGGACTGGTTGTGAGCGGTGTAAATGTTGATTTCAGATGAATAAATCTCAGACAAAAGCTATGAAAAGCTTCGATAATTTTATTAGGTAATATAAATGACTATTAAATAGTCAGTAAACTGACACCTAAGAAGAGAAACTGAAAGGACAATAAAAAAAACGGAAACACAATTAAATGACACAAACTTGAAGTGGAGTGTAACTCCTATCTTGACAAAATAAAACATTAAAGTCCTAACACTTATTAGATACCTCTGTTGGTAGATGCATCTCTGTTGTGTCCTTTGCTAGTAGATGCACTATTGGATCCCTCAAATAAAACATTAAATTCCTAACATTACTTCCCCTAAACTGAAAGCAATAGCTTCAGTTTATCTTCTCGCAAACTCCAAGTTTCTCTCTTAATCGAACAAAAGCTTCCAACTTCAATGGTTTAGTTAATATGTCTGCAACCTGATCATTGGTACCATAATGAACCAATTTCACAATTTCATCTTTGACAAGATCCCTCAAAAAATGGAACCTAACATCAATATGCTTGCTACGACCATGAAGAACAGGGTTCTTTGATAGTTTAAGTGTTGAGTTGTTATCACACATAATCGTAGTGCAACCTGACTGCATCATACCAATTTCTTCTAAAATCCTTCTCATCCAAATACATTGACAAGCACAAAATGATGCAGCTATGAACTCAGCTTCAGTGGTGGATAGAGTGACTACCGGTTGTTTCTTTGAAGCCCAAGAAACTGCTCCTCCACTCAATAAGAAAGCATATCCACTTGTGCTTCGTCTATTATCAATGTCTCCAACATAATCACTATCAGTATAGACACTCAACTCCTCCAACATTCCCTTTTTGTAAAACACACCGAATCCAGTCGTTCCTCTTATGTACCTTAGCACACGCTTTGCTACTTGCATATGTTCCTCTCTAGGATCAGACATGTATCTGCTCAATAGACAAACCACAAAAATCAGATCAGGCCTTGTCGTTGTGATATACATTAAACTTCCAATGAGTTGTTTATATATTGTGGAATCAACTTTCTTAGCATCACTATCTTTTGATAACTTCACTCCGGGCACAATAGGATTCTTGACATCATTTCCGTTATGCAGATTAAACCTTTCAAGAATCTCTCCAGCATATTTCTTTTGATGGATGAAGATTCCATCACCATCCTGTGTCACCTCAACACCCAAAAAATACTTCATTTTCCCCAAATCAGTCATCTCAAAATCCTTTTTCATCGATAATTTAAACTCCTCAAGCATATTTTCATCATTTCCTCTAAAGATTAAATCATCTACATAAAGACTAACAATAATGATCTTGTTTCCTCCATCACTTTTCACGAATAGTATGTTGAAATCCTTCTCTAACAAAGTATGCCTCAATTTTACTGTACCAAGCTCTTAGAGCTTGTTTTAAACCATATAAAGCCTTCACCAACTTGTAAACCTTGTGTTCTTCTCCTTCCTTTATGTATCCTTGCGGTTGATCTACAAACACATCTTCTGTTAGTTCGCCGTAAAGAAACGCACTCTTTACGTCTAACTGATAAACACACCAATACTTTTGAGCTGCTACAGCTAGCATCGTACGAATAGCATCCCAACGCGCCACAGGAGCAAAGACTTCACTGTAATCTACTCCTTCTTCTTGCGCATAGCCTTTGACCACCAATCTAGCTTTTTATTTTTCAACCTCTCCCTTCTCGTTGAGCTTGGTTTTATAAAGCCATTTAACACCAATTCTCTTTGCTCCATTTGGAAGATTTGTGAGAAACCAAGTTCCGTTCTTTTCTATTGACTCCAACTCTGTCTTCATAGCATTAGCCATTTTTTCTTCCTTAATAGCTTCATTGAATGTTACAGGATCATCGCTTGACATAAACATTACAAGACCCAAAACTTCTTCTTCTTCCTCCCATCCGGTCTCGTAATCTTACAAATAAGCTGGTCTTCTTCTGATTCTCTGAGGCCTAAGAGATTCTGCTGGATTCAAAACTTCTTCTTCTTCATTTATTTGCTCTGTTTCAGGCTCATGAGTCACTTCTTCAACATTCTCCTCAGCTTCGGTTTCTCTATCCTCCCAGATTAATTGCTCAGCCTCTAATTCTTTTGTTTTATGTCCCCAATCCCAGCTTTTCTCTTCTTCGAAAATCACATCCCTACTTGTAATGACCTTTTTTGTTTTTGGGTTGTATAGGCGATAACCCTTGGATTCGCTGCTTACTCCAATAAACACACATATGTTGCTTTTATCATCAAGTTTTTTTCTTTTCTGATTTGGAGCATGGACATGAGCGATACAACCAAAAATTCTAAAGTAATCAACTCTAGGCTTTATTCCACTCCACATTTCTTCAGGTGTTTTTCCTTGTATCACGGAAGTTGGACTTCGATTCAAGACATGTATAGCCCATTTTGATGCTTCCGCCCAAAAATGTTTAGGAACTCCTTTATCATTCAAAATACACCGCACCATATTCATTATTGTCCTGTTCTTGCGCTCAACAATTCTGTTTTGCTGCGGAGTGAAAGTTGTAGTGAGTTGTCTGCTAATTCCGGCTTCCTCACAAAAATCAGTGAACTCATTTGAAGTGAATTCAACGCCTCTGTCCGTTCGTAACATGCTAGCGTTTCTCCACTCTCTTTCTCTACATGGATCTTGAATCGAGTAAAGAATATAAAAGCTTCCGACTTTAATGACAAAAAATATATCCATACCTTTCGACTAAAGTTATCGATGAAAGTAAGAATATATCTCTTGTCGGAGTTCGATGCTGGAGAAATTGGCCCACATATATTAGAATGTACCAGCTGCAACCTCCTTGACGAACGCCACAAACTTTGTTTAGGGATACTCTCACGATTTTGTTTACCAACAAAACAGCTAACACATTTCTCAGCTTCGTTGGTGCTCAGATGTGGTATCCCTTTGACCATATTCTGATATTTGAGAGTTCTTAAACCTTTGTAACTTAAGTGCCCATACCTTCGATGCCAAAGTTTAAGCTCATCCATTAATATTATTTTCAAACATTTCTCAGCCGTAAACAAGTTACCTTTTGAGGCCAAAATCTTGAACAATTTATTTTCCGTCATTTTTGCCTGCATAACCAGCCCTAACTCCGGGTGATAAAGCTTTCATACTTCATGATGTATCAAAATCTTGCAGCCCTTTTGTACAAGTTGTCCCAAGCTTACCAAGTTACTCGTTAATTCTGGTACTAGATATACATCTGAAATGACATGAGTCCTTCCATTGACATGTAAAGTTACATCACCTTTTCCAATTACCGAAAGAATAGAATTGTTACCGAGTTTTACGGAGGATTGAAACTCTTCATCAAGCTTTGAAAACCATGATTTGTCTCCTGTCATGTGGTTGGAACAGCCTGAATCAAGATACCGCACAAATTTTCTTTCTTCTGGAACTGGTGTGTACGCCATTAACAAAACATCACCTTCCTCTTCTCCAATCTCTGCATAGTTCGTCTTCTCTTCCATAGGAAATTCGTATGAAAAAATTACAAGTTTGTAACAACGGTAGCATTCCACCGTTTCCTTGTTAAATCTACCTCTTCCTCTTCCTCGACCAAATTGTCTTCCTCTGCCTCTTCCATTTCGATACTCGTATGAAACTTTGAGTACCTGTTCTTCTTCTACTATTCTTGGCTTTCTCATTTTCTGCTCATGAACAAGTAATGAGCTTTGCAAGGTATCGAATGATGAACTGTCAATATCTTTCGATTCTTCAATTGAACACACAATGTAGTTGAAGTTTTCAGTCAGAGTTCACAAGATCGTTTCCACAATTTTGACATCTTGCATATCATCCCCACAGTTTCTCATGTCGTTTGCTACCACCATCACCCTTGTGAAGTAATTGGAGATGGATTCTCCATTTTTCGTCTCCAGCAATTCAAACGTTCTCCTCAAAGTTTGTAACAACGCACGCTTCACTTTTGCATTTCCGTGATATTTGGTCTTCATAGAATCCCACAACTACTTTGACGTCTCTTTCAAAGTTATCGTCTTAAGAATTGATTTGTCAATCGCATTGAATAAATAATTCTTTGCCTTCAAATCCTTTAACCTTGCATCGGCAAGGGTCTTCTTCTCTGCTTTGGTCAATCCTTCTTTGTTAATTGGCTCATCAATTCCATCTTCCACAACATCAAAATACTCCTTTGACCGAAGAAGATTTTACATAAGGAGACTCCAATGGTCATAATCTCCATCGAATTTTGGTATACAAGGTTGCCCAAAATTACTCGATTCTCCCATCTTTTCTATGTGTTTGCTCTCTTTCTCTTTTAATTTAATGGCTCTGATACCAAATTTGTTGATTTCAGATGAATAAATCTCAGACAAAAGCTATGAAAAGCTTCGATAATTTTATTAGGTAATATAAATGACTATTAAATAGTCAGTACACAAAATGAAATTGACACCTAAGAAGAGAAACTGAAAGGACAATAAAAAAAACGGAAACACAATTAAATGACACAAACTTGAAGTGGAGTGTAACTCCTATCTTGACCAAATAAAGCATTAAAGTCCTAACACTTATTAGATACCTCTGCTGGTAGATGCATCTCCGTTGTGTCCTTTGCTAGTAGATGCACTATTGGATCCCTCAAATAAAACATTAAATTCCTAACAGTAAAGAAAACGTATGAATAAGTTTTAAAGACTGAAGACAACTTGCGGATTTCTTTACATACATCATTTGAAGATGATATTTTTACAAAGGCTCAGTCAACAGCACGGTTTCATTTTCTTTGTGACAAACTTTCAATGTTCATAATACATTGTGAGTTGAGAGAGGGTGTTAGAGATGTTAGGTCTAAACTCATTAGTTCATATGTTTTATTTATTTAATAAGAGCTTATACTCTTTGTAATCTATATGCTTTCTAAATAATAAAACACTAACCGTCTTTCTTTCTTTATATTTGTGTACAATGATTAATTTATGATTTCATAACATAAGATAAATTTTATTAGATAAAAAAATAATTCATGATACAAATTTATAATTATGCAAAACATATTGATTAATTTATCTAATGATAAATATAATATAAATATATTAACCAATTTGTTTAATCATAAGGTCAATTATTTTTGGAAGGTTATTAGGTCAATATGAGAATAAGTAATTAATTTTTTATAAAAGGTAAAAGATAAGTGAACTTCTTAAGTAATGTTTAGAGAGACTCACACAAGATATATCCATTTATTAAAAGCTCTTAAAAGACTATTTGTTGAGAAAATAAGCATTAATGTGCCTAATGGGCTGAATGTAATTCAAGCCCAAATTAAAAGTGTCATTAGCCCGTACAATATTCATAAACTCATAAAGAAAATAAAATTAATTAAATAAACTATACTAATTTTAAATAAGTAAATAAATACATGTTAAATAAAGGTAAAATCATATGTTTGTCCGATCTACCCCTCGAACAATTATGTCATTACCAAATATCTCATTTAGCTCTCACAAAAGTATTTATGCGGAGGGCTAACATACAAGCTCTTCGTATATGGGTCCAAATACCTTTATTCACCCTTTCGAATTTCACTTATACTCGTCATACATTGATTTGTCTCATGGAGCTATTCAGATATACTTGTCATATTCTTCTTGTGATGTTTAATAGGATGTACCTCAAAACACGTGTCACTCACTCATTGGACCCAAAATTTTCCTCAGTAATAGGTGAAGCATGTCAACAGTTTGACACGGTTCCACTCCCCTAGAAATTATAAGCTTTTGTGACTTTTCCACGTCTCTAGAATAATACTTGGTGGATTTCTCTAAAAAAATTATCAAAGCTCTCCCCTTATTTTCCTATTATAATAAAATTCTAGAGAGAGAAAATTAACTTGTAGCTTTCTTACCACTGCAAAATTAAGGTGTGGTAACGTTGTTTTCACCGTCTACCATAATTACCACTACAAATTCAGTTTCCGATAATATATTTTCTTAATTTGCATCAGATAAAGCCAAAGATAAGAAGAAAGTAAGGTTAGCTGCAAGACTACCCGAATCATTAGCAAAGTAACTATTTACAAAACAATTGACTACAGGGTGTATATCCATACAACAGACACGGTATCGCAAGGGAACCCTCTTCTACCGTCCAATCATTCCATTAAGAAGACATCTCTCAGGACCAACGTAATCCCAATGAGTGACTAGTTGTAGACACCCATCCACATTCAAAGCTATGGGTTCTGATATCGAATAAGACGCGCCTCCAAACTCGTCCCGACATGCCAAAGTTACCATAACCCATCCTTCCAAAAGTAAAAATCTTCCCCAACAGGCTTAATCTTTCCTTTACTCACAGTTGAAGCAACCAAGTAGGAAAAATTACAGTTTATCACCGAACAGCACCTCCGGAACTAACCCGAAGGTGTTTGTCGATGAAAAGAAAGATGTGGGTGAGAAATATTATTTGGAGACATTTTGCCAATCTAAGGAGAATGTTGAGAATCCAAAAGAAGTCAGAAATAAAACTCTGCAAGGCTAAATTCATCAAAGGTGGCCAATCTAAAGCTACCAAAGTGGAAGAAGAAGAGCTTTCATCGTCGTTGGTTGGACGTGTAAGGCCCAACTTTCAGAAGGTAATCCATAAGTATCTTTTGACCCTTGATAAAATCACCTTACAACTAATTTCGGGATAATGAATTGAACACATTGCACGAGAAGTGGGGATTTTCGAAGGAGGTGAAAGGTCTGATTACCTAAGCAAGGCACGCCACCTATGAATTATGGTCCAAGGGAATTAGTTATTTATCCGGACGTGCTGAACTAGTGTCTTCGGTTTCCCTTAGACTCGGAAGTCGTCAACTATTTTGATTTGGTGGGACTACGCCTAAGACAGGCTAGTGTGAATGCTTGGTTTACCCTGATATCTTATAGCATGACATCTTGGTTATTAAAAAATTGAATGCCAATGAAGCAATTTGATGCCATCGTTGGATCATCAAAAAAGCTATGAATTCTTTTGTATTTTTAATATGGCGATGAGTACAAAATCGTGGATGACTTGTTGGAGGCTGAAAATTATGGAAATACAGTTTCTCTTAGTTAGTGGTTGGTAGGAGAATGGGAAGAAGATAACTTTGAAGGATAATATGTGCTGGATCACCCGATTTTGGAAGACCACGGGTAGTTCTTCGAATTTCTTATTACTTCTTTATATGTTATCTTCTATATTTGTAACTTACATCGAATTTTCTTTTGCAACAACAATATGTATCATTCGGATGATTATTTCATGGTTAAGAAACTGTACCAATTGATGGAGGAGAATTGGTCCAACGCCTTCTACAAATGTTTTACTCCTAATAACATAGTTTAGAGTCACTTTTGGAGGACCAGTTCTTAATGAGGTCTATCTTGGGAACAGTTTACTACTCCTCGTTCTGCAGCTATCCTTAATAGGATTGAAACCGCATATATCATTGTGTTTCTTCCGAAGAGGACTAGAGCCCCCAGCCATTGGGTAGAGAATGGTGAGGGTGCCAAGCTAGGGTCCAAGAAAAACATTGTTGGTGTTGAAGCTGCACAGCAGCTCAATGAATCTTTGCCAGTAACTCTCGATGCTAATTTTGAAGATGGTGATACACCGATAGAGCTTCTTGTCGTGAAGAATAAAAATACACATAAGAGAAGTAAGTATAGCCTCGAGAAAAGAGAAAAAAAGAATAAGATGGTTACCTGTTTGGATATAGTCCATGTCTTAGTCCAGCTCATCATTCCTTCAATAACTTAACCAACTTCCCTGTTGGCTCCAAAAACAGAGGAACGAGCTTATAACAAAGATAATCTTATGCTTCCTATAGATGGGATAGGCTTCAAAGTGTTTGAGAAATATTTTCCTGGGATCACTCAAAACTTCAAACGTGTGCATTTTCTAGATGTGCCCTTTCAACTCATAAAGGAATTAGATTCATTGTCGTATATAATATTAGGCTTTTTAAAACCCATAGTGGAGTTAGAAAAGAAAACTTAGGCATTGAAAAAAACCGAGTCTCAAATGTTTGATGTTTCATAGGTGTCTCGGAAAGTTTCCTTCTTGATCTGCTAGCCGATAAGTTTTAGGATTGATTTTTTCATTTACCGAAGACGGCCCCTCCCAACTAGGTGCAAAGTTACCTTACCTTTTTTCTTTGGTATGTAAGAAAACATTTTTTAGAACCCTAACCATACTTCGAATTCCATTCTTCAAACTCAAGACGCATATATGCTCCTCATCAAAGTTTTATAATGAACAAATCTTAATTGATCTCTAGTTCTCCTTTCCAAAATCAAAGCTAATTTAACTCTTCTAGCTATACTATTATCCACTTCATAATAAATTTTGATTTGAAATGATGGGAGAGTATATTTGATTGGTGTTACCGTGTCCATCTCATAAACAAAATCAAAAGGGGTTTCCCGATATTTCCGATACTAGTATAAATAAAACCTAATAAACATCCATACTTTGATACTCAATTACAACCATCAAATCATTAATACTAGCAAAATGTTTAACAATAATTATAATACCCACCTCTCCATCAACAATTACCGTCAACAATAAGCTTTTAAAAGTAAAAATCAACGATCAATCCTCCAAAATTGAATGAAATACAAGTTCGAAAGTATCCTTCTTACGTAGTGGTATACTTTCTTCAGTAGTAGAATTCTATCACGGATGATCTATTTTGCAATTTGTAGACAATATATTCAATGTTGTAACGCATCCGACAACAGGACCATGTTATTTGATAAAAACAACCAACACGCTTCATATAACCACACAATGCTAGCAAACTTGTTTCTTCATTTTCATCTTTGACATTCATTTTCACACAACGTTTTCCAAGTTTTCCCAAAAACAATTATAATCCATTGAAAAACTTTTACTTTTTTAATAACAAATTCTCTTGAAACCATCAAAAAATACTAGTTCCATTATCATTACTTCTGAATCTCGTCGGCCTTGACATTCTATTTCTATCTTTCAAATTAATTGTCAAAAAGTCAAAGTTGTCCTATTATCATTACTTCTCGACCTCCAACAATATTTTTTTATGTTGGAAAATTACAGCTTTTGTCATATTCACATGTCAAATTTAATGGTCCTCGATCTTTATCCTAAATGTCTGTGTGCTTAAAGAGCTTTCGCAACTCAATCAGGTGAACGCCCTTAAGTACATATGGTCCATTTTGGGTGGAAACTCTTAGTAAACTTGTTCTCATTAAAAATGTGAAAGATAAAAGCCTTTAGAACCTTCCCATCGGTTTATCGTTTAGTTAAAATGGAGGAAAATACTCAATCTTAGAGTCGTTGTTTCTAAGCTTTACAATGCTGGTATAGGTAATGACGTTTCTACTTCCATTTGTTATAACCCATAGATTTTCTCTAATTCACTTGTGTACCGATATGGTTAGACTATTATTTGTTATGCCAGATTACACAGCAACAGCTTGGTTTCTAACACCATATCTAATGGCTCTCGAAACTGGACTAATCAGCTCTGCTCGAGTAGAAGATCTCACCAATATCACCTACACGAAATTGGTAATGTCTCTCATCCTTTATCCCTGGTAAGGAGGATGTTACGATCTAGATTCCAAATCAGAACAACAAATTTACAGCTTTTATTATCTGGTTGGATGTGTTTCAGAAACTCACTACCGCCTTATCCCACTGGATCCCTCTGTTACAGATTTAAGGACTCCAAAATATCACGATTGGGCTGTTAATGTACTTTTGATTTCCTTACCAATCACTACTAGGGCTGTCAACGATTCCATTTTAAAAACCGAAACCGATAAGGAACTAAAACAACAAAACCGATATGGAACCGAACCGATAAATCCGTGGAACCGATTAGGAACCAAACCGTTAGAACCGGTAAACTCGTACAACCGATTATGAACCCAACCAATAAAATTGATAAACAAGTAGAACCGATAAGGAATCGAACTGATAAAACCATTAGATCCGATTAATTTATTATTATTGTTATTAATTTTGTATACATTATATTGTCAAAATTAATAGTTAATTATCCATTTTTAATATAAATCAAAGATTAACTTCTAAATTTTGATTTTTATGTTATTTATTTATTAGAAAAATTAAAAATTAAATTTTAATTTAATTCAATTTTTTTTAATGAACGGGACCGGACCGAAACCGGACCGAACCGAAAAGGACCGGACCGATCTCGAACCGAACCGAATTCGAACCGAATTTGAACCGAACCGAATTCGAACCGAACCGGACCAAACCAAACCGAACTGAACCGAAAAATTAACAGTCCGGTCCAATTCCAAAATATAAAACCGAAAGCTTAGCGGTCCGGTTCTGGCGGAATCCGGATCGAACCGGACGATAACACCCCTAATATTCGCTACTACATTGTCGCCAGATTTTCCATATGTCATAGCGAGAAGCCGTACAAAGGACATGTCTTTGTTAAGCCCTATGCAGAAAAATTCTACACTCAGTTTCCGTTACTTTTCATTTTATGATCAATAAATATATTTACTTTTTTAAAATCCAAAACTAAAACAAAAAAGAAGACATTCTTAATTCTCTTATCACTGTCAAACTTTGTTCTCTCTGTCACCAATTGGATCCGTGCATATTTTGTTCATATCATATAGGCATATTTATCAATGTTTTCAAAACTCTATATAAATGAGCCATACTACCAAGTTTTAAATCCACATCTCTCATCGCTTATTCATCTAACCATTCATATCTTCGCTCTCGCAATTCGAACAAACCCTTTACCTACACAGTTTGTGTTTGTGTTTCTCTTATAATATTAATGGAAAAGGTAATGAAGTTGGCAGCTGAGAAGCCGGTTGTTATATTCAGCAAAAGTTCATGTTGCATGTCACACACCATCAAGACTTTATTTAGCGATTTCGGTGCAAACCCTACTGTCTACGAGCTCGATGAGATGCCTAGAGGGCGTGAGATAGAACAGGCTCTGGCTCGGCTTGGTTGCAACCCAACAGTTCCGGCCGTGTTCATCAGTGGTCAACTTATCGGTGGTGCTAATGAGGTTATGAGTCATCACCTTAATCGGTCCTTAATCCCCATGCTGAAGCAGGCTGGGGCATTGTGGGTTTGATTAATCAAAGATTAATGAGGACTCTAATAACTAATAAATATTTATATATGGCTTTTGGGTATGGTTACATGTAAGTACATAGTCTTATGTATGTTTTGTCGCATGGAACTTACAACTAGAGTCATGTATTAAGTCCTAAAAAAAAAGTTGAGTGTCTAGTTTTTGTATGCTTTAGACATATTTTTTATGAATGTCTAAAGATTTCTCTTGTTTTGATGAATCTTAGAACCTATTTTGGTATGGATTCATAAAAGAGTATTAATATTAAATAAAACGTGGTTTTTTAATAGTTGTTCCTATGTTTTTTTTTTATAAATATGCTTTTTCTATGTTTAACAAAATCCTATTACAATTTGCTAGCATGATTAAAGTGTAATTTTTTAGAACACCGAGACATATTTAATAGCTAAGAATCATGGTTAGTCATAGAAGTTGGTCATTTGTCTCAATCGTTTTGCAGGATCATCGAATGTATTTTCATCTTTTCTTATTAGATTAACATCAATGACAAAAAAATGGTTATTTCCGTGTTAAAAGAGGACTAAAACAAAGGGCATAGATTCGTCTTTTCTTTTCATCACTATCATGCAAGTTCTCACTAGTACTTTAATATAAAAAAAAACATCCCCCTTCGGCTTCCGCTAAAAGTGTCACAAGCTCAAAATCATTAATTTTTATTTGCGGATGACTTAATGATCATTTATTGTGCCAAAAATAATCATATCAATCTATTCAAAGAAGGTATTGAGGAATCCGTCACCCTCTTAGACCTCCACCTCAATCTCTCCAAAATTTACATATATATCTCTTGGTTACTAATACGATTAATCGATCCATTATCTCTTCTTTGGTTTTGAGGATGGCACCTTTCATATTCGCTATCTTGACGTCCCTTTCATTACCTCATTCTTATCCTATAACGAATATAGACCCCTGTTCTAGAAGATTAGAGGTCATATCAACTCATGTACCTCCAACCATCTTTCTTGTGTCGGATGGTTATCAAAATTGTCCTCTTTGTAGGTCAAGTTTACCGGTCATCGGTCTTCATCCTCCCTGTTCGTGTGTTTAAGAAGCTTTCACAGTTTTATCAGGTGACCGTCCTGAAGCATTTTTTGTCTATTTTGAGTGGAAACTCCTGCTAAATTTGTGTAACTAGGTTCTTACTCCAATTGGAACCTTATCAAGCTATACAAGGCTGATATAGGAAATATCACTTCTACTTCCCTTTAATATGACCCATGAATTTTTCCTAATTCACTTGTAGACCGATATGGTCAGATTATTATTTGATATGCTAGATTGCGCAGCAACAGAGTAGTTTCCGACATCATCTCTAACAACTCTCGTAACTGGCCTAATCAGTTCTGATCAGGTAGAAGATCTCTACTCAAAATCGGTAACGTCATCAGCCTCCCTCCCGGGTAAGGAGGATATTAACCTCTGGATTCCAAATTAGAACAACAAATTCACAATAAGTACACACATACCACTTCATTCGGCCTTTTGTGTCTCAAGTATCTTGGGTCAATCTGGTTTGGAACGGTTATAATATCCATAGATACTATTTTATCGTCTAATTGGATGTGTTTGGGAAGTTCAGTATTATAGACAAACTACTTACTTGGGGCTACAATATTTATCTTTGTATCTTGTGTAATAACTCCTCGGAATCTATCAACCATATATCGATGGATTGCCCCATCTCCAACTCATTTTAGATGCTTGCTCGAGAAAGTTTGTGTGGCCTTATGTTCCTTTTGATTGATCCATCTGGCTTATCATTGTCGGCGCTTGGACTCTCACCTCTACTGGCTTTGGTCATCTCTAACGTGTCACTTTCGGTGTGATAGTCTACCACATCTAGAGAGAATGGAACTCTAGGATTTTCACAAAGACTGTATTTCTTCACGGGGACTTGGATGAGGAGATATACATTTATCAACGAGAAGTTTTCTTAACAGAAGGGAAAGAGTATGCAGACTCAAGAAAATTTTGTATGGTCTAAAACAAGCTCCAAGAAATTTGACGGTTTTATACACAAAGAGAGTTTCCAGAAGTGTAATGCTGACCACTATTGATATTTCAAAAGATGTAAGTCCATTTATATCATTTTGCTACTCTATGTTGATGATATATTAGTAGTAGGTTCAAATATAGATGATATTGGAAGATTGAAGCATCAATTGTCAAAATAATTTGACATGAAGGACTTGGGTCCGGCGAAGAAGATCCTTGGAATGCAAATCAAATGAGATAAGCCTAGAAAGGTTTTACAGTTATCTCACTCAGAGTACATCGATCGTGTTTTGTAGAGATTTAACATAGGTGATGCCAATCCATTTAATACAACAAAGGTGAAAGATAAATGTCTTTGGAACCTTCCCATTGGATCATTCTTACTTACGGATGAAGGAAAATACTCAATCTTAGAGTCATTGCCGCCAAGCTTTACAAGGATGATATATATGCAATATCATTTCTACTTCCCTTCAATATGACCCATGGTTTTTTCTTAATTCACTTGTAGACCGATATGGTCAGATTATTATTCGTTATGCTAGATTGTGCCGCAACAACATAGTTTCTGACATCATCTCCAACGACTCTCGTAACTATCCTAATAAGTTCTGGTTGGGTAGACGATCTCACCAATTCCACCTACTCGAAATTGGTAATGTCATTAGCCTCTCCCCCCCCTCCCGGGTAAGGAGGATATTAAGCTCTGGATTCTAAATCAGAAGAACAAACTCACAATAAGTAACACATACCACTTCATTTGGCCTTTTGTGTCTCAAGTATCTTGGGCCAATCTGGATTGGAACAATTATAATATGCATAGATACTATTTTATCGTCTAACTGGATGTGTTTGGGAAGTTCATTACTTTAGACAAACTACTTACTTAGGGCTACAATACCCTGCCCTTGTATCTTCTGTAATAACTCCTTGATATTCATCAACCATGTATTGATGGGTTGCTCCATCTCCAACTCATTTTCGATGCTTGCTCGAGAAAGTTCTTGTGCCTTTATGTTCCTTTTGATTGATCCATCTGGCTTATCACTATCAATGTTTTAACTATCACCTCTACTGGCTTTGGTCATCTCTAACGTGCCACTTTCGGTGTTGTAGTCTACCATGTCTAAAGAGAATGGAACTCTAGAATTTTTACAAACACCACCTTGTTGGGTTCCGCATTATCCCCCTTGATCTTCTCAAACTTCTGCTATAGATTTCACGACTTCAAATTTCGTAGTCATGCTGCTAATTTAATTTTGGTTTTTTTACCGGTCTCCTTTGTTAGACTCATTAAAGAGAATTGAAGAAGTTCTGAATTTGAAAAGATAGTGAAGTAATTTAGTGAGCCATAAATTACTCATTAAGGTCTCTAATCTTTTCTACTTTTTTTTTGTTAAACCCTTTATAAACCCAATAGCTAGGTTTTATGAATGTATCAAAAAAGGTAGAGTCACTGAGTATTTCTGATAAAATCGATCTGCAACATGTACAGAGCTACAGGTTTGGTAACGATTCAAAGGAGGTCAGATTGGAGTGGGAGCAATGACTACAGAAGAAGGAAAGGTGAGACTCGAAAAGTTTGATGGTGTAAATTTTAGGCTTTGGAATATACAGATTGAAGATTATTTGTACCAGAAAAAATTATATCAACCCCTCTTAGAAAACAAGCCAGAGAGTATGAAAGATGAATAATGTACCCTTCTTGACAGGCATACCTTTCAAATCATACAATTGACGTTATCCTGCAATGTTTCTTTCAACATCGTAAAGAAAACAACCATGGAGGGTGTTATGAAGTCTCTCTCCAGTATGTATGAGAAGCCATTGGCGTCCAACAAAGTTCAATTAATGAGGTGTTTATTCAATTTGTGAATGACGGAAGGCGCACCTGTAGCTCAACACCTCAATGAACTCAGTACAATCACGACCCAATTGAGTTCCAATGCAATTGATTTTGAGGAAGAAATACGAGCATTGATATTATTGTCTTTCATATAATTTGAATGTTACTTTCACGGCTGTCAATAGTTTGTCATAAAGCAATGAGTTGAAATTTGATGATGTTCATGACCTAGTTCTCAGTGAAGAGATTCGAATGAGAGAATCAGGTGATTCATTAATCTTCTCAGTCTTACATATAGATTTGAGAAGGAGAAATTCAACAAGAGGGTATGGATGTGGTAAATGGAATTAGCGAGGTAGATCAAGAGACTGGAGGTTCAAGTCCACAAAACCTAAAAATTATCATGGGTTGAGAAACATCGAGTGTTTGAATTGTGGGAAGACTGAGAACTATAAATATCAGTGCAAGAGAGAACCAAATGACCAAGAGAAGAAAACAGAGGAAAATGTCACTTCAGAAGGAGACGGTGCGTTAATATGCTCCTTAAAAAGCAGAGAATAATCTTGGGTATTAGAATGTAGAGCATCGTTTCATGCTACTTTGGAGAAATAATTCTTTGAGAGGTATGTCCCTGGTAACCTTCAAAATGTATATATTGGTGATGATCAACATTGTTTTATTATTGGTAAAAGTACCGTGAAGATTAAGTTGAATGGGTATGTTTGGGATTTGAAAGATGTTAGGCATATCTCCGATCTGAGAAAGAACTTAATCTCAGTTGGCTAGCAAATGCTACACGACGATCTTCCATGGTGACAACTGGAAGATTTCAAAAGGAGCAATAATGGTTGCACGTGGAAAAAATAGTGATACTCTTTACAAGACAGCAGAGACGAGGGGTACAAAAATTATGTATACAAAAGATAAGCTTTCTGGTCTAAAGTAAATCGATATAGACATGTGCGGAGATTTCATACTTAGAAAACAGAAAATTTTCAGTTTTCAGACGAGTGACGGAACCCAAAAGAAAGAAAGGCTCGAGTTTGTTCATTCTGATGTTTGGGGAGCAACAACTATTTCATCCATATGAGGGAAACACTACTTTGTGACTTTTATCGATGATCATTCTAGAAAGGTATGGGTTTGTATTCTAGAGCATAAATCTGAAGTGCTTGAGGAGATGAAAACCTATGCTTGAGAATGAGACTGGTCTAAAAATTAAAAAGCTCATAACCGATAATGGTGGTGAATATTAGGAAACCAAATTCAAGAAGATTGGTTATGAACACGAGATCAAGATGGAGAGAACCATGCCAGGTACACCTTAGAATAATGGTATTTTTGAACATATGAACCAACGTTGATAGAAAGAGCCATAAGCATTCGTATAGAGTCAGGTTTTCCGAAGCAATTATGGGCGAAAGCAGTCAACACGTTGTCTTACCTAGTCAAACGAGACCCATCGGTTCCCTTAGAAAATTGAATACCTGAGGAGGTATGAAGTGGTAAGGAGATAACATTATCACATGTAAGAGTTTTTTATGTACAATATATGTTCATATAAATGATCAAGACATGAACAAGCTTGATCCCAAATTGAAAAAATATTTCATGATCGGCTATGGCGAAGATGAGTTTGGTTATCGTGTTTGGGATGAGGAAAACAGGAAGATGATACAAAACATAAACGTGATCTTCAATGAAACAGTGATGCACAATGACATACATAAAACCAAAGTAAATGAATCAAATCCACACGGATCAGTATTTGCTGATATTGAATGGGTCCTAGATAGTTAAGAAATATAGTCGATCGGATTAACCCCTCAACAAGGAGAGTCAGTTGGACAGACCGATCGGCAGCAATCCGATAACCTACAACTGACCGAGGCAGTTCCTGTTTTGAGAAGATCTTCTCGACCCCATGTGCCCAATATGAGATACTTGAACTACTTGTTGTTGACTGATGGAAGGATCATGAAGGCTCTGATGAAGCTTCTCAGGCCATTGATGCTAGCAAACGGGAGCTTGCCATGAAAAATGAGATTGAGTCTTTAATCTTAAATAAGACATGGGAACTAGTTGAGTTACCCATGGGTAAGAAGGCACTTCATCACAAATGAGTGTATCGGGTGAAAGACGAGCATGATGGCTTTAAGAGATACAAAGCCCGACTAGTTTTCAAAGCATTCCACCAGAAGAATGAATTGATTACACTGATAATTTTTATCCAATTGTGAAGCTCAATACCATTAGATCAGTGTTGGTTATTATTTCCATTCAAGACCTTTTACCTTGAACTCTCATACGTGAAGACTACATTTCTTCACGGGGGCCTTAGATGAGGATATATACATATATCAACGAGAGTGTTTCTTAAAAGAAGGGAAATAAAATATGGTATGCAAACTCAAGAAAAGTTTGTATGGTCTTTTAAAAAAATCTCCAAGACAGTGGTACAAGAAATTTGACAGTTTTATGCACAAAGAGAGTTTCCAGAAGTGTAATGCTGGCCATTGTTCTTATTTCAAAAGATGTAAGTCCAGTTATATCATTTTGCTACTCTATGTTGATGATATGTTAGTAGCAGGTTCAAATATAGATGATATTGGAAGATTGAAGCATCAATTGTCAAAAGAATTTGACATGAAGGACTTGGGTCCAGCGAAGAAGATCAAAGGAATTCAAATCAAAGGAGATAAGCCTAGAATTTTTTTACAGTTATCTCAGTCAGAGTACATCGATCGTGTTTTGCAGAGATTTAACATGGGTGATGTCAAGCCAGTTAATACACCATTGGCAAGTCACTTTTGTTTATCCAAGGATATATCCCCTCAGGTGGAGGAAGAGAAAGACTTTATGGCTAAGTTTTATTACGCCTCAGCTATCTGGAGTTTGATGTATGCAATAGTTTGTACGAGACTAGACATTAGTCATGTAGTGGGAGTTATGAGCAGGTTTATGTCAAACCTAGGGAAAATTCATTGGGAAACTGTAAAGTGGATTTTGAGGTACCTACTAGACACCATAAGAAAGTGTTTGTACTTTGGTAAGGGTGAGTTACAGGTTCTAGCCTACGTAGATGCAGATTTTGAAGGTGAAGTTAATCACTGGAAAAGCACCACCGGCTATATATTTAGTGTTGGAAGTACAACTATTAGTTAGATGTCAAAGTTACATAAAATTGTCACCCTATCGACTACGGATGTTCAATATATAGTAGTGACTGAAGCCAGTAAAGAGATGATATGGCTTCAAGGTTTATTAAATCGAGATGAGATTCAAACAGAAGAACAACGTACTGCATAGTGATAGTCATTGTACAATTCTGTTGGCGAATAATTCAACATTTCATTCGAGAACCAATCATATCAGTCTTCGTTATCATTTCATCATATCTTTATTAGAAGATGATGTGCTAATACTGGAAAAGATCCAAAGAAGCAAGAATCCAGTTGATATGTTGACAAAGACAATAGTCATTGAAAAACTGAAGTTGTGTTCAGCTTGAGTTGGTCTGTATGAGTATCAAGACTAGAAAGATCTGTTGCATAGATCAAGTTAAAACCAGTCTTCAAGTCGGAGATTTTTAGACTCATCAAAGAGAATTGAAAAAAAATTAAATTTGAAAAGATAGTGAAGTAATTTAGTGAGTCGTAAATTACTCATTAAGGTTTGTAATTTTTTCTACTTCTTTTTTTTTAACTTTTTATAAACCCAATAGCTAGGTTTTGTGAACGTATCAAAACATGCAGAGCCATTGAATCTTTCTAATAAAATCAATTTGCGACCTGGACATAGTTTGTTCAACTTCGTTAATAATTTATGTTTTATTTCACTGTTGTTTTGTTCTTTTTCTTTTGATATGAGTATCTGTGAATTGTGTATTTTTCCAAAACTTTTTTTAACTCAAACCAGTTTAAAGTCATCTACCAAAAAAATTGTGTATTTTTTCCTAATATTTTTAGACGGTTTTTGGTCCACGGTTTTTTCTTCTATTATCTTCATTTCTATATATATATAAACATCATTTATTTTGAGCTTCTATATATATATATAAATAAACATCATTTATTTTGAGCTTCTAATTGTTGAACTAGATAAGAATCTTGAAACAGCAACAGGTGAAAGCAAAGGTTCCAATTGGATAAAACCAATTGCTTTCTCCAACTCAGCAGATGCCTCCAAGATAGGCATGCCCAAAACTAACAACATATTTTGATGCCCTAAAATATGCAAAGAGAAGTAAACTGTAGAAACTAAAAAGAGCATAAAATATATCAATAATAGATCTTCATACACCAAAGTAATTCGATGACTAAATCATATATAACTTACATATTTCGATTACCTAGACTTTTTTTTTAAAACTATAGAAATTAATCATTAAGTATATACATGAAACTAAAAGAAAAAACTATTTGTATAGACATAACATGTTAATCAAAAAATCATTCATAAAAAGAAAATGTACACTACAACATTCTCACTAGATTGTCCATATGTAATAGCAAGAAGCCGTACAAAGGACATGTCTTTGTTAAGCCCTATGCAGAAAAATTCTACACTCAGTTTCCGTTCCTTTTCACTTGTCACTTTTCATTTTATGATCAATAAATATATTCTTAAAAAAAATCCACAACAAAAACTTAAAAGAAAGACATTCTTCATTCTCTTTATCACTGTCAAACTTGTTCTCTTTGTCACCAATATGATCTGTGCATATTTTGTTCATATCATATAAGCATATTTCTCAATGTTTTCAAAACACTATATAAATGAGCCATACTACCAAGTTTAAATCCACATCTCTCATCATTTATTCATCTAACCATTCATATCTTCGCTCTCGCATTTCGAACAAACCCTTTTACCTACACAGTTTGTGTTTGTGTTTCTCTTATAACATCAATGGAAAAGGTAATGAAGTTGGCCGCTGAGAAGCCGGTTGTTATATTCAGCAAAAGTTCATGTTGCATGTCACACACCATCAAGACTTTATTTAGCGATTTCGGTGCTAACCCTACTGTCTACGAGCTCGATGAGATGCCTAGAGGGCGTGAGATAGAACAGGCTCTGGCTCGGCTTGGTTGCAACCCAACAGTTCCGGCCGTGTTCATCAGTGGTCAACTTATCGGTGGTGCTAATGAGGTTATGAGTCATCACCTTAATCGGTCCTTAATCCCCATGCTTAAGCAGGCTGGAGCATTGTGGGTTTGATTAATCAAAGATTAATGAGGACGCTAATTACTAATAAATATTTATATATGGCTTTTGGGTATGGTTACATGTAAGTACATAGTCTTATGTATGTTTTGTGGCATGGAACTTACAACTAGAGTCATATATTAAGTCCTACAAAAAGTTGAGTGTCTAGTTTTCGTATGCTTTAGACATATTTTTTATGAATGTCTAAAGATTTCTCTTGTTTTGATGAGTCTTAAACCTATTTTGGTATGGATTCATGAAAGAGTATTAATACTAAATAAAATGAGTTTTTAATGAGTTGTTTCTATGTTTGTTTTTGTATTCACCGTGTTTTTCGTGTTTTAACAAAATCGCATCATAAAAAAATACAACCTTTTTTAAAACACGGAGACCTGTAAACTATAGTTCGACGATGGCCAAACATAAACACCAAAAATACAACCACCTAAAACATATAGAAATTTGTTTAACAGTGACTTTTACCGAACTTTAGTTGTAAATTTGGCGCAAGAAAATGCAGGTAATCTCACCAATAAAAACTTGGATGCCACAAAAATATGCATCTCTTAAATGCCTAGATAATTCTAACTAGCCAAACACAGCCTTATTGACAGAAGGGAGTTGTCAAACACAACTGAAGAAATGTAACTTTCATGACTTACTCATACCATGTTTTGTGAAAGATGCCTATATACTTTGCTATAACAATACGAAAAATCTTGGTTGTCCAGACTGTTGGACACCATTACAGCACAAGACACCCATGACAATATTTTACGCATCCCAGAAAAAAAGTGAATAATTAGACACTGAGATCTAATACCCGCAAAAATCAATTTTCTCAAACTCAAATTAGGCTTCGGCAAAAGCATCAACAAGATAAACTTTAAAAAAGAGGAAAAAAAACTATACTGATCATTAATGGGATATAGTATACACATTAACACCATATAGAGCAAAAGACTCGGGCAACCTGTTCACCCGACGAATCCCACTTCGTTACAAATTTTATCTCGTTCTTGTTAAAAACAATTAAAAGGGAAAAAAAAACAGATCTCGGACAGTAAAAAATGTAAGGAGATCAAGAGCACAAACAGAATACATTACCAGAAGGACTACTATCTCACTCCCTCACTAGAAGTAGCTATTGTTCAACTTTATCAACTAAGAGAATCCAATTTCTCTCTGTATACTTTCAACAGCTCAGTCGCTTCGGCATACGAATTCACAAAGTCCTTTAGGAAGCGTTGTTCAGGCCACTCGAAATAATTAGACAATTTGGAGTGCTCCTTCTTAAGAGCACCTCTCGACATAAGAAGCTTAAAAACAGCAGCTCTAGGAATAAGTCTTTTCTTCAAGCTCAGTGTAATAAGAAGGGGTCGCTTAGCAATTAGTGAATAATCCCACCCCATTTCGTTAACAAAAAAGTCCATACTAGCCATGATCTTTTCTTCGGACGCAATCATAAACCATGGGAACTTACAAAACGCAGTCATGATTTCCTCTTCGGACCAACCCCATTGCTTATAAAGCTCAACTTTTCTATCCCATTTAGGCTTGCCCATCGACCTAAAAGCTATAAAAGCAACAACAAACTGGGTTTTCGAAGGAGATATACCCATTTCGTTTAACCTTGATATAACTTCTTTAAATGTATCCAAATTACCCACAACGACGTTAAGCCAATAATGTAAAAGGAACCTAATATTCGATTCGGAAACACTATTTTCTCTCAAAAGCTCAATGTGAGACGCTAAAGACTCCACAGTTGAATTAAAAATACCAGGGGATCGTCTAATCGAATACACAACTATATCCTCTGATTGGAGCAAATTGCTTAATAAGTCAAAAACAGGGATTATTTGACACTCTAAGCTCCTATGGAAGATACAGGGATTTAAAGTTAACATTTTGGCAATATCAGAGGCTAACATCCCTTTAGATCGAAAAAACTCGATTTTGGGCAAAAGGGTTTGATCGAGTTTGCTGTTTAACACGTTTGGTAGCATTTTGGTGACTTTTTTTATCTGGGTTTTAGAGAACCCGTGGCTCTCGAAGAAATTGATGACAGAGTTGGGTTTATCTAGGGTTTTGAAATTGACATATTTGGAGGCTGATAAAGCAGATTCTGGCGAGAACCCTAATGAGTTGATGAAGTAAGAGACTGTAGTTGACTTTTGTTGAGATGCTACATCAGTAGAGATATACACAAGAGATTGCCACAGTGTCGATGGGTTTCTTAGAAATCTTTGAGTTGGTATATATGTAATAGCTTGTTTCCCATGTTCAAGAACAATATTCTTGCAAATAAAACTAATCATGGCTGTGAAATTTGAAGCAGTAAATGAAGAAGAAGACAAACCTTTATATGAACCCTAATCGCGCTTCCAGTTGAGGAAGAGAAAGACAGACTCAACCCAACATCAAGCAGCAAGGCCAGGCTACTAGAGCCACTGTCTATAATTTGGTAGCGTAAATTCACAGATTAGATTCTGTAAAAAATATTATAATACAAATCAGGCTTAAAGTACCATCGCCAAACTATCATCCACCTAATTTTTTGAGAAATATTGTTTTCAAAAAATATTTACCATTGAAGATCGGTTAATATCTTTTATACCCATACTAACTTGTATAAAAGTTTTAAGATCCATATTTGAGTTTTTTTCTCTCTAATTTTTTTTCATGGTGCGTGAATTGAACTGTCATTTACCATTATAGGTGATTTTCCATTCTTTATTCGATTCTTGTATTTTTATTGTTTTTTTTGTTGATTTTGATTGTGTTTTAATTGATTTCAGAGTTAGATTTTTTATATATGTGTAGAATTCGATGTTTAGTAAAACTTGTTTACTCGAATTCTGATTTCTATGTATCAGAATAGTCGATTTATTATTATTATTTCTGTTTTTAGTATTCATCTATTATTTTACGTTGATAATGTAGTTTATTTGTGTCATTGTTGTTAGTTTTTCGTCGAGTTTAGTCTGTGTGTTAGTTTTTATGAATTTTAGTCTGTGCGTAAAACTGTTCTGGGTTTCTACGAAGGAGATGCGAAACGTTTTGCTATGTACGTAGTGATAGTTGTGAAACATGTAAGTTTTTATGGAACGGTTGATGAAAATTTCTTGTTACTAGATGCGAAACGTTAATGTTTATTGTTTGTGAAGATGCGAAACGTGTTTTACAGATAAATGTGAATTGTATTGTTTACTAATGATAGATCTGGAACACATGTATTCCCTATACTGATATATCTTAAATATATTTATAGATAGCTGCGAAACATTTGTATTTTCATCTACTGATAGCTGTGAAACATATGTATTTTTTACTATAATGATAGATTCAAAATCTTTTTTTTTTGTGTAATGCATGTACGTGATATGTAGTAGTAGATTGTGTATTTTTAAACTAAATGGGGAGCTTGCAATTTGTGATTTTGGTTTGTTTGCTGAGTTTGAAGATATTGTTAAATTTATTTTAAGTAGATATGATACGTTGGTTCGGGGTAAATTTAAATTAAGATACTCTTGTGGTGATTTAGAACACGTTATCTTAGGTTATGATGGTGATTTAATTGCTTTGGTATCATTTGTTGATAGTTTGGGTGTTTCAAGTGTTACTATTAAAGTTGAAGGTTATGTTGTTGTTGGTGATAATATTAGAGAAACTGTCCAAAGTATATTTGAAGTTTCAAATGAGGATATTGTTTGTGGAGAAACTGGTGAAACTTCTGTTGTTAATGCTATTAGTCGCAAGCACAAAACACTTGCTACTGTTGGTTGGGTTAATGAAATTAGTGGTGTTGGGCAGGTGTTTCAAGATAGAGCAGTAGGTATAAGATTAGTTGTTAGTCAGTTGGCTTTACAAAAAGTTTTTTCTTTTAAATATTTGCATAACAATAAACAAAGTGTAACTGTTTATTGCATGAAAAAAAAAACCAAAAGGTTGTCCTTGGAGATTTTATGCTAAACAAGATAAGTTTACTGGTTTTTTTATTATTAAGAAGTATGTCCAAACTCATACATGTGAGACTGGTTTTAGAAAATAAAATAGAAAGCATTTGTCATCTGATTTGATTGGAAATAATATACGTGATTGTGTGAGGAGGAGAGTTGATGTTACAGCTACAAGCGTGAAATCATTTTTTAAAAATGACTATGGTTTAAATATTTCTTACCGTGTTTCATGCCTTGCTTTAGAGAAAGCTAAGAGGGTTGTATATGGAGATAGTTCTACTTCTTATAAACTCTTTAATAATTATTTTAAAACATTGAAGGTTCTTGATAGCAGTAGTGATTACATACTGGAGTATTTTTTGGAAACCAATGTATTCAAGCGTTGTTTCGTAACATTTGGGTCTTGTCTTTATGGTTTCAGTTATTGTTGATGGGGTATTTTTAACGGGAAAATATAGTGGGGTTTTGCTATCTGCTATAGCCAAAGATGGTAACAATGGTAAGTTTTTTTTATCTATTGTTTTATATTGGAATAGATGTTATCTTTAACTATGTTATATCTAAATCTGTGAAAAACAGGCTTGGAGTAGAATACAAAAGATGCGAAACCTTCTGAATAAATAACGTGATAGATGCGACACGTGTAATGTATGATTAATGAGATAAATGCGAAACACCTATAGTAAATATGATAGATGCAAAACATTTCTATATCAGTAAAGTGATAGTTGTGAAACCACTTATAATGGTGTGGTTTATTTAAAACTGAGGGTAATTTTGTCAAGTGTTTTGGAGAGTTTTAAGGGTATTAAATGTTTGGGTGTTTTGTAGTGAGAGATTTGAGTTGTCTGATTGTATTAAATGTTCATTACCCTCATTAATGAAAGTAGTTGGGTATTTATACCCTTAATTATGGACCCATGGGATTTTGGGTCAAGTTGTGAAACCGGGTCGAGTTTAAATACTCATTAGCTTTTAAGTAGATTAGCACCTAGCTTAGTTAAAAGGTGTTTAGTGTTTTAATACTTTTGTCCTGTCTGGATTGTTCAGTGGACGCTTATTGTCCGAATTACCCCTGCCCGATTTTCTCAGTGAGTAGTGGTGAATAAATCCGGACTCATTAGTAGCCCTTTTTCAGGATTTGTCAAAAGTGTTTGGCAGGACTAAAAAACTCATTTAGTCGGTAACAACATTTTCCGGCCCGTTTATCCGGACTGATTTCTTCTGAGAATTCTAAGAGTTTTTCTTTGGATCGTGGAACACGTGTCGCATTTTGACTTGTTCTACCAGCCGTGTTTTCCATAGAACGGCGCTCCCACTAAGCCTGAAAAGTAACTTCTGCATTTAATGCTTCTTACGTTAGCGTCGTTTTCAGTCATTACCTGAATCTTTTCGTCTTCTCCTAGGTATCAGTAGCTTTTTCCCTTACTAATATATAAATTACTTTCTTTTGTTGTTTCACCATCTTCACCACTCTACAATTTCTTTTCTCAGAGATTTTCAACTTTTCATTCAAAACCTCTCTTGGATAATTTTATGTTCACAGCGACAAACTCTCTTGTAAAAGGCGGTTGGTTGAATCTTTCTAAACTAGAGAAAGCAAAAAAGAATCGAACGAGAGAGACGCATTACTGCTGGTCTTCCAGTTTCTCCGAGCGATAAGTCTGATAAACCATCCTTAGAAGCTGACTAAGGATCGTCTTCTACCAAAAGCGCAAAACCTAAACGTTTATTCACGCCAAACCTCTCTCCAATCCCACCAGGCTCCTCTGTTCAGGAGTCTCAACCTTCCACTGCTCAAGAGAAAGCGGTATCAAATGTTAGGAAACCTTCTCCGTTTATTTCCATGGGATCTGACATTAAAAAGTCCCCAGAGAAAACCAACCCTCGTCGGACAACACACTTGGTAAAAGGCCAAGCAACTGGCTCACAACCAAAGTCCTCCAAAACGGGGTCTCTAAGTCAGCATCCAAAGATAAAGCCTCCGGATCAGAGATATCTATAAGATCCCCAAGAGACAAGCCCTCCGGATCAAAGACAACTAAAATAACTTCTCAAACAAAATCCTCCGGAGTTGAGCTCCAACCGGACACCAGACCTCTAGAAGAAACTGGTGCTCAGCCATCCGGACAGACCATTGAGCCACAAGCTGACATTCTTCCATCCTCAACAACTGACAAACCTTCCAAAATGATGGAAGAAGTAATGGAAGATAGCATTGAAGAGGCCCCCTTCGAGAGTGAAGCCTCTGGACAAACTGAGGACGCTGCCTGTGACAAAAAAGAAAAGGGCAAAGTGAAGGGGGGACTGGCTCATCCGGAGCTACCGAAGTGCTTGGAGGGCAAAGTGGGACCTTGCTTTCAGAAGGTCAATATGAAGTATTTGCTGGCCATGCAGAACATCAACTATGTCTATACTCACAC
The DNA here is from genome assembly GCA_036936605.1 of Limnanthes douglasii subsp. nivea. NCBI lineage: Eukaryota > Viridiplantae > Streptophyta > Magnoliopsida > Brassicales > Limnanthaceae > Limnanthes > Limnanthes douglasii. Next base: position 23,484,360 of record JAUPFV010000001.1, on the reverse strand, counting down.
CGCTGAGATGGGCCGGATCCGAACCAAGTGGGGGATCCCAAAATCAGTAAAGGTGAGAATACCAGTCACACCGGAAACTCCGATGGACTGCAAGCTCAACGAGATTGTCATTTACACTGAGTTATTCAACAGGGGGCTTAGATTCCCCTTAGATCCAGAAATTATCAGGTATTTTCACTTGATCAAGCTTTGTCCAAGCCAGCTAAGTCCAAATGCTTGGTATACTCTCCTTGCATGTATAATGACATCGAGGCTGTCAGGCATTCCTCTCCCCATGGAACAATTCGCCGTAGTGGCCAGCCTATGCAAAAACCATCACATCCCATTCTACCACTACAACATGGGAGACAACTTCAAAGTGGTGGATGACTTGTTGGAGTCATAGAAAAACTGGAAGACCCGATTCATATTCATCATTGGGACATGGGAGAATGGGAGAAAGATCAAGGCTAATGTTAACTGTAGCATGCTCACCAGCAGGTGGAAGAGCACAAGTAAGTATTCAATTTTATTTGTCTTTTTCTCTTTCTTATTTTCACAAGAATTTCATTCCTGAATCACCTATTTTCCCATGCCAGTATTGCCGAAGAAGTTCACCAGTTATTTGGATGAGGGGAGACCACATGTGTGAAACTAAATGCCTAGACTGCTTAACGTTAGGGGAACGACTTCCACAACTGTTTTATCTCTGGAAACTTGGTAAGATCACGCTTGTGCAATACCACGGGCCAAAGAGATCTCACTTGGGAGGAACTGACTACACTACCTCCCCTAGCTGTCATACTTAAGAGAACGGAGGAAAAAGATGGAAAACTGGCCTTGCCCTCTAGAGCTAAAGCCCCTAGCAAAATGAAAGGGAAGGGCAAGAAAAAAAAGGCTGCAGCAAAGGTAGTTCGGGGTGCTGCAGAATAGACTGGTAAGGATAATCAAGAAGGGTAGAACCAAGCAGGGATTGATGTACTTTGCTCAAAGTAGTTGAGGATGAGACTATTAAGGAGGCAGACGAACCTCAAAATCCATCAAGGCCTCCTCAAAAGGACCAAAAAAGGGGAGCAAGCAGCGATGAGAGGACTGCTAAGAAGAAAAAGGTCACTTTGGGAGACGAAGTAATCTTTCGCCCTTTGGAGCCTCTACCTCAAGCAGACCCAACTGATCCCACCTTAGCAGAGCAGATTCCCACCGATCTACAATCCGGGGAAGGTACCGGAGTGGATGTTGATGGAGTAGACATCAGTGGCCTCCAAAACATTGGTCTCTATTTCAATGATTTTGAAAAAGATGACTTTGCTGGCCCGTACCTTCCTCAAAGATCCTCCAATATGTTGACTTTCAATGGCTCCGGGGAACACAAGGTGGTGACCCACTATCTCCTGCGCCATATTCAGCCAGTACTCAACTTGGAAAGGCAAGTAAAAAATCAGTCTGCCTTCATCAACACCCTCAACACAAACAATGAGACTTTGTCAACTAACCTCCTTAATGCCAACCAGAGCATTGAGGCACTGACAGAAGGAGCTTGAGGAGTTGAAGAAAGAGAAGGAAGATCTGTCAACCAAACTGGTCACTTCGGAGAAGGCTAACACAGAGCTCCAAACTAAGTGCTCTGGTTTAGAAAAATATCTCTCCACCTTGAAGAGACATATTAAGACCAAAGACGATGTCATCCAAACCGTGTCCGGTGACAAGACTTCCCTTGAAGAGGCGGTGTCCAAGGAAAGAAAGGGGAAGGAAGACTTGGTGAAGGAGCAGGAAAAGAGGATTCAGAACAGCATAGATAAGTACACCAACGAGGTGATAGATTCATTGGAAAAAAGTTATACTGAAGTAAAGTCTGACATGGTACTTCTCTTTCACGAGAAGTTTTTGAGGAGAACACTTGGTCCCTTGTGGGAATTCATAGAGTATGAGGACATTCCATTCCACACACTAGCAGATGGTGATAAGAAGAATTACTCCAGTGGGATCGACTCTACCACTTATGAGGAAGAAGGAACCAGAGAGTTCAAGTGGCGAACCCAAAGATTCTAAGAAAAAAGATGATGCAAGGACATCCGAAGGGAATAAGCTATGAGGTTTTAACTATCTTTTCTTATTTGTTTTTCTTAATCTTGTGAAATACTAAAGTCCTTCGATGGCCAAGGAATTTTTGTAACCATGTCCGGTTTGAGTTCGGTTAAGCATTTCTTTAAACTTAAAGTCCTTGGATGGCCAATGCATATTTAATGTTCTAATATTATCATCCGGTTTTCAGTCGGACATGTTTATTTTGCTGATTTTTTGCTCTGTTTTATACTTGCTTAAATTTAATGGCTAATGTTTAAAGAGCCCTTATTTATTTTACAAGTATTTAAGATAGGAGTGTTTAAAATCTCCGATGACATGTGTTTAATGGTCATCATTCAACCAAATTAATCTGATCTGCCAAAGATCCTTAGTAATTTGAATACTTTAAAGAAATTGTAATCAAACCACTCCGAATATTTTAAGAAGGCGTCAAATTTTATTGAAAAACTCGGACACCTCATTAAAACCTCCCCGCGCCACTAGGGTAGGAAAGAGTATGCCCCCTAATATTTACATGGACGTTAAACAAGAAAATATTTACACAACTTTCATTACATATATAAGCGTAGGTGTTCAATATTCCAGGGGTTCTTTAAGATTCTTCCATCTTTGTCTTGAAGCCTGTATGTCCCAGGCTTAAGTTTTTCGGAGACCTCATAAGGCCTTTTCCAGTTCGGAGCTAACTTGTCGAACTGTTTCTCCTTAGTATGCAAGAAACCTTTTCTCAATACTTTATCCTCTGGCCGAAAATCCCTTCTTTTGATTTTGGAAGCATATCTGCTCCTCATCAAGTCTTGTTAATTTGTAGTTCTAAGATGAGCCTTAACTCTTTTTTCTTCTATCATATTTTTAAATAATTAAAAACCCATATATATATATATGAAATTTTAAGATTAAAATTTAAAAATCATCAAATATTTTTAAATAAAACCAAAAAATAAATCTATAAAATAGATGATTAGTATGGATTTGAGAATCCAATCATAAAGATTATTAGATTGTTTGATTTAATAGTTTATAGTTAGTTACAAAACTCATAGTTTTTTTTTTGCGATACAAACTAGACTTATCACATCATAAAGTTCATCTCAACTATTATACATAAAAAAATCGGTATTACAAGTGAAAACACTCTATTAGCTTGAGATCAAGGAATAAAGTGGAAGGAACAAATAAGTCTGAGGTGAGTTAACCGAACCCGAACCCAAGAAACTCGACTTATGAGCGAGACGTGACTGAACATTAGTCACTCGAGGTCAAGCTTTCCAAAATTTTCCATTAAATGGGGGATCATCTGTGTGCCCAACCGTGAGTTTGCAATGAACTTATACTTGATATTGTCAAGAAATAGAAGCACAAACGAAATCTTCCCTCTTGTATCAAGTATGATAGAGATAACGATCCCAAAAAATATCAAGTCTGAATAAAATAAACGCAAACAACACAGAACACTTTTTACGTGGAAAACCTTCCCAGTGTAGGAAGTAAAAACCACGGGACTGATTTCGGAGTCCAACCAAATATTCACTATCAGAAGATGGGTTACAAAACTATTCTCTAGATAAAACTAGAGCATACGCCACAAGAAGTATGATAACTTCATACACAACCCCAATACACAAGATAATGAACCGAAATCAGAAAACTCACTTAAATATCCCCAAAACGCAGTTAGAATAAGATGATCAAAAAATAAACTTAGATGACTCCAAATCGAAAACCCTCTGGACAGATTGTAGAGGACAAGTAGACGAGCCTTTTCACCAAAATTGAAGTCGATCGGACAACCGGAGACAGCCCGATTGAAAGCACAAAGATCCGCCTCGAATCACATTTTTCTCTCAACAACTGCACTATAGAATACGATGCTCATCTCAGAAAGACACTGTATAAATATATATTTATACATAAACCAAAATTCTATGTGTTATCCAAATTGGGCTTAGCCCATATGATAATTGGACTCCCACATAGGAAGAGCCCAACAAATCTCCTTCTCACGACTATGTGGGAGGATTCGCCATCCCGGCGATCAATCTACAATGTTCAAGCTTTCCCCTAGGCAAAGCCTTTGTCATCATGTCAGACCCATTATCATCTGTATGAACTTTATCAACCTCCATTAGTTTAGCATCAAGAATATCTCGAATCCAATGATATCTCACATCAATATGTTTCGACTTTGAGTGAAATGACGAATTCTTCACGAGATGAATAGCACTCTGATTATCACATAACAGTACATACCTGTGTTGCTCAAATCCAAGTTCTTTCAAGAACTTCTTCATCCATAGTAGCTCTTTACTCGCTTCTGTCACTGCAATGAATTCAACTTCTGTCGTTGAAATGGCAACACACTTTTGTAGTCTTGATTTCCATGAAACAGCGCCACCACAAAAGTTAATCAAATATCCAGAAGTAGACTTGCGAGTATCGACATCTCCAGCCAAGTTTGAATCAGAATAAGCCAACAACTCAAGTTTATTCATCCCAAAACTAAGCTTCAAATTAGAGGTTCCTCGTAGATACCTCATAATCCATTTCACGGCTTCCCAATGCTCTCTACCTGGGTTTGACAAAAATCTGCTCACAACACAAACACTATGAGCTAAGTCAGGACGAGTACATACCATGGCATACATGAGACTTCCAACTGCAGATGCATATGGAATATTAGCCATGTCTCTCTTTTCTTCATTAGTTGAAGGAGATTGTTTCTTGCTTAACTTGAAGTGACCGAAAAGTGGTGAGCTAACCACTTTAGCTTTGTCCATATTAAACTTCTGAAGAATTTTCTCAATGTATTTTTCTTGTGATAAGAACAACTTCTTCAAGTCTCTGTCTCTAGTAATTCGAATGTCGAGAATCTGCTTTGCTGGACCTAAATCTTTCATTGCGAAAGACTTACTTAACTGTTTCTTCAAATAATCAATCCGCGAAGTATTCTTCCCAACAATAAGCATATCATCCACGTAAAGTAAAAGAACGATAAAATCGGCATCATAAAATTTCTTCACAAATACACAATTATCAGAAGAAGTCTTCTTGTAATCCTGTTCCCCCATAACTGACATGAACTTCTTATACCACTGTCTCGAAGCTTGCTTCAAACCATATAGACTCTTTTTCAGTCTGCATACATAATCTTCTTTTCCTTCAACCACAAAACCTTCAGGTTGTTTCATAAAAATCTCTTCTTCCAAGTCACCATGCAAGAATGCTGTTTTTACATCCATTTGCTCAATTTATAAGTCTAGACTCGCTGCAATGCCTAGAACCACACGAATAGAAGATATTTTTACAACTGGAGAAAATATTTCATCAAAATCAATACCTTTTTTCTGACCAAAGCCTTTGACTACCAATCTTTCTTTGTACCGAGGTTGCAGAGAACTATCATCTTGCTTCAACCTATACACCCACTTGTTACTCAAGGCTTTTCTCCCTTCAAGTATCTTCACTAACTCAAATGTATGATTCTCATGAAGTGATTGCATCTCTTCATTCATCGCTTCAATCCATTGAGTTTTACATACACCACTAATAGCCTCATCATAACACTCAGGCTCACCTGCATCGGTTAACAAAATATATTGATCAGAAGGATATCTAGTAGAGGGTTGTCTATCTCTAGTAGATCTCCGCGTTGGAACTTCAAATTGTTCAATATCTTCTTCATTCACTTGTTCATCCACGAAATCATTATCATGATCACCAGTATCAAAAATATGTGAACCTCTGGAAGAAGGTGCGTCACCATCCGAATTTTCTTCAACTTCCGTAGGAGTATGTGCAAGCGGAATATGCCCCAAATCTACCAAGTCATTCTCAGACATAGGCGCTAAATTTTGACTCTTATCAATATCATGAACTATCTGATCTTCCATAAACACGGCATCTCTGCTCCTAATAAGCTTCTTATTAATTGGATCATGAAATCTATAGCCGAACTCATCAAGACCATAACCAATGAATACACACTGTCTTGTCTTCGAATTGAGTTTAGATCTCTCATCTTTAGGAATATGTACATAAGCTTTGCACCCAAAGACACGCAAATGATCATAAGAAACATCTTTACCTGTCCAAACTCTATTTGGGATATCTCCATCTAAAGGTACAGAAGGACTAAGATTCAAGACATGTACCACTGTATTCAAAGCTTCACCCCAAAAGTATTTAGGGAGTTTTGATTGTGAAAGAAGACATCTTACCCTTTCAATTAATGTTCGGTTTAGTCTCTCTGCTACGCCATTCAACTGAGGGGTCTTGGGAGGTGTCTTTTGATGCCGAATACCTTGCTGTCTACAATAATCATCAAAAGGACCAATGTATTCTCCCCCATTATCACTTCTAACACACTTCAATTGTTTCCCAGTCTGTCTCTCAACTGAAGCTTGAAACTACTTAAAGACATCTAACACTTGATCTTTTGTTTTCAAAGTGTAAGCCCAAACTTTCCTGGAATGATCATCAACAAAGGTAACAAAGTACAAACAACCACTAAGTGTTCTCGTTTTGAAAGGACCACAAACATCAGTATGTACCAAGTCAAGCAAACTTGGTTTTCTTGAAGGAGCCGAGCTCTTGAAAGATACTCTATTCTGCTTTCCAGCCAAACAATGTACGCATTTCTTTAAATGAGCTTTGTGTATCCCACGAATGTACTGTTTCTTCCTCAGAATATCTAATCCTTTTTCGCTAATGTGACTGAGTCTTTTATGCCATAAATCAAGCATTGCTTCATCATTAACAACATTGATTTTCTCAGCAGACACCCTTGCAGACATGATGTAGAGGGCTGGATATTTTTGTCCTCTTGCCACAACCAACGAGCCCTTAGTAAGTTTCCACTGCCCATTCACAAAAATACTGCAATAACCTTCATCATCTAGCTTCCCTGTAGATATCAAATTCAATCGAAGATCGGGTATATGTTTAACACCCTTCAAAATCAATCTTGCACCCATGCTTGTTTCTAGATAAACATCACCAATACAAACCACTTTAGACAAATCATTATTTCCCATCTTTGCAGAACCAAAGTCACCAGAGGTGTAAGATGAGAAAAATTCTCTACGAGAAGTGGCATGAATTGTAGCACCACTGTCAACTACCCAACCATTTTCATCAGACACAGAATTCACAACAGCATCATCAATAACAACGAAGTAGCTATCTGAAACTGTAGTAACATGTTTCTCGTCACCACTTTCATCATAATTTTTCTCCTTATTCTTTTCTTCTTTACCATTATTAGATTTCCCAAAATTATTCTTCTTTCTCAACTTAGGACAAAAATTCTTAGTGTGCCCGATCTCATGACAGTAGTAGCACTCCCAATCTGCAAATTTATTAGACTTGTTTCGACTCTTGCTTCTACTTTTACCTCTAGTTTTCCAACCGCGATTTTCATTTCTACCACGTTTCTCAACGACTAGAGTTTCTGAATGTGAAGAGAAGCCAACTGTTTTTCTTCTCATATCTTCATTCAACATACTACTTTTAGCTAATGCCATTGAGATATTGCCTTCAGGAGCTGAATTAGAAAGAGACATTCTGAAAGTATCCCATGAGTCTGGCAGCGAACCAAGCAACCATAACGCCAAAACCTCGTCATCAAATTTGATACCCATAGCAGCCAACTGATTAATCAATCCTTGAAAGGTATTCAAGTGATCTGTAAGAGGTGATCCATCTTGATACCTCAAATACATCAACTGTTTGAACAAAAGTAACTTACTATTTCCTGTCTTCCGAGCATATAACTCCTCAAGTTTACTCCACAATTTACTTGCATCTGTTTCGTCTACAACATGATTCAGCACATTATCATCAACCCATTGCCGAATAAAGCCACAAACCTGTCGATGAATAATTATCCATTCTGCACTTGTTACTCAAGGCTTTTCTCCCTTCAAGTATCTTCACTAACTCAAATGTATGATTCTCATGAAGTGATTGCATCTCTTCATTCATCGCTTCAATCCATTGAGTTTTACATACACCACTAATAGCCTCATCATAACACTCAGGCTCACCTGCATCGGTTAACAAAATATATTGATCAGAAGGATATCTAGTAGAGGGTTGTCTATCTCTAGTAGATCTCCGCGTTGGAACTTCAAATTGTTCAATATCTTCTTCATTCACTTGTTCATCCACGAAATCATTATCATGATCACCAGTATCAAAAATATGTGAACCTCTGGAAGAAGGTGCGTCACCATCCGAATTTTCTTCAACTTCCGTAGGAGTATGTGCAAGCGGAATATGCCCCAAATCTACCAAGTCATTCTCAGACATAGGCGCTAAATTTTGACTCTTATCAATATCATGAACTATCTGATCTTCCATAAACACGGCATCTCTGCTCCTAATAAGCTTCTTATTAATTGGATCATGAAATCTATAGCCGAACTCATCAAGACCATAACCAATGAATACACACTGTCTTGTCTTCGAATTGAGTTTAGATCTCTCATCTTTAGGAATATGTACATAAGCTTTGCACCCAAAGACACGCAAATGATCATAAGAAACATCTTTACCTGTCCAAACTCTATTTGGGATATCTCCATCTAAAGGTACAGAAGGACTAAGATTCAAGACATGTACCACTGTATTCAAAGCTTCACCCCAAAAGTATTTAGGGAGTTTTGATTGTGAAAGAAGACATCTTACCCTTTCAATTAATGTTCGGTTTAGTCTCTCCGCTACGCCATTCAACTGAGGGGTCTTGGGAGGTGTCTTTTGATGCCGAATACCTTGCTGTCTACAATAATCATCAAAAGGACCAATGTATTCTCCCCCATTATCACTTCTAACACACTTCAATTGTTTCCCAGTCTGTCTCTCAACTGAAGCTTGAAACTACTTAAAGACATCTAACACTTGATCTTTTGTTTTCAAAGTGTAAGCCCAAACTTTCCTGGAATGATCATCAACAAAGGTAACAAAGTACAAACAACCACTAAGTGTTCTCGTTTTGAAAGGACCACAAACATCAGTATGTACCAAGTCAAGCAAACTTGGTTTTCTTGAAGGAGCCGAGCTCTTGAAAGATACTCTATTCTGCTTTCCAGCCAAACAATGTACGCATTTCTTTAAATGAGCTTTGTGTATCCCACGAATGTACTGTTTCTTCCTCAGAATATCTAATCCTTTTTTGCTAATGTGACTGAGTCTTTTATGCCATAAATCAAGCATTGCTTCATCATTAACAACATTGATTTTCTCAGCAGACACCCTTGCAGACATGATGTAGAGGGCTGGATATTTTTGTCCTCTTGCCACAACCAACGAGCCCTTAGTAAGTTTCCACTGCCCATTCACAAAAATACTGCAATAACCTTCATCATCTAGCTTCCCTGTAGATATCAAATTCAATCGAAGATCGGGTATATGTTTAACACCCTTCAAAATCAATCTTGCACCCATGCTTGTTTCTAGATAAACATCACCAATACAAACCACTTTAGACAAATCATTATTTCCCATCTTTGCAGAACCAAAGTCACCAGAGGTGTAAGATGAGAAAAATTCTCTACGAGAAGTGGCATGAATTGTAGCACCACTGTCAACTACCCAACCATTTTCATCAGACACAGAATTCACAACAGCATCATCAATAACAACGAAGTAACTATCTGAAACTGTAGTAACATGTTTCTCGTCACCACTTTCATCATAATTTTTCTCCTTATTCTTTTCTTCTTTACCATTATTAGATTTCCCAAAATTATTCTTCTTTCTCAACTTAGGACAAAAATTCTTAGTGTGCCCGATCTCATGACAGTAGTAGCACTCCCAATCTGCAAATTTATTAGACTTGTTTCGACTCTTGCTTCTACTTTTACCTCTAGTTTTCCAACCGCGATTTTCATTTCTACCACGTTTCTCAACGACTAGAGTTTCTGAATGTGAAGAGAAGCCAACTGTTTTTCTTCTCATATCTTCATTCAACATACTACTTTTAGCTAATGCCATTGAGATATTGCCTTCAGGAGCTGAATTAGAAAGAGACATTCTGAAAGTATCCCATGAGTCTGGCAGCGAACCAAGCAACCATAACGCCAAAACCTCGTCATCAAATTTGATACCCATAGCAGCCAACTGATTAATCAATCCTTGAAAGGTATTCAAGTGATCTGTAAGAGGTGATCCATCTTGATACCTCAAATACATCAACTGTTTGAACAAAAGTAACTTACTATTTCCTGTCTTCCGAGCATATAACTCCTCAAGTTTACTCCACAATTTACTTGCATCTGTTTCGTCTACAACATGATTCAGCACATTATCATCAACCCATTGCCGAATAAAGCCACAAACCTGTCGATGAATAATTATCCATTCTGCATCAGACTTATCTTTAGGTTTTTCATCACCGAACACTAGTAAATGAAAACTTTTAACATAAAGAAGATCTTCCATCTTTGATTTCCATATATGATAATTTGAACCATTCATCGTCACCATTCTGCTTGTATTCACCTCCATATTTGATACAAGACAAGTACACAACCTCTCGCTCTGATACCACTTTGACAAGAAATAGAAGCACAAACGAAATCTTCCCTCTTGTATCAAGTATGATAGAGATAACGATCCCAAAAAATATCAAGTCTGAATAAAATAAACGCAAACAACACAGAACACTTTTTACGTGGAAAACCTTCCCAGTGTAGGAAGTAAAAACCACGGGACTGATTTCGGAGTCCAACCAAATATTCACTATCAGAAGATGGGTTACAAAAATATTCTCTAGATAAAACTAGAGCATACGCCACAAGAAGTATGATAACTTCATACACAACCCCAATACACAAGATAATGAACCGAAATCAGAAAACTCACTTAAATATCCCCAAAACGCAGTTAGAATAAGATGATCGAAAAATACACTTAGATGACTCCAAATCAAAAACCCTCTGGACAGATTGTAGAGGACAAGTAGACGAGCCTTCTCACCCAAATTGAAGTCGATCGGACAACCGGAGACAGCCCGATTGAAAGCACAAAGTTCCGCCTCGAATCACCTTTTTCTCTCAACAACTGCACTATAGAATACGATGCTCATCTCAGAAAGACACTGTATAAATATATATTTATACATAAACCAAAATCCTATGTGTTATCCAAATTGGGCTTAGCCCATATGATAATTGGACTCCCACATAGGAAGAGCCCAACACTATTAGCTTGAGATCAAGGAATAAAGTGGAAGGAACAAATAAGTCTGAGGTGAGTTAACCGAACCCGAACCCAAGAAACTTGACTTATGAGCGAGACGTGACTGAACATTAGTCACTCGAGGTCAAGCTTTCCAAAATTTTCCATTAAATGGGGGATCATCTGTGTGCCCAACCGTGAGTTTGCAATGAACTTATACTTGATATTGTCACGATCATTAATCAACAACTACTTAGCCTACATTATTCCTTTCACCCTGGATTACCACCAAGGTGTATGAAGGTTGTGCCTGATAACATACGAAAGCATATTCTGACATTTTACGAAACGTTGCCTACAAGGACGTACCTTTGTCTGAAAAAGTGACCGGAATGCCAGAAAAGTTTGCACCAATAAGGAGCGAGCAACCTAATACTTTACCAAATCAGGGCTACTATACATAGAGTTAATGTAGCCTTTGTGAGGTAGGTGAAAGTTAGAGAGAAAAAAACCCAACAACGATAACAAACTATTATGCTTTGTACTTCATGCTATCAACAATATACAAGTGTTCTTCATTTAACTATTTCATACTCTTATAGTTTTTAATTACAAATTCTTATTTGTTCAAACCACTGCATTCTCACATGAATACAATCCTATTATTATCTATTTTTGTGACATGCATGTAATGAGACTTTATCCTAGCAAGAACATAATACAAGTGTTATTTATTATTTTTAAGTTATATTGTTATAATTTTAATATTACATTTTGAATTTTATTATTGTGATTTGGTTTTAAATATTACAAGTGTTATTTATTATTTTTAAGTTATATTATTATAATTTTAATATTACATTTTGAATATTATTATTGTGATTTGGTTTTAAATATTACAAATTTTATTTATTATTTTTTAAACCAAAATCATATTTTATCATGGTAAAAGATTACAAGTTATATTGTTATAATTTTAATATTAAATTTTGAATTTTAATAATGATTATAAAATTATTATTACATTTTGGTCAGTATTAATTATTATTACTGGAGAAGCATAATTTGGCAACCAAACACAGCCTTATTGACAGAAGGGAGTTGTCAAACGCAACTGAAGAAATGTAACCTTCATGACTTACTCATACCATGTTTTGTGAAAGATGCCTATATACTTTGCTATAACAATACGAAAAATCTTGGTTGTCCAGACTGTTGGACACCATTACAGCACAAGACATCCGCGGCAATATTTCTCGTATCCCAGAAGCAAGTGAATAATTAGACAGTTAAATTAATACCCGCAAACATCAATTTTCTCAAACTCAAATTAGGCTTCGGCTACATTTCAAAGTCGACAAAATTCCAAAACACAAATAGCATCAACAAGATAAACTTTCAAAAAGAGGAAACATAAAGTTGTAAACTATACTGATCATTAATGGGATATATAGTATACACATTAACACCATATAGAGCAAAAGACTCGAGCAACCTGTTCAGCGGACGAATCCCAATCCGTTACAAAATTCCTTTTGTTCTCGTTAACAACAATTAAAAGAAGAAAAAAAAAACAGATCTCGAACAGTAAAAAATGTAAAGAGATCGAGAGCACGATTAGAATACATTACCAGAAGGACTACTATCTCACTCCCTCACTAGAAGTAGCTATTGTTCAACTTTATCAACTAAGGGAATCCAATTTCTCTCTGTATATTTTCAACAGCTCATTCGCTTCGTCATACGAATTCACAAAGTCCTTTAGGAAGCGTTGTTCGGGCCACTCGAAGTAATTAGACAATTTGGAGTGCTCCTTCTTAAGAGCACCTCTCGACATGAGAAGCTTAAAAACAGCAGCTCTAGGAATAAGCCTCTTCTTCAAGCTCAGTGTAATAAGAAGGGGTCACTTGGCAATTGGTGAATAATCCCACCCCATTTCGTTAACAAAAAAGTCCATACTAGCCCTGATCTTTTCTTCGGACGCAATCATAAACCATGGGAACTTACAAAACGCGGTCATTATTTCCTCTTCGGACCAACCCCATTGCTTATAAAGCTCAACTTTTCTATCCCATTTAGGCTTGCCCATCGACCTAAAAGCTATAAAAGCAACAACAAACTGGGTTTTCGAAGGAGATATGCCCATTTCCTTTAACCTTGATATAACTTCTTTAAATGTATCCAAATTACCCGCAACAACATTAAGCCAATAATGTAAAAGGAACCTAATATTCGATTCGGAAACACTATTTTCTCTCAAAAGCTCAACGTGAGACGCTAAAGACTCCACAGTTGAATTAAAAATATCAGGGTTTCGTCTAATCGAATACACAACTATATCCTCTGATTGGAGCAAATTGCTTAATAAGTCAAAAACAGGGATTATTTGACACTCTAAGCTCCTATGGAAGATACCGGGATTTAAAGTTAACATTTTGGCAATATCAGAGGCCAACATCCCTTTAGATCGAAAAAACTCGATTTTGGGTAAAAGGGTTTGATCGAGTTTGCTGTTTAACACGTTTGGTAGCATTTGGGTGACTGTTTTTATCTGAGTTTTAGAGAACCCATGGCTTTCGAAGAAATTGATGACAGAGTTGGGTTTATCTAGGGTTTTGAAATTGACATATTTGGAGGCTGATAAAGCAGATTCTGGCGAGAACCCTAATGAGTTGATGAAGTAAGAGACTGTAATTGACTTTTGTTGAGATGCTACATCAGTAGAGATATACACAAGAGATTGCCACAGTGTCGATGGGTTTCTTAGAAATCTTAGAGTTGGTAAATATGTAATAGCTTGTTTCCCATGTTCAAGAACAATATTCTTGCAAATAAAACTAATCATGGCTGTGAAATTTGAAGCAGTAAATGAAGAAAAAAGACAAACCTTTATATGAACCCTAATCGCACTTCCACTTGAGGAAGAGAAAGACAGACTCAACCCACCATCAAGCAGCAAGACCAGGCTACTAGAGCCACTGTGTATAATTTGGTAGCGTAAATTCACAGATTAGATTCTGTAAAAAAATATTATAATATAAATGACGCCAAAGACTGAATACCCGCACAATTATTCATGTAATTTTTCGGAAAAAATATTTACCATTTAAAATTCATTAATATCTTTTATACCCTCTACTCATTTATATAATAGTTTTAAGACCCATATTTGAGTCTTTTTTTCCTTAATTTTTATGCTACGTAAATTGAACAGTTGCTCTCATTATAGGTGATTTTTTATTTTTTACTCGATTTCTTGTATATTTTTTTTGTTTATTTTGATTGTGTTTTAATTGATTTCGCAGTTAGATTTTTGAATATGTGAAGAATTCGATGTTTAGTATTACCTGTATACTCGAATTCTGATTTCTATGTATCGGAATAGTCGATCTGTTTTTTTTTCTGTTTTTAGTATTCATCTGTTATTTTACGTTGATAATGTAGTATATTTGTGTCATTATTGTTAGTTTTTATTAATTTTAGTATGTGCGTTAAATTGTTCTGGGTTTCTACGAAGGAGATGCGAAACGTTTTGCTATGTACGTAGATGTGAAATGCTAATATTTTTTGCTTGTGAAGATGTGAAACTTGTTTTACAGATAGATGTGAAACTCTTGTATTGTTTACTAATGATAGATGCGAAACATATGTATTCTTTGTACTGATATATCTTAAATATATTTACAGATAGTTGCGAAACATTTGTATTTTTATCTACTCATAGCTGCGAAACAAGTGTATTTTTTACTCTAATGATAGATTTAAAATCCTTTTTATTTTTTTGTGTAATATAGGTACGTGATGTCTAAATGGGGAGCTTGAAATTTGTGATTTTGCTTTGTTTGCTGAGTTTGAAGATATTGTTAAATTTGTTTTAAGTAGATATGATACGTTGGTTCGGGGTAAATTCAAATTAAGATACTATTGTGGTGATCAAGAAAGCGTTATTTTAGGTTGTGATGGTGATTTAATTGCTTTGGTTGGTGATGTTGTTGTTGGTAATAATATTAGAGAAACCGCCAAAAGTATATTTGAAGTTTCAAATTAGGATATTGTTTGTGGAGAAAGTGGTGAAACTTCTGGTGTTAATGATATTAGTCGCAGGCACAAAGTACTTGCTATTGTTGGTTGTTTTAATGAAATTAGTGGTGTTGGGCAGGTGTTTCAAGATGGAGCTGCTACTATTGGTTGTTTTAATGAAATTAGTGGTTTTGGGCAGGTGTTTCAAGATGGAGCAGTAGGTTTAAGATTAGCGGTTAGTCTGCTGGCTTTACAAAAAGGTTTTTCTTTTATATATTTGCATAAAATAAACAAAGAGTAACTATTTATTGCATGAAAAAAGATTCAAAGGGTTGTCCTTGGAGATTTTATGCTAAACAAGAGAGGTTTACTAGTTTTTTTATTATTAAGAAGTATGTCCAAACTCATACATGTGGGACTGGTTTTAGCAAATAAAATAGAAAGTATTTATCATCTTATTTGATTGGAAATGAAATACATGATTGTTTGAGGAGGAGAGTTGATGTTACAGCTATAAGCGTGAAATCATTTTTTAAAAATGACTACGGTTTAGATATTTCTTACCATGTTTCATGCCTTGCTTTAGAGAAAGCTAAGAGGGTTGTATATAGAAATAGTTCTACTTCTTATAAACTCTTTGAAAATTATTTTAAAACATTGAAGGTTCTTGATAGTAGCAGTGATTACATACTGTAGTATTCTTTCGAAACCAATGTGTTCAAGCGTTGTTTCGTAGCGTTTGGGTCTTGTCTCTTTGGTTTCAATTATTGTCGTCAAGTTTTATTTGTTGATGAGAATTTTTTAACAGGAAAATATAATGGGGTTTCGCTATCTTCTATAGCCAAAGATGGTAACATGGTAAGTTTTTTTATCTATTGTTTTATATTGGACTAGATATTATCTTTAACTATGTTATATCTAAATCTGTGAAAAACAGGCATGGAGTAGAATAGAAAAGATGCAAAATCTTTTGAATAAATAACGTGATAGATGTGATACGTGTAATGTATAATTAACGAGATAGATGCGAAACACCTATAGTAAATATGATAGATGCGAAAAAATTCTATATTAGTAAAGTTATAGTTGCGAAACATCTTATAATGAGTTATTTATACTATATTTTGTTTTATGTATTTGTTGCAGGTATTTTCCCTGTTGTATTTAGTATTGTTGCGTCTGAAGATACTGAGAATTGGTTATGGTTTTTGGAGATGTTGAAACCTAATTTTTTGGATTGGGAAATCACATTTATTAGTGATCGCCATTTAGGTATTGTTACTATCGTATCTGTTATATTTCCAGATTTCCATCATGGATATTGTCTTTATCATCTTATGAATAATTTGAGGTATTGTTTAAGGGCTACATCGACGATATTTAAGGATACTATGGTTAAACTTTTCTAAAGATGTGCATATACTGCTAATCAGAATTTGTTTAATCAATATATGGATGAATTTCCCTTGTTCTCATACTTTAGCTGCGATATTTTATATAGATGTATATCCTATTAAATATGTTGAGTCGTGCTATTTTGTAAGCTCTTATAAGGCAACATATTCATATGGTATAGCTGCATTTACTACTTTTGGTCAAGCATCTACTTCAACAACTTCTCCAGATATACTTCCTCCAGTTTTAAAAATGAAAGCTAGACGACCTAAGAAGAAAATAATTCCATCTAGAGAAGAATTAAGTATATGTTCTATAACGTGTTCTTGTTGTCGTAAATTTGGTCATAACAGACGAACATGTGTAGATATATTGTAAGATAAATGTAATTTTTTATACTTTTAGTTTTCTGAGTTGTTTTGTCATAATGACCATAGATTGGAACATTTTAATGGATAATAAATACGAAGCCTTTTGTTATATATTCACATGATAGATATGAAACTTGTAATAACCAACAAAAATAGACTTGCTAGATGCGCAATAAGTTTTAGAATATTTACTGAACTGGATGCGAAACGTTTGATAACAAGTTATTTTATTAATGATAGATGCGAAACAACTGACACCAAATACACTGATCTGATAGATGCGGAACCTTGGATAATCAAATATATTATACTGTGATAGATGTGAAACGTTGGATTTAAGTACATTCTTTCGGCAGTTGCTAAACCAACTCATAAAATACATTTTTATATGTATGTGTTAAAATATGAATACAAACAAATAAATAAAAGGATTAAGTTCATTATAAAACAGGTGCAATACATGGTAAGTCCAATAAACTAAATACAAGCTTAAACAAATTTAAAAACAGAGTCTCCATGTTCAAACTCTGATTGAGCAGACACTTAGTCTCCTTGTTGAGTTTGGTCATCAAAAAATAATAGAGATAAAGTTGTTCATACCCTTAGTTAAAACAACAACAAAATAAAGCAGACTCTTCATCTAATCATCAGTCATAGTCTTCTTCGTCGTCTTCAGAGTCCTTTTCGTTTGATTCATCTTTCTACGAATCTTCTTCCTTTGAATCTTTATATTTGTCTTCTTCGTATTCAATGTCTTTATCTTCTTCCATCTGGTCCTGTTTCCTCTTATTTTTAAGAGGATGGAAATAGGATCCTCATTTGGATCATCGTTATCTTCAGAAAAAAACATCTTTGGAATATTTTTCTTCAAAAACAGAAAACTATCATCAGATATGTCGTCAGAATATTCGTACGTAGTGGTATGTTTCCACTCTTCTCTGGCCTCAAGAGAACGAGTTGGAGAACTTATGTCACTATAAACAGGATCCTCATCTGAAGAATAGTTAAGATTTGGTATTTTTTCAAAGCAACTTTTTAAGAAGTGAAAAGTTTAGAATATTTCACAAAGAATGAAGTGAACTTTTGTGTATAAGAATTGAAAGTATGAAGTGATCTTTATAGCAGTAGCTAAAATGTTTTAAGCAGGTGAAAAGTTGAAAGATTTAACATAAATAATATATTGGTTAATATTGTTTAGATTTGTAATTAATGCAATGTAATCAGTGTATCAAAGACTTGTCAAGTCATGTAAGCAAATATCAAATCAAATTTAAGTTACTAGTTCAAATTTTGAATTTGAAATTTATATGTGTGAGATTGGTAGAGTATATTAACTACAAAAACATATTACTTTTGTAAATGATAAATGGATGAAAAATAAATAGACCAGAAGATGGGAAAAAGTTTCCAAAAAAATAATCACTTGATGGATGCAAAATATCCATCAGAGAAAAAAATATAGATGTGAAACCTTGTGTAAAAACTAAATGATAGATGTGAAACGTGTCATTTACATTTCTCTGGTAGATGCAAAATAATATGTGAAATAGAGGGACATATGATATGCTAGATGCGGGACACTGTATTTAAATTTTTGATAGGTAAAAATATTAAGAAGTTGAAAAGATTAGAAGCTTTGACAAAAATAATACCTTGGTTGATATTCATGAGCTTTTGTAATTAATGCAATGTAATGATGAGTAACTAAGACTTGTCAAGTAAGTAAATATCAAATCAAATTAAAGTTACTAGTTTGAATTTTGAATTGAATTTTATATGTGAGAGATTGGTAGAGTACATTAACTACAAAAACATATTACTTTTATAAACGATAATTGGATGAAAAATAATTAGACCAGAAGATGATGAAGAATTTCAAGGATAAAAAAACACTTGATTGATGCGAAACCCAAAGATAGATGTGAAACCCAATGATAGATGTGAAACCCTAGTAATTACATTAAGATAGATGTGAAACTATCAATGTTAGACTGTTTTTTCATTGAGATATATTTATAGTAGACAAATTGTATAACAACAAATTATCACAAACATCACAAAAATAATTACAACAAATATTACAAAACATGGTCCCAATATTTGTTAGTGTTGATGTCATTAAGAAACATATAAGACATTTATGCTCTTTTTAATGGTGCAATATCAGAAGTTTTATGTAAGTCAAATTTCTCATGCAAAATATAATCTTTGAAGTAATTGCAGACCATTACTCCGCAATCAAGCGATCTAGTCTTTGTTTAAGCATTTCTACTCGACAATATATCTTTATTGGTTTTTCTGCTTGTAAATTTTTTGTGTTGGAGGTATGCAATCTGTAATTTAATTGACATACAAATAAATCAGATGATATATATATATATTATGAAATTATTATAGAACAAAGACACTTACTAATCTTTCTGCAGTTTTTCTTGTTAGATCTGGATGTTTGGGTATTGGGTTTGAATTTACTGCTTTTTCATGTTCAACATCTATTACCAATAATGTCCAATGGTTAACATTCCCAGGTCGGGCCTGATGAGGGAGAATAAAAGACATGGTGAAATTGTAAAGAAGAAATTTGTTTAGGAGAGAACTGTAAAGGAGAAGTTTGTTTAGGAGAGAACCGTAAGGGAGAAGTTTGTTTAGGAGAGAATTGTAAAGAAGAAGTTGTGTTAGGGGAAAATCGCATAGGTTATTTAAGAAGTACCTATTGTGAGAAGATAAAAACATATATGGACCAGTAATGTAATAAACGGGAGTTAAAGCGTGTGGGACCCGCAATTGTACTATATAAGGACCACACACGCTTCACAGATCCCAAGGATAATTGAGTACGACTTTTTCTCTCTACTTAAGCTAATTCATATTTTCTCTCTCTAAAAAGATTCCCAAATTCAGCACTTAAACTAATCTAGCACTAAGAAATCTTCGTATGAAAAAATCACCCCTGAGCATTCTCAAAACTCTTCAATGGCGCCGTCTGTGGGAAACGAAGATTGTTCTGACGACAATCGCTTCCTGGAAATAGTTCCTATTCCGAGGGAAGTTATGGAAGAGCAAGGGGACGATTTTGTTAACAATTGCGAGGAAAATCTGGTGGGCGACGATTATCGGAACGATATGGAATACGAGGCGCGTGGGGGCCAGCGAGTCGGAGATATCTTTGACGACTCAGATCTGCTGACTCGACGGAATGAACTGCTGCTGGAGATTGAAAGATTGAAGGCAGAAAAAGAAACTGTTCGGGCAAATCTTTGCTCGGAGATAAGAAAGGAGCCAGATAGTGGCAAAGAGGAGCGCGAAACCGATTTTCGTCCTAAAGCCAAAGATGACAGATATAGGGGATACGAGCGACGATCGTCGAGGAGGAAAGAAAAACGGCGTTTGGATTCATCTGACTCGAGCGGTTATTCTCGATACAGCTCGTCGGAATCACCTCCTAGGAAAAACTACAGAAAGAAAAAATATGCTCGAGGACACACAGATCACCGGAGGGGAAGAAGTTCGGAGAGGAAGTTTCCGAGGGAGAAGGGTTATCATGATCAAGCCAATGAGCGGGGCTATGACCAGACGAAGTTCCCTTCTGGAAACCAAAACATTGGCCTGCAAAATTCAGAGTGGCAACATCAATATACCCTACCATCCGAGGAGGGATTGTATTTTCCGAGCCATGAGTACTTGAGATCCAATGTTTATCAGACGGGTCATAATTGGAGGGCTTCTCCTTTGGCCCCGGAAATATTGGTGGGAAACCTCCCAAAGCATTTCGATATCTCGAAGTTATAAAAGTTCGATGGGACGCAAGACCCAATAACCACATCGAGCAATTCAAAAACTTCATGATTAACTTCGATGACGATGATAAATTGTTGTGTCGGGCGTTTTCTCAGACCTTCAAAGGAGTAGCCCCCAAATGGTATAACCGGCTTCCACAGGGCTCGATAAAGAATTTCGACATGTTTTGGAATATCTTCAGACAGCACTTTGTGGGGAGCAAAAAGTTCCGAGCTAACGGAGATACGATAATCTATTGTAGAAAAAAAAGTGGGGGAAAGCTTGAAGAACTATACCAATCGATTCGTCAAAACAAAAACAGACATGGAATATTGTAAGGATTCAGTGGAGCTTGCAGCTTTCCGGATGGGCCTACTCCCCGGACTATTAAAGGACACAGTAGGAGAGAGTCAGGCCATGACCTTCGGAGCTTTGTTGGATCAGGTGGAGAAGAGAATCCTGGTGGAGGAAACTCAGGTTTCGGAGAAGGGATCTGGTGACCAATTGGATCAGAACCAGTTTCAGAGATCCGAGTCTAGTAACCAAAGGCCTTGCACCAATGTTCAGACCAAAAATACGGGTCAGTATCCGCCGAGGCAGAAAACGAACTCACAATATTATGGCAACCAGCAAAACTATAATCAAGGGGCTAGACCAATATCGTATAAGTGGGTTCGACCGGACTACTTCGCGGAATTAACAGAAAATGTTGCTGCTATATTTGATAAGGCGAGGTCCACGATGCCTTCTAGGAAACCTTTTCCCATTCAGACTCCAAGGGAAAGCAGAAGTGTTAACAAGTATTGCAAGTATCACGAGAATATTGGGCATGACACCAAGGACTGCATAGCCTTGAAGAAAGAAGTACAATCTCTGATCGAAAATGGAATGTTGTTAGAGTTTGTCAAAAAGCACTCCCAGAAAAATGTTGTGGTATAGGCTGTTCCAAAAAACAGTGATACAGCCATGGTGATCTCCGAGGAAGTTGATGTTTTTTATATTGAGCAGGAATATCTGGATCCCAAGGAGGGCAGGAACAATGTAAATTTGGTGGAAGAAGTTATTCCGAGGGGGAAAGTAAACAGCCTCTGTGCTTTCTTTGAGTCGCTGGCAATATTTGGAGGTGATACCATAGCAGGGAATTCCAATAGCTCGCGGAAGAGACACATGGTCAATCTGACTACCCAGATTGAGGCAGGGGTATCAGCACAAATGCACCGTTTACCCTCACCCATCATATGTTTTGATGATGACGATATGTGAAATATCGCAGGTCTACACGAAGATTCGATAGTGATTGTTGCGGGTATTGCTGAAGATCAAGTTCAGAAGATACTTGTTGATACAGGAAGTTCAGCGAATATCCAGGCAAATTTCCGACCCACCAGTTATACGTCGTTCCGACAGAACTATAGTGGGTTTTACCGGTGCAACAGCAGTGGTGGTTGGAGAATTTCAGGGTGTGGTTGAGTTAGGCCGAGGGCCGTTTAAGAAAGAGGTGGAAGTATTGTTTATTGTTGTCGACGCACCAACTTCGTATAACGCTATTCTGGGTCGCTCTTGGCTGTCCCGAATGCATGGAGTTATTTCAACGGTGCATCAGTGCCTGAAATATGTGATAGGGAATAACATCGGAACGGTTAGGAGCAGCCAGAAAATGGCCCGTGAAGGTTACCAAATCGCTTTATCTTCGAAGGGAAGTCGGGAAGGAATTTCAAATAAGGCATAGCAATTAAAGGGGCCTTCCTCGGGCGTCATTCCATGTGATGATCCGAGGGAGACCCCCGGATTTCTGGTCCCAGAAGAGGATTCTGAGGGACATGATTTTAGGCCTGGCAAAGTTCTCAAGATCGAAGTCAAACTTTCTTTTGAGTTCAAAGATAGGTTAATTGTGTTTTTGTCTAACAAACTTGATATGTTTGCTTGGTGTGCACAGGATGTTACGGGCGTGCCATCGGAGGTAATATGCCACAAACTTGCGGTACGACTGGATGTTAGACCCATTTTCCAGAAGAGGAGACCAGTTTTCCAGGAAAAGGCTACAACTATTCTTTTGGAAGTGGAAAGGCTATTGTGCATAGGCCACATCCGCGAGTCGCATTATCCCGTATGGGCCTCGAACCCAGTCTTGGTACGGAAAAATAATGGCAAGTGGAGAATGTGCGTTGACTTCACAGATTTAAACAGAGCTTGTCCTAAGGACCCATTTCCGATGCCCCGCATTGATCAATTAGTGGATTCGACCTCGGGCAACCGACTGTTGTCCTTCATGGATGCATATTCAGGGTATAATCAAATCCGGTTAGATACCCAAGATGAAGAAAGCACTTCTTTTATTACCGGGCGAGGGATATATTGCTACAAGGTTATGCCTTTCGGCTTTAAAAATGCAGGGGCAACTTATCAGCGCCTGGTCAATAAAACCTTTGAGGGACAGATTGGTCGGAATGTTGAAGCATATATCGATGATATGTTAGTCAAAAGTTTACGGGACGAAGATCATTTTGCTGACTTGGAGGAGACTTTTGATAATTTAAACAAGGTAAATTTGAAACTAAATCCGGACAAGTGCATCTTTGGGGTAAGATCGGGCAAGTTTCTTGGTTACATGATAAGTGAAAAAGACATCGAGGCTGACCCAGAACAGATAAAAGATTTAGTCAACATGACTCCACCTCGGAATATCAAAGAAGTCCAGATCCTGACAGGGAGATTGGCCGCTCTGAATAGATTCATTTCTCGGTCCTCGGATAAATGTGCACCTTTCTTCAAGGTCTTGCGAAATGCAAGACAATTTAATTGGACTGAGGAATGTTCAGCCGCTTTTCGCCAAATCCAAGCGTATTTGATGTCACCTGAGGTATTGTCTAAGCCATTGGCGGGGGAGAGTTTAATTATCTATATAGCAGTATTCGATTATGCGGTCAGCGCTGTTCTACTCCGAGAAGAAGACACTTTCTTAAAACCTATCTACTATGTTAGTAAGAGTTTGCTGGATGCGGAGAAACGATACCTCAAATTGGAGAAGGTAGCTTTGGCTTTGGTCACAGCTGCCCGGAATATACGACCCTATTTCCAGGCACATCCTATAATTGTTCGAACGACGTTCCCCTTAAAACGTTTGTTACAAAGGCCTGATATCTCTTGAAGGATGACCAAGTGGTCGGTGGAATTGGGAGATTTTGACATAGCCTTCGAGCCTCGAACGACAATTAAAGCCCAAGTTTTGGCCGACTTTTTAGTTGAATTCCACTCAGACAGAGAGAATATGGAGATCACTGACGATTTGGACGAAGCGGAATGGTTGGTCCGAACAGATGGAGGGTCGACCAACTCTGGAAGTGGTGCGGGTGTCCAATTAATTTCTCCAGAAGGGATAGCTATGTTTCAAGCTATTCGATTTGGCTTCAAGGCAACTAACAATGAGACAGAGTATGAGGCAGCATTGGCGGGTTTGCGTTTAGCTCGGATATGCGGGGCCAAAAAGGTTAAATTGATCAGTGACTCGCAGTTGGTGATAAATCAAGTGTTAGGGGAGTCTCAGGCCAGAAAAGATAAGCTGATACAATATTCGAAAGCATTAAAAGAGTTGGCCTCTGAGTTCGAGGAAGTCACATATGAACATGTTCGACAGGAGGCGAATGTTGTCCCAGATTCCTTAGCCACAGCCTCACGAGCGGAAGGATTCCCAAGGGTCTTGGTTCAGGAACATCCTTCGATTGTGATCAATGTGGAGCATGCAATGAATATTCACAAGGTGGGCAATGTAATCAAAGATGATTGGAGGTCAGCCATTATTGACTTCTTGGAAAATGATACTTTACATATTGGAAAGTATGAGGCTAGGAAAATCAGGTTCAAGTCGCATGGTTATATCATGTTGGGAGGCGTTCTGTATAAGAAATCTTTGAGCCGACCATTATTGAGATGTCTGAACAGGGATGAATCGCAAGTTGTCCTCTCTGAATTGCACGATGGGGAAGGTTCTGCCCACTGTGGATATAAGGCGTTGATTCGACGTGTGTTTCTAGCTGGTTATTATTGGCCGACTGTTGCTTCAGATGCAAAAGATTTGGTCAAACGATGTGATGCGTGTCAGTGTTATGCGAACATAATCCACAAGCCTGGGGTATTCTTGGAGAGCATTTCCGAGGCGGTCCCATTTGACAGGTGGGGCATTGATTTAGTGGGACCTCTACCAATGGCATCTGGAAGCAGACAGACTATAATAGTAGCGGTGGATTATTTCTCTAAGTGGGTGGAAGCAGAACCCTTGGCAGGGACAAAAGCCAAAGATGCAATTAAATTTTCCGTGTCCAATATTTGCTGTCGTTTTGGGGTACCATTACAAATCACAACGGATAACGGGCCTCAGTTCGATAACAAGGAGTTTAAAAGTTTTTGCGTTTCCAGGGGCATACGACAATGTTTTTCCGCCCCATTTCATCCCCAAGCTAACCGAAAAGTGGAAGTGACCAATCGAACAATTCTAGATGGATTGAAAAAGAATTTGGAAGGAAAGGTAGGGAAATGGCCTGATTATTTACAAGAAGTATTGTGGGCCTATAGGACAACGCCTCGAACTGCCATTATTGCATCTCCATTTTCTTTAGTATATGGCATGGATGCCATAGTCCCCTCGGAGATTGTTTTCCCGTCATATCGTGTGGCAACCTATACAGCAGAAGTGAATGATCAGAGCAGAGCCCTGGAGTTAGATTTGATTGAAGAAAAAAGACAACGCGCACAGTTGAAATCCTTACATTACAAACTCTTATGAGGAGTCGATATGCATCTAAAGTAAAGCACAAAGATTTTAAGGTGGGGGACAAAGTACTACGCAAAGTCTTTTTACACACCAAAGAAAAAAGTCTTGGTAAATTGGGACCAAATTGGGAGGGCCCTTATGAAGTAACCGAGAAAGTAAAATAGGGCACGTATCGATTAAAAGACAAGGAAGGACGATATCTCTGGCTTCCATGGAACATTGAACACTTAAAATTGTATCTTGAATGAGGAACTAGTTCGAGTGTAATAGCTGTCCCTTTTTGTATTTCCAAGTTCGAAAACATAGTGAGGGCATACTCTTTCCTACCCTGATAGGCACAGGAAGGTTTTAACGAGGTGTCCCAATGACCTGCTTAATAGAACGTATTTTTTCCTTACACTATTATTTGGGTCACAATAACTTGTGCCTCGAATTTTTCTTTACCTTACACTATTATTTGGGTCACAATAACTTGTGCCTCGAATTTTTCTTTGCCTTACACTATTATTTGGGTCACAATAACTTGTGCCTCGAATTTTTCTTTGCTTTACACTATTATTTGGGTCTCAATATTTTGTGCCTCGAATTTCTTGATGCTTCAAAGTATTATTGGGTTCATAATAGATTAATTAGTCAATGAATGAAACGATGGGAGTTGGCAAACACTTAGGATAATACGACAATTGTTAAATTACATACTTAATATTCCAAAGTGTGGCATACACCAAAATTCGAGGAGATATTTCCTCGCACCAAGTTCGAGGGGATACAAAAATTGCCTTAAGAGGTCTTATATACAAAAATTACAAAATAAGTTACCATTTTTTTAACTACTCAGATTTCTCCGAGGAAGGACTCCCGTCTGAATCTGACGACTCGCTCGCACTAACAACAATGTGAGGGGGACGAAGATCCGGGGACACAAGTTTCCAAAAGCTGCCCAAGTCATATTCGGGGTATTCTGCATGAATTTGAGATATCAGGCCTGCTCGGACAGTAGCATCTCGAGCCTCGAGGTTATCTGTACACTTAGCTGCATAAGTAGTAACAGCCTTTTCCTTTTCCTCCTCTACTTGCCGAGGAAAATATTCGATTCGCTTCACCAGATTTTCCCTGTCCTTACTTACTTTTTCATAATCATTAAAGCAATCGTTAAATCCTCTGCGTGCCACCTCGTGAGCCTTTTTAAGTTTGATAAGAAGCTTTTCTTGAGCCCCCGTCTTCTTTTGGTAGAGGTCCCTTTACTCCTGGCAGCACCTTTCAATCATGATGACGTAGTTTTCCGATGCAGATAGTCTCTCATACAATGCATCTGCCTGGCTCTCCACAATAGCATATTGTTTTTGGGCTTCTTCAAGCGGCGAAGCCAATAGGGAGGCCTTGAATTTATAGTGGTCTTTTCGATTCTCTAAATGCTTCATTCTCTTTCCCCTATTGACAGATAGGGACTTTGAAGGAGCTGGTGGGTGAGCCCAAGGCTGCAGCGTCAAAATCCAAGGACTCCCCTTCTAATATTCTAAGGTCAACATGCTAGGGAGGATTACTTCAGGGAATTGGCAGTGGAGCTAACATTGGGGGCTCTTCGATGGGAGCTGGGTGTGAAGCCTGGGTGAGAGGAGTGTTAGGGGTCAAGTTTGAGTTCTACTTCGGAGAGTTATCTCCAACCTCATTCTCAGGCTCATCCAAGGCTCTTTGGGACTCAATTTCCTGGATAGGTTCGGGGGCGTCGTTTTGCATTCTGCCGTCCTCGGACAGCTCTTGGGTAGGCTTGTGCTTCTTTTCCTTGGTTTTCAGGTTTTTCTTCTTCCGAGGATGGACAGACTTTTGGGGGGGGGGGGGGGAGAGTCAGGATTGGGTGTTACTCTGTTGGCCGAGGAGGCCGGCTCTGGGATGATGGCTACTTCCATTGGTGTTTGTTGCTCCTTGGAAGGGAGTTCTTCATCGGATCCGTCCCGGTGACTCTGCGCACGAGAACGCTTTGGAAGATAAATCACTATATCCTTCTTCGACACTCGCTCTAGCACTTCATCTTGAGAAGGCGGAGTCATCAACTCTTTTAAAGATAACCGATCAAGGGGGTCTAGCCTCCAAAGTCTTCTCAAAGCCATATTGTTGTCCCTAAAACACAAACGAAATCTGTTTTCCCATTTCTCTTTGGCCCATTCGCTGAGCTTGGTAAAGATGATAGTGGCACTCTCTACATGATCAGCAAATGGTTTGGAGACGCCAGTTATAGCTACAAAAATATAAGTTAGGATCTTATTATTCGAAGGGTCTATAAGTAAATACGTTCGAGGACTTACATTTGTTGGTCCATAGGAGAGATAATTTGTGAGGGTTTGAGGGGGTCGATTCTGAGCCTGTTTCCCAATGACCTGAGAAGAAGATGAATTGTTGTCTCCATTTTTTGTTAGCCTCTAGCAAATCTTTCAATATTTTCTGCCTTCGGTTAAAAGTTAATGAATAGAATGGGAAGAAGGGGTTCCTAGCTAACCCAGATAATCCGATGAGTTGTTCCAACGAGAATTCTTGGCCTGCAATTCTCGATGCCATGATGCATGCCATCAATGTGAACCACATGTTGGGTCCGGCTTGAGAAGGGCAATGGTCGATTTTAGCAAAATATTCAATAAAGAATGGGTCTAAAGGAAAACTTAGTCCCCAATTCATGATTTTGGTATAAACTACAAGCTCATGATCCCTCACTAACAAGGGAGTTTCTCCCTCGGATGGAAACCTAATATCGATATACGAAGGGATGCACCAACAAGTACGGAGTAACGTTTCTTCTGAAGGAGAAAAATACTTATATGATATGTTGTGAAGAGCAACTGCATGTTTGTTTTCAATCCCTCGGATATTGGTGCCCATGATGGCATCAAGTTCTAAGGGAAGCGTTACGTCTCCTTTTGACTTGGGGGCAATGCGAGTCGCTTGATCCTCGAATATTGTTGTAGGAGGGATAGGCATCTTGTTCGACGATTCTGTTGGGATCTCGATGACTTTGTTCTGATCTATGCCATGAGTTGTTTGAGAATGTGGCTCAGGATTGTTCGGGGAGAGAGGTTGTTCACCAGGTGGCTCTATGGGAATCTCGCTGACTTTGTTCCGATCGACAACATGAGTAGCTTGGGTAGATGACTCAGGATTGTCTGAGGCGATCGCTTTCCCTTTAGCAGCTAAGGCTCTGTTGCGTAGCTCTCGAATCTCTTCCTTGGTAATTACAGTCTTTCCTGGAGAAAATCGAGGACTTCCAGTCGTTGTTATGGATGGAGTGGCTGGAAGACTTGACATAGGATTCCCGGTCTTCGGCAGATAAGCATCCACCACTACAGTTCGAGGAGGTTCAGGGGTAGTTGGTGGCCCTGATTTTAGAACGTTTGCGCTCCTGCGAATGCTTCTCCTTATGGTGTCTCTTTCTTTTCCCCGAGGAGTTCTTGTGATGCTTGTCCTTCCCCATTTCTTTGAGGGTGGTCTGGTTGATGTTTTGGTTCTGTTGAGATATTTCGAGGGGAATGATGGCCGTCGAATTTGCAGGAGGGGGCCACGGACCGTAGAAAGTCGTCACAGCAGGTGGAGGCTGAGGCTCAGTGTATTCACCAGCAGCGACTCTCTCTTCGAACTTTTTGCTAATAAAGAGCCACTCTGGAATCCGACGAGGTTTGTGAGCCAGCTTTCTCTCTCTAGAAATTAGGGGTGGGAAGTTTGAGCAACTAGTGAGGGAGGTCAATATTTATAGAACGACAATGGGCTTTTAGGAAACGTCAGGCCTGAGGAAATTTTCTATTGTTTGCCTACGGGCATTATGGGTACCCTAGGCGAAGAGTGGTTGACAGAAAAGCGCGGGAGAAGTTGCAGAGGCATGATCTAGTCTCAGGAATGTGAAACGATCTCTCCACAGATACACTGACAAGAAAGTATGACTGCTGACATCATAAAAGAGGTCTATAGTCAATCCTTGCAATGTCTTATCACAGTATTATGGTGGTTGTGATAGGATGGCACAACGAATTCCGACGGGCAACATTCTTAAGGCTTGAGCCAGTTCTTGCTAATACATTGCAAGGATTGGGGGGCTATTGGTAAATATACGATAAATGAAGTTTATAATCTAAGGGATATACTTGTTAAGAAAACGCCGTTTCGAGGAGACGTTTTTTCGAAGAGATATGTAGCACTTGAAGTATTGGTTACAGTATCGGGCAAAAGCAAGTTCGGGGAAGAAACTTTGCAATTGAGGAAGCATTCTTCAAGAAAAAGAAGTTCGAGGGAGCAGTGGAGACTTCTTTACAGTCCCAGTAAACATATTTTTACTAGGACTGGGGGGGCTACTGATGAGGGAGAATAAAAGACATGGTGAAATTTTAAAGAAGAAGTTTGTTTAGGAGAGAATTGTAAAGGAGAAGTTTGTTTAGGAGAGAATTGTAAGGGAGAAGTTTGTTTAGGAGAGAATTGTAAAGAAGAAGTTGTGTTAGGGGATAATCGCATAGGTTATTTAAGAAATACCTATTGTGAGAAGATAAAAAGATATATGGACCAGTAATGTAATAAACGGGAGTTAAAGCGTATGGGGCCCGCAATTGTACTATATAAGGACCACACACGCTTCACAGATCCCAAGGATAATTGAGTACGACTTTTTCTCTCTACTTAAGTTAATTAATATTTTCTCTCTCTAAAAAGATTTCCAAATTCAGCACTTAAACTAATCTAGCACTAAGAAATCTTCGTATCAAAAAATCACCCCTGAGCATTCTCCAAACTCTTCAGGGCCTCCGTTAGAAGCGGAACGAAGATGTAAATTCATGTGATGCCTCGTATCTTATCGTCAACATATAGTGTTACATCCATATTTTGGTTCAGCATATGCTACATTGGAGGAGCAATATTTGGAAATATTTTTTTTATAAGTTAACACATGTTGTAAAAGTATATAATTCTTACCATCACGCTTCGAGATAAGTATGTTACTGGCATAAATTCTCGTGGACTACTAGCAACTGGTATTTGAAAATTGTGTTGTTTAAGGTTGATATTCATATAACCATCGATTACCTATATTGTCAAAAGTTAAAACCAGCAGTTTGTTAATATATGTATTAGGAAGCAATGGAAACAAACTAAATTTAAATTTAACTTTTACCCTAGAGTCGATTTCATCTTTGTCTGCTATCTTCATCAAAGTACTAACAAAAATATTAGATCCTGCTACATCTGGACATGACCATACTGTTGGATCATAATTATTTTCTTCTTTTTCAATCAGTTCTAATTTGTAGTATTCCTCTATGTCAATTGCAGTTGTTACTTTGTTTGTAAATGGTCATTCTTTTCTGGTAATTCACATGTTAGGTAGTTCTTTAGAGTTGATGTTGAGTAGGATCTAAATTTAGTTCAAATGAAGGATCTTTATCCAAATATTACTATACAAATGGGAAACAATTGAAACTATAAGAGGAGATAGAAGCAAAACGTTCAGAATTATAATAAATGAGAAACAAGGGAAACCAAGATAGATGCAAAACCTATATAATATTGATAGATGAGAAACCTTTGTAGTTCATATAGATGCGAAACTTATGTAACTTTCATATATGAGAAACCAGTGAAACTAAACTAGATACTAAATCTATGAAAATGTAATAGCATCCAAATTACATAATCTATCAAGTTGAAGAGCTTTGTATATATCATTTCCCCAATGCTTTCTTTTTGTAATTTTCCTTTGTCCAAACCTGATAGCATCCAAATTACATAATCTATCAAAGCTTTAAGACTAGTAGCTATGTTTTCATACTTTTTATTTTTCCTATCATACCAGATAACCCAAATGATTATCACTGGAATAATGGTTCTTAAGTGAGTATCTTTATTTGTTGACCAGAACCATGATCTTAATAAATAAGTGTAAGTCATGTTGTTGTGGATAAAGATTCTGAAAGTGGCTGCGAAATAGGACCAAATGGCCCAAGCTATAGGATGTTTAATGAAAATATGAGCAGGGGTTTCATAGCTCTCGCAATGTTGGCATCTTGAAGCTAAATATAAACCTTTCTTTTGAAGAGCTGAATCAATTGGAAAATTGTTTTGAATGACCCTCAAAACTAGGAAAGAACACTTGTTTGGGCAAATAGAATTCTGGATTTTCCTGTAAATATCAGGTGCGTTGGGCTTTGTTCTTATAAATTTTAGGTATCCTTTGTGACATATTCCCCAAAATTAGACAGAGCCCATTTCATCATATCCTTGTTGTTGTTTAAATAAATCTTCTGGAATTTTCATAGTTCCTGCAGAGAAACAAGATCTTGAACTTTACATATCCCAACCTTTATTACCCCAGTAAGCTCTAACTTGTTTAGGTTGAAACCAAGTTCTATTTCTTTCAGATTCTAGAATAATAAATGGTCTAGGTGAGCACCATCTCACAACCTAATATACTTGTACAAAATCTAATATGATTATTAAAAATCTAATCTTCCGTAAACTTTGATATTGGTTTTTTGTTGTAAAGGTCAAATAATGGTGAAATATCAGCGTTGGTGGATTACACCCATGAGTTTGCGACCCGCAAGTACTACATATATGATTCGATAATATAGTGGGTTAAAGGATAAGTTATAAACTCATATTTTAATTATAGTCGGATCGCATAATTCAGACCTTAAAGATAGTTACCCTAGAGGTATATACCAATAAGAGAGATCTTACCACTACAATATAATCATGGCTGATAAAGATAAAAAATGGAAATCAAATGGTAGAAAAAATAAATTTTCTGCTTAGATTAGTAGGTAAATCAGACGTTGGAGATGATAATATATGGTCCTTAAACGTGGTTGTTAACGTACACAACCACAACTCGGTCAAATATACTCAAGGATATGTATTTAAGGGGAGGTTTTAAAGTCACAGAAATAATGGTTGATCATCTAATGTCCTTGGAACATGTCCTCGCAATATATTCCATGGCCTAAAGATTCAAGATTCATAGAATACCTCCAACATGTGTACAATTATTGAGGAAAAAAAGTTGGCTGCAAAAAGCGGTCGTTTGTAAATGCAATGTTTCTTGTCTAGATTATAAACACGCAAGTACATTTATTGGAATAGGACCGCGAATGAAAGAACCAGTATCATGCATTTCGGCAACACAACAACCAACGTGTAGCTTTAACATTTTTTATAAATTTTTAATTACGAAACAAAATTCATATAGTTATGAAACACGACATGTGAATGTTTTTTAATTTTTCTCATGGTAAAACTATTGTTCTGAAACGTATTGAAGTGCTTATATTGTAAAATATAAGTAGAAATTTGACGATTTCTTTTTATACCAAAACGTACAAAAAATTGATTTTAAAAATACCCTTACCACTTGAAATTAATGCATTTAATATCCATGCTGCAAAATTCTTTGGACACAACATGCAAATATGGTAAAAAAACAAAAACCCTAGATTTTGTTTATGTTTTAAAGAAAAAAAAATTTGTTCTTACCCAAAGTTACTGAGGATTGTGAGAAATGAAACGTTGATTCACATGGCATGCGAAACCTAATTCAAGAAAGACTT
Organism: Limnanthes douglasii subsp. nivea; assembly: GCA_036936605.1. Lineage (NCBI taxonomy): Eukaryota > Viridiplantae > Streptophyta > Magnoliopsida > Brassicales > Limnanthaceae > Limnanthes > Limnanthes douglasii. Next base: position 23,451,217 of record JAUPFV010000001.1, on the reverse strand, counting down.
AGAATATATGTTATGTGTGAAAATCAACTTGTATGTTGTATACGAAACCACACATGTATATCATATGTGTCACACACGTATATCATATGAAAAAATTAGTAAAATTAAGTTTCAAGTATAATTGTGAAATTAAAGTATATTCATTAAGATACTCTTAATTTAAAAATCAATATTTTCTTGCTCATACGAATTAGTTTAAAATATATTAATATAATATAAAGTAGATCCTACCATCATGTCTCTTCATATTCTATTTATCTTCAATAGGAGAATCATTCTCATACGTCAAACTCTCTCATTTTTCAGTTCTACTCTTCGAGTTTTTTATCAATTTTTAGTTTAGCATCATCAACGAGGTTTGTTTTTCATTAAACTTTGAGTTTTTCGTTTTATGTATGTCATCATTTTACATACCGTAATTTATACGACACTAATTTTTCTGATGATAGTCTACTGATACAACTAGTGTTTAACCCCTTCTTTTTCTAAACATACATTTTAGTTTTAGTTCTTAACATGATTATGCATGAAAGTTGCTCTATTTCACATAGAAAATTTGGCGTATGAAGGTTTCTCAGTTATTTGTTGATTAACTTCTTGCAACTATAATAATTTTCAAAGTATATTTCGTAACCTTTTGCAAAGTTTAATGTTTGGATTTCTACACTATAAGAGTTGTCTGTTTTCATGTTCAAAATAAATTATATGACTTAATAGCTAAAGTTATTCAGATGTACGAGGTTAACCTGGTAGTATTTTAATTTGGTGAAAAATACGTAAACATCACGAATAAAGATGTCAAATTAATTTTTGGTATAAAGTGTGGGACAAAATGATTCATTAAGTAAAAAAATCTTTGAGGTCACGCTTATGGATCGCGAAGATACGAATTCGCATATTATAACCACATACTTTCATGAAAAGCTGCAACAGAAAGATAAATATGTAAAGGGACACCCCTCTCAAATAGCAAACAAAAAGATAAAGGTAATAAATCCAACTTAAATACTACTAAGTAATGTTACCGAAATCTATGTTGATTAATCCTTGGACCATATTACCACCATAAAAATAGTCATGAAATGGTGTGTTAAACGTAATATTATATAAAACATAATCATATAAAAAAAATTAAACAACTAATTTTCTTATATATCTCATATCGTAAATTGATTTACCAAAAAATAAACGTAGATATATTGGTTAACAAAGCCTTAAAGGATGATAAGGGGGGATTCCCCCAAGTAAGTACCTAAACGAGCAGGAAAGGTGGATGAAGAGCTTGGACTAAGATATTTAAGGAACAAGAGTCAAACGAAACGAGCTCATACATTCCGATCGACCTCAAAGAGAAGGGGAGAACGAGCTCGAAGATAATATAAGCAATAAGGTTAGCGACCATACCAAGGATGCAGCGAACAAACAAAGGACGAGCTCGCGCGTAAACTAATCGACCTTAAAGTTAAGTGAAGAATGCGCTCGAAGATAATTTGTCGACCTCGTAGTCGGGTGAGCTCAAGAACACGTAGCTAGCACAAACCTCTTCGCGCTTAAAAATTGGGCCAGCTCGGATTGACACGTGAGATCGGTCAAAACAAATAATTAAAGAAGTAAGCATTTCCTTACTCATTATGTAATAAACGTTATAAACTTCAAGTCAAACTGTTTTAGGCAGTTCGCCCGAAATTATAGGAGAAGTGATGTTAGTGAGTTAGTGGTGCATTAAGGGTAATTGAATACAAATGTAAGTGCCCACTAACTCATAGCAGTATAAGTAGGAAGACTCTTTCGATAAATAACACGATATTTTTTCCTTATCTCTTTTCTGACTAGGAACGTGAATTTCTACCTTGGCACAACTTGTTATTCTCGTAACAAATTTTGGTGCCGTCTAAGGGAAAGCAACTGAATGTTAATCATGGTAGTCACAAGGTCGGGAATAGAGAGAGATAACCAGGAAATGAGTGAAGTAACAATAACCATTCTTTGAGCTCATCAAAGCTATATTTGTCTTCAACCTCGATCTACCTTTGAGCTCAATCTATCTTTGAGCTCGTCAACGCTGTAGAGCTCGTCATTCTCTTCATTGCTAGCCCTAATCCAAGTTCGCGGTCCTCCTGCTCGTACTCATACTTATTTGAGGGAATCCCCCCTTATCAGGGATCCCCCTAGTTTATAGGTTTATTAAAAATATTAACAAGCCTGTAAATTAAAATACTAATTACTTTTCTCACTCATCTGCGTGGTGATTCGAACCGTCTCGCTACTGTTTCTTGTTGACACGTGTGTTTGATGTAACTGCGACGGTTCTGACATCGTCGTTTCTTGGAGACACCATCTGGCGATTCAATTTTTTGGCACAACTTTCAAACAATTAATAACATCACACACCTATTTGGAAAAGCGTATATTCATTCAAACACTTATTGTATTCTTTTGTTAGAAAAAATTACCACATTAAAAAATTATTCGCTTCAACTTTGCTGGAAAACTCTCTTCATCTTTAACTAAGGCACTTGCTATCATCTTCTTGAACATTGTTCAGGTAAATTATTTCTTATCAAATAAACACTTCTCATTAAACGCTTGGACGAACCCTAGATTTTAGGTTTCTAACTTCTATCAGTAGGCGTTTCCCCAAAATCAAATCGCATTCCCTTGCCAACTATAATCATTCTGATTCATATCCTTACCTAATTTCATTTTTAGAAAAACCATGGCACCAAAAAGGGAAACAAAGACTAAAGCCGACAAAATTACAAAGCCCTTATATGAAGAAATCAGCGACTTAAAAAACTATTTCTCCCAAATAGCCCCTAAGTACACTAACTTAGACGAAGATGGAATAGCTATCCTCAGAGACAGATGTAGCATCCCTGAGGATGTGACTATTAGGGCTCCCAATATAGGCAAACATCCCTATCATCCACAAGAAACGGAGACCTGCCTTTTTACTACCTTATTTGACTGGGGGCTGAGGTTGCCGCTGCCCGAACTCATTCGTGATTATTTTAATATGCTCGGCATCTGTCCTACTCAAATTTCTGTGGATGGTTAGAGGCTATTGCTTAGCGTGGTCCTCATATCACGCTTTCTTAGTACTGAAATATGCTTGGCAGACCTGCTATCTGGTACTGATGGAACCGAATTGGCCAAGACCCCTTTCTTTTACACCCACTTTAAAGAGGTTAAGAAAATTGTAGAACTCCCTTCCTCTGATATGAATTAGAATAAATTCTTCGTGTTTGTATCGGGTAACTGGGAACATAGCACCCCCACCTTAAACCTCCAACTAGAAAGAAAATGGAAGAAAAATTGTAAGTATTGTTAGTTTACAAAAGATAAAATTTTACACGACCTCTTGTATAATATTATATTTGTCTTTCTTTCAGGTGAACTGTCTAATCAGAGCTGGTGGAAAGAAGGGAGACCGCTAAACTACGTAAATCCTTTGATCAGAGTCAGTATCTTAGCTTTTGAAGCTTCGTAACAAGATCATAAGCAACTATTCACACGGTATAACTACTTGAAATTAGGGTTGTAGTCGATCCCAGCGCTCAGAATCACAGAAGACAGAGAACTAAGAATGGCAGACGGTTCAAAAGCTACTATGGATCGCATCAGATCACTTTTAGAACAGAAGCTCCAGGAGAAGAACAATGCCGACATCTGGTTGGCAATACCTCAAGTGGCCCGAAATGTCAGTGAAGTTGGGGATTCATCCTCTCCTCCTGCTCTCTCTTACGAGCAAGAGAATGATGCCAGAAAAAAAAAAGGAAAGATTATCGAGCAAACTGAAAAAGAAGCACCGAAGGTTCCTGAAGTTGCTCAGCCCAATAAGGTCCGAGCAGAAAGAGAGGAGGATGACGAAGAGACCCTCTTTGGTGCACCTGATACACGGAGGAAGAAAAAACAAAAGTTGATTATGGACATTATTCCCTTAAGCATGAGGAGATTACAGCTTAGAGATGAAGAGGATGATGGTGTTGAAGCTACTTCCGAGGAAAGAGCACGTCCTCCCAACCCAACTACAACACAAGTTGGCGAGGAACAAAATCCACAGGTTGTTGAGGAGCTGATCGATCTAGTGGATGACGGAGAAAAACTGAGAATGATGCTCAGAAAAAGAAAACGATGCCCTTAGCTCGCACAGAAAAACAAAGTAGCTGGTGCTTAGCTCTATTGTGTAAAATCTACCACCCTCAGTAGAAGCTAATGAGAAGAACAAGGATGGCGACAAAGGGGTTGAGTCCAGCCAGCAAAGGGTCCATGTAAAAGAGCGTCCAAAGGTCAACATTCCTCGTCCATCTTCCTACATGTTCGAGCATCTTTGCATGATCCCTGATTTGTCGTCCTACGACAAAATATCAATTCTTGAGATCCTGCAAAGGCAATTAGAGCTGTCGACTGAGGTAAGAACATTGAGATCTTAACATGTTAAGTTAAATATTTAGGTATTTAAGTTTAACTTTCTTTCTTATATACAGCTGCACCATAACTCATTTGTATTGGGCTATCAAAATATGTCCCCTGCTGAAGTGACTACCATGGAGAAATGGAAAGCATAAGCCATGATTTTTGGCTCAGCTAAACACAGCACTACTGAGGTCATCCGCTTAAAGCATGCTTATACCTCGGCCAAGAACTTCAAGCATGAGGCCATTGATGCAAAAGCAAAGCTGGAAAACGTAGTTGCTTCCTTGCAAGAGACTGTGAAATGAAGCGACCAAAGACTAGCGAATGTATCCGAGAGCCACAAGTTGGTGTTGAACCAAAACGAGAATTCGTTAAAGAGGAATGATGAGCTGCACGCACAAAATGCAAATCTGTTGGATAGGACAATCAGTCAGGCCAAGAGGGTGGAGGAACAATCAGACCGAATAGCAATTTTAACTGCTAAGGTGAGCAAGTTAAGAAAATAAGTAGAGAAGGAGCATGCACAGCTCGAACAAGAGCGTCAACAGTGGCATAAAAAAGTAGAAGTAGCTACTGAAGAAAGGGAAATGCATGTGTTTACTATTGTTACACAAATGATAGCCAAGGAGAACAGGAATGCTGCAGAGTTAATAGCCTTGAATCCTGGCATGAACCTGAAATTCTTTACCGCTCTAGTTGAATCTTCTGCACCGAGCTCGAACTTAGCTCCTCGGGCGAACAAAGAAGCTAATACTTTTGTTGATCCTACCAAGCTATTGCCACCCAGTAGCGCTAAGTAATGAAAAGTTGCTTTTTTGTTCTGTTTGACCAATTTCCTTGTTATTATTGTTTGAAATTGAAACATCTCGTACTACCTGCAACACTTAGGTTTATTTATTTAAAGAATGTGTTGAATTGATGTATGATTTACCTTCTATGAATTAGTTATCGCTATAGACTTTTGTGGTTAATTGTGGAATATGTGTTTGCTGAGCTTTCTGGAGATCTTTATAACCCCGAGTTCATAACAAACACTTTTGAAGTTGGTTGCCACCTCTTTCGGGAGAAGTAAGTATTTGATCAGCTGTTATTTCTTAGCCTCAGACTGGCCTTGAACATGATGGATGAGAAGTTGGGAGTCACTCATCAACCTAACCCTTTTAGCCCCACATTGGAAAGCCAATTTAAGACCAACTATAGCCGCTTCATATTCAAACTCATTGTTAGAGGCCCTGAATCCAAAGCATGTAGCCTGGTATATTTTATCATCATAAGAAGAGGTTAGGCAAATTCCACATCCACAACCCATTGTACTTGATCCTCCATCCGTCTGAACTAACCACTCTTTCTTGGTCTTTTCTTCTAAATTTTGTTTAGAGCTCCTGTCTGAGTGGAATTCCACCAGGAAATCAGCAATTGATTGAGCTTTGATAGTAGTTCGTGGGGCCAAATCAATGTCATAAACACCCAACTGTACTGACCACTTGGTCATCATGCTTCTGCCTTCTGAAGAACATTCTTCAACGGGAAAGATGTCCGGACAATGATGGAATGAGACTGAAAATACGGCCTCATTTTGCTTGCTGCATACTAAGGCTAGTGCCAACTTTTCAAGCTTCAAGTACCTCTTCTCAGCATCTATCAAAATTTTGATAATATAGTACACCGGACGAGGGTAGTTGTCCACTTCCCTCACCAATACTGCGCTTATAGCACATTTTGACACAACCAAGTATACGTAGAGTGTTTCTCCTTGAATGGGTTTAAAAAGAGTCTTTAGTGAGGACAGGTGTTTCTTTATTTCAACAAAAGCTTGGTTGCACTGTGGAGACCAATTAAAATCTTTAGCATTCTTCAAGGTTTGGAAAAACGGAGCACACTTGTTCGAGGACCTTGAAATGAAACGATTCAAGGCAGCTAACCTTCTAGTGAGTCTCTGTACTTCTTTAATATTCCGGGGAGGATCCATTTCTAGTAGAGTATTAAGCTGATCCGGATCGGGCTGTATCCCTTTCTCACTTATTACATACCCCAAAAAAATTCTGTATCGAACCCCAAAGACACATTTTTCTGGATTCAGTTTCAAATTCACAGTTGCAAAATTAGCAAATATCTCTTGAAGGTCAACTATTTGCAAATCCTCCTCCAAGCTTTTAACCATCATATTATCTATGTATACCTCCATATTTCTGCAAATCTGGCTAGTGAATTTTTTGTTCACCAACCTCTGATAAGTAGCCCTAGCATTTTTCAACCCAAAAGGCATCATCTTATAACAATGGAGACCTTTATCTGTTATAAAGGTAGTATGATCTTGGTCCTTCGGATCCACATGTATATGGTTGTACCCAGAGAAGGCATCCATGAAAGACAGCAACTTGTTTCCAGACGTTGAGTCTACCAACTGGTCTATCAAAGGACTGGATAAAGATATTTTCGGCAAGCCCTGTTGAGGTTAGTAAAATCAATACACATACGCGATTTCCCATTCTTTTTCTTGATCAAAACCGGATTGGCAGTCCATAAAAGAATTAGGATTCCTTTATGTGCCTCATCTTGGTAAGCAGATCAACTTCTTAAACTATTACATCAGCTTTCTCCTTAGAGAAAGCTCTCCTTTTCTACACAACATGTGCAACATCACTCCGGATCGACAGCTTGTGTGAGATAACAATTGCAAGCATTCCAGTTACATCAGCATTGTACCAAGCAAAGACATGCTGATTATTTGAGAAAAGGGACAACAATTTATTTTTCAATTTTGGCGCCATCTTGGAGCCAACCTTGATAGTTCTACCATCTTCCAAAGAATGGGTTTCAATCTCTTCCATTGGTATTATAACACTAGGGGCCTCTCTAGGGTCATCAATCTCACCCTCTCCCTCAGAAGGCCCCAGTAACTGCTAATCTTCATTAATCCAAACTGCTCACAAAGTTTTAGGAGCAAGTGCAGTTGCATAGCATTCCCTTGCTATCTTCTGACTACATCGGACAACACCCACATACCCTTGAACTGCATACTTCAAGCACTGTTGGATTGTTGAGGCCATAGCATGCATTCTAGAGATCCGGGACCTTCCAAATATTGCATTGTAGCATGTGGGGAAATTTACCACAACAAATAACACCCTGACCAGCTTTTTAAAAGGCCCCTTGCCCAACAGCACCTCTTCCTCAAACTCCTCGATTACATCCGCAGAGCTCTATGTGAAGCCCACAATGGTTCAGTTTGACCGTGGAATAACGGTAAGATTTTTCATCTGCTTGTAGGAGCTCAAGAAGAGGATGTTTGCTGAACTGCTTGTGTCTATCGGAATTCGTCGGATATCATTGCCCCCAATAGATGCTCCTATCACCACAGCATCCTCATGAGGCCTAGCAATATTTCTTAAATCATCCTCATCAAAAAACTATAAATGGAAAAGGGCTTTGGCGCTGATAAGAAGACATGTCATCTTCCAACTGAGTAGCCAGACTATGAACATGCCTCTTTTTTTATAAAGAAGTAGGCACTGTCATGGTATCTACTTCAAAGATGGTGAGTGACTCGAGGAAACTGATTAACCCGGACACCTTCTTGGTCTGCTCTGTTATGACCCCCACCTTATTCTGAGTTGGGTCGAGATCCAAATACTCAGAATTAACATCAAATCTTTCAAGGATCACCATTGCCCCTTCTTGGGCAGATGTTCCCAAATTGTTTGCAGGACCTATCCGAGGAGCATTGTCAGGCCTGTTTCCACTCCTTCTTTTGATATACGCTTCCACTTTGCCTCTTTCAATAAGGTTTTGAACTTCTTGTTTCAAAGCTATCCAGACTTGAGTATTATGGCCTTTATCATTATGATATTGGCAAAAGCAAGTATTTCGACTCTCTCTCTAGGGGACTGCAGTGTCGCTGGTTTCTGGAAATGAACTTCCTCCTTAGTCTTGTCATATATTGTGGCTAGATTCTCTTTCAATTCAGCAAACCACTCTGTTTGAACCCAAGGACCTCTTTTGCTCCTTGATTGTTGGCTCTGAGATTGATTCTGGTTGGATTGAGTCTGTTTAGCCCTGTTGGATCCTTGTCTAGGCTCCGTAGCCTTATATTCGGAATGGTTTTGAGTTGTTGTGGTGGACCTCACCTGACGGTGCACCCTTGTTTTCTTGGTTTCATCCGCATTAATCTGTTTTCCCACCTGATTTAATAGGCCACCCCAAGTCATGGCTTTCTTCTTGATCACCGAATCGGCCAGATTCTCAGGGTTCAACCCTTGTCTCAAGGAAGCAATTGCCACCTGTTCGAAGCAATCTGTAAACTCGTTCTTGGTATTTACGAACCGACTTATGTAGTCCTTTAAGGACTCATTTGGTTCTTAGGCACAATGGATAATAGTATCTCCATTGCCCTTCACCTCCTTACTTCCCACAAACTGCCTCCGGAAGGCAACCCAGAATGTATCAAAGTTTCTGATACATCCCTGGCGTAAACTGTTGTACCAATTAAAAGTACTTCCCGTAAAAGATTGGGAGAAGACTCTACACAAAATTTTATCATCATCATCAAAATTCATCATGAAGTTCTTGAACTGCTCCAGATGGTTGTCTGGATCCTTACTTCCATCATACTTCTCCATTTTGGAGCTGTCAAACCTTTTGGGTAGGTTTATGGACAGTATTTTGGTAGACAAAGGTGACTGCCTCCAATTCGTATTATAACTGAAGAATGTGTCTTCATTAGGCATTGCAAAAATACCTAGTTCGGTCTGAAAATCAAAAGGATCGATCAGCAACTGATCAACATGCATGTGGTTGTGGTTGTGAGATGACCCTTTTTCCAAGTGCCTTTTAATCCTTCCATGCCTATCTCTCTTTCTTGAATATTTTTTAACTACTTTCTGCTTATTTCTGGACCTCCTTTCATCACTGCTCGATGACAAAGACTCCTCAAGCTCAGCCTCGTTCAAAGAGCTGTTAGAGGACTCCGAATCTGAACTTTCAACCGGCTTAGACCGGTGAGTCTTCTTAGAACTAACATGGGTCTTTTTTCAATTTAAATAAGTCTTTGCTGATGGATCATTCTCCTTATGGTTTTCAGTATGATGAATAGATGACGCCCCTGACTTCTCCCTTATACCATTTTCTGCTTGTTTTATGGCCCTTAACGCCTCTATTTGTGCTCTCAAATTGTCTCGCTCTTCGATGGTGTATTCCTTGTTTTCCCCAACTACCTCCACCACAGGTGGTGGAGTTCCTTGCTCGTTCGGATCCATCCAAATTGGTATTTTCTATTGGTTTTGAATGCAAGATTCAGGCACTCTCACACTCCCACTATGGTCGCCAATTTGGTTTGGTTTATTTTGGGCTAGGGGTAGTTTAGTAAAGTTTTTTATGAAGTTTCAAAGTATTAAGTATTTGGTGTAGAATATAGTGAGATAATTGAGAAGCTTTGATGTATTAAATGTTCATTACCCTCATTAATGAAAGTAGTCGGGGTATTTATACCCTTAATTAAGGATCCATGGGCTTATTGGTCAAGTTATGAAACCGGGTTAAGTTTAAAGACTGATCAATCTTTTAAGTGGATTAGAAAATAGCTTAGTCAAAAGGTGTTTTTACTTTTGTCTGGATTATTTAGTGGCATGTCATTGTCCGAACTACCCCTATCTGGATTAAGCAGTGGGTTGTGTCTGAATATTCCGAACTTATCAGTATATACCGTTGTAGTATCTATAGTAGTTGAATCCTTATTTTCACGTAGATCATCCACTGGGTCTGGCGAGGTGAGATCTAAATTTGCTGGTGTAACTCCCTCCTCGCCATTTAATTTCTATTGGAGAGGTTTGGATGGGTCTGACGCGATTGCATAGCATGTTCTTGCAGTCCTTTGGTTGCCCCGTATTGTTCCCACTAAGCTGCCTAACGGATATTTGATGCATTGTAAAAATGTACCCGGCGTCTCTTCCATCCTATGCAGCCATGGTCGTCCAATAATAGCATGGTAAGGGCTCAGCGCGTTGGAAATTAAGAACAACGTTTTTAGTTCCTTCTTCGTAGCTCCATGACCAACCTTTACTAAGAGCTTTACCTCCTCAACACATTGAGAGGTTTTTCCTTCGTAGCTGACCAATATCCACTGATTAGGTCGGTATGGTGGCACGTTCTGCATACGATCAAAGCTGCTTTTGAAAATAATATTTGCTGAACTTCCTTCATCAACCAGCACTCGGGTTACCATTACCCGTCCAATATCTAAGTGAATAGTCAAAGCGTCTTCATGTGGTAAACTGATACCTTTGAGGTCATCGTCATTGAATGTGAGATCGACTACTGGGTCCCTATAGTTGTTAGGGTAGCGACCAAATTTCCACATCCCACATCGGTAAAACATGGGAAGGATCAATGGTATATAAGTGAGAACATATCTCAACTAGTATGAGGCCTTTTGGTAGTGGACCAAATGCAAAGCCGTGAGGGCCTTCGGGTGCCAAAGCGGACAATATCATACTAGTGTTGAGATCGGTTGTGTTCTTACTTATATACGGAGGAGGAATATGCGGACCGGACCCCATATTCCCAACATGTGGTATCAGAGCTCCAGGCCCAGACAGTACGCGATGTGGTGGGTGATGTGGGTGAAATTCTCATTAGTCGAACATGATGAATTAGTAGCCATGCTCAAGATCCTTGTTTGGAGTGCTCGTGGCTTATCAAGCAGTGTGGCTTGATTTGAGGCTCATCAAGCATTGTGGCTTGATTGGAGAGATCCTCGTTTGGAGTGCCCGTTGCTCATCAAGTAGTGTGGCTTGATTGGAGTGTATCAAGACGGTGGTACTTATTTGGAGTGGCGCTAAGGAACAAGGCAGGATGGTCGAGATCAGATAGATCCGCTGGAAAGGCTCTAGAGATCAGGCAGCCCCAACCTGATTAGAGTGAGCGGATGGATGTCAATTAGATGACATCATACTAGTGTTGAGATCGGTTGAATGGTTGTGTACTTATCTTGTATCAAATATGGAGGTGAATACAAGCAGAATGGTGACGATGAATGGTTCAAATTATCATATATGGAAATCGAAGATGGAAGATCTTCTTTATGTTAAAAGTTTTCATTTACCAGTGTTCGGTGATGAAAAACCTAAAGATAAGTCTGATGCAGAATGGATAATTATTCATCGACAGGTTTGTGGCTTTATTCGGAAATGGGTTGATGATAATGTGCTGAATCATGTTGTAGACGAAACAGATGCAAGTAAATTGTGGAGTAAACTTGAGGAGTTATATGCTCGGAAGACAGGAAATAGTAAGTTACTTTTGTTCAAACAGTTGATATATTTGAGGTATCAAGATGGATCACCTCTTACAGATCACTTGAATACCTTTCAAGGATTGATTAATCAGTTGGCTGCTATGGGTATCAAATTTGATGACGAGGTTTTGGTGTTATGGTTGCTTGGTTCGCTGCCAGACTCATGGGATATTTTCAGAATGTCTCTTTCTACTTCAGCTCCTGAAGGAAATATCTCAATGGCATTAGCTAAAATTAGTATGTTGAATGAAGATATGAGAAGAAAAACAGTTGGCTTCTCTTCACATTCAGAAACTCTAGTCGTTGAGAAACGTGGTAGAAATGAAAATCGCGGTTGGAAAACTAGAGGTAAAAGTAGAAGTAAGAGTCGAAACAAGTCTAATAAATTTGCAGATTGGGAGTGCTACTACTGTCATGAGATCGGGCACACTAAGAATTTTATCCTAAGTTGAGAAAGAAGGATAATTTTGGGAAATCTAATAATGGTAAAGAAGAAAAGAACAAGGAGAAAAATTATGATGAAAGTGGTGACGAGAAACATGTTGTTGCAGTTTCAGATAGCTACTTCGTTGTTATTGATGATGCTGTTGTGAATTCTGTGTCTGATGAAAATGGTTGGGTAGTTGACAGTGGTGCTACAATTCATGCCACTTCTCGTAGAGAATTTTTCTCATCTTACACCTCTGGTGACTTTGGTTCTGCAAAGATGGGAAATAATGATTTGTCTAAAGTGGTTGGTATTGGTGATGTTTATCTAGAAACAAGCATGGGTACAAGATTGATTTTGAAGGGTGTTAAACATATACCCGATCTTCGAATGAATTTGATATCTACATGGAAGCTAGATGATGAAGGTTATTGCAGTATTTTTGCGAATGGGCAGTGGAAACTTACTAAGGGCTCGTTGGTTGTGGCAAGAGGATAAAAATATTCAGCCCTCTACATCATGTCTGCAAGGGTGTCTGCTGAGAAAATCAATGTTGTTAATGATGAAGCAATGCTTGATTTATGGCATAAAAGACTCGGTCACATTAGCGAAAAAGGATTAGATATTCTGAGGAAGAAACAGTACATTCGTGGGATACACAAAGCTCATTTAAAGAAATGCGTACATTGTTTGGCTGGAAAGCAGAATAGAGTATCTTTCAAGATCTCGGCTCCTTCAAGAAAACCAAGTTTGCTTGACTTGGTACATACTGATGTTTGTGGTCCTTTCAAAACGAGAACACTTAGTGGTTGTTTGTACTTTGTTACCTTTGTTGATGATCATTCCAGGAAAGTTTGGGCTTACACTTTGAAAACAAAAGATCAAGTGTTAGATGTCTTTAAGCAGTTTCAAGCTTCAGTTGAGAGACAGACTAGGAAACAATTGAAGTGTGTTAGAAGTGATAATGGGGGAGAATACATTGGTCCTTTTGATGATTATTGTAGACATCAAGGTATTCGGCATCAAAAGACACCTCCCAAGACCCCTCAGTTGAATGGCGTAGCGGAGAGACTAAACCGAACATTAATTGAAAGGGTAAGATGTCTTCTTTCACAATCACAACTCCCTAAATACTTTTGGGGTGAAGCTTTAAATACAGTGGTACATGTCTTGAATCTTAGTCCTTCTGTACCTTTAGATGGAGATATCCCAAATAGAGTTTGGACAGGTAAAGATGTTTCTTATGATCATTTGCGTGTCTTTGGGTGCAAAGCTTATGTGCATATTCCTAATGATGAGAGATCTAAACTCAATTCGAAGACAAGACAGTGTGTATTCATTGGTTATGGTCTTGATGAGTTCGGCTACAGATTTCATGATCCAATTAATAAGAAACTTATTAGGAGCAGAGATGCCGTGTTTATGGAAGATCAGATAGTTCATGATATTGATAAGAGTCAAAATTCAGTGTCTATGTCTCAGAATGACTTGGTAGATTTGGGGCATATTCCGCTTGCACATACTACTACAGAAGTTGAAGAAAATTCGGATGGTGACTCACCTGCTTCCAGAGGTTCACATATTTTTGATACTGGTGATCATGATAATGATTTCGTGGATGAACAAGTGAATGAAGAAGATGTTGAACAATTTGAAGTTCCAAAGCGGAGATGTACTAGAGATAGACAACCCTCTACTAGATATCCTTCTGATCAATATATTTTGTTAACCGACGCATGTGAGCCTGAGTGTTATGATGAGGCTATTAGTGGTGTATGTAAAAATCAATGGATTGAAGCGATGAATGAAGAGATGCAATCACTTCATGAGAATCATACATTTGAGTTAGTGAAGATACCTGAAGGGAGAAAAGCCTTGAGTAACAAGTGGGTGTATAGGTTGAAGCAAGATGATAGTTCTCTGCAACCTCGGTACAAAGCAAGATTGGTAGTCAAAGGCTTTGGTCAGAAAAAAGGTATTGATTTTGATGAAATATTTTCTCCAGTTGTAAAAATGTCTTCTATTCGTGTGGTTCTAGGCATTGCAGCGAGTCTAGACTTGGAAATTGAGCAAATGGATGTAAAAACAGCATTCTTGCATGGTGACTTGGAAGAAGAGATTTTTATGAAACAGCCTGAAGGTTTTGTGGTTGAAGGAAAAGAAGATTATGTATGCAGATTGAAAAAGAGTCTATATGGTTTGAAGCAAGCTCCGAGACAGTGGTATAAGAAGTTCATGTCAGTTATGGGGGAGCAGGATTACAAGAAGACTTCTTCTGATAATTGTGTATTTGTGAAGACATTTTCTGATGCCGATTTTAGCATTCTTTTACTTTACGTGGATGATATGCTTATTGTTGGGAAGAATACTTCGCGGATTGATTCTTTGAAGAAACAGTTAAGTAAGTCTTTCGCAATGAAAGATTTAGGTCCAGCAAAGCAGATTCTCGGCATTCGAATTACTAGAGACAGAGACTTGAAGAAGTTGTTCTTATCACAAGAAAAATACATTGAGAAAATTCTTCAGAAGTTTAATATGGACAATGCTAAAGTGGTTAGCTCACCACTTTCTGGTCACTTCAAGTTAAGCAAGAAACAATGTCCTTCAACTAATGAAGAAAAGAGAGACATGGCTAATATTCCATATGCATCTGCAGTTGGAAGTCTCATGTATGCCATGGTATGTACTCGTCCTGACTTAGCTCATAGTGTTTGTGTTGTGAGCAGATTTTTGTCAAACCCAGGTAGAGAGCATTGGGAAGCCGTGAAATGGATTATGAGGTATCTGCGAGGAACCTCTAATTTGAAGCTCAGTTTTGGGATGAATAAACTTGAGTTGTTGGCTTATTCTGATTCAGACTTGGCTAGAGATGTTGATACTCGCAAGTCTACTTATGGATATTTGATTAACTTTTGTGGTGGCGCTGTTTCATGGAAATCAAGACTACAAAAGTGTGTTGCCCTTTCAACGACAGAAGCTGAATTCATTGCAGTGACAGAAGCGAGTAAAGAGCTACTATGGATGAAGAAGTTCTTGAAAGAACTTGGATTTGAGCAACACAGGTATGTACTGTTATGTGATAATCAGAGTGTTATTCATCTCGTGAAGAATTCGTCATTTCACTCAAAGTCGAAACATATTGATGTGAGATATCATTGGATTCGAGATATTCTTGATGCTAAACTAATGTAGGTTGATAAAGTTCATACAGATGATAATGGGTCTGACATGATGACAAAGGCTTTGCCTAGGGGAAAGCTTGAACATTGTAGATTGATCGTCGGGATGGCGAATCCTCCCACATAGTCGTGAGGGGGAGATTTGTTGGGCTCTTCCTATGTGGGAGTCTAATTATCATATGGGCTAAGCCCAATTTGGATAACACATAGGATTTTGGTTTATGTATAAATATATATATATATATATATATATATATATATATATATATATATATTTATACAGTGTCTTTCTGAGATGAGCATCATATTCTATAGTGCAGTTGTTGAGAGAAAAAGGTGATCCAAGGCGGAACTTTGTGCTTTCAATCGGACTGTCTCCGGTTGTCCGATCGGCTTCAATTTTGGTGAGAAGGCTCGTCTACTTGTCTTCTACAATCTATCCAGAGGGTTTTTGATTTGGAGTCATCTAAGTGTGTTTTTCGATCATCTTATTCTAACTGCGTTTTGGGGATATTTCAGTGAGTTTTATGATTTTGGTTCATTATCTTGTGTATTGGGGTTGTGTATGAAGTTGTCATACTTCTTGTGGCGTATGCTCTAGTTTTATCTAGAGAATAGTTTTGTAACCCATCTTCTGATAGTGAATATTTGGTTGGACTCCGAAATCAGTCCCGTGGTTTTTACTTCCTACACTGGGAAGGTTTTCCACGTAAAAACGTGTTCTATGTTGTTTGCGTTTATTTTATTCAGACTTGATATTTTGTTTGGGATCTTTATCTCTATCATACTTGATACAATAAAGAAGATTTCGTTTTTGCTTATATTTCTTGTCAAAGTGGTATCAGAGCTCCAGGCCCAGACAGTACGCGATGTGGTGGGTGATGTGGGTGAAATTCTCATTAGTCGAACATGATGAATTAGTAGCCATGCTCAAGATCCTTGTTTGGAGTGCCCGTGGCTTATCAAGCAGTGTGGCTTGATTTGAGGCTCATCAAGCATTGTGGCTTGATTGGAGAGATCCTCGTTTGGAGTGCCCGTTGCTCATCAAGCAGTGTGGCTTGATTAGAGTGTATCAAGACGGTGGTACTTATTTGGAGTGGCGCTAAGGAACAAGGCAGGATGGTCGAGATCAGATAGATCCGATGTAAAGGCTCTAGAGATCAGGCAGCCCCAACCTGATTAGAGTGAGCGGATGGATGTCAATTGAGAGGAGGCTAAAGTGGTACTTTGTTCGAGAGGAGGATTTTGTTAGGGTAGCGACCAAAGTTCCACATCCCACATCGGTAAAACATGGGAAGGATCAATGGTATATAAGTGAGAACATATCTCAACTAGTATGAGGCCTTTTGGTAGTGGACCAAATGCAAAGCCGTGAGGGCCTTCGGGTGCCAAAGCGGACAATATCATACTAGTGTTGAGATCGGTTGTGTTCTTACTTATATACGGAGGAGGAATTTGCGGACCGGACCCCATATTCCCAACAATAGTTTCGATAAGAATTTGCATTTATATCATAAACGCCGAACTTATTTTTAAGTCGTTCTTTTAGCAGACCCTTCACCTACAACCGAATTCCCCCCTGATATGGTAAGTAGCCATTGTTGCTTATTAGCTTCTGGTTCTTCTCCAACGGCCGGTTTGTCAGTGTTTGGAGAACGAGCTTTCTCGCGTCGATCAGGTTGAGATCGTTTGATATACTGGATCAACTCGCTATTGTTTATCAGGCGTTGAATCTCTTTCCTTAATTGCCAGCACTCATCCGTGGAATGCCCATGATCATGATGAGATGCACAGTAATACCGATTGGATCGTTTAAACCCTAGCGCGCTCATTGTACGCGGAGCTTGGTACTTCGTATGCCCCTTTGTTCGATCATAAATCACTCAGATGGCCTCAGTCAACGGGGTAAAATACATATTCAGTTGATCGAGTTGCTGGGTTCTTCGGTTATAATCCCTCCTTGGTTGCTCCTCGTTCATTTTTCAGTCCGTTCCACCCTCTTTGAAATTCGACTCGCACCGTTCAGGTAACCCTCCTTTTTTGTCCTCGTCGACCCTGATGAAGGTATCTGCTCTAGCGAGCAGGTCCCTCATGTTCTCAGTTGGGAACTTGATGAGATCTGCATACAGCTCTCCTTTTCGGTCGAGCCCCCATTTCAAGGAGGCCACCGCCATGTTTTCGGCAAAATCTGGCAAAGCATTCATAGCATGAACAAATCTTCTAACATAACTTTTAAGAGACTCACATCGGCATTGATAAAGGTCCATGATTGAGTCTCGCTCCCGCTTAAGCTCTTTGTTGCCAACAAACCTTTCCATAAACACTTTCCACAGTCCTGTAAAGTCATAGATGGATCATTTTGGTAAGCTGCTGAACCAGCCCATGGCGTTACCTTTGAGGGTCATAGATAGTGCTTGGCATAACATCGCATCGTCAGGGTTGAAGGCCATCATCATGTTTCTGAACTGCTCCAAATTCCTCTTTAGGTCCCCTGTTCCATCATATGCTTCCATCCTGAATGGGTCGAACTTCCTCGGGAGCTGAGCTTCCAGGTTTTTCTCAGAGAATGTTGATTCCTTCAATATGTAGGACGATAACTTAGGAAGGATCTGATTGTAACGGAGGTCCTCATTTTCCCGAGCTCGCTTGGTTGACGTCTGCTATGATTTTTACCCCTGCTCTCGTCTTCACCTCATCTCGCGGTTCTCTGTTACGATTCTTACCCCCACTCTCGTCTTGACCTTCCTGCTTGTCATCTCGTTTGGACGAACGATCCGTTCTGTTAACTTTGATCGCCTCTGGTCCAGACAATTTATGGGTCTTGCTCGTTCCCTTGATCTTAACGGTCAGAGCATGAATAGTGTTGTTCATTCCTGCCATCGTGGCGTGCATGGCTTGTTCCTTTGCGTCTCGTTCAAACGCTATTTTCAACTATTCCTCCTGGAGATTCTGGATTCTTTGTTCTAGTTGGAGGACCACCGAGTCATCTGTTCGCATGGCTTCCACAGTTCTGCGAGACCCTGATGCATTCACCGGCTGATGGAGATGCACCTCTTCCCTGGAAACGACTGTAGGCCGAATCGGCGATCCCTCTGTCACCACCGCCGCTTGGGGTATCATGGGATTGCCTTCTTGAGGAGCTATGGGACCGGAATATAGGACGTCTCACCCTGTTGGTTGACTTACATTTCTTCTCTGGTGTGTTGTTGTTTCGCTAGTTTCCTGGTTGTCTATCTCGATTCCTGACCTTGTGACTACAATGGTGATTGGTTAAAAAACTTCCCACAGACGGCGCCAAATTTTTTACGAGAATAATAAGTTCTACCACTGTACATTCTGTAATATTTTAGACAATAAAGAGATAATCCGAAAAAAGATCCATTTATTCATAGATAGTTTCTCCATATTTATAATGTACAAATTAGTGGGCAGTTGCATATGTTTGCGCTTTAAGCGCCACTAACCCACTAATATCATTATCCCTATAATTGTGGAACAACTAACTAAAACGGATTTGACTTGAGAGTCAAAACGTGTGTTAGATAACAAGTAATAAAACGCTCAGTCTGATCTACACTCTAAACCGAGCTGGGCCACTCCTTAAATGCGATCAAGTCTGCTCTAGTTCGCAGAGCTTGAGCTCACTGATCATTTGCTCAACTTATCCTATTTAAGTCCACACTCAATCTTGATCATATGTTCATCGCATCCCTGATTTGGTCGGTCGACTCTTCCCCTGATATCTTCGAGCTTGATCTTCCTTTAAGCTCATCAATGATGTATTTGTCTTTGAGCTCGATCTTTCTTTGAGCTCCTTAATGTTGTATTTGTCGTCGATCTCAGCCTTCTTTTGAGCTCATCGAAGTTGTATTTGTCTTCAAGCTCGATCTACATTTGAGCTTAATCTGTCTTTGAGCTCGTCAACGATATAGAGCTCGTCATTTTCTTTATTGCTTTCCCTAATCCAAGTTCACAGTCCTCCTACTCGTACTCATACTTATTTGGGGGAATACCTCCTTATCAAATGGTTCTAAATAAGACAGGGTTTTGCATATATAATTTCTCTTGCATTTTCCGTCAAAATGTGATGTGTTTTTTTGCATAAAATTTATATGAGATTTTGCATCTATAATTACTAAAATTTTGTAACCAATATCGTATGTTTTTGTATTCTTAGCCTAGGTTGGGTAATGATAAGAACAAGCGTCTAAAGTCGATATTTCAATTAAATCTTGCTAACACGATACGAAACCAACATATGGACCTAACAAATTTAACAGATTTGTGATTGGAATGGCTGAACATAATTTTTTATTGCAATGGCACTTAGTTTTATTCAGTATCGACGCGGTGAAATCACTTATGAAAGTTTTGCATATGTTATTTCTATTTTGTTTCGCATCATACTTTTTTCATATTTTGCATACAATTTATATAGGGTTTTGCACGTATATTACAATATATTTCGCAACCATTGTCATAGATTTTTGTATTTCTGACCTAAGTTGGAAAATGATAGGAACAAACATTTAAAGTGAGTAATTCATATAAATCTTGCTACCGCAACACCAAACTAACATATGGGTCTTAATAAAATCTAACTGATTCATAGTTTGAATGATCGAACACAAATCACTATGGTAATGGTGAGTTAGTTAGCTTTATTCCTTATTTATGTTGTGAAATTAGTTATAAAGGTTTTCTATTATGTTTCGCACAATACTTTCTGCATGTTTCGAATACAATATATATGGGGTTGCAATAGATTTTGCAAGCATTGTCGTAGATACCAATATTCTTGACCTATATTGGAAAACAATAAGAACAAGCATCTAAAGTCATAATTTAAGTAATACATGCTACCACGACACCAAACCAAACATATGGTCCTAACAAAACCAACAGATTTGTGGTTGGAACGATCAAACCTAATTAGTCAATGTATTGGCAAAATAGTTAGTTATATTCGTCATCGATGCTGAAATCAGTTTGATAATTCGCCAATTAAATTGGCGAACTATGGTACGAAATTTATCATGATTTCGTGGAATGCTGCGAACATCACTATGAAATTCGTTAAAGATACGGTGAATTCCGAGACCACGTGCAAGATATGATAATTTCGCAAGATAAACATAGTTTAAGTTTCACAATTTAAATAATGTCTAGTTTGACAATTCACACATCCTTATTTTGCAGGTAATGTGTTATTAATTCAAATAAATCGTCTAGTTTCGCATCTAAAACATCGTAAGTTTAAAAAAAAATGAATTACGAAAAAACCTAATATCACATTCATGATTATATCAAAGTTTACTGTTTCGTAAAATATAGATGTTAAGTTTCACAAATAAAATCAGTATTTTTAAATACTATGATGAATATATTTTTCGATTCATATAAGTACACAAAAATCATATCCAACAGAACACCACTAATCAATTTTACAAACTTACTATTGATTGAGTATGTTAAATATTATTTAATTTATGTTAAAAAATTCAATATCAAAATCATCACCATCACCCACGTCAATACATTTGGTTTGAATTTGTTTTTTTTAAAAGTTAACATGTTTTAAAAAACATAAATTAACTATGATAACTATAATTAATAATTCAATTTGTATGTGGAACAGTGGAAGGATGTTTGCATCTAAAACAATAACTAACAGTAAAAGAATAGTTTTATAGTAGAAACTACAAATAAAAGAAAATGCTTTTTTATAGCCATTCTTTAAATTAATCGACAACTTGAAATATAATTTACATTTTAATTTTCCAACCAAGCATGCTCTGTGTTTTATACTAATCTTTATAATGAGTTCTTCCTAATTATTTCACCATTAATGCTCCAGCATATATAAATGATCCTGCCAAGTAAAGACTGATATTAAGAGTTCCAACAACCTTTTTTTCAACGTTTTGATATAGAAATACATGCATCACAAATTTCCTACATACAGATCAGTACGAGTCAGATTAAGATTTATACACTGTGTGAACTGAAGAAGAGCAAAATCACACTATGATTCTTCTTCTGGTTCTTCTTCTTCCTGGAGAAGATTTTCTCTATTATCGTGAGCCCAGAAACCACGAACATCAATGAGCATACTTGCTACTGTGCCACCTTGTTTACAAGATAGCAGGTCATTCAGTGTTATCTTCAAAGGGTCGGCAGGTTTCACCATATCCCATATCTCGTCCCTTACATCTTCGATACATAAATCGTAGTTCCCACCCTCAATCCATTTCTGATGCACATCTCTGTTTCAAGAAGTAACAGGAGACATTTTGTAACAGAAGGATGGCTTTAAATAACAGTACTGAACAATTCAAATTCGGTGACTCGACAATATAAAGTAATAAAATATACTAGGTTAACTATAAACTAGTGCAGCCTGGATGCCAAATGCTACCAAAAAATTACATTTTTAAGTTGTGCTCTACCTAGCTGAAGTTTTAGTGTGCCCTAGCCAGAATACCATATTGCATTATAAAAGGAAAAAAAAAAAGGAATGTTGTTCCGTGAAAAAATTGCACTTTTCTGTTTTCATTTTCACAGAATACAAATGTGACTGGTTGGTAAAAATGTATATTTTTATATTAGTGTGAACTATATTTATATATATTGTTGTTTAACATTTTTCATTTTCATGAACAAGCAGGTTATCTACGTTTTAATAAAAAGATAATCGTTTTTTCTGAAAATGAAAACGAAAATCGTAATCGTTTTTTCTGAAAATGAAAACGAAAATCGTTTTCACAAACCAAACGCAGCCAAATTTCCTTGACATTTCATTAATTCTTCTTCTATTTTGCTATATTTGGAAAATTTTAACAGATTTTTATCAACTCTTGTC
Source organism: Limnanthes douglasii subsp. nivea (assembly GCA_036936605.1). Taxonomy (NCBI): domain Eukaryota; kingdom Viridiplantae; phylum Streptophyta; class Magnoliopsida; order Brassicales; family Limnanthaceae; genus Limnanthes; species Limnanthes douglasii. Next base: position 23,429,042 of record JAUPFV010000001.1, on the reverse strand, counting down.
TCTGAAAATCTGAGACTCGTAGAACTGGCTCGCGTACTACAAGCAGGAAACACCAGAGTTTAATGTAGGAAGATTGTATCGGTTAACATCTCAGCTTTTAGATGCTCCCCTTCTTTACTTCCATATATGTCCGAACAGAAGAACAGACTCAAAATTAAGAATATATAAATATAATTACCTGAAGAGAGTATGAATTTCGGCTGTCGTAAGAAAACCCCGACCACTGAGATCAAGACAGCGAAATAAATATGTTAGTCCTTCAGGGGTGTCCTTGTTTTCTAGAGCCAAAACAAAGTCAAGGAAACTCTCAACATCCATCTCCCGGAAGTTCCCTTCTCCGATTTTGCCACGCCGCACATGCTCATCAAACACTGAAAAATATAGCAACAAACATATTAAAGAAGAGAAAAGACAACAAAAAGGGTTGAAAAAATTGTTTGCAACGCTTGTGTGAGAAAGACATAAATATAACTTCAAGCAACAGACCTCTTTCAATGAAGATTTCAGTTAGTGTACCATCTGCATAATCTCGAAGCTCCTCCTTGCTTATCGTTCCATTCATATCTTTATCAAGAGCAAGATACATATCTACAAAAAAAATGTGGCTCAAGTTACAGCATCTTAGGAAATGAATGTGCAAACTGGAAAAAAGTATTACAAATTGAAAATATATGAAACAAATACTCAATGAAGGTCGGCAATCTCTGTCCTCAATCGAGGAGATTTTTATATTATATATATATATATGAAATTACAAGATGATTTATAGGAAACCGTGAACTAAACGAATTGTATACACCATATCCATGCTGCAACAAGGTCAAAAGAGCAATTTTGAAGTTGTTCAGTGTCAGCAGCAAAAATCTCATGGAGACCGGAAACTGAATGTAAAATACTCAGTACTCACCACAAATGCGCTGTGCGGATGTTAAAGAAAACCAATTTTCAGCTTGTTCAGTATCAGTGACTTCCTCCTCGGTTTCCTAAAATCAAAGAAATCAAGACTTGTAAGATCAAAAAGTTGTGGTTTGACTTTAATATTAAGCAAGGCAAAAGTAAAAAAGAACAAGAGTTATATCCACCTCATATCCTGTTCACGAGATATACAGAGATAAAAAGTAAACTAACACTTTAATAAATGCAGAAGAACTAAGAGAGAATGCGAAGGTAAATATGGTTGCAAATTTGCAATACACTATAAGCTAGTTATGGTTTCAACTTGTTCCTTTCAATTACTAATTAAAATTGTCAACAGTGTGCGATAGATATTAGAGTTCTATACTCCGCTCCCTTTCACAACATCGGTAGGGGCTCTAAATAGGAATTAAACATAGACAATAATGTAAGTAGAAAATTAGAAGTTGTAAATATGGTAAAATGAAAAACCCATTCAAAATACTTGAGCTCAATGTATACCTGGTGCAGTTCCATAAGTTCCTGAAGACAGTTGCTAAGCAGAATTTTTTTAATGCAACCTTTTCCTGTTGGCATAATTACAGTCAAATAGTTGTATGCACGAAGGAAAAAAGGGATAGCCATAACGAATACTACAAGCCCGATACACTAAAAAAGGTAGGTTATCATCTATCATTGGCTCCAATTGCCTTTCATTATCTTAAAACTTTGAACCTATTATTATCATAGACTCACACTCACTACTCATTTACCAAAAGAATGAAATGCAAAATTCAATGTTCATACAAGTCTATATTACAACCATAGCATGATACACCTTTAATCTATTGTTATTGGTCAACTTGCTGAATCCAAAAGCATCATCACACAGAACACTTTACTTCACTCGTATATATACGGAGATTCTAGTACTCATGGTAAATACAACTCATTCTTCTTACTTTATAATCACAATTAAATATATATTATGCGAACCTCGTCGGTGAGGATCACAAAAGAAGAAGAACTTGCTTGCAGCAATGCGACAATACATTGGTATAAAGGCTGCAGGCATATCTCGCAGTTGTGCTAGGTTGGGAATTAGACCTCTTATGTAAGCCTCCATTTCCTGTTAAAAATAAAATTGTTAGTAAAACAAGCTACAGTGTCGGTGTTGAGCTAGTACCTAGACAGCACCAAAAGTGGATGAATATGACATTATGGAGTATCACTTATCAAATCTAAATATCTAAAAGGCTAAAAAAAATAGTATACATGAGTTTGAAGAAAACCATCAGAATCCTCATCAAGCTCGCTCATATCTATTCTAGCCTGTGTAAGTGAGACCTGAATAATTAAAATGAAAATTAGCTGTGGTTACTAAAGAGAAAAAAATGACTCCAACTTAAAACACAACAAATAAAACAACACAAGCTAATAAATTGCTCAATTAAGTACAAATGAACAGATGACAAAAGTTAACTACCAATGAAAGAAAAATCAAGAGAAAGATATCAAGACAGCCAATGATGAACTAATTTATCATATGAGCTTTAGTCCAGTCTCAGGGAGAGGAAGAGTGCAATATTTAGTAGCAGTCATTAGTAAGAACACGCACCGTACGCATCACATAAAGATAGTAAGGCAAAATTGCAATTCTTCCCGCCTCATCTTTCTCGAATTTCATGAAATTTGATGGGCTGAAAAAGCGTCGACATTTGGGGCCGATTTGTTCTGTACAAACAGAGGCTATATGACAAAAATCTTCGTAGTTCATCTACAACAAGAAGATTTACCATATGTCAGCGTACTTGTGACATTAGAAGCTACTGTTAATAATAAGCTACACACTGAAAAATATGCAATGACATAAAACTAGCACAAATCCACCATAATAAACTTAGCCGAGTGAATAAATGGAAACGTTTAGTTTCATATCATAAGAAGCATCATACTGAAAAATTGATACCTTAAACATCTGTGCAATAGGATATATCAGATGCTTAGTAAAATGAATAAGAAACTCCACCTTTTTTATAATAATGATATTTTTTATCCACAAACCAATCTTTAGTGAACCGAGAAATGTTCCCTATAGAATAAACGAATCACTAGCAGAAAGTACGACACTAGTCATCAGGAGCAGGACATATAGTAGGTCGCATTTGAAGAAGAATAATTATACTTACAAGAAGGTAGCTGAGTTACAATTATAACTAAACAATTGACACAACCTTCAATTGGGAACCAAGAAGACGCTCCTCTCATTTTAGAGAGAGCATTCAGTTCAGGAATAATGTTTAGTGATAATGAGCATAATCAAAAGATAAAGTGTACCTGAGATAGCACCACATTCAGAAAAACTATCAAATAGATCTTACATTACAACCACAAAAAGTATTAGGCAACTCCGGATCCTAATTATACATTATATTTTGAACTATGCTGGAGGATAGTAACTAGAAAGGCAAACCTTTTCTGCCCCAGTTGCATCATCAACCACACAGTTTTCTCTCAGGCAACCCCACATTGCATCCAAATCATCAGCATTTAGCAGAAGATCCGATTGCTTCTGCAAATAAGGAATGCTGATATTACTACTTGATCAAACTAGGCAATTCCTTTTAGAGCCAGACAAAAGGATAGACTAAGACTAACAAAATGTACCTTCAAAAACCGATATTTTGCTAGTCTTTGGACCCTGTGACTGATGGATCCTTCTTCAGGTTTCTAACCAATAGAAAACACAAGTATAAGAGACGGAGTTAGTATCAGCATAAAGTGAGAGGAAAATAAGAAGATAACATGTCACAGAGAAGCAAGATACTCATACTTGAATCTTACTTACAGTATACTACTAGAGCATATACTTATGATCTAGACCATTTTTAATCCACTTGAGCTCATCAGTTTCCTAACTTATGGGTGTATGTATTGGTTGGGACTATGAAGCCTTGACTTTTTCAAGTCAGTAACATTATAATTGGCTTGTCGAAATCAAGGTCATGTAAAGTCAAATGATAAGTTTCTTAGCTACCAATACCATAATATCTTGAAATGCGTATTCATGAGAAGGTGAAATCGCCAAGCCAGTAATGAGGGTGTGCTAACTCAATTCGTAAATGTTTCAATAAAATTATATGAGCTAGCAGACTAAGCCTGATGTTATCTCCCAAAGAGCCCTGACTATGACTTGAGGGAGATATAAAATAAAGTGAATTCAATCATGCACTAATTGGTCGCCAAGTGAAATAGGCAGTTGGCAGAGAAAACTCTGTCCAACAGCCTGCCCATAACACCAGCTCCACTTGGTTAATTTTCAAATCATTTAACATTAATAAAGATACATTTTTGGCTTTTGCAAATACAAACCAATCTAGCAAACAGTTCGAACAAGCACATGCACAGAAAATTATCCTTCGTCTTCTGAAATGCTATTCTAACATATAAAATGTAAAAAGTACTCATGAGAAGACCTGCCTTTTTATAGAAACTTGGTATTGTAGCAGATTCAAGACTCTTCTGTTGCTTATCTTTGAATATGTCAAGCAAGATTCTCTTGGTCTCAAGCTCTACAAACGGAATGAAGCATAGTTATACAAAAGCCTCTTGATCAAAGTAAGATACACAAACTATGAACCGAAGAAGAAAAGACATTCTGCATTATCGCCCACGAAAACAACATTGTCAGGTTTATGAACTCTGGTATCAACTTTCACTATATCATATGAAACTAAACCCGTCAGGCTAGAACATCAGCTCTTGATAGCGAAAATTCCCCAATAAAAACTAGATCCTACCCTTTATCAATTAAACTAACATTGATGTGACCGAGTTACTATCTCGTACCATGTTCACCAAATAATAGCTCCTGAGTATGTCACATTTCATGCATTTCCAAAACTAAAACGAAATTGAAAGTAACAATTTAAGGGGAAAAGTGTAGAACAAGATAACGAACCCATCAGTGCCTCGGATCCAAGCCCAGCACCGGATCCGATAAACCGACGGAGATTTCGGACCCAAAACATTGAAGAAGCCGGTGGTACCTTCCTCTGCGTGGCAGTCTCGTGGCTCTCGCCATCGCTAGACCCACTGTACATAGCCGACAAGACCTCGGGTTAACTGAGTCAGACTCGACCGAGATGGATCTTCAATACGTAACTCAGTAATTTCTTCAGTCAATCAAAGGAAGCCCGAGTGAAATTGAGAAATTCCTCGATTAGGGTTTGATCTGCTTCACCTTCAAAACGAGAAGAAAGAGAAAAGTGCTTCTTCTATGTGTATATAGCACTTGCAGTTGGTACCTCATTTACACCAATTGGAGCCAAAGGCTTTATACACATATTGAAAATAGTAAAATGTCATTTGTAAGAGTAAAATGCTTATCTTATTTTTATTTTATACGTTAAATGTTGTTTAAATTTTGTTTTTTTTTTTAATAAAAACTTAAATTGATTAGAAAGGTTCGTACATAATCATAGGGTAGGACCTCTAGGAATACAACAACAAACATAGCTAAAAGGATGACCTCGTAGAGAGATCCATTAGAAAGTTCACAAACGGAAATGGAAGCTAATAATGTAACCCGACTAGGTGGCTGGGGTAGTTGTGAGGAGACTCCTTAATCATCTTGTCCGATAATCACGCTCCAGTTCAATAACCACGCTCCAGTCCAGACTAAGAATACCTGTGACAAAAATAAACAATAAGTTAGATTACAAGGGTCTTTAAGTTGGCCAGTTGATCTTGGATCCAAGAAATCTAAATCGGAGATCCGATAAGATCTGGGAATATATTGATGAGGCTTGGGCTGGAGAGGATCCAAAAATTCTTGAATTCCTCTCTTTCCATATGTGGTATATAACCGCACTGAAGCAGGTGCGCCAAATACAATGGTTTTTAGAATTTGACCAATTTGAAGCTTCATCAATCCAAGTTTGCCAACACAAAGAGTGATAAGAAAATCCAAATTTGTTAGTGGAAAAGGTTCAGATGCTCTGAGAGAAACTGCATTCAAAGAGGATATGAGATATAGTTTCGGGTTCAGAGAGACAAAGAGGGCATTCGGCTGGGATATTATAGCCCCAACTTCGAAGCTTATCTTTGGTGACAAGCTTGCCCTTAATTGCCAACCAAGAGATGAAGGAATGTCGCAGAATATTGAATTTATTCCATACTAACCCCGCCCATCCCTTCTCAGGGACAGGCTTACGAAGAGCATTGTACGTATCCTTTATTGTGCAGATGTTGCATCCTGTCTTTGTCGTTAATAAAGAACATCCCTCACTAGGGTGTTAGGATGGGGAAGGGTAAGAATAATCTTGTGGATTTCTATCAGATGGTGTCGCCTTCTGGCACGCGCCGATCTCAGGTTGGCAGGCCACTTCCATTCGCCATTGTAGATAATGTCGGAGACTTTTAGATTGTTCCCTAATTTGGAGTCTCTAATTATGTCCTCTACATAGTGAATTGAGAGCGGTGAGGAGAGAATCCAAGGGTCATGCCAGAAAGAAGTGTTCAAACCATTCCCGATAGCTACTCTGTACAGATTACGGGCCACAGGCCGAAGCCAGAGAATTTTCCTCCAAATCCATGAGGAAGAGGAGGTTATAGTAACTTTCCAAAAACTTTTATTTTTTATCTTTTCAGTTCTAATTCATTCACACCAAATTGAATGATTCTTAATACTAACAATAGACCAGAGATGTTATAGGACGGCCGCCTGATTCCAGGTTTTTAAATCCAGAATCCCAAGGCCGCCCTCTTTATAGGGAGTGGATACGGTAGACCATGCTACTTTTGCCCCATGAATCTTCGTTGACGTACCAGACCATAGGAAAAGTCGGAGATATTGGGCTAATTCCTTAATTATCCTAAAAGGAAGGATAAAAATCGAAGACCAGTACACCTGTCCCGCGAATAGGACCGATTTGATTAGTTGGAGTCTACCGCATAGGAGAGGTGCTTAGTAGTCCAAGAATCTATTCGGGAAGTAATTCTGTGCAGAAGGGGACAACAATCCGAGTGGGAAAGTCATCCCGTAATGAGAGGAACCCCGAGATACTTTACAGGAAGGGTACCTTCAGGGAAATTCATGATAGAAAGAAGGTTTGACCGGAGGGATTGGTCAATTCCAGAGAAGAAAATGTGACTTTTCAAAGGGTTAACTTTGAGACCAGAGAGGTAGTAGAACTCTTCCAGAGCATCCTTAATGATATTGAGGGATAGAGGGTCGCCATGACAGAAAATCATAAGATTATCTGCAAAGCAGAGATTAATAATTTCCTGCCTGTGACATTTCCAGTGGAAGCGGAAATTCCCATCTCTACTTTTCTCTTTGAGAATGCCTGAGAGTACTTGCATAATAAGTACGAAGAGGAAATGGGAGAGAGGGTCCCCCTGTCTGAGACCTTTTTTCCCTTTGAAATTTCCCTGAAGGTCACCGTTGATAATTATAGAGTAAGACGGGGAAGAAATGCATTTGATAATCCAGGTGATCATCTTCTCGGGAAATTGCATTGCCACTAAAATGTCTAAAATGAGGTTCCATCGAACATTGTCAAAGGCTTTCATTATATCAATTTTAAGGGCAACCCTTTTTCCTCTACCATTTTTGTTATAGCCTTTAAGAAGCTCCTGAGAGAGGAGGATGTTATCGGATATGCTTCTTCCCAGAACGAAAGCCGACTGAGAGGGATCGACCAGGTAAGGAAAAGATACTTTGATTCTATTAGCCGGAATTTTCGAGATAATTTTATAGACCACATTGCAAAGAGCGATGGGCCTGTAATCCGATGGCGCAGAAGGAGAATCAATTTTAGGGATTAGGACAATGGAGGTTGCATTCCAAGAGTCGGACAAGGTTACGGAGAGAAAGAACTCTTGGACTCCCTTGCAAATGTTCGAACCCACGATGTTCCACGTGGATTTGAAAAAGCTAGAATTATAACCGTTTGGGCCAGAAGACTTACCGCTATCAATACTAAAAAGGGCCGATTTAATTTCAGCGTGGGTGATTTCTCTGATCATAGACTCCTTATCCAGGTTGGTAACATGAGAGGAGATCAGGGAGGCGACTTTTTCAAGGCCTGGGTAGCTGGCAGAATGCTTAGTACCCAGAGAGTCCTCAAAGAAGTTTACGAAAACTTTCGAGACATTAGCCGGCGATGAGACAGTATCTCCTTGTTTATTGGTAGTCGTAATAATTTTATTACGAAATAGCCGGGCTTTAATACTTTTGTGGAAGTATTTGGTATTTCTGTCCCCCAGTTTGATCCAATTTTCTCTAGATTTCTGTTTTAGGAAGGATTCTTCCGCTCGACTAGGGAAGATAAAGGTTGCAGAAGCCTCGTTTTCCTTAGTAATGAGTAGAGGGTTTAGGGGGTCTGAGGCTAGAGTTGATTGAGCCTCAAACAAGACTTTTTGGGCATTTGAGGCTCTTAAGGAGATGTCGCTAAACTCCTTACGATTCAGGGAAGCTAGATCATATTGAAGTCGAGCTAGTTTTTCAGAGACCATCCTCATACCAGTGGTTGGAGTAGGGGTATTCCAATTCGAGGTGACAATGTCCTTAAACTGGGGATGGGATTGCCACATATTGATGAAACGAAAGGGTTTTTTCCTCCTCGGCCGAGGGAGCCCAAGGTTGAGAGTGACAGTTGTGTGGTCAGACGTTCGGAGGTATCCAAAGTGGACTTTGGATATAGGGAAAAGCTCATCCCAATCTGAACTGACCAGTACTCGGTCTATTTTCGAAAGAATAGGGTGGGTCGGTTGCTTATTGATCCAAGTGAAAGGGAACCCAGTAGATCTGAGATCACTGAGTTCGCACTGATAACAAAAATTATTGAAATCCTCGATTGAGGAGGACCACTTTTCCGAGGAGCCCAAGCGCTCATCGAGGTGGAGAATCGCATTATAATCCCAAAGGGAAACCCATGGGATGTGGTTGTCTAACTTGGAGATGTTAATGAGATCATTCCAAAGAGGAACGCGGTCCTTAGCTTCATTGAAAGCATAGATGGTCGTGAGCTTAAAAGAAGCTCTGATGTTATGGCAATTAGCTATGCAATGAATGAACTGGGGGGATTGTGAAATACTAGTTATCGAAATTACACTTGGGTTCCAGAGAATCCATATTCTTCCTAAGGGATGTTTTGAGTGGTTAGTTATAACATGTCAAAAGGGTGTCATTTGTCTAAGGATGAATTCTACTTTGTGAATTTGGACTTTAGTTTCTACCAAGACAATCAAAGAGATATGATTACTAAAAATGAAATCGGCAACGTCTTTTTGCCTGACTGGGTCGTTTAGACCTCTCACATTCCATGATGCAATATTCATAAGAAAAAAACTTACAGTGCGTTAGTCGCTGATCCCGTCGGGGGATAATACCATTAAGCCCTTGCCTTTAGCCTGGTCAATACAGGCCCTTTTAGGAGGGGAGTCAACTTCCTCTCCAGCCTCCACCTCCTGATCTTCACTTATGGATGGAAGGCGGGATCCTTCCCCATTGTCAGGCTCGAATTCGGAGGGATCTTCCTCAGATGATGTAGTGCCAAAAGGAAGAAAGGAAAGCCTGACATGGCCCAGCTTGCACTGACGAGTAGGGTGCCCAATGATTTTGCAGTTTTCACACTGAGGAGGGAGCCCCTGGTATTCAAAATACACCGAGATGGATTTTCTTCTTATCTTGAAAAAAAGCTCAGATCGGATGGGTTCCCCTGCCTTGATCTTTATACAAATGCGAGCAAAACGAACCTTTTACTTTCGTTCCGTCTGGAGGTCCACATAAAGAGGGGTTTCGATAACTGAGCCAATGTTACTAAAGCCCTCCGCTGTCCATAACTCAAGAGGAAGGTTAAAGACCTTGACCCAAATTGGAATTTCATTGTGGGGGTCTTTAATTAGGGAGGTAAGAGGTTCCCAAAGTTTCAATAACATTAAATTGCCTCCAAAATGCCAAGGTGCCTCATCCAACACTCTTTTGGCCATAGCCTCATATCCAAATTTGAAAAGAAAATATCCCTCAGGCAGGGGCTTGAACTCCATAAGACCAAATCTTTTCCAAAGAGAGTCCACATTTTCTTTTAGAAAGGCCAGGTTGGAAGGTTGATTTAGAAAATAACCTGAAAGGCAAGCCTTCCATGACTCCGGAGCACCCAGCGTTGAATCGTTCATGATGAATTCGTCACCCATTTTTTCCATATGGCTAATGACAATTACCATCGGGGATCGGTTATCATTATGACCTGCTACAATACTTGCAAATGATGGGTTGGAGGATGGTTTAGAGAACGAGTTGGAATTTGATATACCTCTTGATAAGTCCATTTGTGAATTTAGAGAGGGAGGATTTGCATGGGCCATCTTGTATTTTCTCCCTTTCGGCCCGATACCCGCGTTTCCGAAATTTCGGATAATAGAAAGTTGGACACCCTTTTTACCCCTTCCTAATAATCCTTTACTCGGATTTTGACCCGGCTTAGTAATAGACAAAATCTGAGTGGGCCCGATTACTTTTGAAACTTGGCCCATAGGGTTACCCTTTTTTGGCTTGACTCGAGTCACCAGGCTGGCTCCGGATTTCTGGGCTTGAAACCAGCCCGTTAAGGGGACTAGCTCGATTTTCAGAACTGATAATACCCAACAAAACTGGGTTTAATACTGGCCCAGCAGCCATATCTTCCCTAGGACCCATCTGGGACAAAATGGGTAATGCGATACCCATCCCTGTCGATCCAGTAGGAGTCAGAGAAGGGTTTTTGCTTCTTAGCTCTCTCTCTGACCTGAGTGAAGACGAAGAATGGCCAGCTTCCACAGATCCGAAGTGAGTCGATCCCATCAAACCAGCTCGATCTATGCCGGTCAGATTCCGGTCTTTTGCGAACTCAGGAGAACATGGTATATCGGTCGGGTTCCGATCAATTGAGAACTCGGGCGATTGCGGAGGATTTTCGCCTATGATCTCTCTCTCAAGCCGGACTGAAGTGGAGGGAGCGACTTCGACAGAGGAGGCAGAGAGGGTCGAGCCACCAGTTTCTAAATACCCTGGTCGAGGCACGCCGGTCAGATTCCGATCCTTAGAGACGGCAACTGAATAACCAGCACCACCAACTGCTGAGGATCCTGAGCGAAGCGCTCCAACCGGATTCCGGTTATTATAGAGATCAGCCGGTAGCAGTCCAAGTGAAGTGTTTTCACCTCTTATCTCTCTTTCTTTTCGATTTGAAGAAGTGGGTCCTTCGGGGGACGATTTGGACGGCGAAAGGAGTGCTCTGACCAGACTGGGTTGATTCCCCTTCAACAGGTTAGATGCCGGCAAAGATAAATCTGGTTCGCGACTGAGCTTATTCGAGGATGATGGGGAGGCGTGGGCCCTGATCAGAGACTTGCTCGAAGATTCCGGCCTGAAAGGTCTTAAACTCAGGGGTGGCGAGCGACGAACGGAGTCCTGACCCAGGAAGAGAGGGAAGTTTGCTGAGTCCGAGAGCAGAGGATGGGGCAGGTCCTCCATTATTGTCACCAAATTCGCGTAAAAACTATCCTCCGAACAGGGAGGCTTACCGGGACAGGGAGGATTCAGGGGATGACCTGAGGAGGATGATTACCGTCGATGGAGGCAGAGGAGAACATAACCTGGAGAATGTTATGGAGTTGGGAGTGAAGGGGAGGAGGGTCGACGGAGGAGTCTCTGTTCGTCTGATTAAAGAGCGATTGCCCTTGACCTGACTCCATATGGAGTCTGGCCAGGACCAAGGTTTTTCGGACAAAAGCTTCGTGGGAGAAGAGATTTTGAGGACTTGCTGGGGATTTTGGTTCAATGGGGAGGAGACCAGGGCATTGGAATCAACTTGAAGAGGTTCAAGGTGGCTAGGGAAGGTGGCAAGCATCGAAGAGAAGGTCTGGGTTCGAATTGGGGAGTGAGTCCCAGGCATATTGTCCATTTGAGAAGAGTTCATCAGGAATACCAGGTATGGGTTTCTTACTTTGTTTTGGTAGATAGGATAGTGTAAGGATTTGAGATTTTTGTAATGGTTTATGCTGCTGAATTGTGTTCGGGGAGGTAGGGTTTTAAGAGGAGAGATTTTGATGAGAGGAGAGAGGAGGCTAGAAACTATAATTTTTGTAGGCATTAGAGCAGGGTTATTGAAGAGGTAGGGTTAAGGAAATCAGGGCTATGGGAAAGTCTGGAGGATTTGATGTTGGAGGGAATCCTTCTAAGCTTGAAAGGGGAACTGGGAGAGAGAGAGAGAGAGAGAGAATGTGCAGTAAGGGAAAGAAAGGATAGGCAATACCCAAAATAGGGGAGAGAGGATTTGACTGTTAAAAGTAAAGGGGAAGGGAGTTGAGATAGGAGAAAGAAACCAGATATTTAGAAAGTTAATGGGATAGTGATGACGCAGCGGAAATAGAAGAAGAAACAACGATAGATGAAACCCTAATTCAATGGTAACATGATGCAACCCTAATCTAAGGGTAACAAAGAGTGAAATTTTCAGAGATAAAAAAATCTATTATTCCAAAAACTTCAAAATAACTTAAGGCATAAGAGGCTTTATATAATAGCTTCTCAAAACCCTAAATTTGAATACAAGGAAATAAAATAAATATTCTAGAATAAAATAAAATAAAATAAAATAAAATCTTAATATAATTAGATTTGATTTAAATACATAAGATATTTGAATAAAATAAAATAAAATTAAAAGGCTTTTGTTTGGACTTTTTGGGCTACATCATCCTCTCCTGGTTGACAAGAATTCGTCCTCGAATTCACAGCACCATCACCATCAAGAACCCAAATTATTTATTTTATTTTATTCAATCGTTACATTGGGAATTATAATTGTTGACCTTATCGGAATAAGATAAATTCTTCTCGAGTGTTCCTTATTCGAAGTCACAGTTGAAGGAAAAAAAATAGTTTCGAAAACCTTTTCATGGCCTGAAGACAACATCCCCATGTCCAGTTGATGAAAAAAATGGTTTTCAAAACCTCTTCATAGCCCGAGACAGCATCTCGATAAGAAATTTTTACCTTGATTCGACGATTGGTAGCCAATTTAAAATCCTTCAGTAACCGGTCAATAAGATCGTCATTGAAACGGTTGGTATGCCCCCTCATACTCAAACGATCTTCCCGATCTTCATGACCACGTGTGTTGTTCTCTTCTTTAAACCTTGAATCAGATGAAATCAGGATTCAGAAACATGCTTGACCCGTAGCAGGAACCGAGGCTCTGATACCAAACTGATGACGCTGCGGAAAAAGAAGAAGAAACAATGATAGAAGAAACCCTAATTCAAGGGTAACATGATGCAACCCTAATCTAAGGGTAACAAAGAGTGAAATTTTCAGAGATAAAAAAATCTATTATTCCAAAAACTTCAAAATAACTTAAGGCATAAGAGGCTTTATATAATAGCTTCTCAAAACCCTAAATTTGAATACAAGGAAATAAAATAAATATTTTAGAATAAAATAAAATAAAATAAATATTTTAGAATAAAATAAAATAAAATCAAATCAAATCTTAATATAATTAGATTTGATTTAAATACATAAGATATTTGAATAAAATAAAATAAAATTAAAAGGCTTTTGTTTGGACTTTTTGGGCTACATCAGATAGTTAGAGAGTCTAACTAAATAAGAACTAGACTTAGCATAGGAACCAAAAACCTTCCCCTGAATGGGGGAGAGGGGTTAAGAGGGGATCCCGGAACTAGATCTGACTGACCCAAAATATAGAATAGAATGAGATAGAGAGTAGTAGACGAGACTTGATTGTTGACAGTTGAGGTTGAGGTTGAGGGGGTTTGAGCTTCTTGGAAAGTGTTTCTCCATCAGCCAGTACTCCCTTCTAATCACATTGATATCCTTTTTATTAAGTTTCAGGATTAGACAGCATGGTAAATACCATGTGTCCAGAGGGTAGAAGACAGTAGATGGAACCCCGCTTGAACCAGCAGATTTCCAAGAAGTTGGTACTTGAAGCAGGATTGGAAAGGAGACGAGGCTGGAGGGAGGAAATGTGAGAGAGGGACATGGGAACTAGATAAAAGTTGACTTGAAAAGAAGAGAGGAGAATTCATCAATCAATTGGAGCTTCCTCCATTGATTCGATCGAAACATCAAGGAGCAAGAAGACACAGCATGGGGCAAGAAGACCGTTGGAGAGGAGAGAGGAGAGAGCGTTTTTGGTTTTCTTGTTCTATTTTGTATTATCAGTTTTTCTTTTTATTAATACTAAGATGGACATCATTAGATTGATAATTATAAGAACGTCGATCTAGATTAATATTTATAATCTATTTTTTACTAAGGGAATTGCAATTTATTTCACATTTAGAAGCAAAAATGAGTTGAAAGCAAATCCTAGCTTGTTTAAGTGGAAAAAAACTGAGTTTTGAATTTCCTTATACCTCAATGTCATCTAATGGTAATGAAAAATAAAAAGGTCAAGGTATTTTTTTTCACCTTCATATTTAGATGTTCAAACTTCTTTCTCACTTAGAGTCATTAAATTGAAACAACCTTTTTTTTATAATGTTCAAAATTTGAACTAACTCGAATAAATAAGAATTTCTGATGTTTTTTTGGCTTGAACATCTTGTATCGTCTCTGAAAGCAACCTGAACAACTTGAAACAAATGAGACTTGCAAATACTTCAACTCTAAGAACAGCAAGTCATGTATTTTTCTTATTTACAAAATTTGTTAGTACTTATAATCTTAATATCGCTTAGTATTCAGTGCTCATATAAGACTCGTAACTCATTTTAGTTCCAAGGTCCTTAACATAGAAGCAAAATCGAAAAAATAATTGAAGGTTCCAGTTATAAAATACATAGTGTTGATTAGTTAATCATAGAGCAACAAATAAAATATAAATGCTTTGAAAACCTATAACAAACTAATTTTCATTAAGAACTTAGTATTTTGAATATAAATATGATTAGTTATTAGTCATCAATTCTTAGATATTCTACATCCAGACTCTCTAGGAGGGTGGTTGCTCTTAATTGAGCAAGAGTCTGGCTGCAATTATAGTTTCTTATTCTTTTTACTTTAAGTGACCATCTTGTCATCCAATTTGTTGAATCGTTTTGTACTATATATATATATATGTTTTATGGTCATCCTAAAAGTTATAAGCTTTGTGTAACAAGTTATAAGAGGATTTAAGTACCAAAGAGATATACTTTTTATTATCATTTCAATTAGAACTAAAAAAATTATCTCAATGTCTAATTGAGATATTTTTTATCTTTATCAAGTATTAAACAAACCAAAAGAGCCTTACACTCATCAATTATTGGGGATTGTTTTCCATATACCTTGTCATAAGCAGCTAAGATTTCTCATTTTGAGTTCCTAAGGATACATCTTTCACTAGACTCACCGGATAGGGAACATGAGCCATCTGAGTTGAACTTTATTTTTTTATCCCACAAGGTTGAGTTTACTGAGGTGGTGGAAACACCCAAGCTCATCGCCAGCCATGTCATCATTATTCTGATGTGAGTTCTTACTATGCTTATTATAGTCTCGATTGGAAATAATATGCATGATATATTCAATCATAGATTTAATTATAATTTTAATAGCCTTATGTTTAGCTTTATTCATGGAACTCCAAAACACCCAACAAGTTATTTGAGGCAGAATAGTCCTCATTGTTAAATAATGAACAAAAGAGAAGATGAAGAAGCCGCTTGGAAGCGGCTAGGGTTTTTGTATTATTTATTACATAGTGTATATGTTCTTATTTGTTGAATAAAATATATGACCTAACGGGCCTGCGCCTTATATCTTTAACACCCTCTCTCAAACTCATAATACAATAATAATAAACATTGAGAGTTTATCACAAAGAAAATAAAATCGCATTGTTGACTGAGCTTTCATGAAAATATCAGCAACCAAGCTGATGGAACATATGGAAGCGAGATGGTGCCGATCTAAACATGATGCCGAATGAAGTAACAATCTATTTCAATGTGCATCGTCCTCTCATGAAAAACAGAAATTTTTGCTATTTGCGTGACGTTTTTGTTATCACAATATCAAAAAGTGGGTTTAGTAACATTAACCATCATGTATGCAAGAAGTCATCATAACCATACAGTCTCACATGTGGTCACGACCATAGCACGGTACTCAGCTTCAGTATACGATCTAGAGACAACATCTTATTTCTTACTTTTCCATGAGATTAATGAATCTCCAAAGAGAATACAGAAACCAGTATTGTATTTTCGGTCACGAGGATCACTATCCCAATCAGCATCGTTATAGGCACGCAATTCAAGTGAAGAGGTCGAAAGAAATAAAATGTATGGAACTGAGTGGCACGAAGATATCTCAATATTTAAATAACAACTCCCTAATGGAGGGATGTAGGAGCAGTTTCAAACTGACTAACCACATGAACAACATAAGCTATATATGGTCGAGTAACTGTAAGATAGATCAAGCTCCGTACGAGAGTTTGATATAGATTTAGTTCTGACAAAGGAACACCATCAGTTGGAGAACACCGAGCATTGGTTTCAAGAGGGGTATCTACCGTCATGTTATCAGAAAGTCACGTGCGCTCAAATAAATTAGATATATATTTTGTCTAAAAGATAATATAACCTTTTGGAGAGTGAGCCACCTTAATACCTAAGACATATCGCAATAGTCCCAAGTCTTTCATCACAAAGCGTTGAGCAAAATCATGTTTTAGTGCCTTAATACCATCAATATTATCACCTATAATAATCATATCATCTACATATAAGGATAAAATAGTCTTTCTAGCACTCGTACATCTGATAAACAAGGTTGAATCATGATTACTAGCACGAAAACCAAGTGAAGTAATAATTGTAGAAAACAATTTAAACCAAGCTCGATAAGCTTGTTTGAGACCTTATAAATATTTCCTAAGTCGACAAACTTCACTTGGTTGGTGAGCAACACCTGGAAGATGAGTCATGTTAACCTCTTCATGAAGATCATTATTAAAATGCATTTTTGACATATAGTTGGAAGATTTTTCACTGGCGAACGAATGCAACGCAATAAGAGTACGAACTGTCTTCATTTTTGCCACTATGGCAAATGTCTCATCATAATCCATACCATAATTCTGTAAATACCCTTTTGCTACAAGACATGTCTTACATATTTCAACAGACTCGTTAGACTTTGTTTTAATTTTAAAGCCCATCGAGAGTCGATTATATGCTTATCGGATAGAGGTTTAACTATGTCTCATGTATGAGTCTAATAAAAAGCGGTAAGTTTTCCGACTATTACATTTTGCCAACGAGGATCATAAACAGCTTATTTAAATGACTGAGATTCATATAAATCATGTATATTTGCTATGAAATAGGCAAAAGGAGCTGAGTAAGAAGAATACGCAAAATCTGGTAGTTTGGTAGACTTACTTGTACGAGTAGGTCTTCTGAGGGGTAAAGCTGGTGGTTTACTAAAAGAATAAGCTGAATCAGGCTTTGATGGAGCAGAAGTAGTATCATTTCTAGTCGATGTCTCAGGAGCTGGCACATCAATATTAATGGGTATGTCACTATTATTTTCAAAAGGATCAATATTTTGAAGTTTTGGTACTTGTTATATCATGTGATTTTGCTGGAACTGAATAAAACGGGATATGCTCAGGAAATGTAACATGTCAAGAGACATAAAGTTTCTTACTAATGGGATCAAAACAATGATAACATTTATGTCTAACACCATAACCTAAGAAAATACATATTGCGGATTTAGGGCCTAATTTCTTGTATGTTTACATGAGGATGAATGACAAAACATGTAAATCCAAACACTCGTATGGAAAAATAATCTAGAAGTTGTCCGTATAAATTCTGAAAGGTAGACATCCCTGTATTATGATTAGTGGGAATTCGATTAATCACATATACAATAGTATGAATTGCTTCTCCCAAAAAAATAGTAGGAACCTCAGGAGATAAAAGTAAAAAACGAGCATTCTCAATAAGGTAATGATGTTTTCTTTCTGCAACACCATTTTTCCGAGGGGTGTCAGTGCAAGAAGACTGATTTGTAGTACCATCAGATGCAAGTAACTGAGTAAAATCATTGGATGTATATTCACCCCTAAGTCACACCTTAAGCATTTTATTACAGCAGAATGTTGAGTCTTAACAAGTTTCTGAAATTCTCTATAAATTCCAAGGAAATATTATCTCAATTTCATAAGGTAAACCCAAGTATATTGAGTATAATCATTGATGAAAGAAACATAGTAGGATGAACCATTCTTTGTGGAGACAAGAGATAGACTAGACATCAGAATGAATTAATCCACCACCAAAGGATAATAGTTTCTTATCTCATTCCATAATTATCTCTTATCTTTGATACTAAATCATCATTATAACATACTTCATTACTTAGATGTATAGGAATACCAAGTTACTTCAAAGGCAGTCTTCCATGTTTGAAACCATAATATATTTCTATTTCTTTTATTCTTTTTTAAGTCATATTAGTAGAAGTAATAAAGGTTTTTTTGTCTTCATTTGTTAATTAACCAGATTTTTTCTCATACATTTACAGGAATAGGCTAAGATTTCTTATATTATTAATAGAGCCATTCATAAAGATTAAGAAGTCATCGACGAAATCTAAACAAGGTATGGTTATACGACTAATATATTTTTATTTTCTTTTGTATTATTAGTTTGATATGAGGTGAAAGAATATATTTTATATTTTAATAATTTATATTAATATAATTTTTGTCAATAATAATTTCAATTAGCTTTTTGTTCAATTTTTCACCGTTGAATCTCATAAAATAAATTGTTAGATTTTTTATCCGTTTTTCTCCTTTTATCTTTTTATGATAAAAGATTCATATAAAACAAATTACATCGTATTTTTTTCTCTTCACTATTCAAATACTATGGTGTATTTCGATTTTGATTTGGTTTTTTAGATTATAAAATATATTCAGGTTTTAGTTTTTTTAATATTAAGTTTTTTATATATATAATTTAAGTTGAATAGTTTATGTTTGGTTGGTTGTATAGTTTTATATGGTTGGTGTTTATCTACGTTTTGGATGAGTTTTTTTTGCCTAATTGAATGAGTTTGGTTCCATATTTCAGGTTGTTGTCGTGAGCAATTTTTGTCACGGTTGAGAAAATGTGTAGATATTCGTCGCTCAACCCTAGCAATCCTCGCTTATGTAGTCACTACTTACCTAGCAAACACAGTGAAGAAATTTTCCAAGTCTTATTAAATATGATGAAAAATGTTGCTAGGTTTTAACAAATATGGTGACAAAAAATTGTCAAGTCTTATGAAAATTAAACTAGTTTTTTTTATTAATTTAAGTAAGTGAAATCAACCCTCTATAGGGTTTCACTAGTACTTAGAACATTCAAATCATGATCATGGCAATTTTCTTAAATTTATAAATACATGTTAGTATAATTTTATATATGGTATCTTATAGTATATTATGTTTTACATGTATATACCATGTTTAAGCATATTAGTTGTTATGTGTTAGAAATCTTATGTGTTGTTTGTTATTTTTCCAGTGAATTTTTTAGGTCTCAATCCTCTGGGGAATAAACCCCCCATGTTAGATGGTACATATTTAAATCAATGGTAAGAAATGTATTTGTTTGTTTGCGAATATGACCATGTATGTATGAAACCTCAACCAATTGCTTTTAGTTAGGAAAATACACCTGAGGAAACTAAAGAGCATGAGATTTGAGAAAATTCAAGTCGGTTGCATGACCATTATTCTTCAAGGAATACCAGTTACATTTTGTGAGGCTGTCTCAGTAGATTCTCCCATTGCTACAAATTTTCTCGTGCAAGTTGAGACAATATTTACTAAGAATAACAATGTAGATATACAATATCTCATCCGGGGCTAATTCTCATTCTTTTAATTGCTAAGAGACAAACCTTTCTAAGCTAATAGAATAGACTGATAGACTGGCTTTCTATGGTACTTCCTATGTACAGGCCAATTACAGACAACTGCATACAGGGGCAATCAGACCTCGTTGGTGTGTTTTTCTTATTTTTTTTCTTATTGGTAAATAGAGTCTTGAAGCAAAGGCATGCATTATTGAATGAAATAGATGTCGGGTCTCGGTCCATTACAAATGAACTCTCTAACAAAAAATATAGTAGCAAAGGTAAAATATTTGAGTATATTCTGTGAATATATTTGATTTTTTAAAAGTTAAAATTAGTAGACGTAAACTTACATGAGGAGTGTGTGGTGGGGTTCACTTTTTAGTCTTTACGGGAAAAGTTTAAGCATTTTTAGTCAACTTATAATTGCAAAGAAGAAAATTGGACAATCAGTGAGTTTATTGCACACACACTACATAAGATAAAAAAATGCATGAAGTGGACATTATACCATCTAATAAGGGGATGAGGCATAAGAAAAAAATTGATGACAAAAGACGAGGCAGTGAGTTTTTGTCACTATCTTTCATTCAAGTCACACCATTTTTTGTTCCTAATATGATTTTTCTATAGCCAAAATTTATACGTGTATAACTTTAAATTTTGAGTATTGGATTTTATCTTCAATGTTTTGACTTAACTCAAAACAATTATTAAGATACTGCATTTTTTCTTCTGATTTACCTATTTTATCGAATATATTCCTAAAGGTGTTCCAGTTACAAGCTTCTAATGTCTGTTTTAGTCTATTAAGTTTATTCCAAAATATAGTGATATGAGATCCAAATATATATTCTTTCCATTTTTGCTCAAAAACATTTAGGAAGTCAGTGTTCAACAACATTTAGGAAGTCGTGAATATTTGACTTGGTTATTTTATACTAAGATATTGTACATAATAGAGAATGATCTGAACCATTCCTAGCTAAGTGATTGAATTTAGTAGTTTCAAAACAACCAAGCCTTATCGAGTTATACAAAACTATATCCAATCTCTTTCATGTTTGATTATTTGATCAGGTATATATAGAACCTGTAAGAACCGCCGTCATCTAGGAAACAGTCCTAAATTACATTATTAAAGTCATTTATTCTTCTCAACTGTAATATAGAATAAGCTAATCATTTTTGTGAATTTGTGATAGTATTGAAGTCTCCCATAACTATTTAAGGCTTCAAGTGGTCTGTTATTTCCCTTAAGTCATCCTAAAGATCAACTCTTAGTTTCTTAGTACCTTTTGCATATACAATTGTCACTAAGAACGTGTTGTAAAAAGATGAATGTGAAACTTTTAAATATATGAATTGTTCATGACTTATAACAATTTATACTTTGAAATTTTCTTTTCAAAATATCAATATCTTGTTGTTTAATTTTTCTATACCATATTGAAAACCAAGTTGTATGGTAAGTTTCTCTAACTTTTGAATTGGTATCATAGGTTCTTGTATTACAATAAAATCAATTTTCAGCCCTTTTTAATGATTGAAGTCTTCTAATTGTTCTTTTATTCCAAACTCCCCTCATATTCTAATTAAATATTGTGAGTGTTATTTAATTAAGACCAAGAAAAATATGAGATGATCTTTTATAGTTAAATATTTTGTTGTGTTTTAGTTTCTTTAGGCAAATAACAGTAGCATTTTTCTTTCTTATACTTTCAACCTCTCTAAACTCTTAACAATTTTCAATGTTCTTTAAAATAGGTCAAGTAGATAGACTTCCAACTGTGTTCTTTTGAGATGACGACTGTCTATATACTGAATTTTCAAAACCATATGATAAAGTAAGTTGTACTTATGAATTGATAAATATTAGAGCATCTATAATTTCAACTCTTGTGCCATCTTCACGTAGAGTCGCCATATCTTTATCTTGCTTATGTCTTTCAATAGTTAAGTTGCTTGAGTTAACTTATGTTTGATTGTCTTGAGAAAAAACTTTGGATCTGATTCTTTAATGGTGATAGATTTGCTTATGGGAGCTCGAATTTGAAGTGAGAGCCCGAGTATGGAGTTTTACTACATTGTTTGTTAATGTTTTATCATGATTTAGTATATTCACCTTGAGATTGTTTTATTTAATCTGGATAATTTCTTACAAGTCATAATTTTATGGCCTACGTGATGACATTCCTTGCAATAGTAAGGCATATCACCGTAATTTATATATTGTCAAAATCTATTCCTTAAAGAACTCTGTTTGTTTTTCAAATCTAACCCAAAGTTTAAGGATTAATACTACTAGACTTCCATCTCAACCCAGACTTTGCATACATTGAATACTTTTATGATTTTGTTATGAAACCCAAACCTGTAAGAGCTATTCTAAGGATTTAACAATAAAGATGATGGCTTCTTCATTACACATAAATTTAGGTAGATTAGAAAAGAGATCCACATATGGGGTAATAAAGAATTCAATTCTTAAAATCAAAAATAGGTTTCACTTAAGTAATCTCATAAAAAACTATCCAATTATTCATATAGTTTGTTTCTAAAGTTTTGAATACACTTAAAATTTACCAATTTCAATCAAAACATGTCCAAGATCCTATATTGAGATGTTAAATTCTCCAATAAAACCAAAATCGAATAAGAAATTTTGAATAGATTTCTTCAGGGGCTTCAGGGGCCTACCATAAGAAAAATTACCAAATAAGGTATGTTTTGATTTGGTTGAAAAACTTTTTGTGTCCTTAGATGAGAACCTTATGGTCATATAATCATATTGTTATTGAATGAGATTATTTAATATTATGAATTAAACATAATTATTGTTAATAACTTTGGTGAAAGATCTATCTAACTATGAAAGAGGTTGCTTTTGTTGTAGGTTAGGTTTATGGATGATGTTTGATGAATATTGATATATAGGTAAAGAATTATGTGATAAAGTAGATAGTATGATTCCAAATGACTGTTGTCAGTATTGATATATGAATCAAGATTGGATTTAGGTAGAAATGGAAATTTTGTTGCACTCAAACGATGGTAACTTCATCAAGAAGGTCGGTGAAGAGACGATCTTATAGAAGTTTGGGTAGTAGGTAAGGCAGATAAAGAATGGTGGTTAGGAGTATAAAATGTGCCTCATATTGCTATCTTGTCGGCGACTCGGTAGAGATGGTAGTGAGACCCCATAAAGGAGGGAAGAAAGACGTCTAGGGTTTTAGTGAGGCTCAAAATATCTTATTTTCTCTGTAACTCTTTCATATTTTTTTTATCATATATATCCTTAAAATAAACATATAAATTTTTAAAATGTGATTTAAATTAGGTATTCGATATATTTAATATTATAATATCAAGCATGATGATTGTAAAATTGATTGTTATGTTATTTTAAAGATACTAATTGCATATTTTAATAATTAAACTAGGGTGAACTAAATTTGAAATATTGGGCTAAGGTCCATTGAATTTTTTTATTGGACTAAGTTTCATTGTAATACTGAGGGGTCATGATCAGAATATGTTGTTAGTGGAATAATATACCACGGTATGATTTTTTTTGTGGTACATGCTTCTCATAAGTTGTCTTATGAAAGAACTGTTTAAGATATGTCATGACCATGATTATTTGAGGGTCTATTTATTTGAAATCATGACAAGGTTATTGGTCAACTAAAATATTTGGACTAATATCCATTTCGATGGAAAACTACGTTAGAATAATAGTATTTTATGGTTATTTCACTAGTATACCACAATGTAACACATTTCGGTGATATATACATGGCAAAATTGTATGATAGGAAACCAACCAAAATGTACCGCAGTAAGAGCTATTTGAAAGTCCATTATTTGAAATCATAATAAAGTAATAGGCATGCTAAAATATTTAAAAATGTTTGTGAAACTAATAATTATGAACTTGCATAAAATGCACACTTAACTATGTACTTTGTGTGAAAAGTTGGAAATTCTATAAAATAAATTAAGATATATTGCGGTATAGGAAAATATAGAGGAATATATATATATATATATATATAATGGATTAAATCATGTTGTCATTATTCGATGCAATGATTTTTTAAAAATTAAGAATAAATAAGGATAAATAGCACGAGAGTGAAGACTTAGTTTGTAAAATACATGTCATAAGATATTTTTAGTTGTATTCTGAAGTATGTAAAAATAATGTGTTATCTATAAATAAAAAAATTATTTTATTCTATTATTTTTCAGTTTTAAACTATAATACAAAATAATGTTCGGGACAAATGTCAAAGTGTGATAATCGAGCCTATATTAGGATATATGAATATAAAGTATTTACTTTTTTATATTCTTAAAATTTTGAACAACAAAGAGGATATATAGATAAATAATAAGAATAATATTAGTTATAAGTAGTAGGGATTGTTGTTGAAGTGAGAAAACAATATTTCATAAAACAATGGTATGGATGTTAGTGATAAATTGATTAGTTGGTCTAAATTACTAGATTTAGAAAATGATTATCTAGTTTGACCATTTAAATTTCTTTCACTAAAAAATATGTATGATGCAAAAAGAAACTAGAACTTTGTGAGACTTAGTAAAATATATGATGAGTGAGGAGAATACATACATTATTATGGGATTATTTTAAGGAAACATTTCTTAAAAGATACTTTTCAAATATAGAAAAAGAAATGAAATAAATCAAGTTTATAGAACACAAACAAGAACAAATGAATGTCATGGACTATCAAAACTAATTCGAAGCACTATCTCATTTTACAATCCATATGATCACTCATCTGGAATGCCAAATTCAAATGTTCCTACAAGATTTGGTGGCACCTATAAGAGGAATTACGATTAGGGGGACAAAATAAAAATTATCATGAAGTTTCTAAAAAAACCTTAACAGTCAAAGAAGATAATAAAAAATAAAAATAAAATTTTATATTTAAGAGTAAAGTAATCCAAAATCCACACACAACTTGGAACAATGAACAACTTTGGAAGAAATAAACAAAAAAATGATAACTTTTTAAAGATAGTCGTTCTAGAATAGTGAATCATACTAGAAAAACATGTTATAACTATGGATGGTTGAATCATAAAATTCGTATAAGTAAGGCCGCTATATTATAACTGGTTCATATTGCAAAATAAAAAATCTCTACCATCAATACAACAATAATCAGTGCAAAAACAATGACCATTACCACGATATTGATGGTTGAATCATAAAATTCGTATAAGTAAGGCCGCTATATTATAACTTGTTCATATTGCAAAATAAAAAATCTCTACCATCAATACAACAATAATCAGTGCAAAAACAATGACCATTACCACGATATTGAGAAACACAACATGAATGCATATAATAATTCAATAACAGACGGTGCAATGCATATTTATAATTACTATGCATCGATAATATTTGATATTGGTGCAACACATTCATTTATAAAACAAATAATTTGGAATTAGAACATATAACTTTAAAATCAAAAGTTAAGTGTCGCATCTAATGTCGGAAAGAACAAAATTCTTGGTCGGTTAATTTAACTTTTCATGCCTTGTTTTGTGTTATTTTTTGTTTGGAGTGGTTAGATACCTTTCATACTATTCTAATTCATGATATTCACATCATTATATTTTGTATTCTTGAGTAGAAATAACTTTTGTTTCACTATACTCCAAAATAATTTGTTTGTCACTATTTTTCTTGCTCAATTAGAAAAAAAAACGTTTATTTAATCTCACAAATTCTCATAGTATATGAATGTGAAAATATTTTCAAAAATCAACCTGAATTACCTTCAAACGCGGAAATTTAGTTTTTTATCAAATTATTTCTTAAAACCACATTTAAAAAACTAAAATAAAATAACAACCAACTACACCAACGAAGATTCAAAGCTCTTTGAATTAGCCGTATATTACGAGTAATTTATTAAAATATTTGAACGGATTATTATACCCCTCACTCCGTAGACGTAAACAATATAAAATTTATATAACAAGATTTTAATATACAAAAAAAGTTGACTACCACATTAACATCATATTTTAAATAATGACGAAAGATTCGTAATCTTATATGATATACATCATGTTAAATATTATTATAAGCGTTGATGCAATGGGATAAAAAGATGTCAAATATGCTAAAACAAAAGCGGATTGAAATTCTCAAAGATTTAGGCTCCATTATTTAGTATTATTTACGAAAGAAATAAATTATATACAATTTATAAATTAAGTTGAATATATTTATGTAAAATAGTACAACTACACAGAGTCCCAATATTAATGAATGAGATCTTGATGTGTAATTTATTTATAATTGTTTTTTAAAAAATCTTTTGAAAATTCATTGGAACTCACTTAGGCTAAACACTATATTTTATCCTCCAACAGACAAATAATCAGAACACGTAAATAAAATCTTGGAAGTTAGGTTACTAGGATGTATTCGAGATTTTAAAAGTTTGTGAGAGTCTGAAGAAAAATAAATATAAATATCATAAACTTTTCAAAAGATAGGTATGTGAAATTTTGGACACATTTTTTTTGTTGCTTAAAAACAATAAATAAATGGTAAATAAAGATATACCATGTCCGAGATTTTTTTGACGCCCAAACAAATCTAAAACTACCCATAATCATACAATTCTAGAAAACCTACAAAGACTACTGCAACCTACAAAGACTATGACAGTACTACTATCTTTACAGTAGTACTATCTTAAGGATATTAGAATGGTTGAAATACATAAACAACTCAAGATCTATAACACAATGAAAAATAGAACCCTAACAACTATAAATCTAGACCGTGAAAATTAAAATCGAGATACACAATGGAATACATAAAAAATTTAAATGTAGACAATAATATGCCCGAGAAGAAATTAGGAAGCACTTGAATAACAGAGACAATCGCTTGGAAGAGTGTCGATTTGGTTGTACAGTATAATAGAAAGGCTAAAAAATATTCATCGACACGCTTGAAACATTTGTGAAACTGCTTTATTGAAAAACCACCACGACAACATGGTGAATCCATGAGGAAAGCTTGACAACCATAATGGCGTGAGAGGTCAAGACCAAATTTATGTCTGGAATAACCTGCACGTCTAAATATACAGTTTTTTCATAAAAAAAATACTTAGATTTTGCTTTATAAGTGACTTTCATGACAAACCAAGATGTGGAGCAACCCTTTCCTAAAATTTTAGAGAGAGAATGTCACTCCAACAAAAACATTAAAGTTTACCGCTGATAGTAAAAAAAAGGGTCACAAGTATAGAAAAATGAAAATTGGAGCCATAGTTTCACCTTAGAAAATGAATTTAGAAACCAAAATGGAGGCAACGCTCTCTAAGGTTCCACTTTCTTGAAAAAATGTAACAACGCCAAATTTTAAAAACTATCTATTTTGGATATATTATATTAAGTAAAACATAATAATAATAAAAAGTTAGATTGACCAACTTAATATTTTACATAATTTTTAAAATATTATAGTGATTTTATAAATTGGAATTTAACTATATTTTGTTAAAATTTTGAACTCTCGACTTAAATGTATAAAACAAATAAAGGACATAAGTCTCATAATAAGTAAAATTTAAATTAATTAAATTATGTGCTCTAATTTGATCACACATGTTTAGATTATCATGTACAAATATTTTAGTGGTGTCCTACTATTATGTACAAAGGGATCTTATTCTTTTGCTGTTCTCATATACTTTTGGGACTGATTATGCTGATCAACAGCAGACTTAAATTTATTCATGCAGGTTTGACAAATGTGGGTGTCATCTTGTCTCAGATGATTTCCCATATAGTGGAATATCATATCCGCGATTGGTGAAAAATCCGTTGTAGATATACCTAAAACCTTTGTATGTCGGTTGATTCTTGATTTTCTTTAAGGCCATTGATCGAGTGAAGGAAAGAGATAAATTATTGATGAGATATTATTGATCAGACGTTGAGAAGGGTTGACTTATAAAAGAAATTCTTGAATATTAGGTTGTTATAACTAATGATAGTTAGAATATCGAATATAAACAAACCATATTTATGTCTTTTTTTATATTTATTTTTTATTTTCTAAATAATATTAATATCCAACATAAATATATGATAAAAATGTGTTATCTTGACTTATACTTTGCAAGAAAAGGATTTTTTCACTGACATTAGGTGGCATGAGACCATATGTGTAAACCGAAAAGGGAATGAAGTTTAGATTTAGGGTACAAGGAATTTCAGTGAACCGCTATTGGCTATATTCGATGGAAAATCTTACAAAATAACAATAGGTTATGGGTAAGGGTCTTTAAACAAAAATATTTGAAGGAAAATTGATGGACCATGTAGTTCAATCGTTGAATTCGAGGATGTTTGAACACATCATTAAAGGACACAATGTATTGATTAATGAAGTAAGCATAGCCTAGTATTATGATAGGGAGAATTATAAATAAAAACTTGAACCATCAAGAGTGGTTTCACTAAAATCGTATTATAATTCATTTATCCCACAAAATTGTGGAGGCCATATTCAAGTGTGAAAATTGTTAGTCGGTCTACTGGAGACAAAGGATATGAGTACTTTTGTAGTGTGCCATTAATAATAGGCTTCCGACTACATATAGTTTCATAATAAAGTAAACTAGTAAAATGGATGGAGTCAAGTGCGGGAGTTAAACTCAACGTGGATGAGAGTTTGTGGTCCTATTGTTTGACAGTGGGTGTAAGAGAAGTATTCACGGAAGTCAATGACTCATTTTTAAGTGGATTCGGCTCAAACTTGGTATGTTAAACTTTTTAAGTGGACGTATATGTGTTACAATTTGGGTTATACATGACGTTGGATCGTAAGTATAAAATGCTTGTTGTGGAGACGATCTCGCTAGAGTTACATGCCTTAGTGAAAGATGGTTACCAAAATGGGGGCCATGGGAAGGTTGCACTTATGGACTATAAAGATATTTTAATGAATAATCCAAAGTTAAAATTCAACATTGTTTATATATAAGCTAATTATGGTGCTGACTTGATGGTCAAATGAAGGGCGACTTCGATGTAGGATCCGACTCTATATGTGGATGTGCGAGAAAGATTAAAAAAACTTATCATCAGCGATAAATACGGATCAACCATTCCTACATTTTTATTGTGCACCCATTCGAAAGTGTGATACATATTTTTTATCGATTTTTAAACCATAAATATATGAAGAAAAAAATAAGATAAAAATGATACTTTACCACCATCATAATTTCTTTTTGTTGTGGGTCATAATTGCTTCTCGTAGTCTACTAGTAATTTGTATATATAATTTTTATAACTGAATATTTATATTATCAGGAATCCACAACTAACTTAAAGTTTTGAAATTTATGGTAAACATATATTTATTATAAATATTAATTTATTTTATAATATCGTGACAATTTTTACAAAACAAATAAAATTGTATTAATAAGTTAAATAAACATTAAATATATAAAAATACATAAGAATTATCCTGAGAACAAATCGTAAGTTAAGAAAGTCCACAAAAAATCTCCAGGAAATCTCTAAGAATTATTAGAATATAGAGTTTGATCTTGATTTTCTCTCATTATTAATCTTCATTGAAATTGGCTTAAGATCCTTCTATTAAGCCACAATAAATGGAAAATTGACTATAAATTAACCTTATCATCAGTTTCATGCTCCAAAATCCGCCTCAAATCATATAAGCAATCAAGATATTCAAGACTTTGTTTCACTAAGCATAAGAGTCAAACAAGCCCAAGATACTTTAAATCATAATCATAAATCAAATAAGGAAAACTTCCCTTGATTACCTACCCAAAAGAAGCTTGAAAATCATGTTAATGCTGCATAATAATAATAATTAATTAGAGACAACCCACTATTCGATTCAACAATAGATGAATAAGTAGTTTGGAAACTTCACAAATCCTACACTGATGCAACAAGAATCAAGAAAAAAGAAATATTTGACGAAAAAGTTATCATCAAGGATAAAGGACACTTCAAAATAATTTTATTTTGGAAGACCTAAGTTATACATAATTCAGTACTTCCTGGATAAATTTAAGTTCTTGGGTTCGTTTAGTATCTCATTATGAGACCAGTGTCATGTTTTGATAGAATTATATATTATTGATGATATCAAAAAGGTGTAGAAGCGTAATGTGTGCACTATAAATCCACACTCATTTAGACCATTAAAGTGATATAATGGTTTCAACCCTAGCGTTGAATCTCCAAGAGTCATATTTGGGTAACCTTCCGAAATCTGCCTCGTTATATTTATGATTATGACATAATAACCAAGTAGTAAAGATCCTAGGTCAGCCTTGCTCAATCTCGATACCTACCAAAAATAGTGTTAGGTTTAATTGTTGTAAGCCATAAATGTCTCAACTCCTCTCATTTACAAACTTTGGGTTGGGTTTGGTGATATAAATGACTACTGGCAATAAGATATCTATGTTGATATGCCACGATATTGCTTAGATTGTAAAAACTTAGATCACAACTCAAAATATTGTAAAAAATCTACATTAAACAAATAACAACATCGTGTTACGAACATTATATACACAAATTTATTTATCTGATTTTTTCTGACGATAAATTGACAACATCGGGTACTCAGGCATATTTCATAAAAATGATATACTGAGTTACATCATTACATAATATTTGGGTAATTATAAGTATGAGAGTAAATGAGTTTTAATATTGTTAAGCACTGGTTGCATAAACAATCTGGCATATTATCACCAATAGAAACCAGTTGAGAGAGAGACACTTATAACGGTTTAACTTTATTCATAGTAATTTAAATGAGTTTGACAATGCTTAACATGATGATAAAGAATATTTCAGAACATATATAATTACTATTAAACCATGTTTGTGTATATTTATTCAAAAATAAAAATTTATTGTTTAGGTGTTTTTTAGAAATGATAAAATAATATTAAAATTTAAATTAAATATTGTATCACATGCAATTATACTGTAATACCTATGATAATTGTTTATATTTTCCATGATGAAAACATATAACATATTTTGAAACACGAGATATATCACATGAGACATGATTTTGTTATTTTTGGAAGAAATTTATTTTCAAATATTTTTAATGTTTTATCTTTTTTAAGTTTAATTTTTAGTTTTCCGTCTTAAACTCGTTTATGAAGTATAGGTTGTGACTTTTTTGTTGATTTTTAAAAGGGTGAAATCTGTTAAACAAATTATATGCTCAGCTAAAGATTAATATGATTGAGAAGAATAATAAGTATATAGTACACGTGTATAATCTTTTTTATTTACCACAAGATTTATTGTGTTACTATAAATAACTATAAATAGAAGATTACTCTCATGAATAAAAATCTTATACTATATTTTATTGATATTTTAAAAATAAATTCGTCATTCAGATCTACCTCAACATAATTTTTCATATCAAACTGGTTTCGTGTGGGGGAAAAAGAAGATAACAAAACTAAAGTGAAAGTCATGATAGCATCAAATGTCAAAATTTACTTCATGGGGAATTATCTAAAAAAACAAAGTGTAAATGAAGTTGAAGTTTACCTATATTCCAAAGTGTAAATGGAGTTTGGGAGTTCAAGTTTATCTTACAATATTTTCAAAATATTAAGAATTATGTACAAAAAAAATAAAGTATAATTAGAGTTGAAGTTTACCTATACTTAAAGTTAAGCTGTAGTTTCGCTAAATCCACAAGAGAAAGGTGACTCGATAATTTTCTCTTGATATCCGAAATAACAAGTTGGTTCATAGCTTTAGGAACCTGTTCTAATGTAAGGTGAGCAATCTGAAGTTCCCAACCATATCAACAGTTATAGAAATTCTAAGATTTTAATTTTATATTCAAAATATAAATTATGATCACTATCATTTTAATTAACTTTTGTTATATAAGACAATGGATAAAAGAGACAAAAACAATATTGATTATTATTATTGAACAGAATAAATGTGTGAGAATAAAGAAAAATCATTTTTGGATCATTGAAGAAAGACAAATCTAAATTAATCTAATTTCAAGTCAAATGGGTATATGATTTTAGTCATATTTATATTGAATTGTATATTGGATTCTATATTATTTAGAAAATAGAAAATAACTATATAAGAGACATAAATACGATTTGTTTATACTAACAATATAATGTTAGGGTATTATATTGGATATTCTAACTATCATTAGTTATAACGAACTAATATTCAAGAACTTATTTTATAGGTCATCCATTCTAAGTGTCTGGTTAATACTTTATCTCTTTCTCTCCTTCTCCCTTACCTGATCCATGTCCTCGAAGAAAACCAAGAAATAATAGACAATACAAAGGTGTTAGATGTCTCGAGAACGGATTTTTCACGAACGTGGATATGATATTCTACTATCGGAGAAGTAGATGACATCCCTGTTTGTCAAACCCTACATGAATAAGTTTAAATCTGCGGCTGATCACCATAGTCATACTGCTCCTAGTAGGTATCTGAAAACAATAAAACTATTAAGACGCCTAAGTTCCGAATTAAGTAAATTTGGAATTAATTAAATTGTATGATACAATTTAATTACGTTATTAGATTTAAAGTATAAATATCTAATATGGTCAGTCATTTTTTTTCTCACTCACTTATTGATTCTTATATTTTTTATAATTTAACTAAAAATTCAAAATTACTAGAAAGGTTAAATGGGCTAGGGCCCAACTTATATAATTAATATATATTAAGCTAATTCAAGATCTTCTTTTTATAAATGGAAATTCGATACATGAAATTAGGTTTCATTTGATATAAAATATCTAAGTCGTTATAGTTATGAATAGAGCTAATATTCTAGAGTCATATTTGATTCAAGTTCTTTGTCCGGCTATATGTTTTTTTATATGGTTCTTTGAGTAACGTACACGACAAAGATTTAAATGAAATAACACATCATCCTTTATCATTCTATCATTCAAGCTTTCAGGAAGAAACATGACATTGAATTTAGCATGAACATTGTTTTGAAAGAATTCGTAGCTCATTTTAAACTTCATAACCCATTTTGATAACTAATCAGATGCATACTTTTGTTTTTTTTATAGATAAATTGGATAACAATATGTGATTTAATTAATTTTCTACGACATATGAGCATTGAGTTGAGGTACCAAGAGGTAAATCCAAAACTAAGCATCTCAATCAATATATGAGAGTCAGTTTCAGTATCAATATAAGTATATCTATTGTCTCTAGATGCTATTAGTCCATCCAATAAATCCCTAGTTTATGCTATTAGATGTGTGTTTTTTTACCATATAAAGAGCTTTTAGCTATGATCAAGTCTCCTTTGTGGTTTCTTAAAATGAATCCCCCACTGGATTCTTCATTTGATATGCATGAGCCATCACAGTTAAATTTCAATCTATTAATATCAGAAGGAATCCATTTTATATAAAAAGGTTTATGATAGGCTTTTATATGATTAAAATATCCCACTTCTTTGGCTACATTATAATCACCAGACCAATGTTTATCTTTAAACATAGAGTATTAATCTAAAAAACATATGATTTTTAATTTTTTTTTTTTTTTTTAGAAGAGGTTCTCTGATTTTTTAATTCAACTTTGTTCTTAGTAGTTCAAATTGACCAGCATATAAGAGAGGGAATAATAGTTACGATGTGGACACGTTTGTTGGTGGACATAAGCCGACATATAATTAGATGTTTAAAGTCACGTGGTTTCCAATTAAGATACCAAACAAACCTGTAAAATACTTCCATACTTCCCAGGTTGTTTTACAAGAGACAATTAGGTGATTCAGACTTTCTATGTTATTACAATGTTGACATTTTGATGACAAGTTAAAATTTCTCTTTTGCATTATAGAGTCCACATAAATATAGTTGTTTATGATCCTTTAAAGTGTAAAACAACACTTTGTATGAGGTATGTTATTCCATACTTCACAGAAGATAATAAAGGTTAGATGCTGATGTCTGATATTTTGCCAAGTATTATTGAAAGAGAAGAGATCCCTCGAAGAAGCCTGCCAAAGCAGGGTGTCTTTGATAGAGCTGATCATATGGATTTTGTTAATTATTTTATTGTAAGAAGGGAGAACATTATATTAAAGTTTATCATAATTCCATATACCATTGGTCTAAAATTCTGAAATTATGTTTCCTCGACACCATGAATTATTAGAAGTTGGAAGGAGAGTAATTAAGGGATGGTTGTTGTTCCATTTTTAAGCCAAAATATTATTTGGCCATTACCAACTTTCCAAAATATAAAATTCTCAGTGGTATCCCTAATATTAATCATTTGTTTCCAAATTTTTCAATCCCAAGGTTTCATCGAGATTTGAAGGGGATGAGATGCATGATAGTAAACAAAGTGTATTAAGTTAAACCATAAGGATTTAATTTGTATGAACTTCATCCATAATTTACATGAGGCAGTAATTTGAGAATCCAAAAGTTTTCTTATATTGAGATCTTCTTCACCAAATGGTTTACAAATTGTAGACCATTGGTTCATATTATTAAGTTGTGAGATTCTTTAAGACCCCATAAAAATATGTTTAAAAGATAGTTAAGTCTCTTTATTACAAATTTGGGGATAATGTTAGTTTGAAAGTGATAATTAGGAATGACATGGATAATATATTGAATTAGTATGAATCTGTCTTCAAATGAAAGATGTTTGCTATCCCAGTTCAAAATTTTAGATCTGATTTTAGTTACCATGTCGTCAAGAAGCTTTATATTATTTATTGGATTAATGTTAATGCCAAAATAAGGAAATGGTATTTGAAACGAGTGAGGTGATTGATTGAGATGATTCTGTCTTTGTTCAGCTTGTTTGGGGATATGAAGATTGATTTCTGATTATCGATTAGTTGGTCTTAGATGGATTGATAGTATTCCAAAAATTCACATGGTTTTTTAATGTGACTTGATAGACCATTTATGAATATGATAAGATCGCCAGTATATGCTAAACAAGGGATCTTGATTGATCCTCTAGATGAATAGTACATTGAATTATGGAATTGAAAAAGAGATTTGATACCTCTTAAGAGAAATTTCTCAACAATGATGAAAAGGCTGAGTGATAAAGGATCATCCTGCCTTACACCATTGATGGATTTAAAGAAACTGTGGGAAGCTCTATTGATTAGGATGTAATAATTTACATTATTTAGTTATTTTTTGATTAAATCAATAAATTTCTGATTGAAGCAAAAACATTTCATAATTGCGAATATTAAATTAAATAAAATTCTTTCACATGCACAAGCCATATCAAGTTCCAATATGATGTTACCTCCTCTAATTTTCTTGTTGAGCTCTTGAACAAGTTCATAACTAATTAAAGTATTTTTCATTAATTGATCTACCATCTACAAAACCACCTTGTTCTTGAGATATTATCATAAGAAGGATAGTAGGAAGTTTGTTGTTTAATATTTTTATACGATTATGTTTAGGAGAGTATATAGACTGATAGGTTTGTAATCTTGCCAAGTATTATGAGAGTCATTCTTTGGTATTAAGCAAACTGTAGTGGCATAAACGCTTGCAGGAGGCAGGTTACCATTGAAGTAAGCCCTGATAGCATCATATAGGCCCTTTTAAATAATAAAGCAACAATATTGGTAGAATCTAGAGTTGAATCCATCAACTCCAAAAATAATGTTAGGGTTAAGAAATTTTATATATTTTAGGATTTCTTCTTCATTTAGTAATGCAAGGAGAAAGTTATTGTCTAGATGAGTCACAAGTTCAGGGATTATTTTATTAATGCCGTTTGGTAATGTGTTGATTAAAGGACTAGTTATAATGTTTTTAAAATGATCAATGGCTGATTCAACAATCTAATTGTAGTTTTCAGACCATTAACCATTTATTTTAATTCCATCATTTCTATTCTTTTTAATTCTTGTTTTTCTCTTGATTTGAGCCAATTAGAGAAGATCTTCTATACCCACAAGCTTTCATCTCTAGTTAAAATATTTAAGTGTATATCCCTAGCTTTGGATAGGTTTATTTGGTATTCTAGTCTTTTAGATTGTTCAAGACAATTTTTAGCATATTTTACGTTGATTTCAGCATTTGCAATGCTATCAAAGATGTTTCCAAATATATCTTTGTTCCAAGATTTAAGTTGACGTTTTTGCCAAAGAAAATGATTAGATGGCCAGTTAAAGCTTCATTCACGTTGATTTCAATAGTGTTCAGAAAATATTTGTGAAGTAACCGCATATTTTGGAACTTTGAATAGGGCCTTAGGTTTATTTTTGTTAAAGACATGGTGATAACTAAAGGTAAGTGGTTCGAACATGTTCTGGCCAAGTGCTTCACCTTGGTTATGTTGAAATATTCTCTCCAGGCTTCATTGTGAAGTGTTTTGTCAAACCTTTTCCATTTTTTATTGTTTGACCAAGTGAATTTTGAGCTAGAGAATCAAGGATCCACCAGTTTACAGTCAAATATTATGTTATTGAAGTCATCGATAGCTCTGATATCAAGGGGTGTGTGAGCAAGTTGCTCATTAGCATTTGATATGGTGTTGAAATCACCAACAACTAACCATTCCATGTTAATTTCTAAGATTTCTGTAAGATGATCCCAAAAGATTTTTTTTTGGGATCATGATACATTTTGCGTAAATGACGGTGATAAGGAATTCTTTATTATAGGAAGAGTGAGACACCTTCTTATAAATAAATTTATCATTGTTTATTAGTGTTTGAACCTGGAAACTGTGTGTTCACATAATCCAGATTTTGTTATTCATTTGTTCTTCTATTATTAAAGTCAATCTTGTTTTTTAGTAAGTTTATTTTATCATATGATATCATTGGCTCTTTGAGCACAATAAAATCAACGTGTTCAGATTTGGAGATAAACTTAAATCTTCTTATGGATCTTTTGTTTCCAATGTCACGTGCATTCCAGCTTAAGATGGAGATTTTCATTTGATAAAAGTGGAAGAAGATTTGGTTGATCTTCTGGAATGGTCAGTCCTAGTGAATACGGAGTCCTTGAGGTTATTGCCTTTTGATTTTTGCCCACTTTTTTGCTTATGGATTTGGTCTCTTCATTTTTTGGAGATAGTCTCTCCATTACATGAGGTAATATATGACTAGTTTAAGTAAAGAGTTTATGAGAGCTTTGTTCATTATCAGAGACTGAATTGAGAAGATCAGTTGATATTGAGAAAGTTTTCCTAATTCTATATTTTGAAAGGAATCAATGATATCATTGTTTGCGACTCAAAGGTATCATCGTTTGGTTCAGGTATCCAATACTTGTTATCAGAAAGAAAGAATGTTGTGAGGTTGTTGCTCATTGCAATTTGGTTTTTTATAGCTAGGATCATTTTTAAGAGAGATAGTCTTTGTTTGGTCAGAGGAAGATGTGTTAGACTGAGATTTAGGGATATTTTAGTTCATAGTTACAGATTAGATCTTTTAGATCCAAATTTATTTTTGAGGAGCGGGAGCATGATTCAAGTTTGGGTGAGAAGAGTGTGAGGTGAGTTGTGTTTCATTAACAACTGACCTAACAAATGGTTTATTGTTTTTATTGCACGAGTCAATCTTGTGACTCATGCATTTACAAGAGTGACAATATTAAGGAAATATCCTATAAGATATAGGTTACCAGAAGCCTTCATCTTTCCCAATACCAATCCATATGTTATGAGGAAGAGGTTTGGAAATTTCTAATATAATTAGGGCT
Source organism: Limnanthes douglasii subsp. nivea (assembly GCA_036936605.1). Classification (NCBI taxonomy): domain Eukaryota; kingdom Viridiplantae; phylum Streptophyta; class Magnoliopsida; order Brassicales; family Limnanthaceae; genus Limnanthes; species Limnanthes douglasii. The sequence continues at coordinate 23,391,383 of JAUPFV010000001.1, read as the reverse complement.
TTACAATAGTTATAACTAGCCTTATTGAAAGAAGGAACTCATATAGATAAAGTTAATTCCATTGTCTTTGCTACCATAGATATTGAGTTCTGGTTGTTAAGATACTCATATATCTTTGGGGGAAAAACCCAGACAGGAGTGTCAGGTAACTCCACTTTGGGATTCAATTCGGGACTTTATTTAAGGAGTTTAAAAGAGTATTTGATTATACAAGGAACATTCATTTTCCATAAAGATTTTAAACCATTAAGATTATCTAATTCTATAACTACATATCTGTAATAATATATATGTATGTTTTAGAGTCATATTAGATTTAAATATTTAAAGTAAGTTCTAATATCAGCTAAATTAGGTCTACCATTGGAAAAGTTTTTAATTAGGGGATATTTAGAAGATTTAAGCAGAGAGACCTTATATGAATGATTGAAGGCAACTACCTGGTGTCTTTCTTTACTCTAATACTTTACTCTTTCATGATTTATGTTATTTTCTTGAGGCTTTAGAAGATCCACGGAAGATTTTGTGTCTTGATTCCTGAGTTTCCTAGATTTGGAAGGGGATTAGCTTTAAACACACGATTTTGGTGAAGCATCGTGTGGTTGTTTTTGATGGGTAAGGGAGGGAAGTCCATATTTGTAGTCGAGTCTGGTGGATGTGTTGAATCTTGGAGATCTTGATGAGTTGCTGATGATAATTGGTATTCAGTTCTTGAGGATTTGACGGGAGGAACTGGGTGTACCTTGTCAGATTTTCGGTGACTCTTCTGCAAGGCAACCTGACGGTGAGGTTGAGGAAGTGATTTGTCCATTGTGAGGTTGAGAAGCGGTTGCATATTTCTAGAGTTTTAATTTGGGAGGGGGAGGTAGGGTTTCAAGAGAAGAGAAATCCATTCTTGGAGCTTTTCTAATCTTGATGGCGTTTCTACCAAGCTAATTAAAGGCTAGAAATATTAAGAAATAGAGTAAAAACAAATAATTAAAGAGAAAATCGATTAAAAAACAAAAGTAAAATTATATAAAAAAAATATACAAATTTTATTGATATTCATGTAGTGTTAAATAATTATGTTATAGCTATTTTGAAATTTAGTACGAGTAATATATATATATATATATAAATGTTTTTAATATATAATATTTTAAATAAGGTTCAAATTAAGTAGTTGATACATTTCGTATCGAAATTTCAAACATGATAATTGTGAAATTGATTGTTATATTATTTGGGGATACTAATTACATTTTTACCATTATAATTAAGATTAAATAAATTGTAAGATTGGACTAAGGTTGGTGAGGATAATTTTGGTCTCAGGGTAATTTAGTTAGTTGTTTTGTAATGTTTCAAGGGTATTTAATGTTTGGATAGTTTGTAGTGAGAGGTTTGAGCTGACTGGTTGTATCAAATGTTCATTACCCTCATTAATGAAAGTGGTAGGGTATTTATACCCGTAATTATGGGCCACAATGGCTTTCGGGTCGTACTTATGAATTTGGGTCGAGTTCAAAAACTCATTAGTTATTAAGCATGTAAGTAATTAGCTTAGTCATGACATGATTTAGTTTTTAATACATTTGTCCTGTTCGGATGGTTCAATGGGTAGCTTTTGTCCGAATTGCCCCTGTCCGGTTCCCACAGTGAGTGGTGAGAAAATCCGGACTCATCAAAGGTCATTGCGAATTTTTATTAGACTAAGATCCATGGCAAAATTGAAGGGTCGGAAACGTAATGTCTTGCAGTTAATGTACTTAAATATTATGTTGTGCAATTGTCTCATGGTAAATGCATCTCAGAATTTATTGCGTGATAGAATATATTTGAGGTGTGTCACGAATATAATTATTTTAGGATTCATATATTTGATATCATGACAAAATAAATGACATACTAAAATATTCAGACTAATTTCCATTTTGATGGAAAACTTGGTCAAGATGAAAATATGATGCAATTAGTGCATTAGCATACCATGTTGTAAAACTTTTCAGTGACATATGCATAAAAGGGTTGTACGATAGAAAATCGACTGAAATGTATCTTGGTTAGGACCAAAGCTATTAGAAAGTTCACATAATTAAAATTGGGATAACATGATTGACCCGTTAAAATATTTTAAGATATTTTTCTTAAAACTAATAAAGATGAACTCCAAGTTTTTAGTAAAATATGGAGTTAACTATGTATTTTCTATGAAAATCTATGAAATAAATGATGGGTTACTATGCTATAGGAAATTACATATGAACATATAGAGTTTTTTAGGAAATGAGAAGAAAAAAGAGTGATGAATAGCGGAGTGAAAACTTAGTTTGTAACATGTATAGTAAATTATATTATATTGTATTGTGAAGTTTAAACAAAAACATAAACTCGTTATGTTTTATAAGAATATGTTTTAATTCTATTGCTTTCAGTTCAATAATATTATTCAAAGGAGACATATTTCACAGTTCGGTATTCGACAACTAAGATGGAATTTCTTAAATTCTCTGACTCCACCCATCATCATTATTTAGAAAAAAGTAAATTGTATATCTATGGGACAAATTTAGTATAATATATCTACATAAAATAATAAAACTACATAGAGTCATAGTAAATAGTGTATTAGATTGCGATGCATGATTTACTCTCAAATTTTGAGAAAGTTTTCAAAAGACTATTGGAACATCATTTAGTCCAAACATTACATTTTATCGTTAAACCAACGGATAATCCGACTATGAAAATAAAATTTTGAAAGTTAAGTTACTTGCGCGTATCCTAGATTTTAAGAGTTTGTGAGAGTTAAAAACATAAAATTATTTTCAACTTTTGAAATGACAAGTACATGATGTGTTAGGATAATTTTTCTTTTAAAAATAATATAACGTAACAACTCAAGTTTGTATGACATATCTATTTTGGGTATAGTAATAATTATAATAATAATAATAAGAATGATAATAATAATAATAATGGTTAGCTACCATCTAGTCCCGGTTTAGTATTCAATTACGGATTATCCAAGTTACCAATAGGTACTTATGACATATGTTCTACCAAAAATATCATTAGTTATACAAGAACATCAAACACGTGTTTTTTTTGTTTTTTTTTTACTTTTGATTAAAAAGTTAATAATTTTTATCTTTGAAACTGGTGTTCGGAAAAATAATAATCTGAAAGTACCATTGGTTTTCGTGTTGGGAATATGGGTCATTGGTTTTTGTGTTGGGAATATGGGTGTTGCGAATTCCTCTCCTTTTTTTTACTTTTGATTAAAAAGTTAATAATTTTTATCTTTGAAACTGTTGTTTGGAAAAAAAAATTGAAAGTTCCATTGGTTTTCGTGTTGGGATTATGGGTGTTGTGAATTCCGCATATTCAGCCTCCGTATATAAGTAAGAACAACACGATCCTAACACTAATATGATATTGTCCACTTTGGCACCCGAAGGCCTTCACGGCTTTGCATTTGGTCCACTACCAAAAGGCTTCATACTAGTTGAGATATGTTCTTACTTATATACCATTGATCCTTCCCATGTTTAACCGATGTGGGATGTGGGGCTTTGGTCGCCACCCTAACAAAGTACCACCTTAGCCTCCTCTCAATTGACTTTCATCTGCCCACTCTAATCAGGTTGGAAGACTACCTGACCATAGAGGCACTACAGATTTTACTGCTCACCTCCTATTAGACCACTCTGTCTTGTTCCTTAGCGCCACTCCCCACTCCAATCAAGTACCACCGTTTGATGAGTCACGGGTACTCCGAACTAGGATCTCTAGATCAGATCACATTGAGCATGGGGTCTAACTTCTTCATGTTCGACCTTCGAGAATTTCACCACCATCGCGTTCCGTCTGGGCCTGACGCTCTGATACCACGTGTTGGGAATATGGGTGTTGTGAATTCCGTATATTCTGCCTCCGTATATAAGTACGGAACAACACGATCTCAATACTAGTATGATATTGTCCGCTTTGGCACCCCAAGGCCCTCATGGCTTTGCATTTGGTCGACTACCAAAAGACCTCATACTAGTTGAGATATGTTCTTACTTATATATCACTCGCCCTACTCATGTTTAACCGATGTGGGATGTGGGACTTTGGTCGCCACCCTAACAGTTTTATTTTCTTAAGACCAACAAAACTAGATCCATGTATGATATTATTATTATTATTTTCACGAGCCCTCTTAATTTTCGTTTCACATTTCTCATAACCTTAGTTTCACATTTCGCACTTAAGAAATTTATTTTTTCAAATTTAACTAAGGTTTCATATTTTTTGTTTATGGTTTCACATTTTACATTTAGGAAAACACAATTCAAATTTAACACTGATTTCGTATTTCTTCATTAGACAATTTATTTATTTATAAATTTAAATCTTGTTTCGTATTTTGCTTTTCACATTTTCATTTAACACATCGTTTCACATTTCCTACTTAGACAAAAAGAAAATCAAATTGAACACTTCATATGTTACATAAAAATATTCACATTTTTATTTCTGATTTTATATTTTACAATAATTTTTGTTAAATTTATATTTTAGTTGTCTGAATTTATCAAATATATGATGGTGAACTCAATATTTTTAATAAGTAAACTTTCGTGAGACTGAATGTAAAATATAAATTAAAACTACTTTAATAGATAGCATATGAGATTTCAATATGCATTGTTTGAATCCATTCATTTTAACTTTAAAAAAAATTGATAAGAAAAACTACTAAAACATGGTTGTGCCGCAGAAAATTGATACAACAAGAAAATTTCTCTTATTTTCATATTGATAATGAAACTTTATATATTTTATCAGGTTATATAAATGTGAGGAGAACATTTTTTCCAACTTAAATGTTGTTATGAAGAACACAACTTGAAAAAAAATTGAGAATGGATCTAATGCAAATCAGTTAAGCATTGCTTAAAAACTTCAAGCTTTGCAATACCATTCTTTGTTGGTGACTCGACAACAATCACACGAGCTCATTTTAAAGTAATGATTTTGTATTGTGTTATTCCTTTATCATTTAGGACGGCTATTGCATCAGATTGGTTCATTTTTAATTTTTTTTTAACTCGGACTGATAGCTATCAGGTCGAATCGATCTGCTAAGTTAGTCGGGTTTATGATTTGGACCGAAGCTAGTAATAACTAATCAGGTCGGTCCGGTCTAGATCGATTGGTCTAGTTTGACTATGACAAAATAATAGCAAGTTTTATAGGCAATAATTGAATGTACGACCTAGGTCGGTCTAAAGCTTACATATATTTACCAGACGTGAAAAATGAATTATACATAAAACCCCAAATCCAAAGTTCTAAGTAAATACTTAATCATCTTTGATATTTTCAATCTATTTTGTCAAACGATATTCTCTTTTTATTTTTATTCATACCAATTTTAAAAAAATTAAGATAAAGGATTTTTTTATCGCTCTTACCCCAAGTGTTTTGTGTTTTAAAAAAAGTGGTTAAATGTGTATATATAGAACTAGGTAAGTATAATGTTATTTTTCTATCTAAGAAAAGTTATTAATATACTAATCAACAATATAACAACACATCCTACAACTCTGGCAGGTTTTGTATGGAAATTGTTGTGTATTGAATGCATAAGTGCATCCCTTATTGATGTTGTCCAATTGTAGCTCGTTTTTTTCATGTCTTCTATATAAGTAACCATTGTTGCACCCAAGACATCACCAGACGTTGAAATTAAAAATGTAGAGCAAACTAACAATTTCAGGAGTATACCCACATCATTTTCTCATTTCTCTTGGTATTTTTTAAATGTTTTTGTTATTCCATTTTAAGATATAGGAAAATCATTTGAAACGTGATTTTAATGAAATAACAAATTGGAATGAAGAATAAATCACAATCGTGAATCGCGAACGAAAAGGCAATCTCAAATGTAAACTGTAAACTACGTACATATACGAAATATAATATAAATCCTAGGTAAATATAAAATATGAAGTGTGAATTAAATAATAAATCCATATATTTATCTTCAAATTCATAAGTTTTTGTGGTTGTTTTTTTTGTTGGATTATCTTCATTCTTTCTTTTCGGATAAATATTCTTTAATAATTATGGATTATGTTATCTTTCCATATCTTGGTTTAAATGTTCTTTGAGTATTGAACAATATTTCCTCTCCACCGTGCTTCAACCTAAAAATAGTATTATCGTAGGTTTTTATGATTTCATCTTTGAAGTTTTAATCCTTCTTAGTATACATTATTTCCTTCTTCTCTTTTACTAGATTGTATATAGATTGTATATGCCTTTTAAAATATAATATAATGCGGTATTTTTGGTTGCTTCAATGTGAAACTCTTTTATTTTTATGTCATTCATCTCCTTTATAAGTGTAAATAGACCTCATGTAAAAAACAACTTGTGTCCATGTTTTTCTGTAATAAATAGAAGTTTATTAAAAATTGTGAATCATCTTAGTAATATAAATCGCTAATGGTGGATCAAGTTTCAAACAAATATAATGAACTTGTATCGTGAATTGCGAACTATAATTAAAACAGAAACACGAAGTAGAATAACACTCAAGCTTCCAATCAAAACATCAGAAATTCTAAAACTTTTTTGCTGAAAGCAATGTGTCAATTAGTCAGTTCCCTATTTGAAACTTTCCTACTAACATTGCTTTGAAAAATATAAAAGCTATATTTTTTCATCGTGGAACTCCAAAACCGTAAAATCAAAGCCCAAAACCTAAGAAAACATACTCGAATAGATAACAAACAACATTTGTAATAATTTAAAAATAAATTTGACCTTATTTACCTAACTGTAAGATGATTTGAAGTAGTCCACGGTACTGATTTGCAAGTTTAGTTTTTCACTAATGTCAAATTTATTATGTTTAGTAATTGAATCTGAATCTAATGGGTTAATGTCCGGAAGATGATTGATGTCTCGAGGAATAGTTCTGATGATTTAGTTTAGTTCTAAAATTTAAAGAAAAAACATTGTACTAAAACAAATCTAATAAACCATTGCGAAATTTAAAAAAATTAAGAAAAAAATTCAAGTCCAAAATGTTTATTTATGATAGACATAGGTATTTTATACAAAAGGTCAAGCTATATACACCCAAATGCGGTTTAAGTATACCCAATTTTGAGTTTATCCAAAGGTGGTATGACTATACCCAATTTTTGACAAAAATATCATTTTGGGGGTATATAAACCATAATTTTATTAATCCTTATCCACCATTTTTTTCGTATAACATTCTCTCACTTCCCTCACTCCTCTCACTTCTCTTTAAAACTCTAAAAACTCCCTTCTCTCAAAACCTCCCACCTCTCTCTAGCTTTTTCCGGCGAACCACCACACCTCCACATGTTCCTCCCCTTCTCCTCCTCCTTTATCACGGTGAAGAACAAAAACCCACCACCAACTACGTAAGTTCCCTAATTTTAATTTCTAGATTATATATTTAGGATTGAATTTAGTTAGGTTTTTGTTAGATTTAGATTTATGGTAGATTTTATGTTTGAATTTAGGATTTAGGGTAGATTTTAGGTTGGAATTTTGAATTTAGGGTAGGATTAGGTGGCCCTTTTCCAGCCCGATTGCCGGTTGGAAAATGGACGGCAGTGCATCGATGGTGTGCGCCAGGAAGCACCATCGGTGCGCTGGGTCTGTATTGCTCGGTACAGGCCTCCCATTCCGAGCGGTACATGGGTCTGTACCACTCGGTAGTGCACAACCACAAAAAAACAAATTCATTTTTTAAGGAAAATTATTATTATTTTTAATTTTTTAATTTTTTTTAAAAAATGAAATGTATATTAAATGGAGTTTATATGTAGGTTTATGTTTAGTTTGTAGATTTTTTTTGAGTTTATAGATTGTATCGTATGTTTTATGATAATATTAACTTTGTTTGTATTTTGTTATTATTTCAGGTCTGATGTTATCTAGCCGCGACCCCTTCCTCGGTCAAGGGCGGTTCCCCCCGAATCGAGGGTGATACACCCGTGGGAGAATTTGAAGATGGTACCGGTCGTCGATGATGAAAGGGTACGCGAAGCTAAGCGCGGACGAGTATCATTGGATGACCCTAAGACTAGACGTCTAGGGGAGGAGGATGAGAGGGTTAGATCTGACCGGTCTTTGCGCCGAATAAACCATGGTAAAAGGAATGAGAAAGCCGTTGAAAAAACAGTCGATGACACTAGAGGTGGAAGCTCCTCACGTCGAGAGAAATCACACGTACACCGATCACCACCGCCCGCTACCAGTTCACCACCCCCTGCGTATACTATTCCATATCCACGTCCTGTTAGTGAGAGGGTGGATGCTACTGGGGACCCCGAGCAGGATACGATTGATGAGGAGCATATCGATGCCATACACACCGAGGAGCAGCGGAAGACGTTTGCATTTCTGAAATGCAACAAAATACCCCTATTTCTTGACTACAAGGAACATAAGGCATATCACGTCTTCATCGGGCAGGTAAGTATCAAATTATTATATGGCATCCTATGTTTTACTTTGATATATGTCTGACTTAGTTTTTTATTTACAGGCTTGTACTTTGCTAGACATACAAGCACATTATAATGTGCTTCGTATGTGGGACCTCAGTGTTCAGCCGAAGGTGCAGCGACACTTGGCACAGACTCCTTTCGGTCCTCCGATAGCTCACTTACCTCAGTACTTCACGCATTCAGTACTTGATGAGGTTTTCATTGAGTGTTGTCATGAGGAGACCAACACGTTTCATTTCTCGTTCGGAGAGATGACCATTACTCTGGATGATGTCAGTTGCATTACAAGTCTGCCTGTAGTTGGTCGGACCTTGGATGTAGTCACGGCTCCGTATGATGAGGTATACAACTACTATGTTAGTATGTTAGGGTTGAGTGTGGAAGAGGTTCATGCTGAGATACAATCCACTAGAGGCGTTGACTTCAAGATAAAGTGGCTGCGAGAGACGTTCACCAGGGGTTGCTATATTGAGCAGACTGATGCAGACACTATCCGCCAGGTATCACGAGCATACCTGATGTTTTTATTTGGTTGCACTATTTTTGCGGATACTAGTCATAAAATTGTCAAGGCTGACTACTTATACGGGTTGGAGAATGTGGACTTTCGTTTATGGGACACTGCTTGGGGTACGAGTGCATTGGCATTTATGTTCTGTGGTTTGAGTGATGCTTCGAAAACATCGAAGCATAACCTTTACGGATTTGTTGTCATACTAGACTGCTGGATTTACGACCATTTCCCCGCGTTTAGAGCCTATAAGAACGCGGACCATGTAGCGAGGCAGCCGAGGATTGTCAAGTGGCTACCGAAGAGGATTGTTGGAAAAAACATCCGCCCTAAATTGGTTGTGCGTACTCTCCTTTCTGATCAGAAGGAGAAAGATGTAAGTGTTTATATTTATTAGTATGTAACGTATTTATCCTAAGTTATATTTTATTATGTATTCATAGTTTTACTATATTTTGAACATGTTGTTTTCGAGCCATACGAGGAGATCAAGGTTCAGTTTCCTGTGCAGGAGATCCGCATCATCGCTTATCATTTGCAGATGATGAGCACAATTGAGGGTTATATGCCATATCGCGTTATGTGCCATTTTGGACTGGTTCAGGATGAACCCGAACTCCCACTTTTACTCAGACCAGGTTACAAGTAGGGAAATTTGGCTAGATACATATGGCGTGAGAGTGCATGGCTGGATTGGCATCATCATTTACTTAGAGAGGATTGGTTGACTGTTACCGTCGATACTTATACACAGTCGGTGATGAACACGTACTAAAGGTACTTAGCTGAGTATGGTTGGCATACTATCGGTCCACCCCGCGTACCACAAATGATAGAATGTTAGAGGCTGTTCGGTCGATTGTTACATTGCCTATATTTTGAGATTTAAAGGGTGCGCTTTAGTGGAGAGATCAAGTGTTGCAGCTTTTCTCTCCTTGGTTATTTGTCCTCATTGTTGGACTTGTTTTAGCTATGCTATGATCTATCTTTTTTCTTCATGTTTATGTTTGTTATCGATTTGGAAGATTTGTTGTACGTTGGTACTATGACTGATAGTCTGTTCTTATGTTATGAATGTTAGTATTTTCTTTTCATCTTTATATTTACTAATTCCATTCAATTATAAATTCACCCAAATTATGGATGCTTGAGCAATGAACATCCAATTCGAATAACCAATTATAAGTACTAAAACAACAATCAAATTTATGCTTAATATTACTCGTTCAATCCGCTTGCAAATTTTACTCGATGATTTGTAAACATGCAACCTTAAAACCGGGACACAAGCTTCTTCAAAAAAAAGTAACATAAAACGTTCTAACAAGTTTTTTTACAACGGCTCACTAAGAAACAAAAACAAAACAAATGACTAAAAACCAAAAAAATAAAATACAAGTACTAGTGCACTATTGGTACGCAATCATGAGAACCTATGGTGCACACTACTCTATACCCATGGTACAGTTGGGTTTGCACCATAGGTACAACATAAGGCGTACCTATGGTGCATTGTACCATTGGTTAATGGGGCTTGTACCGATAGTATAAGCCCTATGTACCGATGGTACAATGCACCTGCCGGCACTCTATGTACCGGTCGATGCTTGGCACCATTGGTACGCAGTCAGGCGCACCAATGGTGCCTCATCTTGTGCACCGATGGGGCACAATCTATGCACCATTGGTACACCCAACTGGCACCATAGGTACACCATAGGTTGTACCTATGGTACGCAGTTTTTTCATTAATTTCTTCCCGCTAAATTATTTTCCCGCTCTATAATTCATGCCAAACTAATATTCTACTTTTCTATGTAAGGAGATCTAATTTGGATACACCAAACACACAAACTTCTTCTTGCAATCTTCCTCATTTATTTCTCTATGGAGTGGAGTGTGTTTGACGACGCTCATTTACTCAAGGCTGCAAAACATGTGAAGTTTACTAGGCCGGACAATGATACCGATGAGTTTTTCGATGATGTTTTGTGTATGATGTATTTCATGTATGACGGCATATTTATGTCTACACAAATGCCTTTATCTCGTAGTCGTGAGGACGTAGCCACTAGGTACATGTGTATAACTAGTAAAACAATGTTTTTTAGTGTTCAACGAGCCCTCAGACGTTAGGAATGAGGCATTCGAATCATATGGTTTAATAGTCATGGACTATTTATTTATAGAAATGCTGGAATATGTTTAGTATCAAATCTCCATGAAGAAGGAAACACTGTGTATCCTTAGCGACAATGGAAGATACGATTTTGACTAAATATCGTCTTAATCTCAAGTTATGTACCCCTGTTTTGTCAAGTTATTGTTGTTTATTTTAATGTTTAATTTTAAGTTATGAAATGATAAGTTGCTTAGTCTTATAAGTTGGATAATCTTCTGATTTATCGTCAATATTAAAACAAGGTACCCATACATAAACCACTAACAAATAAAGTACAAAACGTTTCGAAAAAGTAAATAAAGTGTTAAACAACATACAACCGACCAAATAACATAAATCGACTAAACAAATTCATCAAGATCAGTTACTTCTGGGAATGAACATACTGGCTTTCTCCCTTCGAGCTCCGTATATATTTTGCAGCGACCAACTATTGGTAGCTCCCAAGTTGTAGCATCTTCACTCTTCAACGCATACCATGTAGGATGTATACATGCGCAATGACATATAGGCTTGATTGGTAGCTGTTAAATCAAACTAGAATTGAACTAAATATTGATTAATACAGTCGTACTTAATATCAAAACTATTATTCAAATGACTTACATTGAAGAAGTGATTAGTATCAACGAATCCAAACCCAATTTTACGTCTTTTCAACATCATGAGTGGTTCACCGCGCAGAGGTAGAAACGTTTAGCTGCAGTTGTGAGATCCCACGAGTGACACAAAATGAACAATGCATTCAAACTTGGTTGTAATCGCAATTCCCATCTCCGGCATTGCCACCGAATATTTGGTGGATGATGAAGTTTCGTAGTAATTTATACTTTATGCAACCTTCAGGTACTCTTTTTTACTGTTATATATTTTGCTATAAGTTGTTTAGTTGTCCATTAGTTCATCGTAGATTGCCTTCTGAACACCTTGCCAACCTTCTTCATGATCGTACAACCCAAACGAAACTTCTCTATATCCACAGTGACCATCTGCCCTAACATCATTTATGCCAGATATAAAAGGATTGAACTGACTCGGAAACCAATACAAAAAACCTTTCGGATCGTATATTAGTTATTTGTCTCCAACAACAGATGATTGTAAGATATTTCTAGCAAGCGAGGTAATGGAAGAAGTACAAGTACGAGGTACTTTAGGCACATCTGCACAAATCATATTTGCACTAGCAACTGCATTACGGAGTTAACCTTTGGTACTTTTAAAGAGTTCATCACTAAGTCAAGGCTGGCCTTATCAGTATCATCCACATGTTCCCATTTACATTTGTCTTGTTTAGTGGGTGATGTATCGACAACAAGTTTTCGTTTAACCTGCGGACAACCATGGTGTTTCTACTTCTCTAATGTCTCTAGCAAGGAGGATGTTTCAAGATAAACAATTTCAAACCATTTCTTGTAAATGTGTTTTATACGGTTTTCTTCTTTTGTCTCGATAACATCGATTACTAGTTTTTCCAAATCATCTTTAACAATCTCCATCATCGTACGGTATGTACGAGGCTGTACTTTTAACCTTGTCCAGTGGCTGTGAAACACTTCTAACGATGCAACTTTTCCGTTTTTACGCCACTTGCGGATCTGGTGGTAGCAAGGTATACCATGGGTAGAGTTTATCGCGCATATGCAAACGTCATCGTCTGTATCGTGTTTAACATCCGACCCATCTTCAATAGCGATTTTCTTGCTATCTTCAGCCTTTTATACTTCGTCAAAAAATAGTTCTAACGCCATGTGAGAAATCTTGCCTCAAATTTCTTCAAATAGTTTGTCGGCGAACTTATGTAGCGTTATGCAACGTCTCTTCTCAAACAAAGACCTAATGGCAGCATGTTGGATTTCAACTAGTGAATGCACCCTCCCCCAAAATAAATCGAAGTTTAATTTTCTTGTACGTAGGTAACGCCTTAAGTTTGAATGAGAACTCTCGACGCGGTTAGTCGTGCAATGTCCCAAATGCAAGTTATTGTTCGTCTTCCAAACAACGAATTTTTCTGTGTATTTATAAGGTCACGATTTTTCAGTATCTTCAATTGCAAGAGGATAGTCTTTATACTCCAATAGCATGTCTCATCAGGCGTGATCGAATTCAATCTCTGATGCTGCATACGCAATCTTCTTCGAAGCAGAAACAAACTTCACATGATCACTTTTCTCAAGGAAATACTTCTTTATTTCCCCTGAACATTTTTGTTTATGTGCCAGCGGCATAACATATGTGTTGTATCTCGGAATACCACTTATATGGTGTTCATCAACGCTAAATCTCTGTCGGTCAAAATGACACGGGGTTCTTCGATCCCGTGAACGACAATCAACGACTTCAAACACTCTAAAACCCATTTGAAGTTGTTTAACTTCTCACCGGACATGAAAGCAAAAGCCGCACAGTACGTCAAACCAGTACACGTCACACCCACTATCTCAAACAATGGCATACCATATCTTATGACTTTATACGTACTATCCATGATCGACACTGTTGGAAATGTCCGCAAAAGGTCAACACTAACTAGATGGGAAAAAACTATATCTGTAATGACTTATCCATCGTCTTCACCAGATTTATGTCATTCATAATAATTATGTGCCTTAAGCTCTCCCAACAAGAACTGCAGATGTGACCTACCCGCCTTCTTCAAAACCCTACTTTTCTGTAGTGCATTGTAGATAGTGCGCATACAAGAAACATTATCTTCATTTAGCTTCTTAACACCATTCAGTATATCTCTAGGGTTTGTTCCAATATAGGTAGCTCGTTCAACATATTCCATCTCTTAATCGTTCAAACGGCCTGCGAAAGAATGACCGTCTAACTGTTTTAAACTCTCGTGGTTGTGAATCCCATATTTCACTTCTAACTTCCATTGATTCGGTTCCACCATTAACCCGAGAAGCTCAAATGGGCAGCCAATCTTTTTTGTTTCTGTCGACTTCCATTTACGGTATTTCTCAACTACTCGTGGAACATATTTTCCCGACCTCTCACACTAGAAAAATATCCTAGGACTTTTTCTACTATATACTTTATCGCGCCGACTTAGGTTGATAACCAAACCATGGCATTTTCTGGTCTTCGTCACCCACTTAATCAATGCTTCTTGTGTGTAGAACTCAGTGGTGAAGAACAAATGACTATAGTCAGTAGCGAAAGCTTCATCAGACCCATGGGCGACATCCATCCCCTGTTATACAACAACAAAACACAACTCGCAATTAAGTACAATAAAACATGGGTTAATTTTTTTTCTCAAAATTAGCACGCACCACCGCTTCATGGCCTTAGAACCGATGGTTTTATGCCTTGGAACCGGTCGTACACGACCAGTGTACCACCAGTTCCAGGCCCAGAACCGGTGGTGCGTAGGTCATGCACGACCGGTTCTAAGGCCCAGAACCGGCCTCCTAGATGTTACGCACCATCGGTTCCAAGGCCCTGAACCGATAGTGCGTGGCAAAAACAGCCTCGAAGTTACCTTTTCTGGCGACTCGAGCTCCTTCTCCGGAAACATTTCATCATCTCCTTTCTCCGGAGACATCAATTCCTCCATGCTAATCTCTAGTTCCCGATGAGTCATGATTGATTATGTGTTTTTTTAAATGAGGTTGAATGTTCTTGATAGTAGTTTGAATTTTGAATTTGATTTTTAAGATTTTCAGAAAACAAGACAAATTTGGTGATAGATTTACTAAATAATGGTGTTTGTTTAAGTATAGATAGTGAAATACGTTATTTTGTGAATTGGGTATACTTAGGATACACTTAATGTTTTCTTTTTACTTAATGGCAATTAGGTAATTAATTGAAACATCGAGAGTAATTTCGTCAAAAAAATCAAAATAAAATCAAAGGTTTTTTGTTTGCTTAAACCGTATTTGGATATATATAACCATACCCTTATACAAATTGTGAGAAAAATATCTAAAAAAAACTTATATTTTTGGATATCAAATAATAATTCATTTAGTTTTGAATAAGTATCCATAAGTTACCTTTTTAAATTCACTCTTGTTACATATTGTTACATATTTGTATAAAAATGTGTTCCACTTTTACTCCTACTGCTATTAGTAACTTATAGTTGCATTATCTTTCCCTTTTTCTGTCATTTTCTCTGATAACCAACAGACAGTTTAGTTTAGGTCGGAGGTAGTCGTACCTTGTAGTGGCAGAGTTTTGTGTCCTAAAATCTTAACCGTCCTTACCAATCAAAAGAGGTGGCATATGTGTCTGGACTTGAGAGAAATAATTGAGGACCTGTCAGAAATTAAATGTGAACCTGCGAACTTTGCCAGTTATACGTGCGATCCGACATACCTGCAACTCGGCAGACCTATTTACTTATTAGACCTGCATAAGCAGTAATCCGGCAGACCTGCAACCCAACAAACCTACAACCCGACAAATCCGTTTATATATTATAAACGTTGTAATTATTTTATAAAGAAAAATCATATCTTAAGTTATATTTAAAAACTATTACTTTTAAGTGTTGTAAGGTTATTAATATTTTAAGTGTTGTAATTATTTTATAAACCAAAATTTTAAATATTACTTTTAAGATTATAATGTTATTATTACATTTTGAATATTATTATTATTGATGAGTTTAGAAACTTCAGACACAGCCAACTGCATAATCTGGACATAGGTAATTCAGACAATGACACGCCACTAAAAAATCGAGAAAGGACAAAAGTAAAACACATTCTAACTAAGCTATTTGCTAATCTACTTAAAAGACTAATGAGTCCTTAAACTTGACCCGGTTTCATAACTTGACCCATAAGCCCATGGGTCATTAATTAAAAGTATAAATACCCTAACCACTCTCATTAATGAGGGTGATCAACATTTAATACAAGTAGGCTGCTTAATTATCTCACTACTCTCCACACTAAACACTAAACACTTTAAACTTCCCAAAAAACTTTACCAAACTACCCCTTGCCCAAAATAAACGAAACCAAATTGGCGACCACATTGGAAGCACGAGGGTGCCCGAACGAGCAGGGAACTCCACCACCTGTGGTGGAAACGGTTGGGGAAAACAAGGAATATACCATTGAAGAGCGAGACAAGTTGAGAGCAGAAATAGAGGCGTTAAGGGCCATAAAACAAGCAGAAAATGGTATAAGAGAGAAGTCAGGGGCGTCAGATATTCATCATACTGACAAACCTAGGGAGAATGATCCATCAATAAAGACTTACCTGAGTTCGAAAAAAACTCATGTTAGCTCTAAGAAGACTCATCAGTCTAAGCCTTTTGAAAGTTCAGATTCTGAGTCCTCCAATAGCTCTTCGAACGAGGCTGAGCTTGAGAAGTTTTTGTCATCAAGTAGTGATGAAGGAAGGTCCAGGAAAAAATGAAACTAATTAAGAAATATTCAAGAAAGAGGGATAGGCATGGGAGGCTTAAAAGGCATCTGGGCAAAGGGTCATCTCACAGCCACAAGCATGCTGATCAATTGCTGATAGATCCATTTGCTTTTCAAACTGAACCACATATTTTCGCAACACCTAATGAAGACACAGTCTTCAGTCGTAATAAGAATTGGAGACAGTCACCTTTGTCTACCAAAATATTGTCGGGAAACCTACCTAAAAGGTGTGACAGCTCCAAAATATAAAAGTATGATGGAAGTAAGGATCCGAACAACCATCTGGAGGAATTCAAGAACTTCATGATGAATTTTGATGATGATGACAAACTTTTATGCAGAGCCTTCTCCCAAAATTTTACGGGAAGTGCTCTTAAGTGGTACAACAGCTTACCCCAGGGGTGTATCAGAAATTTTGATACATTCTGGGTTGCCTTCCGAAAGCAATTTTTTGGAAGTAAAGATGTGAAGGGCAATGGAGATACCATTATCCATTGTGACCAAGAACCAAACGAGTCCTTAAAGGAGTACATAAGTCGGTTTGTGAATACAAATAACGGGTTAGTAGATTGCTTCGAACAGGTGGCAATTGCTTCTTTGGACAAGGGTTGAACCCTGGGAACCTGGATCCTTCAGTGACCAGGAAGAAAGCCATGGCTTGGGAAGGTCTATTGAATCAGTTGGGAAAACAAATTAATGTGAAAGAAACTAATAAAACCAGGGTGCACCGTCAAGTGAGGTCCACCACAACAGCTCAGAACCAGTCCGGATATAATGCTAAGGAGAACGAACAAGGGTCCAACCAGGCTAAACAAACTCCGTCCAACCAGAATCAGTCTCAGAGCCAGCAGTCAAGAAATAAAAGAGGCCCTTAGGTTCAACTAGAGTGGTTTGTAGAGTTGAAAGAGAATGTGGCCACAATATATGGCAAGACCAAGGAAGAAGTCCATTTCCGGAAACCAGCAACAATGCAGTCTCCCAGAGAAAGTCGAAATACTTGTTTTTTCCAGTATCATAATGATATAGGCCATAACACTCAAGACTACATATTATTGAAGTAGGAAGTGCAGAACCTTATTGAAAGGGTCAAGCTGAGAGCTTATGTCAAAAGGAAAAGTGGAAACAGGCCTGACAATGCTCCTCGGACGGGCCCTACAAACAATGCGGGAAAATCTGCTCAAGAAGGGGCAATGGTGATCCTTAAAAGATTTGATTTTGATCTGGAGTACCTGGATCCTGACCCAACTTGGAATAAAGTGGGGGTCATAACTAACAAACTAGGGCGGTGTCCGGACTCCTTAATTTCTTTGAGTCACTCACCATTTTTAGAGGGGATACTATGACAGCACCCACTCCTTCATAAAAAAAGAGGCATGTACATAGTCTGGCCACTCAGTTGGAAGGGATAATGTCTTCTCATCAGTACCAAACCCTTTTTCCATTCATAGTTTTTTATGAGGATGACATGAGAAATATTGATGGGCCTCATGAAGATGCGGTGGTGATATGAGCATCTATTAGGGGCAATGATATTCGCCGGATTTTGATAGACACAGGCCGTTTGACAAATATCCTCTTCATAAGCTCCTACAAGCAGATGAATAATCTTGCCGTTATTCAACACTCAAACAGAACCATTGTGGGCTTCATAGGAAGCTCTACAGATATAATTGGTGAATTTGAGGAAGAAGTGTTATTGGGCAAAGGGACCTTTTGAAAAGATGGTAAGAGTGTTATTCGTTGTCGTAGATTACCCCCACATCCTACAATGCAATTTTTGGGAGGTCCAGGCTTTCCAGATTGCATTACGTAGCCTCAATGGTCCATAAGTGTTTAAAGTATGCAGTTCAAGGGCAAGTAGGTGTTGTCCGAAGTAGTCAGAAGATAGTCGGGAAGTGCTATGCCACTTCTCTTGCTCCTAGAACTTTGGGAGCGGTTCAGATCAATAAATATTAGCATTTACGGGAGCCTTCTGAGAGAGAGGGTGAGATTAATGACCCTAGAGAGGCTCCTAGTGTTTTAATATCAGTTGAAGAGATTGAAACCCACTCCCTTGCAGAGGATAGAAGTACCAAGATTGGCTCCAAGATGGCGACATTGTTGAAAAAGAAATTGTTGTCCTTTTTATTGAACAATCAGCATATCTTTGCTTG
This sequence comes from Limnanthes douglasii subsp. nivea, assembly GCA_036936605.1. NCBI lineage: Eukaryota > Viridiplantae > Streptophyta > Magnoliopsida > Brassicales > Limnanthaceae > Limnanthes > Limnanthes douglasii. The sequence continues at coordinate 23,372,607 of JAUPFV010000001.1, read as the reverse complement.
GTGCAATGGTGATGTAACCGGAGTACCTGCAAGTTTTATCTCACACAAGTTGTCAATCCGGAGTGATGCTGCACCTGTTGTACAGAAAAGAAGAGCTTTCTCTAAGGAGAAAGCTGATGTAATAGTCCAAAAAGTTGATCGGCTTACCAAGATAGGACACATAAAGGAATCCCAGTATCCTTTATGGACTGCCAATCCGGTGTTGGTCTAGAAAAAGAACGGGAAATGACGTATGTGTATTGATTTTACTGACCTCAACAGAGCTTACCCAAAAGATCTTTATCCAGTCCCCCGGATAGATCAGTTGGTGGACTCAACGTCTGGAAACAAGTTATTGTCCTTTATGGATGCTTTCTCTGGGTACAACCAGATACAGGTGGATTCGAAGGACCAAGATCATACTACCTTCATAATAGATAGAGGTCTCCATTGCTACAAGGTGATGCCTTTTGGGTTAAAAATGTCGGGGCTACTTATCAGAGGTTGGTGAACAAAAAACTTTGCTAGTCAGATTGGCAGAAATATGAAGGTATACATAGATAACATGATGGTTAAAAGCTTGGAGGAGGATTTCCACATAATTGACCTTTAGAAAACATTTGTTAATCTGATAAATGTGAATTTGAAACTAAATCCTGAAAAATTTGTCTTTGGGATTAGATCCGGAAATTTCTTGGGTTATGTGATAAGTGAGAAAGGGATACAACCCGATCCGGATCAGCTTAATGCTCTATTGAAAATAGATCCTCCTCGAAATATTAAAGAAGTCCAGAGACTCACTGGGAGGTTGGCTGCCTTGAATCGTTTTATTCCAAGGTCTTCGGACAAGTGTGCTCCGTTTTTCCAAACTTGAAGAATGCTAAAGATTTTAATTGGTATCTGTAGTGCAGTTAAGCTTTTGTTGAAATAAAGAAACATTTATCCTAACCAAAGACTCTTTTTAATCCCATTCAAGGAGAAACACTCTATGTATACTTGGCTGTATCAGAATGTGCTATAAGTGCAGTATTAGTAAGAGAAGTGGACAACTACCCTTGTCCGGTGTACTACAACAGCAAAAGTTTGATAGATGCTGAGAAGAGGTACTTAAAACTAGAATAGTTGGCACTAGCCTTAGTAATTGTAGCAAGAAAGATGAGACCGTATTTTCAGTCTCATTCCATCGTTGTTCGAACATCTTTCCCATTGAAGAATTTTCTTCAAAAAGTAGACATATCAAGTAGGATGACCAAGTGGTCAGTAGAGTTAGGTGATTACGACATTGATTTTTCCCCACGAACGGCTATTAAAGCTCAATCAGCGGGTGATTTTCTGGTAGAATTCCATTCGGACAGGAACTCCAAACAAACTTCAGGAGAGAAAACCAAGAAAGAGTGGGTAGTCCGAACTGATGGTGGTTCAAGCACCATGGGGTTTGGAGCTAGAATTTTCCTAATCTCTCCATATGGTGATAAAATGTACCAGGCTATATGCTTTGGATTCAGGGCCTCTAACAATGAGTCCGAATATGAAGCAGCTATAACTGGTCTTAAATTGGCTTTCCTATGTGCTACTAAGAGAGTTTGGTTGATGAGTGACTCTCAGATTCTTATCCATCACGCTCAAGGTCAGTCTGAGGCTAAGAAAGAGCAACTGATCAAATACTTACTCATCCTGAAAGAGGTGGCAGCTAACTTCAAAAGTGTTTGTTACGAGCATATTCCTAGGTCAGAGAATACACTAGCAGATTCTTTGGTAACCATAACATATTCTGAGTCTTACCCTTTGAATCACATAAAAGAGTGCCCATCCATACAACCAAGTCAAAACAAGGAATAGGAGGAAATTCATGTGCCAACAGTACTTATGGAGTATATTCTGAGCCAGTACCTTTTGCTCGTTGGGGATTGGATTTAGTTGGACCTCTGCCTATGGCGTCCGGGGGGTGCATAACTATTATAGTTGCTATGTATTACTTATTAAAATGGATAGAGGCAGCTCCTTTGGTAGGAACCACTTCAAAAGTTGTCATTAAATTTATCTTATCCAATATATGTTGCAGATTTGGGATTCCTCAAAAGATTACCACAAACAAAGGGCCACAGTTTGATAACAAGGATATGAAGAATTTGTGTGCTTCTAGAGGCATTCAACATTATTTTTCTTTTTCATTTCTATCCACAAGAAAACGGCCAGGTTGAAGTTTCCAACAAGACTATTTTGTCCAGATTAAAAAAGAATCTAGAAGGAGTTGCCGGGAAGTGTCCAACCTATCTGCAAGAAGTGTTGTGGGCATACCGAACTACTCTTCGGGCTGCTACACAAGAATCCCCTTTTGCTTTGGTGTATGGGATGGATGAAATTACCCCCATAAAATCTACCTTACCATCATATAGAGTCAATAACTATTTCGAACAAGCTAATGAAATAACAATTAGGAATCAAATGGACTTAATAGAAGAAAGAAGAGTTAAAGCTCACTTAAGAACAGTTCACTACTAAGGCTTGATGGGGAGCAGATTTTCTTCCAAGGTCAAGAGAAGAGATTTTCAACCAGGAGATAAGGTGTTAAGCAACATTTTCTTGCACACTAAGGAGAAGCAGTTCGGTAAGCTGGCTCCGAACTTGGAAGGCCCCTATGAGGTCTCTGAAAAACTTAAGCTTGGGACATATAGGCTTCAGGACAAAGAAGGAAGAGTTTTGAAGCACCCATGGAATATTGAACATCTCAGGTTATATTTAGAATAAAATTTGTGTGTAAATATTTACTTGCTAGATATCAATGTAAATATTAGAGGGCATACTCTTTCCTACCGTGGTGGCGTAGGGAGGTTTTAATGAGGTGTCCGATTTTTTATTTAACGATATGTGCTGCCTTCTTAAAACATTCGGAGTGGTTTTACTACAATTCAATTCAAGTACAAATCACTTGTTCAACACCTTGGATCTTTAGTAGATCATACAAACCTGGTTGAGCGATGAATATTAAATACATGTCATCGGAGATATTAAACAATCTCACTGTAATACTTCTGAAATACTAGGGGCTACTTAAACATTAGCCATGAAAAATTTAAAGGAAAGAAAGTATTAAATAAAAGAAGGTTTGATAAATTAAACCTATTCGGACTTAAACCGAACAGGAAAACAAAACATGCCTTGGCCATTCAAGGACTTTAGGTGTTTGAAAGACTTATTCGGACTCTAACCGAATAACATTAGAAAATATGCCTTGGCCATCCAAGGACTTTAACTGTTCACTGAGACAAAAAATAATATAAGACCTTAGGGTTTGTTCCCTTCGGACTTTCCTTCATCACCATTACCTTTTTAGGACTTTTGATTTCAGCACTCGAACTCTCACAAGTTCCCTCTTCATCATCAGTAGTGGAATCTATTCCACTAGAGTAGTTGTGCTTGTCTTCGTATTCCACATATATCCATAAGGGACCAAGGGTCCTCTTCGGAAAAGTCTCATGGAAGAGCAGCACCATGTCAGACTTGACTCCATCATCTCTTTTCTCTAAGGGGTCAATCACTTCATTGGTATATTTATAAATACCTGCTTGGATAACTTGCTCATGCTGGCTCTTTAAATCTTCCTTCTCATCGATCATCTCTAAAACAGAGTTCTCCAACTTAACCTTCTCATCGGATAAGGTTTGAATGGCACCATCCTTGGTCTGCACTTCCTCTTTCAGCATTGTGAAGTATTTTTCTAAGTTAGAATAATTAGTCTGGAGCTCAGTCCTGGCTGCCTCCGATGTGGCTAACTTAGTTGTTGAGTCTTCTTTGTCCTTCTTCAATGCCTCCATCTCTTTCTTCAGTTCCTCTATACTTTGGTTAGCATTTAAGAGTTTGGTTCACATAGATTGCTTGTCAGACGTGAGGGAGTTGATGAGGTTGGTCTGGCTTTTCATCTGCATTTCCAGATCAAGTATGGGCTAGATATGAGCAAGGAGGGAGTGGCTCAAGATGTCATGCTATCTAGAAATAGAGAAAGATTCACAATTAAAGGTCACCATATTATTAGAGCTGGAGGGGCAGTATGGACCTGTGAAGTGATCCTTCTCAGAATCATTGAAGTACAAATCAATATCTTGAAGGGAACTAATGTCCATTTCTTCATTCCCTCCCCCGACAATCTCTCTGGACTGAAAATCTGTTGGGATTTTCTCTTGCAAGGTGGGATCAATAGGGGCTGGTGGAGGTTGGATTTCCGAAGGGCGAAGAATTATTTCTTCTTCCATGGTGACCTTCTTTTTCTTAGCAGCTTTCTCATCGGTGTTGGCCCTCCGTTTTCTGTCCTTCTTAGGAGGCTTTGGTGGGTTCTGTAACTCTCCAGCCTCCCTCACTGTTTCAGCCTCTACTACTTTGAGCAGGGCAACATCAATTCCCCCTGCGTTCCCCGAACCAGTCCCCTCTGTGGCTGCTTGAACCAACTCTGTTGCAGTTTTCTTCTTTTTGTTCTTCATCTTGCTGAGAGATTTTTCTTTGGAAGGTAAGAACAATTTGCCATCCTTGGCCTCTGTCCTTTTGAAAATTACATCAGGAGGAGGAAGGGTAGTTATCTCTTCCCATGTGAGGTCTCTTCGGCCTGTGGTGTTCCACAGATGGGACCTCACAAGATTGCCCGATGTGAAGAAATTGTGGAAGGCATTCCCCCAATGCTCCGCAGCACATAGATTGAGTTTTGTACAGTTTTTTTGCCCCTCTTCTAAATGTCTAGTGAACTCCTTCGGTAGCACTAAAAATTCATAACAAGTCAATCATAATGGGAACACTTATAATTTAAAAAGAAAAACATGAAAGACAAAGAGAGGAAATGAACTTACCAGTACTTTTCCACCTGCTAGTCAGCCTGCTAGGATTGGTGTTGACCTTAATCTTCCTGTCGTTCTCCCATGTCCCACTGACAAACGGAAACTCAGTCTTCCAGTTCTTCTCGGACTCTAGCAAGTCATCTACAACTTTGAATTTGTTCCCCATATTGTGATGGTAGAATGGAATCTGATGATTCTTTCGCAAATTTGCCACAACAGCAAACTACTCCATCGGAAGTGGGATTTTTGACAACCTTGATGCCATGATGCAAACAAGGAGAGAGTACCAGGCATCAGGGCTTAGTTGTCTAGGGCAGAGTTTGACTAAGTGAAAGTACCTGACGATTTTTTGGTCCAATGGGAACCGAAGTCCCCAGTTCAGCACTTCGGTGAAAATTACCACCTCGTTAAGCTTGCAGTCCATGGGGGTCTTCGGAGTGATAAGTATCATTACCTTTACTGACTCCGGAATCCCCCATTTTGTCCGAATTCGGTCCAACTTGTCAGTATGAGTGTAGATGTAATTTATGTTTTGTAGGGCCAACATGTATTTGACACTGACATGTTTGAGGCAAGGGCTAACTTTTCCCTCTAAGCACTCTGGAAGTGAGTCCAGATGAGTCATGCAGACTTTCACCTTACTTTTGTCCTTCTTATCAGAAGCAGCATCCCCTGTTTGACCTGATGCCTCAGTTTCGAAGGGGGCCTCATCAATACTATCTTCCATTATCTCTTCCATCACTGTGGAAGGTTTATCAGTTACCTTAAAAGAAGGGAGGTTAGTTTCTGGCACCGAAGGTTGTTCGGATGGTTGAGCACTTGTTGCCTTTAAAGGTTTGGTGTCCGGTAGAGGTTGGGATCCGGAGGGCTTGGGCATTGGAGCTGCTTTAGATACCTCCGATTCGGAGGGTTTTGGTAGTGAAGGTGTGGAGTGGGTTTTGGTTTGGCGGGCCTTCTGGCGAGGGGTTATCTTCTCCGGAGACTTCTCAGCATCAGAACCCATAGCAATAAAGGGAGAAGGTTTTCTGATACTTGAAACTGTTTTTTCCTTAGGCACAGAAGGTTGGGACTCTTGAACAGAAGAACCAGAAGGATAAGGTGAAAGGTTTGGTTTGAATGAGAGTTGTCTGGGCCTAGGGTTCTTGGAAGAGGAAGACCCTTGATCGGCGTCCTGGGTTGGTTGACTGGATTTCTCACTGGAGAAACTGGGAGACCGGCAGCAATATGATTCTCTCTTTCTACTATTTTCACTTTTTCTAACCAGCCGCCTTTAACTAGTGCGTTTCTGGCTGTTAACATAAAATTTCTCAAGATAAAATTGAAGGTAAGGATGGAAATCTCCCTAAAAAAGCTTTGAGTGTGGAAGACAATGAAATAGTGAAAGAGAATTTATATAACAGTACAAAAAGTAACAGTTACCTAAGAGAAGTTGAAGAGGGTTTTGCAATAATTAAAGGTTGTGCAAACTTGTGAAGAATCAAATGCCTAGGTAACTTTCTAGACTTAGTGGGTGCGTCGGTCTAGGAAAAATAATGGTTGGTAGGTCAAACCAAATATTGACAGTGTCCCACGATCCAAGAAGAAAACTCTTAGAATTATGGAAAAAGAAACCAGTTCTGACAAACTTCGAACTGAGTTGATGGTGAAAGTAAACTTCCTGGTACATACGACATGTGCAGATCGGATAAAGTTGATACCGGCTTAGTGGATTTTTAGCCCTACCAAAGATATTTGGCAAGGCCTAAAAAAGGGGCTACTGATGAGTTCAGAAACTTCAGACACAACCCACTGTGTAATCCGGACAGAGGTAATTCGGACAATGACACGCCACTAAAAAATCCGGACAGGACAAAAGTAAAACACATTTTGAATAAGCTATTTGATAATCTACTTAAAAGACTAATAGGTCCTTAAACTCGATTCGGTTTCATAACTTGACCCCTAAGCCTATAGGTCATTAATTAAGAGTATGAATACCCCAACCACTCTCATTAATGAGGGTGATCAACATTTAATACAAGCAAGCTGCTTAATTATCTCACTACTCTCCACACTAAACACTAAACACTTTAAACTTCCTAAAACACTTTACAGAACTACCCGCTGCCCAAAATAAACCAAACCAAATAACAACTAATATCGCAAATAAAAATAAAATTAAAAGAACTAATTTAAATAACTACAACAATTAAATAACTTATTAAATTATACGAAACTCTTAATTGAGCTATTATGATATTATCCTAACGTTATTTAAGTGTTTTTATCAAATAGAAACAATTTGCAGAAAAAAAATCAAACTATTCCGAAAGTATAACTACAATATGTAAAATAAGAAAGTAGAGTTTTATAGAATTTCTAGTACTAGTAGAGAGATTTAAAGAGGTGTTGAGTAGATTTAGAGAGATTGTGAGTTTGGAGTTGGGGTCTCCTCTATTTATAGGGGAGACTCATTAAAAAAATTAAAAATTCAAAAAAAAAATTCAAGCCATCCAGACGGCCTGGAACGATGACGTCAGCGATGACGTCATCGTAACGACTATTTAAAAAAATATATATTAATAGACCCCCATCCCCCCTATATTCACTCACACTATCAATCTCTCTCTAAATTAGCTACAATTCTCTCTCTAATTGTTTTTTAAATTTTCAAACACCAAAAAATCCTACTGGTTTATCGTAATGTTTTAGAGAAAATCAAAGCAAGCCCGGAAGAGTGGAGGAGATGATTCATCATCCGCGAGACGAAGAGAAAATGCCAAAAGAGATTCGGGGTATGAAGAGGTGAAAGAATCGGACATCACGGCGAAGGGAAGGGAAGGTTCGCGTCCGTAATTCACTAGCACCACGAGGTGTAACCAAATTTTGGGCGGGTATGTATTTGGATTACGATGAACTGATCCAAGTTGAAGGTATGCAAAAAAAAATCAGACTTATTGAACTTAATAGTTGCGTATGTTGGATGGGAATCGCTAGATTTAATTGTGAATGGTATATCGAATTAGTACGAAAGTTTTATGTTACCGCACGTTTAATTGAGAATGATTTACATGGTAAAGATTTAGGAATGAGTTGTTTAATTGATGGTGTTGCCTATAGTTTCTTTGAAACTGATTTTGAAGATCTGTTTTTCGTTCCAACCAAGGATATATATACTGGTGAAAACTTACCTTTTATTTCTTATCCTCGTACGGGCTGGGTGATGATTAACCTATGTCCTACGAAGAAGCATTAGAGCTTATGAGTTGTGGTTTGGACGCTCCAAAATTAACGGTAAATTCCGAGCCATACGAAGTAATTTGGATGCTAATGGGAAATTAGCTTTGAAATTGGTAAACAGTTTATTTCTTCCCCCTAGTAAAAATGATTCGCAACTTTCCTATATTCAAACATTTTTAACTGCTTTAATGGTATGAAATGAGGGGCGATTTAGTTTGTCTAGTTTGATGATTCGAAATATGGTTATGAGGTATGAGGGGATAAACTACCTTATGAGATGATATTGAGTCATTTGCTTGTTATGAAAGGGTTGATGTGAGTATGTACACTCCGATGATGGTTAGGCCAAGTACTGTTATAGGTAGAACTCTTTGAAATTATAGGAGATATACACTTGGGATGGAGAGTTGATATCAAAATGGCAGGCATGACGTCAGCATAGGCACTCGTTGAATGATATATGGGTTGCGAACAATCTTACCAAACCGCCAAATCCACCTTTTGGATACCCTCAGCAAGAAATTCAGCCGCCTGTCGATCCAGTTACTCATGATGGTTCTCTTAGACTATCACGATAAGAAGGACGTTCCGACCGCGAATTTTCTGAGTGGGCGCATGAGCAGCAGATCGAGTATACCCACTGGGTGCATACTCAACATACGGAGTGGCATATTCAATATACGAACTGGCAGGGTCCATTTGAGCAGTGGCAGGGAGGGGTGAACGAGCAGCTTGGTCAACTACAGCAGTGGCAGGGAGGGGTGAACGAGCAACTTGGTCAACTACAGCAGTTGCATGGTGAATACAACCAGTGGCATGGTCAATACGTGCAGTGGCATGATAGATAAGATCAATGAAATGATCTATTTGTAAACTCTTAAGCGGAATAATCTGAATACATGCGACAAATGATGGAGAACATGCATTTGCAAGGTCCACCACCTAACAACAACGACAATGAAGCTCCTTAGTTTGTTATATTTGATTGTATTAAACATTTTCATTGTAATGTTTTTCTTTTTTATTTGATTGAACAACTATGTTACTTGTTTGGTTTTTATTATTAATGAATTGTTTGTTTTGCTTCTATTTTTTTTTATTAAATGTTATTTAAATATCTTTCGATTTCAATTTTAATTTTGTTATTTACAAGTAATTTATGTTTATGCATATACTTATACAATTCTAAAAACTTTAAATTTATACTTCAAATATTGAATAGTTTGAAAATACAATAAACTATTTAAATCATCTAAACATATACACTTCAAGCTTCAATGATCTAAAGAACTACCAATTAATTTAAAATCAAAATACAATTATATGTCTAATAGGTATATATTATTTAATATCTACCTAATATTAAATAAAATATCTAAATATCTAAATATAATCAAACAATATAAAAATCATATTACAATTATCTTGTTTACGATATCTTGTTTAAGACAATCAAATTATTAATTTTATAATCGTAAAAATATTTTCAATAATATAATAATTTATAATCAAAATACAATTAGATGTGTATATATTATTTAATGTTTACCTAATATTAAATAAAATATCTTAAATATCTAAATATAATCATATTACAATTATATTGTTTACGATATAATTGCCTTGACTATAGATTTTTGATTAAAATAATATAGTATTTAAATTAAAATACAATAAATAACCTAATTATTTCATTTATATTGTACGTATTTCAATTATTGAAATTAGACTTAATTAGCACATACAAATTAATTTTAAATAATATTATAAAATACTTGATAAGCAATACCTTAAATAGGTCTTCTCGTGGGTAACCTGTGTGCGTTTACCTACCAGACCTGCGAACCTGACCCGTTATACCTGCAATCTGGAGAACTGACAACCCGACAGACCTGTTTACCTGTTAGACCTGTATAAGCAGTTACCCGGCAGACCTGCAACCCGATAAAAAATATTAAATGGGTCTGGCGGGTCTTTATACTCCAATAGCATGTCTCGTCGGGCGTGATCGAATTCAATCTCTGATGCTGCATATGCAATCTTTTTTCAGGCAGAAACAAACTTCACATGACCACTTTTCTCAAGGAAATACTTCATTGTTTACCTCTGAACATTTTGGTTTATGTGCCAGCGGCATAACATATGCGTTGTCTCTGGGAATACCACTTTTATGGCGTTCATCAACGCTAAATCTCTGTCGGTCAAAATGACACGGGGTTCTTCGATCCCGTGAACGACAATCAACGACTTCAAACACTCTAAAACTCATTTGAAGTTGTTTAACTTCTCACCGGACATGAAAGCAAAAGTCGCACAGTACGTCAAACCAGTACACGTCACACCCACTATCTCAAACAATGGCATATCATATCTTATGGCTTTATACGTACTATCTAATGATCAACACTGTTGGAAATGTCCGCAAAAGGTCAACACTAACTGGATGAGAAAAATACATATGTAATAACTTGTCCATCATCTTCACCAGATTTATGACATTCATAATAATTACGTGCCTTAAGCTCTCCCAACAAGAACTACAGTTGTGACCTACCCGCCTTCTTCAAAACCATGCTTTTCTGTCGTGCATTGTAGATAGTGCGCATACAAGAAACATTATCTTCCTTTAACTTCTTAACACCGTTCAGTATATCTCTAGGGTTTGTTCCAATATAGGTCGCTCGTTCAACATATTCCATCTCTTCATCGTTCAAACGACCTGCGAAAGAATGACTGTCTAACTGTTTTGAACTCTCGTGGTTGTGAATCCCACATTTCACTTCTAACTTTCATTGATCTGGTTCCACCATTAACCCGAGAAGTTGAAATGGGCAGCCAATCTTTTTGGTTCCTGTCGACTTTCGTTTACGATCTTTCTCAGCTACTCTTGGAACATACTTTCCCGACCTTTCACACTGGGAAAATATCCTACGATTTTTTCTACTTTTTACTTTATCGCGCCGACTTAGGTTGATAACCAAACCACGGAGTTTTTCGGTCGTCGTCACCCACTTAATCAATGCTTCTTGTGTGTAGAACTCAGTGGTGAAGAACAAATTACTATAGTCGGTAGCGAAAGCTTCGTCAGACCTATAGGCGACATTCATCCCTGTTATACAACAACAAAACACAACTCACAATTAGGTACAATAAAAGAGGGGTTAAAAAACTTTTTTTTCTCAAAATTAGCACGCACCACCGGTTCATGGCCTTAGAACTGGCCGTACACGACTAGTGTATCACCGGTTCTATGCCCCAGAACCGGCACGACCGGTTCTAAGGCCCAGAACCGGCCTCTTAGATGCTACGCACCATCGGTTCCAAGGTCATGGACCGATGGTACGTGACGAAAACAACGTTGAAGTTACCTTTTTCGGCAACATTTCATCACCTCCTTTCTGCGACGACATTAACTCTGCCATGATAATCTCTAGTTTCGGGTGAGTCATGATTGATTATGTGTTTTTTTTTAAAATGAATTTGATGTTTTTTATAGTACTTTGAATTTTGAAGTTGATTTTTAAGATTTTCAGAAAACAAGACAAATTTGGTGATAGATTTACTAAGGAATGGTGTTTGTTTGAGTAGAGATAGTGAAATAAGTTATTTTGTGAATCGGATATACTTAGGATACACTTAGTGTTTTCTTTTTACTTAATGACAATTAGGTAATTAAATGAAACATCGAGGGCAATTTCATCCGAAAAAAATCAAAACAAAATCAGAGGTTTTTTATATACTTAAACCGCATTTAGATATATATAGTCATACCTTTATCAAATTGTGAGACAAATATAAAAAAACTTATATTTTTGGATATCAAATAATAATTAAATTTAGTTTTGAATAAGTATCCATAAGTTACCTTTTTAAATTCACTCTGGTTACATATCTGTATAAAAATGTGTTCCACTTTTACTCCTACTACTAGTAACTTTTAGTTGCATTATCTTTCTCTTTTTCTGTCATTTTCTCCGATAACCAACAGACAGTTTAGTTTAGGTCGGAGGTAGTCGTACCTTGTAGTTGCAGAGTTTTGTGTCCTAAAATCTTAACCGCCCTTACCAATCAGCAAGCGCTCTGCCCATTGTTGATTCTCTTTTACTATTTGCGATACATATTCTTTTCACTCAGTCACTACAGACTACAGACTACACTATATCTACCCCGTACGTTTGTGTTTGTGTTTCAGCTTAATTCACGTTCTAGATCTCTGACACGCCAACTGATCAAGTGGTCCCCCACTTGAATTGCGTTCCATCGAGAGACATGGCATGCCTAACTAGGTTCTTGTCTTCAGTTAGGTGTTGATGGGCTTATTTAAGGTTCGGCCATTACTCTTGATATCTAACATGACTTTATGACCACTTTCAACAGTAGTTTTATGCTCTGAAACTTTCAAATACTTCAGTGTGTTCTAATGTAAAATTGAATCTAATTAAGTTCGTCAGACATGATGGGTGAAGTTAGATCTTTCGGCTTACTTAGTTGAATGACGGTGTTACATGAAGGTAAATAACAAAATTAACGATTTTTCAAAAATTAAACAATAAAATTAATGCTTTGCAGCTTACATTTTCAGTAATAGTAATTTAAATTGAGTTTTGTAAAAGGTTTTTAATGAAGAAAATTTGTTACTTTTGAGTACATAGAACACTTTTTTACTTTCCGGTATAAATTAAGGCGCCTGTAATTAAATTTTCTTCTTCCGTTTTCTATTGCATATTAATTAAGAACGAATACGAAGATCGAAAAAACACAAGTAAGTAACAAATCAACGAAATTCAAGAGAACATAGTCCATAATAATTGCATCACTTCTTCGATCCATAACTATTATGATGAATAACATGACAAGTAAATTTTTTACATTATGAGTCGATTATAACTAGTATAAAGATATATTGAATGATTCTATATATTTTATTAATTGCTATTAGAGTTAATTCCACTGTAATTTGTTGTAGAGAATTCATACCAGTCAGATAATTGATGAATTTTTATGGCATGAATTTTAAAAAAATTGTAAAAGCATATTTGCTTGATTTAATTATTGAAAATGCATGTTTCTATGTCTAATATTCAACTAATTTTCAAAAATAAGGTTATTTTGCTTTTATATAAGGTTTATTTGTTACTGGAAAAATAAAAATTTTGCAGCAAAAGAACCTGAGTCAATGGTTGAAAAACAAGACAATAAAGTGTTATCATGCGAACTTCACTACGAGCATCAACATTATAATCACGACGAAGTCGTAGATTCATCGGGGTGAAGTCAAGTTCCTCGAGATGAAATTTCATATTGTCCAGGGTAATGCCAAGTTATTTTTGCGGCGAACACATACTACATTCACGAACCTATAAGGTTCTAAGCTTAGGCTGTTATTCCATCAGATATGTGATCATATGATATATGTTTAGAAATGTTATATTTTGTATTTATGTGGTTAATTGAGACATGTTTAAATCTTAAATAGAAATGCGTAATTAAGATTATTCAGACTACGATATATAAATCATAAAATCAATTAATCGGCCCAAAAAAGATTGATTGGTGAATATAGGAACTTAGGGTCTGAATTAAATATTGATTAATCATATTGCAAGTACTGCCGGTAAAAAAAATTAATGTATGACATATTTAATCATGAACGAGAGATGTTCATCTAAAATTGATCATTAAAGTTTTAATTGGAATATGGAATTCAGTCCAAACGAGGGTTTCACTAGTATTCAATCAATTAAAATAAATCAATAATAATTTATTTCAAATTCATAGAATGTATATCGGTATGTTTGTGCAAACATATTTTATTAATGATGTATATCATGTTTTACATGTAATATGTCATGTTTAAACATTATTTATGTTTAAGGATTATATGTCAAATAAAGTAAACCGCATGTGATATTTATTATGCATAAATTTAAAGTTACTAACTTTACCTCATGAGGTAATAGAATCCCAATTTTTTATGTGTTGATTTTTTTGAGTGAATAGAAAAAATAGAATTGTATTTGTGTTGTTATCTTAACCTGATACTAAGGATTAAGAAGTCGACGTTCCTTACTAAAGATCACTCTCTGGAGGAGAATAAATAATTTGAGACATAAAAAAAATTAAATAGGTTACGTTTGGCAAAATAAGTAAGAATTCTTTTTAGTTTAATAAAGTAGATATTAAGATATTATTATACGAGCTCTCTACCATGAAGTTTGGCGGAAAAAATGACAGTAAGGAAACATATTTTTGGCTGTCACGAATCGAGATACTTAATATTAATACTTATAAATAAGTTGTGATAGGCTTTGAGTTCCAGTTTCTCCTCAGCATGAGAAGTGAAAGTTAGTAAACTGGATTTTTATACCACTTAAGATGATGAAAGACTAAAACAAAAGTCATAAGATGTATAAGGTGAGTTCTCAATAGGGTAAGTGAAAAAGATAACATATGATAGAGTATTTGATAAGGCTTCAGATTTAGAAGCAAAGAAACCTAATGAATCATCTGTTGCAGGTTTATGTTTCTTTTATAAAATGACGAAACCTCTTAAAAGAGAGTGTGAAAAGCACAAAACTTAAATGAAAGTTAATGATAGTCTTGCACTTCATGTTTTCTGAGAAATCAATTTAGTTTCAGTTATAAGAAACACATGGTGGGTTGATACGGTTACAATCACCCATATTTGTATTTCTATAAAAGAAATAATAAAGAATCGAAGCCTCAATAATGGTGAAAGTTCCATCCATCAGAGAAAATATAGTTTGTACTTAGTGTATGTCATTTGTCTTTTACAGGGAAAAAAAATCAAATTCATACTAACATTTTTCAAATACAATAAATATTACCAGAACACAACAACTGAAAATCATAAATGGGATACATTAAGTATGAATTATCTTTAATTTAATGAAAGTTTCACCATCACTGAGTGATCATAACTGTATCAACCCACCATGGGTTTTATGCAGCTGAAACTAAATGAATATATGAACAAACCCAAATTATAAATTTCGCATTATCTTTTATTTAAGCTTGATGATTTTCACATTCTATTTTGAGATGTCTTATCATCATGTAAGAGAAACATCAACCCGCAACATGTGATTTATTAGATTATCAAATACCATATCATAATTTTGATTATTCACTTACTATATTGATAACTCATCTATACATCTTAGGTTCACCGAATATACCAATGACTATCGTAGAAATGAATAAAAAATGAAATAATATTTTATCTTACCGTAAATGAATTATCTTGATAAGGGTATTTATACTTTACACATGAGATATCCAAAGTCATAAGACAAAACTTTTAATATTGAAGTTAAACAACTTGGTAAGAGCATTTAGTGTGAAACCTGACTGTGCTAGTGAATATTATGATAAATATAACGATTTGAATGAACAATATCATAGATTATTTGCAAATTACCTATATGAGTGCGATATAGTTCCTCAGAAAATTATGTTTGGTTTTCGAAACATACAAAGGTGTATATGAGAAAAAAACTACATACAGAAAGATATGGTGAGAAATATGATTCAACATTCAATTCTACTATTATCACTCTAGGAAAAGGCCATCAAATGTGTAACATACATTCTTGATAGAGTTCACACAAAGGCAGCCATATATACCCAAATGAGCTTTGAATTGTTCATGGCCCTAGCTAAGAATTTTTATGTTTAGCGATAATCATCTAGAAATAGAGCCTCCTCGGTCGAAACTATAGAAATTAGACACTAAGAGAGTTAGTTTATATTTTTTTATATTTTGAACAATCATAAGGATTTTAATTTTATGATTCTCCCAGCATAAGTATATTTTAAAATGAGAACATTAAGGTTCTGTGAGGATTTTAAGTTTGAGAAGGGAGAAAGAATAAATATTAATTTTAAGGAATAATACATAAATATTTGTAAAGAACCTAACAAAGATAAGTAGGTAATGACATCAATATATCGACCTAAATGAAGGTTTTTTGTGGATTGATGATCAAAGATAAGTAGGTCATGAAGCTAATATATCAGCCCAAATAAAGGCTGTTGGTATATTGATGCTCAAGTATTAAATTGTTTGGTTTCAATGCCAGTCATTGAAGTCTCATTATAATATAAGTCATTTAAGGCGGTATTTATCTTCCACATACATTACAAAATAAAATTGTTCAAATATGTTTAAACTATACCTCATCAAGAAGTGTAAAACTAAGAAATAATACCCTTAAGAAGATCACTAAGGATAGGAAAAATGATATATAAATTAATTTTCATGTTTCCAGAATGTCATGAAGAGTTTTGATATTCAGTTGTAGATTAACACTATTAAGGAAAAATATAAGTCAATACAATATAATAAAATCTTGGGAGCTTGTCCATTACCTTACAAAATGAATATGATTGATCGTAAGTGAGTTTACAAAACCAAACGAGATTTTAAGGATAATATGGAAACACATAAAGTATGACTTAAAAAATCCATTTATAAGCTCAAATAAGCTTATTGAGAGTAGTAACACCTATTTTTTATTTGTAATATCGTCATTTTATTTTTGCGATGTACTTGGTTGAGGAGTGTGAATATTAAAGGTTCAATAAGAGTGAGTTCATGTTTTTAATACGCCATTGAATAACGCTATTGAAAAATGAGACAAATTAATTGTAAGTAAATGTTTAGAGATAAACTCTGAGATTGAGGAAATGTAAGAGTTTCCATATATTTTGGAAATCGGGAGTCTGATGTATGCTAAAAATTTTACAAAATCAGAATTTGGTTGGGATGTTGGGCTATTGGATGATATGTAAGTAATCTAAAGATATATCATTAGGTAGTGGTCAAAAGGACTCTCTAGTATAAGAAACAAACAAAATAACACATATTGACATATACAAGTCGCGATAACCTTGATTATTGAGTATTCCAACTTGGGTTTTAGTAGGCTATGTGGACACATTTGGTAGCACTTTAGGAAACATATTCTTATTAGTTGGAGGTATAACATTATGGAAAAGTGAAAAACAAAAATAGTTACATCATCTTTATGGAAATTGAATTAATTGATTGATTTAAAGCATCCAAACAATCTTTATAGTTATTGAATGAAGTTATTGTAGAATGGGTAGAAGTTTCATAAAGCTATGATGTGACAATAATTCTACAGTGAAGTAGTATAAGATTCAATAAGTCTGAACATATAAATATCAAGTTATTATATGTTTAAAAAGAGTTCGGATACGTCAAATAAGTATAGAGCACATCAGAGTAAACTTTAGGCTATCAGATTCTCTTGCAAAGTAGTATTATTTTTAGTTTTTTAGGAATACACCATAAGAATGCGTGTTGTTTGTTTAGATGATCATTAATTTTAGTGGCATTTTTGTAATAAGATATTATACACTTGGGAATACACCATATTATACTTGGTTGTATACACTTCAGAATTAAATATATGTCTCATTTTAGTTGATTGTATTTTCTAATCATTAAGTAGATCTTCACTTACGTAGGACCATTTAAGTTAAATATGTGCGAATAAATTTTATATTATGCTTATGTTGTACACCACAACTCATCTATATAATTACTTGATGGTGATAACATAATTATTATTGCATCAAATTGCCCACATTGTGATGACAATGTATTTAATCATTTATAGTCCATCATGATATATCATATTGTTCAATTCATCTATGTAAAATCAATTTCAAAAACTTCATTGACTAAATACATCATTGAGTAGCATATGCCGATCCAAGTGGGAGATTGTTAGAAACAAATGGACCAATTTATGCTCCTGATGAGTCCGAATTCAGAACTATCCCCGTAAGGGCAGACCAATGTAAGTCTCCCTGGAAACCGGACAGACACTAAGAACTCAAATCGGACAGGATTTTTGGACCGGACAGATGACTTCGAAAACTGTGAGCCTAAGGCAGTTCGAACTATGACTAAAGTACTAAAAAACCTAAACACTTTCTGACTAAGCTACCTGCCCACTTACTTAAAACTCATGGGTCTTTAAACATGACCCGGGTCCATTAAACATGACCCGAAAGCCCATAAGGGCCCAAATAACATACTATAAATACTCAACCACCAGCATTAACTTCTAATAATGAAAATTAACTGCTGCCAAGCTGCTTAATTCTCTCACCACCTTGAAACACCCTTACACCACCTTGAAACACCCCTACACCACCTTAAAACTCCACTTGAAATTACTAGCCTACCCCCAGGCTATTTTTATCCTCACCAAATTGGCGACCACAGTGGGAGGCGACGGTGCCTGAATCAAGTATTCGAAACCAAGCAAAGAATTTCTGTCCGAATGAATCCGGATAATCCAGAGCTTCCACCAGCTTTGCTCGAAGTGGTGGAGGAGAACGATGAGTATACTGTCCAAGAGCGCGACAGGTTAAAGCTTGAGATAGAAGCTTTGAGGGCTGAAAAGGCCAAGATGGGATGAAAGAGAAATCCAAAGCGTCAGCTTCTCATCACACTGACAACCCTCGAGAGCCTGAGGCTTCGAAAACTCATGTGAGCACTAAGAAGACACATGCCAGCTCTAAAAAGTCTCACCGGTCCAAGCCTGTGGAGAGTTCTGACTCGAGTTCAGAGTCTTCGGACAGCTCTTCGGACAGTGAGGGAAATGAAAAATCCTTGTCCTCTAGCAGTGATGAGGGTCGAACTAAGAAGAAACAAAAGCAAGTTAAGAAATATTCCAGAAAAAGAGATCACCATGGAAGAATGAAAAGGCATATTGGAAAAGGATCATCTCACAACCGGAGGCATGTAGATCGGATGCTGATGGATCCTTTTGCCTTCCATGATGAGCCAGGTATCTTTGCAACTCCTAATGAGGATACTGTGTTCAGTCGTGGAAGGAATTGGAGGCAATCTCCATTGTCTTCTAAAATTCTATCCGGGAACCTCCCCAAGAGGTTCGACAGTACCAAGATGGATAAGTACGATGGCAATACTGATCCGGACAATCATCTGGAGCAATTCAAGAACTTCATGATGAACTTTGATGATGATGATAAACTACTCTGTAGGGCGTTCTCTCAATCCTTCACGGGGAGTGCTCTGAAATGGTACAACAGCCTGCCTCAAGGTTGTATCAAAGACTTTGATACTTTTTGGGTGGCCTTTCGAAGGCAGTTTGTGGGGAGTAAGGAGCTGAAGGGTAATTGAGATACCATAATCCATTGTGCCCAAGAGCCAAATGAGTCATTAAAGGAGTACATAAGTCGTTTTGTGAACACAAAAAACGGGTTGGCTGATTGCTTCGAACAGGTGGCAATAGCATCCCTAAGACAAGGTTTGAACCCAGGCAACCTGGCTGATTCGGTGACCAGGAAGAAAGCCATGACCTGGGGAGGATTGCTAAACCAAGTTGGCAAGCAAATAAATGTTGATGAAACAAAAAAGACCAGGCTGCACAGACAGGTGAGATCCACCCCGGTGGCACCAACTCCAAATCAAAACCAAACCGAGAATAAAGCCAGAGAAACCGGACAGGGGCATGGTAGGGGAAAAGCTCATTCTCAACCAGCTGCTCCTGCTCAAAGTCAACAGTCTAGAAACAAAAGAGGGCCATGGGTCCAACCGGAGTGGTTTGCAGAACTCAAAGAAAGTGTGGCAACCATTTTCGATAAAACAAAAGATGAGGTACACTACCGGAGACCAGCAACCTTGCAGTCTCCCCGAGAGCATCGTAACAACTCCTTTTGCCAATACCATAATGATATTGGCCATACCACTGATGATTGCATAGCATTGAAACAAGAGGTACAAAACTTGATTGAAAGGGGAAAGTCGGGTGCATACGTTAAAAGAATAGGAGGCAACAGGCCTGACAACACTCACCGGGTTGGTCCGGGTAATGCTGCCCCGGAGGGGGCTATGGTAATAGTTGAAAGGTTTGATGTGGAATCTGAATACTTGGATCCTGATCCAACACGAAATAAGGTGGGTGCCATAGAAGAGTATTCTAAGACAGTCTCCGGGCTCATTAAATTCTTCGAGTCACTGACGATTTTCGGAGGGGACACAATGACTGCTCCTACTGCTTCTTCAAGAAAGAGGCATGTTCATAATTTAGCCTCCCAGCTAGAAGGAGGCATGACATCCTATCAATCTCCAAACTTATTCCCATTCATAGTCTTCGATGAGGATGATTTGAGAGATATTGATGGCCCTCATGAGGATGCTGTTGTCATACGAGCATCTATAGGGGGCAATGAGATAAGGCGAATTTTGGTGGATACTGGAAGCTCTGCCAATATCCTCTTTTTAAACACCTACAAGAAAATGAAAAATCCAGCTGTGATTCAGAAGTCGGACAGGTCGATTGTGGGTTTTACGGGCAGCTCAGCCGATGTGATCGGGGAGTTTGAAGAAGAAGTGTTATTGGGCAGGGGCCCTTTCAAGAAAATGGTTAGAATACTCTTCATTGTGGTGGATTGTCCCACTTGCTATAATGCTATTCTAGGGAGATCTTGGCTCTCTAGGATGCATGCGGTGGCTTCGACAGTCCACCATTGTTTAAAGTATGTTGTTCAGGGACATGTTGGGGTTGTCCGGAGCAGCCAAAAGATTGCAAGAGAATGCTATGCCACTGCCTTGGCTCCACGAACGCTGGGGGCAGTCCGTATAAATGATCAATAGCAGTTTGAGGGCCTTTCTGGGGGTGAGGGTGAAATTGATGACCCCAGAGAGACCCCTGGAGTATTGATTCCGATTGAAGAGGTTGAAACACACTGCTTGGAAGAAGGAAAAAGCGTCAAGATAGGGTCCAAAATGCCACCAATGCTGAAAGAAGGAATGTTGAAATTCTTGAAAGACCATCAGCACATTTTTGCTTGGTGCAATACTGATATAACTGGAGTTCCATCAGAGGTAATTTCCCATCACCTATCTGTCCGGAGAGATGTGGCGCCAGTGGTACAAAAGAGGAGAGCTTTCTCAAAAGAAAAGGCTGATGTCATAGTGCAAGAGGTTGACAGACTCACAAAGATGGGCCACATTAAAGAATCTCAATACCCTTTGTGGACTGCCAATCGTGTCTTAGTAAAAAAGAAGAATGGAAAATGGCATATGTGCATTGACTTCACAGACCTCAATCGAGCTTGCCCAAAAGACTTATATCCGGTCCCCCGGATAGATCAGTTAGTGGACTCTACTTCTGGGAACAAGCTACTCTCCTTCATGGATGCCTTCTCCGGGTACAATCAGATTCAAGTAGATCCAAAAAATCAAGAGCATACCACGTTTGTCACTGATAGGGGTCTACATTGCTACAAGGTGATGCCCTTTGGCTTGAAAAATGCTGGGGCTACTTATCAAAGATTAGTCAACAAGGCATTTGCTGATCAAATTGGAAGAAATATGGAGGTTTACATTGACGATATGATGGTGAAAAGCGTGGATGAGCAGTTGCACTTGTCCGACCTCCAAGAGACTTTTGCCAACTTGGCCAAAGTAAATTTGAAGCTAAACCCTGAAAAGTGTGTGTTCGGAGTGCAGTCCGGGAAGTTCTTAGGGTATATCATAAGTGAGCATGGAATACAGCCCGACCCGGACCAACTCAATGCTTTGTTCCAAATGGAGCCTCCTCGAAACATTAAAGAAGTACAGCGATTAACGGGGAGGTTGGCTGCCTTGAACAGATTCATCTCCAGGTCTTCGGACAGGTGTGCTCCATTCTTTCAAACCTTGAAGGGTGCAAAGGGGTTTGAATGGACACCACAGTGTAATGAAGCATTTAATGAAATCAAGAAACATCTTTCCTCTCCCAAGACTTTGTTCAAACCAGTTGATGGGGAGACTCTCTTTGTATATTTGGCTATTTCAAGTTGTGCTATCAGTGCTGTGCTAGTAAGGGAGGTTGATGGGCATCCTCACCCAGTGTACTACATCAGCAAAAGCTTGATTGATGCTGAGAGGCGTTACTTGAAACTTGAAAAACTGGCATTAGCCTTGGTGATAGCTGCAAGGAAAATGAGGCCCTACTTCCAGGCTCATCCTATCATTGTCCGAACGTCCTTCCATTTAAAGAATGCCCTTCAAAAAGCAGACATTTCAAGCAGAATGACAAAGTGGTCAGTAGAGTTGGGGGACTTCGACATAGACTTTGCTCCCCGAACAGCAGTAAAAGCTCAAGCTGTGGCTGACTTTCTGGTTGAATTCCATTCTGATAGGGATTCCGAACAACCTACTGATTCAAAAGACAAGAAAGTGTGGATTGTCCGAACAGACGGAGGATCCAGTACCATGGGATCTGGGGCAGGAATATGTCTCACTTCCCCATACGGGGACAACATGTTCCAAGCTATTTGTTTTACTTTCAGGGCATCCAATAATGAGTCCGAATACGAAGCAGCTATAGCTGGGTTAAAATTGGCCTACATTTGTGGAGCTAAAAGGGTCAAGCTACTAAGTGACTCCCAGTTGCTTGTCCACCATGCCTTGGGCCTATCAGAGGCTAGAAAGGAGCAATTGGTCAAGTATTTACTCCTCCTCAAAAATGAAGCGTTGAAATTTAAAGCTGTTATCTATGAGCACATCCCCCGGGCAGAAAATGAGCTAGCAGACTCACTAGCAACGATAGCATATACGGAGTCCTACCCATGGATCCATGTGCTTGAAAGCCCTTCTATTCAACTCAATGAAGGTATAAAAGAGGAAGTCTTTGAAGTACAAGTGAATCGGCCTCAAGACTGGAGGTCTCCTCTTATACAATATCTGTCTGATGGAATCGTGCCCTTGGATAAATCACAAGCCAGAACGTTGAAGCACAGGGCTCGTGGTTTCCTAATGTTAAGAGAAGTGTTGTACAAAAAATCCTATAGCAAACCTCTCCTACGTTGTTTAGGGGATCATGAATCACAGACGGTTCTCTCCGAATTGCATGATGGTGAGGGATCAGCCCATTGTGGATTTAGAGCTTTAACAAGAAGAGTGCTACTCTCCGGATACTATTGGCCATCGATTATGAAAGATGCTAAGGAGCTGGTAAGAAGGTGTGATCCATGCCAGAGGTACAGCAATGAAATTCATGTACCAGCCATTCCTTTGGAATCAATTTCTGAGCCCATCCCTTTTGCTCGATGGGGATTGGACTTAGTTGGGCCTCTCCCTGTGGCGTCCGGAGGGCGTAAAACTATAATTGTAGCCATTGACTACTTCTCGAAGTGGATAGAAGCAGCCCCTTGGCAGGGACAACCTCAAAAGCTGTTATAAAATTCATTCTATCCAACATATGTTGCAGATTTGGTGTCCCCCAGAAAATAACAACAGACAATGGGCCACAGTTTGACAATAGAGAGATGGAAAGCTTCTGTACCTCAAGAGGTATTCAGCACTGCTTTTCTTCACCTTTCCACCCACAAGCCAATGGGCAAGTTGAAGTGGCTAATAGAACAATACTGTCCGGTTTAAAGAAAAATTTGGAAGGGGCTGCTGGAAAATGGCCTAGTTATCTACAAGAAGTCTTGTGGGCCTACCGGACAACACCTGGGGCTGCAACACAAGAATCCCCTTTTGCCTTGGTCTATGGAATGGATGCAGTAGCTCCCATAGAGAAGACACTCCCCTCCTTTCGTGTTCATAACTTCTCCGGACATGCTAATGAGATGGTAGTTAGAAATCAGCTTGATTTGATCGAAGAAAGACGGGTGAAAGCTCATCTTAGAATGGCACACTATCAGGGCTTGATGAGAAGCAGGTTTGCTTCTAAAGTTAAAAGAAGAGATTTTCAACCAGGAGATAAAGTATTAAGGAAAGTTTTCTTGCATACTAAGGAAAAGCTCTTCGGAAAGCTGGCCCCAACTTGGGAGGGTCCGTATACTGTGGTTGAAAGAATCAAGCCTGGGACATACTGGTTGGAAGACAAAGATGGCAGGGTTTTAACTCACCCTTGGAATATTGAACACCTTCGAATGTACTTGGAATAACACTTGTGTAAATATTTACTTGTTTAAACATCCATGTAAATATTTGGGGGCATACCTTCCCCTCTTCGGTGGCACGGAGAGCTTTCAATGAAATTTGATGCCTTCTTCAATAATTTTCTAAGTATTTTCAAAATTCTGTTTCTTGTCATACTACCCGGACTGAAAAGTCTAAGGGCTATTTTAACTCTAGCCGGAGAATCTAAACACTCTCACAGTGCGATACTTCAAAGCTACTTAAATTCTAGCTATCTAAAGTAAAACAAATAATAAAAAAAGAGGATGGTTGAGCCAAATAAAAACATTCATTCAACAACTTAAAATTTCCTTGGCCTTCCAAGGACTTTTTGAACAAGTTTGGGCATAGTACAAAAATCTGTCCGAATAATACGGACACCAGCATAAAAAGAATGCCTTGGCCTTCCAAGGACTTTCAGTTCGAATAAAAGATAAACAGAATAAATTATAAGTTAAGGTTGAGCCTTTGAAGATGGCTCGCCCTCATCTGCTTTCTTGCCTTTGATGTCGCTCTTCTCTTCGACTATCTTCTTGCCCTTAGGATCAATCTCTTCTTCACATGGTCTCTCTCCGGTCTCCTCTTCATTATCAGACGAGGACTCACTGGAATATCCCTCATCAACCATAGTATAATATGGAAGGTCGTCATCATCCACATAGCGCCATAAGTCCCTCAGTCTCCTCTTCGGGAATTTCTCGTGAAACAGGAGGACCATATCAGACTTCACCCTTTGAATCATTAGCTCCTCACTTTGTATCATCTCCCTAGCATAGGCGTTGATCTTGGCCTTGATTGTGGCCTCTTGGTCCCTCACCAAAACAGCCTTCTCTTCAGCAGCCTGAGTCACTGCATTTTCTAAAGCAATTTTGTCAGTGGTCAGGTTGGTGACGATCTTCTCCTTGGCTGTGGTTTCTCCCCTTGAGATTTTCAGGTCCTTCTCCAGTCCGGACAGCTTAGCCCGGAGATCTTTTACGGTCTCTTCCAAAGAAGCAACTTTTGTGTTGTTTTCATCTTGATTCTTCTTTAGCTGATCATTTGCCTCCTTGAGAAAATCAACCTTATTGGCGGCAGTCCGGAGGTCCTCGGACAGTTTTTCCTTCTCAGACTTGAGGTCTTTGATGGTGTCTGCCTGACTTCGGACTTGCCTTTCCAAAGTAAGCACTGGCTGCACGTTGCTAAGGAGAGAATGGGCTATAACATCCCTCTCACTGGAAACCATAAAAGTCTTACCGTTGAAATTAACTGTGTTGGAGCTGCTTGGAGGGACATAAGGCCCTGCGAACTCGTCTCTGGGCAGCCCAAGAAAATATTCACCAAGTCCACCCAGACCGGTGATGTCCATTTCATCTAAGTTAAGCTCTCCCCCCTCAACTTCATCTGTATGGAATTCCCTTGGGATCTCTTCTTGCAAGTCTCTTGGGATCTCTTCGGCCAGTGTAG
Organism: Limnanthes douglasii subsp. nivea; assembly: GCA_036936605.1. Taxonomy (NCBI): domain Eukaryota; kingdom Viridiplantae; phylum Streptophyta; class Magnoliopsida; order Brassicales; family Limnanthaceae; genus Limnanthes; species Limnanthes douglasii. The sequence continues at coordinate 23,347,161 of JAUPFV010000001.1, read as the reverse complement.
GGTCAGTAGGGAAAGAGGGCTCCGGGTCCCGGAGAGCAACCTCATCTCCTTGGGAAGTCTTCTTCTTCTTGGCCTCCCTATCAGAACTCTCACTTGTTTGCTTGTGAGTCCTCTTAGAAGCCCTTGAAGGTTTAGGGAGTTTCACTTCCTGCTTCTCGCTCTCCTGCTCCACCACTTGTAAAAGGGTTGCATCAATTTGAACCTGTGCCAGTCCCTCTGTGTCTGTTGGGGCTTCCTTCTCATTGTCACCTGCCACCTTCCTGCCTTTCTTCTTCTTGCCCTTCATTTTTCTTGGGGCTTTGGCCCGGGCAGGCAGGAAGAGAGTCCTATCCAGTTCATGGGACCTTCTCAGCACGATGTCTTCATCAGGTTGGGTGGAGAACTCCTCCCAAGTTAGGTCTCTTCGACCTGTGGTGTTCCACAAATGGGACCTTGCTAAGTTTCCAGGAGTGAAGGCCTTGTGGAACCGATTCTCCCAGTTCTCTGCGGCCCAAGCGTTAATTTTGCCACAGGTAGTCTGTCCGGCCTTTAGGTAGTCCCCGAACTCCTTTGGCAGCTCTGTTAGAACGAAAAGAAACTGATTAGCATAAACTTAAAGAAAAGGGAAAATCGGACAGAGACTTAAGATGAGAAGCTTACGGTCATTCCTACATCTACTCCTGAGGAGGCTTGGATTCTCTCCGGTCTTGATTTTCTTGCCATTTTCCCACGAGCCACTGACAAACAAGAATTGGCTCATCCATTTGCTCTCCGACTCCAGGAGATCATCAACAGCTTTGAGATCGTTCCCCATGTTGAAATGGTAGAAGGGGAACTGATGATGCTTGCACAGGTTGGCCACTGCAGCGAACTCTTCCATAGGAAGAGGGATCCCAGATATCCTGGATGCCATTATGCATGACATCAAGGTGAACCAACCATTGGGGCTTAACTGTGATGGGCAGAGTTTGACCAAGTGAAAGTAGCGCACTATCTCTGGGTCCAGTGGGAACCTGAGTCCCCAGTTGAATAGCTCCGTAAAGAAGACTATTTCATTCTTTTTACAATCCATCGGGGTCTGCGGATCGATGGGAATCCTTATCTTTACGTTCTCAGGGATCCCCCACTTTGTGCGCAATCTACCCAGATCTGAAGTATGGATGAACGCATACTTGGGCTTCAGCAAGGCCAAAAGATACTTGAACTCCACTTTATGAAAGCATGGCCCCACTCTCCCTTCAAGGCTCTCCGGCAGGTCCGGACGCCTCAGATATAAGTCCTCTTTTCCCTTCTTGGCAACAACAATAGCAGTATCAGCCTGTCCGGAGGACTCGGACTCAAATCTAACCTCCTCAGTGGAGTCCTCCATCCTCTCCTCCATAATTGTTGGGGGAGCTTCTGTAGAGGCAGTCCGGGGAGGATTGAAGCTTGGCATAGCTGATCCTCCGGACTATTGACTGTCCGTATTTATTCGACTTCTCACCTCAATTTGAGTTTTTGAGGCAGAAGATTCCTTGGGGGGTAGTGGGCTGCTGGTCTCTAGTCCTGACGGCCTCTCCCGGGGAGCCCTTATAGTTGCCCCAGACTCTGATTCACTATTTTTTGCCCCCGATTTCGAGGGTGTGTTTTTAGAAGATAGCCCTTTGACCAACCGACTTGGCCTTTTCATGATTAACTTATCCGGGGAATGGTCAGAGTCAGACCCCATAGCGATGAAAGAAGATTTTTTCCTAACACTTGTGGCAGTAACTCCCGGTTCAACAGCAGGGATCGACTCCTGAACTGAAGAACCAGATACTATGGGAGAGATAGTAGATTAAAAGAGCTTTTTCGGTTTTGTACCTTTGGAAGAAGATGAACCTCTATCAGATTCTGCGACAGAAGAGGCTGGTTTCTCAACAGGCGACGATGGTAGCCCTGCTGCAAGTCTTTTTTCCTTCTCAACTCTTTGAGCTTTCTCCAACTCCGAGAGGTTAAGCCAGCCGCCCTTGATCAGTGCTGTTCTTGCTGTAAACATAAACAGCCAAAGAAGTTTTTGAAGTTCTAGAGAGATAAAGCTCTGAGTGAAATTTGAAAGAGATAATGAGACAGTGAAAAGTGAATTAGAATTTATAGTAAATATGAAAAAAAGGATTTGATTCCTAGGAGAATCCGAAAAGTTGGGCAATGATTAAAAGACGGCGCTGATGTCATTAATGGCATTTAAAAGAGGTAACTTGTTCGAGAAAGTGGTGCAAAGTTCAAGGTGGAAAACGGCTGAAGTGACCAATCAGAGAGTGACACGTGTCCCATTAACTCTGGCAAGAACCGTTTGGAATTCGTAACGTTCGATCTGTCCGGGTTTATCCACAACTCTCTTCGAATCGAGAACCACTTCCTAAATCGGACTGTTTTTCAGTTCTTTGACAAGGACGCTTGTTCAAACACCTAAAAAAGGGGCTCCTGATGAGTCCGAATTCAGAACGCTCCCCGTAAGGGCAGACCAATGTAAGTCTCCCCGGAAACCGGACAGACACTAAGAACTCAAATCGGACAGGATTTTTGGACCGGACAGATGACTTCGAAAACTGTGAGCCTAAGGCAGTTCGAACTATGACTAAAGTACTAAAAAACCTAAACACTTTCTGACTAAGCTACCTGCCCACTTACTTAAAACTCATGGGTCTTTAAACATGACCCGGGTCCATTAAACATGACCCGAAAGCCCATAAGGGCCCAAATAACATACTATAAATACTCAACCACCAGCATTAACTTCTAATAATGAAAATTAACTGCTGCCAAGCTGCTTAATTCTCTCACCACCTTGAAACACCCTTACACCACCTTGAAACACCCCTACACCACCTTATCCTCACCATGCTTAATGATGTATTTGACTGTTATCAATACATTTTCCAATTAAATAAGTAATCGAATGATTAAATCAATTGGATAATTGAAAAAATATGTGAAAGGTTATTATAGATGTTATTGTGTAGAGAACAAATTAATACTTGGTCATTGTGAAGGGTTGGCCCAACTTATCAATATTTAAGCCAAAACTAAGAATTTATGGCTAAATGAACTAAACCAATTTAGTGGGTTATGGTCCATGACCACAAAGTTAACAAAATGGGATGAATGCAATTATATTAAAGTTTAAGCATAAATTGATTCATACATAAAAAGACATACGACAATATTCGTTCACATTATTGTATGTCTTTTTTGTTGTTAGAAACACAAAAACCCTAGTTTTCTTCCTTTTGTTTTATAATAAGCATTTATCAAGACTGAATGTGAAGATTACAGAAACATAAATGAATAATAGATTCATGAGATTCAAGAGAATATGATTTACAATAACTACATCGCTTATTGAATCCATAATTACTAGGATGAATAACATGACAAGTAAGTTTTTCACTTCCCTCATAGTAGTATCAATCACATAATAAAATGATTGTTTACAATATATTTGATATATTGAACGATTCATACATTCCATCATTTATAGGTTGGTTTGTTTATAGAAAATGTGTATCTCCGTGTATTTGCAAATAATACATGTTACATCCTCATGAATTTTAATATAATGCATGCCCTCTCTAGTTTCATCATCATGGTAACATATTGTTGTAGGCATTAAGGTTCGAATGACTTTGTTTTGTTAAATCAAATCTTTGTTTTCTCATTTTTTTTACCTTTTAAACCAACATGAAAATCAATATTCATCATAAATCATCCACTTACTGAACCTTCTCTTACCTCACAAATGCTTTAAAAACCATGATCTCTCAAGAAAGTAAAAAAACCCCACTTAAAAATATTTAAAACATTAAAATTTCAAGCATTTCTTAGCAAAGTCATTGCAATATATTTTTTTTTAAATAATTAACACTAAAATAAGTCTTATTAACGGTATTAAATTATCTAGTTTTTTGAAGAAAAAAATATCGAGTATAAATCTTATTTGGAGTTTCAAGATGGGCTCTCATGGTTGTTGCTCATTTCGATCGGAGAAGCCTATAGTATCGTTGGCTCTTTCTCTCCGGTGAATTATTCTACCAATACTAACATTAGTGTGGCTCATATGTCTTTTTTGTGGAAATATGAGATAACCTTCCTTCAGAGTTGAATTGTTGTTAATGAACTTCCTGAATATGAGTGTCCCGACCATGACTTCTTAGTTCATAGTTCTTGGTAGCTCTGATGGCACTTTACATGTTTCATCATGCTCTATCTCTGCTACTCGGAAGTCATTGGTTAAGAAATATCTCGCAAAGTCAAGAAAATATATGTGTTATCCAAGGCATATAATGCTTAGATCTTGAGCTTGGGGGATATATGGCTTCGAGAGATGTCCCAAGAGTCACCGTCTATGGAGATTTATAATAAAATTGAAACTATTTACATTAACAAATGATTGGCAAACATATTTTACCTTAAAAAATAGTTGTATACGCTACAATTGGATGGTACCAAGGAGATCTGAAGACACTTTAGCGATTTCAACAAAAGTGTTCTTGATTTGAATGTAGTTGGTGTCAAGGTAAAAAATGATGATCGAGTAATAATCCTTGTTAGATCTCTTTAGGAACTTTACGATCACTTTATTGAAACCCTTCTCTACGATAATGAGTTCTCACAATGGATGAATTAGGATTTTTTTTAATCTTGAATGATCTTCAAATGAAGATAGTTCCAAATAGTGACTCTGACGGGATGAAGTGTGAGAGAAATGGCTGGATGGAGAAATTCAATAAATAAATATGTGAGTTCTAGGGTGAAATATTGGTAGTGCAAGTTGGACAATCATATATGTAAAAGATGGCGACATATAGTTATCCGAAGGCAAAAGCTGGAGATGATGGAATGGTTTCGGATGACTATGAATACACTACTAGTGTAATGGTATCTTCTTGTAGGTATGGTAATAAGTGGTTTTTTTTATTATGGAGCGTCATTCCATATAAATTTAAGAAAAAAATAGTCTGAAGACTTAAGAGTATTTGAAGGTGGTAAAATCATAATGGGGAATGACGAGTTTTGTAATCTTAAGGATATATAAAGTATCAAGTTCAAGCTATCCACTGGACTAGAGAATGCTTTAATAAATATGAGTTATGTCTTTAAACTTAAATGTAACCTTTATGGCTATAAGAATTCTATATGAGGAAGGGTTTAAGTATAAGGATGAGATGGCAGACTTATGGTCTTGCAAAACTCACATGTTGTTTTATAGGTTTGTCGAACTGATGGTGTTTTAGTTTTGGATGCTCCGTAGTTGAATGTGTGTCTAGTTTTGGATCTACTAAGATATGATGGGAGGTCTTTCAGGGTTTGTCAAAGTATGCGGATATCCAATATAAGAAATAACTGAAGAGGTTTATGACTGAAAATGGCATGGTATTAGTGAACGAACCATTCACTAGTTCTTGTTATAAATTTTATATATCTAGGCGCAGAACCTTAAGAAGTACTCTAAGACATGGAATAGTAGAAACATTATGTCGGACCTTACTTAAATGAGTAATGGGTATGCTTTTGACATTTGGATTTAACAAGAGATTGAGTCTAGAGACAACTAAAATCATTGTTTATATGAGCCCATGGAATTTTGGTTACCGAATAGAAGTAAAAGAGCATAAGCTGTTATTCTTGGATCCTAGCGCTACATATATTACTACCAAAAGTAGATGTGGAATTGAGATAAAGTTTGAATAGAAAGGAGAAATCGATGGTGGTTATGTCCAAACTATTTTCATGATGGGTTTAGGTTGGTCATTTGCATATATAGTTCAACCATTGCAAGTATTTGGCCTTAAAATGAATTTTAATGGGTCAAATCTTTAAAATGTTAAAAATTTGAAGAAACAAAGTGACATTTTCAGTTGACTATCAGATGTTGCTGGACCTGATTTTGAGAAAAGTCATATAGATGGTACTACTGCCTTCTTGAATGTAAAAGGTTTATAGACTAGTATGTTAGGGAATATTATCGTAACACAGTTCACAGAGTGCATGTGACTTGATCACTCCAAATGTACACGTGGACAATTTGTCTTTGGTGAGTAGTATGAAAATCAGGGTAGTGGATGTTTGATTCATTGTGATCCAAGGTGTAAAATTGTTAAATGTAAGCTACAAGTGACTAAAGTAATATCATTGGAAAATGTTGTTGCTTAAGGTCGAAGGTTGTAGCTTGGTTATGAATCTGTAACTTAGTTTTCGTAGGATGAAACTATGAGATGAAGTTGTAGACTAAGTGTGAAAGGCTGGAAATAATTGTTGAATCTTGAACTAGGTGCCAAATGTTGGATTCAAGTGTTGAAACTTGAGAAATGTGATTTGTTCAATTTGAGTGGACCTTAAAGGAAAAAGGTGAGTAAGCATAAGTTTAAGGAGTTGAAACTGTTGGCTCTATGCGTTACTAGATGCTCAGTCGGACGTAGGTGTAGAGAATTATACTAAAGCCTAAAATTTGAGCGTAGTCGAATACAACTGTAATATTTGTTACTACTAAAATCGAAGGTGCAAGTTAGACTATTGTTGGAACGCGAGTGTACTCTCTATATTCATGAATAACATGATTACTCATATGAGAAGATTATGAATTTGATTGAAGATATATATCGTTGATTGAGATGATTAATCTGGAGCGTGCATTTGAATAGGATACAAGAAGTATAAGCATGTTCTAGCCGACAGCCATGCGTTAGGAAATATTGCTACTATCCGACAACCGTACATGTGTCACTGTGCAAGAGAAATTTCTTTATTTTGCTGGGTAAGTTGTGTACATGCCAAAACACTATTATGAGTCGGTTGTGGTATACTCCACACCATTGAGTTTATGTAAAATAAAAAGACAATATTGAAGCTTGGCAGATAATATATGTAAGAGTTAAAGAATTTTCATTGAGATAAAATTCTTTGGTTTGTCATAAGAGTGTACTCAGGTAAAAGTTAAAAAAATTGGAGATACTCTAAGATCCATAGATCATTTAGTAAGGGGAGAATGATTTGTAACAAATGATTAATGGTTGAGTATTTATTGTTTGAGAGAATCTTCTTGTATTTTTCTATATACAAATTGTGTCCGTTACCCGTGAATGTAGAATTTTTTCACGATCCGAATCATGTTAAACCTATTGTTGTGTGTTTAATTTACTTTTTTATCCTTTTTGTTAAATTTTTTCTTGAAAGAGTAAAACGTTGAAACTCTAATTACCTCCTCCAGCCTCTTGGTATGTATTCACCAAATGTGGCAATTGATTCAAATGACACTAGATAAGTTTTGACGTAGATAATTCATGTAAACATGTGCAAGAGCTTGTTCGAATATTATTAATTCCCTAAAATATGTTTAGATTTTTTTCATTTTTTGTCATATTCGCCCGAGACCTTTTTTGTCTGGGGTTTTGTTTACAATCTTTCTTTGAATATTGTTGTTGTTCATTATTTTATTTCAAAACTTTTACTAAATATGTTTCGAATATTTATATGTTATTTTATTTAACGTTTTAGTTTAAAAAATTAGTTTGGGAAGAATTTAAATTCAGGTTATCACCCGAACCGACGATCTGTTAATTAACTCTTATTTTCACTTTTTATTTTTGGTGAGTCCAAGCTAATTATGTTGTTGGTTTTATTTATGAAAAATATAAGCAAAAGTATCCAACATAAATTTTACCATCATCTAATACCTCAAGTATCATTATTGAGCACATACTATCCAAATATTGTATTTGTTATTTATATATTACCCAACCACTTTCATAATCACTCAAATACATATGTTTCTTCATCACTCACATAACCCTCTTCTTATTCTTTGAACCAAACCTTCTCTTTTCTATTTTTAAAATTTATGTATCTTTCAAAGGGTGGCTAAAAGAATTGAATGTACCACTGACTTTTTTTTTTAAGACGAACAGAACAAGATCTATTGGTAATATTTTTAAAATTTTATTTTTCACTAGATCCAGTAATTTTGGTCCCGCATTACGTTTGCATGGTCTTGCATCTTTCAATTTTTATTAAAAGTCGGTATCTTTCAAATTATAGCTCGGAAAAAGTGCGAGAGTACCATTAGATTCATTTTTTTAATATGAACAAAACTAGATCCATTGATGGTGTTTTTTAAAAAAAACGTTCTTCATGTGACCAAGTAACCCTGATCTTGTGTTACATTTGCATCGTCTCACATCTCATACTTCGTTTTTCCCTGATCTTGCATGATGTAATGAGGAGATGCAAAACCAGACATGAGGTAATTGAGAGATGTGAGACCATGCATCATGAAATTGAGACATGCGAGATCAGACATGTTGAATTTGATAGACGAGAGACGAGAATAATGAAGTGAAGATATACGAGATCATGCATGATGGAGTGGAGAGACGCGGGACCAGACATTATAGAGTGGATAGATGCTAGACTAGACATGGTAAAGTGGAAAGACCATACACGATGAAGTAGATAGATGCGACATCATGCATGATGAAGTGGAGAGATGTGATGCCATACTCATAAAATGGAGAGATGTGAGACCATGTATGGTGAAGTTGAGAGATGCAAGATATGTATTACTTGATAACAAGAGATGCAAGATCATGATTACATGATCTGGCAAAAAAAAATCATCAATAAATCTAATTTTGTTCGTCTTAAAAAACGAAATCATTGATATTTAAAAAAAAAAATCACGAGTTATGGTTTGAAAAATACAAAACTCTTTAAAAAATGTTTGACTAAAAAAATAAAAATATATTATCTAATTTTAAACATTATAGGAGAACTAAAATATTTCGTCAAATTACTATAATCCACCTTTTATTTATAGAAAATTCACATTTTAATTTTTGCTTAAAGATATTTATCTAACATATGGACACAGTTTATAGTTTGGTGAATAACATTTTTCTAATGTTTTTACTGGATGGGTCCCAAAAATGTGTTTGACTCTTTGACTAAAACAGAAACATAAAAGGTGCAAAATCCCACTAAAGATGGGACTATTTTTGTGATAATAGTTGAATACTCCCAATAAAAGGTGATTTGATGCGGAACTATTTAATTTTATTATAAAATATTAGGAAGTTCTTTTTTTTTTAAATACATTTTGCATTACTCAAGCTTTATATATATATATATTATTAAACAATAAAAAGATATATTATTATCTATAAAAACAAAATATTAAAATATTGAATATTTTAAGAATATATTAATTATGATGATTACTCACTCTGGTCTCTCTATCTGTGTGTGTCTGTGTTTTTGTCAAAGTCTTTGTTCCAACTCCAATAACAAAGAGATACAAACACATCTTTATCCCTGAAATCCGGTTGTCCTTTTGACGCAACCAAAAACAAAATGAATCAGAACTAATAGTGTCTTTGTGTTTTCTCTTGAGACAAGTAATTTGTATTATAATTAGTGTTAAGAAATTGTTATCAATAGAAAATAGTATTTATATAAAATTGATTTTTTTTAATTATTTATATTTATAAAAAAAAATTATATTAATCTATAAATATGAATTGAGTTTTTTAATTAGGTTATTATTCGTAAATAAAAAATAAAATATTGTATATATACTAGCTAGTTAAAATAAAATAATTTATTTTATTTTAGTTGAATGTTATGTAATAAAGTAAAAGGTTTTTTTTTCATTATCATAAAACATGAAATTCAACTGTAATTGTCTTCTTCTTTTTTACCATATATAGATATATTGTAGAAATTTTCAACTATTATCAATATTTTATTAGATTGTTTTTTTTATCAAATAGCCATATGATATACTATATGTTTTTATACTTATAGATAATTCAAAATTATTTTATAATTATAATTTTGACCAATTACTTTGTTATATTTATTTTAAGTAACTATATATTGTACTTTTAAATATCAAATAGTTTATAAATACAATTAAATTAGTAAAAGTAATCTAAAATTGTATTCTTAAAATTTAAAGTATTTGCATTAAATTATCTGCATTTTTTAAAACTCAATAAATATAATGTTCTTATTTAATACATCCACATAGCTAACTAAAAATTAATCCACCACGACATATTTTGAATGAAAAAATTGTGAATTCATTCTTGATATTTGTTGCGGATTTGAATTTTGGACATACTAATATATTGTTGAGTCACTATGTATCGAATATATATCACCACTATGTGATATAGTAGTCTCACACCTTTTCATAAGAGCCTTGACTAGACTTTCTTTTGTCTTTCAAAAGATGGTGAAACTCATAACTCACGAACTAACATTCTTTTCATGCAATATAAAAGTTTTTTTTATCTCCTTTTTCCTTATTTTGTGGGTTTCTGTTGTATTCAATTTTCGGTATATATTGTCACAAATTATTTTATTGTAGTAAACACATACTTATCCTTTAGTACTATCACAATTTTTTAATCACTGCATGTTCTAACTTCTAATATATAAATATTAAAAAAAAATAGTTAGTATATATTTTTAAATTTATAACGATAAGCCAAACTTTGTTTTTGTTAATTTTTCTTAAAGTAAATGTAATAATTATGAGAGTAACTTTATTGATAAAATTATAATGAATTTATTTATAATTTTATTTTCATTTACATTTAACAGAGTTAAAAGTTTTATTTATAAAAAAATTGTTACAAAGAATGTAATCACAAATACTTGTTCTTTGAATTTACAAAAATTCAAGTTAAAATCTTAAATATTATTAAAAGTTTATTCGTAATTTCTTCTTCAAGTCTAGTTGATGACATTTTCTTGTTCTTGTAAGTGTGTTGTTTGTTCATGGAGGGTTTTCTTTCTCTTTGCGTCTCTCCAACTGGGCTATTTTAATGAATTTTTTGGTGTCTTTTGTATCATGAACATCTTCAATTTTTGTTGATAATTTTCTGTTGTTCTTGTAGATGGTTGTGTCTCTTGTCCATGGAGTAATTTATGTCCCTTTGTATCTCTCTTGCTTGTTAATTTCATACGGAATGTTGAGATTTTAGTTTCATGAACCCGTAAAATTAAGAACCATATATTGGTCATGAGTTTTAATCCAATATTAGGGTTAATTAACTTAAGTAACATTAGTTTTGTAATATGATGTACCCCATGTTGATATTCTCTAGCAGTAATATAACATTTAACTATGCAGGTGATTGGTTTGTTGAGAATCGACAATATGATTTATTGTTTGTTGTGAATTTGGAAATCCAATTAGGAACGAACTTTTACTCTCTAAATATGTGATTGATCACCATATGTGAAGATATTAAGTTTATGCCATATGTTATAATATGTTATAAGTACCATTGTGTTTTACCAAATCCAAGAATGTCAAATAAGATTAAAGAGTTGAATTCAATATCAACATATCTAAAGTCGCGATCCTTGCAGTATAATAGTTCATCTAATAATGCTCTAGTTTCAGCAATTAATGGAGTATTTTTTCCTAAAAGAGTTCCCCTAGAAAATATAAGATCACTATGTTCATTCCTTAAAAGAAAATCACTGCTAGACTGACCATCTAGAAGAGATGAGCTATCATAGTTTAATTTTAGTATATTTTACAATTATGGATGCCATTTGATGTAAAGACAATGCTATTGATTTATTAAATGATTATAACAGTGCATATCACTAGCAGAGTTTAAGTCACCGGTCCAGTGTTTGCGTTTGATGATGTTTAATATGTCTAATGATGAAACTATATGAATGACATTATCTATAACATTTTTGGAAGCGAACTTAATGTTACTATATTTGGATTTATTCCTTGACATCTATATATATACCATACAATGATTGATGGTAAAATGGTTTTCATGTGAATGCTTTTTTGAAATGAAGAGGAACCATATGTTAACTACATGGTTCATTTTCATGTGATTACCCAAGGTAGTGCCAAATAAACCAGAGAAATATTGCCAAACACCCCAAGAGACGTGACAAAATACAAATAAATGATTCAAGTTTTCAAAATCTTGGCAGTGTTGGCATTTGGAAGCTAAGTTAAATTATTTTTGTTGTAGAACTGAATCTACTAATATTAACTTATTTAAAATCCTCCAAAAAGAAAGAAAACACATCTTTGGAGATATGTTGTTCCAGGTCTTCTTTATGATTTGAGATTTTTTTATCTTTGTCCCTGATTGTATTCCATGTATCTTTAATATTAAATTTGTCATCTGAAGATACTTTCCATCGAATAGAATCTTCAGAGTTAATATTGAGAGAAATTTTATGTATGTTGTTGATATCAGATTGTAAGACATGATCCTTTAACTTAGGTATATTTCATTCATTGTTTGTCCAAAATTCAGAAACCTTAGCTTGTCTATACCAATAATTGTTTTCATTTTAGGATAGGGTTATAAAAGGATGAGTGTGGTTCCACTTATCCAGCCATAAATCTATTTTACCATTTCCAGGGAGACAAAAAATGTGTTTCTCAACTGGTTCTTTGACTATAAACATTATTTTCCAGACTTTCGAGTTTTTTGGTTTGATGGATGTTTGTAGATGGTGAACATTTAGACAATATGTTGACTGCATAATATTAGCCCATAATGTTTTATTTTATTTAAGTGTTAACTATAATTTGTAAGAAAAATGTTTAGATATTTTTTAGCTTTCTGATGTTCAAACTATTTTCATCAAATGGTTTGCACATATTGGACTAGTCTGACCATAGAATTATTTTATTGTTATCATTGTATCCCCAAATAAATTTGTTTATTAATTTGTTAATTCTTGATATGACATTGTTTGGTAGTTGGATACTTTATATTGAGATTGCGAGGATAACTGATTTGATTAGAATTGGTTTCCCACCAAAAGACAATGTCATAGAGTTCAAATCTGTTATTTTAAATCTGGTTTTGTCAATAAGGTCATCATAGTAACATGAGTTGATGTTTAAGTGAATTGGTATTCCTAGGTATTTGAAAGGTAAGTAGTTATGTTTGAACACTAATGTGTTTTCAAGAGAATAAATTAACAAATTAATAAACACAAAAAACTTTTGTTCTTCCAGATATAAATGAATTTATATCAGTTTAATTTTTTATAGAAGTAAAAAAGTGATGTCTTACCTCATGTGCTTGATTAGGAACTGTTCCGATATGTCATGCAATTTGTGTGTCGCGTTCTATTCAAATTTGTCACAATTTGAATTGGAAGGACCAACCATTAGAGAAAAACAATTATCAATCCAGGAATTGGTGAATAAATTCGCGAATTATCCACAAATTCCTCGATTGATAATTGTTTTTGCTTTGACGGTGGATCATTCTAATTTAAATTATGACATATATGAACAGTACATCCCACACAAATTGTCAAACATATTGGAGCAGTTCTATGGTCTAACACATGAGGTAAGATATCATTTTTTTCCTTCCATAAAAAATTAAACGGATATAAATTCATTTATATCTGGAAGAACAAAAGTTGTTTTGTGTTTATTAATTTGTTGACCATATACCTTTTGATAAATTTCATGGAAATCACAAATTTTCTTGTCATTATTTAAGGATTCATTTGAGAATTTTAATAACACCGTCTGCAAAAGTAAGACAATTAATGTTTAGAGTACCTCTTGTGTTGTATCTCATTGATATATATATTAATCTGAAAGTTTGTTGATTCCTCTTAGTAATAACTTTTCAACAATGATAAACAAGTTGAGGGATAAAGGGTTCCCCTGTCTGATACCATTTTGGAATTAAAGTAACCAAAAGATATGCCATTGATGATGAATAAGTACAAAATATTTTCTATATATTTTTTTATTAGGTTAATAAATTGTAAGTTAAATCGAAAAGTCTGCCTAATGTTGTATATAAAATTGAAATCTATATTGTCAAAAACTTTTGACATATCAAGATTAATGATTATATTTCATCTCCTAGTTTTTTTGTTTAAATCATGGAACAGTCTCCGTGTTATATGAATATTATATTTCTCTTTTAAACATTGGCACCTTGTTCCTTAGAAATGATTTTGGGAAGTAGTCAAGGTTTTTTCAGTGTTTAACTTAGGTATCAGGCATATTGAAGTTGCAAAAATTCCTTTGGGATACGAGGCATTATTAAAATATATTGTGATATCATCAAATAAATCTACTTTTATTATTGTCCAACATGATTGGTAGAATCTGAAGTTGAATCCATCATCTTCGTATACACTATTGATGTTGAAGGTCTGTATTATGAGGTAGATTTCTTCTATGGAAGGGTTTTCTAGTAGTAAGAGATTATATTCGTCAGTTAATATTTTTGGAATGAGATCAAAGATAATGTTTAAGTTTGTTTAAGTGTTTGATTGTTTATAAAAATATTTAAAATGTTGACAAACAGATTCACCAATTAAATTTTGATCTTCTTCCCAAATGTTGTTATATGATATTCCTTTAATTCTATCCTTTTTTCTTCTCTTGTTAACAAAAGTGTGGAAAACTTTGGTCTTTTTGTCACCATCTTTCAGCCAAAGAGATGCATTTTTTTGTTTCCAAAAGGTTTCTTCTCTGACAAGAAAACTTATGTGTATAGCTCTAGATTTTGATAGGTTTGTTTTGTTAACATGATTATTTGATTCTTCTAATTGACTTTTAGATATTTTAACATATTCTTCTGCTTTAGCAATGCAATCAAAAATATTTCCAAACACCTATTCATTCCAAATTCTGAGATTGTGTTTAAGACTTCATAGTTTTGACCAGAATACATGTATAGGGTTGAAATAGATGGGTTAATCCCAGTTTTTCTTCTACTTTTTAAGAAAGTTCTGGTGTTCGAGCCACATACTTTGGAATTTTAAAAGGTGGTTTGGGATCAGTTGTATTTGAAGATACGGATAACACCAATGGTGAATGATCTGAGCCAGTTCTGGCCAGATGGTTCACCCTAGTGATATCAAATAAATCTCTTTATGAGGAATTATGTAAGGCTCTATCAAAGCGTTTCCACTTATTGTTATTAGACCACGTGAAATTTGAACTTGAACAACCAGGATCTTCCAAGTTGTAATTCATTATCATATAATTAAAATTATCATTCCTCTAATGCAAAGGGTTGAGTAGGCAAGTTGTTCACTTGCTTTGGAAATTGTATTAAAATCTCCAACAACCAGCCATGGAGGAGTCGTTTCCGATAGTTGTCTTAAATGATCCCGAATAGATAATCTTTGGGATATGATGAATTTTGCATACACAATCATGACCAGAACTTTAGTGTTTGAAGAAGAATAGTTCACTATTGTGTGGATAAACTGTTCATTATTACAGAGTATTTGGACATTAAATTGTTTCCTCCAAAGAAGCATATTTTAATGTTATTTTTTGCCAAATATGTTTAAAAATCAAGTTTTTTTTTGTTATCTTTTTAATTTTTTCAATAGATGTCATTGGCTCTTGAAGAGCAATGAAATCTATTTTATTATTTTAACTATGTTTTTAAGTCTTCTTAATTTCCTTGGTTCCCTACACCTCTTGCATTCCAATTTAATTAATGATAAGGTCATTTAGAAGTTGAATTTGAGGATTTTATTGATCCTTCCATCATCAACTATCAACAATAAACCAGATCGTTAGACTAATTTTTATATGCATGTTTGGATGTAGCATTTCTCACAGATTGTTTATTGATGATAGATGATGATGGAAGGCTTAAGGTATATATGGTTTTAGGTGAAATGGATTCATTTTTTGAGATATCTTCACCATTAAATATATTGAAAGAATTTCTGAATTGATGGATTGAATTGCTTCAATCACATCAGTTACAGAGACTTCTGGTGGGTCAATTGATTGCTTTAAGATTAATGTTTTATCATTTTTAAGATTTGTCTGAGATTTATTAATTTAAGTATTTAAGATTTATTAATGGACGTACCGGAAATCACAATATTAAAATAGTCAATTATATAGATCTACCATGGTGCATAATTTAAAAATAATATGAAATACAGTCTTATAATTTAATTTTAATTAACTTTGATTAAATGCAATATTAACCTATTAACAAATATAAAAAACTAGAAAATAGAGCATACTAAATATATGTTTACATCAATAAACCAAATTGTATACAAACAATATACTATAAATACATTGCAAAACTAAATACTATAATTAATACTCAACCAAGTCTTTAATTAGAGGATCCGTTAATATATAATTTTTTTGATGATGGTGTACAATAATTTGATGACTGTGAAATATTCTTTATCAAATATAAACTTTATATCTTACTAAAGTTAATAATTATTATCATAATGTAATGAAAATAATTTTTTATCCCTTTCAAGATTGCAGTCTTGTTATAAAATTTCATAACCATAATATCTTATAAGTTATCTCAAAACTAATAACAAATTATGTTGACAAGGTAGATGATGCAATGGGTGAATGTTTATGTATTTTTATGAAATTAAATCTTCCACTAATAATAATTTGATGCCTAAAATTTAATGATAAATATCCACACATTTGAAAATTTTGAATCATAATATCAGTTTATCAGACTTCCTGTATGTCAACATATGATCTTTTGTTTGTTATAGATATTATAGATTTTTTAAATATTTTTTCAAGTATTCGGTCGCTGGGTTACTTATATATTTACCTAACATCTCATAATAAAGATAATATTCAAACTTGTACAAATTGGAGAATAAATTAGACTACAACAACTCAAACATACAAAACATTTTGTATTTCCTCAATCTCTAGTTTAGTTATTGGATCATTTGGTTTGATTTATTTTATAATATTGTAGCATGCTATTAATATTCGTATTTTGTGAATTCCATGAGGTTAATCTTGGTAAATGTGAATTTCTGATACAAAATTCGCATCACCAACATCTTTAATATTAAAAATATCCAAAATAATTATTTTATTCATTCAATATTTATCGCTTCTGGAAAATAATACATGATCAACATATAATACTTAAATTATAAACTTACTCTCACTAGATTTTGGATAAACAAAATCCTCTACTGATTTTATCTCGAAGTTAAATTGGTTAATAACGTTGAGAAATTTATGATATCACTAATGAGAAGCTTGTTTGAGTTTATGAATAATTATCTTTGGTTTGAACACAACTAAATTTTAGTTCACCGTATATAAAATTTTCAAGATGTACCATATAATGTTTTGCTCAATTTAACTAGTTAAAAAGATGGGTTTTACATGTATTTGATGACGTCTTAAGTCAAAATATGCAACCAAAACTATGATTATATGAATTAAGGCGGTCAATAAAATAAAAAAGAAAGTCTATTTAAAGTTAACATCTTACGTTGAGTAAAGCATTCCACTAAAAGTCTTACTTTATGTTTGTCTATATTATCTCTAGAATCTCGTTTGGTTCAAAAAATATTTTAATAAAAATTGACTTTTTCCTTAAGGTAATGGAACAATCTCCCAACTCGTATTGTTTTGAATTTATTTGTACTATTTGTTCATTTAATTAACCTATAATTGAAAATGAATTTTTTTATAGCTTCATGGAAGCTTAACGGATATTGTTTCAATGAAATATAGAAATATTTGTGTTGTTAAAGATACACCAAACACTCTTATGATACATTGCTTATTATCTCTAGTGCACAATCACAAATGTATAACTACTTCATCTTGTATTTTTTGATGAGATAAAGTTTGTTCTTTGTAAAAAAATCATTTTGGTATAACAAAAGCACCTCAGTTTAGACCAGGTGCTCCCTATGGTTTTCGAAACATTGGAGAGCGCCGCCCAACCTTCTATACTATATCTTTTCATCCTTTTATCGTTAGCAGTATCTGTGTTTTCCATCCGTTGCAGTGCCATTTTTCTATTTCCGTCAACCGCTTGCGGTGTGCTTTCGTTGATATCGACGTTTGGTCGGTCCTCTTCCATGATTACAGATCTGATGTATGTTGCAGTAAAGACATCGTCTTAGTGTTTTAGATTTCTATTTAGAGCATGGATTATTTCTCACCTCTCATATCTCTCTTATTTCATTAGATGCCCCCTTCATGTCGTGAGACGCTTCCGTTGGCCGTCAAATGCTCCCGCGCTGGCCGGTTCGCGTTATTGCCGCGATTGTGTGTCTTTGGGAGGACTGTGCCAAGTGTTCCTGTAAGTTGAGAATATTGTATCCCCTCCTCAACTTTTGCCTCATATCAGTGTAAATAGTTGAACACAAAGAGTTGTTGCTCATGCAACTGTTTATCAATGGCCCCCATTAAGACAATCTATGGTAACTGAGGTTATCCATAACGGTTTTGATTTCGTCCCCGTATAGTCTTTTGTCTCTCACGAGTGATTTTTTTCCTCCACAATCTATTCTAACAAAATATGTTTCTTGTTGGAAGATTTATATGGTATGTCTCCTTTGTTGTTGTTGGTCCAGATCTGGAGGTTTGAAGTCATTTCTCACCTTTGTTCTTTCAAGTTGGCTGCGATTAATCATCTTCATCTTTTGATGTCTACAATGTTCTTCTCCTCTTGTCCAAATTATTATTTGCCTAAGCCATTCTTCAACCATTGTTCTATCACTAATCAAATTTATTTATCTACTTTGGACGTGTAATCGGCTAAGCTCCGGGTGTTAGCCATATTTGGTTACACTGTGGTGCTCTGTAGCTGATCGTTGTTGGACTGTCAAAGTCTACCATCAATTTTTTAATCCATTCCTTGAAAAGAGTTATTATTTGTAATAGAGTTATCTTTGATTTACTCTTTGTATTTCAATTCCTTGTATGTAGTAGCCGATCTACTCTTATCCGAATATATCTAGGTGCTTGGATGTATTTCGACTGTATTTAGATGTTTGTGGATGTACAAATTCCTCTGTAATTTTATAACTATATATATATATATATATATATATATATATATATTAAAGTGCACCTTAGTTTGATCATCGTGATCAATTGGTGGAAAAGAATCTTCATCTTAAGGATTTATGTATTATGACAGTTCAAAAATAATTAGTAATAACATCAATTTATCCAACACCGAAGGATTGTCTTTAAACCTTCATAAATATATAAAAACAATACTTTTTAATTTTGTTAGAACAAAAATTATTCTCCTCTCAAAACTATTAACGTCCGCAAGAAGGGATCATAAAATTTAAGGAATTTTTATAAAATATAATATAATAATTTTGAAAGGTTTTGAGTTCCAGTATTTTTTTCGTTTGGCCCATGATGCTTCACTTAAATGAGACATCTTCAAATATATAAATGTTTAAACTATTTGTACATCCTTTCTAAAGCTCATATGATATTCTGAAAGTTCTTTTATTATAACTTTATTAATACAACTAGCTTAATATTGAGGTAAGTTTAATGTAGAATGTGTTTAACCTTCTTGGTGTTGAACTTTTGTCTAAGCTATCTTTTGAAATTTATTATGCAGACCATTTGAATGCACTAAATCTGTTACATCAATGTGGTGCGGTCTAGGTCGGCATTGTAGATGATCTTCAACCTCTTAGAAGGGGCATGTGAGCTATTTGGTTAAGATATGCGCATGGATAATAATTTAGAAGAATAGAAAGATACAAGAGAGAAGTTACATTTATAACAGCGATAAATGCAACTGTTATGTTTATGATGAGAAAATACTTGCAGAATAAATCTGATGAACTCGATCATATGAAAGATGGGAGACAAACTGTCTAACGACGTCAGAGGGTCCGAAAGAGATATCGGTGGATGAATATATGAAGAACACGCTAGTAAGAATGAAGCTGAATTAGCTTTTATCACATGCATGAGTCGACTCAATGAGCTGAAAGATAACAAGGAAGCAGAATAAGAAGCGAGAGCGATGAAGGCAAACAAATTTGAAAATAAAATATTATGTGACTGTGTTTATATATAAATGTTGAATGTCTGCCAATAAATAAATGAGACTTGTGTAATAAAAAAATAATTATTTATCAAAGATTAATGTCTCATTTAAACCTTCTCGCGCCACCGAGGTAGAAAATAATACATCCCATGTGTAATAAATGGTTAATACATAATGTGAATACGTAAAGTTGACAACAGCTTAAAGGGAAATGTATAAATTTAAGCACTCGATGTTCCATGGTTGTCGGATTTGGTTATCGTTGCTATTTAGAGGGCTATATATGCCCAGTTTTATCTTAGCTTTATCATATAATTCCAATTTGAGGCTAAAGTTCTGAGGCACGTATCCTTGGTATGTAACAATACCCATTGTAATACTTTATCACCAACCTCTCTGAAAGTGAACTTTTGATATTATAATAGTTGTGTATCAGAGCGTTATAATGTTTGAATAAAAAATGGGCATGTACCCATTTTTTCCAATCACGTTTAGCTATGCACTCCTAGTTGTAAGGTTTCTTCCTTCATCATATGTGATTATCCTGTAATAATGTAGTTGAGTTTTGGTTGGGACCACCATTTCAGTACCGTATACTTGTGGGAATGAGGTTTCCCTAGTGCCTGGCCTTGGGATAGTTTGGTAGGACCATACCATTTCTTCTAAATAATATAGGCACCTCCCGACTAGTTATGTGATTGATTTTTTTATGTCATCCATAACTGAGCAATTGATGACATCTACTTGGACATTTTTTGAGGTTAAAATATAGACGATAAGTTTTGATTGATCCTTCGGGTCACGTAAAAACTTTTAATATTATCGTTCAAGAACTGGGTTCCGTTATTAATATTGATGACTTGTGGCACCATATATATAACATATTTCAGAGGTGATGAAATTGTTACCTTTATGGTCAAGATTTTTGTTAATGGTTGTGCTTTGACATACTTGAAAAAGTAATCGAATGTTACCAGTATGTACTTCCTTCATCTTGTTACCATCGAGAGTGTTCCTACAATATCAAGTTCCTATATATCAAAAGGTAAAGCTTCAGGTATTGGTTTTAACAAGATTTCTGGTATATTAGACAAGTTGGAGAAACATTGACA
The DNA here is from genome assembly GCA_036936605.1 of Limnanthes douglasii subsp. nivea. Lineage (NCBI taxonomy): Eukaryota > Viridiplantae > Streptophyta > Magnoliopsida > Brassicales > Limnanthaceae > Limnanthes > Limnanthes douglasii. Next base: position 23,326,217 of record JAUPFV010000001.1, on the reverse strand, counting down.
ATTGTCGTAGTTTTTTACCTTCGTTTTGGATTTTTAAGCTATCGTGGGCCAATAGTACCCTCGTAGTAAGATTCTTTTATATAATGATTTATGCTCACATTGTGCATTTTCCCTATCCGTTATGGATTCGTTCTAGTATGAAGTTTGCTTCATCGATGTTGAAGCATCAAAGTAGGATTCGTTTGAAGATTCATCGGTAGAATATATCGGTGAGCCAAGTAAATCTGGCAGATTGGATCTTGAATGTTTAGGATTGCACCTTTACTTCTTAGATCATTCATTTTGTGAGTTGTTGGATAATAGGGGATCGTCAGTCTTCTACTGATCATCACCTTCTATTACTAGCACTCCAGTTTCAAAGATATTAAATATGAATTTATTCGGTGGTTTGATGGAAGGTTTTTCCTAATTGATTATATTTGACTCATTCTATACGCAAACCAAAGATACTAATGCATCAATGATGTTATTCTCTGCTCTGGGATTTTTTTGAATGTGATGTTGTTGAATAGTGCCATCTGGCTCCGTATTCCTTTTAAGTAGTGGATGATGGTATCTTTTTAGTTGTGGAGAGCCCTATGGTTTATGGAAAACCAATTAAGAGTTGTTTAATAGCTGAACTCTAGTGGCACCGTAAACGTTTGTGAGCCAAAGATCGGCAATCAAATCCTTGTATTCAGCTTTGTTGTTAATGAATGATAATCGAGATTGATTGACTGTTTCAGAATATCCCTAGTTTGTGAGATTAACAAGATGCATATTCTCGAGCCTTGATTATTACTTCCTCCGTCATTATATCTTCCAAGTGGAGTCTCATTACACATTTATAAAGATTGGTCACTCTGAATAGAACTCATTTAGAAAATCCTTGAGTGCTTGCGCCTTGATTGTCATTTATGGCTTAAAATTGATACCGTAAAAGTAAATATTCCTAAAATAGTTTTTTGTATAGCACGTTGTGCGAGGGAAACTGATCGTGTGAGCTTGGAACTATGGATGCGTATTTTTGGGTTGCTACAACTAGGGCGAGTTCTAGTTTCTCCGGTTGCATGATCTAGTTTTTTCATCGAGTAAAGACTTGTTTATATACTATACTTCTCGTGATTTGGTTTCTTCCTCTCGTTTCAGTACAACCCTAATGGCGTATTTTGAGACTACAATGTATAAGAATAAGACTTCTCATGCTTGGGGTTTTGTTAGTGCTTATGAGGAGGGGAGTAATATATTAATGCTGGAGAAAGACTACTCTTTTCATGTGATTTTTTCTTCCTCCTCGGAGAACTCAAAAAAAGGATTGCATCTGCCTCAAGAGCGAGAGATGAATCTGTTCAAAGCGGCCAACCAATCTGGTAAGATTTGAACTTCCTCAATGTTGCGCGGAGGGCCATGGATGCTAAGTTGAATATCGCACTAAATTTGCTTATATTCCTCTCTCATTAACCATGGATCGTAAAATATTAACGAACTTGACGATGAAAGTGTATTTTTTAGGTTTAGCTTTAAGTTTACTTGTCTTAAGTTTAGCATAAGTTCTGAATAGATCGAAGAGATGGCATGTCTCTTCTGTGATGGTAACTAGCATATCGTCAATGTATAACTGTAGGTTATATTCGATATGTGTAGAGAATACTTTATTTATGAGCCTCTCGTATGTTTCTCTGACGTTATTCAAGCTGAAAGGCATGACCTTATAACAATGTATCACCTTCTCTGTTATTTATGTTGTGTGCTCTTGACCATCCTCGTGCCTTTGTATATGGTTTTAGTTAGAATAAGCATTCATGAATGATAACACGATGTTCCAAGATGTTACATCGATGAGTTGATCTATATGAGGTACAAAAATATATAATTCGTGCATGCTTTTTGAGGTCGATAGAATCGATGTACGCTCTCCGTTTAACATTATTTTTCTTCTGTACAAGGATCGGGTTTATTGTTCCAAAATGGGTAATGTGACTCTCTGACATGGCTGATGGTTGTTAGTTTGTCTACTTAGACAATGATGTCTTGTATTATTTGTTGGGAATATAAACTTTTATTTTACTTGATTGGTCGATAACTTGTATTTATTACAATTTTAGGGCATGCTACTTCGATTGGCACTTCAGCTACATATTTGGTGCTTCAGGAAAATATATCGAGATTCTTTCATAAGAAAGTGAGTAGTTTGGACTTTAATGTGGGGCTAAGGTTTCTTCATAGTCTTAGTGCCTTTGTATCATCTATCGTTTTTTGTCGATAATATTATGGGGATCTCTTGGATCTTCTATATAATCTATGAAGACCGGTTTCTTAGCTAATTTCTATTTCTTTAAGAAGAATGAGATGTGGTATAACATTCTCGGGATTTTTTTCTAGTTTCTACGAACGACTGCAAATTTTCTTTTGATCAGATAACACATGCACTTATGCACTGTAGAAACGAATAAGTGCATCTGGTCTAGCTATGATCGACCCAAAATGATATTATAAGAGGATGGGGCATATAATATCGTAAAGACAAATTGTACAATTTTCATGTACTCCATTTTACCAAGGACAACATCTAACATTAACTCTCCTAGGACATTAGTGTCATATTTTGTGAAACCATTTCAGATCATTTATGATGGGACTAGTGCCAGTGTGCTCATCATTTTGTCATATATAATTTTATATAATATGATGGCCAAGATTTTGTATCTATCATGAACCGATTAATTGCGACCCTTACTAGCTTAATCATGATTAACACAATATTAATTTATAGGTTTAAAACATATCTTAAGTCATCGTTCGTAAAACCCAAGGTAGATATGGATTATAGTAAATGTGTGAGAGTGTGTGTCTCTAGTACTATGTTTAGAGCTCAGCTACGTGACGCTTCTTGGATTTGTGTGAGTTTTTGGAGAAGATATCGCTACCAGCGATGACTCTAATAGCTTGCCAGTTATGTTCTAGATCAAAATATTTATCACAATGTATTTCGATGATTACGTTAGTATTTAGGGCTTATGGCTCCCTTGTTGCACACTCTCTTTGCTTTTCTCATTTCACTACGAGCTCTCAACCGACTGAGGAACATCTTAGCTCATTATCGTTCTTTTTTTTACAAACTTCATAAGTTTCCTATCATCCAACCATTGTTCGATTTTGGTCCTACAAGGCCCGAAAAAATTAGTTATGATTTATGAAATTATTATTGAACTTGAAATTCTTGTTCTTATATTTATATTCCCTTGGTGGTGGTATTTTTCCTGTTCTTTGTTAGTGAACCACATATTTGATCTGGTCATAAATTGTTTTCAAGTTTTCGGTTAGCTTGGTGAATGAGTGCGTGGGAGGACAGTCAGATCACCAGATGTTGTCAGTATTACTATTTCTACCACTTATCTCTCTTTATAGCTTCTATTTAACATCCATGTTGGTTTCCATTGTATTTACCTACGCCACCATTAGGTTGTTGCGTATTTCCATAGGAGGATGTGAATTGTAGTCACGTGTAGTGAAAGTTTTCCTGTCCATTCTGGCTCTTGCAATCTCCTCTATTTTGACGTGGATCCTCACTTGCCTAAGCAAGTTCCCAATGTTGAATACTTTCTTCTTTATTATAGCTACTGATAACGGCCCTAACATGTATTCCATGTATGTAGGTTGCAACTTCCAACATATCTTACCAATCGTGAAAATCGCTCTTTGTATCTATAAATCATGGGTCTAATCCTTAAGTGTCTCGTCTTGTCCATATTTGTGATGAATATTGTAGTTATCATCAAACTTCATGACTTTGTACCACATAAAATTATTGTAGAAATCTGTGCACAATATCTTGAAATATTTTATCCTTTTGGGTGGTAGAGTGTTTTATAAGTTAAAGCATTTCCTCAAAATGTTAGTGAAAATGCTCTACAATTCATTCTCTTGTTCGTTCGAAGAGTGTCAATATTTATTGAACTGACCGATATGATGTTCTAGTTCTCCCTCACTATTGTACTTGTTCGTCTTGTGGTTTTTATAGTTGGATGATAAATCATCGTACACAAGTTTTGGTGCAAGTTGAGATTCGTCACCTAATTGGTCATCGTTGTTGTTAAGCACAAAGCTATTGCTATACAAATTAGTGCACACCATAAATGGGTAGGCTTGGTGATTTTTGGGACCCTGTAGTCTGTTGGCCACACTTATGCTGTTCCTAAGGATCTATGATGTCCTATATTCGTGCAACTATTGGTTAAAATTTATGCTAGGTAGGATTCCCTGCTCGGCTACCTTTTTGTTTGGATAAACTTGGTATTGTTGATATTAGGCATCTAACAGGACTACAAACTAATGTTGGAGTCATATATACCTATTCGGTATCGCTAACCAAGTTCGCTTCTGTATACTTACCTTCATTAGGTTTAAAGAAGACACATTTCTCATGGGATACTTGGTGTTTCTCTTATTATATTTTGTATATCCGTCAATGATTGTAGACCCATATTACATAAGACTATTGGACGTATCAACTCATGAACATCTAAGTATGTATCATATGCTAGAAGACTTCATCTTATCAAAGTGGTTCTCTTTGCATGCCAGGTCTATTGGTCTTATTTGTTTATACTGCATGTTCGTGTCCTCGAAACGTTACCTATCTCTTCCGTCGTTTCTTATGATCAGGCCCTCAGATGAAAATCTCATACTCTAAAGTTGCACGGTTCAAGATAACCTTGCCCGTAGAGGATAACGTCCTTGGGATTCTTGACCTTAAAAGGTGGAATCAGTTAACTGCTATTAATTTTTTTGGATCATTTTGAATGATAATTCCATCTCATTATGGAGTAACTGGGTAATCACCAAAAAGTAAAAGATAAATACATGTAGAATCTCCTCACTAGATCCACCCTTAGCTAGGGATAGAGGAAAATTCTCAACTTGAAAGCCACCGCAAGCAAGATTTACAAGGCTAACATATGAGATAACACATCCACCTCCATCTGGTTTGACCTTTGGATCTTCAACAACTCGCTTATGAATTGATATTTTCAAACTATCATTCGATATAGCAAACTTAGCAACAACACCAAAGTCTCGGAAATAATCTCTAATGACACATGAAATTCAACCAAATCCGTTCGGACAAAAGAACTCACCAAAGTCATTTGTTTGACACTGGTAATGTTATTAGTCTCCTCCTACCCTTTTGGGAGAGAAGCACGTTAAGTTATTGATATTAAATTAGAACTATAAATTTAAGTAACACTTGTCATTTTATCATGCCCTCCGAACCCCAGGTACGTTAGGCCAATCTTATATTGAACAAACATAATATTCTTATATATTCTTTTGTCGTCTTACTGACCATCCTTTGGAAATTGACTACGAGGGATAAACAACTCACAAGAGATTACAACACCTCTCTAACTTGTGTTTTATGTCATAACTCTCTGAACCATCAACCACCTAATGATGGATTGTGCTTATTCTCAAACGGTTTGGGAAGCTTTCTTTAAAAATATCTCTTTCTCATTCACAACCTCTAATTGGCACGACTAACTACACACTGCTAGTACTTGGACACCTCCTCCCAATGACATTGGACACTTTTGGCGCACTGTTTTCGAGGTTGTGATCTACTACCTACTGAGAGAGAAGAATACTAGGATTTTCACTGGTACCGCTTCATTAGGCTCAATGTTAACCTATTGTATCATATCAGATTTTATGGCACCAAAATCCATTGGTCATACTAGACTACAACTAACTTAATCTTTTATTCCTTACAGGTTCTCGTCATAATTTTTTCGACCATAATATGATTTTGGGATGCCCCATTTACTACCGCTATTTATGCGTATTATCATCATATTTGATCTTTTATTGTCTTGCTTGTTTATTTGCGAAGTATACGTCTCTCTGAATATTGTATATAAATATTTTTAGTTTAGTTTCCTCATAAAATGGCCTGATATATATTTAAGCATTTTTTTAATATTGTTTTTTATATAAAAAACAAGATAACTAAAACAAAATAACATTGTAACCATTGATTTAAAAGATAAAGAAGATTTTAATATGTTTATTTCTCTACCAGACTTTAGTTATAATTTCTTTTATATACAACTAATGTAAAAGTTAAAAATATTTTTTAATTAAAAAATATAATAATAATAATAATATTCCAAATGAATATTAAACCATATTCACTAGAATTTATACGGTATAAAAAATTTACCAACTTTTATAGTATTTTTATGCAATGTGTGGCATTACACATTACCATGGATTTTGGTCTATACTTAGATTATATATAGGGCCACATGGAACCTATGGTGTCTACCTCAACTCACTAGTGGAGTAGTCAAGGGTTATACTATATCCTAATAGTAAATCTAATTTAATTTTACCTTATTGAAATTGATTAAACCCTTTATAGGATGAATCTAATATTATACTTTAAACTAATTGAAACTAATACTTTTTTTGAACTATTTTTAGAAACAACTTTTATTTCAATGTAGTATGCGTATGACTTTTTTTTACATATAGTTCCAGTGAGGGACTAATAGGACACTTAGAATAGAATGATAGAAATATATACAATAAAGTACAAAACTATTAATTTAATATTTCATAAAACATACAATGATAATTGTTATAAAAATAGCAATCAAAAGAGAGTTGACCAATTTCATTATAATAGTGGTTTTGTGATTTCCAATGTGATATATCCATGTGCATAAGCTTATAGTAACCAAATAGGATAATACTCAAATTGAACTACTAGTAATTTAATTGTATAAAGATGACCCACTTAGTCCAACTTGATCGTGTTTTGTGGTTCATCATTTTCCTTTTTGACTAGTGTCTTCTTTATTTTTCTCGCATCTAGAGACTATTAGAAGCTGGAATCTAATCATGTTAAACTAGTTTTTTTTTGTTTTTTTTGTTCTTATCTCTGAAATGTATTACCAATTTTATATCTATACTAATAATTAAAATTAAATGTTAGAAATATATTAAAAATATTAGACTATAATTTGTGTAAGCAAATAAAAATTTAATTTCATTCACAATTAATAAAAAATTAAACAATGAAATTTATTATTTATATAATACAATATTTTATTAATATTAATTGAAATATTGCAGTTATGAAAATATTTTTATATTTAATATATATTATAAAAAACAAAAATATAAAAACCTTAAAATAAGCAGTTTCAACTACATTAGTTAAATTTTATTTTCTTACTACTAAATAAATTTATACAAATGTTAAATTATAAATATGTCATTTAATAAAATATAATCATTCCGGTTTATAATAAATACTTTGAAATTATTGCATAAATATTAAAAAATATAACGATTAATTTTGATTTTATAAAAAGTAATTATATATTTACCTATAGCTAATTAGGAAAGAATAAGTATAAAACAAATCATTACAAGTCAAAAAGATAAAAAATTATATTTAAATTCTAAAACCGCATTTATTTAATTTTAAAAATAAAGTTTTACAGACTTATGAACTGGAGTTTAAAAGTATTGACTAAATAAAAACAATAATTGAACACGTAATCTTTCTTTAGATCACATGCATTTGAAAGAAAATCTTAGTCACTAAATTTCACTTAACTCAATCGAAAGTAAACAATACTTTAGGTAATTAGGCATTTTCTGTTTGGTCGTAAGTAATCTTAACTGCTCCCTTTGGAATATTTACCAAACATACAATAATTTTTCTCTCCTTTTATTGGTTTATTTTCCACAAAATCTTCGCATGCATGTGTAATATTTTTATCAATCTTTCGAAGGGAATAATAACTATAAATGTTTTACATGCTGTAGTTATTTTGCGTTTGCTATCTGAATTAGGTTGGACGTGTTAGATTTGAATCAGATTTTAGATGAATAAAAAATTATAAAAAAAGTTGCTTTTTGATTTAAATAATAATAATTTTTTCATAATGATATTTTAACATTTACTAATAAATACTTTTTAGAAATCTGTCATATTTTGTTTTAGATTTAAAAATATAGAGTTAATCATTAATAAATGTATTGTTCGCGACATTTCTTTTGACAAAAAATATATCGTAGAAATGTAAATTGTTTACATTCATTTCGAAATATTTTCTAACGAAAAAAACAAGTTGTATTGTTATACATGGTAATTAGGTATATTTTTCTGTAAATATAAATGCTGAAATATAACACAAAATAAGATAAAAAAAATATATTCGGATATGAAAATAGAGCGTTCGATAATGAGCTAAAAAATATGGATAACATGGCCAATGGATTTTGGTGTCGTGAAATTTGTAGCGGAGGTCAGAGAGAATGCGATGAGTAATGACGAACCCATCAAACTCGTATCTATGAAAATATTGACATTTCTTTCTCACCAGATGCAATAGACCATCGTACAAAATGTTGTGCGCCAAATATGTCCAATATCATTTGGTGGAGGGTTCCAGTTACTAGCCATGTGGAGCCAAGTAGACCAATCATAATCAATGATTGGGAGATATAGTTTTCCGAATATGAATTCCCAAACCATTTGGGAATAGGCACAATCCATCATTAAGTGGTTGACGGTTTCTGGACTAGAATTGTTTAATACACAATTTTGTGAGGACTTATATATTCATGCCAGAAGTTTATCTATAGTGGTCAACCAGAAGATGAATGACCGCTGGAAATATTGTTCTTATTCCAAATGAGGCTGGCCTAAGACACTTGGGGACCCAAAGGTACAATAAAATGATAAGTATTGCAAATTGAAAAGTTACTACTGGTGTGGTTTATTTTTGTCTGAGGGTAAGTTTGTAACGTTTTTCTAGAGTTTTGTGGAATTTTGTGAGTATTTAATGTTTGGGTAGAATGTAGAGGGAGAATTGAGCTGCCTGGTTGTATTTAATTTCCACTACCCTCATTTAATGTTGGTGGTTGGGTATTTATACCCTCACATTTCGGCCTTATGGGCTTTCGGGTCGTGTTTAATAGATTCGGGTCGAGTTTAAAGACCCATTAGTTCTAAGTAAGTAAATAGACAGCTTAGTCAAAAAGTGATTAGTGTTTTAAGTACTTTAGTTCTGTTCGTATAATTCAATGGATGATGGTGTCCGAACTGCCCCTGTCCGGTAAGGTGGACATTGTCCGAATTGACCCTGTCCGGTTCCCATAAAAGGTGGTGACAGAATCCGGACTCATCAGTAGTCCCTTTTTTAGGTGGTATTCAAAAACCTTTGGCAAGACCTAGAAAACAGCCTGTTGCTGGTGACAGTTACATCCAGAGAGGTCCTTCGAACTGTGTTACAGCTTTACTCGGACTGAAAAAAGTTCTTGAAAACTAAACGGTTTCTTGCCAGAGTTCGTGGGACACGTGTCTCTCTCTGCTTCGTTACTTTAGCCGTTTTCACCTAGAATTTCGCTCCCACCTTCTCAATAAGTAACCTCTTTATTTAATGAAGATGACATCAGCGCTGTTCCCTAATCATTGCAATCCTTTCGAATTCTCCTAGGTATCAAAGCACCTTTTTTGGGTGTTTACTATCAATTAATCATTTCTTTAGTGTTTTACCATCATCTTCATACTTACTTTGCTAAATTTCAGAGTTTTCTCTCTCAAACACAACTTCTTCTTTTTGGTTGTGAGTTTATGTTCACAGCTAGGAACGCTTTAATCAAAGGCGGGTGTCTTAATCTATCAGAGCTAGAAAAGGCACAAAAAGTTGAACGGGAAAGGCGCATTGCTGCAGGCCTACCTACTTCCCCTGTCGACAAACCAGAAATTCCAAACACAGAGCCTGACCAGGGATCTTCTTCAACCAGGAGCGTTAAACCGAGGAGATTGTTTCAAACCAATCTTTCGCCAATTGTTTCAGGCTCGTCGGTTCAGGAATCAGAGCCCACTGTTGAACCAGGGCAAGCAGTTACCAGTTTCAAGAAGCCATCCCCATTTATCGCCATGGGATCAGATGCAGATGTCTCTCCCAATAAACTAGTTGATCGGAGAAGAGGTCGCCTGGTAAAAGGGCAGGCTAAAAAAGGTACACCTTCCAAGTCGGAGGTCAAGGACAGTGACAAGGGGTCAGAGTCACCCATGAAAATACCTAAAGACAAGTTGTCCGGACCGGAGGCATTTAGCACAAGTCTCCGAAAAGAAACTACCGCATCTGAGCCCCAGCCGGAGACCAGAGTTCAAGGGACCAGTTAAACCCAACAATCCGGAGGGCATACAGAGCCAATCTCTAACTCACCTCACCCAAAACAACCGAAAACCCCTCCTCAGTAATGGAAGAAGTATTGGAGGATTCTATCGAAGAGGCTCCGTTTGAGTCCGAAGTCTCCAGACAAACGAGTGATGCTGGTGCTGCCAAGAAGGACAAAGGCAAAGAAAAACTATGCCTTAGGCACCCAGATCTGCCATAGATCCTTGAGGTAAAAGTGGGACCTTGTTTCCACAAGGTTAGTGTTAAGTATCTTCTTTCTTTACAAAAAAATACTTATGCTTTCATCCACACAGCCGAATTGGGTCGGATGCGTACAAAGTGGAGGATTCCGGAGAACGTAAAAATAAGGATCCCAATAGACCCTGAAACCCCAATGGACTGCAAGCTCAGTGAAATAGTCATCTTCACTGAACTCTTTAACTGGGGACTAAGGTTTCCCTTAGATCCGGAGATAGTTAGGTACTTTCACCTCATCAAGCTTTGTCCAAGTCAACTGAGCCCTAATGCCCGGTACACTATCATGGCCGGTATCATGGCCTCTAGGCTCTCTGGAATTCCTCTTCCAATGGAGGAGTTCGCAGCTGTGGCCAGCCTCTGCAGAAACCACCACATTCCCTTCTATCACTTCAACATGGGTGATAATTACAAAGCAGTGGATGACCTGCTTGAGTCGGAGAGAAATTGGAAGACTCACTTTGTGTTTGTGAGTGGTGCGTGGGAGAATGTGAGGAAGATCAAAGCCGGTTTCAACCCGAGCCTCCTCACCAGCAGATGGCGAAGCGATCGTAAGAATCCCACCCCACCCCACACTTGCACTTTTATTTTGATTAAAAGTGTTTAACTAACTTATCTTGTTGCCAACCTTTTTTTATAGAGTTGCCAAAACACTTTAATGATCATCTGAAGGTCGGGCAGGTCACTTGTACCAAGTTAAACGCTTGGGCTGCTGATAAGTGGGGGAATCGTTTTCACAATGCCTTTACCGGAGGCAATCTTGCAAGGTCCTACCTCTGGAACACTACTGACCGGAGGGAATTATCCTGGGAGGAGCTTACCACCCCACCCCCTCTGGATGTAGTCCTTAAAAGAACACACGCACTGGATGAGGAATTGTATCTGCCCGGTAGAGCCAAGGCCCCGAGTAAGATGAAGGGCAAGAAAGGTAAGGGGAAGCTTAGTGCAGTTGAGGCCACCCCCACTGAAGCGGAGGAAGCTGCCCCAACAAACCAAGAGGGGCCAGTTTCAAGTCAAATTGACGCTGATTTTCTTGAAGTAGTGGAGCATGAGAGTACTAGGGAAGAGGCAGGATCTCCAAAACCTCCAAGGGCTCCTAAGAGAGACAGGAAACGGGGAGCAGAAAGCAAGGACAGGAAGACCAAGAAGAAAAAGACCTCCAGGGGTGATGAACTTTCTCTCCGGCCTTCGGAGCCCCTCCCTCCTGTTGACCCTACTGATCCAACAAGAGCAGAAGAGATCCCCGGTGACTTTCAAACCGATAAGGTTGGAGGAGGAGACATCAGCATTGACGGTGTCGACATTACAGGGCTTGAGGGACTTGGTGACTACTTTGAAAACCTCCCCATAGACGACTTTGCTGGGCCCTACCTCCCTCCAAGCACTTCGAACACTGTTACCTTCAATGGTAAGTCTTTCACCGTTTCAAGTGAAAGAGATGTTATAACTCACTCTATATTGAGTAATGTTCAGCCAGTGCTGGTTCTGGAGAAACAAGTGCGAGGTCAGTCAACAATCATTACTGCCCTTAATTCTGACAAGGAGAGATTATCCGGAGACCTCCTTATTGCCAACCAAAACGTTGATGTTTTGAAGAGAGAAAACGAGGAGTTAAAGAAGAACCAGGAGGGTTGGGTCACAAAGGTAGCTGCCCTAGAAGATACTATCAAAGGCCTCCCAGAAAAGCAGTTCGGGTTGGAGAAAGATCTCACCTCTTCAAAAGAGAAGATGAGGGCCAAAGACCAAGTCATTCATACTTTGACCAATGACAAGATCGCACTCGAGGACTCGGTGTCCAAGACTACAGAGGAAAAAGTCGATCTGCTAAGGGAGCAAGAGGCAAAAATCCAGACCAAGATTGATGCTTATGCCAACAATGTGATAGATACTCAGGAAGAGATGTATGCCAAAGTGAAGTCAAACATGGTCTTGCTCTTTCACGAAAAGTTCCCGAAGAGGAATTTGGGAGATTTTTGGACTTATGTAGAGTACGAAGACCTTCCCTTCCACACTATGGCCGATGGAGATTTGCATGAATATTCTAGTGCTGACTCATCCGAGGAGGAAGAGAACACCGGGGAGAGTCCAAATGAGGAGAAAGATGACCTCAAGAAGAAGAAGACGAGTGAGGCTGAGCCGTCTTCAAAGGCTCAATCTTAAAATATCAACTATTTTTTTATCTTTTGTTTTGATTGAACTAAAGTTCTTGGAAGGCCAAGGCATTTTTGTAACTGTGATTGACAATTTAAAGTCCTTGGATGGCCAAAACACTTCGGTCGTTTTAATTAGTATGTTTATTTTGCACAATTCTTGCATTCTTTTATAGTTTTTCAATTCTGGTGGCTAATGTTTAAACAGCCCTTAGTTATTTCATAAACATCTTAAAGTGAGAGTGTTTAGATTCTCTGATGACAAATGTTTAAGTAGTCATCACACCTTTAATTTAATCCAGTCGGTGTTTAAAAAAAAATTTGACAAGAAACAAAGTAAGAACGCTCCGAATTTTTAAGAAGGCATCAAATTTTATAAAATACCCCGGACAACTCATTAAAACCTCCCCGCGCCACTAGGGTAGGAAAGAGTATGCCCCAAAATATTTACATAGTTTCTACTCCAGATACATCCGGAGGTGCTCGATATTCCAAGGGTGATTCAAAACCCTTCCATTCTTGTCTTCTAGCCAGTATGTCCCAAGTTTAAACCTTTCAATGACCATATAGGGTCCTTCCCAAGTTGGGGCTAGTTTGCCGAGCAGCTTCTTTTTAGTGTGTAAGAAGACTTTCCTTAACACCTTATCCTCCGACTGAAAATATCTTCTTTTAACTTTGGAAGCAAACCTTCTTCTCATCAAACCTTGATAGTGCACAGCTCTAAGGTGTGCCTTAACTCTTCTTTCCTCTATCAAATCAAGTTGACCTCGGATAGCCCCCTCGTTAGCGTGTTCAGAGAAGTTATGAACTCGAAATGAAGGGAGAGTTGCTTCTATGGGAGCTATGGCATCCATCCCATAGACCAAGGCAAAAGGTGACTCTTGTGTTGCAGCCCCAGGTGTAGTCCGGTAAGCCCACAAAACCTCTTGTAAATAACTAGGCCATTTTCCAGCAGCCCCTTCTAATTTTTTCTTCAAACCGGTTAGTATAGTTCTGTTAGCCACTTCAACCTGACCATTTGCTTGTGGGTGGAAAAGTGAAGATAAACAATGTTGTATACCTCTAGAGGCACATAAACTCTCCATTTCATTGTTGTCAAACTGTGGCCCATTGTCTGTTGTTATCTTCTGTGGAATTCCAAATCTGCAACAAATATTGGATATAATGAACTTTATGACAGCTTTTGATGTTGTACCTGCCAATGGGGCTGCTTCGATCCACTTCGAAAAATAATCAATAGCAAAAATTATTGTCTTGCGTCCTCCGGATGCCATAGGTAGAGGTCCCACCAAATCCAACCCCCATCGAGCAAACGGTATGGGCTCAGAAATTGACTCTAAAGGGATGGCTGAGATATGAATTTCATTGCTATATCTCTGGCATGGGTCACACCTCCTCACCAGCTCCTTAGCATCTTGTATTATAGAGGGCCAATAATAACCAGCCAATAAAACTCTCCTTGTTAGAGCCCCGAATCCACAGTGAGTTGACCCCTCACCATCATGTAATTCGGAGAGGACTACTTGAGATTCATCAGTCCCCAAACATCGTAAGAGGGGTTTACTGTAAGACTTCTTATAAAGAATATCTCTTAGTAAGATAAAACCACAAGCCTTGTACTTTACTTTTCTTGCTATTGACTTGTCCGGAGCCAAGATGCCATCGGAGAGATATTGAAGGAGAGGAAACCTCCAATCTTGGGGTTGTTTCATTTGTATATCGAAGCTTTCTTCCTCCTTACCCATATTGAGTTGAATGGAAGGGCACTCCAGCACATGGATCCAAGGGTATGATTCAGTATAGGCTATTGTTGCCAAGGAGTCTTCTAGTTCATTATTTTTTCGGGGTATGTGCTCATAAACAATATTCTTGAACTTAAGTGCCACATCTTTGAGAAGAAGTAAGTATTTTATTAGCTGCTCCTTTTTGGCTTCAGATTGACCTTGCACAGGATGGATAAGAAGCTGGGAATCACTCATCAACTTGACCCTTTTGGCTCCACAAATAAGAGCTAACTTTAAACCAGCTATATCAGCTTCATATTTGGACTCATTGTTAGAAGCCCTAAAAGCAAAACATATAGCTTGGTACATTTTGTCACCATACGGAGAGGTCAAGCATACCCCTGCACCACATCCCATAGTACTTGATCCACCATCCATCCGGACGACCCAGACCTTTTTATCTTTCATCTCAGTTGTTTGCTCTGTATCCCTATCTGAGTGGAATTCAACTAAGAAATCAGCCACAGCTTGGGCTTTGATTGCTGTTCGAGGAGCAAAATCAATATCGAAGTCCCCCAGTTCCACTGACCACTTAGTCATTCTACTCGAAATATCTGCCTTCTGTAGAACGTTTTTCAGTGGATAGGATGTCTGGACAATAATAGGATGAGCCTGAAAATAAGGCCTCATCTTCCTAGCAGCAATTACCAGGGATAGTACTAACTTTTCAAGCTTTAGATAGTGTTTTTCTGCATCTATCAAGCTCTTGCTGATATAATACACTGGACGGGGATAACTATCCACCTCTCTCACCAACACAACACTTATGGCACAACTGAAAACTGCCAAGTATATGAAAAGAGTCTCTCCGTCAACAGGTTTATATAAAGTCTTGGGGGATGACAGATGTTTTTTAATTTCATTAAAAGCCTCATCACATTGCGAAGTCCAGTCGAATCCCTTTGCACCTTTTAAAGTTTGAAAGAACGGCGCACATCTGTCCGAAGACCTTGAAATAAAACGATTTAACGCAGCCAACCTCCCGACCAATCTTTATACTTCTTTAACATTCCGAGGTGGCTCCATTTGGAATAAAGCATTAAGATGGTCTGGATCAGGCTGTATCCCTTGCTCACTTATTACGCACCCTAGGAATTTTCTGGACTGTACTCCGAACACACACTTTTCTGGATTTAGTTTCAAATTTACTTTTACTAAGTTGGTAAAAGTTTCTTGGAGATTCGCCAAGTGTAGCTCTTTGTCCACACTTTTAACCATCATGTCATCGATGTATACTTCCATATTTCTTCCAACTTCATCAGCAAAATCTTTGTTTACTAACCTCTGATAGGTAGCCCCATCAATGTTTAACCCAAATGGCATCACCTTGTAACAATGAAGGCCCCTATCAGTGACAAACGTAGTATGCTCCTGATCCTTCAGATCTACTTGAATCTGGTTATACCCGGAGAAGGCATCCATGAAAGATAGTAGCTTATTCCCAGATGTAGAATCCACCAGCTGATGAATCCGGGGGACAGGGTATAAATCCTTTGGGCAAGCCCTGTTGAGATATGTAAAATCTATACACATACGCCACTTGCCATTTTTCTTTTTCACCAAAACCGGATTGGCTGTCCATAAAGGATACTGAGACTCATTTATATGCCCCATTTTGGTAAGTTTGTCGACTTCTTGAACTATGACATCAGCCTTTTCCTTGGAAAAAGTTCTTCTTTTTTGTAACACGGGTGTTCTGTCTCTTCGGATGGATAGGTGGTGTGATATAATATCTGCTGGTACTCGGGTAACATCAGCATTGCACCAAGCAAAAACATGATGATAGTCTTTTAGGAACTTTAACATTTTTCCCTTCAGTTCGGATGCCATTTTGGACCCTATCTTAACATTTTTCCCTCTTCCAAAGAATGTATTTCGACTTCCTCAACTGGTATTAAAACTCCAGGGGTCTCTCTTGGGTCATCAATTTCACCCTCACCCCCAGAAATCCCCTCAAACTGCTATTCTTCATTGATACGAACTGCTCCCAATGTCCGAGGAGCCAGTGTTGTTGTATAACACTCTCTTGCAATCTTTTGGCTGCTCCGAACAACTCCCCCTAGTCCTTGCACATCATATTTCAAAGATTGGTGGACTGTTGAGGCCAGTGCATGCATCCTAGAGAGCCAAGACCTCCCTAGAATAACATTATAACAAATGGGACAATCCACTACGACAAACAGTATTCTAACCATCTTCTTAAAAGGGCCCTTGCCCAACAAAACTTCTTCTTCGAAGTCCCCGATCACATCTGCTGAGCTTCCAATGAAACCCACAATTGACCTGTTCGAACGCTGAATTACCGTAGGGTTTTTCATCTTTTTGTAGGAAGTTAAAAAGAGGATATTGGCTGAACTTCTAGTATCCACCAAAATTCATCTTACGTCATTGCCCCCAATGGATGCTCCTATGACAACAGCATCTTCATGAGGACCTGCTATATCCCTCAAGTCATCCTCATCGAGCACAATGAAGGGAAATGGAATCTGCGATTGAAGAAAGTCATGTCTCCCTCCAGTTGGGTAGCTAAAGTATGAACATGCCTCTTCCTCGAAGAAGCAGTGGGTGCTGTCATAGTATCCTCTCCGAAAATTGTGAGTGAA
This sequence comes from Limnanthes douglasii subsp. nivea, assembly GCA_036936605.1. Taxonomy (NCBI): domain Eukaryota; kingdom Viridiplantae; phylum Streptophyta; class Magnoliopsida; order Brassicales; family Limnanthaceae; genus Limnanthes; species Limnanthes douglasii. The sequence continues at coordinate 23,309,241 of JAUPFV010000001.1, read as the reverse complement.
TCAAAAAAGTTAATAAGCCCGGACACTGTTTTACAACGTTCCTCAATGGCACCCACTCTGTTTTGAGTTGGATCAAGGTCCAAGTACTCTGTCTCTACATCAAATATCTCGATTATCACCATAGCTCCCTCCGGAGCGAATGTGCTTGCATTGTTTGGACCAGGCCGATGAGCATTATCAGGCCTATTTCCTCCTCTTCTTTTAACATATGCTCCCAACTTTCCTCTTTCAGTCAGATTTTGGACTTCTTGCTTTAAAGAAATACAATCCTCAGTGGTATGGCCAGTATCATTATGGTACTGACATAAGGAATTGTTACGATGCTCCCTAGGAGATTGTAGTGCAGCTGGCCTTCTATAGTGTACCTCTTCCTTTGTTTTATCATAAATGGTGGCTACACTTTCTTTTAACTCAGTAAACCACTCCGGTTGAACCCAAGGCCCCCTCTTATTTCTAGATTGCTGACTCTGGGCAGGCACAACTGGCTGAGACTGAGCTTTAGCTCTGTTATGACCCTGCCCGGCCTCCCTTGCCTTGTTCCCGGACTGATTTTGGTTGGGGTTTGGTGCAACCGGGGTAGACCTCACCTGCCTGTGCACCCTAGTTTTCTTTGTTTCATCCACGTTAATTTGCTTTCCAACCTGATTCAGTAAACCTCCCCATGTCATGGCTTTTTTTCTGGTCACTGAATCAGCCAAATTTCCAGGGTTTAAGCCCTGCCTCAGAGAGGCTATTGCTACTTGCTCGAAGCAATCAGCCAACCCATTTTTGGTATTTAAAAAGCGACTTATATATTACTTCAGAGATTCATTCGGTTCTTGGCACAATGGATAATTGTATCTTCATTGCCCTTCACCTCCTTACTTCCAACAAACTGCCTCTGGAAGGCCACCCAAAAGGTATCAAAATTTCTAATGCACCCCTGTGGTAAACTGTTTATACCACTTCAGGGTACTCCCTGTAAAAGACTGGGAGAATGCTCTACAAAGCAACTTATCGTCATCATTGAAGTTCATCATGAAATTTTTGAATTGTTCCAAATGATTGTCACTGTCATCGTATTTTTCCATCTTCGTGCTATCGAACCTATTGGGGAGGTTCCCGACAGGATCTTGGAAGACAATGGAGATTGTCTCCAATTCTGGCCGCGACTGAAAACGGTATCCTCGGTAGGAGTTGCAAAGATACCTGGCTCATCATGGAAGGCAAAAGGATCCACTAGCATCCGGTCTATGTGTCTCCGGCTATGAGATGATCCTTTTCCTATATGCCTCTTTAACTTTCCATGCCTATCCTTTTTTCTTGAATACTTCTTCACCAACTTTTGTTTCTTTTTAGATCGGCCCTCATCACTGCTGGAGGTCAAGGATTCTTCAATTCCATCTTCGTCCGAGGAGCTACTGGAAGATCCTGAGTCTGAATGAGAGCTCTCCACTGGCTTGGACCGGTGAGACTTTTTGGAGCTAGCATGAGTCTTCTTCGCACTCACATGGGTCTTCGAAGGCTCATGCTCTCTATGGTTGTCAGTATGATGAGCAACAGATGCCTTTGACTTCTCTTTTATGCCCATCTTTTCCTTCTCCGCCCTCAGAGCTTCTATTTTGCCCTTTAATCTATCACGCTCCTCGATGGTATATTCATCATTTTCCCCCACCACTTCAAGCAAAGCTGGTGGTACTTCCGGTACGTCCGGATTCATTCGGACTGATTTTGCTGATGGTTTTGAATGCTAGATTCAGGCACCGTCGTATCTCCCACTGTGGTCGCCAATTTGGTGTGGTTTATTTTTGTCTGAGGGTAAGTTTGTAACTTTTTTCTAGAGTTTTTTGGAATTTTGAGAGTATTTAATGTTTGGGTAGAATGTAGAGGGAGAATTGAGTTGCTTGGTTGTATTTAATTTTCATTACCCTCATTTAATATTGGTGGTTGGGTATTTATAGCCTCACATTTGGGCCTTATGGGCTTTCGGGTCGTGTTTAATAGATTCAGGTCAAGTTTAAAGACCCATTAGTTCTAAGTAAGTAAATAGACAGCTTAGTCAAAAAGTGATTAGTGTTTTAAGTACTTTAGTTCTGTTCGGATAGTTCAATGGATGATGGTGTCTGAACTGCCCATGTCCGGTAAGGTGGACATTGTCTGAATTGACCCTGTCCGGTTCCCATAAAAGGTGGTGACAGAATCCGGACTCATCAACTACTCTGGTTTAGAATCCAAATATTTACATCTTCCCCATCTTGTGGTAGAAGTAACCATCTGATGATGTCTCAAATTTTGAGTAAGTGCGGTTGGTGGGATCTTTTAATCAATCAAACTGAGTTAGCTCATCTCCAATTGCAATCAGAGATGATATATGAAACTTTGGTATTGTTCTGCATTCTGGTTGAATGGATAATATTTTGACCATAACGGTCCACAAGAGAGTTGTTAAACAACCACAAGTCGAACCACAGTGAGGTGGATGTGCCATCCCCATTTTAGATTTTGAAGAGATATGAAGTTGTGGTTCTTAAGTTGAGGATTTTCCTCCAACCCCAACTAAGATTTATTCATACTAGGAGATTCCAAAGGAATTTTCCTTTTACTTTTTTTATTAGTACTCATTTACTCCGTAATGAGTTGAAATTTCCACTCAAAATGGTCTAGTAGTGCTTAAGGGTGGTCGCCTAATTCCAGCTTTTAAAGTCAAGAATCATAAGGCCGCTTTGAGGACAAAGAAATTTTAGACCATATGAATATGGAGCCAATGATATTCAGCTCTGAGCTAGACTATAAGAATCAAAGAAAGAGTTAGATTAACTCTTTGAGGATTCAAACCAGGAGGATAAAGACAGAAGACCAATAGGCTTGGTCGGTGAAGAGAATGGGTGTGATAAGCTATAATTTGTCGACATATGATATGTATTTGGAGATCCAAGAATTAATGCGACCCATGGTCTTGTGGAATAATTGTCTGCAGTCATTATAAGTTAGACGCGTAGTTATGAGGGGAACTCCCAAGTATTGTACCAGGAGAGAGTCTTCTTCAAAACCAAGGGAGGTAATGATTGATTAACGGGTAAGGTATGAAACACTATATATATGTAGATTTTGGATAAATTGAGACTGGGGCTGGAGAGGGAAGCAAATTTTTCAAGGTATTGTTTGATTAAATTTATTGACGTAGGATTACCATGATAGGAGATCATTAAATCGTCTGCAAAGCAGAGATTGATGATTTTTAGCTTTTGGTATTTCTAATGAAAGCTAAAGTCGGGGTTTTGATTTTTTATTTAAGGATACTAGTGACGACTTGCATGATTCAGACAAAAGAAATGGTGAGAAAGGTTCATCATGTACGTGTCATCTTTTCTCTTTGAAGGATCCAAATATATTGTCATTGATATTGATCGAATAAGTTGCGGTGGATAAGCATTGCATAATCCACATAATTATTTGGTTTGTAAATTCTATAATATAAATTATATCTACAAGGAGACATCATCAAATATTTTCGAAGGCCTTCATTAGATCAATTTTCATGACAACACGTGAGATTTTTTTGGTCGGTGTGGTACTCATGGAGTAATTCCTAGGATAAGAGGATATTATTTGAGATATTACGATCTTGAATGAAAGCTGACTGCGAGGTATCAATGGGGTGGAGGAGGGATCCATTTGTTCTTTTGGAAATTTTGAAATGACCTTGTAAATGACATTAGTTATAGGTCTGAAGTCTAAGGGGGAGGTTGGTCTGTCCCTTTTTGGAATGAGAGCTATAAGAGTATTGTTACAGTTATGGTCCATCTTGTTAAAAGGAAAAAGTGGTACACCACTGTGATGAGATCAGGGCCGATCGTATCTCATGAGGTTTTAAAGAAACCTGCATTAAACCGATCAGGACCATGAGCTTTGTTTTGTCAATGCTGAAAAATATAGATCTTCTCAAAAGTAACATGGCTTTGTTATGTGGTTCATATATGTAGTAATCTTACATCCACGGTAATAGATCTAATTTTATAAATGAAACAATTACAAATAGGCAAAAACAAAAAGTACAAACAAGCATGATGTGCAAAACTTCTCAAAACACAGTACAAGTTTTCAAAGGTATATTTCAGCTATTAGTATTTCTCCGACTGTCTTCTTAGAGTTTATCTCTTTATAATTCATTAATTCTAAAATCACACAATTCATTTGGTGTTTTCTCTCATTAACACTCGTTTCTCTCTAAAAGCTCTGCTATTAGAAAAGACACACAAATATACAAACGGTACTCTAATATATATGATATTCAATTAGGTGTATGTTGGCAGAAACATACATCATATTCACAATAGCAAACCAAGGATGTTACAACCAATTTGTACCAATATCTAGATCAACGATTATTTATACCAAAATCTAGAATAAAGATTGTGATCAAAGATTGTTATAACAAACCAATACATCTAGATAAATGATTATGGTCAAATAGCAATCTAGATCAACGATTATTTACACCAATATCTAGATTAACGATTGTGATCAAAGATTGTTATAACAAACCAATACATCTAGATAAATAATTATGATCAAATAGCAGCTTAGTCACTTATAACAAACTTGTATCACATTGACACATTGGCTATCATAAATTAAATACAAAAGAATAAATAAAATCCAGATTTTCTAGAAAACACGTGAAGCTATAAAATACCTAAATTCGAATTCCATTCAGAAACCGAATCACTTTTCAAAACTTAGATTCCTTATTGTCGAACCTCAACCAAAACTAAGGTTAAAATTAGTGGACAAAACCTTTTTGTCAGAACACTTTTATAATAACCGAAATATTTAGACGATGCTAAACTCGTATCAAAACTACGATTTTTGTTACTTTGAACATTCATCAAACCGTTATTAAAAATAAAAATTTAAAATTTAGATATCTATTTTTGAGTATTTGGTTTGTTGAGAAATTAAAAATAATATTTTTAAATTTTATTTCAAAATATTAAAGAGCTTTTGTTTTTAGATTTAAAAAATTCGTATATATATATATATATATATATATGTGTGATATGATGCCTCTATTATATGTTTGTCTGCGATTATTAAAATTATTGAAAGTCCAGTTTCCAATCAAATTTAGGATTAGTAAGTCGAATAAATACAGGTACCACCAATTTAGTTAATGAAACTCAAAATTTATTAAAAGACAAGTTTGAACGCACAGTATTTAAATAGAAACTATAGCATAAATTTACTTAAAATACATAAACTAAAGCTAAAATTTATTTATAGTATTTTCGTTACATATTGCCGAGACAATTTAGAAGTACTCGAAATCTCAACTTCGACTTTGAACACTCGTCTTATAAAATCATACTATTATTAATATTCCATAGCTTAAGCTACTCACAAGTGTCAACTTTCAGGTATATCCAATTCCTGTATAGGTTAATTAGCTCGCACGTGACTCAATCATCTTTAGGTTACCTTTAATTACTTTTTTTATTAACCCTATTTGCTTGCATTGACATGATGTAATTTTTACATCATTTACACTTGTGAGTTTTTATTAGGCAATTAGATGTATTTTTTTCTCTTTTGTTACCTATTAAACCTAGAAATCAAAACACGTCTTCAATCAAAAACCAGTCTCCCGATATCACCTCTAATTTTTTCGAATTCGATTTGAAATTCATTGTTTTATCTCTTTCTAAAAATGTTTTTATTTGTTGGTTCGACCTCCACCGAAACACGACATCTATTTAATGATATTTAAAATTCAGATGAATGTATAAGTAAGCAATTAGGTACATGTTGTAGGATGGTTTATGTTTAGTTTGGTAGTCTTGAAAACTATAAATAGACTGTTAATCAAGGGTGTTCGTGAAATATACATTCGTAATGTTAGTCTCGGTAAACTATGGGTTTGGAGTATGAAAAGCTCTCACCTTTTGCATTTGATATGTTATATTTTATATATTTGGTTCGAATGTATTGTCGTGTCATATTATTTGCTATTTTGAGTGTTCACTTTCGGGTTTATTCAGTACAAAGGTGAGATATCACCACGTCTCACATTTTCAACGTTTGTCATGGTCTCATATCGCATTGTTTTGTATGGTTTAAAGTGTGTTTCCGTCTTGTATCACATTACCACATGTTCTTCTTCTTTTTCACATGTATCACATCTTTACATCTTTACACATGTGTTTGTGCATATAATATTTATTTTAAGTATTTTTCGCATGTCTTCACTTTCCATTAAGTTTGATATCGCATTGTTCTTATAGCTGGTCCCGCCATATTTTTTATATAGAGTCTCACATATTTCTTCAACTAGTCTGTTTTTTTTTGTTATATCTGGTCTCGCCTCTTTCTTAAAACTGATCTCGCATTTTATTGCAGGTAAAAATGGTTGCTAAAGCGTTCCATTTCCGATCCGACCTAGTCATCATATTAAATTTGATGTAAAATAAGACATCATTAAGGATGAACACATTGGAGTTGTTAAGAAAACCCCATTCTTATACAATATTTAAGGTTTCATATGTTCTCCTGAATGAGATCTACTAATAAAAAACATTATCAAATAATAACTAAGATCACAAATAAATACTCGATCGAAGAAGACGTTTTCCTTTTGGGATCCAAATGTGTTAAACTCACTACCAAGATGCGAATGTTGTTTTTGGAATAAAGCACGATGAGGAGAAAATACCTTTAAACTTCAAAGGTGGTTTCAAACTTAAATACACCGATTGTAAAAAAACAGATTCGTGGATCATCAAAACATACTTTCTTTATGAAAATTCAAGAAAAATGGAGAAAAGTAAATTGATTACAATATCAAATAATTTGATAAAGGTATAATGTCATCATTGATCTCGCATTATAAGTGATATCAGTATCACATAATTTATAGTGTTTTGTTCAAGTCTCGCATTTTCTAGTTTCTAGTAGTCTCGCCTCGATTTTTTAATGTGTTCAAGTCTCACATGTATTTGATACTTATTTTTTATTTTTGTGTTATGTTTTACTAGATGGAATATATAAATCCATTGAGGTAGGGGGATTAACGTGTAAATGATGTAATTATTTTATTGATCCTATTTTTGTGTTATACATAATTCTATTTAGTATAAGAGGATGTACTTGGGTACAACAATGATCTTTTATGTCAAAGACCTTGAAAAGAATTAACAATTATGATTGTTTCCGGATAAAAATGTGAAGCTTCTTGGGTCAATTTAAACATGTGTATCCTCCAAACCTAAATAAAATGAGTGGATGTGTTGCACTTTTAATGGTTGGTATCTAAAGCTATAATTAAACAAGAAATAATAACTGTAATGATGTTGATATATTTTTTTCATGCAACCATTAATCATGATGCACACAACCATTACGCAAGGAAAAGTAATGTCAGACACGATGCCAAGATACTAAAATGGTGGGGGTTGTAATCAAAATTAGCACACTTAAATCTGATTAACAAAATGAAACAACTTAGAGATGACGAGGTATCACATATTTTAGTTGCAGTATAATAACATTTAGTATTAGGTCAATTAGTCTCGCATGTTTAGTTGCAATAGCATCACATGTTTAGTCGCAGTAGAATCATGTTTAGTTGTAGTAAAATCGCATATTTAATTGCAGTAGTCTTGCATGTTTAGTTGTAGTAGTCTCACATGTTTTAGCTGCAGTAGAATCACATGTTGTATTGAACTAGTCACACATGTTTCATTAGAAGTAGTTTGTCGTGTAATATTATGCTACAGTCTCACATTATTTACAATTTGTTTTCCATTTTATAATTTTTGGAGGGTAAATAAACCCTAATAGAAATGTAAATAATTCCATTGTTGGGCATGATCTGATAGATGATCCATTAGGGAGCCTATATCCTGTACCATAACCTAAACCAAAAATAAAGGCCATGAATTCAAGAGAACCACCAACCAGAACAACAACTACAACCCCAACCATAATCAGAACAACCCTAATACACCAATCCATAACCAGAGAAACACCAATCAAATGACCTCTAACACAAACCAAGGGTTTGAGATATGACTTTGATGTTGATTGCAGCTAGGTGAATTTATCAACCAAAAAATAAAAACTCCAACCTCCTCCAAGAACACTACAACCACCTCTAAGAACACTGTCATCACATTGAAGAAAAATAGAACCACATCCAAATGAAAAGTATGAGCATCTACAAGAGGATTTCTCTTTTACATCTCTACCCAGAACGTAAAAGACGTAACAATACGTACATGTGGTCTACTGAGTTCCACCACATCGAGCATTCACTTGAAAAAGAAAGGAAAATTGTAAGTATATATATATATATATATATCTTCGAATCTCGCATTTTCAATCAATAATAATATCTACATGTCTTACATGTTATATATTTTTTATTTATTGTGATCTCATACATCTCATGTTTTGTTTTTATTGTCTCGAATCTTTATATATCTTGTTACCATCTATAAATATCTCGCATTTTTGTTGCAAGTCGAAGAAAAAGACAAATTGATAGCCAAGTTACGACAAAAACTAGAATTTCAAGAGTTTGATAGAATATAATCTCTACCTCTCTGTGATCTGAAACCAAATGAATCGGTACCATCACAAGTAGTCAACAAAGAAATCCACCAGTACCACAAGAACATCAACCAAAATACCTAATTTCACAAGAACTCCCACTAGTTCCACCAGTCAACTGACTAGCCCAAGTGAAGCCACTGGTCTCACATGTCAACCAACCAGACCAATTAAACCACCCTGTTTCACCAGAACAACAACAGAAAAACCAACTTTAACTAGAACAAGAAAAACACACTATATAAAAAAGGGACACCCATGAACCACTAGTAAGTATATAAGTGTCTCATATTTTATGTGTGTTAATTACATTGTATTAGTCTCGCATGAATTTATAACATGTCTCACGTTGGGCAGTATTACAAGTCTTATATTTTTTATAATTGGTCTTTTTAAATTTTTAACGCAAGTCTCGCATCATAATATTATTTTAGAATCCTATATTTCATCCTTCATATATCTTATACAAGTCCCCAATTAGAAATTGTATGGTCTTGTATATATTTATTATTTTATTTACTTCAACCTTATTTACACTAACCAGAACTAAAACCAGCCAGCCTACATCCAAAAGAACCTCAACACAGACACCCTAAACGACCAACACCACTAAATTGCAACATGGAAGCATCAATGTCATTATTAGCTAATAGAAAATCCAATTAAACATATTAGAATAAGAAAAATATATCAAAATGATAGGGCCTACATAGTCCTATTATAATGAGATTGATAAGATTGAGGCTGATGCTGCCCTCGCGCAGACTTGGGATGTTATATTGGAGGAGATGAAGATTATTATTTTCAAAGATACTACAATTGTTGTTGTCATAAATACTATTACTAAAGTTGTTATAAAGGAGATATAGACAAAATCAATGGTACAAGTTCATGAAATTGTAAGTGGATCTTAATTAGATCAATATTCAACTTTTAATATATTGTATTTTACCTTGTCATATACTTTAGGTTTCTAAAACATTAGATTGACATATATTGTAAGGTTGTAAATGACTAGATTTTATGTTATTTTAATATTTCTCGCTTGTTTATTTTACTTGGTCTCACCTGTATTGTTTTCTTAGTTGGATCGCATATTTGTTTAAAATATATTCAAGTCTTGCATATATCTTTCATGTATAACATGTATCATATAGATCTTAATGAGGCATGTTGAGGTCTTGTATCTTCTATTTATATATCAGGGTTGTCAACAAGTCTCACAACAATCTTACATATATATTTGGCCTCGCATCAATCTGGTATTACATCGATTCGTCTCGCATAGATCTCATTGAGAAGTATCATGTCTTGTATATTTTAATGTATAACGTGTCTCGTATCAATCCTGCATGTATATATGGTCTCACATATTTATATCATGGATACTTGGTCTCACCTATTGTTTTAATAGATGTCTCACATCTTACTTGACACATTGTCTCACATCTTTTAGACAAGTAAAGCACAAGTGCAAGAAGGCGATGAATGGTCTAAATGACTAGTTTTGGAAGAAATATAATATGATTTACAAGAGGAGGAGGTGAATTTCCCTGATTGGGAAATTAATACATTAATAAAGCAAATTGTTGACGTCCATGAATACCATAAATTGTAGAAGATACAAAAGGCACAAAAACAGGAAGATCTAAAACTATTGTATTTACCAACATCATATTGAAGCTATCAAATGAATGTCTGTGTAAGTGATATAATGGAGCTAGCTAATGAACGCAACCTAGACTTTAAGTTAAAATATAGAATGTCTTATATGTTTTTAATATAAGTCTCGCTTATTTGATAATACAAGTCTCGCATTAATTTTCATTTGGTAGATTATTAACATTTAAATTTATAGCATGCTTAAAGAAAACAAGGTATCTATCAATAAACAAAACATGTTTGTAATCATTTGTCTTAACACAGTGTTCACTGGCCTAGAAGGAAGATCTAATAACAATGGTTGATAATGTATTCCTCAATATGCCAAGAGACATGTATTATGCGTTGGTTCCAATATGTACTATATTGAATGATATAATGAACCATTCGACATTGCTAATTATTTAGATTGAAACGCGAATAACAAGAAACTATAAACCATTGTTGCCTGCCAGTAAATACACACCAGATTAAGCAAGAAAAACTTATGAACCACTGGTAAGTATTACAAGTCTTGAATTATAATATTGCTTTAGTCTCGCATGTTTCATCTATTTTCAAAATCCATACCCGATTCTTAACTTGTACAAGTCTCGTGTATTTATTTTCTACTGGTCTCACATATAACCTTTTTACTAGTCTCGTGTCTTACTTGTAATTGGTATTGCCTCTTATTAACTGATGATGTACCTGATGAAAAAAAAGCATACCACCCTTAAAAGAATGTAGTGCAAACACAAAAAGATATCCTACAACAAAAATCATAAAATTCTACTACAACGTTTTTGTTTGCGAATAGGCCAATGATATTATCGAGAATGGGTTTGTTCCTAAGTATTACTTTGAAGATATTTGTTCGTTGACAAAAATATTAAAGTTTTATCATTTCCTTAATGATGACCACACAAACGTTCATTTGAAGATCTCTTGATGGAGTATTTTGCGATGTTTCCTATTTTTTTATAAACAAAAGCCTTTTGTAAATAGTATATTTTGTAAGTGAACAAACATAATTTTGTTTGTAAACTACTGTAAGTTCTAGTCTCGCGTAGTTTAATTGTAGTACTCTCGCGTGTAATATTAGTAGTACTCTATTGTATATTCCTTGCATGCTTACATCTTATTTTTCTCTATCTTGCATGTTGTAATTAAAATAGTCTCGCATGGTTTTGGTGCAATGGGTTACTTAATTATTTTATTCACATCTCACATGTTGAAATTACAATAGTCTCACATTTTATTTTCTTAAGTCATAACCATTTTTAAAGTAAAAATGCAATAGTCTCGCGTGTAATTAGTATATATTACCATATTCCTACCAATTTTTTTCATATCAATATTTAAAATTGTTAGTAATTTTCACTGGCTATTTATTGTTTGACTTAAAAAAAGTAGATAAATCATGATTATTAAAGAAATAACTACAAACGGCTATCAAGCATGATACGTTTTATAACTTCTCACGTGGTTCTAAACTTGTTTGCCTAGAAATTAAGTTTATAACTTCAAAAGGCTTACAAACAGAAAAAAACTACTTTGAAAAATTTTATAATTTAAAAATGGCTTATCTCATGGATGTCTCATTTGATAATGAGTTTAGCTACTCAATTTATGCTGACTTATCATCACTTGAGTGGTCACCGAAACAACACCATCTGTGAAAAATGACAACAACTATGAATACTTCTCATATTATTCTGATGATGAGACTGCCTCTTTGGGTTCTGAAGATTATTCTCCATAATCTCTTTCATATTCTAGAGATGAAGACGAACCAAATGATTCACCTTGAAATTCTCGTGGAACTAAAAATAGGAAATTAGTGCACTATAGAAGGAAGAAGAAGAATACGACGAGGAAAAAATAGACAATAAAGATGAATCAGAAGAAGAGTCTAACGAAGAAAACTTCTCTTTTAATATTTGAAAGTTTATTTTTAGTTTTTTTAATATTTTTATTGTTAACTCGCACGTTTTCCAATTCGACTAAAGTTTATTTGTACTTTTAGAGTTAAAATTATGAATTCATGTTGTTTTCCAGTTCGAAAGGGAAAATATCAGAACGTATCACATCTTTATTTTCCAATCATTTATCTCGTCTCGTATTGATTTGCATTTACCTTATTTTTTGTCTCGCACAATTCAAATATTAAAGGTTTTTTCAGTAATCTCCTTGTGTTTGTTCAAGTCACGCATGTCTTTATAGATAGATAAACTTGCATGTTTCCATACTCTAAAGATAGACTCGCATCTCTCAAAATGTCAAAGATAGTCTAGCTATAATAATAAATAAGGTATCGCTTTGAATAAATAATACTAAGCCTAGTCACATACTTTTTAAAGTTAAGCCCGGTCTCGCATCTAATTAGAGTAATAAACACTTTATAGCAGTGAAAAATTACATTATTCCAAAATTCTTACAATAAAATCTCAAAATTAAAACTACAAAATATATAAAAAAACAAATCTAAAACATTTAAGACAACTCTTTTTATTAAGCCCTAACTTTGAACAACAACGACACTTCATCTGTCGGACTATTATTTCTTCCATCGACGGAATACGATTCGTCTTAGACCTTCCAGCTTATCTTTTTACGTTAGGAGGCAGAATCTCTAGCGATTCATAAGAGATTGATTCTTTACCAAAATAGTTAAAGCATATATGCTAAAAGAGTTACTAGCCTCTAATTGGTGATAGTAAAAAATAGATTTATTAATGTCATAGGATCTTGGCGAGTCAAATGTATTGTAGCAAAAGCATGAGAACACAGAAAAAAAATCTTGTTGCTAAGAACCACAAGAAAAATTAGAATCTAGTAATTAAAAACCATAACATGTTCACAAAAAACTTCATATATGGTTGTCAAATACTTATAAACTAGCCAAGAACGAGCTGTTTCAACATTGAGTTTTAACTTCTTTTCATACTCATGACATAATTTACTACTCCAACTTAGCCCCTCCGCATAACATCGTTAAATTTGAGTCATAAGTATGACTATAATCTTCTCAATTAGTTAAAAACTAGGTATACTATATAGATCTTTAATCTGATGATTTAAAGATCGGCCTAAGAATATGTTATAATACCATAGTGTTTTCCTTTAACAAATATTTGGCATATTTTGTCCTGAGGCAAATTATCCATAAAGTTTATAACTCTCTGACCTCATTCACTAATAAACAGTTCAAGTCTTTCATTAAATATGCCAACCGTTAGAGCATAAACACATTATTTAAACCAACAAATCATCTTAGACTTAAAATTTAGATATGAACGAATAAGAGCATACCTCAAATTCCAAATAAGATAGAAAATGCACTATGCATGATAACAGTTTGGATGCAATACATAAATAACATTAATGATACCTAAATGATGATCCAAAATAAATGTGATTTGACGTTTCACCAAATGAGGTTTCAAATTCTCTCTATAAATCAAAGCTAATTGTGAGCATCTTCACAACCAACAATAGTAAAGGTAATAGAAAAATATCTTTTATATGTCTCACAAAAAATATTTGGTCACCACTCACATGATTGGTATAACATATCTTACATGTTGGTAAAGTAGATTTATTATATAATGGTCTCGAATGAATCAATGCTGAGATGTTAAAGTCTCGTTTCTTTGTGTGCATAATATGTTGGTCTCACTGATGTTGAGATACCAAAGTCTCGCATCTTGTGTATATTATATTCTGGTATCGCTTACATTCTATATGAAACTTAACTAGTATCGTATGAAATGCAAGCAAAATCGTCTAATCTCGCATCTTCGGAAACACATAATATAAGAATCAGAATCGCATAAATGAAAAACTAAAAAATGACACTTACCATTGTCACGATTTTTTTATGATATAAAGAAATATTTCTCTATGCTTGCTGGTAAAACATTGTTGTATATTTTAGTCTCATCCTTATATTTTAATGGTTATACGGTAAAATTATAATATATTTAATGGATGAATCTCATATATTATGTAATACACATGTTATTCATCCCTATATTTTAGGATCCTAAAACCCTAGAAATAAGGATGTAACCTTTTGGATATAACCTTTTATTGAAATTGTGAACAATAATTTAAAATGATAATCAATAAACAATTATACATTCTATTACTTATAAATTATTTAGACTTAGTAATAATTGGATTTATCTTTAACGAAATAATCTTTAATCACACCTCATAGGATATAAAATATATTATTCATTCTATTACTTAACATAAAAAAATTCCAACCACATTACCTGTTAAAAATATTTATCACTTATTTATTTATGTTTTTTTTAATTTTAAAATATAAGATCCAAATTCTCTCACAAATAAAGAGATTAAGAAATCGTAAACCTAACTGGAAAGATAAATAGATAAAAAAACACAACTACATATAATGTATACACGATCACGAAAGTGTTTATTTTGTATTCTTTACAATTCATTAATCTAAAAGAATTCATTATGCCACTTAGATGTTTGAACGATACAAATATTTTACTAGTCAATTTTTGAAATTACATGTTTATGTTCTTTTTTACATTATAAAACTTTATGATCAAAATTAATAAAAAATTAGCCATGTATTTTATTCATTAACTAGCATCTGAAATTTGGTTCAAGACTATTTACTCAAATGAGAAGTATAATATAGAGCTAAAAAGTTAATTTTTTTGTATATTGTAAAATTAATTTTTATTATTATCTATATTTATTAATGATTTTTTATCTTAATTTTAAGTTTCAGTCTTTATTTTGAAATTAAAAAACGATTCATAAATTTATTTAAACTTTAATTATTTAAAAAAAATGATAATGAGAAAATATACTATAATAATAAATTGATATGAACTAATGTATTTAATAAATATATATTCTTAAGCTATATGAGATGTATATTTATATATTTTGAATATTATTTAAATATATCAAAAGTCCCCTTAGCATTTTGACCCCGTAATCCAATTAAATATAATTTACTTTTGAAATTTAACCAAACCGATATCAAATATTGGTGTATATAAAATAAATTTGAACTATCCCTAAGGGGGTAGCCGAGTTGGTTGAGTATGGCATTCTTATGAACAAAAGGTCATGAGTTCGAGTCCCTCTACATACGCTTTCTCGGCTGAGTCTGTCACCTTGTGTGGTTTACCTTCTGGCGTTGGTTTGCAGGCTATCGCGTCAGACTGAGGGTTTACCCTGTGCGCACTCATTGCACTCTGAGTAGCGGCTGCGGGTTCCCTCCGAAAAAAAGGTTCCCTCCGAAAAAAAATAAAAAAAAATAAAAAATAAATAAATTTGAACTAACAGTTTTTATATATATATATATATATATATATATATATAAAAGTAACTTCTCAATTATCATTCTAACTTCAATTTTATTTATATATAACTATCTGAAAATTGATATAATACGGTTAAACACTACTAATAATGATCCAAACACTAAATTTATGTACAGATAACCATACAAGATTTGATAAAGTATGGATAACAATAGTTCTTTTGAATTAAAAGTACAGATAGCCACGTGGTAATGTGAAACATTTCTAACTTTTTTTTCTTATGTTTTTTTTTTAAATATAAAATTTTCAAATGACTCCAAAAAATCCGAAAATATTATTGATTTTCTATTAAGACTGAGAAAACTAGATCCATGAATGATATTTTTTTTAGCTGCATAATTACGTGTAATATGGTTGCGAAATAAGTTTGAAAAAAATCAACTGTGTTTCAGTTACGTAATTACATATAATTTGGTTGTTAAAAAATAATTTTGTTTAAATTGCGTAAATAAAAGTTTGGTTGCTAAATGAGTCTAATTATGTGAAAAAACAAAATACAAATTTATTTTGTGACAATAAATGTTAAATGAGTCCAAAACAACTAATTTTAACTTTTTGGTAGTTACAAATATATGCATTTTTGTGTTGATTTTTTTTTGTAAAAAATGAAATGTGACGTGTAATTTGGTTGCGAAAAAACAATTATGTCCAGTTGCAGAACTAGAAAATGAATGGCGCAAATAAGAAAAAAATAGTTCCGGAAATAAGATTTTAATTACGAAATAAGTATGAAAAAACAACTGTGTTCTATTTGCAGAACTAAAAATAATTTGGTTGCTAAAAATAGATGTGAACCACTTACGTAATTACATGCAATTTGGTTGCGATTTTTTTTTATTTATAAAATTATCATTTATGGATTCGTTTTGTACGCTTTTAAAATTTAAAAATATAAATATGTGTTTTTAAAATTTGTTTTGAAATTAAAATTTTAAAAATATAAAAAATTTAAAATAAAAAATAACTAACCATTAAAAGCAATATCATCTATGTGGTTTTTAGTACACTTCAACATCTAAAATGATTCCCAATGATTTTAATTCTTTTTCGAATATTTACCATTACTCTCCAGCATAAATAGTAAGTTATATTAATTTTTCTTTAAGTGAAAGGTAAGATACCTCAAACCTCACTTAAACCAGCCTATACAAATATGCATGAGATATATAATATAGTACATGAATTGAAAAGACAAATTTTTATTGACAAAGAGTCAAGACTCTTGGATAGTTATAGAAGCTCAAAGAGAAAGTTTTCAAAAAGAAAAAAATAATAATAAAGAAAAGATAATGAAAGAAAAGTAACATGGCCTTGCTTCAAAACAAGGATGACATATACAAAATGTACTTTTTATTTTTAGCTTCATCTTCAAATCACTCCCTTTAAAAAGACACTCACTCTTCCTTAACCTCTCACTCACTCTACAACCACACAAACCCTTTCCCTCTCTCTCTCTCTCTTTCTCTTCTTCCTACTTATAAACAAAAAAACCCTACTTCACATAAATATCAAAACTTTTTCCAAACCTACCACTAAAATGTCAGCCTTTGAAGCATATGAACAAGGGCAGGCTCAAATGGGTTTTGCTCTTATCCAACAAAACAACAACACAAACCCTAATAACCACACCGGCCGAGGCCGAAGAAAACAGCAAGAGCCAGGTAGGTTTCTTGGTGTTAGAAGAAGGCCATGGGGTAGATATGCAGCTGAAATTAGAGACCCAACAACTAAAGAAAGACACTGGCTTGGCACTTTTGATACTGCTCATGAAGCTGCTCTAGCTTATGATAGAGCTGCTCTATCAATGAAAGGAACACAAGCAAGAACTAACTTTATTTATACTTCTACTCCTACTAACTTCCACTCTCTTCTCTCTCCTTTCACTGTCCAAACCATCTTACCACCACCACCACCACCACCACCTCATCCTTCGCAGTTTCTCACCACCACTAATGAGCTGAAAAAGACTCAAACTTTAGAGCCTGATCACAAACTAAACAACCAGTCAAGTAACTTTACTTGTGTTGAAAGTTACCCAAATGGCTTATCATCATCATCATCATCATCAAAGGATACACAAAGTTACTTTTTCTCTCTAACTGATGAGAATGAATCTAACTCAGGTTACTTAGACTGCATTGTTCCTGGTAACTGCTTAAAACCCTCCTCGTCATCTACTAGGTCTAGTACTAGTAGTACTAGTACAAGCTTCTATAACATCCCAACCGAAAAAGACTCAAACTTTGGTGTGTATGATCAAGAACTTCCTTTAAATGTTAACAACTATAACAACACAGGTTTCGAGTTTGATCAGCAAAGTGGGTTTTGGACTAGTGGTTATGATAATCATCATCAAGATCAGCAAGTAGAAAGATTCTGGGAGTTGGATAGTAGCGAGATCTCTGCAATGATTAACAATCCATTAATGGTGGAAGATGGATGCATGGGAGCTTTATATCCGGTTCTTGATCAAAACCCTAATTATGGACTTGCTACTTCTTCAGATATGTCGGTGGGTGCTACTTTTGGTGATGTGCTGGATTTAGGGTATTCACTGTTTTAGAATGTTTGTTTCTTTTTATTAAAAAAAAGTAGGTTCTTTTAAAGTGTGTGTTCTGTTTTTTTTTTCTTTTTCTGTTGGGGTGATTTGTAGTGTAGGTAGTTAAGAAATGTACCAGATTTGAGGGAGGACATAGACGTGGGTGTCTTGTCTTTTTAAGACTGTTTATGTATGATTCTAGTAGATTGAGCAAAGAAAAAAAGGCATGTCTTTGTTTTGGTGGTCACCCTTTTTAAGTTCTTGTCATATGAAAGTTATTTACAAAAGTTACTTAAATGAGTTACCAAAATTTTCTTGGTTCAATTGGTATAGCTAATATTTTGTGTATGATGTTGCCTATTTTGGATTCGAAAACTCCATGATTTTGTTTTTGGTCTATTTTTTAAAAATTTATATTAGTTAGAAATATTCTTTTTATTTATGTACTATTCATTTTTTTCATATGATCTTTTGGTCCATTTTCAAAAAAGTTTTGGTTAAATTTAGTTTTAAAAAAATAGTTTATTCTAATTTTTCACTAAATGTAGGAGCTTTACCAAAAATATTCTTCCATTCCTGTCGGGGTGGACCTTCTCACCTGACAAAAAAAATCAAAAACACTTTCATATCGTTATCGTGATAATGTGTCATGACGAATGATCAAAACGGGATCTAAAAATAAAATAGTAAAAAATATAAAAAACTTCAATGTTTGAAACTAGTTATAGTTTTTTGGGCGAAATTTAATAAAAAAATTTCAAAAAACCCTATATTAATTGAAATATATTTTTATTTATGTATTATTGATCTTTCTCATGTTTAAACTACTTCTAACATTCTAACATAGAATTTTGGCCGCACTGCAATTGTTTGAACTAATAGTTCGAATGCCATCAAATAAAGTTACACTATTTGTATCGGAAGTGCTATAAAAAAAAAGCGAACTTTGCTAACTTTTCCGCAGAAATAATTTTTTTTTTTTTGTTAAATTTTAGCTCTGGTTGGAATTAGACAAAATTTTACCATTTTTTGGTGGATACAAATAGTTTTAGCTTTTTGAGTAGTGGTTCCCTTTGTATATATCTAGTTTTGAGTTCTACTTCTTATAGTTTTGAGCAAATAAGAAAAATGAAACAAAAAGAAAAGAACCAATTCAGTTACTTCTTTGACACTCACTTTCCTGCAAGAAAAACGACCTGTCATAAAGCCATACATAGATTGGACATGACATTAACTGAAGTTACTAACCACATAAAAGGGAAAGCATCAGGGAAATGAACAAAACTTACTAGAGACATACATGGCATAAAAAGTTAAAAGTTTTTTCATATATATTTTGGTTTCTTGTTTAAATGCGTCGAACAATGTCTGGCGAGGCGTGCGTTTAAATTTTGCGTAAAGACAGAAAGATCCAACGTAGCTGCCTTGATACATACCTGGTTTCAGGTTCACAACATAAAACAACAATGCACTACATATTCATATAAAACGGCTACGGCTACCTTCTTGACTTCTCTCCTTCAAATTCCTTTGTTAGTTGGACTCAAGAGGTTCTTCACGAATTCAAGAGGAACAGACTTCGTTCATTTCATCCGAGAAGATCAAATTACGAAGAAACACGAAAGCACTTCTGTATTTCCATCTGTACGATGTGTTTCATTAGAGTTTTAAAGGTCGGCCATGGCTTATTCGAATTGTAAATTATGGCCTTGTCTATAATATCAACATGGAAGTAGGTCAAAAATGGCACCATAACAAGTTGCTTTAGCTTCATTCAAGTATCACCCTCTTTGCCATCGCCGCTGTTGCCAGTTGAAGGGACAGAATTCTGATCAGGTTGTTGCGGCTTGCTATCTGAGACTGAAGAACTAATGGGTACGGTAGTAGTTTTGGTTGAACTTGAGTCAACGCCGGAACCTGTTATAAGTAGCGGAAGTGAGCCTGAAGTCACGGAAGTTGTAGCTACCAAAGGAGCCACGGGATACGGTGCGACTGCCAGGTCTGCGAGGGAAGATGCAGAGGTGCTGTAGCTTAATGGTGCCATCGGATGATCGTATTTGCACGTGAGGCCGAACTTGCATACTCCGTGTTGTGCGTAGTGAATGCAAGTTGGTGCATCCTAAAAAACATTGGACATTTAGCATCTATGAACTCAAAAAACCAAATAAAAATACAGTAAAAGCATACGATTTTAAAATTTCAATATTGGATGTACACGATTTTCACAAACTTTCACAACCAATATGAAGATGAAACAGAACACGATCAACAAATGAGACTGCACTATTTAGATTGCAATTGCTTTATGCATAATACACGATAACGTAAGCTAGTACATGCCAGTATTGAATATAATTCAGTATGATCTTTAGTTGGTTTTACTTGTAAGCCGAACCGATGTTGATAAACTCAAAGAGCTCTAGACCAAGTCACGTAGATCATCTTCCAACAAACAATCAAAGCCCAATTTGTTTTGATCGACTAGAGTAATCTAGCAGTACCTCTAAAGTAGATCCTAAGAAGTTAAAATGCAATAGCAGAGCAACCTATGCCCAAAATAAGCATTATACTAATAAAACTGTCTACATGCGAACTAAAAGAAACCGAATTTACAGAAAAAAAAAAGGAGTAGAAATGAAAAGCTCTAGAGGCAAATCGTTGAAGAATATAAACTAGGTAAGTCGAGAACGATCACCTGCTTTAAAAGAAGGATACATAATTTTAGTAAACAATGCAAATACAATCTTGGACTTTTCAAGCTGCCACATGCCTGCCAACTCACGTATGAAAAGCAATATATTCATATATGTTAAATGGTATGAAGAGTCTTACTGGACGAATAGGAAGACCGGTGGGGCTAGAGAGGACATTTGAATTGGTTGCAACCACTTGTGGTGGATGATGGTATCTACATGAGGATCCAAATTTACAATCCCCGGTTCTCATGTAATGTTGACATTCTGGTTGTCCGGGTCTGTCTGGAAACACATGCTCCTTTTGGCTGTTCATAGGACTGACAGAATAAGGCAGGGGTTGGTATGTTGCGGCATAAGCGGGTAGCGAAGGAGACAGTGGTGGCATCCCGTAAATTGAACTTGAAGTCATAGTAGCTTGACTATTCGGAGTAGCCATGGGAGCTACAGGTCCCTACAATAATTGCAACATAAGGACAAGAAGGTCCAAGTCAAGAAAACTTGCGTGATAAACATGTCAAACCGAAATTTATGTTTCCCTCTATTCTCAGTTCTGTATTTCGTGTTTCTATAGGCTCAACCTTGTTTTTTTGTGCCTGTCTAATTTCTTTTTTTCCTTTTGACAAACATCTAGCCCTTCATCGAAAATCGAAAACGTAAATATTTTTGACATAAATCGCCAAATTTTTAGACGAAAACCAACAGCAATTTTTTTTTGAAACCTATATACCATACTTGTATGAAATGAGTGTCAATGTCGTTGCCAGAACATGCTTTTCATTTTTAGTTTTTTCTATAGTTAGCAAGAAGATTCTTAAATGCAACAATGGTCTCACTGAAGCAACCCAACATAGTAACATTCATGTTGGATTATAAATCTAAGATAAAAATAGATTCCTTATTAGATGACAAGTAAGCCAGCATTTCAAATGGAAAGTAAATTAACTAATTATAATCTAACCGCAGATGAGACCCTCGTTGTGCGCCACGATACGTGAGACCATGGTCACATTGAAGAACTTCTTAATGAATAACAACTTACCAAATGACATCCATGTGTCAAAAAAAGTTATTTTAGTGATTTACGGTAACTATTGTCTAGTGGTCATAAGGACAAAAATAGGGAATAAAGTAAACACGAACGACATAATTGAGCGACAACAAACAGTGGAAACGGAAAATACAAATGGTGTTCACATACCAGATAAGGGCTCCAACCCGGATAGAGAACCATTCCCGGTGGTATTAGCATAGGGCCATAATGGCCTTGTACATATGGACCAGGGACAAGAGGAGGCGGCGGTTGTCTAGCCATTACAACACCGTACTGTTGAGACGAACGTCCTAGTGTGGGCAATAACGAACCTTGAGCAGCAGGTGACTGAGCTGAAACCGGAATGCCAGCTGGCACAGGGTGGTCAAATTTACATGATGCGCCAAATTTACATTGTCCAGTCTTCACAAAGTATGTACACTCCTTTTCACCCTATAATCCATTACTATGTTCAGTCTATCATACCAATACAACAATTAAGCCTTTAGAAGACTATCGAAGAAATAATAGAAAGAAACAACGAACCGGGCGACATGGATATCCTAAATAATTTAGTAAAACCGGCGTAACTCCTTGTCTAGGATGATGGTACTTGCAAGAAGCACCGAATTTACATGTTCCCATCTTCATAAAATACTGCAAACTCGTAAAAGTATCAAAATCAAATTCGTACTCGTATTCTTGGAAGAATACGAAAAACGTACATGCCGGAAACTAAATGCCGAAATTGTCAATTTTAGTATAATTGACTAATCTACTATTTCATTTTTAACTGTTGATTCATTTATAGAATCAAAATTATAACAAGCTCGGTTTAAAATTGAAGGCTGCATCTAAGAATGATGATAGTACCTGACAAACAGGGTGGCCCGCTCGGTCTGGATAGTCTCCTCCACTAACTTTTGCAGCTGAAATAACCTAAAACTCATCCGATTATCGAAATTAATGCACTCAACCAGAGTCACAACACTGATCATAGATAAAGACCCAGATCTTAAACTAAAATCGAGCTATAAAAAAACTCAAAATTTAACTGAACCGACAGCATCAAGACCATGATCGCAGTGAAAACAGATTAAAAGAAACAGGGTTGAAGTGAATTTTACCGCTCCACGATCAGGAGGGTGGTTAAACCGACACCTTGGCCCGTACCCACAAGACCCAGTTCGTAGAAAATAAAGACAATCAGGTTCTCCGGGTCGCTCCGGCAACGATTCACGATCTTCAAGCCCCGACTGCCACACAGACTCTATAGAACAATAAACAAACATAAAAAACCCAAAATCACTAAACCAATCCCTTAATCACACCACATTTAAGAATATTATAAATTTACAATTTTTTTTTTGATATTGATGAAATGCTAGAGAGAGATTACTTTACCCTCGAGTCGAGTTTCCGATGTGGTCCATTCCGTCGACGGATCCGATTGTGACCCTTCACCGACCCGACCAAACCGCTCCATGATCTCTTTTTTCCAACAGATGGAAATCTATAGGTGGTTACAGTTACAAAAATCGTGTTTATTTTCAGACAATTGAAGCGAAATGTCTTGAACTCCGACCAAATGGGAGTTTCCTGTTTGGAGTGAGAGATAAAGAGAGAAAAGTCAAGTATCGAATTTTGGATCGTGTTTCGGGTTTCTTTTTCTTTCTCTCTCTCTCTCAGACACGCAAAAAACACAGTGTTCTTGTTTCAATGTTTCAAGGTTGTTCCTTTTCTTTAATATATGTATGGGGATCTTCTCTCTTTCTCTTTTCTCTTTCTATCTCTAGAGAGTGTTGAGTTTCAGGTTTTTGATCTTGCTCTGTGTATGTGCACTTTTTGTGGGAGGTGTATTGTTGGTTTTCGTACGCGCCAAACATATAATAAAAGTCACCTAATTCATTGGCTTTTAACTCTGTTTTTCTTTTTCGTTTTTAAAAAATACGATTTTCCTTGATGACATCTTAAATTCGTATATTGTTATGTACTAAATTTTATAACTATAGATCATAGTAATAAATTTAAGTATCGAATTTAGATTTTATCCGACGTCTTTAACCATTCGTAATAAATTTAAGTATCGGATTTAGATTTTATCCGACGTCTTTAATTATAACCTACATAGTAATAGTAAGTAAGTGTTGTTACGAGATCGAATAATAATAATAAAAATTATCATTTAAATATTTAATAATTTAAACTCTTGTTGCAAAGAGTTGGGTAAATGTTTTTATTTTGAATCGGATTTATTACAAATTCATTATTAAAATTTTATAATATATTATCATCGTCTAGAATTTTGTCTTTTCATTCAAACCGTAATTCATCTTCATTACCAGCTTCATTTTTAATATCTTCCTAAATATCACTTAGTTCATCGAACGTGTCATTTTGATGCTTTTCCATCGCATATTTTTTATTTGTAATATATGTTCCGCTCTAGTTTAGTCTTTCATTGCTACACATACTTCAATTGTTTGACTAATTAGGCTTGATTATCTAGTTGTGTATTGCAATTTGGTCATACCAAATGTATATTCACATACACCTATAGACATGGGTATATAAAGAACCTTATTGATTAATATGGACAAAATAGTAAAAAATGATCTCTTAGACTTCAACCACATTAAGAGATCAATTAGTTATCATCATTATACATACTCAAATCGAATGAAGTTTGTAAATATATTGTAAGTTCATTAACTTCTAAATATTAATGTCGTTGTTCTACTTTGTATAACATTTCTCAAGCAGTTATGGT
This sequence comes from Limnanthes douglasii subsp. nivea, assembly GCA_036936605.1. Classification (NCBI taxonomy): domain Eukaryota; kingdom Viridiplantae; phylum Streptophyta; class Magnoliopsida; order Brassicales; family Limnanthaceae; genus Limnanthes; species Limnanthes douglasii. The sequence goes on along the minus strand of JAUPFV010000001.1, from coordinate 23,284,598 downwards.
TAAGCCTAATTTTGCTTGTCATGCTACTACTAGTAACTAAACTCGAAGATGAACTACAATTATTGTTCCCATGTTTCGTAGCACAAGAACTATGGATTTAAACATATATCTTTGCACAGACAATATTTTTCATAATCATAACATTATCAAGTATAATACTAGCATAAAATTACTCAACATATATAATTTAGTTTGAGATAATGATTTAATATACACTTAATTACATATAAAAGAATGGATAAAGTATACCAATAACTTAATCACCAATAATCCACCCCAAGAAAACTTGACATTAAAGTTATCGAGTATATGAATTTGTTAAACGAATTTGGAATTTTGATCAAAATTTCAGATGAAGATTAAGATGATTTTAAAGATTCTAGAAGAATAAGTTGGTTTGAGAGATGAGTAATGAGTAGTGTAGGAGAGGGTATATTTATATGGAATAGAGGACTAGAAAACTAAAAAAAATATCTTTATTCAGGCACTCGCCATTTGTGAACAACTACAAACTTGGTAATTTTGAAAACCACAACTTGGCGTTTAGTTATCCAAATCAGGTGGTTCTTTTTCTGATTTTATATAGAATTTAGATATATATATATATAATAATAATTCAATTATATATGTAAATAACCGAGTAATTCGGTCTCACAATTTCAATATATCTAATGTGTTTGTTTGGTTTACATGTAGTTTCCTACATTGAACCCTATTTAATATAACAGCAACCAGTTTAGACCTTGGGTATTGTAGATATTGTATATATGTTTGTGTATAACATGTTTAGTACAATCATGTATATATGATGTTGTACTCTATTTAGCAATTCGTTTATATAGATCAATGACGTTTAAGATGTGTGTTAAGATGTTGTATGTATGTCAAGTTAGGTGTTGTACAATATGTTTAGGGGTTTATATTTATGTAACCTTATTATTTATGAAAATTATTATTGAACTGCTAAACCAGTTAGGTTAGTTTATATTTTTTTAATGGTTAAAAGTTTGGTATATTGGTCTAGTTGAAGAAATTTATAGTAGTTATATGCTCAATTTATCGATTAAAATGATAATGGAACAAATTTTAAAAGTAATGGTGTACCCGGTATAATTTATGCAATTGACGTAAAAGTAGAGCTTGGTATACTTATCCGCTAATTACGTGATGAATATTTGGGATTGGCATACATTATCCAAGCGTGAAAGTCATGTATGAGTGACAAGGCCGAATGAAAAATACCATTTAGCAATTGAGTTTGTAATATCAAAAATTCTGAATCGATTTTAATGATTACTAAAAATATTTTCTTATTTACTTCCAAGATTTCAGTGTGGCTAAATCAATACTTTGGTATATTAAGCATGTATCATTCACATGCACATATCCGTTCACATACATGTACCATATCCATCGATTATAGGTAGCTTTTGTATGACTAGAGCTAAAATTAATGATATATTCAATCATAGGCGGAGCTGCAGTGGGTTCCATGGGTGCCCAGGAACCCACGAGTTTTAGTATTTATCATTTATAAGCAGATAAAATACCGAAATCACTCCTACCCCAATGGAAAACGCTGAGGTAGGAACCTATAGGTCGTGTATAATTATAAGTAAGCTAATAAATATAAATAGAAACGAAAATATAAATAAACACTAACCTAATTAAGTTAATAAATATAAATAGAGTTAAATTAGAAGATTGTATATGTCCCTTAGAAAATTTCTAAGGATTGATTAAATCTTTTCCATGTATACTATTTTTGTCCTTTAACAATAACCTAATTTCAATACTAGTCTAAGTAAATTAAATTCGAGTAAGTTAAATTCGAAAATCAAAGGGAAATATTATTACTCCAAAACTATAAAAAAAAATGTTGACTATATCATAGATTTGTCTCCAACACTTTCAAGAACATTGATTATATCATAGCTTTGTCGTCTCTAGAATCCTACAGATCTCAACACAATCAAAGATGTGTCCCTAAATGTGAGGCAACATTGTCAAGCTTGATAACCTTGATGTTCATGATTATAGATTGACAAAATACTGAAGAAAATAACCAATACATAAGAGATTTATAAATAAACAAATACTAGTTAACCAAACAAACCAAAAAAAATAAACAAAAATGGTGGATAAAAGCCTAAAATTCTTTATTTTCTGTAATTTTATTTTCAGATGATAACCAGGACCCCACAAGGACCAAATCCTGGCTACGCCACTGTATTCAATGATGATTAAGGTATGACTTAGTGAGTTTGGAGTCGAAAAATATGGATTTGGCTGACGATGACGTGCACAAGTTCCCACGGATGAGGATGAATAGTGAAAAAATTAGTATTTTTATATTTTATTGTATGAATATTAAACTTTATAATAATTTTTTTATTTATGTATTCGGATGTTTTCATGTATCAAGTATTTGGTTGTATTACAAATATCTTAGTTTTGTCTATATTTACTAAAATTAATATTCTAACACATTTATTTTGTTGATTATATACTCTATGACAAATTTAATTTCATTTATGTTTTCGTTGTTTTTCACATTTCAAGTATTTCATTTATTTTAAATATCTTAGTTGTTTTCTAATAGACTAAATTTATTTATACAAATTATATTTTTTTTAATAAAAAAATAAAAAAATAAAATAAATTATTGAAAATATCAATATAAAGCTAAATAAAAAATTAAATTAGTCATGACATAACTAAAAAGATATCAAATAAATTAAATCAACCAAGGTGGATGAATGTTACTATGGAACTAGATCACGACAAGATTTTAATCACAACGAAACTGATTTAAACAAGACGTGATTAAATAGGTCGTTCCGTTTGTAATGTATAAATGTCTTATTATAGGTAGTCTGGAGCACACGATAAAAGAAAATTAGGACCTGTAAATAGTTTTCGTTAAAAATACGAACTGTTTGTAACATGTATAAATATAAATAATTTTTATTTAAAAAAAAAAGTGATATATTTTTTTCAATTTAGTTTTTTTTTATGTTTTTTTAAATTAATCCAAATCACTTTTTTATGTTTTGATTTTTAAAATTCCAGTTTTCAATTATTATTTTCTATGGATAATCATTAATTGCACAAGTCTCATCAAATTATTACACATCAAATTGGTGTGTATGGAAACTAAAATTTCCGTAAAAGTAGTGTTTGAAAAATCCTATAGATTTAAAATTCATTTATGTACATATGTATGTCTCTTTATAGATAACATATCTAATTATAGTAACGAAATATGCTATGATTTATATCGTTGATGTATATCAACATCTAGATGACTTACGACACACCAACCGATAAAAACTCACGAATGTTTGCACTCTGATTACGGATTTACACCCGAAACACAGATATGAATTGTAATTTATCACCGGTCATCTAAACATATCCATAATTCTAATTAAGGTGATGACGTTAAACATTCATTATTCGATCAGATTTGGGTGAATCATTTTATGAGAGGTGACAAGTTATTTTATCACATATGGACAAACACCATAAAACTTGAGACCCTAAGCACTATATCAAGTGAATCTAAAACAAGATGCCCAACTTGGGGAAGATGATAAGCTATTTTCTCACATATTTTTATGAAATTATGAGACAACACTCTCAACTCGTTCATCCAGATGCCTTAAGGCTCTATGCATTATATCTAAACATTACAGACAGTCTCATAGGAATTAAAATCATTAAAGGTGATGGTAGCTATATCATAAACTACAAACAAGAGCCTAATAAAAACCTCCGAGACTACAACAAACGGTTATTACAAACCAAAAAAGAAAACGAAATATCGTGAAGTTATTGTATGCGTAGTGTATATGAAAGGTATCCTACCTAGGCTCGTGAACCCATAGCCCATAATTAGATTTTACCACAAAAAACTTTAAGAAGTTACTGCATTTCATGAGAATTAAGCTATCATTATTTCTAATATTATTGGGTTATAGATTCAAAGAATCATATTCAAAATATTAAGCTCGACGAACATCGTTTTTAAGAGAACTTACGACAAAACACGTGTTGTGTCGCCCAAATTACCCTAAAAAGTCTGTAATCGGATTCACAAGGGAAAATACATGGCTTTATCATTGTGAGATTGCGTCAATGGTCCAGCAATGGTTCTAATATGTGCTCATGAAAATAGTACCCGCAACAGCCAATGTGTAGCAAGAGAATGTTATTTCACTTATTTGGTACTTAATAAGTAACATTTAAATAAATCATTGGTTAGATGTAATAGATGATATGAGATAGACACCTTATTTGTTCGAACATGTGAAGAGGATTAAAAACGTATACTAAGAATGTTTTGAATTCTTTGCATCAGCATGGTGTCACTAATGTACTTGTTAAGGTTGATGAGGAAGAATAAAAGACATGGAGAGAATTGTAAAAAAGAAGTATGATAGGAGAAATTTGTAAAGAAGAAGTATGATAGGAGAAAAATGTAAAGAGGAAATTGTGTTAGGGGAAAATTGTATAGACTATTAAAGAAGTAGCTAGTATGAGAAAAAGAGAAGATGTAGGGACCAAAAATGTAATAAACAGGAATTAAAGCGTGCGGGACCCGCAATTGTACTATAAAAGGACCACACACGCTTCACAGATCCCAAGATGAATATAATATTACTTTCTCTCTCTACTTAACCAAAACTCTCACTTTCTCTCTCTAAAAAGGCTCCTAAACAAAGTACTTTAGATAGTTTTGACACTAAGAGATTCTCGTATCACAAAATCACCCCTGGACATTCCTAAAACTCTTCAGTGGCTCCGTCTGTGGGAATCGAAGATCGTTCTGACGACAAACGCTTCCTGGAAATAGTTCATATTCCGAGGAAAACTATGGAAGAACAAGAGGACGATTTTGTCAACAATTGCGAGGAGAATCTGGTGGGAGATGACTATCGGAATGACATGGAGTACGAGGCGCATGGGAGCCAGCGAGTCGGAGACACTTTCGATGACTCAGGCCTATTGGCTTGAAGGAATGAACTGTTGTTAGAGATCGAAAGATTGAAGGCAGAAAAGGAAACCGTACAGGCAAATCTTCGTTCCGAGATAAAGAGGGAGCCAGTTAGTGAAAAAGAGGAGCGCGAAACCGATTTTCGTCCTAAAAACGGGGACGATAGATACAGGGGATACGAACGACGATCTTCGAGGAAGAGAGAAAAGTGACATTTGGATTCATCTGATTCGAGCGATTATTGTCGATATAGTTCGTCGGAGTCATCTCCTAAGAAAAATCACAGAAAGAAAAAACACGGTCGAGGACACGCTGATTACCGAAGGGGAAGAAGCTCGGAGAGGAAGTCTCCGAGGGAGAAGAGTTACCGTGCTCAGGTTAATGAGTGGGCTTATGGCCAAGCGAAGTTTCCTGGTAGAAAAGAAGACGTAGGCCCGTGAAATTCGGAGTGGCAGCATCAATATACTCTACCATCCGAGGAAGGATTGTATTTTCCGAGCAATGAAAATTTAAGATCCAATGTTTATCGTACGGGTCACAATTGGAGAGCTTCTCCTTTGTCCCCGGACATTTTGGTGGGAAACCTCCCAAAGCATTTCGATATCTCGAAGTTAGAAAAGTTCGATGGGACACAAGACCCTGATAATCAAATCGAACAATTCAAAAACTTCATGATTAATTTCGACGACGATGATAAATTGTTGTGTAGAGCGTTTTCTCAGACCTTCAAGCGGGTAGCTTCCAAATGGTATAATAGGCTTCCGCAGGCTCAATAAAGAATTTCGACATATTCTGGAATATCTTCAGACAACACTTTGTGGGGAGCAAAAAGTTGAGAGCTAATGGAGACACGATAATCTATTGCAGACAAAAGGTTGGGGAGAGCTTGAAGAATTACACCAATCGGTTTGTCAAAATGAAAACAGACATGGAGTATTGTAAAGACTCAGTGGCACTTGCAACTTTCAGGATGGGCCTGCTCCCCGGATTATTAAAGGATACGGTGGCGGAGAGTCAGGCCATGACCTTCGGAGCATTGTTGGATCAGGTTGAGAAGAGAATTCTGGTGGAGGAGACTCAGGCATCTGAGAAATGATCGGGTGATTAGTTGGATGAGAATTAGTTTCAGAGATCTGAGCCTAGTAGCCAAGGGCCCCGTGCCAATGTTCAAGCTAAAAGTACGGGTCAATATCCGCCGAGGCAGAAAACAAACCCATAGTACTATGGCAACCAACAAAATTACAATCAAGGAACCAGACCAATGTCGAATAAGTGGGTTCGACCAGACTATTTTGCGGAGTTAACGGAAAATGTTACTGCTATATTTGATAAGGCGAGATCCACAGTACCATTCAGGAAACCATTTCCTATACAGAATCCAAGGGAAAGTAGAAGCGTTAACAAGTATTGTAAGTATCACGAGGATATCGGGCACGATACCAAGGAGTGCATAGCTTTGAAAAAAGAAGTGCAAGCTTTGATCGAGAATGGAATGTTGTTAGAGTTTGTCAAAAAGCACTCTCAGAAAAATGCTGTGGTGAAGACTGTTCCAAAGAACACTGATACAACCAGGGTAATTTCTGAAGAGGTCGATGATTTTGACGTTGAACAAGAATATTTGGATCCCAAAGAGGGGAGGAACAATGTGAATATGGTGGAAGAGGTTATTCTGAGGGGGAGGGTGAACATCCTCTGTGCTTTCTTTGATTCACTGGCAATCTTTGGAGGAGATACTATTGCAGGAAATTCCAATAGCTCGCGGAAGAGGCACATGGTCAACCTGACTACCCAGATTGAAGCGGGGGTGTCAGCACAAATGCACCGATTACCCTCCCCCATCATTTGTTTTGACGACGATGATATGTGAAATGTTGCGGGCCCACATGAGGATGCAGTGGTGATTGCTGCGGGTATTGCTGGGGATCAAGTTTAGAAGATACTTATCGATACAAGAAGCTTAGTGAACATCTTGTTTATGAGCACTTACAGGAGAATTTCTGACCCACCAGTTATACGATGTTCCGACAGAACCATAGTGGGCTTACCAGCGCCACAGCAGTGGTAGTTGGAGAATTTCAGTGTGTGGTCGAGTTGGGCCGTGGGCCATTCACGAAAGAGGTGGAAGTATTTTTTATTGTCGTCGACGCACCAACTTCGTATAACGCTATTCTGGGTCGCTCTTGGTTGTCCCAAATGCATGGTGTAATTTCGATGGTGCATCAATGTCTAAAGTATGTGGTAGGGAACAATGTCGGGATAATCAGAAGTAGCCAGAAAATGGCCCACGAATGTTACCAGATAGCTTTATCCTCGAAGGGAGTTCAGGGAGAAGTGTCAGATAAAGCATAACAATTAAAGGGGTCTTCCTCCAAAGTCATCCCATGTGATGATCCGGGGGAGACCCCCGGATTTCTGGTCCCGGAAGAAGATTCCAAGGCACATGAATTTGAGAGTGGCAAATCTCTAAAGATCGGAGTAAAACTTTCTTTTGAGTTCAAAGAAAGGTTAATTGCGTTTTTATCTAACAAACTCGATAGGTTTGCTTGGTGTGCACAGGATGTCACGGGAGTATCATCGGAGGTCATATGTCATAAACTTGTGGTACGACTTGATGTTAGACCTATTGTCCAGAAGAGGAGACCCATTTCTCCGGAGAAGGCTACAATTATTCTTTTGGAAGTGGAGAGGTTGTTAAGCATAGGCCACATTCGTGAGTTGTATTATCCTGTATGGGCCTCGAATCCGGTCTTGGTTAGGAAAAAGAATGACAAGTGGAGAATGTGCGTTGACTTCACAGACTTAAACAAAGCTTGTCCCAAAGATCCATTTCCGGTGCCACGTATTGATCAGTTAGTGGATTCGACTTCAGGCAATCGATTGTTGTCCTTCATGGACGCATATTTTGGGTATAATCAAATCCGGTTGGACATTCATGATGAAGAAAGCACTTCGTTTATTACCGGGAGAGGATTATACTGCTACAAGGTTATGCCATTCGGCTTGAAAAATGCGGGGGCAACTTATCAGCGTTTGGTCGACAAAACCTTTGAGGGACAGATTGGTCGGAATATTAAAGCATATATCAATGATATGTTAGTCAAGAGTTTGCAGGACAAAGATCATTTTGCTGACCTGAGGAGACTTTTAATAATTTGAGTAAGGCCAATTTGAAACTGAACCCGGAAAAGTGTGTTTTTAGGGTGCGATCGGGTAAGTTCCTTGGGTATATGATCAGTGAGAGAGGCATCGAGGCTGACCCAGATCAAATAAAGGTTTTAATCACCATGACTCCACCTCGAAATATCAAGGAAGTCCAAATCTTGACAGGGAGATTGGCAGCGTTGAATAGGTTCATTTCTCGATCCTCGGACAAATGTGCACTTTTCTTTAAGGTATTACGAAATGCCAAACAATTTAATTGGACTGATGAGTGCTCAGCAGCTTTTCTCGAAATTTAGGAATATTTGACATCTCCTGATATACTGTCTAAACCATTGTTGGGGGGAAGATTGATTATCTATGTAGCAGTGTCAGATTGTGCAGTCAGTGCTGTTCTACTTCGCGAAGAGGAATCTCTTCTGAAACCTATCTATTATGTCAGTAAAAGTTTGTTGGATGCGGAGAAGCGATATCTTAAGTTGGAGAAGGTAACGTTGGCTTTGGTAACGGCTGCCCGAAAGATGAGACCTTACTTCCAGGTACATCCTATAGTTGTTCGGACAACTTTTCCCCTAAAGGGTTTGTTATAGAGGCCTGATATCTCTGGGAGGATGACTAAATGGTCAGTAGAACTAGGAGATTTTGACATAGAATTTGAGCCTCGAACGGCGATAAAAGCTCAATTTTTTGCTGCTTTTTTGGTCGAATTCCATTCAGACAGAGAGGATAAAGAGGTCGTTGACCATTTTGATGAAACAGAATGGTTGGTACGAACGGATGGGGGGTCAAAAAATTCTGGAAGTGGGGCGGGTGTCCAGTTGATTTCTCCAGAAGGGTTAGCTATGTTCCAAGCTATTCGGTTTGGTTTTAAGGCAACTAACAATGAAGCAGAGTATGAAGCTGCATTAGCGGGTTTGCATTTAGCTCAGATATGTGGGGCCAAAAGGTTAAAGTGATCAGCGATTCACAGTTAGTGATAAACCAAGCTTTGGGAGAGTCTGAGGCCAGAAAAAGATAAGTTGGTACAATATTTGAAAGCATTAAAAGCTTTGGTGTCTGAGTTTGAGGAAGTCAAGTATGAACATGTTCGAAGGGAGGCAAATGTTGTCCCAGATTCTTTGGCCTCAGCCTCGCGAATGGAGGGATACCCATGGGTCTTGATTCAGGAACATCCTTCGATCATGATTGATGCAGAGCATGCAATGAATGTTAACGAGGAGAGCAATGTGATCAAAGATGATTGGAGGTCAACCATTATTGACTTCTTAGAAAATGATACTTTACCCATCGGAAAGTACGAGGCTAGGAAAATCAAGTTCAAATCTCATGGGTATATCATGCTGGGAGGCGTGCTGTATAAGAAATATTTGAGCCGACCATTATTAAGGTGTCTAAACAAGGATGAGTCGCAATTCATCATGTCCGAATTGCACGATGGGGAAGGTTCAGCCCATTGTGGGTATAAGGCATTAATTTGACGGGTGTTTCTGGCTGGTTATTATTGGCCGACTATCGCTTCAGATGAAAAAGATTTGGTAAAATGATGTGACACGTGTCAGCGCTATGACAATGTGATCCATAAGCCTATGGTATTATTGGAGAGTATTTCGGAAGCAGTCTCATTCGACAGGTGGGGCATTGATTTAGTTGGGCCTTTACCAATGGTATCCGGTGGCAGGCAAACTATAATTTTAGCAGTGGATTATTTCTCTAAGTGGGTAGAAGCGGAACCTTTAGCAGGGACAAAGGCCAAACAAGCGATCAAATTCGTTGTGTCAAATATTTGATGTCGTTTTGGTGTACCATTGCAAATCACAACGGATAACGGGCCTCAGTTTGATAACAAGGAGTTTAAAAGTTTTTGCATCTCCATGGGCATACGATAATGTTTTCTGCCCCATTTCATCCCCAAGCTAATGGGCAAGTGGAAGTGACCAATCGAACAATTCTCGATGGTTTGAAAAAGAACTTGGAAGGAAAGGCAGGAAAATGGCCTGATTATTTACAAGAAGTATTGTGGGCATACAGGACAACTCCATGAACGACTACTGATGTATCTCCATTTGCCTTAGTATATGGCATGGATGCCATTGTCCCTCCAGAGATTGTTTTCCTTTCATATCGTGTGGCAACGTATACAGCAAACGTGAATGATCAAAACAGAGCATTGGCGTTAGATTTGGTTGAAGAAAAAAGACAACGAGCACAGTTGACGTCCCTCCATTATCAAGCTCTTATGAGGAGTCGGTATGCATCTAAAGTAAAGCATAGAGACTTTAAGGTGGGAGACAAAGTACTACGTAAAGTCTTCATGCATACTAAAGACAAGAGTCTGGGTAAATTGGGACCAAATTGGGACCAAATTGGGACCAAATTGGGACCAAATTGGGAGGGCCCTTATGAGGTCACCGAGAAAGTAAAACCGGGCACGTATCGGTTAAAAGACAAGGAAGGGCGATATCTCCGTCTCCCATGGAACATTGAACACTTAAAGTTGTATCTTGAATGAGAAATTAGTTAGGGCGTAACAGTTGTCCTTTTTTGTACATGAAAGTTCCAAACATAGTGAGGGCATACTCTTTCCTACCCTGATAGGCACATGAAGGTTTTAACAAGGTGTCCAATGAGCTGCTTAATATGACGTACTTTTTGCCTTAAACTATTTTCGGGTCACAATAATTTGTGCCTCGAATTTGTCTTTACCTTAAACTATGATTTGGGTCACAATGATTTGTGCCTCGAATTTTTCTTTACCTCAAACTATGATTTGGGTCACAATGATTTGTGCCTCGAATTTTTCTTTAACTCAAACTATGATTTGGGTCACAATAATTTGTGCCTCAAATTTTTCTTTGCCTTAAACTATGATTTGGGTCACAATGATTTGTGCCTCGAAATTTTCTTTACCTCAAACTATGATTTGGGTCACAATGATTTGTGCCTCAAATTTTTCTTTGCCTTAAACTATGATTTGGGTCACTATAATTTGTGCCTCAAATTTTTCTTTGCCTTAACCTATGATTTGGGTCACAATGACTTGTGCCTCGAATTTTTCTCTGTCTTAAACTATTATTTGGGTTACAATAATTTGTGCCTCGAATTATTATTCGGGTCACTGTGATTTGTGCCTCAAGTTGTTTCACCTTTCGAATTATAATTTGGGTCCCTTGGAATGGTTTGAGTGATGCCTTGAATGGTTTTACCGGTCGAATTATTCTTTGAGACACAATATGTTGTGCCTCGAATTATTTACACTTTTATGTTATTATTCATGTCATGCCTTAGCCTATTTCTTTTTCTTAGGATAGTTTTTTATGTAGACCACAGTTCGAATTGATACAACGATATAAATTTCCACACACTAAAAAATTGCAGGGTTAAATGTTACAGGTTGGGGCATACACGAAAATCCGAGGAGTACATCTCCTCGCATAAAAAATTCGAAAGAAAACAAAAATTGCCTTATAAGGTCTTATACACAAAAACCTATGCCACCATGATTACTTATTGTTGAGATTTTTCCGGGGAGTCACGTTCCTCGGAATCTGACGACTCACTCTCACTGATAACAATACGAGGAGGACGGAGATCCGGGGACACAAGTTTCCAAAAAATGCCAAGGTCGTATTTGGGGTGCTCTGCATGAAATTGAGTTATTAGACCTGCTCGAACTGTTGCATCTCGATCAGCAAGGTTGTTGGTGCACTTGGTCACATAGGCATTCACAGTCTTTTTCTTCTCTTCCTCCACCTGCCGAGAAAAATCTTTGATGCGCTTCACCAAGTTCTCCCTATCCTTGTAAACTATTTCATAGTCATTGCAAGAGTCAGTGAAACCTCTGCGCGCTATTTCTTTGGCCTTTTGATACTCAATAATGAGTTTCTCTTGGCCCTCCGTCTTTATCTAATAGAGGTCCCTCTCCTCCTGGCAGCATCTCTCCAGCATGATGACATAGTTCTATGATGCAGATAATTTCTTATATAGTGCATCTGCTTGGCTCTCCACAATAGCATATTGCTTTTTGGCTTCTTCAAGTTGTGCAGCCAACAGGGAAGCTTTGAACTTATAGTGATTTTTTCGATTCTCTAAGTGTGCCATTTTCTTTCCCCTAATGACAGAGGTGTGCAGCAGGCTATGCAGACTTAGTGAAAATTCGTCGTCATGGGGAATTTTGAAGGAGCTGCTGGGAGAGCCTAGGCCAACAACGTCAAAATCCGATGACTCCCCTTCGAGAATTCCAAGGTCAATATGTTTGAGAGGTTTACTTCGAGGCATGGCAGTGGAGCAAGTATTGGGGGCTCCTACAGGGGAGCTGGATGTGAAGCTTGGGTACGAGGAGTGATAGGTGTTAAGTTGGAGTTCTGTTTGGGAGATTTATCTCCCACTTCATGCTCAGATTCACCCAGTGCCCTTTGATCTTCGATCTCATGGGCCGGTTCGGGGGCGTCGTTTTGAAGTTTGCCGTCCTCGGACAGCTCTTGGATAGGCTCTAAGGCAGCCTTTTCTTTCCCTTTGGCCTTCAAGTTTTTCTTCTTCCGAGGGTGAATGGACTTTTTTGGGGAAGAGTCAGGATTGGGAGTCACTCTGTTGTCCGAGGAGGTCGGGTCCGGGACGATGGCCACTTCTAGCTGTGGCTGTTGTTCCTTAGTAGGAAGTTCCTCATCAGATTCATCTTGATGACTCTGTGCACGAGAACGCTTCAGAAGATATATCACTATATCCTTCTTCGTCACTCGCTCTAGCACTTCATCTTGGGAAGGAGGGGTCATCAACTCTTTCAAAGAAAGTCGATCAAGGGGATTTAACCTCCAAAGTTTGCTCAGAGCCATATTGTTGTCCCTGAAACACAAGCGAAATTTGTTTTCCCATTTCTCTTTGGCCTATTCACTGAGCTTGGTAAAAATAGTAGTGGCACTCTCTACATGATCAGCAAATGGCTTGGAAATGCCAGTCATAGCTACAAAAATATTAAGTTAGACTCCTACTATTCGAAGGACTATCATAAGTAAATTCGTTCGAAGACTTACATTTATTGGTCCACAGAAGAGATAATTTGTGAGGGTTCGAAGGGGTTGCTTCAGAGCCTGTCTCCTAGTGTCCTGAGAAGAAGATAAATTGCTGTCTTTATTTCTTGTCAGCCTCTAGCAAATCTTTTAGCACTTTTTGCCTTCGGTTAAAGGTCAATGAGTAGAATGGGAAGAATGGGTTCCTAGCCAGCCCGGATAATCCGATGAACTGCTCCAAGGAAAACTCTTGGCCTGAAATTCTCGAGGCCATGATGCATGCCATTAATGTGAACCACATGTTGGGTCCAGCTTGAGAAGGGCAAAGATCAATCTTAGCAAAGTATTCGATGAAGAAGGGGTCTAAAGTAAATCTTAGTCCCCAATTCATGATTTCGGTATAAACAACAAGCTCATGATCCCTAACGGATAGTGGAGTCTCTCCTTCGGAGGGGAATCTGATGTTGATGTACGAAGGGATGCACCAACGAGTACGAAATAACATTTCCTCTGAGGGAGAAAAATATTTGTACGATATATTATAAAGAGCAACAACATGCTTGTTCTCGATCCCTCGAATATTGTTGCCCATGATGACATCGAGTTCTAAGGGAAGTGTTATATCTCCTTTTGACTTAGGGGCAATCCAGTCCGCTTGTTCTTCGTATATTATTAGAGGAGGAGTACGCATTTGGCTAGAGGACTCTGCTGGGACTTCGATGTGTTTGTCTGGACTTGTGGCTTGAATGGCTTGAGTGTGTGGATCAGGATTGTTCAGGGCGGTAGGATGTTCACTAGACAACTCAGCAGGAATTTCAATGACATTGTTCCGATCCGCAACCTGAGTGGCTTGAATAGATGACTCAGGATTGTCCGAGGCGATAACTTTTCCTTTAGCAGCTAGGGCTTTGTTGCGCAAATCTTGAATCTCCGCCTCGGTAATCACGGTCTGTCCTGGAGAAAACCGGGGAGTCCCAGTTCCTGTTATGGACGGATTAGCTGGAAGGCTTGACACAGAATCTTCGGTCCTCGGAAGAGGAGGGTCCACTGCCACAGTTCGAGGAGCCTCAGGGGTAGTTGGTGGCACTTCTTTCGAACGTTTGTGCTCTTGCGAATTTTTGTCCTTGTGGTGTCTCTTTCTTTTTCCCGAAGAGTGTTTGTGGTGTTTTTCTTTCCCCGTTTCTTCAAGGGTGGTCTGGTTGCTGATTTGGTTCTGATGAGATACTTCGAGAGGGATGATGGCCGTCGAATTTGCAGGAGGGGGCCACGAATCGTAGAAGGTAGTCACAGCAGGTGGAGGCTGAGGCTCAGTGTATTCACCAGCAGCGACTCTTTCTTCGAACTTTTTGCTAATAAGGAGCCACTCTGGAATCCAACGAGGTTTGTAAGCCAGCTTTCTCTCTCTAGAAATTCTGGGTGGAAAGTTTGAGCTATTAATGAATGAGGTGAATATTTATAGAAGCCAAATGGGCTTCTAGGGAAAATCGGGCCTATGGACATTTCCTATTGTTTGCCTAGGGGCATTATGGGTACCCTAGGTCAAGAATTGCTGACAGAAGCGTGGGAGAAGTTGCAGAGGCATGATCTCTCTAAAGATACGCTGACACGAAAGCACGACTGCTGATGTCATGCCTTTTTCAGCCAATCATTGCAATGTCTTATCATCATATTATGGTGGTTGTGATATGCTCACACAGCAAATTCCGATAGGCAAAGTTTTCAAGCAATAGGCTTGTCCTTACTAAGACATTGCAAGGATTGGGGGGCTACACTAGTTAATATAAGATAAAAGAAGTTTATAGTCTAAGGGATGTTTTTTCGAAGAGATGTTTTTTCGAAAAGATGTGTAGCATTTGAAGTATTGGTCTAAAGCATTTTCTAGGAGGAAATTTTGCGGTTGAGGAAAAGTTCTTCGAAGAAGAGATGTTCGAGGAGGCAATGGAGACTTCTTTACAGTCCCAGTAAAACTATTTTTACTAGGAATGGGGGGATACTGATGAGGAAGAATAAAAGACATGGAGAAAATTGTAAAGAAGAAGTATGATAGGAGAAAATTGTAAAGAAGAAGTATGATAGGAGAAAAATGTAAAGAGGCAGTTGTGTTAGGGGAAAATTGTATAGACTATTAAAAAAGTAGCTAGTATGAGAAGAAGAGAAGATGTAGGGACCAAAAATGTAATAAATGGGAATTAAAGCGTGTGGGACCCGCAATTGTACTATAAAAGGACCACACACGCTTCACAGATCCCAAGATGAATATAATATTACTTTCTCTCTCTATTTAACCAAAACTCTCAATTTATCTCTCTAAAAAGGCTCCTAAACAAAGTACTTTAGATAGTTTTGACACTAAGAGATTCTCGTATCACAAAATCACCCCTGGACATTCCTAAAACTCTTCAAAGGTAACATAGCTTAAACTATCAATAGATAATATGTTCATATATATCAAACAAGAACGTCATATTTTTCCTAATAAAATATTTATACCAGTTTAAATTGTTAATCCAGTCCTAGTAAGAAAGAAAATATCACATGCATGTAGACTTTATAGATTTTAAGAGAGCATATTCAATTGATATATTCTTGGTCCCTTGCATAAAGAAACTAATATATGCTACATTGGGAAACCACATGTTATTTTTCATGGGTGCATACTCTGGATATAATCAAATCTCGACGACATAAATGATCAAGAACACATATATCTCATACCATATTGAAGGCTCCACTTTTATAAATTTATGTCGTTTGGCTTCAAAAAGCAGAAATCAGTTATCAACAAGTGATGAATACAAATTTCTTTAACCAGTCCAGCCACAACTTACAAGCATATATCGATGATATACTGGTCACAAGCGACCAAGATGCCGCACTTGGTCGACGTTACAAATACGTTAAATAATCTTTGGTGGGTTTATTTAAAGTTAAACCTAAATCAATACACGTTATTTATTTTATCATCAAAATTTATGGGTTACTTGATCAATGAGAATGGAATCAAACAATATCATACCAGACTTCTCAAGTTGATGGTTATGGGGCATCCATGTAACATACAATAGGATTAGATCTTGGCATGAAGGCTTATTACACTAATCTGATATATTTCCCGATCTTTAGACATATGTTTTTTTATTCTTTTAGATACTCTAAGGCATTGGTTGATTCAACTGGACTCTCAAATACAACACATCATTCTTCAAAATCAGGGAGCTTATAGCCTCAGATGAGATCTTACCAAAACCAATGTCGGATGAGCCCATTTACTTATATCTATTTGTATCAGATCGCGTGGTTGATGCAGTTTTTATTAGAGAAGAAATGCCTAACCTTAAAATGATATATTATGTGAGTAAAACCCTCACATACACTATCGCCACTTACAACTCAAAATATTATCCATAACATTAGTCCTCGCACATAAAAATATGAAGCCATATTTTTAGGCACATTTAATATTTTTTCAAACATTTTTCCCTTTCAATGACATAATTAAAAAAAACACATATATTTGATCATCTACAAGATGTTATATGAAGTTTGAGGACTTTAATAACAAGTTTAAACCATGAAGTACCATAAAAGCTTAGGCATTGATAGATATTTTGAAAAAGTTTCAGGTGAATAAACCATACTTTTGGCTAATAGCCTTAATAAAAAAGTGTAGTTAGAACATATGATGGATTTAACAATATAGGATTTGACGTTAGAATACAACTAATATATTTTTAAAGGGAAATACTACATCAAGTTATTAATATTGGTTTTTATGTTTCTAAAAATGAGGTTGGACATGAGGCGACCATAACAAATTTGTGACTCATTTATATTTGTAGAGCTCAGTTGGTAAAGCTCATAACTGAATCATAACTCGTGATCAGTTATGCATAAGTAAAGGCGAAGTAAAAAAAAGGTAAATCTCATCCAATGTTTAAGAGATCTTCACATCAAGGAAACTATGTTGAACATATTGTATACAAACAAGTACCACATGTCAAGAATTTGATTATCAATGTGCTCATTTTCTTGGGATGTGTCTATTCAGAAACATGGCTAATAAAAAAAATACATCAATGGAACAACATGGCAAAGCCTCTCATACAAACCAAACATCTGAAATAATATTTCTCAATGAATGCACGGACTAAAAACATATCATTCAAGTCTACCTAACAAAACGTTCATGCCACAGGATAAAGCCGCAAGTTGAAGCATTAAGACGAATTTAGTATAGTATGTATGGGCGACATAGATGTTATACATATAAAATTTTAGACTTATCTTGTGATATTTGGGTCTTAATGGGTCAGCCTTCATTCAATATAAAACTTCATAAAAATGAAGGCGGTGCACACTACAAGTACGAAAAATTAAATTTAAAAATTTGAGTCCTCCTACCAGGGTACTTTTTCTCAGTTATTATAGCAGATTCTTAATCTCTGGTTTAACAGTACGACATGTGGCAACATTTTACCAACACGATCTAAATCTTGGTTATTTCTCTCGAGTTGATATTATATTTGTTCAATTTGACAGGTAGGGTTATATATGGTTAGAACCTTACCGAAGACTTCATACAGTCATCAATACCTATTGTAAAAAATGGATTATTTTTCTAAATAGGTAGAACTGGAACATTTCATCCAAAAAATAGAAGAATAAAGCCATTAATTATTTCAAGATAAATGTATGCTACAAGAATGGGGCACCTTAGAATAATCAAAATTGATAACGATTTACAATTTTAAAATACTCGTCTATGAGTATTTTACCAAACTTGGAATATAAAATATCACTTATTGGAAACGTTCTGTTCTAAAAAAATGAACATGCGGAAGTAAAAAATATAATTGTATTATGATGCATACAACAAGTTTTTGAAGGTACGGCCGAAAAGTGGTCAACTTGTGTTTAATAATTATTGTAGGCATACCAAACCACCCTACACAACACAACAAATGAAATTTCATTCATTTTATTTTATAAAATATAAGTTGAAGTCATATAATAAATAATATTGTTTTTGTTTTGAATCACTAGTTACGATAATATAATAAACACAAAAGGTTATAAGGATGAACTTGACTTAATCAAATATAAGCATATCAAATCTTACATAAACATATAACATTGTAAACACTAATGATAAGTATATATGACTCCAAAGTTTGTTTACAAAGCTTTCACGTGTAAGATCATGTACTCAAAAAGTTAGACATGAACTTAGAAAAACTAATGCAATATCGGCCAAGTAAATTCATGAACTTATAGAATGTTTGATAAAGATGGTCAATCATTGTCTCATTTTTTAAACATGTAACACTTGAAGCTATATAAATATTTAACGTAATATTGACTATGATTGTATTTTTTTTATTTCTTATTATTGTAACTAAGGTTTACTATTTCCCATCCATGTGAAGCTTGAGGGTGTTAATGAGGCACATGTTATTATACGCAAACACATAAAAATATACGAAGCATTTGGATATGCATTTCCTATAAAAACTCTTTTTCATTTATATATGCATCGGATAATTGTTTATAATAGTTTTTTAATTTTTATTGATCCTACACGATCATATATCTACCTTCTACCTTAAAAAATTATCACTATGATAAGATGAACCATCAGGTTTACATATGCTCAACTCTACTTGTTATTATACGCAAACACATAAAAATATATGAAGCAACTCAAACAAATAATGTGAAAGATAACTAAATCCTTATTAAGGATGATTGAGCTAAAAACATTTATTTTTATGATTTTTCAATGAAAGATACTTCATTTAAAGAAGTTTGGAATCTAAACCATTATTTCGATCTTTGACTATGAACCTTGTGATATCAGACTCAAAATCGTGAATAACCAACTTATATTTCCCGAAGTGTTATCATGTCATATGTAAGAAAAAACCTATTCAAATCCATGATTTGGTAAAATAAATACAAATCATCCAATATTTAAGTATATTTTAAGTAACCTTAAATGATGCAAACACAATATTTGAGATAAAAATAAAAGATTGTATACAAAAATTGTATAGACCATATGAAAAATTGTGCACTTAAAGTAAATGAAAAAAAACCTCTTTCAGGGTTCAACGAGCGTAAATAGACATATAAAAAACCATTATGCATTGGACTTCCTTATTTCACCTTTAAGAAAATATTTTCTTCTTATTCTTTTTTTTTTTATATCCCAAATTCCTCTCTTATGGACAAGTCCGATATACAAACAACTCATTTAGGTCACCGAATTGGAAGGGTGTAAGTCCAAAACCAAATAATTGGATGATAATAATTATAGTTTCCGCCAAATTTTAACATGTCTCTCGAGCCAAAAAAATTATAACCTTTTATAATTCTGCCACTTCGGTCTTATGATTATGGAATTAGGCTTCGAATCGTTTTTTATAAATTGTAAAAAGTCGTGATAGTATGTTTTTTCAATGTAAATAGAAATTTCACAAACTTCTATCATCCCATCCTCAACTATTCGATCAATTTTATGATTCTTTTGACCTGTACATAGACTTCTTCTATAACCCTACGTTTTGTTAAAGCTTCATCATATATTACTTATCTATAAAAATATATGATGTTTGTCCTTAAAATTCTTTGCTTGAGAGTTACGACCATCTCTCAACGGCTCAATCACCTTTTTTTAGCAAATGGCTTGCTAGAATATTGCATAACACTACCAATACGTTAAACATAATATGCACGAATATAATAAGGTTATAATATAAAAATATACAAATAAAAGATCAATATATAGGATACTTACGTATACATTAAGTTCTATATGTCGACCACAAGTTATATTAAAGGTCAATCAGTAGTCATGGCTTGTGTGTGGGATGAAGCAATAATATTCACAGTTATCTACCATATTTTATCGACTTACAAATGTATTATTTTGGGGAAACTCCCACAAAATGCACTTCATCTTTGGTCATTTTCATCGAGGTTACAAGTCTGGTGAGTATTATAAGAACCTTATGTTTGGTCTTTCAAACTACAAAATCTGGATTTCTCTAAAACAAAATATTTTTAATAACAACTTAGACATCCACGGTTGGAATATTGAACCCTCCTCCCCCGTTCATTTTAACTTTCTTTAACCACCCTTAGGTCTCATGAAGGTTTTTTTTCGGGCTTGTTGTGCTCTTTTGGAAGTATTTTCCTTTATATTTTGGATAAAATTTATCCTATTTTTCCGTGCGAGAATGCACTTCTATTAATCTTCTCATTGCATTTCCCTACAATCAGACTCAACTGTTTCGTCACTATATGGCCGCCTTTCCGTATCACGATTCATTTTTTAGAAATTGGTGACAGGAAATTAGTATTATCAACTTAAGATAAGTGCATCATTTTAGATCTCTCGGTATATGGTTGGATAACATGATCAGAGTATATGAAGCTTCATTGACTGGTTCGATATAGTCCACCAAGACTATGGTTGTCTTTGTCTAGTTCAACATAATTGATCATTGCTATAATCAAAGCGGATAAAATTCTTGGAACTTATCAGAATGTGATATTGCTTAGAGAAAAACTTAGAGAAATTCAGGATGTTGGGGTATTCATAACCTAACATCAAATAAATATGTAAAAAATATTACCTCATCTACCAATGCATTGGTTTATTTCTCTCATATTTATGGTACCCGAACTATAATATTGGCATGTACGTTCCATTTTTCTTGTAGGTTTAGTAGAGTTTTGGGTTTCCCATAAGCATACGTCTCGTTCATCATTAGGAGTATGGGTAAAGAAATATGTAGTTGAATACATCCCTCGTCTGCTACAATTTGATTTGAACCTTTCGAGCCTTTCACATTAGTATCTACTGAAATAATATCTTCATTAATGAATATTATAAGTTGTTTTATATAATTCATCGAGTGTCTTGAACCGGTTCTAATAACCGATGAGTAACTGAACATGACCTAGTCAACCTATATGTACGAAGAAAATTTCAAATATGCGACAGAGAGAGGTTTGGCACAACATGATAATCCTCTCTAAATTCTCGTAGAGGACTATATGATATTTTCCCAAACCAAGTATATCAATAATTGTTTTGGCTTTCCAAGACATCTTTAATAGTCATGAATGATACGTATAACCTGACAAATAATGTTTAGCTTACGTAACAAAAAACTTGATAAATACGTATAGACCAAATTCTTCTTTATTATCTATTAATTTAATCAACTAACGAACACTTTATATAATTTATGCATATTAGCGTGAATGTTGATCCACATGGTAAGCGCTTATTACCAACGGTCATGAACAATGAAGCTAAAACATATGCATCTTCAACTCAATCGTTATTGATGCATAACAAATATGTGTCAAATAACATTATTTTTATCTCCCGTATGTGAACCTTAATTCTATAGGTATAATTATTTCTTTACGTGAAAACACTTCAACCTCATGGTGATTTCATACTACAAGTGGTTTAGGTCACTCTAAATTTTAGCTTGGTTGTTGTAATGATCAGTTACCTGACTTCAGAGATTACCGGTGATATACTTATTGACTTCATTTGTCTTGTTTTAATCATTTTTCATACTTCAAAGCACCAACGAGCTACCTCAAACATATGCAAATTGGTTTTCTAAACTTATATAATCTGAACTTAATTATACCTTTTACTTATAAGATGTCAACTAATAAGAATTAAAAAACGAGGAAATACCGTTCACAACTGTACTTTCTTTCGATAAAATAGTATTTTTTCTCAAGAAAAGTTTTGATTGGTGAGGGTTTTAACAAGGAAATTGTAAAGACAATGGATCTTGAGAACCCTAGGAGTCCAATCATGATTGGCTAAATTATTGTTAGGGTTAGACCTGTTGTCACATAACAAGTTTGAGCAGACGTCCATAAAAAATTAAACATAACATAAATGTTTGACAAATCAATGTTAAAGAAGGTATCAAAAATATTTGAAAAACATAGTGGACCAAAGCAACTTTAGTTCAATAGAAAAAAATGGTTTATCACAATTCAAAAATAAAAATTACCGATGAGAGAAAAAAATGGTAAATAAAAAATCATAGTGAATTTAGTCAAGTGGTTTGATTAATTGAAACATAACGACTATCATATCATAGTCATATTTTTCACTCGTGAGGAATATACTGAATAGTTAGATGATACGAATAATAAACGTCTAGCCAATATAGTCTTAAATATTCAATCAAGCTTTTGAAAAATTGGTAAATAACTAAACATATATAATTAAGATTATAAGCCCATTTTTAGACCCAATTTATAACACCTATAAATATAAATATAATTTTTCATTGAGATGACTAAATCTTTTAAAACTTAATTTTTTCTATGTTTCTCACATTCTTATTTTTTCTGACGCGATCCAAACGACTTACCATTTTTTTTTTCTACTACTACTTTTTATTAGTTCGTTATATAACTCTAATAACTCCGGCTCTGAACCACTTTCTCCAACCAACCACCATCAATCGATGAGTATAACCGAGTAATTACACAAGATCATAAATACTAAAAACATATATAATATTTTTATTATATAGATATATAAAATTATAAATAACCAAATGCTAAATTTTAAAAATATAATTCATTATCGTATTCTAATTTTATAGTGTTAAGTTTATGTGATTTTTTATTTGGTATATTAAACTAACAAATTAACAAATCAATGGAGAGTTAAACAAAGTTAATTTAAAAAAATTAAACTATTTTTTTAAAAATTATAGTTTTGTATGTTATAAGGGGCGGATTTAGGACAAAAATTTAGAGTATGCCGAAAAAATATTATGCAAAAAAATCAATAAAAAATATCTTAATATTGCATATTAAAAATATGTAAATATTTTGATTACAACTCAAAATGAAAATATAGTCTAGTCCAAGCGTAAATACATTCTTCTCTTACTCATACCTTGATAATATATAAATCATCAACCGTAGAAAATACTCTCTCTCCATATATGTCACTAAATAATCATTAATACAAAATATGATACAATACTTAATTTTTAAATCCATCCATTATCCATATAAAATATGTTAAAAAATTATAAATTTAGTCAAAATATTCATTGAAAAAAAATATTAGAGTAATTTTCTTTAAAAAAATCAATAAAATAATTTTTTTAAGTATAAAATATTGTTTCCATACAAAATATTAGAAATAAATCGACATTAAATTTTCTCAATCAAATCCTTTATAATAGTCTAGTAAAATAATATTGTCTGCTTAATTTTAGAAATTTACCTAAGTCTTTGTGTAAATCTTTACCTGCAAAATATGCAATCACGTTTTATTAAATAATGAAAGAACTATAAGGAAAACCTTGATAGAATCCAATTAGAATGAGAAAAGTCCCTAATTTTTAAGTGGTTTGTTGAATTAGAGATACAAATCAGAATTAAAATAAAATCCAATAAATCTTATACTACTTTATTGAATAAAATCGAAAGAAATCTAATGAAAAATCATTAGCTGCATTATCGAAAGAAATCTAATGAAAAATCATTAGCTTCATCGACTTACAGTTTTCCTTTGCAAGTGATACATCTTATACTGCTTTATTGAATGAAAAACCATTAGGTGAATCGATTTACAGTTTTCCTTTGCTAGTTCGTTGTTGCTTTTCTTTCAACAGAATCAGAAATTAGAATTAAAATAAAATCCAATAAATCTTATACTACTTTATTGAATGAAAATCGAAAGAAATCTAATGAAAAATCATTAGCTGCTTTATTGAATGAAAATCCAATAAAAAACCATTAGGTGAATCAACAATTTTCCTTTGCTAGTTCGTTGTTTCTTTTCTTTCAGGAGAAGTTAGCAAAGAGACGGGCAAAGAAAGAGACAAGAAACTGAAGAAAAATAAAATAATGTTAGAGAGAAGCTAGGAAAGAGAATTGGAAAAAGTAAAAATAAGAGAATTAGAAAAAATAATAATATATATTATTGGGAATCTAGTAGGATTTGAACTTATTACCTCTAGTACTTTAGAAAATATTTTTACCACTATACTAAATTTATTTCATTGATTTAGGGTTGTTCTGGGCATACCCATATCCCCTCTAAATCCGCATAAATAGTCTTATAACTAATTTATATTTTTTTTCAAATTCATTTTTTAATATGAAATATTTATGTGAGAATTTTTAATGTTTTTTTGAAAATCAAATATTTATATATCATTATTCATATTATGTTTAAAATTTAAGATTTTATGTTATTTTTTATATTTATAGTTTAGTTGAAATACTTACCCGGTTTGGTATGGATATGTTATTATTGGTAATTTATATTCTAAATTTGATTGAAAATCGTACTATTGTATTTTTTTTAATAAAACAATAGATTAAATAAAAGTGTTATTCCTACATATGGGGCGGATTCATGACATATCCTCCAAGAGAAAAAAGGTCTACTATATTGGTAAAAACATTTCAATATATTCTATCTCATGAGTTCAAATTTTGGAGGAACCCATAAAAATATTTTTCTTTTTTTTCTTATTCCACCTCCAAATTCCAAACATTTTTCCATCAAATCCTAATTCGTGGATATATTTTTTGTGGCTTCCAATATTTCTAATTTTCTCTCAACTCTAATCCCCAAATTTTGAACTAAATCATGATGTAGTTACTTTTTGGAAGTCGAAATCCTTCTTGCTTAGTAAAATCATCATTTTTTGAAATCAAAATCCAATCCATTTTTCTTTGGTAAGTTATTTTGTGTTACTGTATTTTTATTTTTGTATTACTTTAATCAAATGTAAATAAGAGAAAAAGAGATGTTGTTCCAGGATTTAGATTTGTATGTTTGAAGTTTTCTTATGCATTTTCGATCTAGACTGTTTTTGGTCTACATTTGATTCTCATCTTCTGTATTTTTCTTATGCATTAATCATAGATAATTTTATTAATTTGAAAGATATCGTATACATTCTTCACCTATTATGTTTTTATTATCTTGATAAATATAACTTGAATAATTAGATAAGTGTAAGTCGGCGTGTATCTTGTTTTGCTTTGATATCTACTATTTCAAATAGCTAGAGAGTTAGCGTTTTTTATGTTCCTTAACCATCTTAATTTAAAATTTGCAAAACGTTTGGCTTATACTTGTTAGGTCGTTCCAAAATAAAGGTGTTTTTTTGTACTCATTTACTATTTTGAAATCAACTTTTTGCTTCATTATATTCTCTTCCCTTATGGATTTGTTGATTTTTTCTTTAATTAGTAACTGAATTCAAATCATAAGTTGAGTTTTTTCAAGTTTGCAAATTATATATTAAGTAATAAGATTTGTAGAGTTGCATGACTTTTGGCTTATAATTGTTTTTTATTTGTTTACCTGTAAGTCTTGTATACATCAAATACCTTATTTAGAATGTAAATTGTGGTTTGTCCACTGATGTTATTTAGAATGTACATTGTGGTTTGTCCACGAATGTGATCCGTATTTAAAATGATAAAACTCAAATTATATATATAAACACTAAATGCACACAGATGAAGGCCAAAGAATAATAACAATGGCGTGGAATCTATAAATATTGACAAAAGGCAGAGACAAGTAAAAACAATACAGAAACGACGCATAAACTTATGTGTAATAATTTTAACACGCTAAACCGAACGATAATAACAAAGTCTTCAAATGATGAGAATAAAATAAAAAACCATAAGACGCGGGCATGAGAATAACAAAAACAATGATCCAGTTGAAACCTACGAAGGGAAAACCAACACAAACAAACGTCTACATAAACATTTACAAAAATGGAGATGCTTGTGCAACCAACAAAAGTAAAAGAATACAATTACTATTCAATGTTTCCTTTTTGTTAGTATTTTCTATTTACGAGTTATATACAATAAATGTATTTGGTTTGTCAAATCTCTTATGTGGATTATCTAGGTTGTATTGGTTGTTCGTTTTAGACGAGTTTTTTTATCAGAATATACTATATATTTATATTAACCACTTATCTACTTATTCAATGTATTTTATTTACAAATACAGTATTTTGAATTTTATATATTAAATATTTGTAGTTTTTTAAAAATTATTTTTTATTTTGAAATTCAGTTAATATTAAGATTATGATCTAATGTTAAAATTATGATTTCATGTTTAAAAATTTTAGGTTTACAATAAATTTTGTAAATTTATAAAATTTATGTCACAAAATTATTTTTGTAATAACTAGGGAGGACAATGTTGGTCCAAACCGATCCGAATCGGTCCAATTTAGTTTAATTTGATCGGATTTTATCCGGCATAAATTTATAATGAATTAGATATGAATATAAAAATTATAGTCTACAGACAAATCTATTAAGATATGGATTTTTAGTTTGTTCAATCCTTTTTCGTCTGAAAATATAAATATATATACAAAATAAAAAGTATAAACCGGACCACTGCCCTCCCGGATTATCACACCAACATATACACGTAATTTACAAAGTTGGTCGAGTTCTTCTTATTTATAACTAATCACAATAAGTGAATGGTAAAACAACTAATCTTTTGACCCCACGTAGTATATCATAAATAAAGATATTCCTTAAAATGTAAATATAAAAGTGTCCAAAAAGTGATTTCATTCTGATACCTAAAGTTTTCAGTATCATTATTATTCCTATAAACTTCAATCTCCTTTTTATCTCATTTTCTTTTATTCCAATTGAAAGCGAAACATAAAAAAAATAAAAGTTCTCAAGCTAATGTCTAAACAGATATAATTTCCGATAAAATATAAATAAATGTTTTCAGACCTGCATTCATGCAGTTTACTTAAATTATTTCATAATATTATTCAACTTCGTAGGATTGTCGGGTTTTTTAATTTGTAATTAACAAATTCTTTTGGTTTAACTGTTTTTTTAGGAAAAATCATTTTAATATTAGAAATCTTTCATATAAAAAATATAAACCGAAGAAACCGAGATTCGACTATAGAATTACGTAGAGTAAGATTCTGTGTGTCTAATTTTTTTTTTCAAATTTTGAATTTTAGTGAAAAAAAAATTAATTTTGAATTTTAGTGAAATTCACCTATCTTAAAATATTTAAATTCATGAATGAATATTCTGGATTATATATATAGATGTGCTCAAAAATCTTGTTAGGTTAAGTAAACAAATGTTTTTGTATGATTTAGTTGGACACTATATGAGTTCATTCTTTGTTGAAAATCTAACAAAAAAAGAGATGTTCCAAGATTTAGATTTGTATGTTTGAAGTTTTCTTATACATTTTCGATCTAGACTGTTTTTGGTCTACATTTGATTCTCATCTTCTGTATTTTTCTTATGCATTAATCATAGATAATTTTATTAATTTGAAAGATATCTTATACATTCTTCACCTATTATGTTTTTGTTATCTTGATAAATATAATTTGAATAATTAGATAAGTGTAATAATTTGAATAATTAGATAAGTGTAAGTCGGCGTGTATCTTGTTTTGCTTTGATTTCTACTATTTCAAATAGCTAGAGAGTTAGCGTTTTTTATGTTCCTTAACTATCTCTTTTTTAAGATTTGCAAAACGTTTGGCTTATACTTGTTAGGTCGTTCCAAAATAAAGATGTTGTTTTGTAGTTATTTACTGTTTTGAAATCAACTTTTTGCTTCATATTATTCTCTTCCTTTATGGATTTGTTGATTTTTTCTTTAATTAGTAACTGAATTTAAATCATAAGTTGAGTTTTTTCAAGTTTGCAAATTATATATTAAGTAATAAGATTTGTAGAGTTGCATAACTTTTGGCTTATAATTGTTTTTTATTTGTTTACCTGTATGTCTTGTATATATCAAATACCTTATTTAGAATGTAAATTGTGGTTTGTCCACTGATATTATTTAGAATGTACATTATGGTTTGTCCACGAATGTGATCCGTATTTAAAATGATAAAAGTCAAATTATATATATATAAACACTAAATGCACACAGATGAAGGCCAAAGAATAATAACAATGACGTGGAATCTATAAATATTGACAAAAGACAGAGACAAGTAAAAACAATACAGAAACGACGCATAAACTTGTGTGTAATAATTTTAACACGCTAAACCGAACGATAATAACAAAGTCTTCAAATGATGAGAATAAAATAAAAAACCATAAGACGCGGGCATGAGAATAACAAAAACAATGATCCAGCTGAAACCTACGAAGGGAAAACCAACACAAACAAACGTCTACATAAACATTTACAAAAATGGAGATGCTTGTGCAACCAACAAAAGTAAAAGAATACAATTACTATTCAATGTTTCCTTTTTGTTAGTATTTTCTATTTACGAGTTATATACAATAAATGTATTTGGTTTGTCAAATCTCTTATGTGGATTATCTAGGTTGTATTGGTTGTTCGTTTTAGACGAGTTTTTTTATCAGAATATACTATATATTTATATTAACCACTTATCTACTTATTCAATGTATTTTATTTACAAATACAGTATTTTGAATTTTATATATTAAATATTTGTAGTTTTTTAAAAATTATTTTTTATTTTGAAATTCAATTAATATTAAGATTATGATCTAATGTTAAAATTATGATTTCATGTTTAAAAATTTTGGGTTTACAATAAATTTTGTAAATTTATAAAATTTATGTCACAAAATTATTTTTGTAATAACTAGGGAGGACAATGTTGGTCCAAACCGATCCGAATCGGTCCAATTTAGTTTAATTTGATCGGATTTTATCCGGCATAAATTTATAATGAATTAGATATGAATATAAAAATTATAGTCTACAGACAAATCCATTGAGATATGGATTTTTAGTTTGTTCAATCCGTTTCCGTCTGAAAATATAAATATATATACGAAATAAAAAGTATAAACCGGACCAGTGCTCTCCCGGATTATCACACCAACATATACACGTAATTTACAAAGTTGGTCGAGTTCTTCTTATTTAGAACTAATCACAATAAGTGAATGGTAAAACAACTAATCTTTTGACCCAACGTAGTATATCATAAATAAAGATATTCCTTCAAATGTAAATATAAAAGTGTCCAAAAAGTGATTTCATTTTGATGCAGGAGACGGTTACAATACCTAATCTATTCTAGCTTGCAAGTTATTTTTAGATATTTATTTTTTTAGTGTTTTCCTTTTCTAGTTAAGATTCTAGTAATTTTCCTTATTTCGATTCTAGTAATTTTCCTTATTTCTAGGAACTTCCGATTTTATGCTTTAGGGTTTCTCTATATGCTTTAGGGTTTCTCTATATAAAGAACCTTAGGTGCTATGTTTTAAAGAACTTTTCATCATCGTTATTAATCAAATTCTTCGAGTTTTCGAGATTTATTTTCTGGTGGATTTCAGAGTTTTTCTTCAAGTTTGACACCCGCAAACTTGAACCTTCAATTCTAAGACCAACGTTTGTTGTCTTAGTGCATCCGACTGCGTCAAGTGGTATCAGAGCAGGAAATCTCCTACTCTTTTCAAAGCTTGAACAGCTATGGGTGATCAACCAGTAACCAGGGCCGACATGAAGGGTTTCACAACGAGTTTGAACGAATCAACCACGAACCTGGCAAATCTAGTGGCAGCGTTAACTAATCAGATTGCATCATTAACCAATCAGATTGCTAACGCAGGACAAGGAGAAGGAGAAGGAATGGGACGAAATCAGAATCGACAAGGCAGACACATACCAGTTGTTGAGGAGCCACCCCGAGTTCGACATGATGGAAACAACCGACTGCTTGTTAGAAATAATCAACAACAAGGCATGCATAACCGTGTCGTTGTTGATGATTCTAGCCCGGAGGAGGAATTGGAAGAGGAAGAGGCAGAACAAGGGAATCAAAATAATCAGGATTACAGAGTGAAAGTTGATATTCCATTGTTCTATGGTACCATGAGTGTCGAGGACTTTCTCGATTGGAAAGTTGGTGTTGATCGGTTCTTTGATGTTATGGAAGTCCCGGAGAGTAAACAGGTTAAGATGGTGGCTATCCGATTAAAGAAGACTGCAGCTGTTTGGTGGGACAAATTGGCTATTCAAAGGCAAAGAAAGAGGAAGGGTCCAGTTAGAACATGGTGCCGAATGAAGCAGCTAATGACTGAGCGGTTCTTACCGGAGGACTACGACCAGATTCTTTACAAGATGTACATTGATTGTGTACAAGGAAGCAGGACCGTGACTGATTATACAGCAGAGTTCTTTCGTTTGTCTGAACGTAGTGACTTAAATGAAACAGAGAATCAGAAGGTGGCTAGATACATCAGTGGTTTAAAGGGCTCTCTTCAAGGTAAAATAGGGTTATAGACTGTGTGGACAGTTCAAGAAGCATCTAGTCTAGCCTTGAAAGCGGAATTAATGGAGAAATCATATCGGGGTTTCACAAATTTCAGGAGGCCCTTCATCCAGAACAACGTCGAACCAGCCGGAGTAACGGACAAAGGCGTGGTTAACAGAGATTCCAACTCTAACAACAAAGGAGCAAGTAGCTTCATTAGTGGAATTTAGAAGGACAAAGCACCCACTCCGAAACAGAACAATCCTTATGCTAGACCAACCGTCGACAAGTGTTTCCGTTGTCAAGGAACAGGTCACAGGTCGCATGTTTGTCCCAGTAGGAAGACGGTTGCATTCCTAGAAGAAGAGGAAGACGACTTTATGGAGAATGAGGAATATGAGGGATTTGAATTTACGGAAGAGGAATCTGAGGACAGAATCAGCATTGTTTTACAGCGACTGTTGCTATCATCCAAAGAAGAGGGACAACGCAAGAATATGTTTAGAACGCATTGTTCTATTCAGAACAAGGTGTGCAATGTGATGATACTTGACAATGGGAGCTCCGAGACTTTAGTTTCTCAAAAGTTGGTGGCATATTTGAAACTACCCACGACTCGTCATGAGAAACCGTATGGTCTCGGATGGGTGAAGAAAGGATCTACAGTAGGGGTTAGTGAAACTTGCAAAATTCCTCTATCAATTGGTAAGCATTACAAAGAGGAGATAATTTGTGACGTTTTGGATATGGATGTTTCCCATATTCTCCTTGGGCGACCATGGCAGTACGATAACGACATTACGTACCGAGGACGAGACAATGTGGTCATGTTTACATGGGGGAATCATAAGATTGCAATGGCTCCTGTCAAGGATTTTGGTAGCATTGCAACAGAGAAGAAGTCAAGCTTCCTCGTCATGTCGCATGATGATAAAGAACTTGACAAGGCTGTTAAGGAATCATAGTGTTTTTATCCGGTTGTGGTCAAGGGGTTGATGAGTGCCGTGACGGAGGAGACAATAACTCCACGTGAGGTGTTAGAAATTTTGGAAGATTACAAGGAGTTAGTTGCTGAGGAACTACCTGACAACCTGCCTCCTATGCGTGATATACAGCATCACATTGACTTGATCCCGGGTTCTAGTCTACCTAATCTTCCCCACTATCGAATGAGCCCTAAAGAGAGTGAAATTGTACGGGAACAGATTGAAGATTTGCTGAAGAAAGGGTTAATCTGCGAGAGTTTGAGCCCTTGTGCTGTACCAGTTCTTCTCGTTCCAAAGAAAGGTAATCAGTGGCGAATGTGTGTTGATTCTAGAGCCATCAACAAGATCACAATCAAATACCAGTTTCTTATCCCTCGGTTGGAAGACATGCTTGATGAGTTGAATAGATCAAAGGTGTTTTCCAAAATAGATCTTCGAAGTAGGTATCATCAGATTCGAATCAGGCCTAGAGATGAATGGAAGACTACTTTTAAGAGTAAAGACGGATTGTACGAGTGGTTAGTGATGCCTTTCGGCTTGTCAAACGCACCTAGTACTTTCATGAGATTGATGAATCAGGTTCTCCGTCATTTCATTGGGTCATTTGTAGTAGTTTACTTCGATGATATTTTGATCTATAGCAAAGCCAAGGACGACCATTTAGAGCATGTACGTCAGGTGTTACAAGTCCTCCAAGAAAATCAGCTGTACGTGAATTTAAAGAAATGCACATTCTGCACAAGCCAGCTGTTGTTTTTGGGGTTTGTCGTTGGTGAAGATGGGATTCAAGTAGATGAAGCCAAAGTGCGTGCAATAAAAGACTGGCCCGTTCTCAAAACCGTAACTGAGGTACGCAGTTTTCATGGTTTGGATACTTTCTACCAGAGATTTGTAAGAGACTTCAGTACTCTTACTGCACCTATTACCGAATGCTTGAAGAAAGGGAAGTTTCATTGGGGACCAGAACAAGACGAGAGTTTTGTATTGATCAAGGAGAAGCTTTGTACTGCTCCTGTGTTAGCATTGCTGAATTTTGATAAGATATTTCAAGTGGAATGGGATGCTAGTGGTGTAGGAATTGGTGATGTGTTATCTCAGGAGAAAAGACCAATAGCTTTCTTTAGTGAAAAGCTAAACAAAGCACGACCGAAATGGAGTACTTATGATCAAGAGTTCTATACGGTATTTCGAGCTCTTCGACAATGGGAGCATTATCTGATTCAGCGAGAGTTTATTTTGTTCACTGACCACCAAGCTCTGAAGTTTCTTCACAGCCAGAAAGTGATAAATAAGATGCATGCTCGTTGGGTAAGTTTTCTGCAAAAATTTCCTTTCATTATTCAGCATACGTCCGGAGCTCTTAACAAGGTAGCTGATGTTTTTAGTAGAAGGGCTTCCTTGCTAACTACCTTAGCACATGAGATTGTGGGTTTCGAATTTTTGAAAGAGTTATATGAAAGTGATGCTGAATTCAAGGAATTATGGGACAAGTGCAATGGTAAGCATCCTTCTGCAGACTTCCATATTCGCGATGGCTATCTTTTTAAAGGAGACAGACTGTGCATTCCTTGCTCGTCGTTACGAGAGAAGCTGATCCGAGAATTGCACAGTGGTGGTCTTAGTGGTCATTTGGGACGGGATAAGACAATTGCAAGCTTGGAGGAAAGGTATCATTGGTCGCACCTTAGGAAAGACGCTGGAGCTATTGTTCGGAGGTGTTTTGTTTTTCAGGTTTCTAAGGGACAATCTCAGAACACAGTTCTTTACATGCCGTTATCTGTTCCTGAAGATATCTGGCAGGACTTATCTATGGATTTTGTGTTGGGGTTGCTGAGGACGCAACGAGGTGTGGATTCTGTGTTTGTTGTTGTCAATAGGTTTTCCAAAATGACACAATTCATTGCTTGCAGAAAGACCGCAGATGCAACCAACATAGCCAAATTGTTTTTTCGGGAAGTTGTGCGTCTCCATGGGGTTCCGAAGTCAATAGTTTCTGACATGGATACTAAGTTTCTCAGTCACTTCTGGATTACATTATGGAGAATGTTTGGAACAAGTTTAAAACGAAGCTCTACAGCTCATCCCCAGAGTGATGGGAAAACCGAAGTCACAAATAGGACATTGGGTAACATGATTAGAAGTATTTGTGGTGATAAACCGAAACAGTGGGATTTAGCTCTACCGCAGGTCGAGTTCGCTTACAATAGTGTCGTACATTCCGCAACAGGGAAATCACCATTTACGTTGGTATATACCTCTGTCCCAAAGCATGTGGTTGATTTAGTTCCACTACCGAAAGCTCCTGGAGTTAGTGCATCAGCTGAAGCTATAGCTAAAGACATTTTGGACACTAAAGAAGCAGACCGAGCTAGATTGGAAGCAACTGGGCAAAAAAACAAAAGGGCAGCAGATAAAAAACGGAGGCTCAAGGTTTTCAACGAAGGTGATAAAGTAATGGTGTTTCTCAAGAAAGAAAGGTTTCGAGTCGGTACTTATCGTAAGCTTCAGCCTCACAAGTATGGTCCATTCAAGATTTTACGAAAGCTTAATGACAATGCTTATGTGGTGGATCTACCAGACGACATGAGAATCTCTCATACGTTCAATGTAGCGAACATCTATGAGTATCATGTCGATGGTGTTCTTTATCCAGATAAGAACTCTGGGACGAGTTCTTTGGAGGTGGAGGAGACTGATGCAGGAGACGGTTACAATACCTAATCTATTCTTGCTTGCAAGTTATTTTTAGATATTTCTTTTTTTTAGTGTTTTCCTTTTTAGTTAAGATTCTAGTAATTTTCCTTATTTCGATTCTAGTAATTTTCCTTATTTCTAGGAACTTCCTATATTATGCTTTAGGGTTTCTCGATATGCTTTAGGGTTTCTCTATATAAAGAACCTTAGGTGCTATGTTTTAAATAACTTTTCATCATCGTTATTAATCAAAGTCTTCGAGTTTTCGAGATTTGTTTTCTGGTGGATTCCAGAGTTTTTCTTCAAGTTTGACACCCGCAAACTTGAACCTTCAATTCTAAGACCAACGTTTGTTATCTTAGTGCATCCGACTGCGTCTCATTTTGATACCTAAAGTTTTCAGTATTATTATTATTCCTACAAACTTCAATCACCTTTTTATCTCATTTTCTTTTATTCCAATTGAAAGCGAAACGTAAAGAAATAAAAGTTCTCAAGCTAATGTCTAAAAAGATATAATTGCCGATAAATATAAATAATTGTTTTCAGACCTGCATTCATGCAGTTTACTTAAATTGTTTCATAATATTTTCAACTTCATAGGATTGTCGGGTTTTTTAATTTGTAATTAACAAATTCTTTTGGTTTAACTGATTTTTTCAGGAAAAAACATTTTAATATTAGAAATCTTTCATATAAAAAATATAAACCGGAGAAACCGAGATTCCACTATAGGATTACGTAGAGTAAGATTCTGTGTGTCTAATTTTTTTTTTCAAATTTTGAATTTTAGTGAAATTCACCTATCTAAAAATATTTAAATTCATGAATGAATATTCTGGATTATATATATCGATGTGTTCAAAAATCTTGTTAGGTTAAGTAAACAAATGTTTTTGTATGATTTAGTTGAACACTATATGAGTTCATTCTTTGTTGAAAATCTAAAAGAAAAAGAGATGTTGTTCCAGGATTTAGATTTGTATGTTTGAAGTTTTCTTATGCATTTTCGATCTAGACTTTTTTTGGTCTGCATTTGATTCTCATCTTCTGCATTTTTCTTATGCATTAATCATAGATAATTTTATTAATTTGAAAGATATCTTATACATTCTTCACCTATTATGTTTTTGTTATCTTGATAAATATAACTTGAATAATTAGATAAGTATAAGTCGGCGTGTATCGTGTTTTGCTTTGATTTCTACTATTTCAAATAGCTAGAGAATTAGCGTTTTTTTATGTTCCTTAACTATCTTTTTTTTAAGATTTGCAAAACGTTTGGCTTATACTTGTTAGGTCGTTCCAAAATAAAGATGTTGTTTTGTAGTCATTTATTGTTTTGAAATCAACTTTTTGCTTCATTATATTCTCTTCCCTTATGGATTTGTTGATTTTTTCTTTAATTAGTAACTGAATTTAAATTATAAGTTGAGTTTTTTCAAGTTTGCAAATTATATATTAAGTAATAAGATTTGTAGAGTTGCATGACTTTTGGCTTATAATTGTTTTTTATTTGTTTACCTGTATGTCTTGTATACATCAAATACCTTATTTAGAATGTAAATTGTGGCTTGTCCACTGATGATATTTAGAATGTACATTGTGGTTTGTCCACGAATGTGATCCGTATTTAAAATGATAAAAGTCAAATTATGTATATATATAAACACTAAATGCACACAGATGAAGGCCAAAGAATAATAACAATGACGTGGAATCTATAAATATTGACAAAAGGCAGAGACAAGTAAAAAATATATAGAAAAGACCCATAAACTTGTGTGTAATAATTTTAAAACGCTAAATCGAACGATAATAACAAAGTCTTCAAATGATGAGAATAAAATAAAAAACCATAAGACGCGGGCATGAGAATAACAAAAACAATGATCCAACTGAAACCTACGAAGGGAAACCAACACAAACAAACGTCTACATAAACATTTACAAAAATGGAGATGCTTGTGCAACCAACAAAAATAAAAGAATACAATTACTATTCAATGTTTCCTTTTTGTTAGTATTTTCTATTTACGAGTTATATACAATAAATGTATTTGGTTTGTCAAATCTCTTATGTGGATTATCTAGGTTGTATTGGTTGTTCGTTTTAGACGAGTTTTTTATTAGAATATACTACATATTTATATTAACCACTTATCTACTTATTCAATGTATTTAATTTACAAATACAATATTTTAAATTTTATATATTAAATATTTGCAGTTTTTTAAAAATTATTTTTTATTTTGAAATTCAGTTAATATTAAGATTATGATCTAATGTTAAAATTATGATTTCATGTTTAAAAATTTTGGGTTTACAATAAATTTTGTAAATTTATAAAATTTATGTCACAAAATTATTTTTGTAATAACTAGGGAGGACAATGTTGGTCCAAACCGATCCGAATCGGTCCAATTTAGTTTAATTTGATCGGATTTTATCCGGCATAAATTTATAATGAATTAGATATGAATATAAAAATTATAGTCTACAGACAAATCCATTGAGATATGGATTTTTAGTTTGTTCAATCCGTTTCCGTCTGAAAATATAAATATATATACAAAATAAAAAGTATAAACCGGACCAGTGCCCTCCCGGATTATCACACCAACATATACACGTAATTTACAAAGTTGGTTGAGTTCTTCTTATTTAGAACTAATCACAATAAGTGAATGGTAAAACAACTAATCTTTTGACCCCACGTAGTATATCATAAATAAAGATATTCCTTAAAATGTAAATATAAAAGTGTCCAAAAAGTGATTTCATTCTGATACCTAAAGTTTTTAGTATTATTATTATTCCTATAAACTCCAATCACCTTTTTATCTCGTTTTCTTTTATTCCAATTGAAAGCGAAACGTAAAGAAATAAAAGTTCTCAAGCTAATATCTAAAAATATATAATTTTCGATAAAATATAAATAATTGTTTTCAGTCTTGCATTCATGCAGTTTACTTAAATTGTTTCATAATATTATTCAACTTCATAGGATTGTTAGGTTTTTTAATTTGTAATTAAAAATTCTTTTGGTTTAACTGATTTTTTCAAGAAAAATCATTTTAATATTAGAAATCTTTCATATAAAAAATATAAACCGGAGAAACCGAGATTCGACTATAGAATTACGTAGAGTAAGATTCTGTGTGTCTATTTTTTTTTCAAATTTTGAAATTTAGTGAAATTCACCTATTTTAAAATATTTAAATTCATGAATGAATATTCTGGATTATATATATAGATGTGTTCAAAAATCTTGTTAGGTTAAGTAAACAAATGTTTTTGTATGATTTAGTTGAACACTATATGAGTTCATTCTTTGTTGAAAATCTTAAAGAATAAGTAAAGTATTTATACTTGTGAGTCATATATGAAAAATAGTTGGGTGTTTTTTGTCACAGATAAATAGTTGTGTGTGCAACCGGCCTAAAGGATGACTATGCATATATTTGTTTGAAGGTGAACCAAATTGTTGCGTAATTTCGTTGCTGCATTTATGCATCACATACTCATGTAAAATTAGACTTCAATGTTGAATGTTTTGGGTAAGTATGCAATCAAACAATCATGAATGACCCATATGAAGGCTTGGTTGTTAAATGTGATCGTGAACCAACATTATTTCTCTTAAGAGTTGTGCTCTAGAAGTAATGTATGATACATTAGCTCAAAGTTATCCGCTAAATATTATGTGGAGTCAGTTCATATGAATGCTTATAAGAACTTAGAGCTTGAGAAAAATTAGTATGTATAGTGTTTTCAACTATTGACACTCAATTAAGAAACAACACATGTTATTTTTTTACCGGAGGATAGTTTTAAGGAGTGGAATCGTGAATCATGCTCCTGTTAGGATTACATGATATAGACCACTGGACCAGGAAGGATAAACTTGCCTTTCTAACATACCAAAACATTAATGATGAGAGGATACACTTTGAGAGGTAGGGACACTCCAATGATCTCACTTGTTATGTGTTGCAGATGGATTCCCACAGTGGCTTTAGGTTCTCTGTCTACTAAGATGAAATGTGCTAAAGAATTGCTTACTTACCTAAAGAAGAGCTTTGTGAAGTCTCCTTATATCAAAATTAAGGTCTCGATAGCAAAGTTATCAACAGTGAAATACATAGGGCATGAAAAATGTAGAGACGATATCATGAAAATTGCCAATATTCATAGTAAGTTGAAGATACTTAACGTGAAACTCTTAGATGTACCTGTAATGTCTTACATATTCATGTTGCTTCCATAATTTTTTTTATAAAAAAAATACGTATTATGACTTCTAAGATGTGAAATGATACATTAACATCCTAATCGTAAATATTGTACACGAGGAAGAAATACACTCTCAGGGACCAAAAAAACAAATATGGTTAGCATCTTAAATGTGTTAGTAAGAATAAATGTAAGCGAAATTCAGTTAAATCTGCATAAACTAAAAATTATGGTTATGGACCGTAAGACGCTGACCCTAAGAAGATAGAGGAAAATGATAAAATAAAGGTATACTATCACGTCAGTCTCTCAGAGATATTTGGTTCTAGAGTATGCTTCGGAGTAGAAAACAAGTCCCGAAAATTATTGAGTGAGCCTAGAAATAAGGTCCCAACTTTCTTAAGGCAATGACCAATGGAAATGCTAGGTTTTCTAGTTGAATGTATTTTTTTCTACACTCAGTAGAGTTTTGATCATATATTAGGCGATCTTCATGCAACTTTCTAACTATTTTATTAATACGACACTCATAATATAACTAAATATTGACAAATAAACAAATATCCTTTCACCTTGAAAAGGCTTGGACAAGACTTTTGGGATAACAACGGCTATTTAATCTTGTCAAACGCATGATCACACTTTTTGGTCCAGTGGAAATAATTGTCATTTTTATCACATGAAAGAAAGAGAAATATTTATATAAAAAAAATAAAAATTAGTAGGTTTAGGACCATTAGTCTTCCAGTAAATACTTGAACTTCATTAATAGATCTCGAGGAAAGCATTGAGGTTAAATCCTCTAACTGCAATGGATCGACCTCTCTTATTTTCTTGTTGAAAAAGTAGTCAATTTTTTTTGGATGAGACTTCAAATGCACACTTTTCCGGATTAATCTTGAGGTTAATCTCCCTTAAGTTTTTAAAGGATTCAACCAAGTAAATTATGTGATTTGAATCATTAGGCCTTCTCACCAATATATAATTTATATGCATCTTCATGTTTTGGTCGATTAGATCAGCGAAGGCTTTGTTAACCAAACTCTGATAGGTTTATTTGAATTTATTTAATCTAAATAACATCATCTTGTAACAATGTAAACCATAATCAGTTATAAATATAGTGCTCGTTTGGTCAGATGGGTGAATTCGAATATGATTATAGCCCAAGTAGGCATCTATGAAAGACAAGCATTGGTTTCCTAAAGTAAAGTCTATTAGTTGATCTATCCTTGAGATTTGAAAAAGATTCACGAGTATGCCTTATTCAAATTGATAGAATCTACACATATTATCATGTTCTCACTTTTTTTTATTAACCAAAACATGATTCATTGTCCACGTGGGGTATCGAGACTCTCTTATGTGCCCTATCCTGGACAATTGGTTCACTTCGATCATAATTTTTTCAGACATTTCACCTCACAAAAACTCATCTCGTACCCTAATATGTCTTACACTCGTATTGATTGAAAGCTTTTGAAAAACAATGTAAGGAGGAACCCCGACCCCATCTCGATTTATCCAAGAAAATACATTCATATTGTTAAGATGACCTAACAACAAAGTGCAGATATTTAGGGTATTCTCTTCTTTGAAAGTGTAATTCTCAGTATCCTCTTGTGGAACAACAAGGCTTGAAGCCTCTCTTAGATCGTCCATCACATCGACCTCAATGTAAGATCCCTTAAATTATTATTTCTTTGAAGCCAGAGATGCTACATAGCACTCCCGGACGACATTTTGATTGCTTCTTATAACCTGAACCTTTACCCGATGATGTAACGATTGCATTGATGAATGACGGAGGTAATGAAATGCACCCTTGAGAGCCATAACTTCCTAATAATTGTATTATAATAGGCAAATACTTGTACAACCATAAACATAACTCAAACCATTTTTCTATACTTGCCCCAACCCAAAACAAATTCACCTCAAATTCTCAAATCACCAAAATGTTGGCTTCTATGAATCAAATTATCGTTCCTTCACAAGGTTGAATTTCTGGAGGGTTCCTTATCTTATCATGGGTGAATTTGAATATTATATTAGTATAAATGCTTATATCGATTATAATTATCTTAATCTTGTCTCCTTGTAACACTCAGGATGATCAGTAATATATCATTATCTGGTATTGACATCTTTCCGAGATCGTCGTCATCAAAGATGATCATAAGATAGGAGGCTCAGTAAAAAGGGTCGGAAGTCTTGTTTGGTAGTGAGATTCAAGGCTCCCAACATGTATATTTCTAGAGTAATTAGTTATCTCATATATAGAACCACCCACAACAATTGTCGTTACAGAGATGAAAGTTATGATACATCTGTGAGTATCTGGGTCTCTTTAGTTATTAGAGATGTTAGGGAGCTCAACCACACAGTCCATGATTACCATGGTTTGCTCTTCCTTAGAGACCACCATTGATGCCTACTCTCATATGGGAGTTGTCCAGTTCTTGATAAACTCAATTACTTTCCATTATCAATCAAATCTTCACCCTTTTCTTTAGTTTTATGTAAAACTTGGTCAACTGACCACTATTATTGTGATACTTGCAAAATCTG
The DNA here is from genome assembly GCA_036936605.1 of Limnanthes douglasii subsp. nivea. Lineage (NCBI taxonomy): Eukaryota > Viridiplantae > Streptophyta > Magnoliopsida > Brassicales > Limnanthaceae > Limnanthes > Limnanthes douglasii. The sequence goes on along the minus strand of JAUPFV010000001.1, from coordinate 23,243,628 downwards.
GTACTTGTTTTCTCTTGAGGTCTCATTATCAGGAAAGGCTCTTTACCACACTCTCAGTCAAGTCTGTATAATTGGCATGACGTACCCGCTTGTTCTTGCGGTTATCATGGTCCTTGTTTGATGTCCTACCCAATCTTAGGCAACTTGGTTATGCATTATTATAGTCAGAGCTTGGTGTTGTGGAATCATAAATTAAGAGGTAACTGATGAGGATATTAAGGCAGGTGTTGCTGCATTAGTGGAACCTAATAAACTATCACAGTAAAAGAATATGCTAGGTTTTTACTATATGATACAATCTAAAGTTTTTGGTTCGGCACACGTTTCAGCCTCATTGTCTCCTCTACTTTTATTTGAGACTCCAATTGAGACAAGAGAGCCCCAAAAATAAAGCTTTATTTTTCACAACATCCTTGGCCAATAAACCCAAAAGCTTATCTTGCATGAACCAAGCACAAGCTACCGTTTCACAGTAATCATTAATGTTTTCATTGTTTGGACAAAACATCTGGTGTAATCTCGCACACTTGCATCAATATCTTGCTTGTAATGTATACTAAAATCACCATCACCTTTGATCTCCTTACTTCAAATAAACAAATTAATGAATAGGTTCAACAAAATGTCAAAAGTCCTTATCCAGTTAGGGGCAGTTAAATAAACCATGTCAGAGAATTCTCTCTAAAGGTCATAAAAAAAACTCGGCATATTCCTAAATTTCTAGATATGATGCCCCAAATATCCCAAGCTTTTATACTTGTCCATCTTTTACATGTCAAACTTTGGCGGTAACTCCCAAAACAAAATTTTAGTGTATAAAAATGGCTTTGTAAAGTTATATCTATTAGTGTAGGAAAACCCCTTATCATAATTTTCTAATCTCAAGTGTTGATTTGACCCTTGCAATATTTATGAGCCGTTGAAATAAGGGTAAAGATGATATAGAGTGTAAGTATTATTATCGAAGTAAGATATATTCGGTCAGAAAACCTACATTGGCTAGGTGTAAGGGTGGGGAAGAAGTTTCTACTCCCTCTGTCTCATAATATGTGTCTTTCTAGAAGATATTTTTTGTCTCATAATATATGTCGTTCTCGTTTTCCAATGCAGCATTATTACATGTATTCCACTTTCAACCAATAAAATAGTTAACTTTCTAGATAAGTTATTATTTCCACCAATCAAATTTATTTTCTTTTATTCTTTCAAAATAATTATTACTTTTCTTAATATTGGTGAAGAAACCTTAAACGACTAATATTATGAGACGGAGGGAGTATTAAATTTTAGTGGGGGTTGATTCCAAGGTTAAAGTACATGTAGCAGAGCAGGTTACTAAGGTATGACACAAAGCTCTTGAATCGAGGTTCGAATGGGCTTGGGTTTCCTATGGGGCTCAACTGCTTAAGCCAACTCAATCTTCTTCCAAGGGGATGAAGACCGACAGGTACGCCTAACCCGAGAGCCATGTCGATGCATGTGATGATGCATTATGTAATTTTTTGAAGAAATAGATTGTATTTCTATTCATCTCAATAGTTGGTGTGGGGACGGTAGCATTGTGAAGCCCGCTATTCGTTTCTAAAGGAATCATAATTCATACTTGGGGAAACTTATTCTAGAGACTCTGAATAATAATCATCACACTCAGTTTTCTCTGACTTCACCGCAAATCTTATTTAAGATCTTAGGGAATGATTTATGGAGGTTAAGCCTTCTTTTTCTTCCTCAAGCTCATTTGATTCTGATTCAGTGGTTGACACTACTTTTCAATTTGAGATTGATCCGGTCGGGAAGTCCTTCCATCTCATGATGAATACCACCTCTTTCATGGATCGTCAAAGTATCTATCATGCTACGTGTGTTCATTATGCTAAAGTACGTTCTAAACTAGGTTTGATGGTAATAACATATGGTTTTGTAAAGAGGATTTCGGGTACCAGTCTCTTCCAATTGATGGTGACACTAATGAGGTATGTGCATGTTTAGTATGGATTAACATGAAGTCTATAGAGATAAAAAGTCTATAGAGATAATAAAGCTAAGAAATTTAGATAGAGAAAGTTGTGGAAAGACCAAAAGAATAGAATAATGATTTTTTACCACCTTTTAGAGGTGTGACAAGTTATATTTATAGTGATAGTTAGGCTTTGAATAGTACATCATTCCTCGACTATCACGTTTGGTGGCAGATATTCCATTGACTTTCAAATGTCTGTTGATAGTCTCTGGACTATCGCGTTTGGATAAAGTTAGTCCATCAGATCCCCTGATCTATGAAAGGTTGTCCCCTGTCACCATAGTTCCTAGATTTTTGTATCACCACTAGTCCCTTGAGTTTAGGTCAAACCCAAAACGTAGAATATTACGGATAACTAAACTCAAAGGACTAGTGGTGATACAAAAATCTGGGGACTATGGTGACAGGTGGCAACCTCTCATGGATCGGAGGATCTGGTGGACTAACTTTATCCAAACGCGATAGTCCAGGGACTGTCAACAGACATTTGAAAATCAAGGGACTATCTGCCACCAAACGCAATAGTCGAGGGATGATGTATTGTTCGGCTTTGAATAGTACATCGTCCCTCAACTATCACGTTTGGTGGCAGATAGTGCCTTGACTTTCAAATGTCCGTTGACAGTCCCTGGACTATAATGTTTGGATAAAGTTAGTCCACCAGATCCTCTGATCCATAAGAGGCTGCCACCTGTCACCATAGTCCCCAGATTTTTGTATCACCACTAGTCCATTGAGTTTAGGTCAAACCCAAAATATAAAATATTATGGATAACTAAACTCAAGGGACTATTAGTGATATAAAAATCTGGCGACTATGGTGACAGGTGGCAGCCTCTTATGGATCAGAGGATCTGGTGGACTAACTTTATCCAAACGCGATAGTCCAGGGACTGTCAACGGAGATTTGAAACTCAAGGGACTATCTGCCACCAAACGCGATAGTCGGGGGACGATGTACTGTTCAATGCATGTATTGTTCAAAGCCGTGATAGTTATAGAATTTGAGGCTCAATTTTCTTATTAATAGAAAGTCTTACTAGAGTTGTTTCAAATAGCTCATGTATAGCCAAAGTACCCGATTTGAAATTGGGTGACAATCTGTCTAATAGTTCTCATATCACTAAATTTTAAATTGAAGCTATGAACAAATATTATAACTCGATGCACGAGAATTCAATACGAGATCTTTACATATTACATGAATGAAAGAAAGAGCTTGATTGCAAATGAATATTAAAATACAAGATTGATGCTTCAAAAAATGAAAAAAGTATAAAGTACATTTTGTAGCGAAAGGTTACACTAAACGTGAATGTATTAACTATTCTAAGACCTTGTATCCAGTTTTACAAAAGACTCGTTCGAGACAATCATGACGAGGGGGTTTAGGCCCTAAGATTTTTGATGAGGAATGTTCTTTGACTATGGGAGAATGCGAAAGAACAGGAACTTTAGTTGGATCAAAATTACCGTAATAGATTATTTCATTGGTTATTCCAACTAGACCCCCTCAGATCAATCCTATTTTCTTATATTCTTCAGCTTTTTGTGTAATACAGAAGTAGTCGTACGATCCGAAGACTAAATTGCTGTCATAGTCTAAAGATTCTGTTGTTTGGGTAGGATAGCCTTCGATTTTTTGCTTTTTGGTTTCTTTCTTATAAACCAAATAAAGGTTGATCGGAGATGATGAAGATTGGTCAGAAAGTTTGATTTTTTATAAGAATATTGAGAAACATGAAGAACACGTTGAGGGTAGCCAAAAGCTCTGACTTCTCTCTTAAAAGGTTTATCTGATGAGAATGAAAAAATGAAAGCGAAATTGAATTTATACAAAAGAAGTTAAGACGTGTGAAGTTGGAAAAACTCTTATGATGATAGATTAGAATACAAATCGGTGAGTTGATCAGATGATCGACATCTGTCAGGCTAGACCTCTAGCTATGGATCTAGAAACCGTAGGTTATGATGGATTGAACGGTTATCTGCAACGATTAATTTCATATGTAGTTTGGATAAAAGCCGAAGAGTATTTTTGAAAGTGTTCGAGGAGGATGGTTCATTTATATAGTATTTCGAAGCGATTTTTTATTTACAATGTTTCGAGGAACTTTTTTGTCTTTGAAACGTTATCTGATTTTAGCATCATTGTTAATTGATATTTGTTTTAAGTACGCTTCGAATAATTGTTCTTCATGTGCACTTCGAATGATTACTCTTCATGTGCGCTTCGAATGATTGCTTTGCGTTTATAACAGGTTACATAACATATGGAAGCATTCGAAGATATTTGGATTCGAAGATATTTTAATTCTCATTCATTTACTAATATGAGAACTAGGGGGCTTCTGATATGGAAATAGGATTTTGAGGATTAAATTGTAAATAATGTAAATTTAAGGATTTAATTATAGCTAATGAAAATTTTGTCCTTAAATTGTAACCGATGTAAGTTTTAAAGAGTATTTGTAACTATGTATGATTGTTATGGGCTAAACAACAATTATTCCTCTTTTGTAACAGATTTCAGTTTGAGACTAAGTATTGGCTCCTCAATATAAAGGGCAAGGTTACTCTAATAAAGGGGTTGAATACTTTTTCTTTGAAACTCACTTGTACTTGTACTTTCTCTCTCTAAAAACTCTCTAGCTCTTTCTCTCTCTAAAATTCTCTCTTAACAATTTACTAAGACAAAGTAATAACTCAACAAATTGGCGACTCCACTGGGGACTTGAACAAAAGAAATCAGTGATTTATTCAACTCAAAATTAATATAATCTTGTTGTATTTTTTGCTCAAAATTAGTAGGATGAATCCTGAGAATAATCCTACTATTCGATCAGCTATGGAGACTCTTAAAATGATTTATAGGGAGGTAGACCTGGTGGATCATCTGTGATCGTCACTCAATCTGATATTGAGGTTCGAATGAACAAACTTTTGGACAAGATTAATGCATTGAATGAAAAGTATGAACAAAAGGAGCAAGAGATTCACTCGGAAAAGGTTAGATCCGAGGTTAGACAGGAAACTGAAAAGACTGAGGTAGGAGCTCAATCAGATCGATCTTTTGATGATCGTCGGGCTAAATCTGAGCACAAAAAGCACGTTTTGTGTCTCCTAAAGAGCGATATTCGTCTGGTAAGGAGAAAAAACTAAACAAAATTATATGGCCTCTAGTGACGAGAAGGTAAAAAGTTCAGCTTCGGGCTTTAAGAGATACATAGGTTCTTCGAAAGATGAATTAGACAGAGATCAGTCGAGGAAACACAATAGGAGAGTAAATCTAAGAAAGATAATGCTCCTCGTTCTACTTGGTACGAAGGAAATCCCTCGAATCAGTATGCTGAAACTGATTGGAATTTGTATGTTACGATGGGAACGGATGACCAGTTCGTTCAAGAAGTTAACTGGAGAAATTCTCCGTTGACGAATGAAATTCATTCTATGACGCTTCCGAAGCATCTTTACATTTCGAAGGTTGAGAAGTTCGATGAGATGCAGGATCCTGATGATCACATCGAACAATTCGAGAATTATATGATGAACTTCAAAGATGACGAGCGGCTGGTGTGTCGTGCATTTTCTCAGACTTTCAAAAGAACAACTCTTAAGTGGTATAATCGGATTCCGAGGGGGTCCATTTCAAATTTTAGATATTTTTATACTGCATTTTGAAGGCAGTTTGTGAGAATAAAAGAGATGAGAGCAAATGGTGATACCATTATTCAGTGCAAGCAGGCACCTGGAGAAAAGTTGAAAGACTATACAAAGAGATTTGTGTTGGCTAAGGCTAGTTTAGATAACTGTGAGGAAGATATGGTGATGACAGTTTTTCGTCAAGGTTTATTGCTATGGGATCTGGCTAATGAGACGATGAAGAGAAGAGCCTTGACTTTTGAAGCTTTGATGGCTCAAGTTGAGGATCAGATCAAAGTGGAGGAGTCGACTACAGTCCGAGGTGGACCAGTCAGCACTCTGAAAAATTTGGGACAAACAACCAATAATCAGAGGCAGTCTTTGAATGGTAATAGAAATGGCAGTCAGCAGTCGACACAAATGAATAACAATTTGCCTCCTCAGAGTGGTGTTTATTCAAATCACGCTCCATCTAACACTTAAAACAGGCCTAGACCAAATACCTGGGTCAAACCAGAATACTATGCTGATCTGACAGAGAATGTTTTTATAAATTGGGATAAGACCAAGAGCTTCGTAAATTTTAGGAAGCCATCCCCAATCAGTAGGCCAAATGAGGAGAGAAATAACAAGTTTTGCAGATATCATGATGATATTAGGCATGATACAAATGACTGCATTGCTCTGTAGAAAGAAATCCAATATTTAATTATAAATGGAAAGCTCCTGACTTATGTGAAGTCACATGGGAGCGCATCGAAAAATAATGGTGCATCAACTTCGAAGGCTGCACCGCCAGCTGAGAATTTGATGATTTTGGATTCACAGGCTGAACCTTTTGATGCTTCTTCTGAGTATATTGAAAAAGATCTGAACAGATTGCTTCTGATGACAATCGAAGAGCCTGTGGAAAAGGGACGTGTTTGGGAGCTATGCAAGTTTTTTGAATCGTTGGCTATTTTTGGAGGCGATTCAATGATTGGAAACTCGGGTAGATTGAGGAAGAGACATGTTGTCAACTTGACAACTCAAAGAAGTGAAGACGCGTGAAGTTGAAAAGACTCTTATGATGATAGTTTGGGATACAAATCGGTGAGTTGATCAGATGATCAACATCTGTCAGGTTAGACCTCTAGCTATGGATCTAAAAACTATAGGGTTATGATGGATTGAACGGTTATCTACAACAGTTACTTTCATATGTAGTATGGATAAAAGTCAAAGAGTATTTTTGAAAGTTTTCGAGGAGGATGGTTCGTTTACATAGTATTTCGAAGCGAGTTTTTATCTACAGTGTTTCGAGGAAATTTTATGTCTTTGAAATTTTATTTGATTTTAGCATCATTGTAAATTGGTATTTGTTTTAAGTACGTTTCGAATAATTGTTCTTCATGTGCACTTCGAATGATTTCTCTTCATGTGCACTTCAAATTATTTCTTTACGTTTATAACAGGTTACATAACACTTGGAAGCATTCGAAGATATTTGGATTCGAAGATATTTTAGTTCTCATTCATTTACTGACATGAGAACTAGGGGGCTTCTGATATGTAAATATGATTTTGAGGATTAAATTGTAAATAATGTAAATTTAAGGATTTAATTATAAATAATGAAAGTTTTGTCCTTAAATTGTAACCAATGTAAGTTTTAGAGAGTATTTGTAACTATGTATAATTGTTAAGGACTAACCAGCAATTAGTCCTCTTTTGTAATAGATTTTAGTTTGAGACTAAGTCTTGGCTCCTCTATATAAAGGGCAAGGCTACTCTAATAAAGGGGTTGAATACTTTTTCTTTGAAACTCATTTTTACTTGTACTTTCTCTCTCTAAAAACTCTCTACCTCTTTCTCTCTCTAGAATTCTCTCTTAATAATTTACTAAAGCAAAGTAATAACTCAACAGGTTATAGTTTAGTTTTTTCCTAGTAAGTCATATTCTATTATTGTTTTAAAATTTTATTCATACTCTTTTGTTAAATAATACAATAATTTATATTGTTCTTATTCTTTGAATTTAATATTTAATTTAGTGATCTCAAATTCATTACAATTAGGCTAGGTTGAAACTAGCACGTAATGATTACATGGTCGTGAGATTTCCATGTTACACTCTACAAGAAGTAAAATTTTATGTAGGTGGTAGTTAGCAATATAATTATTGAGAGAATTATTCCGCATATATAAGTCGTGGTGGTACATCCTTAACTCTTTGTTTGCAATCATATAAAGTGATAAAGCTGGTTACTTGTAAAACAATAGTATTATTTAGTGCAGAATTTGGTGGATACACTTAAGTACATGCGATTATCCAAGTGGGAGATTATAAGAACATCTTGAATTGGAATGTCCTATCTATGGGGATTTAGAGTATCCAAATTTTTATAACTCTAAGTTTAGTTAATTAAATGTAATAAACTACCAATATATTAAACCAATTATTGATTAAAGGAGCTTTATGGAACATATAATATAAATATTAGTTTGATCTATGTAAGATATAAAAGGAATACTCATTAATTTAACGCTATAGATGTTAAGTCCTAAAATTCCAATTTGGTTATGGTCCCTAGCGACACGAGATTACCATATTGGAATCGTATTGCGGCTTTTGGTTAAGTTAGTATAAGAAAGTTTATATTCAGAGCCTTAATATTGAAAATATCCATTTTAGTCCAAATAAACTTACAAGTACAATGATATAAATATGTATAAACAACAAAAGTTTAAATCATCATTTTTTATAACATTTGTTGTAGACTATTTATTTAAAAAAACTCTAAAACTAAAGTTTATGTCACTCTACCACTACAATATGTACTGATATCTGTTATACTTTTTCAATAGTTACATCAAAATTTTCTCGTGCACTAAAATATTATCGATAATCCTCTAACAAAGATATATAAATCCAACATCAGTAGTTACATTGTTGGCTACAACAATTATATTTGTCGGGTTAAACATTTTATTGTCAAACTAGATTTACACAATTAAAAATAACTACGGACAAACTATAAACATCATATCATGTTTTTAGTCATCTATCTTCTCAAACAATCATAATCATAATCTCGCGTTTTTAGTCATCCATCTTCTCAATCGTAATCGTAATCGTAATCGTAATCGTAATCGTAATCGTAATCGTAATCGTATCGTTAGATGAATTTATAAAAAAAAACTATGAACTTAGTCGTACTAATAATATATATATTCTTGAATGATAAGTAAAGTGCTTTATGTTCGAACCATTTTGAACAAATTTTAAAATTGAAGTGAGATTTTAATCGAAAGAATTTAAAAAACTGATGTTATCATATATATATATATATATATATATATATATATATATATATATATATATATATATATATATATATATATATATATGTGATAATCTATTAATAACTACACAACGTCAAACTTATTTATAACTAATAACCCAAGGTTTGATAAAATACAAATAATAACCTGATTTTGAATTGAAACTCCTGAAAACCACTTGAAAGTTTTGTAAAAACCAATATACCGCTAACGGTTTTATCTCTCCTGTTTTTTATTTTTTAAAAATTCATATATTTCAAACCATATATCACGGCCCGACTTTTCCAGGCGAGGACGCTCACGAATTGGGTGTGGTAGAGTGTCACGGCCCGACCTTTCCAGTGTACAAGCTAGCATATACCTCTACGTGCAGATCTTCATACGCTCCTACGACCTGCCAATACTAACAGACGTCTTCACATGCAGGTACTTATACTCAATCTCTCTCATCCAACCATCATAACTGCTTGTATGCCACATGAGAAAGGCTAACCTGTGCCGTAAGGTGCGCTCGGCATAGGCGCCGCACGGGCGGAATGGCTGAGCCCGTGACACATAGCTCAAAAAAAATCTAAAAATATTATTGGCTTTTTTAAGACAAATAAAACTAAATCCATGAAAGATATTTTTTTTTAGTTGCGTAATTACGTGTAATTTGACTGTGTAATAAGTGTTGAAAAAACAAGTGTGTTCTACTTGCATAGTTACATGCAATTTGGTTGCTAAAAATTAACTGTGTTCAAGTTGCATAATTACGTGTGTTTTGGTTGCTGAAAAGCAATTGTGTTCTAGTCGCGTAATTACGTGCAAATACGTTGTATAAATAAAAAACACTTTTTTGTGTAAATAAGATCTGAGTTGCTAAATAAGTCTGGTTGTATGAATAAATAAAAAACAAAATTATTTTGTGAAAACAAGTGTGAAAGAATTATATTTTTTAATAGTTCCAAATAAATGTGCATTTTTATGTTGAAAAACTTATTTAAAGAAAATAAAATGCGTACGAGTACAAAAATACGTGTAATTTTGTTGCTAAAAATTAATTGTGTTCACTTGCATAATTATATGCATATATGTTGTGCAAATAACAAGAATATAGTTGCGGAAATAAAAATATTATTCCAAAAACTTATTTAAAATTTAAGGTATATGAGGCTTTATATAAGAGTTGCTCAAAACCCTAAATTAAAATACAAGAAAATAAAATAAATATTTTAAAATAAAATAAATATTTTAAAATAAAATAAAATCTTAATACAATTAGATTTGATTTAAATAACATAAGATATTTGAATAAAATAAAATAAAATGAAATGAAAAAAAAATTGTTTGGACTTTCTAGACTACGTCAGTTAATGAAGTGTGAAAGAACTAATTTTTTGTGTAAATAACTTTATCAAAGTCAGAATTCATCTGTTGGTGCACAGTATAAATCTCTTCAAATGATTCTATCCGTGTCCGGTATGGTGCTATATATTCTTGATTCCAAGAATCTGGGTCGCTGGAACACGTTGGGTTGCGGATCAGACGTGACTCCTAACAGAGGTGTGATTTCTTCGGTAGCAGATAGTGAGTCGTCCCTCGACTATCGCGTTTGGTGGCAGATAGTCCCTGGACTTTCAAATGTCCGTTGGTAGTCCCTGGACTATCGCGTTTGGATAAAGTTAGTCCAGAGGATCCTCTGATCCACCAGATGCTGCCACCTATCCTCATACTCCCCGGTTTTTTGTGTCACCAGTAATCCCTTGACTTTAGATCAAACCCCAAACTTAGTCCGCGACATTAAATGACCCACTTACCCCTTTGATTTCCAACTTGGCATTAAAAATTAAGTCAGTTTATCCATGTGGCATTATTTAGCCTACGTGGAATATTTTCCCCAAATTCATTAATAACATTATCATCCGATGCGTTACATTTTATGTTTTAATTAATTTAATTTAATTTATTAAAATAATTAAACCAAATCTAAACCCTAGATTTTCTGCATCATTGAACAGAATACTTTTTTTTTACACTATAACTCAATCCGTTTTTTAATCATCAAATCACACACTTTTCAACAAAAACAAAACCCTGGGTATCTCTCTTTCCATTGTCGGTGTCTGATCTAACTTCTTTAGTTTCTTGACAGTTAAAATCGTTTTTTGCAGTAAGCTTCAAGAACTAAACAGAGTAACACAGAGCAACATGGGTGATAAAGGAAAGCCCTTGGCTGTTGCTACCGAAGAAATCACACCTCTGTTAGGAGTCACGTCTGATCTGCAACCCAACGTGTTCCAGCGACCCAGATTCTTGGAATCAAGAATATATAGCACCATACCGGACACGGATAGAATCATTTGAAGAGATTTATACTGTGCACCAACAGATGAATTCTGACTTTGATAAAGTTATGGATTCGGAAACTGAAGTGGCGGAAGAATACTGTCAGTCCATGAAGCGATGGCTCATCCATATCTAAAATTATTGCACGAGAAAAATGAGGAGCTTGTTTGTATGACCCAATTCGACTCTGATTGTGAGCAAAAGACACTTAGAATGGAACAAATCAAGGGAATGATATATCAAGAAGCCATTTCATGCAACACATGAACAGCAATGAGCAATAAACTAATATCAATGCCTGTAGATTTCGGAATTGCTTGTCATTTCTATTTCCCCAGCTTTCTTGACCATAAGTTTTAACTAATATGTCAAATTTTCTACTTAAAAAAAAACCAAAAACAAAACCCTAATTCTCAAACTTGTAGCCAAATCGATGTATTAGCAAAACTATTTAAACTAGAAATTGAATAAGAAACACATAATAAGGTTACTCAATCCTCTTTTGAAATGTCATTACATATTAGAATCTCCAACAATAGAAAACAAATTAAAACCCCTAAACCTCGGTTACATGGAGTAGCATATTCGGAACCCCTTTACAAACCGAAAACTTTCTTCTAGTCTCTGGGCAAATCAGAGCTCCGTCTTCTAGATGTACTTCCAACAGAGCGAGGTGGAATTTCTGCAGAAATTCGTTGGACTCAAGGAGGGAAGAATCGGGTGATTCCTCAGGAAGATCCACGCATCCCATGGTTTTGGCGGCGTCGACGAAAGCTTTCCATTAGATTTTAGCGAACATGTTTTGGAGGAAATCGGGGTTGAATTCGACTTCCTTCTCAACGATTTTAGCCAGTTCGATTCGGAGTGGGAAACCATTGGTTACTCCCTTTATGTTCGATGAGAGCATATTATGAGTTAGCGAATCTTCTTTCCCACTTCGATTTATTCTTCAGAAAGGTTTTTCTTCTCCCTTGAACAGACTATCTCTTTTCGAAAACTTTAAAAAGAACCGAAAAAGGTGAGAGAAAAGAAAGATTTAAAGAAGAAGAAGAATAGTGGGCTAAAACTGGGTTACAATATTTATTTAATCAAATAACATAAAAGAAATTATTTAGCTTATGCCACGTCAACTAAAATGGCCACCTAGCAATCCTAATGCCAACAAGGATTTAGTCAAAGGGTAAAATCGTATCTAAAGTCAAAGGACTATTGGAGACACAAAAAAATAAGGAGTATGTGGACAGGTGGCAGCATCTGGTGGATTAAAGGATCCTCTGGACTAACTTTATCCAAACGCGATAGTCCAGGGACTGTCAACGGACATTTGAAAGTCCAGGGACTATCTGCCACCAAACGCGATAGTCGAGGGACGACTCAATGTTCAAAGCCTAAGTTTGGGTATAAAGATACGTGTAATTAGATTTTGAAATAAGTTTTTTTTAAATATCAATCATGAATTTCGTTTTTCGTTTTAAATACCAGTGTCCAAACTAAAAGATCCTAATTCGAGTCATGTTTGAAAGTGAATTGGTTTTCTAAAAACCATGATAATGATAGCCTAAGAGTACTTATACAGGTTTAACATAATTTATTAAATAGCAACAAACTATTATTATTATTATTATTATTATTATTATTATTATTATTATTATTATTATTATTATTATTATATATTAATATATTAATAATTTCAAATAAATTATTATATATCGTAATTTCAAATGAGTAACAAAAAATTTTAAATGTAAGATATTTGAATTAAACTAAAATTGGGCTACATGAGATCCTATAATTGTTGGCTACACATGGATTGAATTTCAAAAACTTATCAAATGTTTTAATAAGTTTTCAAGAGATTACGATACAATTTTTAATTTACAATTCCCGCCTTAAGTTCCTCCCAAAATTTAGAGGTGAAATCTTGGTGTATATAATATGAGTGAGGTAGCTACTTTCGTGTTCTTTTATTTATTAATGAGAAATGATGTTTTAGAGGGCGTGAGAAGCTAACGAGCTGGATTTGGGACTGTCGAGTAAGCATAACGAGTTGCATGCATCGATGAGGTATTTTTCCTGAGTCTATTCAATTGACTATGACTGATCAAAATATTTGTGTTGATCTTTGAGTGAAGAGAATATGTAAGTGTTGTGTCTTCTCTTTATTTTTACAATTTTCAAGCTTTTACTTCAATCATGAATCATTGCTTTATTGAGACTCTACTTTGACGTGGTTGGATAGCTGTTGATCTTGAGTTACAAAGGTTAATTATATTTACATATTGGAAACTATATTAAGATATGTTGAAAGGATATTCATAGTTTTTTCTAGTTAGATTATGATAACTCTCTTGTAAATCTTACTTCGAGTCTCTCTAGTAAAACGATAGCTCTGAGTTCATTTGGAATTTTATTTGCCTAGATCTTGTTTAAACTTACATTTATGAGTCCACTTAGCTAGACAGTCTACAACTGTATTATACTCTCGATAAATGTGAGCTTTTCTTGGAGTTATTACACTGTCATGTGGCTAGTTATTCTTAAGGTGAAGATATCTCCAAAGTATAGTCAGACTTCTTTGCATTGGACAAAGAGGTGGTTCACGGTTTCAAAGTTATCTCATAAGAGACATTTAGAGGCCATAGGTATGTTTCTGTGCTGGAGAACATAATCCACCGATATCTAATTATTCAGCAACCTCGAAAAAAGGAAGGAGCACTTTTTTGGGGTGATATTGTTCCAAATATTCATGTGAAGCTTGGATTTAGTTCCTTTTGTCCTTACATGGTTCCATGTATCTTTTATTGTAAATTATCTTTGGTCATTTATAGTTTATAATATTGAATCATCTTATATGTCTTTGATAGAGAGGTGTTTAATTTTTTTTAATATATGAGGGTACTGCAGTTTGTAAGAGTTTTTCATTATTCAAGTTTTATTATATGGTGATAGCACTATTTATCCAGCCATAATTTAATACCATATTTTCCAAGTTTCCAGTATATGGAGTCTTCAACAATGGGTCTCACCTCCATGAGTCTCTTCCATATTTTTTTATCATTTAAAAATATGACTAAGTCATTAGCGAAGGTAAGGAAATGTACTAAAAATGAGCTAGATGATTTATATGTTGTGTATGTGTGATCTTGATAAAGGTTTTTCAGGCTTCTAATGAAAAATTCCTCACCTAGAATCAAAATGATATGGGATAAAGGGTCTTCTTGCCTGATATCATTGGTTTATTTGAAGTATCCATTACATTCACCATTTCGAATGATATAAAATGTTGTGATTGAGAATGAGAGCTTGTCAAACACTTTTCCCATGTCTATTTTAATGATCAGGTTTCCACCTCTTGTCTTTCTATTGAGGTCATTTACCAACTCTTGAATTAATAGTATATTATCCTACATGAATCTTCCTTGAACAAAACCATTTTTTTATGGACAAATTATCTTAGGTAGAAGATGAGAAAAAATTTCATTTAAGATTCTGGATAAGATTATGTTGAAGACTGAGCATGGGCTGATGAGTCTATAGTCGTTCCAAGTTTTTTAGGACTCCTTCTTTGGGATCAGATAAATTATTATAGAAATAACTCATTGAGGAACTAGGAATCCATTAAGAAAGGATCTTACTTCATCATAAAGATCTTTTCATATGGATGACCAATATTTTTAAAAGAATGTTGAGGTAAAACCATCGATTCTAGCCATACTTGATGGATTTAAAACATTGACTGATTGATGAATTTCTTCATCTGAGGATTCATAAGGATAGAATTATCTTCACTTAAAATGATATTTGGTAGGATTTTTGTGAGATCGTTGATATCAATGACAGGAGGGTACTCTGATAGAAGGTTCTTAAAGTGGTTAAAAACTAACTATTCCATTTCATGTTGATCATCTATTTAGGCATTTCCATCATGATTTTTTATGATTTTACTCTTTCTTGATTTCTTCTTAACATTGTTGTAGAATGCTGCAGAGTTCTTCTCGCAATTTCTGGTCCAATCGATGTTACATTTTTTTCTCACAGTAAGCTTCTTCCCTAACCAGTAGTTGGAGGTGAGTAGCCTGGGCTTTGGACAACTTAATTTTGTCTTGGATGGTTTTTGATTCTTCAAATAATTTTCCATAGAAGTGGACCTCTTCTTCATATTTTGTAATGACATTAATTATATTACCAAATGTTTCCTTATTCCATGAATTTAACTTGATTCTTAATCTTTATAGTTTATACCAGAATGCTTGGATAAGGTGACTATTCATATCTTCATTCCAATTTTTGTCTAGCATGTTAGTGAAGTTTGGGTGGAATATCCATATATTTCAAAACTTGAAGGATGACTTAGGCATATTAGAGTGGTCTGAGATTATGATGCATAGATGGCTATGTTCAAAACCTATAATGGCCAAGTGTTGTACCATAGAGTTTTCAAAGTAGTTGTTCCACGCAGTATTATAGAACACCATGTTTAAGCATTTTCATTTGTGAGAGTTTGTCTATGTGTATTTTGATATAGTTAAACCAAATTCTATTGTGTTGCAATCACTTATAATGTTGTTGAATTCGTCTATGCTTTCTAAGCATATGGAGGAGCAGGAGACTTGTTTAATGTGGCTAGTGATGGCATTAAAGTCTCTCATTACTAACTATTCAGTTGAATGATTGGACACACTTCTCAGGTTGTTCCATAGATCAAGCCTTAGCTCCATGTGACATTTAGCATAGACAACATAAACATAAACATACGTGAATAAACTGTTCAAAGAGGCATCTTGTTCCATAGTAGTATGTGTTACCTTGATGTGAATAGACTATTCAAAGATTTCTAATGTTTGGAGCTTAAATTCTATTTTTCAGAGAATCCATATCTTATTAGATATGTTTGTCATGCTTTTTGGTAACTAAGATGCCTCATTAGCTTAGGTAAGTGAATTGTGGTTATCATGAGCTCCTGAATTGCTACGAATTTGATGTTTTTAGTCATTGTTAAGTGTTTCAGCCTTCTTCTTACTGCCTTATCGTCAATACCTCTAACGTTCAAACTTAATATTTTAATAGTCATTTAGAGGAGCCAGATTGGGGTATGTCTAACCCTTTGAAATGTGTTTCTTTGATGGTGTTTAAGCTTCTCAGAGGCTTTAGATTGACTTTTATCATCTTCTTGTTCATGTATTTATTGAATTCTCGGTTATCATGAGTGATGGCACGGGGGATGCAATGAGGCTTCCATAGATTTTAGCTTTGTGAAAAGGGAAGAAGCAGATGATAACGTCTTGGTTATCTAATATCATGAGTCATGTGTCTATAGAATGTAGTACTTCTATAATACCATCTTCTTGTAACACTAGTGTGAAGGTTGGTTCGGTTATCACTAGAGGTCGATGATGGCTTATTTGTGTTAATGGATGAGATATAGATAGATGATATATTAGAATTATCTTTGCTTTTGATTGTATAGTAGGTTCTTTGTGATTGACTGATTATTTGTTTCTTTTGTTGTTGGTATTTGTGATATCATTGTCATTATTGTATGTACTTTCTATGGGAACCTATTTGACTATTAAAGACTTGTTCTTTGGTTAAACAGGTAAAAAAAAATAATTGTTATTGATGAGTCTGAATTCAGCATGCTCCCCGGACAGGGACAGATCAGTCCAAGGGCTCCAGACCGGACATATCGGACAGACCACATGGACCGGACAGATCACTTCGAACACAATAACCATGAGACTGTTCGAACTATGACAAAAGTACTAAAAACCTAAACACTTCTTGACTAAGCTACTTGCTCTCCTACTTAGAGCTCATGGGTCTTTCAACATGACCCGGGTCCATTAAACATGACCCGAAAGCCCATAAGGGCCCAAATATCAGAGTATAAATACCCAACCACCTGCATTAACTATGGGTAATGAGAATTAACTACTACCAAGCTGCTTAATTATCTCTCTACTCTCTAAACACTTAAAACACCCACATACTTCCTTAAAACACCAACTGAAATTACTAGCCTACCCTCAAGCGATTATTATCCACACCAAATTGGTGACCACAGTGGGAGCACGAAGGTGCCTGAATCAAGCATTCAAAACCAGCTAAGAAAATCTGTCCGTATGAATCCGGACAATCCAGAAGTGCCACCAGCTCTGCTCGAAGTGGTGGGAGAGAACGATGAGTACACTATCGAAGAGCGTGATAGGCTCAAAGGTGAAATAGAAGCTCTGAGGGCTGAGAAGGCCAAGATGGGCATGAAAGAAAAATCCAAAGCATCAGTTTCTCATCACACCGATAACCCCAGAGAGCATGAGGCTTCAAAAACTCATGTGAGAACTAAAAAGACTCATGCCAGTTCTAAAAAGTCTCACGGGTCTAAGCCAGTGGAGAGTTCTGACTCAAGCTCAGAGTCTTCTGATAGCTCTTCGGACAGTGATGGAGTTGAAAAATCATTGTCCTCTAGCAGCGATGAGGGTCGAACCAGGAAAAAACAAAGGAAGATTAAAAAATACTCAAGAAAAAGGGATAGACAAGGCAAGATGAAAAGACATATTGGGAAGGGATCATCTCATAGTCGCAAGCATGTGGACAAGATGCTGATGGATCCCTTCGCTTTTCACGATGAGCCAGGTATTTTTGCAACTCCCAATGAGGGTACCGTGTTCAGTCGTGGAAGGAATTGGAGGCAATCTCCATTGTTTTCTAAAATTCTGTCCGGGAACCTCCCCAAGAGGTTTGACAGCACCAAAATAGAGAAGTACGATGGTAGTACTGATTCGGACAACCATCTGGAGCAATTCAAGAACTTAATGATGAACTTTGATGATGATGATGATAAACTACTTTGTAGGGAATTCTCCCAATCATTTACGGGGAGTGCTCTGAAATGGTACAACAGCCTGCCTCAGGGTTGTATTAAAGATTTCGATACGTTTTGGGTGGCCTTTCGAAGGCAGTTCGTAGGGAGTAAAGAGTTGAAGGGTAATGGAGACACCATAATCCATTGTTCCCAGGAGCCAAATGAGTCCTTGAAAGAATACATAAGCCGTTTTTTGAACACAAAGAATGGGTTGGCTGATTGCTTCGAACAGGTAGTAATAGCATCCCTGAGACAGGGTTTGAACCCAGGCAATCTAGCTGATTCGGTGACCAGAAAGAAGGCCATGACATGGGGAGGGTTGCTGAATCAGGTTGGCAAACAAATAAACGTCGATGAAACAAAGAAAACCAGGGTGCACAGGCAGGTGAGATCCACCCCAGTGGCACCAGCTCCAAATCAGAATCAGTCCGGGAACAAAGCAAGAGAAACCGGACAGGGGCATGGGAGGGAAAAAGCTCAGTCTCAGCCAGCAGCTCCTGCTCAAAGTCAACAATTCAGAAACAAGAGAGGACCATGGGTCCAACCGGAGTGGTTCGCAGAGTTAAAAGAAAGCATGGCCACTATATTTGATAAAACAAAGGATGAGGTGCATTTCTGGAGACCGGCAACACTACAGTCTCCCATGGAGCATCGCAATAGCTCTTTTTGCCAATATCACAATGATATTGGTCATACCACTGATGATTGCATAGCTTTGAAGCAAGAAGTTCAGAACTTGATTGAAAGGGGAAAGCTGGGGGCCTATGTGAAAAGAAGAGGGGGTAACAGGCCTGATAACACTCACCGGGTTGGTCCAAGTAATGTCGCTCCGGAGGGAGCCATGGTTATAGTTGAAAGGTTTGACGTGGAATCTGAGTACTTGGATCTTGATCCAACCCGGAACAGAGTAGGCGCAATTGAGAATGTTCTAGGTCGGTCTCCGGGCTCATTAAATTTTTCGAGTCACTCACAATTTTTGGAGGAGACACTATGACAGCTCCAACTGCTTCTTCAAGGAAGAGGCATGTTCATACTTTTGCCTCCCAGCTAGAAGGAGGCATGACATCCTATCAGTCACCAAACTCATTCCTTTTCATTGTGTTTGATGAAGACGATTTAAGAGACATTGCTGGCCCTCATGAGGATGCTGTTGTCATAGGAGCATCTATAGGGGGAAATGACATAAGACGAATCCTGGTGGATACTGGAAGCTCAGCCAATATCCTTTTTTTAACCACTTACAAGAAGATGAAAAATCCAGCCGTAATTCAGAATTCGGACAGGTCAATCGTGGGCTTCACAGGCAGCTCAGCAGATGTGATCGGGGAGTTCGAAGAAGAGGTGCTATTGGGCAAGGGCCCTTTCAAGAAAATGGTTAGGATACTCTTTATTGTGGTGGATTGTCCCACTTGCTATAATGCCATTCTAGGGAGGTCTTGGCTCTCTAGGATGCATGCAGTGGCTTCAACAGTCCACCAGTGCTTGAAGTATGCTGTTCAGGGACAGGTTGGAGTTGTCCGGAGCAGCCAAAAGATTGCAAGAGAATGTTATGCCACTGCCCTGGCTCCTCGAACGCCGGGGGCGGTCCGTATTGATGAACAATAGCAGTTTGAGGGCCTTTCTGGGGGTGAGGGTGAAATTGATGACCCCAGAGAGACCCCCGAAGTGTTGATCCCAGTTGAAGAGGTAGAAACGCACTCGTTGGAAGATGGAAAAAGTGTCAAAATAGGGTCTAAAATGTCACCTGCTTTGAAAGATCAAATGTTAATGTTTTTGAAGAACCATCAGCACGTTTTTGCTTGGTGCAATACTGATGTAACTGGGGTTCCATCAGAGGTGATATCACACCACTTATCCGTCCGGAGGGATGTAGCTCCAGTATTTCAAAAAAGAAGAGCTTTTTCTAAAGAAAAGGCTGATGTTATTGTGCAAGAGGTTGACAGGCTCACAAAGATGGGGCACATCAAGGAGTCTCAATACCCTTTGTGGACTGCTAACCCTGTCTTGGTGAAAAAGAAGAATGGCAAGTGGCGCATGTGCATTGACTTCACGGACCTCAATAGAGCTTGCCCAAAAGACTTGTATCCGGTCCCCCGGATTGATCAGTTAGTAGACTCTACTTCTGGGAACAAGCTGCTTTCCTTTATGGATGCCTTCTCCGGGTACAATCAGATTCAAGTAGATCTGAAGGATCAAGAGCATACCACGTTTGTCACTGACAGGGGTCTACATTGCTATAAGGTGATGCCATATGGTTTGAAAAATGCTGGGGCTACTTATCAGAGATTAGTCAACAAGGCATTTGCTGATCAAATTGGAAGAAATATGGAGGTATACATTGACGATATGATGGTGAAAAGTGTGGATGAGCAATTACACTTGTCCGATCTCCAAGAAACTTTTGCCAACTTGGTGAAAGTGAATCTAAAGTTAAACCCTGAAAAGTATGTCTTCGGAGTGCGATCCGGGAAGTTTCTATGCTATATCATAAGTGAGCATGGAATCCAACCCGATCCGGACCAGCTGAATGCCCTTTTCCAGAGGAACCTCCTCGAAACATCAAAGAAGTACAGCGGTTAACGGGGAGATTAGATGCCTTAAACAGATTTATCTCAAGGTCTTCGGATAGATGTGCTCCTTTCTTTCAAACTTTGAAGGGTGCAAAGGGCTTTGATTGGACTCCGCAGTGTGATGAAGCTTTCAATGAGATAAAGAAACACCTGTCCTCCCCTAAAACTTTGTTCAAACCACTCGATGGGGAGACTCTCTTTGTATATTTGGCTGTTTCAAGTTGTGCCATCAGTGCTGTGTTGGTAAGAGAGGTCGATAGTCGTCCCCATCCAGTGTACTACCTCAGCAAAAGCTTGATAGATGCAGAGAAGCGTTACTTGAAACTTGAAAAATTGGCATTGGCCTTGGTGATAGCAGCCAGAAAGATGAGGCATTATTTCCAAGCTCATCCTATCATCGTCCGGACTTCTTTTCCCTTGAAGAATGTCCTTCAAAAAGCAGACATTTCGAGCAGAATGACTAAGTGGTCAGTAGAGTTGGGGGACTTCGACATAGACTTTGCTCCCCGAACAGCAGTCAAAGCCCAAGTTGTGGCTAATTTTCTGGTCGAATTCCACTCTGACAGAGATTCGGAGCAAGCTACTGATATAAAAGATAAAAAAGTATGGGTTGTCCGAACAGATGGTGGATCTAGCACTATGGGGTGTGGTGCAGGGGTATGTTTGACTTCCCCATATGGAGACAAGATGTACAAGGCTATTTGTTTTGCTTTCAGGGCATCTAATAACGAGTCTGAATATGAAGCAGCTATAGCTGGGTTAAAATTGGCCTACATTTGTGGGGCTAAGAGGGTCAAGCTGCTAAGCGACTCCCAACTGATTATCCACCATGCACAAGGCTAGTCTGAGGCGAAGAAGGAGCAACTTGTGAAATATTTACTCCTCCTTAAAAATGAAGCGCTTAAGTTTAAAAGTGTTGTCTATGAACACATTCCCCGGGCAGAAAATGAGCTAGCAGACTCACTGGAAACCATAGCATATACGGAGTCATATCCATGGATCCATGTGCTTGAAAGCCCCTCCATTCAACTTTGTAAGGGTAAAAAAGAGGAAATTTTTGAAATACAAGTGAAACAACCTCAAGACTGGAGGTTTCCTCTCCTTCAATATCTCTCCGATGGTGTCGTGCCTCCAGATAAGTCACTAGCCAGAACATTGAAACATAAGGCTCGTGGTTTCATCATATTGAGAGAAGTGTTATACAAGAAACCTTACAGTAAACCTCTCCTACGCTGTTTGGGGGATGAAGAATCACAAATGGTCCTCTCCGAATTGCATGATGGTGAGGGATCAGCCCATTGTGGGTTTAGAGCTTTGACAAGAAGAGTTTTACTCTCCGGTTACTATTGGCCATCAATCATGAAAGATGCTAAGGAGTTGGTGAGGAGGTGTGACCCATGTCAGAGGTACAGCAATGAAATTCATGTACCAGCCATTCCTTTAGAATCAATTTCTGAGCCTATTCCTTTTTCTCGATGGGGACTGGATTTAGTAGGGCCTCTCCCTGTGGCGTCCGGAGGGCGCAAATACTATAATTGTGGTCATAGACTACTTCTCGAAGTGGATAGAAGCAGCCCCTGGCAGGAACAACATCAAAAGCTGTTATAAAATTCATTCTATCCAACATATGTTGCAGATTTGGTATCCCACAGAAAATAACAACAGATAATGGGCCACAATTCGACAATAGAGAAATGGAGAGCTTCTGTGCCTCAAGGGGTATACAACATTGTTTTTCTTCACCTTTCCACCCACAAGCAAATGGGCAGGTTGAAGTGGCTAAAAGAATTATACTGTCCGGCTTAAAGAAGAATTTGGAAGGGGCTGCTGGGAAGTGGCCTAGTTATTTACAAGAGGTCTTGTGGGCCTACCGGACAACACCTAGGGCTGCAACACAAGAGTCACCCTTTGCCTTGGTCTATGGGATGGATGCAGTAGCTCTCATAGAAGCAACTCTCCCCTCTTTTCGTGTTCACAACTTCTCCGAACATGCTAATCAGGTGGCAATCAGAGGTCAACTTGATTTGGTAGAAGAAAGACGAGTTAAAGCTCACCTTAGAGTTGCACACTATCAAGGTTTGATGAGAAGCAGTTTTGCTTCTAAAGTTAAAAGAAGAGATTTCCAACCTGGAGACAAAGTATTAAGGAAGGTCTTCTTACACACTAAAGAAAAGCTCTTCGGAAAGCTGGCCCCGACTTGGGAGGGTCCGTATATAGTGGTTGAAAGAATCAAGCCTGGAACTTATTGGTTGGAAGACAAAGATGGCAGAGTTCTAACTCATTCTTGGAATATTGAGCATCTCCGGATGTACTTGGAATAGCATTTGTATAAATATATACTTGTTTGAACATCCATGTAAATATTTGGGGGCATACTCTTCCCTCCCCGGTGGCACGGAGAGGTTTTAAATAAGATTCGATGCCTTCTTAAAAAAAATTCTAAGTGTTGTTTAAAGTTTTGTTCCTTGTCATACTATACGGACTGAAATATCTAAGGGCTATTTAAACTCTAGCCGGAGAATTTAAACACTCTCACCATGCAACAACTAAAGGCTACTTAAACTCTGGCTATCAAAACTAAAATGAAAGAAGATGATGGTTGCACAAAACAGAGATATTCATTAAATGAAATAACTTAAACTTGCCTTGGCCTTCCAAGGACTTTTAAATATAGTCAAAATACAACACAAAAATCTGTCCGGTCGAGTACCGGACACCATTACAAAAAAAAGGTGCCTTGGCCTTCCAAGGACTTTAGTCTGAATAAAAATAATCAAAGGAGATCGTAAGTTAAGGTTGAGCCTTTGAAGATGGCTCACCTTCATTTGCCTCCTTGCCCTTGAAGTCACTTTTCCCTTCGACTATCTTCTTGCCTTTAGGATCGTCTTTCTCTTCATCTGGGCTCTCCCCAGTGTGTTCTTCATCAACCGAGGAGCCACTAGAGTACCCAAATCTGTCA
Organism: Limnanthes douglasii subsp. nivea; assembly: GCA_036936605.1. NCBI lineage: Eukaryota > Viridiplantae > Streptophyta > Magnoliopsida > Brassicales > Limnanthaceae > Limnanthes > Limnanthes douglasii. The sequence continues at coordinate 23,219,923 of JAUPFV010000001.1, read as the reverse complement.
CCTTCAGCCATCGTGTGGTATGGAACCTCGTCGGGCTCAACATAAAGCCATAAATCCCCTAGGTTCCTGTCCGGAAATTTTTCATGGAAAAGCAGAACCATGTCAGACCTCACCTTCTCAAGCAATAGCTCTTCACTTTTAATCATCTGGTTGGCATAGGCATTGATCTTGGCTTGGATCGTAGCCTCTTGATCCCTTAACAGGGTAGTTTTCTCCTCAGCAGCCTTGGATGCTGCATTTTCAAGAGCAATCTTGTCAGTGGTAAGGTTGGTGATGATCTTGTCCTTTGCCTTGGTCTCTTCTTTCGAGGCAGTAAGATCTTTTTCCACACCGGATAGCTTCTCCTGGAGGTCTTTAACGGTTTCCTCTAGAGTGGCAACCTTTGTGGTGTTTTCCTCTTGACTCTTTTTCAGCTCCTCGTTTGCCTCCTTTAGCATATCAGCATTGGCAATAGTAGTGCGAAGGTCTTCGGACAGCTTTTCCTTCTCAGAATTGAGGTCTTTAATGATGTCTGCTTGACCCCGGACTTGTCTTTCTAGTGTGAGTACTGGCTGCACATTGCTAAGCAAGGAATGGGCTATGGTGTCCTTTTCACTAGAAACAATGAAAGTCTTACCATTGAAGTTGACTGTATTGGAGCTGCTCGGAGGAATGTAAGGCCCTGCGAATTCATCTCTGGGGAGGCTAAGGAAGTATTCACCAAGCCCACCTAGACCGGTGATGTCCACTTCATCAAGGTTGAGATCTCCCCCTTCCACCTCATCGGTATGAAAATCCCCTGGGATCTCTTCGGCCTGCGTTGGGTCAGAAGGGTCAGCTGGAAATGAAGGCTCCGGATCCCGGAGAGCAAGCTCATCTCCCTGTGAAGCCTTTTTCTTTTTGGCTTCCCGGTCAGCGCCTTCACTTTCTTGTTTGTGAGTCCTCTTAGGAGCCCTTGGAGGTTTTGGAAGGTTTGCTTCCTGCCTTTCGGTCTCTTGCTCCACCACCTGCAAGAGGGCAGCATCGATTTGGCTCTGGGCCGGCCCCTCCGGGGCGGTTGGGGCATCCTTCTCAGCATCACTCGCCACCTTTTTGCCTCTCTTCTTGCCTTTCATTTTGCTTGGGGCTTTGGCCCGGCCTGGTAGGAAGAGTGTCCCATCTGGCTCATGGGACCTTTTGAGTACAGTTTCCGCAGAAGGTTGGGTGGTGAGCTCCTCCCAAGTCAGGTCTCTCCGACCTGTGGTGTTCCACAGGTGAGATCTTGCCAAGTTCCCACTGGTGAAGCCGGAGTGGAATCGGTTCCCCCATACCTCAGCAGCCCAGGCATTGATCTTCCCACAAGTAACCTGTCCGGCCTTCAGGTAGTCCCCGAACTCCTTAGGCAGTTCTGTTGAAACAAAAGAGAGACCAGTTAATATAAACCAACTTTAAAAAGGAAGAAATAGACAAAGGTTTGAAGTGTGAAACTTACGGTCACTCCTCCACCTGCTTCTGAGGAGGCTTGGGTTCTCTCCGGCCTTGATCTTCTTGCCATTTTCCCAAGCACCACTGACAAACAAAAACTGGCTCCTCCACTTGCTCTTCGACTCCAACAGATCATTAACAACCTTGAAGTTGTCCCCCATATTGAAGTGGTAAAAGGGGAATTGGTGATGTTTGCAAAGGTTGGCCACTGCTGCGAACTCTTCCATAGGGAGAGGGATCCCGGACAGCCTAGATGCCATGATACATGACATCAGAGTATACCAGCCGTTGGGGCTCAGCTGGCTCGGGCAGAGCTTGACCAGGTGAAAATACCTGACGATCTCCGGGTCCAATGGGAATCTGAGTCCCTAATTAAAGAGCTCTGTGAAGATGACCAGCTCATTCAGCTTGCAATCCATAGGAGTTTCAGGATCTATGGGGATCCTTATCTTCACATTTTCTGGGACCCCCCATTTTGTGCGCATTCGACCTAGCTCGGCCGTGTGAATGAAAGCATACTTGGTCTTCTATAAGGCCAAGAGATATTTAAGTTCGACCCTGTGAAAACAAGGCCCTACCTTCCCCTCGAGGCACTCCGGCAGATCCGGATGCCTCAGGCACAATTTTTCCTTGCCTTTTTTGGCAGCAGCAGTATTGTCAGTCTGGCCGGAGGACTCAGACTCAAAAGGGACTTCTTCAACAGATTCCTCCATTCTTTCCTCCATGATGGTTGGGGGAATATCAGTGGCAGTGGTCCGGGGAGGATTTAAACTTGGCTCAGCCTGACTACCGGACTGCTGGATTTCAGTGTTGCTTTGAGTTCTAGCCTCAGGCTGGGGCTCTGAGGCAGAGGTCTCTTTTAGAAGTGCTGGGTTGCTAGCCTCCGCTCCGGATGGCCTTTCCCGGGGAGCTCTGATGGGCACTCCAGACCCAGAACTACTATTTTTTGCCCCCGATTTTGAGGGAGTATTCTTAGAGGCTTGCCCCTTTACCAACCGGCTTGGCCTCTTTACAACCAATTTCTCCGGAGAGTGCTCTGTGTCTGATCCCATAGCAAGAAAATGAGAAGGTTTCCTAACACTTGTGACTGCGACTCCTGGCTCAACAGCAGGTACTGACTCCTGAACTGAGGAACCAGAGACTATAGGCGAGAGGGTGGATTGAAATAGCTTTTTGGGCTTAGTACCTTTAGAGGAGGACGAGCCTCGATCTGACTCTGTAACGGAGGCGGTTGGTCTGTCAATAGGTGATGAAGGTAGCCCTGCTGCGATTCGTCTCTCCTTCTCAACTTTTTGCGCTTTCTCCAACTCTGAAAGGTTGAGCCAACCACCTTTGATCAATGCAGTCCTTGCTGTAAACATAAACTGCCAAGGAAATCTTTGCTTTAGAGAGAGAAAGCTCTGAGTAAATTTGCAGAGTAAATATGAAAGAGATAGTAAAAACAGAAGAAAGTGAGTTTCAATTTATAGTAAATCTGAAAAAAGAAGTTGATTCCTAGGAGAATTCGAAAAGTTAGGCAATGATTAAAAGACGGCGCTGATGTCACCATTTGTAATTAAAGAGGTTGCTTTTCGAAGAATGTGGGTTCGAAATTCAAGGTGAAAAAACGGCTAAGGCAACCAGTCAGAGTGTGACACGTGTCCCATGAACTCTAGCAAAAATCGTTTTGAATTCGTGAAGCTTTATCTGTCCGGGTAAACCCATAGACCTCTCCGGATTGAAAACTACTTCTAATATCGGACTGTTTTTCAGGTCTCTGACAAGAATACTTGCTCAAACACCTAAAAAGGGGCTCCTGATGAGTCCGAATTCAGCATGCTCCCCGGACAGGGACAGATCAGTCCAAGGGCTCCGGACCGAACAGATCGGACAGACCACATGGACCGGACAGATCACTTCGAACACAATAACCATAGGACTGTTCGAACTATGACAAAAGTACTAAAAAACCTAAACACTTCTTGACTAAGCTACTTGCTCTCCTACTTAGAGCTCATGGGTCTTTGAACATGATCCGGGTCCATTAAACATGACCCGAAAGCCCATAAGGGCTCAAATATCAGAGTATAAATACCCAACCACCTGCATTAATTATGGGTAATGAGAATTAACTACTACCAAGCTGCTTAATTATCTATCTACTCTCTAAACACTTAAAACACCCACATACTTCCTTAAAACACCAACTGAAATTACTAGCCTACCCTCAGGCGATTATTATCCACACCAGTTATGACATGAGGGTCTTTATTGATAAGTTGAGTTTGCTCGTTGTAGATATCTTGAGATTGATTTTTGTTTGTGGATATTTTGTAGTCTTTTTTGTTATGGCCAATATGGTAGCAAGTAGAGGAATAAGTTGGTCGTGGTTCATCGTATGCCTATTTCCAGAAACCATCAAAGTTAGCAAAACTAATCTATATTTTTCCAGTGGTTTCTTGGATAGGTCTATTTTTAATCCATGCCCGGAAAAAGTTATATATTGCATGCTTTTTTATGTACCTAGACTTCGATTAGGTTTCCAATTGAGTTTGATATTTATTTTATCGAGTATTCATTGTACATGAAGGCTGGTATCTTTGGAAAAGGTAATCTAGACTGGTGATAGCGACGACTCTTTTTTAGGTTGGAAGATTGAACACCATTTTGATAATCTCACGGTGTGTTGTCCAACTTTTCATACACTACGACGCCAAAACTTTGTTAGGTCTTCTTGTTGATCTATTTTGATCATGATGTGTTTGAGATCCCATTTAGTATTATTTTATTGTCCATTTAGGTCTAAAGATTTGAAGAAAGTCTGAATTTCAGACATAAGAGGCGTAACTTGAGACAATTTACCTATTATGGTAAATTTTCCTTTAGCTTCCAAACTAATTTTGTCATTTGCTTGGAATTCCATTATTTTGTAGTTAAGGGTTTATGCATAATATTTTTAAAGTCAGATTCTTTGGTGATTGATGTTAATTGTTGTGTTCAAAGACAGGATTGGTTCATAGGTTCAAGAATTGGCTTATGGGTTTAGAGTTTGAATGGTGAGGAACTTCTACATTTCTTAGAGAAAGAAAGTCAGAGGATGTTAATGCTTGATTTTCTTGGTTTTGCAAATTTTTGTGCGGGCTTAATGGATCTCTGTTTGATTTGTTACAGTTGGTAAAGGTTGACATGGGATGGTGAGTTAAGTTTCGATGATGTGTGTTTCTATGGAAGCATTGGTGGATGCGCCACTTTTATTTGTTAATTGCAGGCTTACTTCAAGAATCTATTTTTTGGAACCCAATAAAGAAATATATTTTCCCTAAATGAGTAACAACTTAATATACGTGTGTATATATATATATCAGAATAATTCTAAATTATGCAAATATGTTTTGGTAGATTCGTATTATATTTTTTAACGATGATAATATTTTATTAATGTTTTTATTGAAAGTATAAATAGCTCGAAACATAAATAAATTTATTTTCACATAATGCGATCATTATTCGTATGGATTGTTTTGTTTGTCTAAGATATATAATAGTCTAATTGATTTAGAGCAAAAACATAAAATTGGTATTATAACTGAATTTATTTTGTAAAAAGTTGTAAGTCTTGAAATAGAATTTATACCAAATCTAAGTATACATACGATCAATTCACGAATTAAAAAATTTATATACATAATATCTTACTATTATTTTTTAAAAATAATTACAAATATATATACGTGAAATTATGATATGATCAATATTAAAATTTTAAAACTTAATATAACTAATTCACGTAATATATTAGACACGAAGGTTAAAAGAACTAATTTTTAAAATGAAATGTTTTTTTATGTTTAGTGATTACCAGAATGTAGGATTCAATTTAATAAGGAAGGTCTTTGTAAAGTACACAAATTTCATTTTTGTTTTCCATTTAAAAGAGTAGTAGTAGACAAAATATATTAATGCATTAAGTGATGGAAAATTCAAAGATTATGTGTGTGGAGGAGAAGAATGACAACAAAATAAATAAAGAATGTTTTATTTTTTGTATTATTTAAAACTTCAAATAATGTTGAACATATAAGTGATTTTAAAAAATTATGATGTAAATAAAAATATTCATACCACGAATAATCGTCTATGAAGTATCTATATCATTCTATGATGATATATGGAATGAGCTGCATATTCTGAAAAAAAATCAACTCTAAGACGTTTGTTGGAGGATATACATCAAACATTCTTTATTTTGTATATTTTAGTTTAATACAATGAACTCAAGTCTCATAATTGGAGTAATCAAAAGGATTAAAAAACAGCAACAAGCTTGTAATTTTGTTTTTTTAAAGACATGACATAAACACACATACTAAAGGTGGAGGAATTTTCAAAAGTTACTTTACAAATACATGCATATAATATTTTAATTGATATTATGTAACATATATAACTTATGATTACAATCTAGAGCGTATGCACCAACATATTGGTCGGTATAATATATATTAAAATCTTTAGTTTCAAAAGAATAACATTAGTCACATTTGTCCGACAAATATATTGAAATCAAACTCCTTTTTTAACGAAGTACATATAAAATATAATCTAAATATAACACATGTTTAGTAGAAAAAATGAAAACTAAAATAACCTTTATACAACACGCAGACTCCTTAGCATTAATTATAGATATCTTTCCATCATTGAGACTTCGATTTTAAAGTATACCTTTAAAATATACAAACATGAGTTGAGGTTGTTTCAGCATCCAACCAAATTTTCTTTGATAATAAAACTATATTAACTTCTACATAAACCACATATTGGAACTTACGAGGCTTAGACATCCAAATTTTTTGCATCTTGCAATCCTCATCTATATGTTTAGTACTTATGCAGTCAGAACATGTCTCATTTTACCTCTGTTTATAGCCAACCTATGGTCATGGACTTTAGAAATAAAACCAATACCTCTTTGTTTTGAAACTAAACTATAGTTCTCATTTTAATTGTTATATAAACCAATGCCACCAATATATACAATATAAATTTCATGAATCTTATACAAGCATTTTTTTTACAAGGTAAAAAATTATATCACATATTATAAACAAAATATATAGGGAGAGACAGTAAAATATAAGTTAGGATGACTTATTTAAAGATATTAACTCTAAGTGTCTTCAATTTGGGGTCTATATAAGTCATCTGAAAAATATGCGCACAGAGTTTTCCTTGCTTTGGAAACATAATGGTGGTGAACTTCTCAATCTAGTGTTTTATTTCCATATGAAGGATTTAATGAAACACTCATCTAGATGAGAATATGCATAACTCAAAAACTTCATCTTAGTGGGCAGGGATCTTAAGAACACACGTGAGACTTATTTTTATAATTAATACATATTGAGCTAGTTCGAAAGATCCTACATCTTAAAACTCATCATCTTATTAAGAGTGCTTTTGTCTCCAAAATGACGGGTTATTCCTCTATAGTTTATTGATCTATACCATTGAGACGTAATAGGAGCATGATATAACAATTTAATTCTTTAAAGATTCATTCCACATAAAGAGAACGCCAATAATATTACATAACTTATCATCTAATGTATAACAAAAAAAATTGACAAAAAATGAAACATTAAACTGATGAAATATTTTAGTCATAACTAAACATAATTTTTGTATGCACATTGATAGGTTATATTACCCCATAATTTTTGTATTTATAGGTTATATTACCCCATAATTTTTGTAAATCGGTACCATGACGAGAAATTCGCTCACTGTAACGCTTGACACAGTGTAATCGATGCAATGTCCAACCTTTAATTTGGTGTAGTACTCGAAAAAACCTATTTTTTAAAAAAAAAATCCTTATTTGTAAGGGTTTAGTATCGATTAAGATCCAAAAATCAAACTATTACCCATCAAAGACCCTTGTTTTCATATATATATATATATATATATATATATATATATATATATATATATATATATATATATATATCTAAGATATACCTATTTAACTCAAATGTTTACCATATAAGATCAAATTATTTTTTATAATATCCAAAATATTCTTAATTAACTATATAAAAGATTTTATATTTTTATTGATTTTTTATCTATTTTTACCTTAATATTACTTATTTTGTTTCTTTCTCTCTCTCTACAGAATGATCTAGAGTATCTGCAGCTGACGATTCAGCTTCTCATTCAATTCTTTATTTTATTTTATTTTCATATTATTTTCTTTATATTTTTCAATTTGATTGTAGTTTTTATTTTATTTCGAGGTGTAATTTTATATTGTTGTTTTATATAACTCAATTTTATGCATATTCTTTGTTTTTGAGTTTGTGACTCTTTTTTACTCACGATTTTAGTATTTTATCTGTTTTTACATTGATTTATAGTTGAAATTTTGTATTGATTTAGGTTTCGGTTTTAGTTTATTCTAATTTACTGTAAAATATCATTGAGAAAGGTTTTTACAGTCAAAATGATGAGAATGATAGAAGGGAGACGTAGAGATGATAAATAAGAGATGAAGACGAGAAACTACATGATGCGAAACTAGGGTAACTATAAATGATGAGAAACCATATGATGCGAAACCTGACAGACTACAAATAATGTGAAACCAGGCTAACTATAAATGATAAGAAACCACATTATGCAAAACCTGACATACTACAAATGACATGAAACCAGACCAACTATAAATGATGAGAAACCACATTATGCAAAACCTGGCATATTATAAATTATGTGAAACCATGCCAACTATAAATGATGAGAAACTACATGATGTGAAACCAGAAAAACTACAAATGATAAGAAACAAGGCTAACTATAAATGATGAGAAATTACATGATGCAAAACCAGACAAACTACAAAGGATACAAAACCATGACAACTATAAGTGATGAGAAACCACATGATGCAAAACCAGGCCAACTATAAAGTATGAGAACCCATATGGTGTGAAACCAGGTATAATACAAATATGCACAACCAGATAAACTATAATTAATGGGAGACCACATGTTACAAAACGAGGCCAACTATAAATAATGTGAAACCCTGCCAACTATAAATGATGCGAAAAGGCTAACTATAAATGATGGGAGACTACATAATGTGAAACCATACCAACTATAAATTATGAGAGACCACATCATGTAAAACCAGTATAAAATATAATTTTTAGATGATAGATGCGGGACCAAAAAGGTAGATGCAACAACGAGGGTTAACTGGGCTCATAAGTTTTTTAAAAATAAATCAAAAAAATATCATGAATGGATCTAGTTTGTTCGTCTTAAAAAAACAAAACCAATGATATTTTTGGATTTTTTTCCAAATTGAGGCTTAAAAGCTACGAACCTTTAGAAGTTAAAAAAATAAAAAAATAAATAGAATGTATACACATGTTTGATGGTTTTATATAAAAAGGTACTTTAAGTACATAGTTTGTTAAAAACTTTGGGTCTTAAGTAGTAATATGTTTCTAGAATGGGTCTTGATCACTAAGTCACCATATTTTAAATTTCATTTAATTTTTTATAATTAAAATAAAAAACTGTAACTTTAGTTATAAAAAACATAAATAAACTGAATCGTAGCTCATGTTTTATTCAAATATATTTAATCTAAATTGAAATCATGAATTTATACATATAAACAATCCAAATATCATAATCACAAGATCTGAACTAAACCCTGATTGGGAATCATCTTAATAGTTTTAAAGTCCAAAACGTGTATATAACTAATTCATAAAATATATTAAAACTAGCAGATTATAAATATTAATGCTAAAAAAACAGATGTGTGTTGGAAAATAAACTCGATCCCGTACTTGATTAGCCGTTTCGCATCGCTTAGATTAAAAATAATATACAATATATAAGTGAATGAAATATTTTAACCAATATGAGGTTTTTTGCGAGTACACCCAATAGCAAAGTCGTGAGGATCCTTTTACCCAAAGCAAACAATATCATACTAGTAAGTGAGACCTACTTCACACTTAGGTATTCCTGACATGGTATAAGAGTAAAGTTTATCACAATTACCATTCTTACAAAAAAAATTAGAGACAAAAAATATCGATCTCTCACATCTCTTTTACGTTCATCATTCAGACCAACCATTCCAAGTCATGGTTCCTATCAAATTAAACGGTGTCAATTGTCAATCATGGAGCAAGGTAGTTTATTCATAATCTCATTGTAAAAAAAAGAGTTTTGATTTTATCGATGACAGTGCCAAAGAACCATCACATGAGAATAAACTTGTTTTTATTTGAGCAATGAAACCAATACAATATAATGTATTGGTTGATTCATGTTACCGAATCAAACATCGTTTATTATATAGGTTGTTTTTCTCAAACATATTTATTATATAAATTTATATGTGTAATCTAGCATTTTTAGTTTTCAAGAGAATGTTTGCTAAAAAATACATTTATTTTTTTATGTTTTGGGTGCGTTTTAAATTAATATTTTTTTTGTTTTATTATTATTTTCTAGTAAAGTTTTACTTTTCGAAATTTTATATGTTTATTTGTTCGCATGCGTGATTGCTTTTAGAATATCTTAAATTTAGTGATGGAGACCATTCCCTCGTAAAAATAAAAATATTAAATAACATATTTCATAAATAAAATAAATAATTAAATATCAAGTACAATTATTGATTATATATGATTTACTTCCTACAGTAACGTAAATATCAAGTGTGCGGTGGTAAATAGGGTTGCCAACGGTTTTCCGGAACCGAGAACCGGATCGGAACCAAACCGATAAGAACCGGATTGAACTTTAACGGTCCGATTCACGGTTCCATTTTAAAAATTGAAATCGATAAGGAATCAAAACAATAAAACCGGTTAGGAACCGAAACAATAAAATCGATAAACTAGTAAAATCGATTAGAAACCGAACCGATAAAATCGGTAAACCGATAGAACCGATACGGAACTGAACCGATAAAATTGATAAACCAGTAGAACTGATAAGGAATCGAAACAATAAAACCGTTAGACCCGATTAATTTATTATTATTATTATTAATTTTTTATATATTATATCTTCAAAATTAATAGTTAATTACCATTTTTAATAAAAAAAAAATCAAAGATTAACTTCTAAACTTTTGATTTTTATGTTATTTATTTATTTAAAAAAAATAAATTTTGATTTTTTTTTTAAATTTTTTTTTTAAATAGATCGGACCGGACCGAAACGAAAAAGACCGGACCAAACTCGGACCGAATCGGAACCGGAACCGAACCGAATCGGACCAGATCAGACCGAACTGAACCGAAAACTTAGCGGTTTGCTCCGGTCCGAACCGATAAGTTTAGCGGTCCGGTCCGGTTCTTGTGAAACTCGGACCGAACCGGACCGATAAACACCCCTAATGGTAAATGTATTTTTATATATTTTTATTTATTTAATAAACAATAGTTGATAAAAGTAAGGGTGGATTAGTAATCAAGACTCGACCCACAACTCTATTACCATTATTCAATAAATGGTAGATTTTTTTTTTTTATAAAGGTCCGTATTTTTTAAACAGCAACTCAGAGAAGAAATCCAAAAATATTATTTATTTTGTATTTTAAGACGAATAAAACTAAATCCATTCATGATATATATATATATATATATATATATATATATATATATATATATATATATATATATATATATATATATATATATATATATATATATATTTAATTTTTTTTGCGATTGGTCACATGTTTACAATTTAAAATTTACAATTTTAGTTTGGTGTCAAATCTATCTTTATTTTACAAGGACTCGTAACTATCACTTATCATTGGTCATGTATTTATCTAAAAAAGTATTTTATAATGTCCCGCATCTATCATATCTTGCATATATCGCTCGTCATAAATCTACCGTCTAAAAATGTATATTATATTGGTCTCGTATTTAGCAAAACTTGGTGATAAATGCGGCTTACTTAGAAATGAAGCAAAAAAACATGTAATTATGAAGAATCGAAAGAGGATAAAAAAATCACGAAATAGAAGAGAGAGAGGCTTAAATGAAATTATTTAGTGAATAACCGAGAGATGGAAATCGCAAACAAAAAACGAATAAAAATCGTGAAGAACCAAGAAAAAAAAGAGAAAAAAAAAATTACGAAAAAAAAAAGAATTTTTTTTAATAAAAATATTTAGTGATGAAGAAATGAAATAGTAAAATATTCGATTATAGTCAAATATAAGTTTTTATATTCATTAAAAATATTGAAGTAAGGAAGAGTATAAACTGTCTTTAATTGAAATATAAAATTATTATATAATTTGTTAAGGGTATTCGAGGTAAAATGAAAAATAATTGGATTTAGATTCTATATAAAAAGGTTGAAAATATTTTTTTTAAGTGGATAATAGTTGGTTTTTTTTATCTTAATCGATATTTAACTCTAAATAATATATAGTTAATTTTATAATTTAAAAATAAATATTTATGTTGTAGTTGACCAAGCATGTGATGTTGTACATAGAATGATATCGCTCAGAACTTACTATTTGACCAGTCACGTAACAACTCCTAAACAATTTCACATAAACTAAACATGTAAACTTTTAGAATATATTAGATTAATGAGAGAAAAAAAATGAATAAAAATATAAAAGAAAAGAACTAATAGTATATTTTTACCCATATCATGAATATTTGCAACGAATGTTATTTTTCTAAAAAAAATACTAGTTATTAAATAATTTATTTTGTTTTTATAATCGGTTAAATTAATTTTATTAAAAAAGGGAAGCTCATTTTTGTTATCAATAGGACAATTTTAATATAATTTGCTGTTAAAATAAGTTCGATTTTATGATTAGTATTGAAATTATCATAAAACTTTTGATTAATTAATTTTGATGTGTACTAATTTTGTATACAAAATTTAAACAATCTGCAAAATTGATCTATTAGAAATAACTAAAAAGCAATAAGTTAATAATAATATATGACAAGTTTGAGTTACCGAAATATTGGAGTCAAACTTTTAAACTACAACTCAATTAAAAAAAACTTAAAATTAACTATTTTTGTAAATCAAATATTTTTTTTTACTTTTTTTTACAAAAAAAACAAAAATTGTATTTTCAAAGTGTAGCTTGAAAAAAAAATCTGATAATACCATCGATTTTGTTTTATTAAGGCTAACAAAACTGCATCTACACATAATATTTGTTGAAATTTGTATTTTACCAAACCCAGCTAGGTTGGTCTCGCATCTTGTATTATCAATTAGTACATGTGTCGCGTTTCCCTGTTTCATCATGCTTTGTCTCACATCTCTTCATTTCATTATGTTTGGTCTCTTTACTTCATTGTGATAGTTTTTCCACTTTAATCATGCATGATCTCTCTATTACATCATGTCTTGTGTCACATCTCTTCATTTCATTATGTTTGGTCTCTTCACTTCATCATGCATTGACTCACATCTCTCCATTTCATTATGCTTTGTCTTCCTACTTCATCATGCTTGGTCTATCCATTTCATCATGCATGGTCTCTCTACTTCATTATACATAGTCTATCAACTTCATCAGGCATGGTCTCTCAACTGCATCATGCCTTGGTCTCTCAACTTCATCATGCCTTGGTCTCTCAACTTCATCATGCCTTGATCTCTCAATTTTATCATGCTTCGTCTCTCAACTTCATCATTCTTCGTCTCTCTACTTCATCATGTATGGTCTATTTACTTCATCATGCTTTTTGGTCTCTCCACTTAATCATGTATGGTCTCTCCATTTTACATGAATAATCTCGCATATCTCCACTTCATCATGCATGGTCTTTCTACTTCATCATGTTTTGTATTTCCACTTTATCATGCATGGTATATCCATTTCATCATGCATGACCTCTTTATTTTAACATACATGACCTCTCTATTTTAACATGCATGATATCTCCACTTCATCATGTACGGTCTTTCAACTTAATCATGTCTAATCTATCTACTTCATTATGCATGGTATCTCCATTTCATCGTGTCTAGTCTCTCCACTTCATCATGTATGGTCTATCCGCTTCATCATGTCTGGTCTCTCCACTTCACCATACGATACGAGGAAAAAACAAAAAAAAAGATATGAGACCGGACAGACGTAATGTGAGACGAGGATTACTAGGTATGACGTAAACTAAAAAGACATATTATTCATAGATCTAGTTTTGTTTGTCTTAAAAAAATATAACTGATGATAATTTTTAAAAAATTTCCAAGCTATGATTTGAAAGATACATACTTTTAACATCAATAAGAGAGAGAGAGAGAGAGAGAGAGATGTAGCTGGTGATGAAGCAGTGATATTTGAGATATTATAAAAAAATGTTGGATATTATGTGAGTGTTAAGTACCATATGTGGGTACTATGTAGTTATTTTTATAGTTGGAAAATAAGTGATAGTAAAATTTGGGGTTGGATTTTATGGAAAGAGAAGACTCTATAATAAGAAAGGAACATAAAATAACCACCACCAAAGACAAGTTTCCTTTTTGAGGGGCCATAAGTGACAACAACAAGGACGAGTTAGATCGAGGACTGATGTAGCCCAAAAAGTCCAAACACAAACCCTTTTTTATTTTATTTTATTTTATTCAAATATCTTATATTATTCAAATCAAATCCAAATATATTAAGATTTTATTTTATTTTATTTTAAAATATACTATTTTATTTTCTTGTATTATAATTTAGGGTTTTGAGTAGTTCTTATATAAATCTCATATACCTTAAGTTTTAAAGAAGTTTTTGGAATAACATATTTTTTATCTCTGAAAATTTCAATATTTGTTACCCTTAGATTAGGGTTTCATCATGCTACCCTTGAATTAGGGTTTCATCTATCATTGCTTATTCTTCTATTTCCGCCGCGTCATCAGTTTGGTATCAGAGCCTAAGTTCCTGCTACGGGTCAAGCATGTTTCTGAATCCTGTTTCATCTGATTCAAGGTCTAAAGAAGAGAACAACATCTATGGTCATGAAGATCTTGAAGATCGTTTGGTATGCGGGGACACATCAGTTTTGATAGATGATCATATTGACCAGTTATAAAAGGATTTTAAATTGGCTACCAATCTTTGGATCAAGGTAAAACTTGCTTATCGAGATGCCATCTCAAACTATGAAGAGGTTTTCAAAACCATTTTTTTCATCAACTGGATATGGGGATGTTGTCTTCAAGTTATGAAAAAGTTTTCGAAACCAATTTTTTTCATCAACTGGATGGCTTCAATGTGACTTCTTATAAGGAACAATCGAGAAGAATTTATCTTATTCCGATAAGGTCAACAATTATAATTCCCAATGTAACAATTGAAAAAAATAAAAAATAATAATTTTGGTTGTTGATGGTGATGGTGCTGTGAATTCGAGGACGAATTCTTGTTAACCAGGAGAGGATGATGTAGCCCAGAAAGTCCAAAACAAACCTTTTTTATTTTATTTTATTTTATTCAAATATCTTATATTATTCAAATCAAATTCAATTATAATAAGATTTGATTTTATTTTATTTTAAAATATTTTTTATTTCCTTGTATTATAATCTAGGGTTTTGAGCAGCTCTTAATAAGGGTATTGAGCTTCATTAAATAAGGGTAATGAAAATTAAATACAATCAGGAAGCTCAATTCTCCCTCTACACTCTATCCAAACATTAAATACCTTTAAAATATCACAAAACTCTGGAAAAAATTACCCTCAAACGAAAATAAACCTCACCAAATTGGCGACCATAGTGGGGGCACGATGGTGCCTGAATCTAGCATTCAAAACCATCAGGAAAAACTAGTTCGGATGAATCCGGACGTGCAAGAAGTACCACCAGCTTTGGCCGAAGTGGTGGGAGAAAATGATGAATACACGATTGAGGAGCGAGATAGATTAAAAGTTGAAATAGAAGCTCTGAGGGCTGCCAAGAGGGCAGATATGGGCGTAAAAGAGAAATCTAAGGCATCAGTTCATCGTACTGACAACCCTAGAGAGCACGAGCCCTCAAAAACCTATGTGAGTACGAAGAAGACTCATGCTAGCTCCAAAAAGTCTCACCGGTCTAAACAGGTGGAGAGCTCTGATTCAGAGTCAAAATCTTCCAGTAGCTCCTCAAATAAAGATGAAGTTGAAGAGTCCTTGTCAACCAAC
This sequence comes from Limnanthes douglasii subsp. nivea, assembly GCA_036936605.1. NCBI lineage: Eukaryota > Viridiplantae > Streptophyta > Magnoliopsida > Brassicales > Limnanthaceae > Limnanthes > Limnanthes douglasii. The sequence continues at coordinate 23,204,278 of JAUPFV010000001.1, read as the reverse complement.
AGTGATGAGGGCCGTTCTAAAAAGAAAAAAAATTGGTTAAGAAGTATTCAAGAAAAAAGGATAGGCATGGGAAGTTAAAGAGGCATATAGGCAAAGGATCGTCTCATAGCCGGAGGCACATAGATCAAATGGTGATGGATCCTTTTGCCTTTCATGATGAACCAAGTATCTTTGCAACTCCTAATGAGGATACCATTTTTAGTCGTGGCCGGAATTGGAGACAATCTCCTTTGTCCTCCAAGATCCTATCCGGAAACCTCCCTAAGAGGTTTGACAGTACAAAAAATGGAAAAATACGATGGCAGTAAAGACCCGGATAACCACTTGGAACAGTTCAAAAATTTTATGATGAATTTTGATGATGACGATAAGTTGCTCTGTAGAGAATTCTCCCAATCATTTACGGGTAGTGCTCTGAAGTGGTACAATAGTTTGCCACAAGGCTGCATCAGAAATTTCGATACTTTTTGGGTGGCTTTTCGAAGACAGTTTGTTGGAAGTAATGAGGTAAGGGGCAATGGAGACACAATTATCCATTATGCCTAAGAACCGAACAAATCTTTAAAAGAATACATAAGTCTCTTTGTAAACACCAAAAATGAATTAGCTGATTGCTTCGAACAAGTAGCGATAGCTTCTCTGAGGCACGGCTTAAAACCCTGGAAACTTGGGTGATTCAGTAACCAGAAAAAAGGCCATGGCATGGGGAGGTCTGCTGAATCAGGTTGGAAAGCAGATTAACGTAGATGAAACAAAGAAAACTAGGGTGCACAGGCAGGTGAGGTCTGCTCCGGCTGCACCAAATCCAAACAAAAATCAGTCCGGAAACAAGGCTAGGGAGGCCGGGCAGAGTCATAACAGAGCCAAAGCTCAGTCTCGGCCAGCTGCGCCAGCCCAGAGTCAACAATCCAGAAATAAACGAGGGCCTTGGGTTCAACCGGAGTAGTTTGCTGAGTTGAAAGAAAACGTAGCCACCATTTATGACAAAACAAAAGACAAAGTACACTATAGAAGGCCGACTGCGTTACAATCTCCTAGGGAGAGCCGTAACAATTGTTTCTGTCAGTATCATAATGATACTGGCCATACCATTGAGGATTATATTGCTTTAAAGCAAGAAGTCAAGAATTTGATTGAGAGAGGAAAGTTGGGAGCATATGTTAAAAGAAGAGGTGGAAATAGGCCTGATAACGCTCATCGGGCTGGTCCAAACAATGCAGGTACATCGGCTTCGGAAGGGGCTATGGTGATAATCGAGAGATTCGATGTAGAGTCAGAGTACTTGGACCCTGATCCGACTCGGAATAGAGTGGGTGCCATTGAGGAACGTTGCAAGACAGTGTTTAGGCTTATGAACGATTTTGAATCACTCACAATTTTCGGAGGAGACACCATGACAGCACCAACTACTTCTTTGAGAAAGAGGCATGTTCATACTCTAGCTACCCAATTGGAAGAAGGCATAACTTCCTATCAATCGCAGATCCCATTTCCTTTCATTTTTTTGATGAGGATGACTTGAGGGATATAGTTGGTCCCCATGAAGATGTTGTTGTCATAGGAGCATCCATCGGGGGCAATGACGTACGGTGAATTTTGGTGGATACCGAAAGTTCTACCAATATTCTCTTTTTAACTTCCTAAAAAAGATGAAAAATCTAGCAATGATTCAACGTTTGAACAGGTCGATTGTGGGTTTTACAGGAAGCTCAACAAACGTGATCGGAGAGTTCGAGGAGGAGGTCTTATTGGGCAAAGGCCCTTTTAAAAAGATGGTTAGAATATTGTTCGTCAAGGTGGATTGTCCTACTTGTTATAATGCTATTCTAGGGAGGTCTTGGCTCTCTAGGATGCATGTTGTGGCCTCAACAGTCCACCAATGTTTGAAATATGTTGTGCAAGGACAAGTGGGAGTTGTTCGGAGCAGCCAAAAGATAGCAAGAGAGTGGTATGCAACAGCACTGGCTCCTCGGACGTTGGGGGCAGTTCAGATCAATGAGGAATAGCAGTTTGAGGGGCTTTCTGGGGGAGAGGGTGAAATTGATGACCCTAGAGAGACCTCTGGAGTTTTAATACCGATTGAAGAAGTTGAAACACATTCTTTGGCTGAAGGAAAAAATGTCAAGGTAGGGTCCAAAATGACATCAGAATTAAAGGGTAAAATGTTGAAGTTCCTAAAAGACCATCAGCATGTTTTTGTTTTGTGTAATTTTGATGTTACCGGAGTACCAGCATATATTATATCACACCAACTGTCCATCCGAAGAGACATAGCACATGTGATACAAAAGAGAAGAGCTTTTTCTAAGGAAAAGGCTGATGGCATAGTTCAAGAAGTCGACGGGCTTACTAAAATGGGGCACATAAAGGAGTCTCAGTATCCTTTATGGACAGCCAATCCGGTATTAGTGAAAAAGAAAAATGGCAAGTGGCGTATGTGTATCGATTTTACAGATCTCAACAGAGCTTGCCCAAAAGATTTATACCCAGTCCCCCGGATTGATCAGTTGGTGGATTCCACATCTCGGAATAAGCTGCTATCTTTCATGGATGCCTTCTCCGGGTATAATCAGATTCAAGTGGATCCAAAGGATCAGGAGCATACTACGTTTGTTACTGATAAGGGCCTTCATTGTTACAAAGTGATGCCATTTGGGTTAAAAGATGCTGGGGCTACTTATCAGAGGTTGGTAAACAAAGCTTTCGCTGATCAAATTGGAAGAAACATGGAAGTATACATCGACGACATGATGGTAAAAAGTATGGACTAAGAACTACACTTGACAGATCTCCAAGAAACTTTTGCTAACTTAGTAAAAGTAAATTTGAAACTAAACCTAGAGAAGTGTGTGTTTGGAGTGCAGTCCGGGAAATTCTTGGGGTATGTAATAAGTAAGCAAGAGATACAGCCTGATCCGGACCAACTTAACGCTTTACTTCAAATGGAGCCTCCTCGGAATATTAAAGAAGTGCAACGATTGACTGGGAGGTTGGCTGCATTGAATCGATTCATTTCAAGGTCTTCAGACAGGTGTGCCCCGTTTTTTCAAACTTTAAAAGGTGAAAAGGGATTTGAAAGGTCTTCACAATGTGATGAGGCCTTCAATGAAATCAAAAAGCATTTGTCCTCCCCCAAAATGTTGTTTAAACCCTTTGACGGGGAGACTCTTTTCATATACTTGGCAGTCTCTAGTTGTGCCATAAGTGCAGTATTGGTAAGGGAGGTAGATAATTACCCCCGTCCGGTGTATTACATTAGCAAGAGTTTGATTGTTGCAGATAAACACTATTTAAAGCTTGAAAAAATAGCACTAGCCCTGGTGATTGCTGCGAGGAAGATGAGACCTTATTTTCAGGCTCATCCCATTATTGTCCGGACGTCTTTTCCCTTAAAAGACGTTCTCCAAAAGGCCAATATTTCAAGTAGAATGACTAAATGGTTAGTGGAATTGGGAGACTTCGACATTGATTTTGCCCCTCGAACAGCAGTCAAAGCCCAGGCGTGGCTGATTTCTTAGTTGAATTCCATTCAGATAGGGATACCAAGCAAGAAACCAATATGAAAGACAAAAACGTCTGGGTTGTCCGAACTGATGGTGGATCAAGTACCATGGGATATGGTGTTGGGGTATGCTTGACCTCTCCGTACGGTGACAGAATGTATCAAGCTATATGTTTTGCTTTCAGGGCTTCTAATAATGAATCCGAATATGAAGCTGCTATAGTTGGTTTGAGGTTAGCTCTTATTTGTGGAGCCAAAAGGGTCAAGTTGATGAGCGATTCTCAGCTTCTTATCCATCATGCACAAGGTCAATCTGAAGCCAAAAATGAGCAGCTGGTTAAATACTTACTTCTTCTTAAAGAAGTGGCACTTAATTTCAAGAACATCATTTATGAGCACATACCCCGAACAGAAAATATACTGGCAGACTCCTTGGCAACCATAGCATATACTGAATCCTACCCTTGGATTCATGTGCTGGAGTGCCCATCCATTCAAACAATTCAGATAAGGAAGAAGAAAGTTTCAATATACAAATAAAGCAGCCTCAAGATTGGAGATTTCCTCTCCTTCAATATCTCTCAGATGGTATTTTACCTCCAGAGAAATCAATAGCAAGAAAAGTAAAGTACAAGGCTCGTGGTTTTGTCATCCTAAGAGATATTCTTTATAAAAAGTCTTATAGTAAACCTCTCTTACGATGTTTGGGGGTCGACGAATCTCAAATAGTGCTCTCTAAATTACATGATGGTGAGGGATCAGCTCACTGTGGGTTCAGGGCTCTAACAAGAAGAGTTTTGTTAGCTGGGTATTATTGGCCCTCCATAATGCAAGATGCTAAGGAGTTGGTGAGGAGGTGTGCCCCATGCCAGAGATATAGCAATGAAATTCATATCCCAGCCATCCCTTTAGAGTTAATTTCTGAGCCAATACCTTTTGCTTGATGGGGGTTGGATTTAGTGGAACTCTACCCATGGCATCCGGGGGGAGCAGGACAATAATCGTTGTTATTGATTACTTTTCGAAGTGGATCGAAGCAGCTCCATTGGCAGGTACAACATCAAAAGCTGTCATAAAATTCATTTTATCCAATATATGTTGCAGATTTGGAATTCTAGAGAAGATAACCACTGACAATGGGCCACAGTTCGACAACAAAGAAATGGAGAGTTTGTGTGCCTCTAGAGGCATATAACATTGCTTCTCTTCCCCTTTCCACCCACAAGAAAATGTTCAGGTCGAAGTGGCTAACAGAATAATATTGTCCGGTCTAAAGAAGAATTTAGAAGGGGCTGCTGGGAAATGGCCAAGTTATTTGCAAGAAGTTTTGTGGGCTTACCGGACCACTCCTGGGGCTGCAACACGAGAGTCTCATTTTGCCTTAGTCTATGGGATGGATTCAATTGCTCCCATAGAAGCCACTCTCCCTTCATTTCGAGTTCATAACTTTTCCGAACACGCTAACGAAGTGGAAATCAGAGGCCAGCTTGACTTAATAGACGAAAGAAGAGTTAAGGCTCACCTTAGAGCTGTACACTATCAAGGTTTGATGAGAAGCACGTTCGCTTCTAAAATTAAGAGAACGGATTTTCAACCGGGAGATAAGGTGTTGAGAAACGTTTTCCTACATACTAAAGAGAAGCAGTTCGGTAAGTTGGCTCCAACTTGGGAAGGACCCTATGTGGTCATTGAAAAGCTTAAGCCTGGGACATACCGGCTCTAAGACAAAGATGGAAGGATTTTGAATCACCCCTAGAATATTGAGCACCTCCGGTTGTACTATAGAAACTATGTAAATATTTACTTGTTTAAAAGTTCATGTAAATATTTGGGGGCATACTCTTTCCTACCCTGGTGGCGCGAGGAGGTTTTAATGAGGTGTCCGAACTCTTTTATAAAATTTGATGCCTTCTTAAAAATCCGAAGTGTTTTCACTTAATAATTTTTGGTAAAGTTTTTATTTGAACATGTCGGATTATATTGAAGGAGTGATGACTACTTAATCATTTGTCATCGGAGAATTTAAACACTCTCACTTTAAAACACTTATGAAATAACCAAGGGCTATTTAAACATTAGCCACCAAAATTGGAAAACTATGCAAGAGTTGTGCAAAATAAAGTTACCCATTAAGTCATACGAAGTGCCTTGGCCATCCAAGGACTTTAAATTGTCAAAACAAGAAAGATTTATCTGTACAAGGACCGGACACAGTTACAAAAAATGCCTTGGCCATCCAAGGACTTTGGTTCAATCGAAATAAAAGTAAAAAGATAATTGATACTCTAAGGCTGAGCCTTTGAAGATGGCTCAGCCTCACTTGGTTTCTTCTTCTTTGGGTCGTCATCCGGGCTCTCCCCGATCTCTTCTTCTTCATCAGTGGTGTCATCCCAGCCATTGGAGAAGCCATGCATATCACCCTCAGCCATAGTATGATGGGGAATGTCTTCATACTCTACAAAAGCCCATAAGTCTCCATGTGTCCTCTTCGAAAATTTCTCATGGAAGAGCAAGACCATGTCCGACTTCACTTTGGCAAACTTTTCTTCCTGAGTATCTATCACTTGGTTGGTATAAGCATCGATCCTAGCCTGGATTTTTGCCTCTTGCTCCCTTAGCAAATCAGCTTTTTCTCGTCCAGCCTTGGACACCGAGTCCTCGAGCGAGATCTTGTTATTGGTCAAAGTATGAATGACCCTGTCCCTAGCCTTCACCTCCTCTCTCGAAGAAGAGAGATCTTTTTCCAACTCGGATTGCTTTGTTCGGAGTTCTTTGATAGTATCTTCCAAAGTGGCTACCTTTGTGGCCCAATCCTCCTGGTTTTTCTTTAACTCCTCATTTTCCCTCTTCAAAACGTCAGCATTTTGATTGGCAGTGAGGAGGTCACCAGACAATTTCTCTTTGTCAAAATTAAGGGCAGTAATGATGGCTGACTGACCTCGTACTTGCTTCTCCAAATTAAGCACTGGCTGAATATTACTTAATATAGAGTGATTTATTACATCTCTTTCACTTGAGACAGAGAAAGACTTACCATTGAAGATAACAATGTTTGAAGAACTCGGGGGGAGATAAGGCCCAGCAAAATCATCCTTAGGGAGGTTTTCGAAGTAAAGACCAATCTCTTCAAGACCACTAATATCAACACCATCGATGCTGATATCTCCTCCTGTAGCCCCTCCTGTTTGAAAATCACTAGGGATGCCTTCTGCATGAGTGGGGTCAGTAGGGTCAGTAGGAGGGAAAGACTCCGGAGGCCGGACAGAAATCTCATCACCCTTGGAGGTCTTTTTCTTCTTGGCCTCCTTGTCCTTGCCTTCTGCTCCCCGTTTCCTATCTTTCTTAGGAACCTTTGGAGGTTTTGGAGATCCTGCCACTTCTTTAGTACTTTCATGCTCCACCACTTGTAGAAAGGCAACATCAATCTGTCCTTGTTCTAATCCCTCTGGGTTTGTTGGGGCAGCTTCCTCTACTTCAGTAGGATTGGCTTCGACCATACTCTGTTTGCCTTTACCTTTCTTGCCCTTCATCTTACTTGGGGCTTTGACTCTACCGGGCAGATACAACGACCCATCCGGCGCGTATGTTCTTTTGAGGACTACTTCAGGAGGGGTGGGGTGGTAAGTTCCTCCCAGGATAATTCCCTCCGGTCAGTGGTATTCCATAGGTAGGACCTTGCTAGATTGCCTCCAATGAAAGCATTGTGGAAGCGATTTCCCCACTTCTCAGCAGCCCAAGCATTTAGCTTCGAGCAAGTGGTCTGCCCAGCCTTCAAGTAGTCACTGAAGTCCTTAGGCAGCACTACCAAAAAACAAAAAAAAAGACAAGTTAGATAAACAAGTTTGTGATAATTAAAGCTGGAAATTTAAGTTGAGATTTTTACCATCGCTACGCCATCTGCTGGTAAGCAAACTTGGGTTGACACCGGTTTTAATCTTCCTCCCATTTTTCGAGGCGCCACTAACAAATAAGAATTGATTCTTCTAATTCCTTTCCGACTCAAGCAGATCATCCACTACTTTGTAATTATCACCCATGTTGAAGTGATAGAAGGGGATAAAGTGGTTTCTATAGAGGCTGGCCACAGCTGTAAACTGCTCCATTGGAAGAGGAATTCCGGAGAGCCTCGAGGCCATAATACAGGCCATGGGAGTGTACCATGCATTGGGGCTCAGTTGGCTTGGGCAGAGTTTGATGAGGTGAAAGTATTTGACTATCTCTGGGTCTAGGGGAAACCTTAGCCCCCAGTTGAAGAGCTCAGTGAAGAAAATTATTTCACTGAGCTTGCAGTCCATCGGTGTCTCCGGATCCACCAGAATCCTTACCTTGACATTCTCCGGAATCCCCCATTTTATTTGGGTCCGACCCAATTCGGCAGTATGGATGAAAGCATAATTAAGTTTTTGCAAAGCTAGCAGGTATTTGACACTTACCTTGTAGAAGCAAGGTCCCACTTTTCCCACCAGACTCTCCGGCAAATCCGGATGCTTTAAGCATAGCTTCTCATTGCCTTTGTCCTTCTTGGCAGCAGCAGCCTCACTTGTTTGCCCGGAGACTTCGGACTCGAAAGGAGCTTCCTCAACAGAATCCTCCAACACTTCTTTCATTATCATGGAAGGGTTATCAGTTGTTTTTGGGTGAGGGGAGCTAGTGGTTGGCTCCGCAGGCCCTCCGGATGGTTGGGCAGTACTGGCTTCTTGTAGTCTGGGCTCCGGTTGGGGCTTAGATGCATTGGTTTCCTTCCAGAGACTTGAACTAGATACCTCCGGGCCGGACAGCTTGTCCTTAGGAGTTTTAATGAGTGCTTCTGACCCTGAATTGCTATTTTTAGCCCCCGATTTGAAAGGTGTAGCTTTTGAAGCTTGCCCTTTCACCAAGAGACCTCTTCTCCGATCTACTAACTTCTCTGGAGAGGCGTCAGCGTCCGATCCCATGGAAATAAATGGGGAAGGTTTCTTAAAACTGGTGACTGCCTGCCCTGGTTCAACAGTAGGCTCTGATTCCTAAACCGATGAGCCCGAAACAATTGGTGAAAGGTTGGGTTGGAACAACCTCCTAGGTTTAACACTCTTGGTTGAAGAAGAACCCCGGTCAGGCTCTGAGTTTGGTATTTCCGATTTATCAACAGGGGAAATAGGGAGGCCTGCAGCAATGTGCCTTTCTCATTCAACCTTTTGAGTTTTTTCTAACTCTGACAAATTGAGCCACCCACCTTTTATTAAAGCGTTTCTTACTGTGAACATAAAATCACACCAAAATAAAGTGTTTGTTTTTTAGAGATGAAAGCTTTGAAGTTTAACAGAGTAAGGATGATGAAGATGGTAAAACAGTATAAAATAGACTAATTTATAGTAAAGATACAATAGATGTTTCGATACCTAGGAGAATTCAAAAGGGTTGCAATGATTAAAAAACGGCGCTGATTTCATCTTCATTAAATGAAGAGGTTGCTTTTTGGAGTAAGTGGGAGCGTTGTTCTAGGTAAAAAGCGACTAGTGTGGCGAATCAGAGAAGGACACGTGTCCCACAATCTCTGGCAAAAAACCGTTTAGTTGATGAGAACTTTTTCAGTCCGAATAAAGCCGTTACACAGTTTGAAAATCTGTCCGGACATAGCTGTGACCGGATACAGGCTATTTTTTAGGTTTTGCCAAAGGCCTTTGAACACAACCTCAAAAAGGAGCTACTGATGAGTCCAGATTTTGTCACCACTCTTTATGAGGACCAGACATGGGCAATTCGGATAGCCTCCACTCACTGAATTGTCTGGACTGGACTAAAGTATTAAAAAATTAATCACATCATGACTAAGCTAATTACTTGCTTACTTGAAACTAATGGGTCTTTAAATTCGACCCGAGACCATTAAACATGACCCGAAAGCCCATGTGGCCCAAGGATAAGGGTATAAATACTCAACCACCTTCATTAAATAAGGGTAATGAAAATTAAATACAACCAGGCAGCTCAATTCTCCCTCTACACTCTATCCAAACATTAAATACCTTTAAAATATCACAAAAATCTGGACAAAATTACCCTCAAACGAAAATAAACCTCAATACAAGGGACACACTCAATTTTAAAGAACAACAATGGTGAAAAGAATAAAAATTAAAAACTGAAAGGGGAGAATGATATATATATATTATCAGATATCTTTATCCTAACCTTTGAATTTATTTTATATCAATCACTGTGATTTATTTTTAGATCAAGGGTGTAGATTTAAAATAATCAAGGATGGGATGAAAGAAAACAAACGGCCTGCATGCATCATTACTATTAATTTTAGAGGATATCATACCTTAATTAGTCGAACTTTTATCTCCACAATTTCTCATCAACTATATCAATGGTATTTGTTACTTATTATTTCATCATTCAAAAAGACTATGAAGGTTACCCTCGTATACTAATAAGCACTGTCAATTAATCTGAAGTCCATTTAAGGTTCTTTTGATTCAGCAAATGTTTCAACGATCCTAGCAGGAAGCTGCCTATTAGTTTTACTCTTTTACCTTCGAAGAGTTTCTTTAAAAGAAGGTTTTAGTTGGAAAAATATTATTAACGAGACATGATAATGGTCAATACGAACCAATCTAGAAATACCTTCAAGGTTTTTTCAACTAGAGTAAGTTAAGCCAATAAAAAAGTAACACCAGCGACTTCGGGAAATATCTTCACGATCAATATTCAAAAGTATGGATAAAATAAAGATAGCAAACGTCTCAGATATTACACAAATTATATTCATTTCTCTATGCTCGCAAGAACTTGAAGACTACTAATAAGAGTAAATTTTTTGAAGTGAAATTATGCGGGCCGTTAAGAAATTAAGCACATTGGACGGTGGCATCGAAGCTAGGAAATAATAAAGAGATGAATAATCATGGCAAAAGATGTTTAACAACACAATTTGAGAGAATTAATGAGCACAATAAGTATACAGTGTAATATATATGCTTTTCATAACATAGAATGTATTCCTGTAATATGGATTACTTACATGTATAACAAATCAACTATCACTATACTTTATATTATTTATATATATTCGTAATATTTCAACATTCAAATCTCTCTAAATTGGACTTCACCACACCATATATGAAAAATATGTAATCGTATAATTAATGAATATTATTTTTTTACGATATTTATAGCAGAAAAACATTATTTTTATGTTTTTATGAATTTATTTTACAAATAAACTAGATTTCAATACTTATGGACTTTTGGGAAATTACTATTCCAATTTTACAACATATCATATTGATATTTTGACTATCTACTTTCTAGATAATTGGTTTACCAATTTTAAAATATAGTCATTTACCTTGTCAAAATATGGACAGTTTTTCTTACTTTGTTTTACCATGAAAAGAATTAAATGTCTATTTTTTTTACAAATCGAGTGGACACACGATATGATACAAAATTAAATTGAAGAATCAATTATCATTATTTTGATAAATCGAAAAACTAATAAGATTTCGTATTTTCATAAATTAAAATACTAATATGATACTTTTAAAATCAAACATTGATCATTCAAAAAATAATCAGAGAAGAATGAACCGTATTTTAAAACATAAATACACTATTAGTATTAAATTTATATTTAAATTATTAAAAAAAATAACTTTATTTATATATTTTAGATTAGCGATGTTAAGTTTGAGTTACCATTTTTTATTAGGTGAGTTACCCATAACTAGAGAGCCAAGTATCGTATTACCACGTAATTCCAAAATTGGTAAATTACTAATAAGTATTTGGACGAAGGAAAAAAACCAAAAGTAATCGTCTTCTCATTCTTTGAATCAAACCTTTTATTTTCTACTTTATTTTTATTTTATTTTAAACTGCGTATTTTTTAAACCTTAGCTCAAAAAAAGTAGGATTTTTTAAGGCGAACAAAACTAGATCCATTAATGATATTTTTTTTAATTTATTTCTCACTAGATCCAACTAGGTTGGTCTTGCATCTCGTATCATCAAGTAGTAGAATGTCTCGCATCTCTCTATTTCATTATGTTTTATCTTGCATATTTCTATTTCATCATACATGGTCTCTTCATTTCATCATGTCTAGTCTCTCCATTTTCATCATGTTTTGTCTCTCCACTTTTATCATGCATGGTATCTCTACTCTCATCATGCTTTATCTCTCCACTTTCATCATATATGGTCTCTCTATTTTATCATTTCTTGTCTTGCATCTCTCTACTTTATCATGCATAGTCTCTCTACTTTAGCATGCATAGTCTCTCTATTTCATCATATATTATCTCACATTCCATCATGTATAGTCTCTTTACTTCATCATGCATTGTCTCGCATCTATCCATTTCATCATGCATATTCTCTCCACTTCATCATGCATAGTCTTTCCAATTCATCATGTCTGGTCTCGCAACTTCATCATGTCTGGTCTCGCAACTTCATCATGTCTGGTCTCGCAACTTCATCATGTCTGGTCTTGGATCTCTCCATATCATCATGCTCAATCTCTTCACTTCGCCATGCTTGGTCTCTTCACTTTCATCACGCATGATCTCTTCACTTTCATCATATATGGTATCTTCACTTTCATCATGCCTTTCTCTCAGCTTTCATCATGCTTAGTCTCTTTATTTTATACTGCATTTTCTCGTCAGTATGCATGGTCTCTTAATTTCATCATACCTAGTCTCTCTATTTCATCATGTTTGGTCTCTCCACTTCATCATCCTTGATCTCTCGAGTTCATTATGCATTGTCTCTTCCATTTTATTATGCAGCGTCTCTCCACTTTCATCATGTCTATTTTCTCCATTTTAGCATTTCTGAGCTACGGTTTAAAAATATAAACTTAAAAAAATATATTTAAAAATAATAATGTTGTAACTAATAATGAATTAAAGTAATATAAAAACCATCAAAAAATAGAGTTGGATTTAATATTTAGATACTAAATATTTATTATTGATATATAGAATTGAATCCAGATCATACTTTAAATATATTTTTTATTTGTATAATAAAAAACCATTGAAAATTTGAAAAGTGATGTGGTTATTTTTTACGATATATTTTGTAACTATAAAAGAAACCCAACAATTGGCTAAAATATATACATTTGGAAATGGAATCGTTAATTAAAGTATATTGTTTTTTCCTGTCATGTTTTTTTTTAATTCGTTGCAATTCAATTTAAATGTAATGATCTAGCATCTCCAATATTGTCTAATGTTCATTACAGCAGAACAATGTGTTGATTTGAAGTTGTGTACGCTAATTGATGTAACTATGAACATTTCTGTACAGTAGTTGATTGTATACGAGCAAAGTGATTTAATTATTTATCATGGATATTACTTATATGGTAATTAATTTTAATATCTGTAACGGAGGTGTTAATTGTAACGATATATATTGATTTGGAAGGTCTTACTACATCTACAATAAATTTAGAAGGTCGATGCTGGTTGTAGTAGGGTTTATTTTTTAATATTTGATGAATTTTAAATTGAATATATTAGGTTAATTAACTAATAACTATCTAATATCAAATTTATAATAACTCAATATAACGTAAGTGAAAGTATGATAAATCATGATGACCGATTCTTGATAAATCATGATTTATAAATACGAGATATCTAATTATTTTTTTCGTGTATTTTGTTTTTTAAAATATTATATTTTTAAAACTATGATTTCGAGTGAAAAGATTCCAAAAATGTCCCCGATTTTGTTTTTTAATAGGATTAGAATTAGATTCATAAAAGATATTTATTTATTTATTTTTAATTACATAATTAGATTGCGGAAGTAAATATGGAAAAAACAATTGTGTTCTAGTTGCGAAGTTACATGTAATTTGATTGCTAAAAAAAATTATATTCAAGTTGCAGAATTACGTGTAATGATATGGTTGCTAAAAAACAATTACGTCTCAGTTGCGAAATTACGTGCAAATGTGTTGCAAAAATAAGAAGAATATGACATTGGTTGTTAAATAAGTGATTATGTAAAAAAATAAAACACAAGTTATTTTGTGAAAAATAATTGTTAATTAGGTGTGAAACATCTAACATTTTGTGGTTGTGAAAAAAATTGTATTTTTATGCTGAAAAAACTTTACATAAATAGATATAGTTGAATTGTGTTATAGTTGTTGAAATAGTGCAATTTTGTTGAAAATTAGTCTGAAAAAAAAAAACAATTGTGTTCTAATCGCGAAATTATGTATAATTTAGTTGTAAATTTAAGAACAATAAAATCTTCAAAAATACCACTCATGTATTTCGTTTTGTTCGTCTTTAAAAATATAAATATATGTATTTTTTTATTTTGAGTTTGAAAGATATGGAGTAATAACTAATTGTTGGAGGTTGTACGTGTTTGTGTATTCGGGGACATTGTTGGAAGAATTTATGACATAAAATCCAGGTAATTATCGATAATTTAATATTTGATCGGGTGGTTACCAATAAATATCCCATATTAGACTTATAAATAATAATAAATATAATAGAAATATATAATGCAAATATTAATTTGGTTAAACTGGTATAAGTTTACCCACATTTGGTATAAGTTTACCCAGTTTTATACGAAAATACTCCTTTTAATATATAAGTTGTTTTTTTACTAACTCTATTTCACCTCATTTTCTCTCTAACACTCCACATTCACCTTCACTTCTCTCACTTCTCTCTAACATTTCTCTTTATTCTCTCTAAAATTTCTAACTTCTCTCTGAATTTTCAAGCGAAGTAAAATCCTGCAACCTCCTTCTCCTTCTCCGCCATGGTGAAAAAGAAAGATCCACGCCCTCCTCCATCATCACCACCTAAGTAAGTATTATTAGATTTGAACTTTAATTTCTTGTTTCTTTATGGATTTTAGGTTGTTTATGATGAATTTTTGTGATTTTGTTAGGATTTTTAGTGAGAATCATTAATTAGATTTAGGGTTAGTTTCAAATTTAGGGTTAGGGTTGAATAGTAGTAGGGTTTTAGTTAGAAACTAATAGGGTTTGGATATTTTCGGCCATTTTCTACGGCGGATTCGGCTGGAAAATGGCCAGCACTGATGGTGCACAACCAAAAATATATTTTTTTCAAAAAATAAATCCATAAAAAAATTAAAAAAATAATATTTGTAGTTTTTGTATCAATTTTGTGATGTTTATATTTAATTTTTTAAACCTTTTACATTTATTTAAAATTAATTTATGATTTTTTATATATTTTATGCGACTAACCTTATCTATATTTATTATTTCAGTATTAAGTATGTCGATCAACAACTTTACGGTAAACACATTAAGGGTCTTCATCGACCAAGGGTGATTCACCCGGGAAAAAAATATAAAGATCGTGAAGTCTGTGGAAGATGAGAGGATCCGTGAAAAAAAATGCAGACGGCCATCAAAAGAGGAGGAGACTCATAATGAGCGCTCGAGGGAGGAGGAGAAAGAGAAGGAGTATAACAAGCGGTCATGGCGCCGCGTCCACAAAGGCCTAAGAAGTAAAAAAATTGTTGAGAAAACAGTTGACGAGCCTGCTGGGGGCTCATCGCGACGTGATGTACCACATGTGCGATCACCTACGGTCCACCAATCACGACGTGACGAACCTGCAGTTTTTTCACCTTGAATTTCGCTCCCACCTTCTCTGAAAAGCAACCTCTTCATTAAAGGAAGATGACATCAGTGTGTTTTTTAATCATTGCAAATCCTTTCGAATTCTCCTAGGAATCAAATCACCCTTTTTGGGGTTTACTATAAATTAAATACTTTTCCACTATTTATCATCATCTTCATATTTACTTTGCTAATTTTCAGAGTTTTCTCTCTCAAACACAAGTTCTTCTTCTCTGGTTGTCAGTTTATGTTCACAGCTAGGAACGCTCTAATCAAAGGCGGGTGGCTTAACTTATCAGAACTAGAAAAAGCACAGAAAGTTGAACGGGAAATGCGCATTGCTACAGGCCTACCTGCTTCCCCCATCGACAAACCAGTAATCTCCAACACGGAACCTGACCAGGGCTCCTCCTCTACAAAAAGTGTTAAACCGAAGAGATTGTTCCAAACCAGTTTTTCTCCTATTGTCTCAGGTTCGTCGGTTCAAGAATCATAGCCCACTGTTGAACCAGGGCAAGAAGTTACTAGCTTCAAAAAGCCTTCCCCATTTATTGCCATTGGGTCAGACGCGGATATATCTCCCAACAAACTGGTAGATCGAAGAAGAGGTCGGCTGGTTAAAGGGCAGGCTTCCAAAGGCACCCCTTCAAAATCAGGGGCAAATGACAGTAATACAGGGTTAGAGGCACCCATAAAAGTACCTAAGGACAGGCTGTCCAGTCCGGAGGCCACTAGCTCAAGCCTCCAAAGAGAAACCACCCCATCTGAGCCCCAACCGGAGGCCAGAGCCCAAGAAAGTATCGAAGCTCAACAGTCCGGAGGTCAGACTGAACCAACCCCTAACTCCCCTCTCCCAAAGACAACTGAAAACCCATCCTCGGTAATGGAGGAAATTATGGAGGATTCTGTCGAAGAGGCTCCATTCGAGTCTGAAGCCTCCGGACAGACAAGTGATGATGGTGTTTCCAAGAAGGATAAAGGCAAAGAGAAACTATGCCTCAGGCATCCAGAACTGCCAGAGGTCTTAAAGGGAAAAGTTGGACCTTGTTTCCACAAGGTCAGTGTTAAATATTTACTTGCCTTGCAAAAAATCAATTATGTCTTTATCCACACAGCCGAACTGGGTCGGATGCAAACGAAGTGGGGGATTCCGGAGAACGTGAAAATTAGGATCCCAATAGACCCTGAAACCCCAATGGACTGCAAACTTAGTGAAGTAGTCATCTTTACTGAGCTTTTTAACTGGGGGCTTAGGTTTCCCTTGGATCCGAAGATAGTTAGGTATCTCCATCTTATCAAGCTTTGTCCAAGACAACTGAGCTCTAACGCCTGGTACACTCTCATGGCCTGTATCATGGCCTCTAGGCTCTTCGGAATTCCTCTCCCGATGGAGGAATTCGCTGTTGTGGCTGGTCTCTGCAGAAACCCTCATATCCCCTTTTATCACTTCAACATGGGTGATAACTATAAGGCGGTGGATGACCTGCTCGAAGCAGAGAGAAATTGGAGAACTCACTTCTTGTTGGTGGTTGGGTATTTATACCCTTATATTTGGGTCTTATGGGCTTTCGGGTCATGTTTAATGGATCTGGATCGAGTTTAAGGACCCATTAGTTCTAAGTAGGGGAACAGGCAGCTTAGTCAAGAAGTGATTAGGTTTTAATTACGTTAGTTCTTGTTCGAACAATCCAATGGATGATGGTGTTCGAACTACCCTGTCCGGTTAGGTAGACTTTGTCCGGACTGACCCTGTCCGGTTCCCATTTAAGACACGGTGACAGAATCCGGACTCATCATCTTTAATTTTTAATTGTTGTGCTATTGGTTAATTTTAACCTTCAAACTGCATATTTTTCAAAACATAACTCATTACAAATTTCTAAAAACACATACATTTCTATTTATTAAAGGCGAATAAAACTAAGCGCATGAGTAATATTTTTGGAGTTCTTTTATTTTTTTCTTATTTTCACGCCCAAATTATTCTTAATTATGAAACTAGTACATATTTGCTTTTTCGTAACCAAATTACTCTTAATTACGCAATTAGAACACAATTACTTTTTTCGAACTAATTTTGCAACCACATTACTCCTATTTTCGCAATCAAACGTAGTAAAACAATTAAAAATTCATGTATCTAGTTTTGTTAGTCTTAAAAAAAATAAAACCAATGGTATTTTTCGGACTTTTTTGGGTTATGGTTCGAAAGATGTGTAATTTAAAAAATCTTTAACCCCATTATTTTTTCACAATTGAAGTCATATTTATGCAACTCTATTCTTCATATTTACCCAGCTCATTTGCACTTAATTTTGCAAATATAGTTGTTTTTTGACAACCAAATCAATCTTAAGTACGCAACTAGAACACATTTGCGTTGTCACAACCAAATTACTCTTAATTATGCAACCGGAACACAATTGATTTTTCCATACTAATTTTACAACTAGATTACTCATATTTTCTCAACCAAATGCAATGAAAAATAAAAATAAATTTTTTTCATAGATCTAGTTTTGTTGGTTTTAAAAAACAAAACCGATAATATCTTCAAATCTTTTTAAAACTATAACGGTGTTTATAAAAACAAAAATAAAACAAAAAATATTGTTAGGATGACGACCAAAGTCCCACATCCTACATCGCTTAAACATAGGAAGGAATAAATAATAAATAATGTTGGATGAATATGTTATCCAATTATATGTTTTTGATATCGGTCTTTCCTTAACCTAATTTTTATTTTAATACTATTATATTACTCATAAAATTTATAACTTATTTTCAATCGGCTACAGAATTATTAGGATATACCTATTATTTATGAGACACGAAAATACGTAAACTATGGTATTCGAATTAAAATAAATAAATAAAAACTGGTCGGAGTAGATACAACATATATATACTAGATGGACCGGTTTATTTGGCGGTGGGTGATTTTTAATTATTTTATTGTTTGACTTGAACCCATTTTGGCCACGTTGGTTAAAAGTTGTATGATATCAATTGTTTTTGGACCATAAGAAATATCGTATCTTTATCAACATCTTATGTCGGTGAGATGCTTGTGGACCCAAATATTGGGAAAATGTCGATCACACATTGGCATATTTTAATCGAATTGTATTAAGGGTGACGTATCCGTTAGAACCGGCACCTTTATATTTATTATGATTTTTGGTTTTTAGACACAATTTAACTTATACTAAATTAGGAACCAACCTAGTGATATATAGCATATACGTTCGATTTTTAGAGCAAATAAGTCAAACTAACTACCTTTTAGGTGCTACTATTTAGATAACTTATTATTTAGAAAATACAAGTTAGCAAGAGTATATTTTTTGTTTTAAATGTTTGGATAATGATATTTGTAACGGAGTTTTTGAGTTTTCGAATTTTGAAGTTTTTAATTTTTTGTTTTTATTTTTAAAATGATTTTTTTTAGTTGTTGATTTCAGGCTTATGTTTCTTGCAATGTAGTTTATAAAGTCATTTTAAAATTTTAGTCAACATAATTAAAGACTTATTTTTAATTTTTTAATAAATTTCAATCGGTTTTTATTTTTCAAAGAAACATTTCAGATAATATTTTTCTATACCACACCAACCGTAAAGGTACGAGGGTTGCTTTCAAAATTGACATGTTGAAAGCCTTCAATAGTGTTTGTTGGTACCTCATTATTGACATCCTAGTTGCTATGAACTTTTCTCAAAATATGATAATTTGGATCATACAATGTATCGCCTATCACTTCATGTATCGCCTATCACTTCTATAGCGTCATCATTAATGGTGATCCTTATGGTAATTCTCAAAAATCGACTCAGGCAAGGTGATCATCTATCTCCTTTTATTTTCATCCTTGGTATGCGATTTGCTACCCAGTATCCTAAAGAAAAAAAGTAACAACAATAATTTCTGATTCCAATAGAATTGCCATAAACTCAAAATTGTTAATCTCTACTTTGTTGATGATCTCATGAGTTTCTGCCTTGATGATATCAACTATCTTCATCTTATTAAACAGGGTTTGGATGATTTTTTTCTCTCTCAAATCTACAAGGCACCTCGCAAAAAATCAAATTTTCCTCTTTAGATCAATCACACTCTCTAGAGTGACCTCATCTCAATTTTAGGGTACATGGAAGGTACCCTTCCTGTCAAATATCTAGGATTTTCCCTACTCACTATACATCTCACCCACACTCGTTGTCGTCCTTTTTTTCTATAAAATCACCTCGAGAATAGACTCGTGGACCTCAAAGCATCTCTCTTACACAGGTAAGCTCCAGCTTATCAAATTTCTCTTTTTCGCGGGACAAGTATATTGGTCGTCGATTTCCATCATTCCCTCTAGATTCCTCAAATAATTTTCCTAATATTTTTGTTTATTCTTTTGGTTTGGCCCTGAGATGAAGATTTATGAGGCTAAGGTTTCCTGGACTAACATTACCACTTCCACGATGGAAGGAAACCTTGGGATTCTTGACCAAAAAATATGTAATCAAACGGATGTCCTTAAACATCTATGGTCTCTAATTAGAAATACTTTATCTGGTATGATTGATCAAATAAAAAAAACAACAATAATTTCATAGATTTAGACCTGGATCTTTTCCATCATGGATTTGGAGGAAATTTTTACTCGTTAGATCTTTGGAGAGTAATTTGTACAGGGTGGCGATCAGAAATGGAACAGAATCTTCATTCTGGTACGATTGTTGTCTCCTTCCTAGCCCTCTCTTAAGTCATTATAGGAAAAACATCATCAAAGATTCAAGGCTCGAGAAGAACCTCAAGGTCTCATATATCATCAAAGATGGTTACTAGAACTGGCCATCAAATACCAGATTGGTGCGAGCAAGGAACCACATCAATCTTCAGAAGATTAAAAATCTCATTTTCTCTCTAACTCCTCCAAATATCAATTTTAATAACGTTCACTACTAGAGCCCCAACAGTTGAAATTCAAATTTCATGATCAAAGATACCTACAATGTCATTCGTACGTCCATCTCATGTCTCATATAGGCCAAGTTAGTATGGAATAAGTTTAACATTCCTCATCATTAGTGCATCATTTGGCTTCCAATCGATAACAAGGTATCTACTCGAGATAAGCTTCAGAGTTGGGGTTTAAACATCCTACCAGACTGTGTCTTATGCAATTCAGACTCAGAAACTATCAATCATAGAGAGACTATGCAAGCTCCAAACTCAGGTTGACGCTTAACGCTCTCAGTTGGAAATCTTGGGTCTACGAGATGTTAAATTAGTATTTTTCTCGAAATCGTCATCTCTAGCGTTCTTATTTTGATGCAGTTATATATCACTGTGGCGGGAGACAAATGCAATAATTTTTTGTTCCCCTCTTGTCCTTTCATACCTTATTTTCTCGAACCTCCGATTCATATTTTATACCATCAAGATTGGTTGCCCCAAGTAATTTCCATTATAAAATCTAATTTACTCATATTTTATTTTTGTGGTATTTGCAAATTCCTTTCAGCCTACATGTTGGCCACGATTGATGCTCGATATTGCTGATGCATTATTTTGGATCTTATACTTCTCATTTATTGTGGACGTTTATGTTATTCTCACTCATGTTCAATGTTTGCTTTATCCTAGGTAATGCATGCTTCTGGGTTATGTAATTTTAGTTCACGACATTTCTCTTTCAATACTCACGTCTTCATTTGAGGTATGCCCCAAATATTTGTACAAACCTTTTACTGAGTTTAACATTTTTTTCACGTAAAAATAAATACAGTTAGCCTCACCTAATATTTTAATGACGCGTGTATTTTATTTTTTTATTTATCTTTCACAATTTATGGTTTTTATATTATAATTGGAAAACCATTATGCGAAAATACTTTTGTTTTTGTTTTTTTTTATTAATGTAAATTAAAGTTATAGACAATGTCTTCTTGAATTTCATTTTGTGAAACCAAATTATGAAACAATGCTTAAATAATTGTTAATTAATATTTTTATAGATCTCGTGATTTTTTAATTATTATTTTGCATTTTTTATTTTGTACTTAAAAAATTATATTTAATCATTATTTCGCATTTTGTAATTCATTTAACATTTATTTTCACATTTAACTTTTGTTTCGCATTTCGTTGTTCGAAAAAAAGTTTTATTTTTAACATCTATTTTTTATTTCGTAATTCATTTAACTCATGATACAACACAAATAAGTCTAATGTGAATTAACCAAGCCCCAACCTATGAAACTCAACTCTGATGCAAGAAATGACCAAACATGTCGGCTTGATAACCTTCAGTGAATACGTGGTCCCTTAAGGCCAAGCTAGCCAAAACCATTATGACAAGGAGGAATTCTTTTTCTGAAGCATACTCGACTTAGTTGAGCCTCATCTGGTCCTCGGAGCAGTCTGAAAGGAGCAGCTCACGAATCTGTGCAATGAGCTCGCAATAAGCTTGTGTTTGTCGCCCCCATGATCATTAATCGATAAACACTTAGCTTTTATCAACCTCTTAAGTTTGTTCACCCTCTCGACGCCGGTTGTGTGAGCTACATTTTCATCGATCAAATCATCTTTAAATATCTTGATCTTTGCACCGTATGATTTCTTGGATTTCTTTGTGGCAACCGCGGTCTTCTTTATACCACGCATACTCGGTACCAATAACGCATAGGACATCATCGGGAACTGATCTCGCTCGGACTTGCACAACATCATTGTGAGTAGACAGTTATTCCTACATGATGGGGAAAATTAATGACACCATATAATTTGCTCATCTGAAATTGTTTGGGGCATTATGATTTCTTTAAAATGGTCATTCTCTTATCCACCCATTTTATTCTGTATAATTTTTCTTTCTTCCTAATTTAGTAAGCGATGTTGGCCGAAGTATTGAAAATTGTGACTTGGGAATGAGATCCACGTGCTTGGGAGAAATCTTGGCAATCGTCGGGATCCTATTGAAACCTAAATCTTGGCAAAACTCATACAGATTAGGCACATCTTCGAAGCAAGTGCGCTTAGGGGATTGTAAGGATGGTGATACCATGGAGGTGGGACTAACAACCTCGATGTCTTGGATATAGTACAAAACCCTTTGAGGGCCTTTCTCGAAATCTAACCTCCACTTTCATGATTTTTTTTAAATGGTTGTTTAAAATAGGTTTTTTATGTTTAACAAATTTATGACTTTAACACAAGATTAATATATCGTTTAGTGGTTTCGATGACATTCTCCAATTTTGATTCATTGTTTTATTCTTCTATTAGGTTGTTATTTCTTGATTTAGGTTTTTATTTTTTTTGGGTTTTGTGGGTTTAAATTGTTAAAGTTTAGGAGTAAAGTTGAGTTTCATAGATTTAATATTTTCCTTATAAAATTTTAGGGTTTAGCTAAGTGAGTAACAAAAAAATATAAATTTGAAATCAAATGCAGGGTTGAAAGATACATGCATATGTTGAGTTTTATTTTAAAATTTTAGCATGATGGGAATAACACTACCGAGGGAGATAATAGTTGTTCCCAGCCCCGCATCCCTAAGTGCTAGAACCCCTGTATGTTCAAATTGTCCACTCAACCTCTGATTTTTCTCCATTTATTTCGATATTTAGGCTCTCAAAATAGAACTCGACTAAAAAATCTGTTAAGGTTTAAGCTTTGATCGCAGTTTGGGGCTCAAACATAATTTCAAAATCGCTTAGCTTCACGGACTATTTTGTCATTTTACTCGACAAGTCGGGTATTTGCAATATACTTTTCAATGGAAAAGATGTTTAGACTATAATGAAGTGAGTCTACAAATAATGTCTCATCTTTTAAGCTACGATAACAAAAAATAGTTGTCATTTTTCTAATTTCAAATATATTTTTTTTATTCCAAAAGGCTTTGACTAACATAGTATAATGGTCGTGGGTATTTATCGACTTCTCAGATCAATACAACACTCACAGCATAACCCGATACAACTATGTATACGAACAACTTGTCCCCCAGACTAGGCTTTGTCAAGATTTTAGGGGAAGAAAGATACTTTTTAATTCGTTCAAAATCCCCATAACATTCTTGTCCAATTGAAGTAGTTCACATATCTCAACACTTGAAAAAATAGGGTGTGTTTGTCTGATGACCTGGATATGAATCTGTTTAAGTCTTCCAATCTCCCTGTCAAAATTTGTACATCTTTGATTCTTCGAGGGGGAGTCGTAGTATTCAAGACGTTTAGTTGTACCGGGTCAGCTTATATCCCTCGTTCACTGACTATGACCCACGAAACTTTCCACACCGTACCCTAAACGTACATTTGTTCGGATTTAACTTCAAATTTATCTTTTTTAAGTTGGAAATATTTCTTCTAAATCTATAAAGTGGTCTTCACCCCTTATGTTTTTCACTAACATATCATCAATATATACTTCAAAATTCCGTCTGATCTGAGCCTCACAATTATTATTTACCAAGCGTTGGTAAGTAGCCCCATTATTTTTCAACCCAAAAAGAATAACTTTATAGCAATGCAAACCCTTTTCAGTGATGAACGAAGTGCTCTCTTGATCTTTTATATCCATCTTGATCTGATTATATCCTGGGTACGCATCCATGAAAGAAAATAATCGATTTCTCAACGTAGAATCCACTAAATGATCTATCTGAATGACTGGAAAATAATCTTTTGAGCATGTTCTATTTAAGTCAGTGAAATCCACGCACGTTCGTCATTTACAATTTTTTTATACCAAAACTGGATTGGCCATCCATAAAGTATACTGGGATTCTCGTGTGTGCCCAAATTTAGATAAATGATCTACTTTGTCCATAATGGCCTCAGGTTTTTCTTGAGAAAATAATCTCATTTTTTGAATGATTGGGCGTACATTGCTTCGGATTGCTAATTTGTGACAAATTATTTCAGCAGGCACCCCAGTAACATCCTTGGTGCACCACGTAAACATGTGTAACCTTGTTGATAGAAACTGAATTAATCTCTACCTCATCTAGAGATAACTTTTGACCAGTCTTTAAGCTCTTCCCATTTGGAAAAATGTAGTCCTCAAAACTCTTGTCACGAGGAAAATATATGAGGGTCTCCCTCGGGTCATCAACAGGGTCAGACTCTGAAGAGGACCCCACTAACTGTTATTTTTTCTTCGACTCGCCCCATTTAATCTGCTTTAGGTCCAAAGTCGTTCGGTAACATTTTATTGAAATTTTCAAGCTGCTCCTGATCATTTCTACATTGTTTCCCACGACGTACTTCAAATATTTTTGAACTTTCGAGGCGACCGTATGCATTCTAGATAGGAAATATCTCTTGAATATCGCATTATAAGATGTAGGTGTGTCCACTACAATGAATAATATTATTACATTTTTTCTAAATGTTTCTCAACCCAATTTCACCGTGCCTTAGAATTCTGCAACTACCTTGGCGAGTACCCCAGTAAAGAAACCCATAATTGTCAAATCCAAATGAAGAATAGTCGGGGGCTTTCCATCTTCTCATAAGTTGTCACGAATAATATGTTAGCAGAGCTACCGGTGTCTATCAGAATTATGTTAATCTCGTCTCTGGTTATTCATGCTACGATTACCACAACATCCTCATGCGGGCCAACCACTTCTCTCATATCATCATCCTCAAAACAAATCAACAGAGATAAAATTTGGTATAAATATGGCGAAGCGCCCGCTTCCAACTCAATAGTTAGGCTCACAATATGCCTTTTTAGGAGTAGTTTAATGTTCCCAAAATGATTGCACCCCCAAAAATTGTCAATCATTCAAAGAAAGCACATAATTTACTAAATTTTCCTTTCGCAGCTGGCTCCTCTACAAACATAACCTTATTTATGCCCGGCTTCAAATCCAAATAATCAGTGGAAATATCAAAAGAATCAACCGGTTCCAAAATCATCAAAGTATTTTATTGCTTTAGAGTTGCAACATCTTTCCTGGCCCTCGAATCTTGCTGAGAATGTTTCTTAACAAATGTTGTCAACTTCCCATTTTTAATCACTACTTGTATATCTTTTTTCATTGCCACACAATCTTTCGTGTCATGTCCAACATCATCATGGTACTTACAATACCTAATGTTTTTTCTTTCCCTAGGAGTCTGTATCAGAGTAGGTTTTCCAAATTATATGTGATTCTGAGCCTTATCAAAAATTGTTGCTACATATTTTATAAATTTAGCGAAATAAGCTAGTCAGACCCACTTATTTGACGTCGTCTTAACACTTTGTTGTGCATTTGTAACTTGTGAATTCACCCTTGGTCTCGGAGGTAGTTGGGTCAGTACTCTTGGTCGGATACTTGTTTTCGCAAGTGTATTGTTCTATGTTACCATCGAATATTGTTAGAATTGGTTTTTCTCAATTTGTGCCATAGAAGCCATTTCTAAAACATGTGTCTCTTCTACCAAAATTATATTCTCTTTGATCCAATAATTCCCCAAAATTCATGACCTGTTTCTCCATGAAGTTATCTTTCAAAATACCATGAAGAAGTCTCATTCAGAAAACTGTTAAGGCTATTTTATCTTTGTAACTCTCCATGTCGGTTTTAATCTTGATGAAACGATTGGTATAATCCTTTAGGCTCTCCCCAACTTTCTGTCTGCAATAAATTATAGTATCACTATTTGCACGAAAGTTTTTTCTTCTCACGAAGTGTTGGGGGAAGATGTTCCAAAACATATCAAAATTCTTGATATAACCCTACGACATGTGGTTATACCATTTTGAGGTAGCATTCTTAAACATTTGGGAGAAAGCCATGCACAAGAATTTATTGTCTTTATCGTAATTAATCATAAATTTTTTTGAATTTCTCAATGTGGTTGTCTCTATCTTGAGTGCCATCAAACTTTTTAAACTTTGAGATGTCAAATCTTTTTGGCATATGTCTTGACAAAATTTCCATGGAAAGAGGAGACGACCTCCATTTATTCCCAATTTTATACATACTGCCTTGGGTCCTTGATTCACAACAATATACATACCTTATTTTGATGAGTACATGAACTGATTACTCACACGATACTCAAAACTTGACTTCCCGTTGAGATCTGAACATGGGCGTAGTTTAATACCTTATAGTGATGGTTACCCCATTTCCCTCTTTTTGGACTCGAGCTCCTTTTTTTCCTGATAATTTATTTCTTTCCTCGAGCCTCTGGTCTAATGAGGGTCTGATGAGTATCCTCTAAAATATCTTCACTAAGTGTAACCTTGTTATATATTCTAAAATATATTTCCTCTAAGCCACTAAGATAGACTTCTTAAGTAGCTCGTCAGCATACTGATCATCATAATGTCGATCCTCCACAATCTGATCTTCAATGGGTGATCTCCAGATTAAATTCTGATCACAAGACCGGATGAATTGTCGATGATAAGACCATCAATGCCAACATTAGGTTCCATTAGTACTGTCATATCCATTTCTTTTAAAGTGTTTGATAATATAATAGTGGTTTTGGAAAAACAATTTCAGGTACCAACTGCTCATAGAAGGCGCCAATGATAGTTCCAAAAATGTTTTAGCGTGATTATATGTTTAAGATATATTTCGAGAAGATTATTTGGAGAGAGAAACACTGAAAATCTAGAGAGAGGAGTTAAAAATAACAATAGAATAATTAATGTTCACATTTTTCCATATATGGGGTGTTGATTTATATAGTACAAGTAGTCGGCATAAATACCACATGATTAACCCATTTAAGGTCTTTCCTCCCACCACTATTTTACTAATATTAATCATAATTATTATTCATTATACAAAACATCCTCAATATTATATATATGTTGGACTTCTTTTGCAAAACTTTTATAAAGCAAAATTACTCTATTATTTATCTAATCCGACTATTAATCCAAATAATTATTTTCCTTACTACTAAATACAAAATATGAAAAATGTTTAAATTTAATTCTTTTCGCTAAGCATGAAATGTTAAAACAATGTTAAACGAAATTGCAAAATGCAAAACCAATGTTAATTTTAAAACAATTCCTAAAAGAAAAAATGCAAAACTAGACTTAACTAACCTCACAAGAAAATTAACTCACATATCTAGTTTTGTTTGTCTTAAATAAACAAAACCAATAGTGCTTTCGGATATTTTGTTCCAACTACAGTTTAGAAAATACATATTTTTCAAAACTTTAATCATAAAAAAATATTGTTATTATTATGTAATGTTATTTATTTGAATCCTATATTTTTAGTGAAAAGTAAGTTGGATACTCACTAGTAATTGAAACTTAGACTCTATACTATATGGTAACTGATTTTATAAGCACTTAAAATTATGAGTAAAAATAAAAAATCTACCAATAACCACCCAACATCAAACTTATTTATCAATAAATATCTAAAGTTTGATAAATTACGGATAACAATTTATTGTTAAATTAGCATTTACAAATAATCACGTGGTAGTCTAAAATACCATTAACTATTTTTCTCTTTATATATATATAATATCTTTTAAACCATAACTACAAAAGATAAGAATTTTATATGATTTCTTTTAAACCATAACTACCAACAACTACTATTTCTCTCTCTCTCTCTCTCTCTCTCTATATATATATATATATATATATATATATATATATATATAAATTATAAAAGATGAATATTGTTTGGTTGCTAAATAAGTGTGATTGTATGAAAAATAACATACAAAACTGTTTTATGAAAAATAAGTGTTAATTAGGTGTGAAACAATTTTTTTGTAGTTTCAAAATATGTGCATTTGTGGTTAACAAATTTTAAAAATGCAATTATGAAATTACGTGCAACTGTGTTGTGAAAATAAGAAGAAATATTTTCAAGAAATAAGACTTTGGTTGCTAAATAAGATTGATTGTATGAATAAATAAAATATAAATTTTTTTATGTGAAAAAAGTTTTAATTGAGTATGAAACAACTAACTTTTGTGTAGTTGAAAAAATATGTGTATTTTTATGGTGAAAAAAATATAAAAAATATGAATTCGAGTTAAAGAATTATGTGCAATTTGATTACAAAATTAATGTGCGAACAATTATTGTTCTGTTGGGGAATTACGTGTAATTTGGTTGCAAAAAAATGCATGTTGTTTAGTTATGGAATTTATAATATATTTGTTGTGAATTTTCCCTTGAAAAAAATCTCTAAATATATCACTCGTGAATTTTATTGTGTTCGTCTTTAAAAATTAGAAATATATGTATTTTTAGAAAACAAAATATAAGTTAGGATTTGAAATATATAAAGTAATGGAGGATAAAATTAACAATGATCGAAGGTTGCACGTGTTTGTGTTTCGGAGGTATTATTGAAAGCATTTATGTTACATGTATTTTTTTGTAAACTGCAAAATTCATTTGCTTATCGGTAATTTTTACCCGAATATTTATCGGTAACTTACCCTAAATATCATATTTAATTTTTTTAAAAACAAATCTAAACGTTATTGTATGACTAACCGAATTGAAATTATTAAATAAAAATAAAAATAAAATTAATATTCATTAAAATCAATATAATCGGATATATTTTTAGAAAATTAATACATTTCATAATATTTAATAAATATAAAGTTTTGGTTTTGAAATACATGGTTGTAGTTTTTAAATTTTCTTATTAGAATAAGGTTAGCCATTGTTAGGTAAATTATGGATTCATTTTGTTCGGTTTCATAAATTAATTTCATTGATTTTACAAATCTAAAAATTAACCAATAAATGTTCTAAAAAATATTTAACCATTATATATATATATATATATACTTTTAAAACATTTAATAAATATAAAATCATGTTTTTACAACCGTAAACATTTTTTATTGGGAGACTATAACCTAAAAACTAAATACAACAAAATAGATACACCGAACGTATTCAGAAATAATGTTTGAAGTGATTAAAGAAAAAAAACAATTTAACGAGGGCCTAACTAACTATTTCAACATAAAAAAATAAAATTGAAAGGAACATATCAGAGGAAAAAAAGGTCGAGCAAAAAGACAAGTGGATGACAAACAATGAACCATAAAATCACAAATTGATGTAGTTGCACAGACTCATAGCTATATGATCTTTTTGGACAAACGGAAACAGACTTTATTTGGAGCTCAGGTATCCAAATTAGGAGCTGCGAACACTCAGATCGAATGCGTCGAGAAGCCCAACGATTTTCGGAAGCATCACAGCCCAGTGAAGAAGTTCATGCCCAAAATTTTATCGTTTAAATCCTATTTTTGTTGTTTTCGTTAATTTTCTACACTTTTCTATTTTTGTTGGATTTTATTAAAATACTTAACCAGCTTCAAGCACTTTGAAATTGGGTTGAGCTTTATTTTATTTCATAAGGAACAAACTGTAATTTTAGACTAGGCTTTCGAGCACTTTTATAAAAGGCTCTCAAACCATAGTTTTGCCTCTAAAGCTTTTTTTAATAGAATTTGAGTTTTCTCTAAAGTCTTTTATACTTTGCCCTAGGGTTAGAGATTATCCATCTTTTCTGTTTTTCGTCTTTCTTAATCAGTGTTTTCTGCCGACTGCTTTATCTCGTAGCTCAGCGCTACCACCAACAGAACATATTCCTCCTGATCAACCAACAGACAACACCGGATAGCTATAAGTGCCACACAATAGTTAAATATAGAAGTGATTGTCGAATATAAGAAATTTCTATGAGGTATGACAAGCACAATGGTTTTGAAATATGTGATGAATGAGTAGTACAACTACAACTACCAAACTATAAAATCGCACTACAACTACCACTACCAAACACCTTAGAAGTTGACCACCACAACTAAAATTAATATACATATAAAACCAAGTTTATATCTGAAAATATAAGATCTAGCACCGCAAAACATAAAAACCCAAAAACAATACATTAACAAGTCTATATCTTAAAAAGTAAGATATGTACAACTAACATCCAAAAATTAAAAATATAACAATATAAAAGACATAAAAGCAAGTTTAGATCTCAGCATATTTATGACCAAAAACCCAAAAAATAAAAAATAAGTTTAGCTCTAAAAACTAAAATTTATAACTGCACCACCATTAATCAACAACAAAAATTAAAAATATTTGAAAACTCAAGTGTCCATCTAAAAATCTAAGATCTAGAACCGAATAACCCTAAGAAAAACAAAAAAACCATAGACCCTTGCATAAACCCAAGATAAAACTGGAAAAAAGAATATATAAAAAAACCTCAACCGAGGTTATACTCTTTCTTACCAAAGAACATTGGTGAAAATAGATTATTAAACACCCACGAAAAGATCATTGTTAAACATATCGGGGTAAAGAACACAACATCAACACGAGACAACCTGCGTAAGAGCCATCGATGGCGTGCATAAACGCTTCTGATAGGAGAGCCACAATCGGAAAAAAAAAAGTTCTTAAAAAATAAAGAGTCGTGCTCCAAAACTACTAAAATTGATCTATAAAAATAGGAAAAAGAGATCAAACTGCTTAAAAAAACTACCAACAAAAAAAACCGAGTTAAATGAAGGAGAAAAAAAAACTTCTAGCACACGGCTCGAAAGATTAAAAATTCTACAAAAACAAAAAAGAAAAAAAAATCTCTCACTAAAAATATCTAAACATTATATATATATATATATATATATATCGATTTCATCAATTCATTTAGCGTTTTTTACTCTTTTTCATCAGTATTTTCAACCGGCGTTAATTAGTATTATGATAATTAATTCAAAGTTTTTTAATTAATTAATTAATTAATTATATATAATAAAAAAATATTACGTAGTTTTTTATGAACTTATTAATCAAAAATTCAAACTTAAAATAAATCACCAAACCATCCTATTCCAATTCCAGTATTAAATTATAATATAAAACCTAAGTTATGTTTATACACTTATAATTTAAATGTAGTTTTTTATTGTTGAATTAAATGCATTAAAAATAAAAAAGTTCGTACATATACCTAGGGTATATTCCGAGGGATGACGTAAAGCCAAAAATTAATAAAAACACAAAGAATCGAAACATGATCCTTAAAATAAGCAAAAGAGATCAGAGCAATGAGACACTGATAACAAATGAGGGGAGATGTGCGCGATAACTGAGTAATCCATAAGGGATAGAGAAATAAGTAAGGAAAATAAAATTAATTTAGTACGGTTAATGATGAAGATGTCAACCGATCTTAGTTCTCATGAAGCGAAAACGAGATCAGCAAGTAGACGAAAGAGACAACAAAGACATGGCTTGAAGAGTAGCCAAAAAATTTGTTGTTTCTGTTCCCCAAAGTATGGTGACGAGATCTAGATGAGGGACAATTGGAAGCTTAAAAAAGCCAAGAGTTCCAACTAGAATTATTAGGAAAGGGGACCTCAAGCTTAACGCGCGCAAGCTCCCACAGGCTCCGAGTGAAGCTATAATCATAGAAGATATGATTAATATTTTCATTGTCAGAGTTGCATAGGACGCAGGAGGGGGATGTAGCAATTCCCCAAGAGAGAAACTTATAACGGGTTGTGAGCTTTCCATGGATGGCAAGCCAGAGAATTAAAGAGTGTCGAGGGATATTAAACTTATTCCAAACTAACCTTGCCCATCCGACATAAGTGATCGAATGACGTTATAAATGTCTTTGATAGTGAAGTAAGGGATTCCAACTTTCGCCGCCCATAATGGGATGTCTTCAAGGATATCGCAATGAGGAGGATGATGTTGCAAATTTCGGTAAGGTTGTTTATATTTATAGCTAAAATGGATCTCTTGTTTTGAGGCCAAACCCAATGATCCTCAAAGATAAATTCGGAGACAATATTGTTCTTACCAAACCTTGAATCGCGGATAATTGAGTGACCATAGTGGGATGCAAGGGAGGTAATTAACTTATTAAATCTGTTCTTTTTGTTGTGCAAGTGTATTGGTCCTCTATATTTATTCTCCCTTATAGAGTTCTTAAAGAACTCATCCCAATCATTTGTCGCTCTCTTCGGACTGGTTATTAGATGAAACTCACAAGTGCTAAAGTGGTTTGGACGGCGGTTATTGTGCATTTACTTGAGGACGACCTTGAGATTCAAAACTTAAAAACATGGAACCAAACGTTCATCTTTAAACATGTTTGATCCACCAATAACATAATTTTTATTCCTATTTGGACCGATATGAATAAATGTAGTTGGCTACTATTATAAAATGGTGAAGTTATTTTCTCCTTAAGATTCTTTATTTTTCCTATATTTCAAAATATACTCCACTTTGTTATTTCCTCCGTAAAGAAAATTATTAATTTACCCTTATTTTAATTTTACTTCAAACACTCGTATTTACCTTCTTCAACCATCCAAACACCAAATCTACCTTAATATTTTCTAGCAACCTTCTACTCATCATATTTACTTCCACCCACAAACTCTAATCTAATATATATACACAGTCATCAACTCTTTTAATCGAGAAAAAAAAACCTAGCCACCGCTTTCGATTGAAGCAATCTATCAAAGGTAAAAATCTCTTTTAAATCTTTTTTTAATCTATCGGTTGGCAAGAGTTCCAGGAAGTTGGTTGTACTATGAAGAACGAGTCCACAAACTCAATATGCAGAAAAATTACAGTTCTCCAAACTCTCTTGCTATGATTTTTTTAAAAAAATTTGTTTCCTGCATATTGAGTTCCATAAATAGATTTCTTGTTTGTTTGGTATCAAATTAATTTCATAAAACTTTTGAAATCTGTTTTTATTTGTTTATTTTTTTAAAAAAAACTTTAACTTGTTTTTTTATTTATACTCTCTAATATATATTTTTTGCCATTTTTACAAGATTAAATTGTCTTTTTGGTTGATTTGGTGATGTTCTGAGGTGTTTGGATCTTTGGTTGGAGTGTCTTCCCTTTTTTCATGATTATTTTTTAAGAAATTTGAGTTTTTTTTGTTTTTAGGGTTTAATTTTAGAAGTTAAATGATATATGTTGGCTGTAATTTGATTTAATGACATGTTTGTTGGAATAAGGGTTGGATAGTAGATAGTGACATCAAAATATAAATTAGAAAGTAAATTGAAGACAAAAAAGTAAAAGCAAATATTGAGTATTTTTTTAGAAATTTGAAATGGAGGAAATAATAAATTTTATGGAGAAAATAGCTTCATCCATTATAAAATTATTTCAAAAATCTAAAAATAATTAGGATATTGGATATTTTTCTGAAATATATAAAAGTAAAAGGAATAAAGACAGATTATTTTTAACGTTTTAGAATTTTACTTGTAAATAAAATATATAAATTTATAAAAACAAATTGTCCAAATAGTTGACTGTGGCATTGTCAGCCAACCATTGGACAGATTATTTAAATAACGTCACCCTTGACGTCTCAAAATAGACGCCACTGTGACGTTATTAAGGAATTAATGATCGCATAACACCTTTCTCCTCTGCTGTTGTAGATTTAAAGCGTCTTGTTTTTGGGCCTTACCTGCAGCGAGAAGGCCTAATGTTTTAGGCCGAGAGTGTATCACTGCACGTCGCTTTACACATATGTAACAAGTGGGGTGATTATTGGTTAGGATTTTGACGGAAGCGGCTGTCATGTTTATAGATTTCGTGCTGTTAAATTTTCGAATTTACATTTTGCGAGTTGATTAGATTGTTTAATTTTTGGTCATGTTTTGATTCCGGATCGGTCATGTTTTGACTCGGATGGTTATCAGTCCAATTTTGGTTCGATTTCGATTTATTTAAAAATAAAAATTGTAATTTGATTTTAAATTTTTTAATTCAAATGAATGATATAAAATTTTAATTGATAAGTCATTTTCTAATCCTTATAATGGAATATAACTAACTTAATCTTTGTAATAATATAATTTATATATATATATATATATAATTAAACAATATCTTGTAACGATTTTGTTGGTTCGATTTTTTACAGGTTCAATTAGTTTTGCCGGACGGTTTATCGGTTAGGTTTCAAATTGGTTTTATCATTTTATTTATTTTATCGATTTGATTTCAAGACAATTTTATTGTTTCGGTTCTTAATCGGTTTGAGGTTTTAAAATAAAATCACAAACCGAACCGTTTAAAATTTGATCGGATTCTTATCGATTCGGTTTCATATTCTCCATAATATTAATTATTTTAGTAATAATGTCCGACATTTTGCAATCGTAATGAATTTTTCTCCCAACTTCTATTATAATAATGGTTTTCTGATACATATATAAAATTTTGAAAACATGAAAGTATTTACGAGGGAGATAATTGGATTTTTATAATATATAAAAAACAATATAAATAAACACAATTGTAAAGGGTAGAAAAAGGATTAGTGACCTTTTTTAACAGTTATGAATTCTCAAAATATTATTATTCATAAAAATGTTTTAACTAAATATTTTAAAATCAATAAAAATATAAGATTACAGTCTTTTCGGATGAAATTGAACTGACATTTGATATATGTTTATCTAAGATAGTAGTCGTTTGGGTCATTTTTATTTTTTATAAAAAAATATAAACTATATCAAATTTATAAATAATTAATTAAAATTAAAATTGATTTGTTTATATTATTGGATGTTTGAATCGGTATTGAGATAATAAAATTTTGTTAGGTAGATGTCTTGTAAGAAAGGACAAAATACATTTACATGAGAAAAATTGAATTTTTAGCAGGAATGTTTATTGTTTTATTTGTTATGCAGTTTCATTTTTTTTTATTTTAAAAAGAAAAGTATAATTTTTTAGATGATTTAGGTTTCTTTATATTGAAACCGATAAACTAAATATAAAAAAATAGTTCTAATGAGTAGTGCGTTTGGATTTGTTTTAAACAAGTGATAAAACATTCTCTTATATTTATATTTGAAGTGTGCAATTCATATCTTTATATTTTGCATTATGGTCGCTGATTATTGTCCAGTTATTTATTTCTTCCAAATTTGTGTTTAAATTTATGTTTAGTTTTAATTGTCGATATTCGGATTCAATCATTTGTATACAAATTTGATCTGATATTTACACAATGATATTCATAATTTATTTTTATACATTGTTCTCATTTTTATTTATTCGATTACTTATTAATTGACAATCTATCAACAATAGTCAAATACATCATTAAGCATAGACCGATTTATAAATTTTTAACAATCTCTAATTTGGATCGTTATATGCTATCAAAATATGTATTTACTTAATAAATGTCATTGTCCATAGATGAAGTGAACAATCTCGTACATGACGATGAACGATAAAGAACTAAAGACGCCTTCAATGCAAGATAAGCAAATAAACGGACAGAGGCAATTCAGACATCATCCATCTAACCGGACAGGGACGATTCGGACAACCTCCACTTACTAAACTGTCCGAACAGAACTAAAGTATTAAAAACATAATCACTTCATGATTAAACTAATTACTTGTTTACTTAAAAGCTAATGGGTCTTTAAACTCGACCCGAATCTATAAAACACAACCCGAAAGCCCATATGGTCCAAAAGATAAGGGTATAAATACCCAACCACCAACATTAAATGAGGGTAATGAAAATTAAATACAACCAGGCAACTCATTTCTCCCTCTACCCTCTATCCAAACATTAAATACCTTCAAAATAGCACAAAACTCTGGACAAAATTACCCTCAAACGAAAATAAACCTCACCAAATTGGCGACCACAGTGGGAGAACGACGGTGCCTGAATCTAACATTCAAAACCATCAAAAAAATCCAGTTCGGATGAATCCGGACGTGCCGGAAGTACCACCATCTTTGCTTGAAGTGGTGGGAGAAAATGATGAATATACTATCGAGGAGCGTGATAGATTAAAAGTTGAAATAGAAGCTCTGAGGGCAGAAAGAGAAAAGATGAGCGTAAAAGAAAGTCAAAAACATCAGATGCTCACCATACTGACAACCCTAGATAGCATGAGCCTTCGAAGACCCATATGAGTACGAAGAAGACTCATACTAGCTCCAAAAAGTCTCACCGGTCTAAACCGGTGGAGAGCTCTGATTCAGACTCGGAGTTTTCCAGCAGCTCCTCGGGCGACGATGGAGTTGAAGAATCCTTGTCATCCAGCAGTGATGAGGTCTGTTCTAAAAAGAAACAAAAGTTGGTTAAAAAGTATTCAAGGAAAAGGGATAGGCGTGGAAAGTTGAAGAGGTATATAGGCAAAGGGTCGTCTCATAGCCGGAGACATGTAGATCGGATGATGATGGATCCATTTGCCTTCCATGATGAGTCAGGTATCTTTGCAACTCCTAATGAGGATACCGTCTTCAGTCGTGGCCGGAATTGGAGACAATCCCCATTGTCCTCCAAAATCCTGTCCGGGAACCTTCCTAAGAGGTTTGACAGCACAAAAATGAAAAAATACGATGGTAGTAAAAACCCGGACAACCACTTGGAACAGTTCAAAAATTTCATGATGAATTTTGATGATAATGACAAGTTTCTTTGTAGGGAATTCTCCCAGTCTTTTACGGGGAGTGCCCTGAAGTGGTATAACAGCCTACCGGAAGGGTGCATCAGAAATTTCGATAATTTTTGGGTGACCTTCCGATGGCAATTTGTTAGAAGTAAAGAGGTAAAGGGCAATGAAGACATAATCATCCATTGTGCCCAAGAACCGAACGAATCTCTAAAAGAATACATAAGTCGCTTTATAAACACCAAAAATGGGTTGGCTGATTGCTTTGAGCAAGCAGCAATAGCTTCTCTGAGGCAGGGCTTAAACCCTGGAAACCTGGCTGATTCACTAACCCGAAAGAAGGCCATGACGTGGGGAGGTCTGTTGAATCAAGTTGGAAAGCAGATTAATGTTGATGAAACAAAGAAAACAAAGGTGCACAGGCAGGTGAGATCTGCTCCGGCTACACCAAATCCAAACCAAAACCAGTCATGGAACAAAGCTAGGGAGGCCGGGTAGAGTCATAACAGAGCCAAAGCTCAATCTTAGCCAGCTGCTCCAGCACCGAGTCAACAATCTAGAAATAAACGGGGACCTTGGGTCCAACCGGAGTGGTTTGCAGAACTAAAAGAAAACGTAGCCACAATTTATGACAAAATAAAAGACGAAGTGCATTATAGAAGGCCGGCTGCGTTACAATCTCCTAGAAAAAGTCGTAACAATTGTTTTTGTCAATATCATAATGATACTGGCCATACCACCGAGGATTGTATTTCTTTAAAGCAAGAAGTCCAAAATTTAATTGAAAGAGGAAAGTTGGGAGCATATGTTAAAAGGAGAGGAGGCAATAGGCCTGATAACACTCACCGGGTTGGTCCAAACAATGCAGGTACATCAGCTCCGGAGGGGGCCATGGTGATAGTCAAGAGATTCGATGTAGAGTCAGAGTACCTAGACCCTGATCCGACCCGGAATAAAGTGGGAGTTATCGCAGAAAATTGCAAGTCGGTGTCCAGACTTATCAACTTTTTTGAGTCACTCACAATTTTTGGAGGAGACACCATGACAACACCCATAACTTCTTCAAGAAAGAGGCATGTTCATACCTTAGCTACCCAACTGGAGGGAGGCATGACTTCCTATCAATCACAAATTCCATTTCCTTTCATTTTTTTGATGAGGATGACTTGAGGGATATAGCCGGTCCTCATGAAGATGATGTTGTTATAGGAGCATCCATTGGGGGCAATGACATAAGACGGATTCTGATAGACACCGGAAGTTTTGCCAATATCCTCTTTTTAACTTCCTACAAAAAAGATGAAAAATCCAGCAGTAATTCAGCGTTCGAACGGGTTAATTGTGGGTTTCACTGGAAGCTCAACAGATGTGATCGGTGAGTTCGAGGAGGAAGTTTTGTTGGGCAAGGGCCCTTTTAAGAAAATGGTTAGAATACTGTTCGTTGTGGTGGATTGCCCCACTTGTTATAATGCTATTCTGGGGAGATCTTGGCTCTCTAGAATGCATGCGGTGGCCTCAACAGTCCATCAGTATTTGAAATATGTTGTGCAAGGACAAGTGAGAGTTGTTCGGAGCAGCTAAAAGGTAGCCAGAGAGTGTTATGCAACAGCACTGGCCCCCCGGACGTTGGGGGCAGTTCGGATTAACGAAGAATAGCAGTTTGAGGGGATTTCTGGGGAGAGGGTGAGATTGATGACCCTAGAGAGACCCCTGGAGTTTTAATACCGATTGAAGAAGTCGAAACACATTCTTTGGCTGAGGGAAAAAATGTCAAGATATGGTCCAAGATGACATCAGAGTTAAAGGGTAAGATGTTAAAGTTCTTGAAAGACCATCAGCATGTTTTTGCTTGGTGCAATGCTGATGTTACCGGGGTACCAGCAGATATTATATCACACCAATTGTCCATCTGAAGGGACATAGCACCCGTAATACAAAAAAGAAGGTCTTTTTTCTAAAGAAAAGGATGATGTCATAGTTCAAGAGGTTGACCGGCTTACTAAAATGGGGCACATAAAGGAGTCCTAGTACCCTTTATGGGCAGCCAATCTGGTATTGGTGAAAAAGAAAAATGGCAAGTGGCGTATGTGTATCGATTTCACACATCTCAACAGGGCTTGCCCGAAGGATATATACCTTGTTCCCCGGATTGATCAGTTGGTGGATTCCACATCTGGGAACAAGCTGCTATATTTTATGGATGCCTTCTCCGGATATAATCAGATTCAGGTGGATCCAAAGGATCAAGAGCATACTACGTTTGTTACCCATAGGGGCCTTCATTGCTACAAGGCGATGCCGTTTGGATTGAAATATACTGTGGCTACTTATCAGAGGTTGGTAAATAAGGCTTTTGCTGATCAAATTAGAAGAAACATGGAAGTATACATCGTGGATATGATGGTGAAAAGTGTGGATGAAGAACTACACTTGGCAGACCTCCAATAAACTTTTGCTAACTTAGTGAAAGTAAATTTGAAATTAAACCCAGAAAAGTGTATTTTTGGAGTACAGTCCGACAAATTCCTGGGTATGTGATAAGTGAGCAAGGGATACAGCCTGATCCGGACCAATTTAATGCTTTGCTGCAGATGGAGCCTCCTCGAAATATTAAAAAAGTACAATGTTTGACTGGGAGACTGGCTGCACTAAACCGTTTTATTTCAAGGTCTTCGGACAGGTGCGCCCCATTTTTTCAAACTTTAAAAGGTGCAAAAGATTTCAATTGGTCCCCACAGTGTGATGAGCTTTCGATGAGATTAAAAAGCACTTGTCTTCCCTCAAGACTTTGTCTAAACCCATTGATGGAGAATCTCTCTTCGTATATTTGGTTGTTTCAGATTGTGCCATCAGTTCAGTATTGGTAAGAGAAGTATATAATTTCCCTCGTCCGGTGTATTACATCAGCAAAAGCTTGATAGATGCAGAAAAACGCTATCTGAAGCTTGAAAATTAGCATTAGCCCTGGTGATTGCTGCGAGGAAAATGAGCCCTTATTTTCAGGTTCATCCTATTATTGTCCGGACGTCCTTTCCCTTAAAAACGTTCTTCAAAAGGCAAATGTTTCAAGTAGAATGACTAAGTGGTCAGTAGAATTGGGGGACTTTGATATTGGACAGCAATCAAAGCCCAAGCTGTGGCTGCTTTCTTAGTTGAATTCCACTCGGATAGGGATACAGAGCAAACGACTGAGATGAAAGACAAAAAGGTCTGGGTCGTCTGGACGGATGGTGGATCGAGTACTAGGGATGTGGTGCAGGGGTATGCTTGACCTCTCTGTACGGTGATAAAATGTATCAAGCTATATGTTTTGCTTTCAGGGCTTCTAACAATGAGTCCGAATATGAAGCTGCTATAGTTGGTTTGAAATTGGCTCTTATTTGTGGAGCCAAAAGGGTCAAGTTAATGAGTGATTCTCAACTACTAATCCATCATGCACAAGGTCAATCCGAAGCCAAAAAAGAGCAGTTGGTTAAATACTTACTTCTTCTTAAAGAAATAGCTCTTAATTTTAAAAGCATCATCTACGAACACATTCCCCGTACAGAAAATATACTGGTAGACTCCTTGGAAACTATAGCCTATACAGAGTCCTACCCTTGGATTCATGTGCTGGAGTGCTCATCCATCCAAATCAGTTTGGGTAAGGAGGAAGAAAGTTTCGATATACAGATAAAACAACCTCAAGATTGGAGATTTTATCTCCTTAAATATCTCTCAGATGGCATCTTGCCACCGGATAAATCGATAGCAAGAAAAGTAAAATACAAGGCTCGTGGTTTTGTCATCCTAAGAGATATTCTTTATAAAAGATCTTATAGTAGACCCCTCTTACTATGTTTGGGGGTCGACGATTCTCAGATAGTGCTCTCCGAATTGCATGATGGTGAGGGGTCAGCTCACTGTGGATTTAGGGCTCTAACAAGGAGAGTTTTGTTAGCTGGGTATTATTGGTCCTCTCTAATGTAAGATGCCAAGGAGTTGGTGAAGAGGTGTGACCCATGCCATAGATATAGTAATGAAATTCATATCCCAGTCCTCCCTTTAGAGTCAATTACTAAGCCAATACCTTTTGCTCGTTGGGGGTTGGACTTAGTGGGACCTCTACCCATGGCGTCCGGAGGGTGCCGAACTATAATTGTAGCTATTGATTACTTTTCGAAATGGATTGAAGCAGCTCCATTGGCAGGTACAACATCAAAAGTTGTTATAAAATTCATTTTATCCAATATCTGTTGCAGATTTGGAATTCCACAAAAGATAACAATAGACAATGGACCATAGTTCGACAACAAGGAAATGGAGAATTTCTGTGCCTCTAGAGTCATACAACATTTCTTCTCTTCCACTTTTCACCGACAAGCAAATGGTCAGGTCGAAGTGGCCAACAGGACAATACTGTCCGGTCTAAAGAAGAATTTAGAAGGGGCTGCTGGGAAATGGCCTAGTTATTTGCAAGAAGTTTTATGGGCTTACCAAACCACTCCCGGGGCTGCAACGCAAGAAACTCCCTTTGCCTTAGTATATGGAATGGATGCCATAGCTCCTATAGAAGCTACTCTCCCTTCATTTCGAGTTCATAATTTTTCTGAACACGCTAACGAGGTAGCTATCAGAGGCCAACTTGACTTAATAGAGGAAAGAAGAGTTAAGGCTCACCTCAGAGCTGTACACTATCAAGGTTTGATGAGAAGCAGGTTAGCTTCTAAAATTAAGAGAAAGGATTTTCAACCGGGAGATAAGGTGCTGAGAAAGTTTTCCTACACACTAAAGAAAAGCAGTTCGGTAAATTGGCTCCGACTTGGGAAGGACCCTATATGGTCGTTGAAAAGCTTAAGCCTGGGACATACCGAATCCAAGACAAAGATGGAAGGATTTTGAATCACCCTTGGAATATTGAGCACCTCCGGCTGTACTTGGAATAGAAACTATGTAAATATTTACTTGTTTAAAAGATCATGTAAATATTTGGGGGCATACTCTTTCCTACTCTGGTAGAAAAAGGATTAGTGACCTTTTTTAACCGTTAGGAATTCTTAAAATATTATTATTCATAAAAATATTTTAACTAAATATTTTGAAATCAATAAAAATATAAGATTACGGTCTTTTTCGGATGAAGTTGAACTGACATTTGATATATGTTTATCTAAGATAGTAGTCGTTTGGGTCATTTTTATTTTTTGTATAAAAAAATACAAACTATATCAAATTTATAAATAATTAATTAAAATTAAAATTTATTTGTTTTTATATTATTGGATGTTTGAATCGGTATATTCAAATGAGATAATAAAATTTTGTTAGGGATGTCTTGTTAAAAAGAACAAAATACATTTACACGAGAAGAATTGTATTTTTATCACGAATCTTTATTGTTTTATTTGTTATACAGTTTCATTTTTTTTATTTTCAAAAAAAAGTTATAACTTTTTAGATGATTTAGGTTTCTTTATATTGAAAACGATAGACTAAACATAGAAAAATAGTTCTAATGAATAATGTGTTTGGATTTGTTTTAAACAAGTGATAAAATATTCTTTTATATTTGAAGTGTGCAATTCATATTTTTATATTTTGCATTATGGTCGATGATTATTGTCTAGTTATTTATTTCTCCCAAATTTGTGTTTAAATTTATGTTTAGTCTTAATTGTCGATATTCGGATTTAATCACTTGTAAAAATACAAATTTGATCTGATATTACACAATGATATTTATAATTTATTTTCATATATTATTCTCATTTCTACTTATTTTATTTATTCGATTACTTATTAATTGACAATCTATCAACAATAGTCAAATACATCATTAAGCATAGACCGATTTATAAATTTTTAACTATATCCAATTTGGATCGTTATATGCTATCAAAATATGTATTTACTTAATAAATATCAAATAAACTATGGTCCAAAGATGAAGTAAACAATCTCGTACATGACGATGAACGATAAAGAACTAAAGACCCCTTCAATGCAAGATGAGCAAATAAACACAATAGTAATCACATTATCGCCCCATGCAACTACATGGATATATTATGATGTGCACCATAAGAATAATATGTAACGTAATCACACATGTGTATTCTTAAATGGTTTGACTTAACATGAGATCTACTTAATGATTTAGGGAAGTCAATAAAGCGTAAATGAGCAATATATATACATATATATTGCCACAAAATGCAGTGTATACAATTTAAAAGCAAATATATCTCTGGACATATTAGAACAAAACTCTCACTAACATCAATAATCATCTAAATCAACAATATCCATCATAGTGATGTGTTCATAAAAAATGAATACAATATTACTTTAGTAAGAGGAAACGCTAAGATGAAGTGTGTACTAGTGTGCTCTATAGTAATGTAACGCGTATGTACTCTCCCTTCAACAAACAATAATTTGATATATATATATATATATATGGACTTAGACAAACTCCTATTATTGTTAGAGTACTGAACGACATAACTATTATTACAATACATCTTTATAGGTTTTTTTATTACATATACTACATGTAGCCCACTAACATAAATATGTATCTATAATTCTTGATTGGATACTTCAAAGTACATAAAATATTTTACCGTCATAGTGGATGTCAAGTAGTGTATACTTAACATTTTTCCATGATATTACAACCTTAACTAATAAGAATATGTAGCTTGAAATGCTTCTTCGTGTGCTTATACATCCATCAAAACTTGAGTATGAATACTAAGGGATCTCTAGACTATATGACTTATTATATGTTAATATTAGTCTTTTGTTTGTTGTAGGTACCTTAGAACCATATTGATTGCTCTTTAATGGTCTATTATCGGGTTGCTAACATACCTATCCAATAAGCTGACAATAAAAGCAATGTCTGACATTGTACAAACCTGAGCATACATCAAACTACCGATTTCTAAAGCATAAAAAATCATTTATATTTCCTTAATCTCAAGTTTTATCTTCTTACAATGACTAAGGGTTAATTTGTCTTTTTTTCTATCTGGGCATTCATGGGCTTGCTATTTTTTATTTTTAACGTTGTAACATACTTTGTATATATATCTTATGTGATAATTTAAGGAATCAATGAGAGTGATCTTTGTAAATCTAGATTCTTAATATAAAAGTAGTAACACCAAGATGTTTTCGTACCGAATTTATCCAATATTTTTTTTGTAGTATATAATAGTTATTTATTGTATGTAACCAACAACATGTAATCAACATACAATACTTGATAAGAGAAGAATAAATCAACTAGAAGATTTTTAAATTTAGGGATAGAATTTGACATAGAGAAAGTCTTTTAGGAGTAATTTGTAATTATGTAACGCAAAAGGACCAATCTGTAACAAACGAAAAGCTTAACGAAAGGGGCCATAATTAGTAAATTGTTTATACATGTGGAGCCTAGTAAATGTACTATAAAAGTACTCCACCCCTTTTGGGGAAAATTGATTGATTAATAATTACACAATTATTGCTTTTGACTTTGTCTCTCTAAAATGTGGAGCTTCTCTCTCTAAAACATTTACTAAGTAAGTTGTATAA
Organism: Limnanthes douglasii subsp. nivea; assembly: GCA_036936605.1. Classification (NCBI taxonomy): domain Eukaryota; kingdom Viridiplantae; phylum Streptophyta; class Magnoliopsida; order Brassicales; family Limnanthaceae; genus Limnanthes; species Limnanthes douglasii. Next base: position 23,160,108 of record JAUPFV010000001.1, on the reverse strand, counting down.
CGAATTTTCCATTCCAAACATAGTTTTACTCTAATATCCCCTCCAAATATTTCTAGAACTATCATTGACGTCGTTTGTGGAAAACGATTTGGTACCCGAAATCGTTTTCTAAAACCTTGTTAAAATCATCAAAGAAAAATAATGGAGATCCGAGGAGAATTAGACATGAATAATAATTTGGTTGTTGAAAATCAATTCGAAGAGAACCTCGTCGGAAATAATATAGAGATTGATCAACAACATGATGATCAACATAATGGTGAGATATTAGAGGAGTCCATCTTGGTGGCTTGAAGAAACGAATTGATAGAATGAATTGAAAAGCTTAATTTTGAAAGAGACGCTGCGATGTATTTTAAAAAAATATTGATCAGGGGTTTCAAGAGAAAATGAAATTGAGAAATATGATTTGGATGACCACCATCAGACCAGTCATTCTTCTTTGAGGAAGAAACTAAAGCCAAGGTATCCAGCATGAGTCATCCGAGTCAATTGACTCTTCTCCGGAAATGGGTTATCATATGAAGAAAAGCATAAAAATAAATATGCGAGGAGACATCGAAAAAATATCGAACGAATCACCGCATTAAAGACGTGAGAGGAAAAGTACAAGGCTCTAAGGATCATGCTAAGAAAGAACATATTGTATACATTCAAAATCCGTCGGGGAGTCAAATTTTGAATATCGAGAAAGTAACCAATTCACAACGCCTTCAGAGGAGGGTCTCTATGCATTGGCATATGAGGGTCATTAAACCAATATTTATAGAGCATGCTATAATTGAAGGTCCTCTTCTTTTTCCTCGGAAATACTTCTGGCAACCTCCTAAAGCATTTTGAAAATTTCGACGGAATGCAAGATCCTGATAGCCACATTGAACAATTTAAAAACTTTATGATTAATTTTGATGACGATGACAAGTTACTCTGTATGGATTTCTCCCAAACATCTAAGGGTGTGGCTTTAAAATGGTATAACCGACTTCCGTAAGGTTATATAAAAAACTTTGACATGTTTTGGAACATTTTCCGACAACATTTCGTGGGAAGTAAGAAATTTTGAGCTAATGGTGATACTGTAATATATTGTAGGCAAAAAGGGGGAGAAAGTTTGAACACTTTATACCAACTGTTTTGTTAAAGCAAAAAATGATATGGAATATTGTAAAGACTATGTGGCTTTAACAGCTTATCGAATGATACTTCTTCTAGGAATATTGAAGGATATTGTGTCGAAAGCCAAACAATGACGTTTGAGGCTCTGCTTGATGAAGTTGAAAAGAGAATATTGGTGGAAGAAACTCAGGATTCAGAAATAGGTTATTGTGATCAGTTGGAGACGAACCAGTTTAACCATCTCGGATAAATGTGCAACCTAAAGTAGTGCATCAGTTTTCTCTGAGGCCCATTATAAATCAACAAGCATATAACACACAACAGGGAGCTAGGCCAATGTCTAATAAATGGATTCCTCTAGATCATTTCACAGACTTGACTAAGTGTGTGGCCACAATATTTGAGAAAACCCAAAGTTAAGTGCAATTTCGCAAGCCCTTCCCTATACAAACTCCAAGGGAAAGTAGGAACAACAGATATTGCAAATATTACAAATATCATAAAAAAATTGGGCATGACACAAAAGAATTCATTACGTTGAAAAAATAAATACAAGCATTGATAGAAAATAGGAAGTTGACCAACTTTGTAAAGAAACGCTCTTAGAAAAATCTGATAACTAAAGAAGCATCGAAAGATGAGACTACTCTGGTTATCTTCGAGGAGATTGATTCTTTTGATATTACAACATAGTACTTAGATCCAAAAGAGGGAATAAACGATATTAGTATTGTGGGAGAAATAATCCCGATGAAAAATGTTAGTGATTTATGTGCATTTTTGGAATCTTTGGCAATTTTTTGGGGGTGAAACTGTTGTAGGAAATTGAAACAGCTCTCAGAAAAGACACATAGTCAGCATGACTACTCAAGTTGAAGTGGATGTCTTGGGAAATCTGCATCAAAGTCCTTCCTCAATAATTTTTTTGAAGATGATGATCTGAGAAATATGACAGGTCCATATGAAGATGCAATAGTAATTGTAACAAGGATAGCCGATGATCAAGTACAAAGAGTTTTAATTGACACATGCAGCTCCGCCAACATCTTATTCATGAGTACTTATAATAAAATTATTGACCCTCCTGTGATCCGAAGGTCGGATCGAACTATTGTGGGATTCACAGGGGTGACAACTAAAGTGGTTGGAGAGTTTGAAAGGGTGTTTGAACTGGGTCAAGGGTCGTTTAGAAAAGAATTTGAAATTTTGTTTATTGTAGTAGATGCGCCACCATCTTACAATACTATTTTTGGAAGGTATTGGTTATCCAAGATGCATGCGGTAATCTCTATTCTTCATCAATGTTTAAAATATATTGTGGGGAATAATATTGGGATAATTGGAAGCAGTAAAAAATGGCTAGAGAGTGCTACCGTATTGTCTTATATTCCAAGCAAGTTCGAGGGAATGAGTCATAAAAAGCATAGCAATTAGCGGGGACTTCTTCGGAGCCAACCCATATTGATGATCTGAGGGAGTCCTCCGATATTTTGATTCCTGATGATATATACGAAGATCATGTGTATCCAAATGGTAAAGTTTTAAAGATTGGGACGAAGTTATCTCCAAGTTTAAGGGAAAGATTAATTTATTTTTTATCTACAAAGTTATATATGTTTGCATTGTGTTCTGAGGACGTAACTGGGGTGCCCTCTGAAATAATTTTCCATAAGTTATCAATCAAGAATAACGTAAATCCAATAATATAAAAAATATGTTTTTTTTCAAGAAACATCTGAGGAAATAGTGGCGGAGGTAGACCGTTTATCCAGAGTAGGACACATTCGAGAATCACAATATCCTTTATGGGCAGCAAATCCAGTATTAGTCAAAAAGAAAAATGGTAAATGGCAAATGTGCGTAGATTTCACAAACTTAAATAGGGCTTTCCAAAATATCATTTCCCTGTCCCATGGATAGACCAGTTGGTAGATTCAACAACAGGAAATTGTTTACTTTCTTTTCTGGATGCTTATGCAGGGTATAGTCATATCAAGATGGATTTGATGGATGAATAGAATACTTTGTTTATCACTGGAATGGGTTTGCATTGTTACAAAGTAATTCATTTTAGGTTAAGAAATGCAAGGGAAACTTATCAGTGTTTGGTAAATAAAACTTTCAAGGCACAAATTGAGTGAAATGTTGAAGTATATATCGATAATGTGCTGGTAAAAATTCCTAAGAATGAGGATCATTTTGATAATCTTGAGGAACATTTTATAAACTTATAAATTGTAAACTTAAATTAAACCCAGAAAAATGCACATTTGGGATTCGATCATGAAAGTTCCTCGAATATATAGTAAGTGAAAAAGTAATTGAAGCTGACCCAACACAGTTAAAAGCTTTAACATCTATGACTCCCCTTGAAAATATAGAAGAAGTTCAAATATTAACAGTCAGGTTGGCCGCGCTTAATAGATTTATATCTCGCTCTTCGAATAAATGCGCTCTTTTTTTTCCAGTTATTAAGGCATGCAAATTATTCCAACTGGACAAAAGAATGCTCAGAGGCTTTCCATCGGGTTAAAGAATATATTTCTTCACCAGAAGTTCTCACAAAACCTGTTATGGAGGAAATATTATTTGTTTATATAACAGTTTCACGTTAGTCCGAGAAGAAGAAAATGTTCCACGACCATTGTATTACATCAGTAAAATTTTGTTAGATGTAGAGAAAAGATATTTGAGGTTAGAAAAATTAGACATTCCGTTAGTAATTGTTGCTCCAAAAATGATACCATATTTTCAAGCTTATTATATTATGGTACGAGAGTCTTTTCGTTAAAAACTTTCTTCAAATACATGATAGTTCGGGAAGAATGACCAAATGATCAGTTGAATTAAGAGATTTTGATATTGAGTTTGAGCCGATGACTGCGATCAAAACACAAGCCTTAGCAGACTTCTTAGTGGAATTTCATTTTGAGCGGTCGGGTATGGAAATTGATTAAAATAATTTTAAAGTATAGTGGGTAATCCGGAAAGATGGAGGTTCGAGTATATCAGAAGTGGTCTGGGGTACAATTGACTTCTCCTGAAGGAATAGCTATGTATCAAGCCATTCGTTTTTGGTTTAGAGCAATAAATAATGAAGACGAATATGCTGGCGACTTTAGCAGGCTTAAGACTTGCACAGATCTAAAAGTTAAGTTAGTCATTGATTCACAGATCCTCGTTAATCATGCATCTGGACAATCTGAAGCTCAAAAGGATCATTTAGTAAAATATTTGAAGGCGCTAAAATATTTGGTTGTATCATTCGACAAGGTCAGTTATGAACATGTCTGAAGAGAAGAAAACTTTGCGGCAGACTTTTTAGCAACTGCTTTATATTTAAAGGCATATTCATGGATAATTACGCAAGAAAACCCATCGATTATTAAGAATTCAAAGCAAGAAGTTGGAATAATATATGAAAACCTTCGAGTATTTTTTTGTGAAGAGAAGGATTGGAGACTAAATATTATTAAGTTTTTAGAAAATGATGAATTACTAGTTAACAAATCATTGTCTAAGAAAATACGTTTTAAGTCTTATGGATACATGGTCCTTGAAGGCATGTTTGGGAAAAATGAATCGCAAATGATATTATCAGAATTTAATTATGAAGAAGGATCTGCGAATTATGGGTACAAGGCTCTAATCAGAAGAGTATTTTTTACAAGATATTATTGGCCTATGATCTCTTCTGATACGAAAGAGTTGGTTAAAATGTGTGATACTTGTTAGAGATTTTCTAACATAATTTATAAACCAAGAGTTCCCCTCGAAAGCATATCTGAGGCACTGTTGTTTGATCGATGGGGAATTAATCTTGTAGGCACTCTACCAATGGCTTATGGAGGACAAAAGACAATAATTGTGGCAATAGATTACTTTTCCAAATGGGTTGCGGCAAAGCCGTTAGTATGAACAAAAGTTAAAGATGTCATTATAGTTATTACTTCAAATATTTGTTGTCACTTTAGGGTTCCAATGAAAATCACCACGGATAACGGACCTTAATCTGACAATAAAGATTTGAAAAAATTATTGTGACTCTCGAGGGATACAACAATTCTTTTCAGCTCCCTTTCACCCTTAGGAAAATGGGAAAGTAGAAGTCACCAATCAAACAATTCTTGATGGCATAAAGAAGACTTGGAAGGAAAGACAGGAAAATGGTCGGATTATCTTCAAGAAATTCTTTGGGCATATCGAACAACTCCTTGAACATCAACGTTAAAATTTCTATTTACATTGGTATATGTAATGGATGTAGTAGTACCATCCAAGGTATTTTTTCTATCATATCCTATTATAGCATATTTCGAAGAGTCTAATGATGTAAATAAAGCAGTGAAGTTGGACTTGATTGAAGAAAAAAGAAGTAGAGCACAAATAAAATCGCTACATTATCAAACACTGATGAGAAGTAGATTTGCCTCTAAAGTAAAATGAAGAGAATTTAAAGTGGGCGATCAATTGTTAAGAAAAATTATTCTTTATACCAAGGAAAAACAGCTCGAAAATTTAGGTTGAGAAGGCATATATGAGATAACAAAGATAGTGAAGCCTGTAATGTATCGAATTAAAGATAAAGAAGGAAGAATTCTGAAACACCCATTGAATATAAAGCATCTTAAGTTGTATTTCGATTGAATGTAAAAATATATATATGCTTTAGTGTAAAGTATCGGTGACACACTTTTTCCTACCCTTATGACACATGGAGGTTTTAACGAGGTAACCTATTAGCCAATTGATATATAAGTGTTTGCTATAAAATTCTTCTCATGATTCTGGACCTAAAAAGTCTTCCAACGAAAATTGGTCTCAAACTATTTAATTTTGGACCAATAAGGTCTTCCAACGAAATTTAGTCTCAAACAATTTAATTTTGGACCTAAAAGGTCTTCCAATGAAAGTTGGTATTAATTATTCAAAGTATCATGAAAATATAACTAAAAATCCGATGTACTGCATAGGTCATTAAGTTGGAAGACACAATTGCCTCAAAAATTATGAGGACTTTACAAAAATTTCTCTCGAAGATTATGAGGACTTTAACAAAACTACCTTGAAAGTCATGAAGACTTTACAAAAAGTTGCCTTGAAGATTATGAGGACTTTAACAAAATTTCCTCAAAGACTATGAAGACTTTTACAATTTTTCTTATTCTGAAGGTTTAGGAGAATCACCTTCATCAGATTTTGTATCTTCACTATCATTCAAAGATATCCCATGTGGACGATAGTCGGCTGAGACATGTTCCCAGAAACTACCCAAGTTCAAATTAGGATAGCGCTTATAAATTTCCATGACCAACCCAGACCTAACGGTTGCGTCCCTCGCATTTAATTTGTCCACACACTTAGCACCATAAGCTTCACCAACATCCTTCTTATTCTTATAGCCTGATCTAAAATCACCTGCTTCATTTTTACGATCCTCTCAAAATTCTTGAAGCACATATTGAAGTCGTCTGATGCCATGTCATTTCCTTCTTTGTAAGCAGCAATGAGCATATCCTTAGCAACGTTTTGCTTTGTGTAAAGTTGCTTCTCTCTCGGCAACACTTTTCAAGAAGCATGACATAATCTTCAACTAAGACCAACTTTTCGTAATTTGCATCAACTTGTTTCTCAAAAGTTGAATATTGTTGTTTAAGATCCCTGACTCGTACTTTGGCTGACAAGGCTTCATATTTGTAGTAAACTTTCCGATCTTTTAAATGCTGCATCTTTTTTCAATAGTAACAGATGAATTGAGAAGCATGCGAAGACGAAGAGAAAATTCATCTTCTCGAGGAATCTCAAATGAACTATCCAAAGAACCAACCTCCAAGGGAACCAAAGTGGGAGAATCAGTCTTTTGAATATCATCTTGAAGGTCTTGAACGGTCACATCGATTGGTGGAAGTTGGGAAGAGTCAAATTCAATAACTAACATTTCTGGTGAAGTTTTAATGGGCTCAGTTACTTTATTTCCGAGGAACCAACTGACCCGGAAGTTTCTGGGATTTTTCTAGAATGCCTTTTAATTTTCATTGGCATTTTTTCTTGGGAGGAGCTTCACTGGGAAGTTTTTCATAAGTTTGGATAGAAAGCTTCTTAAACCCTTCGGGTTTTTCAACTTTGGAATTTTCAGCATTTTCTCATCTTCGTGAGTGTCGGCACCATAAATCTCTTATTTTTTCAAGGAATTATCCGAGTCTTTTTCTAACGACTATTGTTTATAGTCTTTATTTCCTAACACAAGTTTAATCAGTTTTAGGTTTATTTATATAAAAATTATGTTTTACAAACATGGTAGATTTATAAAATTTTGATAAACCATTAAAAAAAATACAATTGAACAATATTCTTTTGACATTCAATGATTTTCATTGTTGTGTTGGTACTCGGTCTAAATATAAAATTATTTATCTCAATATTAATGAATTATGAATTTATTTATTATCCGGTAAAACCAATGAAAAACCTAAAAACTATTTTCATTTTTCAATTATAAAGTTTAGAGAGACGTTTTTTTCCAGACTCTATCATACCATATATTTTGAATATCTTAGTTTTTATTGTTTTCTAAGAAGATGAAAAACGCATCGGGATTCATAGCTGAAATTAAAAAAAAAAAAAGTTTGCCAAAATAATAAAATAATGATATGAAAAAATCCTTTAAAAGATTACTTTCATAAAGTCCAAAAATAAATAGAAGGTATTTACTCTATTGTTAACGTTGAAACTCATTATTTTTTCATGTAAATATTTGAACCTAAGATGGGTTGTGTAGGTTTGGAGTTGGATTGTAAGAAAATTTATACTTTAATCCAAAATATGTTCATAGATAAATATCAATTCTCTTAAATCTCAATAATATATGTTAATTAATATAAAGATAGTTTATATTTATGCTGTGTTAGAATTGATCAACGAGAAATTAAAAGTTCACTCCGATAAGACGTATATCCTCGTATTCATGGGATTATCTTGTAAAGTTAAATTAAGTTTTAATATGTTAATTAAAACTTAAATTTTATTTTTCATCAAAATTTAATGTAATATATTTTAGAAGCAATTTGATATTTTTATTATAAATTTTAAAATTTTCATGTTTTTTTATTATCGATTCTAATAAAATTGAGTATATTGATAAATATGAATAGTGTTGGATATAATAATTTAGATTTTTTTTAATATAATCTTTTTAGAATTATATTGTAAAGGGTTATGAAGTTTCCATACTAATTAGAATTTGATATTTACATCGAGTGTATCAAAAGATCCTATAATGGTCCATCCGTAATTTCATCTAAATATACAGTTATGGTAAATATGTATAATAATAAAAATAATCAAACTATATGACCTAACGTACATCTAATTTACTAAAACTTTTGACGTTGATAACAAAATTGTTGAAGTTGTTGTCATTAGACTTACGGCTCTAATTGATTTAGCATTTGAACGAGGATTTCTAATAGCACTCAATACATTGTTGCGGTAATTAACACACAAGTTTAGTTCTATGGTTTTAGTTTTGAGATGGAAATGGAGTTTGTGTATAAAAATATAAAAAATAAAAATAAAATCAGTAATTAAATATATTTTTCCTTATTTCTATTTATATCATTGTACTTATGAATGTATTTAGACTTCATTTTGGGTATATTCAGTATTAAGTTTCTAAATATAATCTATCTTCTACTAAATTAATCCATAAAGTCTAATATCACTTCAATCTGATAATCTCGCGTCTGGTGGGAACATGGCCATATTTGATCCTTATCGTCTAATATCGATATTTTCAAATTGACGTGCCATCAATCTAGATCATACATCAATCCAACTTGTATCTACGTCATATTTCCATGAGAATCCATGAACTACTCGTTGGTCTAATATACTAAAATGTTATTACACTTAGTTAATTAAACTTAAAATCACAACAGATTAGTTACTTTGAATCTCGATGGATGAGACATTGCAATTAAGGATTACTTTACAATATTGCACTTGGATGATTTGAAGTATACCAACCAAATTATGTGTTATATGATATTTTTATATTATCGTTAACCCAACACGTCTTATCACTTTATATGGTTACCAACAGAGAACTAAATATGTATGTCCCGGCTTATATATGTATAACAACTTTCTCAATATTTATATTGTTAGCTGCCACCTAAATGGAATTTGACTTCTCATAGAGTACATCATAAAAATGACATGATCATATTATCACTACATGTCAGCTCCCAACTGGTCATATTGTATAAAATTGATATCGCTAATATACACAAAATGTAAATTGTATTATCCTAACTTAATCATTACGAACTAAAACTAAACATAATATAATATGAACTTAAACATAAAACTGAATTACAAATAAACTCTCACCGAATTTTATTATCGTCTAGACTAAGAATGCTCACATGAATGATGTGTTCGTAAAATACTTTGGGCATTGATACCTTAGTAGAAGATATTGAAAAATGAAGATTAATATTTATACTTTCTTTTGGTCTTAACTTAACCATAAAGTTTATTTTTTATTTTTTATATTATAATTTCCTACTTATAACAAACTAAACATATTTCCTCCAATATATGTTATTAAGTGTGCTGCAAAATTTATTCTCGTAAAATTTGCGGGTATAAATCATAAAATTTGATGTAACATCCATTTAACCCATAAAATCATAACATTTGAATGATATCCTCAATTGTATGACTTTTTTACGTTAACTTGTTATGTTTTCTTATTGAACATCAGATGACTCGTGCCCTACTGTACAATGATTTATACATGTAATACTTAAGTATTTACTTTAGATCCTTATAATGAATGTTGTACTTTATCATGAACCAATATATGAGCATACATCAAAATTTCAATTATAGGAACATGTGAAATATTTGCATCTCTTAAATTTCCAAATTAATCTTGATATATCGATTAAAAAAACTTATCTACATTGACCTCAATCTAATTCATAGGTTTATCGTTGTCATAACATAAATTTTTAGTATGTTATTAATGTATGTATCTTTTGATAAACCCGTAGAACATCAAAACCAATCCTGATGAATCTTGGTTTTAAATATACAAAATGCCTCACCCATAAATTCCATATTCAATTTAAGTATAAAAAAAATTATCAATGTCGTGTAACAATTCTCTATAACTTATGAAAATGATATTTTATCTACACATAACCCTCAATCTGAATCCTCTCCCACTGAGCTTATAAAGTTCATAATGTTCTACTAAGTTAATCTCAAAAACCAAATGAGATAAGGACTTTGAGATTTAATGTTATCATTAATGAGACACTTAAACTAAAAAATCATAAATGAATTTATAATTAATACAGACTATTCTCTCCATGAAACATGTATATGACTCTTAAAAACATGTGAATCTTATTTTGGGCCGATTAACTAATGGAACTTATCATTCTTAATAAAGAAAGTTAATGGGTTGTTATATATATCAAGTTTTATCAATGGTACCGTTTAGAAATATGCGATCTTAATATTTATTTAATCAAACGTAATAATGAAATGTTCAAGCTTTACTATGATTGTTTCGAGAGAATAATTTGTTTGACCAAAATAAAAGTTCCCTTAAAATGTCAATCTTTTCAAACCGAGGGAAATTTAATTGGTATAAGACTTTATTTATATCTTATCATGTTACTTTTGAGATAAGTATGTCTCAAATATAATGCAACAATCTAGTGTATTATTTAGATAATAGATAAGAACCTAAACAAAATTATCTTATACTAGTTTTCACTCTTTTTACAATAATTATAATTAATAATTGAAAATTTGTGTGATGCCGTGGAAGCTTAAGTTGAATTTTCTATTTACATCACAAAAGTTTCAATGTTTTTATATAACTCTTTATAGCATTACAAAAGCTAGAACTTGATTTGTTTTGTTGCGTCAATAATATATCGTTCCTGTAACTCTTTATAATGTTACGAAAGATGGAACTTATTTATTTTATTACATTATAAAAATCTCAATATTATTTTAGAACTCTTTATGACATTACATAAGCTGCAACTGGATTATTCTATTGTATCATAAAGATCTTAATATTATTTTTATAATATTTTATATAAATACTTAACATAACTTAAATACATGTTATGTCACTTATCTTTGTGTGTAAATCTTTGTAAAATACTATACTAACTTAATTTTTTTCATAATTTTTTGAGGATGTTCATTTTGTTCTTTATTAATATTTGCAACTATTTATTTTTAAATGAGAATCTGAACATTAATTTCTAGAGGACTTGATCATTCTCGTGATTAGAAGATGATTTGATATATAAGAACATTTTTTATCGTTTGAATATGAATGAATCATTTTTTTATTATTCTTCATAATCAAAGTTGTTCAGTGATTACTTCTCTCAAACAATAAATCCTCAAAATTAATATATTGTCTCAAATTTAAATTTGGTTAAGGGTTAATAAAACAAACTATCATATAATATAATGTATACTAAATTAAGATAATTATTAATATATTAGACTTTAGTTCCCTATTGATTGGCTCGAAGGTCTTCGCTTGCGTAGGACATCCCTAAAATATAAAAGTGTTTTAAAAAGATCTTGTGTTGGGTTCAATGTTATTATACCATTTTTAATAACTACCTTTTAATATATTGTTTTAGAAATATTTTTTGTATATTTTAACTAAACAAAATAGATCGCGACAGTTTTTACTAAACTAGCATATCTCCTTTAGTGGCGAGCGCCAATGTCAGATATGACAAACTTAATTATTTTAGTGAAGTGGTAACCATTCTCCGGTTTTAAAATATTTAAATCTGTCAATTAATCTCGAGTATGATTGAATATGTATATCATAGATTCCAAAACATATCTATTAAAAATATGTATTATCTTGGTTATCTCTATACATGAAGATTTACACATAATTTCCTGAGTTTGTTTTACAAATTTGGTTATACTGTATACACTTAATTTTTTTACTCGGTATGTAACCCATTGATGTATTTGACACATATATGAAAAATTATAATAATAAATATAGAATACAATACAAGTAACGAGCTTGTCAACCTCCTCATAAGAGGTTTGACATATATACTTGTAGTAAAGATATACTTAGGATTCCAATTTATTTTGTAATATAATGTAATACATAAATAGGTATAACAACAGTGCAAAATATAATATATTGTACACAACTTATTCATATTGTAACTTCTCTATACAGGAATCACCAATATATGTAAATGTGTTTTACCATCACTTGATATTGATAAGTTAATTCATACTCTGAATAAAGAGAACTGTGATGGTTAGAGTTGTATTAATTCATTAAAAATATTTAGAAACTGAAAATAAATTGAAATGAGGGTCATACCAAAGGCTTAAAAGAAACTTACTTGGTTAAGCCAAGTTTTAAACCTCTCATAACTATTCTAAATTATTTATCCATATCTTTTAGAAAAAAATCAACCTTTATGCTAAACTATACTTAATTTTATTATGCAAGTCTCTTTAGTGGTCAAAGTTGATTCATATTGTCAATATTATTTTTCAGCTCTAATGACAATAAATTAATTGTCTCATCATAACCGAATTGAGAAGGAAAAATATGAAGTGTGCAGTCAATATTGACGACCTTACAAGAGAGTAGTCAGAAAATAAACTCTAAAAACCTACCATATAAATAAATTTATAATCGATTTTCTTATAAATCTCACAATTGCCCTAATTTTTTTGATACAATATAATATTAAAATTTCAAACTGTATCATTTTCCAAATTTAACGAACGTGGATAAATCTGGAGAACTAAAGAACTAAAAATATGACATTATAAATTTTGATATTGAAATTTAGAAGTATCGTAATTATCTAATTAGAAAATTTGTTATGACATGTTTAAATTATTTTTTAAGGCACACAAGATAAAACATAATCCTCATTATTTTAGTTATATTATCATATATTAATACAGAGAAAGAAGGAAAATACGTCTGTTGATATACTCTTACAAATAATCTAGCATTCTTAATGCACAAACGTATATTATTCATTTCTATATAAATAATTTGATATACGGTTACCTGATGGTAAAACTAAAACCTAAACATACAACATTACATCTAAATCACCGCATAAATAATAAAAGTTGTTGATTTTTCTTAAGTTTAAAGTTTTAATGACATTAATTTGAACTAACTCATTTTACTACATAGTGAATACCTTTGAGTCAACATACCATACATTACTTTTGAATATATATATATATAAAGGCAATAATGTTGGTTCACGAGAATTTTAGATAATCAAACATTCTTTTAGACATATTATTTATGGCATACTTAACTAAAACCATTTAATATTAAAATCTAGTTGTGCATGAGTATGTGGTGTGTAAAAACAAAAACATATCACACATTGGTTTTCTTATCCTCATAGAATGGGTGCATAGTTTTTATTTAGGTTGACCACACACAATCGGTAGTCTTTGGCAATAAAATTGCAACCTCTTTAAATATATGACTCACCAATAAGGATTACTTTGACGATTGTTCCGAGTTGTCATACATTTTTAAAGAATGAGCTCATACAGTACTGAACTACGAATCATGCCAAAACATTATTATACTTAACTAAATATAATTTTAGTGTACCATTTCATTACAATTTGAATATTTGAACCCATCTCTAAAATCTGAAATATTTATTCAATAAATAAGATTTTTACAAGAAGTATGAATGTTATTTAAACTCCAACTCTAACCAAGTCATCCCGTACATGATTCAGTTTCATACATCCTAGAGTCCAAGTGCTCAACCATAATAAATCATCACTCTCATCCTAAAGGTCATACGTTCATAAAATTGCATGCTTACCTAATGCACATATAATGGGACTGTTAGAGATATGAGGCCTAAGCCCATTAGCCCATACAGTTTATCTATAAATAATAGATTTAGACTCTATGTAATATACACTTTCTAAATAATACAAAACCCTAGCCGTTCTCTTTTCTCTCTTTTGTTCACTATTTAACATGGTATCAGAGCCAGGTTGATCTGATCGGGGAACCGTCGCGATCCCCCTGTTTTGTAGATCTACCAAGTATTCAATTTCGTAGTATTATTGGATTTCGGTTTGGAATTGGATTTATTTGGAAATCTTGGATCTGTTCGACAATTTTGGATTATGTATTGATATTGTTTTGGATATGCTTTTGTGTGATTTCCATTTTTTTTCTGATTGGATTTGTGTTGGAAATTTTGATCTGCTTTTCGTCAGAATAGATATAGTTTTCGGTTTTCGGATCTGCTGTGTGCAGCTCCAATAAAACGGTCTGATCGAAAAGCAAACGATGTCCGTTTTTACTAAATTTTGGAGAGCATGTTCAGGACATCCAACCCTTCAATATGACCGGTCGGATTTCGGTGTTACGGTTTTGGAGAAATCACATTGCAGCAGTCTTATGGGTAAAATCGTGAATTCAAATTGATTTTGATTTTGGAAATTTAAAATTGGCAATTAGAAATTGGAAATTGAATTTAGTTTGGTTTTTTGGATATTAGTTTGGTATTTGGATTTGAGATTGGATTTGTTTGGGTATTTGGCATTGAGATTTCATCTGGATTTCGTTTTGGTGTTTAGATGTCGTTCTTCGTTTATAGATTTCGTTTAGCTTCGTTTGAAGTTGTTTGGATTCGTTTTGGTTTCATGTGGATTTGTTTGGCTTGGTTTGGGTTGGTTTGGATTCGTTTGGATTTGTTTAGCTTTGTTTTGGATTTGTTTGGCTTTGTTTGGATTCGTTTGGTTTTGTTTGGTTTCGTTTGGATTAGTTTGGCTTCGTTTGGATTCGTTTTGACTTCGTTTGGACTTGTTTGGCTTTGTTTTGGATTCGTTTGGGTTTGTTTGGCTTTGTTCTGGCTTTATTTGGCTTGGTTTGGCTTCGTTTGGATTCGTTTGGCTTCGTTTGGACTTGTTTGGTTTTGTTTTGGCTTTGTTTGGCTTTGCTTGACTTCGTTTAGATTCGTTTGGTGTTTGGATTTCGTTTGGATTAGTTTTGAGTTTTGGAGTTTGAAGATTGGAGCTTGAAGATTGAAGTTTGGAGATTGGAGCTTGATTTTTTGGTTTTTGACGTTTCGATTTTGGTTTTGATGTTTTGTTTTGATTCGTTGATGTTTCAATTTTGTTTCTTTTATTTTGTGTAACAAACTCCCAATGCAAGAATAAGCATTGCGAGTTTGAAAAAGGGTGTTAGAGATATAAGGCCTAAGCCTATTAGCCCATATAGTTTATCTATAAATAATAGATTTAGACTCTATGTAATATACACTTTCTAAATAATACAAAACCCTAACCGTTCTCTTTTCTCTCTTTTGTTCACTATTTAACAGGGACAACATAAATTTACATCCCATATATGCTTAACACAATAAATATACCTTTTATTATATTTTAAACATGTAAAACTATACATACCAAAATCTATCTAAAGTAACATATTAAAATTAAATGGTTTGTTACAAGTTTGAAAAGGGTTCCGAACAGTAAACACATGTGCGTAATTGAGTAAACTAACATATTTATGGTTAAGTTATAAAGTTCAATAACCAAGTGGTTCATGTACTAGAATTTCATTATATATATATAGTACCTGAACCACTTGGTTATTGAACTTTATAACTTAACCATAATGTAGATATCTGAATTTTAGGTGGAATCACACAAAGAATCACTTGATTGGATAATTGAGCATAAAATTACGGCCATGTAAAGCCATAAACCATCGTTTTGACAACATATGTTCTCATCACGACATTATGTCTACTGTACACCCATTTTTGCAGGAAATCACATGAGTATCGTGGATTCTGAAGCCCAATTATTGTGGTAACTAATGATTTTCAAAAATCCAGGTTCGTGGACTTTAATTATTTCACAATACACATAAACATGTAGTTGATTATAGAAAATAAAACCTTGAACACGTCTTCCCATAATAATCAATCAATGTATATAATCAAATCATAAAAGTGATTTTATTTATTCTAAAAATCCAAATCAATTTAATTAATTAATTTGGGTTAAATACTGTATAAACAATTAAAACAATGTTAATCTCCACACAATCTCTTATGCACTTGTAGATTTTACAGTTTTATCCTTAAACTCATCTAAACATACAAACAAGATTATTTATGGATAATAATTAAAAATGCAATAAGATTATAGAACTTAGTCGTAGTCAGTTTGATTTCATAGATCTAACCTAGCGGGAGAAATTTTGGCATCGATAACAAAATTATTGAACCCGAAAATAAAATTATTGACACTAGATTTACAAAATCTAAGCCTGAGGGTTGTGAATAATCTTTCCATGTATGAAAAAACCATTAAGTTAGCTCATGAACGAGGACCACTAATAGCCCTCAAATAATTCCAGCCATAAAACGATATAAGCAAATAGTTATAAATTTTTAGTTTTAAGATAAAAAGAGTTTGTGTAAAAGAAGATAAAGAAAGACAAATATTCGATTATTAGATATTTTTCTTATTATCCGTATTTATATCCTTATACTTGTCATTGTACTTTAATTTAATATTGGATAAATTCAATCTTAAGCATCTAAATATAATCTCTATTCTACTAACTTAACCCATACGGCTCAATTTGACTTCATCTGATAATTTCATATCAATTAGATACCGTAACATATTAGACTCTTGGGTTCCAATATATATAGTTTCAGATTTATAAGGCGTCTATCTAGATCATACATCAATCAAACTAGTATCTACAATATATGTTATATGATAATCTATTTACATGTGGATACAATACATTGAGTGTTAATTATGGTGTGGTTTATTTTTGTCGGAGGGTAAGTTGGTAATTTATGTTTAGAATTTTGTAGAGTTTTGTGAGTATTTAATGTTTGGGTAGAATGTAGAGGGAGAATTAAGCTGCCTGGTTGTATTTAATTTTCATTACCCTCATTTAATGTTGGTGGTTGGGTATTTATACCCTTATATTTGGGCCACATGGGCTTTTGGGTCGTGTTTAATGGACTCGGGTCGAGTTTAAGGACCCATTAGTTCTAAGTAGGGGAACAGGCAGCTTAGTCAAAAAGTGATTAGGTTTTAAGTACTTTAGTTCTGTTCGAACAATCCAATGGATGATGGTGTCCGAACTGCTTCTGTCCCGTTAGGTGAACATTATCTGAACTGACCCTGTCCGAGGTGGTGACTGAATCCGGACTCATCGGTACGACAGGTGAACATTGTCCGAACTGACCCTGTCCAAGGTGGTGACTGAATCCGGACTCATCAGTAGCCTCTTTTTTAGGTGGTGTTCAAAAACTTTTGGCAAGACCTGAAAAACAGTCTGTTTTTAGTGACAATTACATCCGGACAGGTCCTTCGAATTGTGTTATAGCTTTATCCGGACCGAAAAAAGGTTCTTGAATTTAAACGGTTTCTTTTCAGAGTTCGTGGGACACGTGTCTCTCTCTGGTTCGTTATTTCAGCAGTTTTTTCACGTAGAATTTCGCTCCCACCTTCTCTGAAAAACAACCTCTTCATTTAAAGAAGATGACGTCAGCGCCGTTCCCTAATCATTACAATCCTTTCGAATTCTCCTAGGTATCAAAGCCTCTTTTTGTGTGTTTACTATAAATTAATCACTTCTTCACTGTTTTATTATCATCTTCATACTTACTTTGCCAAATTTCAGAGCTTTCTCTCTTAAACACAAATAGTTCTTTTGGTTGTGAGTTTATGTTCACAGCTCGGAACGCTTTAATCAAAGGCGGGTGGCTTAATATATCAGAGCTAGAAAAGGCACAAAAAATTGAACGAGAAAGGCGCATTGCTGCAGGCCTACCTACTTCCCCTATCGACAATCCAGTAATCCCAAACACAGAACCTGACCAGGGTTCCTCCTCAACCAGAAGTGTAAAATCGAGGAGATTGTTTCAAACCAACCTTTCTCCTATTGTTTCAGGCTCGTCGATTCAAGAATCAGAGCCCACTGTTGAACCAGGGCAAACAGTTACCAGTTTCAAAAAGCCTTCCCCATTTATAGCCATGAGGTCAGATGCATAAGTCTCTCCCAACAAACTAGTTGATCGGAGAAGAGGTCGCCTGGTAAAAGGGCAGGCTTCAAAAGGCACACCTTCAAAATCTGGGGCCAAAGATAGCAACACGGGGTCAGAGGCACCCATAAAAGCTCCTAAGGTCAAGCTGTCCGGTCCGAAGGCCTCTAGCCCAAGCCTTCGAAGAGAAATTACCACATCTGAGCCCCAGCCGGAGGCCAGAGTTCAGAAAAGTATTGAAGCCCAACAGTCCGGTAGCCAGACTGAACCAACTCCTAACTCCCTTCCCCCAAAAACAACCAAAAACCCCTCATCGGTAATTGAGGAAGCAATGGAGGATTCCATTGAAGAGGCTCCGTTCGAGTCCAAAGTCTCCATACAAACAAGTGACACTCGTGCTGCCAAGAAGGATAAAGGCAAAGAAAAACTATGTCTAAGGCATCCGGATTTACCGGAGTGTCTTGTGGGAAAAGTGGGACCTTGTTTCCACAAGGTCAATGTTAAATATTTACTTGCTTTACAAAAAACTAATTATGCCTTCATCCACACAGCCGAACTGGGTCGGATGCGAACAAAGTGGGGGATTCCGGAGAACGTAAAAATAAGGATCTCAATAGACCCCAAAACGCCAATGGACTGCAAGCTTAGTGAAGTGGTCATCTTTACTGAACTCTTTAACTATGGATTAAGGTTTCCCTTAGATCTGGAGATAGTCAGATATCTGCACCTCATAAAGCTCTGCCCAAGTCAACTGAGCCCTAATGCCTGGTACACCCTCATGGCCTGTATCATGGCTTCCAGGCTCTCCGGAATTCCTCTTCTGATAGGGGAATTCGCTGTTGTGGCCAGCCTCTGCAGAAACCCTCATATCCCCTTTTATCACTTCAACATGGGTGATAACTATAAGACAATGGATGACCTACTCGAGTCGGAGAGAAATTTGAGGACTCACTTCTTGTTCGTGAGTGGCGCTTGGGAGAATGGGAGGAAGATCAAAGCCAGAGTCAACCCGAGTCTCCTCACCAGCAGATGGCGAAGTGATCGTAAGAATCCCACCTCATATTCTCATTTTTATTTTTATCGAATTTGTTTAACTGACTGGTCTTGTCTCTTTTCTTGACAGAGCTGCCTAAAGACTTCAATGATTATTTAAAGGCCGGGCAGACCACTTGTACCAAGATCAACACTTGGGCTGATAAAAAGTGAGGAAACCGTTTTCATGACGCCTTTACTGGAGGCAATCTAGCACGGTCCCACCTCTGGAACACTACTGGCCGGAGGG
This sequence comes from Limnanthes douglasii subsp. nivea, assembly GCA_036936605.1. Taxonomy (NCBI): domain Eukaryota; kingdom Viridiplantae; phylum Streptophyta; class Magnoliopsida; order Brassicales; family Limnanthaceae; genus Limnanthes; species Limnanthes douglasii. The sequence continues at coordinate 23,140,587 of JAUPFV010000001.1, read as the reverse complement.
ACTTGACCTGGGAGGAACTTACCACTCCACCCCCTCCGGATGTAGCCCTTAAAAGAACACACGCACCGGACGGGTCACTGTATTTGTCGGGTCGAGCCAAGGCCCCAAGTAAAATGAAAGGCAAAAAAGGGAAGGGCAAGAAGAAAGTGGTTGAAGCTAATCCTACTGAGGCGGAGGAAACTGCTCCATCAAACCAAGAGGGGTCAGTTCCAAGTCAGATTGATGCTGCTCTTCTCGAAGCTGTAGAGCAGGAGAGTGCTAGAGAAGAGGCAGGATCTCCAAAGCCTCCAAGGGTTCCTAAGAGGGACAGGAAACGGGGAGCAGAAAGCAAGGACAGGAAGGCCAAGAAGAAAAAGACCTCCAAGGGTGATGAACTTTCTCTCCGGCCTTCGGAGCCCTTCCATCTTGTTGACCTTACTGATCCAACAAGAGCAGAAGAGATCCCCGGTGACTTTCAAACCGATGAGGTTGGAGGAGGAGACATTAGTATCGACGGTGTCGACATCATAGGGCTTGATGGACTTGGTGACTATTTTGCAAACCTTCCCAGAGATGACTTTGCTGGGCCTTACCTCCCTCCGAGCACTTCGAACACCGTTACCTTCAATGGTAAAACTTTCACCGTTTCAAGTGAAAATGATACTATAACTCACTCTATATTAAGTAATGTTCAGCCGGTGCTGGTTCTGGAGAAACAAGTGCGAGGCCAGTCAGCAATCATTACTGCCCTTAATTCTGACAAGGAGACACTATCCAATGACCTCCTCACTGCCACCCAAAATGCTGATGTTTTGAGGAGAGAAAACGAGGAGCTAAAGAAGAGCCAGAAGGGTTGGACCACAAAGGTTGCTACCTTAGAAGATACCATCAAAGGCCTTCGGGAAAAGCTGTCAGGGTTATAGAAAGATCTCATCTCTTCAAAAGAGGAGATGAAGACCAAGGATCAAGTCATTCTTACTTTGACCAACGACAAGATCGCACTCGAGGACTCGGTGTCCAAGGCTACAGAGGAAAAAGCTGATCTGCTAAGGGAGCAAGAGGCAAAAATTCAGGCCAAGATTGATGCTTATGCCAACAATGTGATAGACAATCAAGAAGAGATGTATGCCAAGGTGAAGTCGGACATGGTCTTGCTTTTTCACGAGAAGTTTCCGAAGAGGAATCTGAGAGACTTATGGACTTTTGTAGAGTATCCAGACCTTCCCTTTCATACAATAGCTGAGGGTGACAGGTTTGATTTATCCAGTGCATCCTCATCCGATGAAGAAGAGAACACTGGGGAGAGTCTAGGCGAGGAGGATGACGACCCCAAAAAGAAGAAAACAAGTGAGGCTGAGCCGTCTTCAAAGGCTCAGTCTTAGAATATCAATTATCTTTTACCTTTTGTTTTGTTTGAACTAAAGGCCTTGGAAGGCCAAGGCATTTTTGTAACTGTGTCCGGTGTTTGATCGGACAAATCTTTTTGCTTTGATTGACAATTTAAAGTCCTTGGATGGCCAAGGCACTCCGGTCGTTTTAATGAGTATGTTTATTTTGCACAATTCTTGCATTCTTTCATAGTTTTTCAATTTTGGTGGCTAATGTTTAAACAACCCTTAGTTATTTCATAAACATCTTAAAATGAGAGTGTTTAAATTCTCCGATGACAAATGTTTAAGTAATCATCACACCTTTAATTCAATCCGGCCGGTGTAACAAAAATTTGAGAAGAAACAAAATAAGAACACTCCGAATTTTTAAGAAGGCGTCAAATTTTATAAAAGAGCCCGGACACCTCATTTAAACCTCCCCGCGCCACCAGGGTAGGAAAGAGTATGCCCCCAAATATTTACATGAATTTTTAAACAAGTAAATATCTACATAGTTTCTACTCCAAGTACATCCGGAGGTGCTCAATATTCCAAGGGTGATTCAAAACCCTTCCATCCTTGTCTTCTAGCCAGTATGTCCCAGGTTTAAACCTTTCAATGACCACATAGGGTCCTTCCCAAGTTGGTGCTAGTTTGCCGAGCAGCTTCTCTTTAGTATGTAAGAAGACTTTCCTTAACACCTTGTCCCCCGGCTGAAAATCTCTTCTTTTAACTTTGGAAGCAAACCTGCTTCTCATCAAACCCTGATAGTGCGCAGCTCTAAGGTGAGCCTTAACTCTTCTTTCGTCTACTAAGTCAAGCTGGCCTCTGATTGCCACTTTGTTAGCGTGTTCGGAGAAATTGTGCACTCGAAATGAAGGGATATTTGCTTCTATGGGAGCTATGGCATACATCCCATAGACCAAGGCAAAAGGTGACTCTTGTGTTGCAGCCCCAGGTGTAGTCCGGTAGGCCCACAAAACCTCTTGTAAATAGCTAAGCCATTTTCTAGCAGCCCCTTCTAAATTTTTCTTCAATCCGGACAGTATAGTTCTATTAGCCACTTCAACCTGACTATTTGCTTGTGGGTGGAAATGTGAAGATAAACAATGTTGTATACCTTTAGAGGCACAAAAACTCTCCATTTCCTTGTTGTCGAACTGTGGCCCATTGTCTGTCGTTATCTTCTGTGGAATGCCAAATCTGTAACAGATATTGGATAAAATGAATTTTATGACAACTTTGGATGTTGTACCTGCCAGTGGGGCTGCTTCGATCCACTTCGAAAAATAATCAATAGCCACAATTATTATTCTGCGCCCTCCGGACGCCATAGGTAGAGGTCCCACCAAATCCAGTCCCTATCGAGCAAAGGGTATTGGCTCAGAAATTGATTCTAACGGGGTGACTGGAACATGAATTTCGCTGCTATGTCTCTGGCATGGGTCACACCTTCTCACCAGCTCCTTAACATCTTGCATTATCGTGGGCCAATAATAACCAGCCAACAAAACTCTTCTTGTTAGAGCCCTGAACCCACAGTGAGCTGATCCCTCACCATCATGTAATTCGGAGAGGACTATTTGGGATTCATCAACTCCCAAACATCGTAAGAGGGGTTTACTGTAAGACTTTTTTATAAAGAACATCTCTTAGTATGACAAAATCACGAGCTTTGTACTTCACTTTTCTTGCTATTGACTTATTCGAAGGCAAGATGCCATCAGAGAGATATTGAAGGAGAGAAAACCTCCAATCTTGGGGTTGTCCCATTTGTATATCGAAGCTTTCTTCCTCCTTACCCATATTGAGTTGAATGGAAGGGCACTCCAGCACATGGATCAAAGGGTATGATTCAATATAGGCTATGGTTGCCAAGGAGTCTGCTAGCTCATTTTCTGTTCGAGGTATGTGCTCATAAACAACACTCTTGAACTTAAGTGCCACATCTTTGAGAAGAAGTAAGTATTTTATTAGCTGCTCCTTTTTAGCTTCAGATTGACCTTGCGCATGGTGGATAAGAAGCCGGGAATCACTCATCAATTTGACCCTTTTGGCCCCACAAATATGAGCTAACTTTAAACCAGCTATAACAGCTTCATATTCGGACTTCTTGTTAGAAGCCCTAAAAGCAAAACATATAGCTTGGTACATTTTGTCACCATACGGAGAGGTCAAGCATATCCCTGCACCACATCCCTAGTACTCGATCCACCATCCGTCCGGACGACCCAGACCTTTTTGTCTTTCATCTCAGTCGTTTGCTCTGTATCCCTATCCGAGTGGAATTCAACTAAGAAATCAGCCACAACTTGGGCTTTGATTGCTGTTCGAGGAGCAAAATTAATATCGAAGTCCCCCAGTTCCACTGACCACTTAGTCATTCTACTCGAAATATCCGCCTTTTGTAAAGCGTTTTTCAGGGGATAGGACGTCCGGATAATAATAGGATGAGCCTGAAAATAAGGTCTCATCTTCCTAGCAGCAATTACCAGGGCTAGTGCTAACTTTTCAAGCTTTATATAGCATTTTTCTGCATCTATCAAGCTCTTGTTGATGTAATACACTAGACGGGGGTAATTATCCACCTCCCTTACCAATACAGCACTGATGGCACAACTGGAAACTGCCAAATATACGAAGAGTGTCTCCCCATCAACAGGTTTAAATAAAGTTTTGGGAGAGGACAAATGTTTTTTGATCTCATTGAAAGCCTCATCACATTGTGAAGTCCAATCAAATCCCTTTGCAACTTTTAAAGTTTGAAAAAACGGGGCACATCTGTCCGAAGACCTCGAGATGAACCGATTTAAAGTAGCCAACCTCCCAGTCAACCGTTGTACCTCTTTAATATTCCGAGGAGGCTCCATTTGAAATAAAGCATTAAGCTGGTCCGGATCAGGCTGTATCCCTTGCTCACTTATTATGTACCCTAGGAATTTGCCGGACTTCACTCCAAACACACACTTCTCTGGATTTAGTTTCAAATTTACTTTTACTAAGTTAGGAAAAGTTTCTTGTAGATCTGCCAAGTGTAGCTCTTCGTCCACACTTTTTACCATCATGTCGTCAATATACACTTCCATATTTTTTTCCAATTTGATCAGCAAAGGCTTTGTTTACTAACCTCTGATAGGTAGCCCCAGCATTTTTTAACCCAAAAGGCATCACCTTGTAAAAATGAAGGCCCCTATCAGTGACAAACATAGTATGCTCCTGATCGTTCGGATCTACTTGAATCTGGTTATACCCGGAGAAGGCATCCATGAAAGATAGTAGCTTATTTCCAGATGTAGAATCCACCAGCTGATCAATCTGGGGGACAGGATACAAATCTTTTGGGCAAGCCCTGTTGAGATCTGTAAAATCAATACACATACGCCACTTGCTATTTTTCTTTTTCACCAGGACCGGGTTGGCTGTCCATAAAGGATACTGAGATTCCTTTATATGCCCCATTTTAGTAAGCCTGTCGACTTCTTGAACAATGACATCAGCCTTTTTCTTGGAAAAAACTCTTCTTTTTTGTATCACAGGTGCTATGTCTCTCCGGATGGACAAGTGGTGTGATATGATATCTGCTGGTACCCCGGTAACATCAGCATTGCACCTAGAAAAAATATACTGATGATCTTTTAGGAACTTTAACATTTTACCCTTCAGTTCGGAGGCCATTTTGGACCCTATCTTAACATTTTCCCTCTCCCAAAGAATGTGTTTCAACTTCTTCAACCGGTATTAAAACTCCAGGGGTCTCTCTGGGGTCATCAATTTCACCCTTACCCCCAGAAAGCCCCTCAAACTTCTATTCTTCATTGATACGAACTGCCCCCAACGTCCGAGGGGCCAATGCTGTTGCATAACACTCTCTTGTAATATTTTGGCTGCTCCGAACAACTCCTACTTGTCCTTGCACAACATATATCAAACATTGGTGGACTGTTGAGGCCACTGCATGCATTCTAGAGAGCCAAGACCTCCCTAGAATAGCATTTTAACAAGTGGGACAATCCACCACGATAAACAGTATTCTAACCATTTTCTTAAAAGGGCCTTTGCACATCAAAACTTCCTCTTCGAACTCCCCGATCACATCTGCTGAGGTTCCAGTGAAACCCATAATTGACCTGTTCGAATGCTGAATTACCGCAGGATTTTTCAACTTTTTGTAGGAAGTTAAAAAGAGGATATTGGCTGAACTCCCAATATCCACCAAAATTCTTCTTATGTCATTGCCCTCAATGGATGCTCCTATGACAACAACATCTTCATGAGGACCTGCTATATCCCTCAAGTCATCCTCATCAAACACAATGAAGGGAAATGGAATATGTGATTGATAGGAAGTTATGCCTCCCTCCAGTTGGGTAGCTAATGTATGAACATGCCTCTTCCTTGAAGAAGTAGTGGGTGCTGTCATGGTATCCCCTCCGAAAATTGTGAGTGACTCAAAAAAGTTAATAAGCCCGAACACTGTTTTACAATATTCCTCAATGGCACCCACTCTGTTTCGAGTTGGATCAGGGTCCAAGTACTATGACTCTACATCGAATCTCTCGATTATCACCATAGCTCCCTCCGGAGCGGATGTGCTTGCATTGTTCGGGCCAGACCGATGAGCATTATCAGGCCTATTTCCTCATCTTCTTTTAACATATGCTCCCAACTTTCCTTTTTCAATCAAATTATGGACTTCTTGCTTTAAATCAATGCAATCGCCAGTGTTATGGCTAGTATCATTGTGGTAGTGACATAAGGAATTGTTACGATGCTCCCTAAGAGATTGTAGTGCAGCTGGCCTTATATAGCGTACTTCTTCATTTGTTTTGTCATAAATGGTGGCCACACTTTCTTTTAACTCAGCAAACCACTCCGTTTGAACCCAAGGCCCTCTCTTATTTCTAGATTGTTGACTCTGGGCAGGCGCAGCTGGATGAGACTGAGCTTTAGCTCTGTTATGACCCTGCCCGGCCTCCCTCACCTTGTTCCTGGATTGATTTTGGTTGGGGTTTGGTGCAATCGGGGCAGACCTCACCTGCATGTGCACCCTAGTTTTCTTTGTTTCATCCAAGTTAATTTGCTTTCCGACCTAATTCAGTGAACCTCCCCACGTCATGGCATTTTTTCTGGTTACTGAATCAACCAAATTTCCAGGGTTTAAGCCCTCCCTCAGAGAAGCTATTGCCACTTGCTCGAAGCAATCAGCCAACCCATTTTTGGTATTTACAAAGAGACTTATATATTCCTTCAGTGATTCATTTGGTTCTTGGGCACAATAGATAATTGTATCTTCATTGCCTTTCACCTCCTTACTTCCAACAAACTACCTCCGGAAGGTCACCCAAAAAGTATCAAAATTTCTAATGCACCCCTATGGTAGGCTGTTATACCACTTCAAGGCACTCCCCGTAAAAGACTGGGAGAATTCTCTACAAAGCAACTTATCGTCGTCATCGAAATTCATCATGAAATTTTTGAATTGTTCCAAGTGATTGTCAGGGTCTTTACTACCATCGTATTTTTCCATCTTCGTGCTATCGAACCTATTGGGGAGGTTTCCGGATAGGATCTTGGAAGATAATGGAGATTGTCTCCAATTCCGGCCACGACTGAAAACGGTATCCTCGTTAGGAGTTACAAAGATACCTGGCTCATCATGGAAGGAAAAATGATTCACCAGCATCCGGTCTATGTGTCTCCAGTTATGAGATGATCCGTTGTCAATATGCCTCCTTAACTTTCCATGCCTATCCCTTTTTCTTGAATACTTCTTAACCAACTTTTGTTTCTTTTTAGATCGGCCCTCATCGCTGCTGGAGGACAAGGATTATTCTATTCCATCTTCGTCCGAGGAGCTACTGGCCTGGACCGGTGAGACTTTTTGGAGCTAACATGAGTCTTCTTCGTACTCACATGGGTCTTCGAAGGCTCATGCTCTCTAGGGTTGTCAGTATGATGAGCACCTGATGCTTTTGATTTCTCTTTTATGCCCATTTTTGCTTTTTCTGCCCTCAGAGCTTCTATTTCGCCCTTTAATCTATCACGCCTCTCGATGGTATATTCATCATTTCCCCCTACCACTTCGAGCAAAGCTCGTGGTACTTCCGGTACGTCCGGATTCATTCAGACTGAATTTTCTGATGGTTTTGAATGTTATATTCATGCACCGTCGCTACTCCCACTGTGGTCGCCAATTTGGTGTGGTTTATTTTTATCGGATGGTAAGTTGGTAATTTCTGTTTAGAATTTTGTAGAGTTTTGTGAGTATTTAATGTTTGGGTAGAATGTAGAGGGAGAATTAAGCTGCCTGACTGTATTTAATTTTCATTACCCTCATTTAATGTTGGTGGTTGGGTATTTGTACCCTTATATTTGGGCCACATGGGCTTTCGGGTCGTGTTTAATGGACTCGGGTCGAGTTGAAGGACCCATTAGTTCTAAGTAGGGGAATATACAACTTAGTCAAAAAGTGATTAGGTTTTAAGTACTTTAGTTCTGCTCGAACAGTCCAATGGATGATGGTGTCCGAACTGCTCCTGTCCGGTTAGGTGAACATTGTCTGAACTGACCCTGTCCGAGGTGGTGACTGAATCCGGACTCATCAGTACGACAGGTGTACATTGTCCGAAATGACTCTGTCTGAGGTGGTGACTGAATCCGGATTCATCAAATTATATTTAAGTAATTGACTTTACAATTATAACATTTGATACGTTGAATCTCTAAGGACGCTACATTCCAATTTATAATATTTTTACAAAAATTATAGACCAAATAAATGAAAATATCATAATTCTTTTTTTTAATGTTCTCAATATTATATCTTAAATATAAAATAGGAACAAGTTAAATATTACACAAATATGTTGATAAACAGAAATTGTGATTTTATTAGAAAATCTTTATGTTTTTTCCATAAAATAAGAAGAAATAATGAAGTTAATATTATAATATGGAATCTCTCAAACCCACTTCTCAAATGACACCTCCTTTTCAACAAAATTGAGACAAAATACTTACATAAAATAAGATAAAGATGAAAAAATAATGATTACACAAATAGAAATTATAACGAATTATGTTTTAAAACGAAGTTAAAATAGATTTTGGAAATGTAAAAGTAAAATTGTTTACATAAGAATGTTTAATTTAACCTGTTATATTTAAATTGTTAATTAAGCATACACATTTATTTGAAATTTCAATTTCATAAAAAATAATTTAATGCTTTAACTTTACATGTGATCCTCGTAGTTAAAATAAAAGGAGAGATTTTGTAATAATCGCTTATATAAGTGAAAAAAATCCATATAATAGAAATATTTTCTCACGAAGACGATCTAGATAATTCGTTAACAATAGTTTACGTAGTGTATTCATTACAAAACAAATTAACGACTTTACATAATCTTGTAATCTCAATTTGTATCTTATTTGTACTCTGGAGGTTATAATACACAATGTTTTCCTAAAAACCTTTTAAACATGATGTAGTCTTGTATATGCGTATACAATTTTACGTATCAGACGTATACAATTTCATAATCAAGATGTATAAATTTGTCTTACGACATTCATTATATTAAAAAAAACCAAAATAACTAAGTTTTATGTTTGCTATAAAACATTTAAAATCAATCATTTAAATATCCAGAAACAAAGATTAAAAGAAATATATAATACAAGTTAAACTCACACTCTACAAATTTACAAATTTAATATCACTCTCTTAAATTTACAAACTCTTATTTTTTATTTTCTTTATTTTTTAATAATTTGTTATTTAACATTTTTTTTCAAAATCTGATACGTACACAGTATTTTGTATTTTCTTATAACTATATGTAAACCATTTATTATTATTATTATTATTATATTTCTCTCTCTAAAATCTTTGCATTTTTAACGAATTTTTCATAATTTTAGTCATCCAAAACACAAAACTATATATTTACAAACTTATATCTACTTTAAATTTACTCAAATCATTCTTATTGGTTTAACCTTTATTATTAAAATCATTATACTTTAAAAATAAATATATTTTAAATATAAAAGATCAACTAAATAATATATCAATTACTTTATACTTTAAAACATCAACTCTTTTTAACCTAAAATTCTTATTAACTACACACATGGTCTCTTTAACATAACTCGGCATATAAATACTTATATGAGAACGCACAAGTTCGAGTAATCCAAACAAGATCTCTTAGTGAAATGTGAATCTCTATCACTCACAATACGTTGGTAGATCTTTAATATCTCACGACGTGTTGATTGATAACATTTTTCACGCTTGTGTATATTTTGAGTAAATTTCCAGATTCTTTCATCTACAATCAATTAATTAAAACTTGGGTTCTTTAGTGATTCGAGTGATTAGACCGAGAGATCTTGTGAGTGAGAGTAATTTTTTCTTAACCACGCCATTTAAGACAAATATCATATTCAACATGGAATCAATGAATCTTCATATCAGATATTAGTTTTTTTAAATTCCTCTCAAACAGATCATAAACAATTTTATCTTTGGTCCAGTCAGGAACATTACTTTTTCCCTGACTAGAGCACAAATCTGAGTTACAAAGAAAACAACTTTATGATTCGAAGTGTATGGGATCCTATCATAACTTTTATTTTATATTTATTTAAAAAAATAAAATTTAGCTAAATATTATTGTCCTCGAGCTTGATTTGCAGCCAACTTTCTAACAACAAAAGAAGACATTGGTATAAAATATTTCATAATATGTTTTAAGTGTTAGAAACCATTTTGAGATGTGTAAGAAAAACATCATTTTATCTTGTTCTTAACTAGCTTAAGTAATAGTAATTTTTTTGTTTAAAGAACCATAAACAAAACCACAATTAAAATTTGCAAGTCTCGTAAATAAACGCAATTCCATATTATTTATCGAAATCTTTGAGTCTTGGGTTAGCCAACTCTTCATCTTGTTCATTAATACTACTATGTTTTCAATAAGATAACATAAACATTTGGCACTCATGTAAAAAAAATCACATTTGTATAAAAGTTAAAAAGTATACGCTCGTATGCTCTCATAATCCGTTTTAAATTTTTAATGATATTATACTGATTAAATATTCATCTAAGCAAAATTATATTTTATTTATTCATTAAGAAATATGTTCTCACATGATTATACAAAAAAACATCATAATATTTTCCATTATCTTCCACATCAAAATGAATTAAAAGTTATGTCGGTCCCAAATGTTGTTACGTTAAAACAGTGGTATGCTCTACATTAATTTTTTTTAAAGTTTTATGAAAATCTAGTTTGAAAACTTTATGCTTAAAAGTTGATTATATAAAACGTATTACTCCAAAATTAAAAAATTAAGTTAGAATGTATTATTGTATAATGTTACCCAATTTTAAAAATTAAAATAATATAAGGAAGTAATTATATATATTTACTTTTGAAGTTTATAAAGACTAAAAAAACAAGTTAATAATTGTTGATAATATATACATACATATATATAACTAAAATATAATAATCGAAAGGTTTGGTAAATAATTCTATTATATATATATATATATATATATATATTATGAAAGAGTACGTAGTTAGATACCCATCTGATGTAGGAGACGGTTACAATACCTAATCTATTCTAGCTTGCAAGTTATTTTTAGATATTTCTTTTTTTAGTGTTTTCCTTTTCTAGTTAAGATTCTAGTAATTTTCCTTATTTCTAGGAACTTCCTATTTTATGCTTTAGGATTTCTCTATATGCTTTAGGGTTTCTCTATATAAAGAACCTTATGTGCTATGTTTTAAAAAACTTTTCATCATCGTTATTAATCAAAGTCTTCGAGTTTTCGAGATTTGTTTTCTGGTGGATTCCAGAGTTTTTTCTTCAAGTTTGACATCCGCGAACTTGAACCTTCAATTCTAAGACCAACGTTTGTTGTCTTAATGCATCCGACTGCGTCAAGTGGTATCAGAGCAGACAATCTCATACTCTTTTCAAAGCTTGAATAGCTATGGGTGATCAACCAGTAACCAGGGCCGACATTGAGGGTTTCACAGCGAGTTTGAACGGATCAACCACGAACCTGGAAAATCTGGTGGCAACGTTAACTAATTAGATTGCAGCATTAACCAATCAGATTGCTAACGCAGAACAAAGAGAAGGAGAAGGAATGGGACAAAATTAGAATCGACAAGGCAGACACATACCAGTTGTTGAGGAGCCACCCCGAGTCCGACATGGTGGAAACAACCGACTGCCTGTTAGAAACAATCAACAACAAGGCAGTCATAACCGTGTCGCTGTTGATGATTCTAGCTCGGAAAAGGAATTAGAAGAGGAAGAGGCAGAACAAGGGAATCAAAATAATCAGGATTACAGAGTGAAAGCTGATATTCTATTATTCTATGGTACTATGAGTGTCGATGACTTTCTCGATTGGAAAGTTGATGTTGATCGGTTCTTTGATGTTATGGAAGTCCCGGAGAGTAAACAGGTTAAGATGGTGGCTATCCGGTTAAAGAAGACTGCAACTGTTTGGTGGGACAAATTGGCTATTCAAAGGCAAAGACAGAGGAAGGGTCCAGTTAGAACATGGCGCCGAATGAAGCAGCTAATGACTGAGCGGTTCTTACCGGAGAACTACGAGCACATTCTTTACAAGATGTACATTGATTGTGTACAAGGAAGTAGGACCGTGACTGATTATACAGCAGAGTTCTTTCGTTTCTCTAAACGTAGTGACTTAAAAGAAATAGAGAATCAGAAGGTGGTTAGATACATCAGTGGTTTAAAGGGCTCTCTTCAAAGGAAAATAGGTTTACAGACTGTGTGGACAGTTCAAGAAGAATCTAGTCTAGCCTTGAAAGCGGAATTGATGGAGAAATCATCTCAAGGTTTCACAAATTTCAGGAGACCCTCGATCCAGAACAACGTCCAACCAGCCGGAGAAACGGACAAAGGCGTGGTTAACAGAGATTCCAACTCTAACAACAAAGGAGCAAGTAGCTCCATTAGTGGCACTCAGAAGGACAAAGCACCCACTCCGAAATAGAACAATCCTTATGCTAGACCAACCACCGACAAGTGTTTCCATTGTCAAGGAACAGGTCACAGGTCGCATGTTTGTCCCAGTAGGAAGACGGTTGCATTGCTAGAAGAAGAGGAAGACGACTTTATGGAGAATGAGGAGTATGAGGGATTTGAATTTGCGGAAGAAGAATATGAGGACAGAATCATCATTGTTTTACAGCGACTGTTGCTATCATCCAAAGAAGAGGGACAACGCAAGAATCTGTTTAGAACGCATTGTTCTATTCAGAACAAGGTGTGCAATGTGATTATTGACAATGGGAGCTCCGAGAATTTAGTTTATCAAAAGTTGGTGGCATATTTGAAACTACCCACGACTCGTCATGAGAAATCGTATGGTCTCGGATGGGTGAAGAAATGATCTACAGTAAGGGTTAGTGAAACTTGCAAAATTCCTCTATCAATTGGTAAGCATTACAAAAAAGAGATATTTTGTGACGTTTTGGATATGGGTGTTTGCCATATTCTCCTTGGGCGACCATGGCAGTACGATAACAACATTATGTACCGAGGACGAGACAATGTGGTCATGTTTACATGGGGGAATCATAAGATTGCAATGGCTCATGTCAAGGATTTTGGTAGCATTGCAACAGAGAAGAAGTCAAGCTTTCTCGTCATGTCGCATGATGATAAAGAACTTGACAAGGCTGTTAAGGAATCACAGTGTTTTTATCCGGTTGTGGTCAAGGCGTTGATGAGTGCCGTGACGGAGGAGACAACAACTCCACGTGAGGTGTTAGAAATTTTGGAAGATTACAAGGAGTTAGTTGTTGAGGAACTACCTGACAACCTGCCTCCTATGCGTGATATACAACATCACATTGACTTGATCCCGGGTTCTAGTCTACCTAATCTTCCCCACTATCGAATGAGCCCTAAAGAGAATGAAATTATACGGGAACAGATTGAAGATTTGCTGAAGAAAGGGTTAATCCGCGAGAGTATGAGCCCTTGTGCTGTACCAGTTCTTCTCGTTCCAAAGAAAGGTAATCAGTGGCGAATGTGTGTTGATTCTAGAACCATCAACAAGATCACAATCAAATACCGGTTTCCTATCCCTCGGTTGGAAGACATGCTTGATGAGTTGAATGGATCAAAGGAGTTTTCCAAAATAGATCTTCGAAGTGGGTACCATCAGATTCGAATCTGGACTGGAGATGAATGGAAGACTGCTTTTAAGAGTAAAGACGGATTGTACGAGTAGTTAGTGATGCCTTTCGGCTTGTCAAATGCACCTAGTACTTTCATGAGATTGATGAATCAGGTTCTCCGTACTTTCATTGGGTCCTTTGTAGTAGTTTACTTCGATGATATTTTGATCTATAGCAAAGCCAAGGACGACCATTTAGAGCATGTACGGCAGGTGTTACAAGTCCTCCAAGAAAATCAGATGTACGTGAATTTAAAGAAATGCACATTCTGCACAAGCCACCTGCTGTTTTTGGGGTTTGTCGTTGGTGAAGATGGGATTCAAGTAGATGAAGCCAAAATGCGTGCAATAAAATACTGGCCCGTTCCCAAAACTGTAACTGAGGTACGCAGTTTTCATGGTTTGGCTACTTTCTATCAGAGATTTGTAAGAGACTTCAGTACTCTTACTGCACCTATTACCGAATGCTTGAAGAAAGGGAAGTTTCATTGGGGACCAGAACAAGACGAGAGTTTTGCATTGATTAAGAAGAAGCTTTGTACTGCTCTTGTGTTAGCATTGCCGAATTTTGATAAGATATTTCAAGTGGAATGCGATGCTAGTGGTGTAGGAATTGGTGTTGTGTTATCTCAGGAGAAAATACCAATAACTTTCTTTAGTGAAAAGCTAAGCGAAACACGACAAAAATGGAGCACTTATGATCAAGAGTTCTATGCGGTATTTCGAGCTCTTCGACAATGGGAGCATTATCTGATTCAACGAGAGTTTATTCTATTCACTGACCACCAAGCTCTGAAGTTTCTTCACAGCCAGAAAGTGATAAATAAGATGCATGCTCGTTGGGTAAGTTTTCTGCAAAAATTTCCTTTCAGTATTCAGCATAAGTCCGGAGCTCTTAACAAGATAACTGATGCTTTGAGTAGAAGGGCTTCCTTGCTAACTACCTTAGCACATGAGATTGTGGGTTTCAAATTTTTGAAAGAGTTATATGAAAGTGATGTTGAATTCAAGGAATTATGGGACAAGTGCAACGGTAAGCATCCTTCTGCAGACATCCATATTCGCGATGTCTATCTTTTTAAAGGAGACAGATTGTGCATTCCTTGCTCGTCGTTACGAGAGAAGCTGATCCGAGAATTGCACAGTGGTGGTCTTAGTGGTCATTTGGGATGGGATAAGACAATTTCAAGCTTGGAGGAAAGGTACTATTGGTCGCACCTTAGGAAAGACGCTGGAGCTATTGTTCGGAGGTGTTTTGTTTGTCAGGTTTCTAAGGGACAATTTCAGAACACAGGTCTTTACATGCCGTTATTTGTTCCTGAAGATATCTGGCAGGACCTATCTATGGATTTTGTGTTGGGGTTGCCGAGGACGCAACGAGGTGTGGATTCTGTGTTTGTTGTTGTCGACAGGTTTTCCAAAATGACACACTTCATTGCTTGCAGAAAGACCGCAGATGCAACCAACATAGCCAAATTATTTTTTCGGGAAGTTGTGCGTCTCCATGGGGTTCCGAAGTCAATAGTTTCCGACAGGGATACTAAGTTTCTCATTCACTTCTGGATTACATTATGGAGAATGTTTGGAACAAGTTTAAAAAGAAGCTCTACAGCTCATCCCCAGAGTGATGGGCAAACCGAAGTCACAAACAGGACGCTGGGTAACATGATTAGAAGTATTTGTGGTGATAAACCGAAACAGTGGGATTTAGCTCTACCGCAGGTCGAGTTCGCTTACAATAGTACCGTACATTCCACAACAGGGAAATCACCATTTACGTTGGTATATACCTCTGTCCCAAAGCATGTGGTTGATTTAGTTCCACTACCGAAAGCTCTTGGAGTTAGTGCATCAGCTGAAGCTATGGCTAAAGACATTTTGGACACTAAAGAAGCAGTCCGAGCTAGATTGGAAGCAACTGGACAAAAAAAAAGGACAGCAGATAAAAAACGGAGGCTCAAGGTTTTCAACGAAGGTGATGAAGTAATGGTGTTTCTCAAGACAGAAAGGTTTCCAGTCGGTACTTATCGTAAGCTTCAGCCTCGCAAGTATGGTCCATTCAAGATTTTACGAACGCTTAATGACAATGCTTATGTGGTAGATCTACCAGACGACATGAGCATCTCTCATACGTTCAATGTAGCGGACATCTATGAGTATCATGCCGATGGTGTTCTTTATCCAGATAAGAACTCGGGGACGAGTTCTTTAGAGGTGGAGGAGACTGATGCAGGAGACGGTTACAATACCTAATCTATTCTAGCTTGCAAGTTATTTTTAGATATTTCTTTTTTTAGTGTTTTCCTTTTCTAGTTAAGATTCTAGTAATTTTCCTTATTTCTAGGAACTTCCTATTTTATGCTTTAGGGTTTCTCTATATGCTTTAGGGTTTCTCTATATAAAGAACCTTAGGTGCTATGTTTTAAAAAACTTTTCATCATCGTTATTAATCAAAGTCTTCGAGTTTTCGAGATTTATTTTCTGGTGGATTCCAGAGTTTTTTCTTCAAGTTTGACACCCACGAACTTGAACCTTCAATTCTAAGACCAATGTTTGTTGTCTTAGTGCATCCGACTGCGTCACCATCTTATTCCAAATCTATCAGGTTTTTAATCACAACCATTAGATCACGATTTAACGTCTGTAAATAAACTTTTATTTTAATTGAAAAGTTAGATATTGCGAGACATAATATATCATATTGTTTTCACCATCAAAATATTTCGATTATGATCCAATGGTTATGATTTGATATTTAAAGAATCTTGGATGAGATGGTCACCCAAGACTCTCCTTGTATATTATATAAGGTTCATCTAAAAAAACTAAAAATATTGATTAGATAAAATATAATATTGATTTCACCACTCTAAAAAAATATTTAGCAACCTAACATGCAAATTTATATTTTTAACACATTCATTTAAGGTCTCGTTCACGCATTTAGCTATGGTATTTTTAGCACAATTTTTTTATATACTTTATTTGCAGTACAATGGTATATAAACTTACTATCAACATACTCCCCCTATTATATGATCATAAATACTTTAATGTTAACATTGTCTAATGTTTTACCAAAGCTTTATATTTCTTAAATTCTATCGAATATATCATTTTTATTTTTCAGAAAATAAACTTATCTTTCTCGCTGAGTCATCAATAAATATGATGTAGTATAATGAGCAAAAAAATGATAAAACTGAAATTGGTCCCACAAATTAGTATGTACATATTTTATACCTAAAATACCCTCTATATACAATCCAACAAACAACTCACCCTATTTTTTTTTAATTTAAAATTTTAAAAGGTTCATATCTTTTAAACTGTAATTCGAAAAAAACCCGAAAGACCATTAGTTTTATTTTTTTTAAGACGAACAAAACTAATACCACTTATGATATGTTTTGAATTTAAAAAATATATATTTTACACAGGTTTCTCATCTAGCAAAACAAAAAAATTTAATCGAAAATGTATTTTCTTTCTCAGTTTGATGCTAGATGATTATATAAGAACTAAAATGGATAAACTCAAAGAAAAAAAAAGTGAAAGAAAGAAGTATCACTAAATACTCACTTAACTTCTTTATTACCACATAATACTTACCATTGCATATTATGAACAACTATTTTAAGGGGCTTAAAAACCACAAGTAACCTTTTCTTTTAAAACCAAATTTTTATTTTTCATTTTTATTCTTATTTTAAAAAATCCTTATCTTTCAAAGTATTTTGGAAAAACAATCGAAAGTACCATAAACTTTAACTTTTGTAGACGAACAAAAGTTGATCCATTAATGATTTTTTTTAAAATATTTTTCTTGTTGTTCAAGGAACTCTCATGATTGATTTTTCAAAGAACTTGCATGGTTGATTTTTATAAACAAAAATAGCATTATTAATTTTTCAAAGAACTTGTATGTTTAATTTTTCAAAAAACTCTTATGATTGATTTTTTTCAAAGAACCCGCATGTTTGATTTTTCGAAGAATCCACATGTTTGATTTTTCGAAGAATCCGCATGTTTGATTTTTTAAGGAACTCGCATGTTTGATTTTTTAAAGCACTCGCATGTGTAATTTTTCAAAGAACCCGCATGTATAATTTTTCAAACAAAATAACACTGTTGATTTTTCAAATAACTCGCATGTTTTTTTTAAAAAAAACTCTCATATTTAAAAAAACTCGTATTAATGATTTTTCAAACAAAATAGCCCTATATGATATAATTTTTTAAAAAATAAATAAACAGCCTATCAAAACAATAGGCGAGCAACATCAAAGACTAGCCTACACCGCTACACGAGTATAAGCTACCGAAAACTCCGTCCTCCGCATTTATCCTTTTCCATTTTTTTTATTTTAAAGTTTTCGCGGTTCTATCCCCAAAAATCTCCGTCTTCATAATTCTTCCTCTTCGTTACCAATTTTCAATCTCCAAATTCAATCACTGACCTCTCCAAATCACTCCTATCAATTGAAGCTTTTCTTGTGCCCTGCTCGATCTCTTCTCGCTCTATCGTCTTCTCATGATGGCCGTGAAGTGATCTCGCTATTTTCTAATGTAAGCACATATTTCGCTTCCCTATATGCATCTGTCTCGCTTTCTCTCGATTACTGCGTCGAATCAATTCGTTATTCACTGATTTGTGGTTTTCCCCGTTTGATTTGGTTGAATATTCTTGATTCGGATGGGAGACAAGTGTGAAATGAATTTGAATATTTGTGATTATTCTCTCTTTCGCGAATTCGGTGGACTGATTCAAGCTAGATTGTTGTGAATTAGGCTCAGTTCACTGAGTTGATTTTGCTTGATCTTGGTTTGTGTCCTACTTGAAGTTTCCTTTTCTTTCAGTTTTCTTGCTGTTTTTTTTCGGTGACTGATTGCTCAATGCATCATCCTTCGATCGAATGAAATCTCTCTCTCTCTCTGTCTGTCTCTTTGTTTTGAATTTTCGATGTGCAGTTTATGGTTTTGGGAGAGACGAAAGTAGGTTTTAGTGCTTATTTTGGTATTACTGCTGCCACTGAAGTATATGTTGGATTGTGATTTTAGCAAGATTTTTTGAATGTTTAGGCTGCTCGCACGATTTATATTACTTTTTGCGATGTCTGTGTGGATGGATTTCTTATTGGTCTTGTTTTGTCATGAATCTCAATTCGTTTAATGCTAATTGTTTAGATACCAATTAAGAAAGATATTCAAGATATGAATATTTTTTCCTGTCTTGCAATTTGATTGAGGGGATTATATGTTTATTTGTTTTTGAATTTCTTATGATGTTACAGATACTTGAGGGATATTTCTCATGGCTCCATCAAAAAAATCTAGAACTCCCAGTAAGAAAATTTCTAATGCGAATGAAGTTTCTCCAAATAAAGATGGAGAAAGTGGAAGCAGAAGCAGGCAGAGGGTAAGTCCTGTCATTCTTTAGACTATAGAGGAATCCGTAGTTACTTTATCGCGTGTTGTTTATAAATTACAAAACTGAAACTATGTTATTTACTTATCCATGGTTGCCAGTTGGTTTCTATGACAACCTTTAGGATGAAATGTTCTTGTAGAATGTTTCAATGCATAGTTGTCATTATCCCAATACTTAGCGTCCCTTCTGTAACATATCAGTATCAGCTTATTTTATGACACGTATCAGCATATCTTATGATGTGTATCATTTATGAAGCCTAAACGATAAGTATCTTGCTGCGTATCTTTTGAGCTCGTTTATCTTACGATACATAGTGTACCGAAAGATACACCCTTGTATCTATTGATAGGTTGCTTATCATACTATACAATTAAGGTTGTGTGTTATATAAACTGAACATAAAAATAGTTTTGTTTGCTTTTTGTAATTTTTTTATCTGATTTTATTTATCTTTTATAATTGTTTTACTCCCTCCTGTTCAAAATAAGTGTTTGTTGCACGGATATTAAGAAATGCAATGATTGTTTTTTATTTTCTAAAATGTAACTCCACTTTTATTACATTAACTTTCATTGAAAACTAAGAGTTAATAAAGTACAAGACAAATGATAAACAGGCATTTTTATTATATTCTAAAACTACACTTATTGTACACCAGAGGGAGTGTCACTTTTTTTATAGTTCCTTAATGAAAACATCTACTATCTAAAACTAAAATGATCACTTTCAAATCTAGTACACAATCCTGAATTCTGATATAGTAGTGGTAGTACTATGATAGGTTTTGTCTTTTATTCTTTCATGATATCAGTATATACTAATTTCATTGATTATTCTTACATTTTCAATGATTTTAAAGTGTGTAGATACATTTTTAGCTACATTTCCAAAGAGTTAGCGTATCTTATGAGGCAAAACAATGCACGATATGCGATAGATATGTAGAAAATTGATATACGATACGATACATTATTTGAAAACCATGCTTAAATCATCTATCATGTAACTGTTTTTATCGGGCAAATAATTTAGAAGGTGATCTTGCTTCGTCTAACTCTAAAATCATTAGGTTAGACCAAGAAAATGCAGCATTTATGTTAAAATGATTATGTAGCTTTTCAGATCTTTGACTACCTTGAAGCAAAAACACTCAGGCCAGCTGCCGGGCAGCATGCATAGTAATAATCTACCGTAGACCTATTACATCAAAAGATGCTGGTTTTAGAATGTCATTTTCTAAACTGTAACTTGTTCAACTATATATTCTTCTCTCCTGCTGTCTCTAGCTGCTGACTTCCTTATTTATTTTATTTTATTTTATAAATTCAATGTCTCTAGAATCTTAACATATGGATCATGTTTTGTTTAATGTACTGGTTAGCCAGCCTATAAATATTTGAGTATCTGTATGCGCTGTTGGTTAGTCATTGCTCTTTATTTTTTGTATTTGTAGATTAAGAATGAATCACATTTCAATATTTATATTATGCATTGAGGTCTCATTTAATTAAGCTGAGTGATAATTTTAATTTAAAGCATTTGTACTATCTGCAGAAGAGGAAGTTGTCTGATATGTTAGGGCTTCAGTGGAGCAAGGACGAGCTGGAGAGATTTTACGGAGCATACCGTAAGTATGGAAAAGACTGGAAGAAGGTTAGTATCACTTTTGTGTCGCTTTAGGTCAACATTGTTCGAATCCTTCTATGATTACCTTTTCAGTCTTTAGAGAAATTTCACCGTGTTTTAGCACTCTGCACACTTATATTTTTAATTTTGGATTGATAATATTCATCTTTACAGCATCAGTTGCGGCATCTCTTTTCTGCTTTTGTTTGTGTTTGTAGGTGGCTGCCGCAGTGCGTAACCGTACGGTGGAAATGGTAGAAGCCCTCTACAGTATGAATAGGGTAAGCATGTTTCATAGTTACCCAGATAATTGTAGAATTCTCACTTATCAGTTAACTTTTTTGTAATTTGGCAGTACTAACATGATCAGATTTCTCAGGCCTACTTATCTCTTCCCGAGGGTACTGCTTCTGTGATTGGGCTAATTGCTATGATGACTGATCACTACAGTAACCTGGTGAGTTTTTGTTTGTACACCATGATGCTTTAAGTTTTCTTAAAAAATCTCTGTGGTGCTATGCAATATGGGGCAGACTAAATTCAGTACAGTAAATGCAACCACCTCTCTACCCACTAGTATTTGACTATTAGTGGTAATATGTATGGGACCAACATTTGGCAGCTTATGTTTTTACGAAATTTAATTGCAACAAATAGACATAGAACTTAGAGGTGCATCTCAAACTTGTACATCTTTTTTGCCAGATGGTTATGGATATACTTAGTACTACTATAAACTACCGTGTTACCTACTGCTTGGCAGGGAGGAAGTGATAGTGAACAAGAAAGCAACGAAGGCACAGGTACATCTCGAAAACCTCAGAAGCGTGCTCGTGTAAAATCGAGGGATCATCCATCTAAAGGATTAGAAGGCCTATCAGATCGCTTACAGTTCCAGTCAGCTGCAGGGTGTCTGTCAATGTTGAAGAAGAGGCGCACTGGTGCTCTTTTTTTTTCTTTTTCTCTCTCTCTCTCTCTCTCTATATATATATATATATGTCTCTCTCGCCTAACATGGTTAATGTAAGTTGAGGGGGTAAATGCTTGTTATGTTGTGTGTATATTGTGGTCTGGGGGGTAACTGAATGCTGGTTGTCTACAGTTTATAGTCATCTCGGTTCTGTTATGGTTAGGACGTGGGAAATTCTACATTATTACACAAATCTTTGTTTTAATATTAGCTATATATGTGGCACAGAGTAATGGCATTAACACACATTTGACAACATAATACATTTTTTGTTTAGTTTTTGTTGACTGGATTTTATTTTAGGAAGTACACCCCGAGCTGTGGGGAAAAGGACTCCCCGTGTCCCTGTTCCGTCCTCTTTAGACAAGGATAACAGAGAAAGATACTTTTCACCACTTAGGCAAGGTTTGAAACTGAAGGTGGATGATGATATGGCTCACCAGTTAGCGGTAGTACTGACAGAGGCTTCACAAAAGGGTAATTCTCCCCAAGTTTCTCGAACACAAACCAGAAAATCAAAGACTCCTTCTTCTCTTAAGAAGGGGGAAATGATGGTAATCAGTTTTTGCGTGTCTTGCTTTCAACTAGTTATATTAGTAATTGTAAGCTAACTTGGTTGTCGCATTCAGTTTGGTGACTCAGATATGACTAGCACCAAGTTTCGTGGTAGTGAAATGGAAGATGATGGCTGTGAGTTAAGCTTAGGAAGCATTCAAGCTGATAATGGAGGCTATGCTGGAGATAAAAATTATTCGAGGAGTGCAGAGGGTTCTGGTGTTGCGAAAGGAAAACAGAAGGGAAAGAGAGGATACAGGAGGAGGCTAGCAGTTGAAGACGGTGCCAATGACCATTTAGATGATGTGAAGGAAGCTTGCAGTGGTACAGAAGAAGGAGAAAACTTAGGGACTTCCAAGGGAAACTTTGAAGTAGATTTGTATGGAAAAAATGCAAAAGCTTCAAAGAAGGGTTCAAGGAAGAGAAGTAAAAAGGTCTTGTTCGGAGAAGGTATAGACTTTAATCAAGGTCTCATTCTCTGTTCTGTCTCTTTATTCCTTTTGCAGTTAAAAAGTTTGGCTATCTCCTGCCCATGTGTCTGATCAGTGTCAAATTGATGAGAAAAAGTTTCATTTGGACCATTTTTACTAGATCTATAAAACCCAAATTAGCATCTTTAACCTTTCCTGGATTTTATGTTTTTGCAATAATTTATGTTTGTGCTTTTTTTTCCTGATATGGGTTCTTAAAGTTACAATAATTGTATTTAGATATCTTTAGGGGTATGGTTGTGGTAATTATTATAATCAGAGAAGAGTGTCTTATATAGAAGCTGAACTTCTCAGTAGTAAACTTTCCATATCTTTCAAGGTTGTGATAATAATCAGTCACTGAATGCAATGTACGGTCTATTTTAAATAATTAGTTTTTTGCGTCTTCTTTCTAATTACTATATAAATGTGCGGGGTTTTGTTAATGGCTAGGGACGTGTTAATAATCTTTTGTTCTTTTGTCTATAAATTCTATTCAAGTATTATCCATTCTTTGACCCATCTCCCTTTTTTGTAGACGACGGCATTTCCTTTGATGCTCTCCAGACTCTCGCAGATCTTTCATTGATGCCAGAAACTGCAGCTGACACTGGTAAAATGGTTCATTTTGACCAACTTACTCTTTAACGGATATCTTTAGAGGGATAATCTGTATTTTCTGGTTACTATTTGTCATTATTCAGCTACTGTATTTGCATTATTATTATATGATTTGTACAGCTCTGATATGCTTAATCTATAAATGAGTGGCACATGCAATGAAGGGCCTTTTATGTGCCAATTTATGAGATGATCGATTTTAGGAAGGGAGACTGTTTCCATTTGTATTTCAATTTGAAGTTTAGCATCTGTGATTATTTGGCTTTCTTTTGGAATGTGTGATATGTCTAAAGCAACCGACATATGTGAGAGATCTACCAGACCAAATCAGGCTGGTATAATGATGAAATCATACTATGCTAACCTTTTCATGGTTTTTGTCCTTTTGCCCTTAAATGCCCTATCGAGATGGCATGATTAATAATGGCAGTTTCGTCGTTATTGAGCATGGTAGCGGCACATCAACGCCTTGGGACGTTTTGATGACCGAATTTTAAATGTGATTCTTGAACCAAAGCTGTTAGAATGTAGAATCATCACATTATATCAACATCTGTTATATACTTCAGGCTTTAGAGATACACATAATGGGGCCTTGCATGTCTTACGCAGAATCGTCTATCCAAGTCAAGGACGAAAGGGCCACAAAGAGTGATGACTCTAAACTAAAAGCCAGCAGTAACCCAACTCCTGGATCCAAAGTTGGCTCTGCGAAAACATCCAAACAAAGTAAATTATTTGCTTCTGATGTAAATGCTACTACCCAAGCTGAGAGTATCAGTCAGAATGACGTTGTAATTCGGAAAAGAAGGCAAAAATCCTCGCCTATAAAAGTAAGTAAGAATGCTTAACTTACTACATAATTGTGGTTGGTGGCCTGAACTCATGATCACATGCCATTTGCTTACTGGTTGCAGATTTCTAAAGATGAAGCTCCTACTAGTTCTGTTTTTGCTAGATCACCAAACATCAAGGTCTGCGGCTTTACTAATCTCAAAAACGTAGATCATTTTTCTCACACTATCTTTTTTAATTTTAAATTGGTCACTATAAAGCTCATCTTGCACATTTTCTGTATGAACTCCTCTTATATATGTTACAACAAGTTAGCAAAAATATCGGATGGTTAATCCCCTTACAAATTTTACGACTCTTTTTACAATTACAGCCATCTGACCTTTTCTAGTGCTTTTTATTTTGCACCGTATATATGCAAAAACAAAATTCTTTTTTCACATAGGTGCATCGGCTAAATTAATAATTTCTTTAACCAACACCATTATTAAATCGTAACAGTGAAGCCTTTTTATAATTGCCGGCCCACTGCTGAATCACTTATCTTGCATCCCTAAATTAGGATGATTTTTGAATGCGATGTAGGCTAGATGGTAAGTGTGCATACTTAATTTATTATATATAATAATGTCTCTGGATACTTCTCCACCAATGATTTTGATATCAAAACTGGATGTAGCCTAGGTCGTGCTATGTCAGCTGCGACCTAGGTCGCATACACAAGTCATCCCTTAAACTGATGCACTTACAAGTATTTATATCATACCCTTACCTGCCTGTTTCTTGTTGATCGTGTCAGTCATATCTTATGCTTTACTTTCCTGTATTTTTAAACACCCAGTCTTTTAGTCGTAAACTTACATTCTTTAAACTATGTCTACGATGACAATCTCATTAGCAAAAGGCACAGGAATCTAATTGAGAAAGTATTTTATTTCTTAAGTGAGCAAATGAGCATTTAATGTTCTTGTTATAGTATTAGCACTACAAAGAATCTTTCCTCTCATAAAACATTAAAAGTTTTTATTTCTAGCTAATTTGCCTCAGTTATGTACTCTAATTGCTTTTTATAAGTAGCCTTTTCTTTCTGTGTTTCAAAATGTGTGAGTGTAGGTGGCAAGTGGCGTGAAAAAGCTTGTTAAAGAAGGTAAGCGTTCTCTTAATGTTGCAAACTCGAAAGAATTAAATTCCGTCGAACTTCCTGAACATACTTCAAGTAATGATCATTTAGTTGACAAAAATGTAACAGCTCTACCTGCTCTGCAAGTGGTGTCTGCAAAACAGGTCAACTTACCTACGAAAGTTAGAAGTAGACGTAAGATAGGAAAACAGAATCTGGAGATGGTTGGAAGTCCTGAGTACTCTGAGAGTATTGTGAATGGACAATCTGATGCTCACATTCCTCTGCCTCACGATGAAGTGCTCACTATTAAGGTTTAAAGGCTTAATTTCAATTAAGTTGAGTCTTGCGCCTCTTAGATACTCACTATGTATTCTGTTAGTGTAGGAAAATCTTTCACACTTCCTATCTCGATATCAAGCTAGGAAGTGGTGCTATTTGGAGTGGTTTTACAGCGCAATTGACTACCCGTGGTTTGTTAAACAAGAGTTTGTAGAGTATTTAAATCATGTAGGGCTGGGGCATGTTCCAAGGTTAACTCGTGTTGAGTGGGGTGTCATAAAGTGGTATATGCTTATTATTTGTTCTTACGTCGTTTCATGCTTATTGTAGCTGTAGAGCAAGTTTTTCATCATTTTATACTTTCGCAGCTCCCTTGGCAGACCAAGGCGGTTCTCTGTGCAGTTTTTGAAGGAAGAAACAGAGAAGCTCAACCAATATCGAGATTCTGTTAGAAAACACTACGCTGAACTTCATGCAGGTACAAGGGAAGGACTCCCGACTGATTTAGCTCCTCCGTTAAAGGTTGGTCAGAAGGTTATCGCTCTGCATCCTAAGGCAAAAGAGGTTCACAATGGAAGCGTACTAACCGTTGACGATAGTAGGTATAGAATCCAGTTTGATCAGCCCGAGCTAGGGGTTGAATTTGTCAAGGTAATGTTTCCCTGACAATTTTTTCTGTGATATCTATTGAATATTCCTTTATTTGGTATCCTTTCTATTTTCTGTTTAGTAAGGTTATACTGCTGTGATTTGCTAATTTTTACGGAGAGTTAACAGTTTGAACCACAATAGATAGATATAAGTAGAATTGTGAACCAACTACTTCTGTTCTATAGTTCACTAAGTAGCTCTGTATTTCAAATTAAGCATGTTGTTGGAGGCAATCCACAAACAAATTTCAAGGTATTTATTTTGAGAGGAAGACAATGTAACTGGATGGGTTTCTTCTCAAGAAGTAGGACCCATCTATTAGAACATGATTCAGTAACCAATCCTGCTAGATACTTGAAAGAATAATTTGCTTCTACATCTTGTTCAAAGGATAATATAGTGTGCTCTTTTTTGTCTCCTAGGCCGGATTTAATAAATGAATAAATACGAAATATCCATACTATATGTTGAGTATAAGAATATCCTAACGTGCAATGCATCAGAGCAATCAATAGTGATCATACATTTTATCCATTATCGTTGGGGAAAATTACAGCCTTGATTACGTATGAGCTCCCTTGATTTCGTTAAGATTTTCACATCTTTCTATTTACTTCTAATTGTTAGAAATTATGTGTGTTACTGGATGTAAATGCTATTGCTTTTGTTGTAGGATATTGAGTGCATGCCTTCAAATCTATTGGAAAGTTTGCCGGCATCTCTTAAAAGAAATAGTGTCAGCCTCAACCAATTCGTTGAGAGTTTTAATGATGTAAAAACAAATGGGCAGCCAAAAGAAAATAAGGTCGAAGGATATCTGAAGTTTTCCCCACATGAAAACCTGGAGAAAATGAATAGTCCTCCTCATATATCCTCCCCAGCTTGTCATAACAGCAGTTTGTTACAGCAAAAGGTCAGTACCAGACTGCATATAGGTCATCTGACAGAACTATTATGGTCTGATTGTTTGGAACTGAAATTGAAGTCTTACATAAAGTCCAGCGCTGTTGGCAGAACTGTTGGACTATATATATATATATATATATATTAGTTCAGTCCAGCTGCTGTTTTACTCAACTCGAATTGGCACTTCTGGTAGAACTATGATGATGGGGTCACTCAGTATAGTTAAACCTGTCACGACTACTGACTACTGTGAAGTCAGTTTTAGATAATAGATTACTTTGAATTAACACAATCGCTACAAAATTTCATGTAGAAGTACACTATTAACACCAGACTGTAAGTAATCTTCTTTGAAATTTTAATTGAGTTCATCATTGCCGCATATCTTTCTAAGAGTCCTTTTATTCTGATAATAATAGCTGTATATATATGCATATATATCAGTAGGAAGGAAAGTGCGAATTAACCTTCTATCAGATGAATGCCGTTGTTTCCCCCTTTTTATATCATTGTGCTCTTTTGTCCTGGACTTGCTTTTAGCTCTAGTTAGCTAAGAATCTATGAATATAGTTTCTGATGATATATATATATTCCAGTCTAGCTGACCCTAATCTGTCCTTTTACAGGGAAGTCTGTCGAATTCTAACTCTCCAATTCAAGTTGGAGATAATGATGGTTATAACACGCAGCAAGTACAAAATTCCCAGCCTTCTACTTTTGTGCAGATCCAGGCAAGGGAAGCTGATGTCCAAGCTCTTTCTGAGTTGACTCGTACTCTTGAGAAAAAGGTTCTGTCTTTTTCACATAAATAATCTCTTGTTAACTAACCATCAGAGTTCTATAATTACATGTGGTAATATCATCACCTTCTAAATCCTTAAACACTTCCAAGGCTTATGACACGTTATCGGCAATTTTCTCAAAGCTTGCGTCAATAATTGTTCAGCTATTTCTCGTTTTCTTTTATCCGGTGTATATTATATTGAGGTTCCACTGCGGATCAGTTATAAGCAACAGATTTATTGATATAGCCAATACCACAGTGAGATATGTTTTTAAAATAAAAGATAGATAAACAGAGCATTGTGCTCTCAAAATAGTGCTTGAATGTTATCAATATACATGTTGCAGAATAAACTCGAAGAATGTATCTGAGCTAAAGTGAATCCATGTTAATACATGTTCATGTTTAATCTTTTTCAAGTTCCTCATGGCACCATCAATTTTGAAGCTTACTAATAGATGATTTAAAATCTTGTAGGAGGCTGTTGTATCCGAGTTAAAGCGCATGAATGATGAAGTAACGGAAAACCAAAAGGATGGAGACCATTCTCTCAAGGACTCAGAATCTTTTAAGAAGCAATATGCAGCAATTCTCTATCAACTAAGTGAAATCAATGAGCAGGTATGAAGGCCGACTGCCAGCCTCCTTTCTTTTTTCTTTTATTAATTCATTGTTATACCTTAACTATGTCAGTTTTGTTAATATTTCACACCATTGTTTATAGGTATCCTCTGCTCTTTTCCGGTTGAGACAGCGCAACACATATCAAGGGAACTCCTCATGTATGTGGTTAAAGCCCGTAGCCTCAGGTGAGGCTGGAGGTTATCCAAGCACTTTTGATCAATTTGTGTTACAAACCCAAGAGTCTGGAGCTCATGTGG
The DNA here is from genome assembly GCA_036936605.1 of Limnanthes douglasii subsp. nivea. Taxonomy (NCBI): domain Eukaryota; kingdom Viridiplantae; phylum Streptophyta; class Magnoliopsida; order Brassicales; family Limnanthaceae; genus Limnanthes; species Limnanthes douglasii. Next base: position 23,111,890 of record JAUPFV010000001.1, on the reverse strand, counting down.
CTGAAATAGTTGAAACTTCTAGAATAAAGGCAAAGAAAATGGTTGATGCAGCCACGCAGGTGCATATCCGCATGTTTTTTACTGCACACTTGTTCTAGTGTAAGTCTAGGACTTGTTTCTAACAACAGGATCATAATTTCAGGCAATGGCATTGAAAGGGCAACAGAGCTTGGAAAACGTAGAGGAACTTATAGATTTTGTTAATAAGCAGCTTTTAGGGGAATACACACATTTTGAATCTGTTCAAAGAACTCCATCTGCCCATGACCAACTTACTCCTTCTAAAGCAAATCCGTCAGCAACTGGTAATGGACCCAATCTTCAATTGAACTATCCTGACCAAAATGAGGCACACATCACTTCAGAATTCATCGCACGTTCATTGGCAACTATGGTCATGATTCAGGTAATTTAATCTACTTAATGAGGTGATCACATGACAGAAAAGTTAGCTTGAAAAAAGTTAGATTTTTGTAAAAATGTCAGCACTAGGACTAAAGCAAGTATGTCATGCACTAGAAACATCTTGCTTACTTTATTGTGGATAAGAATTTATTTAAAAAGTCTCAAACCAATTGCAGAAATGCACAGAAAGGCAGTTCCCACCGGGTGATGTTGCTCGAGTGCTAGATTCTGCAGTCACGAGTTTGCAGCCATGTTGTTCAACCAACCTTCCGCTTTATGCAGAGGTACAGAAATGCATGGGAATCATTAGAAATCAAATATTGGCCCTCGTACCGACATAAACTTCCTTGATTTTTTGTTGTCTGTAAAATCTGTAATGTTCAAGCTCTAATTGTTTCCGACTCAGTAACCGAATTAAGGTTCTTCGTTATTGTTTGAAAATAAGTTGAAACTAACCAGGTCTCCCAGTATTAGACGTATTTCTTATACTTCTGTAGTGTCTTATTATTCTTCCTTTCGAACTAATTCTTTATATACTCAACTACTTAATCAGATGGTTTAATTTATTTGGAAAACATTGGGGGTTGTGGTTGCCCAAATTAGTCCCATTCGATCAAATGGGTACTGAGAAACTTTAGGTTTGAAATTTGGATCCCGTAGATTTTGAAACCGATAAAACCGGGTTAGAGCAATCTAAATCGTTTGTAAAACAAAAATAAAATAAATAAATTAATTAATAAATGTATATAAAATATAAAATATATAATATTAAATGTTTAAATATTAACCGAATAAAACAATTTTTTTTTTCATATCACTTATCAAACTATTATCTTTTAGAAAACAATTTTGTTTGGAATGATAAAATCCAAAAATCAAACTATTACCCATTTTAAATTGTTCATATTTTTTTTAAGACGAGTTAGGTTATAATGTGATCCATTTTTGTTAGAATGAGATTTGGTTTTGATAGAACGAAATATCCATATCAATTTAGGTACGTATTTTTACTTATTGATGTATTTATTAATGTATTTTGTTTTTAATTTAAATACATATTCTTAGTGATATTTATAGTTGAACGTTATATTTAAAAAATCGAATTTTTATATATTTATAGTTGCTATTTTGAATTCTAGTTAACTCTATAGGTTTGGTTACTTGAATATCTACTATATTATTGTAGTTTTACTGGTTTTGGCATTGTATTTAAGAGTATAGGATTTTGAGGTATCTATGGTTGTCAAAACATTTCCATGCACACTGGGGGTGCAAATTGTGTTTGCTTTTCATTTTTTTAATGGTTCCGTGCGTTTGAAATTAAAACATTTCTAGTATACGAGTTGATTGTAAGTATTTGTGTTTCTAATTTGTAGAAAATCTTGGATCCTTATTTTATTCTTTCTGATTACCTGGTGATTTAATATATTTGTAGATAGGATGTTTTCGGTCAGATTGAAAAGGACGAGCCACCTTTACACCTATAGTCATATAATCAAGATTAATTTTTCTACGACTTACTTTGTTTGATACAGTGAAATTGAAATTACTTTTAATTTTTTATCTGTAATTTACAAGCTTTCCAAATATATGATTAAAGTTTCTTTAGTGGGTTGTACACTGTATGCGTTTTTTTGTCTAGCTTAATGAATCTTCATTACGTTGGATGTGCTGGTACTGCCATCTATATGAGTTTTTAGTATGCTTTTGGGTTATGGTTAGTGTGTGTGAGTGTGTAGTGATAGTAGCTGAGGTAGAATGTAAGTATTTAGGTTGAATTTAAGGTTTTTATATGTTAGGGGTATTTTAGTCATTTCAAGTTTTTAGGATTTTTATTATTATTTGGAGGTCTTATTCTAACAAGGGTTCTCATCCTAGCCTATCCCCTTTAAGAAAGATCTATTTAATTTCCAAACTATCTTTTATAATATCCAAAATATCTTTAATTAATTATATAAAAGCTTATATATTTTTGACTCACTTTTTTTTACTCTTTTTATCCTAATAATACTAGGTGTGATTATCTTCTCTCTCACTTTACACTATTTCTCTCTCATCTAACATCCTACTTAAACAAATTTAGTAAAATTTATTATGTTTTATTTATATATTATTATTAATTGTTTTTTTATTTGGATATTAATTATTACAAATTAAAATTAAAATGTTGTAACAAAGAGTCATCATCATTTATGAAAAATGTTTTAAGATCCCAAAGATAAGTTCTTTGTGGTCATTTAAGAGAAATTTCTGAAAAAAATAAAGAATGGATAATAGCTAGATACTTTAATGTAATTTCAAATGCCACTCAACAACCACAACCAGCTTGCTATTCTTTATGTCTAAGAGCAATAAATGACTTCAATAATATGTTTATGGATTTTCACCTTGATGATCCATGATATTCTGGATCCAAATTCAACTGGTCAAACAATAAAAAATGGAGACGTATTGACAGGGTATTATGTAATGCTGCATGAAGAGATTTTTTTTTGATATTACAAAGGTGAAACATCTGGCCAGAGCTGACTTAGATCATTCACCCTTATGTATCTCAATGACATCATTCACCAACAAACCTAAACCTCTCTTCAAATTTCAGAATATGTGGATTCTCCACAATGATTTTTTAATAACTGTTGAAAACAATTGGAAAAAAACGTATCAAGCTACCCCATATTTGTGTTTTGGTCTAAACTTAAAAGGCTTAATCACAAGTTAAAAAATAGAACACAGAGGTTTTTGGAAACATATTTGATAGTATTTCTAATGCTAAAGACAATATAAAATATGTAGAAACTAATCTAGAAAACTCAAAAAATATAGATGATCAAATCAATCTACCTAAGGCTAGAGCCATACATTTAAATCTGTTAGCTAAAGAAGAAGTCTTTTGGGAACAAAAGAGTTCTACTAACTGGACCAAAAACTGGTGATAGAAATACAAAATGTTTTCACAATTTTATCAAGATAAGAATATAAAATACAAAATCATTGACATTCAAATTATAATACATGGACTGAAAACCAAACACAAATAGGCGCATCAACCATAAATTATTACAAATCTCTCTTAACTTGTCAATCAACCAACTTAATTAAGGATGATATCCATGATATAATCCTTGAATTAATCACTGCTCAAGACAATCAGTTTCTCTTAGCATTACCAAATGCTGAGGAAATTATGTCTTCAATCAATTCTCCAAATCCTAATAGTGTATATGGAATTGATGGATTCGATTCGAAGTTTTATCAAACATATTGGCCAATAATCAAATATGATCTTTGTAATGCAATAAGAGCTGATTTTAGTGGTCATATTGCTTATGTTGGCATTTATTCCACAACTATATGCTTAATACCAAAAAAAGAATCTCCTAAACTATGACAAGACTTTAGACCAATAAGTCTTTGTTTAGTTTTCAACAGACTTATGTCTAAAATTATAAATACTAGACTTGCAAAGATTCTACCTAAGATTATCTCACTGGAACAGGGTGGTTTGTAGAAAACATGAATATTCATGAAAAAAATCTAGTCACTCAAGAATTAACTCATGGAATCAATAAAAAAAACTATAGGTGGAATCATAATCTTAAAACTAGACATGGAAAAAGCTTTTGATAAAATTACATTAAATTAACAATTGATAATAAAAAAAGAGATTTACTCTATTAATTTCTCTATATTAATAAATAAAATATCCTATAGTGACTTGAAATCTAGAAACAGAGTTAGGCAGGGTGACTCTATATCACCCAACATATTCATCATTGTTGAGGAATATATTTTAAGAAGTATTAAAAGTTATTCATCTCCCTAAAGTCAATGTATTTCAACTCAAGAGGTTCAATCTATATCCCCTGCTTTGTATTTGCAGACGATGTGATTGTATTTATGAATGGATCTTTAAATAATATCAAGAACACTTGTGATTTTCTTGAAAATTATCAAATTGTATATGGGCAACAAATAAACAAACAAAAAACAAAATTTATATCTGATAATAACATCAATAGAGATATAATAAAAACAATAGAACAGTTAACTGGTTTTAAAAATAGTCATTTGCCATTTAAGTATCTTCAAAGTATTATTCATCAAAGTAACAAAATATGTAACTTTGATGAATTGGTAACCAAAATCAGAAACAAAATTCAGGAATGGAACAACAATCTCTTTCTTTTTGGGGCATATTGATACTGATACAATATGTTCTCCTTGCAACTCAAGTTTATTACTGCCAAAGTTGTATAAGTCCTAAAACTGTAGTTAAAAGAATTTATACCTTATTAAAAAAAATTCCTTCGGGCTTGTAAGGAAAATCACAAAACCATAATCTTGTCCAAATGGTCTACAGTTTGTATACCATTTAATGAGGAAGGTTTAAACTTAAGAAAACTAACTAATATTCAAAATTCCTTCTCCTGCAAGTTATGGATGAATTTCAGAGAGAATAAATCACTTTGGTCTAATCTATTGTATTCAATATATTGTCCAACATCCCATCCTTATCAAATTCACACAAAACCAACATATTATAATTATTAAAAAGACTAATTAAAATTAAAACTGCTGAGAAATACATCTTCATAAAAGTGAAATATATTTTTGGTTAGATAGATGGTGTTTTTTTCACACATTAATAAGAATAGCAATAAACATTTGTTTTAAAGGAAATACGATCTCTGAATTTTGGCTGAATGGTCCCCAGAACCTAGATAGACTTAAAGACCAAGTGCTTCCGTCTGATATAGCTATAAATAATAAAATTAACTTATCAGAATCAATTGAAGATAAAAATATATGGAACATTTCTTTAGATGGATCATTCTCTTTTAAAGAAACTTAAAATTTTATAAGAAATTAGTAGACCAAAACAACCATATATAACAAAATATGTAATAACACGACTCCAAAGAAGTGCTCTTTCATTGTTTTGAGGCTTCTAAAAGTTTTAATATTTGTTGATTCCATAATGCAAAAGAAGAGTATTTATTTGGCATCTAAATGCCATCACTGCAATAATATTGAAACAATCAACCATCTTTTTGTTTCTTGCCATATAACATGGGAAGTATGGAAATACTCCGCACGTTTATTTGGAATCCTTATTGGCCAACAGATGTCACTAAAACATATAATAAGCTATTAACTTTTGTCAACTATTAAATACATCAAACGAAGATCAATTCCTGCTCCATATCACCCGCTGAACCCTTTTATTAGCAAGAAACCATTCTAAATTTAATAATAAAAACATATATTCTCACATACTAATAAATAAAATTCTCTATATGTTAGTCAAATTAGATTGTTCTAGGTTATATAAACTTAAATACTAAACTGAAGACCTTAAAACAACCAAAGAACTTGGTTGTTTCAACCATCTACCTATACTTATAAAGGCTATGCCAGTGAAATGGATCCCCCATTTACCTAACAAAATGAAACTTAATTGTGATGGATCATGCCTGACTAATGATGAATCCAGTAGGGGTGTAATTATTATGAACAACCAAGGAGACCTAATTAAATCAATAGATAACCTATATACCAAAAATTCCACATTGATAGCTGAATCAAAGGCTTTTCCAAGAAGACCTATTGCTATGTAAATCTAAATATTTAATAAGGTAGATATGTAAATTTATTCTCAGTTACCAATTGAGATGATTAGTTCTGGTCAATCATCTTGGTATCTAAATCCTATAACCAAATGTTGCAGAAAACTGATAACTCCTCAAATGATTATCAAACATATCCGTCGAGAACATAATTTTGCAGCATAGTGGGTCTCAAAATGGATCCTTAAGAACAAAACCATCTGTGATTTCCCAATTAATCAAGTCCTGCTTTATTGAAGGTTATTTTATTTCTTGAAAGCCTCAATATGGGGTATCTTAGACTTGAAAGATAAATATATAACTATTAATATATGTTAACTAGATTTTATTATTTAAATGTTTCTAATCTTATCAAAGAAGGGTAAAACCTGATCTTAAAATCAAATTAGTTATCTTTTACTACCAAGCACTGTAATTCAGTGAAGATAGACATATCAACTTCAAGGACTTCAAGATATAAAGCTAGAAGATATATGCAAATCAAAGGATCAGCTAAAAATATCAATTTAGCAACAATGTATCAAATTAATTTTGAGTTAAACTTGTTGACTGTTTCTGTAAATACTGGTGCATATTTGGCTATATCAATGGAAATATTTATTTTTTGAAAAAAAAATAAAAATATTATATATATATTAAAAACATAATATTAATCGAGTTTTTATTGGTTTTATCGGTCCGGACCATTAATCAGTTCGGGCTCAAACTTTGGCTCGTTAACATCTTGATAGTATTATCGGATCGGTCTCAGATGGGTTTTACTGGACCGATTTTAGACGGATTATCAGATTGGTAAGTCTAGTAACATCCTTAATTATATCTAACGTATTCAAATGATCGTAAAAAGAGTCTAAATGTGTCGTTATGCATTATTCTTAAAATGTTTAAGATGTCATACGAATACGACATACTATGCATAGTGCATATAACATAAGTGCAATTTTTATTATCCGCAACTTTTATATTTTGGACACATTCTACATCATCTGAATTTTTTTTCTAAACTAGTGTGGGACACGTTGCCTCTGAGCTCGACGTATATCTTATTTATAAATTTATGTTAGGATATAAGTCGACTATTTTCGAATGATGCTATAATTTCTCAATGTTTCATTTCGAGCAAATAATGCACCTTAACTCGAAGTTGCCTTTGCTCGTACCAATGTAACACTTAATGTTGGAATGAGCGCTCTCCATGCGATTAGTGGTCTGATTATCAAAATGCCAGAATTTGTTAGTTTTTCGTATGAGAAACTTATCAACGCAAGACTCTAACCAAGTTTTGGTTGTTTTCAGATAATATTTGAAGTAACTAGCATTTTCGATAAATCATTATTGAACGCAAGTTCCATCTCTGACAACATCATTTTATTCGACACACGTAAAAAAATAATAGAGGTATATTTATCATTCATGATTTTTTTTATTTTCCCAAAGATGTTGATATTAATGTGCCTTCGACATAACACATGGGTTGCATTAAAGAACATATCTTCGAGAGCCTTCACAAACACTAATTCTCTATATGTTAAAACAACGGATGATTGTTTGATGGAGTTAGTTATCATCAACGATGGCGAACATTCTAATACCCACTTGTAGGTGTCAACTTTCTTCCCACACATAAACACAAATCCAATGTAGAAAGTCATACTAGTACAAGTGACTCTAACGACCTCAAAAAATGGCATCCCAAACCTTATTACCTTGTAGGTGTTATCCATTATTAGTACATCTAGAAAAGTCCGTAACAAATGCAAACTAATCGAGTGTGCTAAAAAAATTCAGTGATGATATCACTTTCATCTTTCCCGATCTATGTCATTTGTAATATTAACTTTTTTAGTTTGACTAATAAGTATTAAAACTGTGAGCGACCGTCTTTCTAGATCTTCCGTTGTTTTAGTTAAGCATTGTATACAATGCGCATGAACGACAAATTCTTAGTGTTCAACGTTTTTACTCAACCCATAATTTCTCGAGGTCGAGTTCCCATGTTGGTAAAACTAAGTGTAAATTTTAACTTTTCTTTAGAAAAATGTTTCAAGTATAAATGACCTTCATTAAAGTTCACAATTTTACGACTATGAATTGCACATACAAGCTCTAAAAAACATTACTCATGAGTTACCATATTTTCTTTAAGCTTGAAAATGCATCCACATACTTTATTCCAATAGGCTTCTTTTTAAGATTTTTTGGGCCTATCAACTTCGTATGCGATCCAAATATCTTACATTCCAAATAATAGTCTATAAATTTCCTGATTTTTGCATCTTCGTGACATCTTAATACAATTGCAAAGCCGTTGTCTTTTTTGGTTACCGTAATCCAATCAATTAATTGTTGTTGTGTACATTAGACTTTTATGGTTAACAAATCACTATTATCGATATCACAACCTTCTAGCACTCAAATTGATATCTATAACTTCTCACAATGACAAATTATTAAACAGTTAACGTAACATAAAAAAAAATCTAAAAATAATATAATACCTAATTACCGATGTTATGCATTTGGTTATATTGTCGATGCCAAAATGTGAAAGATGTTGACATTTTCAAATGTATTAGGGTTTGAAAAGCACCAGCGGTATAATACCTCAGTATAAATGTGTTTATACCATCGGTGTCAAAGTATGAAAGGCATTGGCGATGCCAAACGTACTGCTGGTGCCAAATATACCATGATTTTGAAAGATACTAGCGATATATAAGCTCTCTACCAGTGGTGCCAATATTTCATACAGTTGGTGCACTAGTTTTTTTCCCTAAAATAAACATATAAATCTATCAAATATTGTAATGGGTGAGTTAGATTTAGTTGCTTACTTTTTTGGAATATCAATTTGATTAATAATTTTATTGCTTTCTATTTTTAATTTTTTTTTAAGATTTTAGTTTGAGTTATTTTTTGTTTAGAAATAAGATTTTATTTTCTAAAAGTAAATTTATGATTTTGTAAAAAGATTTTTTTAACGTTGCTATTTAGTATAAATTTTATTCAATACAAAACAAACACATTTTATTTTTCACAAAATTCTTAAAAAGAAAAAAAGAAAGTCAAAATTCAAGTTTAATGATGAAAATATAAAACGATAAAAGATTACAAAAATATAATATTTTTTAGAAAACTTATAATTTTCAAGTGAAAAACTTATAATTTTCAATCTTAATGGGCTCAAATCTAATTTATAGATTCTAAACTAAGATTTTTTCTTTCTGTGCTACTACTCCGAAACTCATATAGACTATGATTAGACGTAACGCTGATATGAACGTACGCGTCTGGTGTAGAATTTGATGTGCAGAAAAAGTAATGTGATTGCAAAAGTTAGGAAGAAAAGTTAAGGCAGTGAGTGTATATTTATGGAATGAATTATGGATGATGGGTTGTCAGCTGTCGAGATTCATTAGGAATAGTTAGGTCATTTATACATAATTTTGGTTTAGATTCTGTACTTGTAACTTTCAGATTAACCAATATATCTATAATCTATCTATAAAAAACAAATCTTTAATTTTAGATACAGATTACTACTGACTGGTATATTTTTTTCATATATGGTTAGGGATAGCCAGCATGATAGGACGTCATTTAAGTGATATATTATTATTATTGTTATTATTATATACAAAGTTTTAAATTATCAATGAATAAGTTTTTCTTTTAATTATTATTATAATATTATTTTTGTTATTGAATATTTTTTGGAAAATTTAGATTAGTGTGTTTAACCAAACGATAAATAAATGGGAGAGTAATTAGAGATGAGAGAGTAATTAGAGTTAGATTGATAACACGAATAAATTAAATAATTGGAAATATGGAGGAAAAATAATAGGAAAAAATTCGTTGGGTTTATTTATTGATGGTCTTTTATTTATAGGTCTTGTGTACTTAAGGATACTTAAGGATAATTAATGATATTTCTCTAACTACTAAGATATGTAGTTCAATGTATCTTTGACTAATTATGTGTAGATATTTACATGTTTGGATAAGCGGTTATGTGTAGATATTTACATGTTTGGATAAGCGGTTGGGCCAATTGGTTTGGACTGAACTAATTACACCCTTATCAGTAGCCCACAGTATTGGTGGAGCAACGTAGGAATGTCTTATGTTACAATACATATCTCTCAGATACTACAGGATAATTAATGATATTTCTCCGACTACTAAGATATGCAGTTCAATGTATCTTTGACTAATTCTATGTAAATATTTACATGTTTGGATAAGTAGTTGGACCAATTGTTTCGGGCTGGACTAATTACACCCTTATCAGTAGCCCCATAGTATTGGTGGAGTAATGAATGAAGATTAGCCGAGTATTGTTCGAAGTGGTCTTGTTATTGGTTGAAGCATATTTTGGTCTTTGCCGAGACATCTATCGCTTATCCGCATTATCTACTGTCTTTATCAGACATCTTTTATCTTTTTTTATTGCTTTGCTTGTTTGAATGACATTTGGTCTTTGAATTTGTAAGTGTAATTGCTACAAAAACTTCGACTTGTTGCTGATGATGCACAAAAAAAATAGTTGGTGACCTGAATTCATAACAAAGAGTTGACTTGATAATATGTTTGTATTCATCGTTTTTAGAGAGTGAAGCTATACAAAAATATAGAAACCGGGCCATCCCTAAATTTTTTCTATTTTGACCTCCTGAAGAAGGGGAAATTCCATTTGATGCTCGCACATGTGAAGTTGTTTTCTTCACATATATTTTATTATCACGGGCTTGGATTCCCGTTGGATGAAAATATTGTTAGATTTTTAAAAACTAACCAGCTTTTCCCTAGCCAATTGGCCATCCAATGTTTGCTCTTACTTACTTTCCACTATAATTTCATCGAGGCAACATTTGAAACGGTTTTTCGTGAATTGATTTTTATTTGCCGTTGAATTTTTTGAGACGAGAGAAAAATTATTTTGCTAAGGTTGTTCAAGATCTTTCAGACAACACTGAAGTCAATAAAGGTAATTTCTTCTTTGTTAGTGGTAACTAGGCTACTTAGATTGACATTACCCAAAATTATATTAATCATGTTTAAAGTTCCAAACGTGAGTACTTAGTTCATCAAATTGCGGTTCTTTAAGCTTTATTTTTGTTATTTTTTATAAGTCTCTTTCTATATTTCAGCTCATGTAATCGATATTCCCTTTGGTACCCTTATGGAAAACATATGCATACGAACTAGCTAAACAAATTACTTTTTATGTACCTCGATGTTGGTGCCGATGAAATTTTTGAAGTCCAAATTATGGCCCAACAATCTAATGAGAATGAAGTTTTCTTATTTTTTTATCGCAAGACATTACAATTGTTGCGCATCTTCTAAAGAACAAATATTTGGGAAAATCTTCTTTTCATAGACATCTTCGTATGTATTTCTTTTCATAGGCATCTTCGTAGGCATTTGAGGGGCCGTACTTTGACGAAGGCCTCATGTGATGCATCCAGTATTGTTTCTGGAGCACCTGGTGTACGTATTACTATTGATGAAGCAAATGGAGATGATGAGGAAAAATGTTTTATTCCTATTAAGATGAGTAAATGCTCATGTATTTTTTGCGATTTTATACCATATTATTTAATTATCAAAGTAAATTTAATTGTTTTTAGATTGTATACCTTTGCGTTATGTAGTGAATGTGCGGAGTGCTTCTCATGCTTTCGTATATCCTTCATATTTTTAACGAATCATGTTTTGTCTCATCTAACAATCACTATTTTTTTGTTTAATCTTCTTATTTTGATTGCAGTCCTACGAAATTTGTAAACCAATCTGATTGTTTTGTGTCGTAAGATGTTTCAGAATCGTTATTAGGGTTCCCAAAGATGTTTTATTGATCCTGTCAAAGTTTCTATTAATCCTGTTACATAAAATGACCTATGTCACCATGGAACTTACATTCCTTATATTTTTTATATGTTCTCATTTGGTCTGAACAATTTTCCAGGTCGAATGTACGTGATGATTTGTTTTGTTTTTTCATAGATTCTCGCTGGTGACTATGTCAGTTATGTGAATAGTTCTCTTGGCGGTCGATATGTTCTTCTGATGCTTCTAACATTGTATGTAACTTTTGACTTTCTTATTTGTGTTTTCTTTGGCTTTAATCTAGCTGAAGCCTAAGTAGTAACTAGTAATAAGCATCGTTCTTCGAGGCCTACACAATCCCAATGAGCAACTAGTAGCAGGCGTCATTTTCAATTCATAGCGATGAGTTCAGATAATGAGGACATGTCACCTACTAAGGATATGCCACTTATTAAGAAACCTACCACTTCTATGGTAGCAAAGGACCAACTCTATTTGGATTCTAAGGCCAAGTAAAAAAAACAAAATAGACAATATTCAAAGAATAAATCACTGTCATTCAGACCATTACTGATGCAGATGGTAAATAAAGCTGATGTTGAAGAACATAATGATGTGCGGTCAGACCTTGGGTATCAGTGCAATTAGAATGTGATGCTAACGTCCAAAGGATGACGCAGGGAGAGCCCTCAAATCCAAGAGTAGCAAAAAAAATGATAAGGCAGTAGTGAAAGTAAAATTACTTTCTTCATTGACCGAGTGCGTGGGGCATAATTTCGAAAAGGTCAGTAATAAATACCTGATTGCTCTCCCTCAAATCTCATATATTTATTACTCGAATTCCGAGTTAGACGTACTTCAGGTGAAATGGTGAATTTCGAAAAAGTGGTCATATGGTTACTGATAGGTGGATAGACACCCATGAACTGCACATCACAAGAATTGGTCGTATATCCAGACGTGATGGACTAGAAGTTTCGATTTATAATAGAACCTAAGATAACAATATATTTTGAATTTGTGGGTTTATGTATGAGTAAGGAAAACCCAAATGATGCCGTGTATTATGACATCAATGCTCTAAAAAATAGAATGTCGATGAAGCAATTCGTGGCTATAGCCGAACTATCAATAAATTCTCAGATTCTCTTCTACTTCCTTACTCTTAAGGATGAATATAAGATGGTTAATGACTTGCAGTAAGAGGATACAATATGGAAGATAAAACTCTTTTCCATTAATGGTTGATAGGGGAATGTAAAAAGATCTCCCTGAAGAGAAATCTTGAGTTACATTCAAAGGGTGTAACAGAATGCATGTAACTTCTTGAGGCTTGATTTTAGATTTGACTTATTTTATCTTTCCATGTTTGTATTTTAACATTTTTTCAAAGCTATACTTAAGTCTCAAAAGCAGCACCCAAAAGTTGCTAAGGTAACCTTTAAAAGTTACATGAATGGACTACAGAGAACTGGTCCAATGTCTTTTATAGTTGCTTCACCTCGAACAATTTAATTCGGAGTCACCTTTGGCGAACCAAAGTAGAGCTCAAATTTTCATAGGAAGAGTTCACCATCCTACCTCGCCCCTTAGTTTTTCTTGAGTAAATAGAATTCTCAGATGGCAAGGTCTACCTTCCCACAAGGAAGAGTGCTCCTAGTCATAGGGTAGAGATATGAGATGCGAGTGGGCTAGGTTTAAAGAAAGATACTGAAGGCGTTGTTGAGGAGAATAGGCCTGAACATCCATCACAAGTAGCCGTTGAAGCCAGTTGAGACCGAAACCACATCCAAAGAGCCTCCAACTCTAAAGAGGAATAAAAATCTGACCCCTCTAAAAATACATAAGGCGGACATACATATCAATAAGAAGAAGTGAAAGAAAATAAGAAGAAGAAGACACATGCAAGCTCATAGATTGTCTTTGTCACAACTTAAGTCGTGCTTCCTTTAGTAACTGATCAACTTACCTTCTCTATTAGGGAAATATAAGACCACCAACTTAATTTGTTGATGGTCAAGGCCCGATGGGTAGTTCAAAGAGGCTTGGTTTTGAGGGCTTCAAACAATAATTTTCCACGATTGATTTTGAGGGGTTTGAATAATAATTTCCCAATTTGAATAGTCTTGTCAAAGATGTGCCTTTTCAGTTAAAAAAAGATGACACCATTTCTTATGCAATGTTAGGATTTATGAAGCCTATTGTTGAGATAGAAATGAAGGTAAGAGCACACAAAGAAACCATCACATTTCTCAAGAATAATGTGAGCACCATAAAAATAATTTTGAAGAGCAAAATAAAAATGTTGATAGTTTGGTAACTCAAGTCGAGCATGCTAATAAAGATCTTAAGTCTTAAAAGACTAGATATAAAGCCAAAAGATTGATAGTCTGGAGGCCTCTCGAGTAGATGAATATTAGAGATACCAAAATCAAGTAAAATAGCATAAAGATGGAAGAAATATTTTGCATAAATCTTTGGATGAGAAAACTTCATACATAAAGAAAGTCATCAAGGAGCTAACCGCATTCAAAATTAAAGTTATAAATGATCAAGAAGATTTCATGGATGCGTATGCTGATAAATGCCTAAATTCCTCATCGAAGCAAAATACTTTGATCAAGTCCGACATGGTCTTGGACTTTCATAAGGCATTCTCATATCTGAAGCTTAGATCTCTTTAAGGGTTGGTAGCATAAGAGTTATGGCCTAGTGATATGACCTTTATGGATAAACAAGGCATTCATTTGGATACATATAATGAAAGTTCCTTTAAGAGTGAAGACGGAGGCACCAAATGTGGGAGCTCCGAGGAGGATGATGATAAAATGAATGAGTTTAGAGGGAATTAAGTTTACATTTATTTCACGTGTCGCATTACCGTTCTGTGTGCAAGTCGTTGGGTATGACCAAGGAATTTTGTAGCTATATTTGGAATTTATGAATGAATTGCTTCATTTTTATTCATCATCTTTAAACAAATCAAATATTCATCGAATAGTACATTCAGAGTCTTCTTAGTTTAGATTAATTAACCCCAACTATATTTTAATCAAGTTACTTCTTTTCATACCATCCTTAATATGAATCCGATCAACTTGACCAATTCATGTTGAAGCCTTTTAATTGTGACCAACTAATGTTTGAGCATTTACACTTGACCAACTAATGTTGGAACCCTTTTAATTGTGACCAACTAGTGACCAACTAATGTTGGAACCTTTTAATTGTGTCCAACTAGTGTTAGAACATTTAAATTTTACCAACTAATATTTGAACCTTTTAGTTGTGATATAAAAAACATATGAATCACAAAATAAAATAACACAAGAGTCATAAAATGCAGAATGAGTCATAAAATTCAAGTGACTCATGAAGAGTTGAAAGATAGTCCGAGGAGGATTTTGTGATAGAGAAATACTTTAGAGTCAAACTTAGAGAGAGAAAGTGTTAAAGTAGTAGAGAGAGAAAGTCGTACTATTCATCTCGAAATTTGTGAAGCGTGTGTGGTCCTTTTATAGTACAATTGCGGACCCCACACGCTTTAATTTGGACTAATTACATATTTCTGTCCCTGTTCTAAAGCTTCTTCCTATTTAGTCCTCATACATTTATCTTATACATTTTAGCTCTTATACATTTATTTCTATGCGTTTTAGCCCTTATACATTTATTTCTATACATTTTGGCCCTTGTCTTTTATTATTCCTCATCAGTAGCCCCCGAGTCTTAGTAAAAAATCGTTTTGCTAAGACTGAAAAATTCTTCTCAGGCCAAAATCATTACTCCTTCGAACTACAGGAGTCCTTCGAACATGAATTTTACCGAACCCCTTCGACAATCCATCTCTTCGCCCTGCGAGCAATAATTTCTCGAACATCCAAAAAAGGCCTCTTCGAACTTCTTCTGTACTGAGTAGCCCCCTCAATCCTTGCAATATTTTGAGCGAAATGGTCGTCGGGAAATTCTTTACTTAGGCGGAAAATAATGCTAGGATTGATGATGTCACTGCACAAATACCATCGTCAGCATTCTTTTGGAGAAACGGTACGCATTCTTTTGTCAGAAAACTCTTCCGCTTCCCATGACATTCTCTGACACCAGACTCTTCATCTTCTGTCATAGCTAGGTTATCATACATTGTTCACCTATAAGGACCATCATGCCCCTATGCAAACAAAAGAAAATTGTCCCCGGGTTCTCTCTACCACAGAAGCCCATTAAACCTCTATAAATACCAACCTCTGCCTTCATTAATGCAACTTCTTGTTCAGTTATTTTTAGAGAGATAAAGCTGGCTCATAAACCTCGTCGAATTCCTGATTGGCTGTTGATTAGTAAACGGTTCGAAGAAAGGGTTGCCGCTGGTGAAGACGTAAGGCCTCAACCCCCACCGTTAACCACAACCTTCTTCGGTGCTTGGCCTCCTTCGAACGATTCTAACGCTATTATACCTCGTGAAGTAGCTCGTCAAAGCTTGCTCAACGAAACTAATCCTCCCAAAGAAATGGGCAAAGAGAGGCCACACAAACACTCATCAGGTTCGAAGAGGAAGAAATCCCATAGAGACCGAAAAGGCTCGCACGATCGAAAGCGAGCCAAGGAAGCTCCACTGACCATTCGAGAACCAGTGGCCCCAATCAATAATGAACATCCGCCCCAAAGATCGTCAAGTCCTCAACAGATGTCGAGGAGTCCTCCTCGAAGAACAGCTAGTCCTCGACGGACATCGAAGAGTCCTCCTCGAAAAATAGTTAGCCCTCGACGGACTTCAAGGAGCCCTCCTCGAAAACCAACTAGCCCTCAACGAAACCCAAACCAAAGTGACACTGCTAGCCCTCCTCGAGGACAAAATCAGCACCAGACTTCCAGAAATTCTCAAAATCAAAATCAACAGCAAATTTCTGGAAGTCCTCCTCGACATCCAGACCGTCATCATGATGCTGGCAGCCCTCTTCAAAGACATGGAACAGATGTTTCTAGTCTGCCCTCCACACCATCCATGACCATTCATGGTACTCAGTTCTCTCCTTCAAGGACCCTTATTACCGACGAAGACATGCGTGTTTTGCATGAGCAAACTCTAGACCCCCGAATTATAAGGCCTGCCAATAAGTCCACCAAACAGAAAGTGTCCAATGTTCTTCCCTCAATCCCTTCGAACGGTGCAACATCCTCTTCGACAATGTCCGAGGAGCAAGCCCGCCGGACTGCTCCCAAATTAAAAGGAGATATAGTACTTCCTTTGGAGTTAGACAACATCACCGGCAACAATATTAGAGGAATTGAGAACAAGCACCTGGTGGCCCTTGCCAATATCAAGTATAAGTACTTTTCGGAGAGTGAAGAGACAATGCTTAGGGCTCGATGGGGCATTCCTACCTATATCAATATCAGATTTCCTTCCGAAGGAGAGACGCCCTTATCTGTGAGGGATCATGAGGTGGTGGTCTACACAGAGATCATGAACTGGGGGCTAAGGTATCCCTTAGACCCCTTCTTCATTGAATACCTCTCAAAAATAGACCTCTGTCCCTCACAAGTTGGGCCCAACATGTGGTTCACATTAATGGCTTGCATAATGGCCTCAAGACTTTCAGGCCAGGAATTTTTGCTAGAACAAATCATCGGTCTGGCTGGTCTTGCTCGAAACCCTTACTTCCCCTTTTACTCAATGACATTTAACCGGGGGCAAAAGGTGTTGAAAGATCTCTTGGAGGCAGACAAAAAATGGAGGCAACAGTTCCTCTTTTTCTCTGGATGCTGGGAGACTGGCTCCCCGGCCACTCCTTCGAATCCACATAAGCTCTCCTTAAAGTGGACCATGAAATGTAAGTATTCCTCGAATCATTGTATTCCTTCGAACGTAAAACTTTTCAGTATATTTCTCTAAGTTTAATACTC
Organism: Limnanthes douglasii subsp. nivea; assembly: GCA_036936605.1. Lineage (NCBI taxonomy): Eukaryota > Viridiplantae > Streptophyta > Magnoliopsida > Brassicales > Limnanthaceae > Limnanthes > Limnanthes douglasii. The sequence continues at coordinate 23,094,116 of JAUPFV010000001.1, read as the reverse complement.
CTTCGAATCTCATAGTCACCATTTCTTCGAACAGCATATTCTGTGTAATCAGTCTTCTCCTTTGCTATTTGCTGCAGCTATGACCGGAGTATCCAAACCCTACACCGACTATGTCGAAGGAGCTACCACTGTTTTCACTAACCTTCGCCTGTGGGCAAAAGAACAGTGGGACAATCGTTTTCGCCGTTGCTTTGTCGATGAGAACTTGGCCAGAAGTCGACTCTGGAGGCTCGATCCTTTGGATCGTATAAGCATGAGGGCCCTAATGACTCCACCTTCTGAACGAGAAGTGCTAGAGCGATGCAGCATGCAAGATGTGACCATCTATCTACCCAAACGCTCCCGTTCGCAAAGTCACCTGGGTGAACCTCCAGAAGATGAGGCCATACCATCTCAACCAACAAATCCCAAACCAATCGTGATGACTCAAAAATCCAATTCTTCGAAGAATATGAAGGCCTCAAACTCCAGTAACCCTCGAACAACTGAAGTCCGTCGAACAGATGAAACTCCTCGATCAAATGCTTCAACAATATCTCCTCCTTCACCTGCTGCTACTATCCTTCCACCAAAGAAGGACGACAAGAGAAAGGATTTGAAAGGAAAGGGAATTCTGCTTGAGCCCATCGAAGAGCGATCCGAGGGGGGAGAAACCCCTGATAACAATGAAGGTACTAACTTCGACAGAGAAGTTCAAGATGGTGCAGTCGATGCTGAAAACAGGGGTGGCCTATCACCCAAGGAAACCTCCTACCCATCTTTACATTCTCCCCTGACCGAGGCATCTCAACCAGCCTCCTTCGAAGGCAGTCCAAGGGTGGCTCCTATTCCTGTCCCTCGAACAAACCCCCCATTATTCGTTCATCCTGATGTGGCCTGTGGTGACTTTTCTGAGTTCGATTCTGCAGATCTAGGATCTCCATCGAGCTCCTTCGAAGTCCCCTTAGACGATGATTTGTCAATGAGTCTACGAAGGCTGCTGCACACGTCAGTTAATCGAGGAAAGAAGATGCGCCATCTCGAGAAGCGCAAGAATCACTATAAGTTTAAAGCATCGGTTGCTGCCGCTAAGCTCGAAGAAGCCAAGAAGGAGCATGCAGTTGTCGAAGGCCAAGCAGATGCCTTGTATGAGCGTCTTTCTGCTGCTGAGCATTATATAACAGTGATAGAACATTGCTGCCAGGAGGAGAGGGACTTATACAAGAAAAAGACTGACACCCAAGAGTTGTTGATCTCTGAGTACAAGGCAGGGCATCGCAAGGCATGCGATGCCTTCGAGCAATGCAGTGAGGGTTTTAAGAAGGTTGTTGAAGAGCGCGACGATCTAAAAAGAAAGATCAGAAGTTTCCCAGCAGAGATCAAAGAGGCAAAGGAACAAGGTGCAGATGCCTATGCTGCCAAATGTTCGAAGACTTTACAAGCTCGAGATGCTGCCACTCGAGCTGGCTTATTGACCCAAATATACACCGACCACCCTGAATATGAACTGGGTCCTTTCTGGAAGCTTGTCCCCCCAGAACTTCGTCCACCCCAAATAGTTCTCAGTGAGAGCGACGACTCAGAAAATGAAGGGAGTGATGATTCGAAGAACGCCGATTAAAGGAAAAGGTCGTAGGTAGTTTTTTGTATGGCCTAAAAGGCCTCTGTTTTTTTTTGTAATGGTTGGAAGCTGTTTGTGCTGTTTCAACAAATACTTGAAGTTTTAATTCATCAATGTATTGTTCTTCGAACTTATTATTGCACTAACCCTTCGAACAATGAACACTTGGGTAGAGTCACAAATTCGTACGGCTTTTCACAGAATTTAACTTAGATAGATTTAGTAGGTGTCATATTTAGCCTTCGATAATCTTACACTTAGAAAGATTCAACAGGTTTTATACTTGCACTAAGGCCGTCGAACAATTATAACGCAGAAGGCCGTCGAATTTCTACCCACTTAGTTCTTCGAAAAATTATTACTTGGGCATTTTTGAATCAACTAAGCCTTCGAATTCCAACTTATGTGGCCTTCGAATATATAAGTCAGGCCTTCGAATTGGGCCTTCGAATTTCAACCCACTTGGGCTTCGAAAAATTATTAATTGGGTATATTCACCAAGTTTTATATTTGCAATTATTCCTTCGAACTCCAACTTATGTGGCCTTCGAATATATGAATCAGGCCTTCGACTTTCTACCCACTTGGTTCCTCGAAAGATTATTACTTGGGTATATTCACCAAGCTTAGTTGTGGGTTCGTTTGTCCTAATATTTGACTTAAGTTTTCTCGATGCATTACTGGGGGTGGCTTCGAGGCACACCTCATAATGATCTAAAAATTGTTTAGTCCCAAATCATCATGGCTCAACTTATTGTGACCCTTAAAAATAATTTGACAGTCCCAAATCGTCGAGGCAAATCGTCATGTGACCCGAAGAATAGTTTGAAAATCCCAAATCATCGTGGCATATCTGAACGTGAATGTGGTTCAGAAAATAGGTCGAAGGATAACAATTCGAGGCACGTGTTAATGTGACCCAAAAAAAATAATAATGTAAGGGACAACATTTCGAGGCACATGTTAATGTGACCCAAAAAATAGTGTGAGGGACAACATTTCGAGGCACATGTTAATGTGACCCAAAAAATAGTGTAAGGGACAACACTCCGAGGCACATGTTAATGTGACCCAAAAAATAGTGTGAGGAACAACACTCCGAGGCACATGTTAATGTGACCCAAGAAATAGTGTGAGGGACAACATTTCGGGGCACATGTTAATGTGACCCAAAAAATAGTTAAAGGCAAAGAAACGTTGTATTAAAGGGATCACTGAAACACCTCATTAAAACCTTCCTGTGCCTAGCAGGGTAGGAAAGAGTGTGTCCTCACCAATAGTTTTCTCGAAGTGTACAAAGAAAATAAAAAGAAATACAATATTCTGTCTGAGCTCTGCTAATCGAGGTACAATTTTAAATGCTCAATATTCCAAGGTAAACGGAGATATCGTCCATCTTTATCTTTTAGCCTATACATGCCTGGTTTAATCTTGTCGATGATCTCATAGGGGCCTTCCCAATTAGGGCCTAGCTTCCCCAGGCTCTTGTCCTTAGTGTGTAAGAAGATTTTCCGTAGGACCTTGTCTCCCACCTGAAAGTCCCTATGGTTGACTTTGGATGCGTATCGACTCCTCATAAGAGTTTGATAATGAAGGGAAGTCAGTTGCGCCCGCTGTCTCTTTTCCTCGACCAAGTCCAAAGCCAATGTTTTGTGCGCGTCATTCGTGTCTGCATCATAAGCTGCTATTCGATGTGAAGGGAAAAGGATCTCTGACGGAACCACGGCATCCATTCCATAAACTAAGGCAAAAGGGGATACAGCGGTGGCTGTTCGTGGGGTCGTTCGATACGCCCATAGCACTTCCTGTAGATAGTCGGGCCATTTCCCCGCCTTTCCTTCTAAGTTCTTCCTCAGTCCGTCGAGGATGGTGCGATTTGTTACTTCCACCTGGCCATTTGCCTGAGGATGAAATGGCGCCGAAAAACATTGTCGTATTCCCCTTGACACACAAAAATTGTGAAATTCTTTGTTATCAAATTGTGGACCATTGTCCGTCGTAATCTGCAATGGCATACCAAAACGACAACAGATATTAGACAAAACAAATTTAATCACATCCTTGGCTTTTGTGCCCGCAAGTGGCTCAGCCTCTACCCACTTAGAAAAGTAGTCAACGGCTACAACTATCGTCTGTCTGCCACCTGAAGCCATAGGTAGAGGTCCAACCAAGTCAATGCCCCATCTGTCAAAAGGAACCGCCTCTGGGATGCTTTCCATCAGTGCTGCTGGCTTGTGGATTATATTAGCGTACCGCTGGCACGTGTCACACCGCTTGACCAAATCTTTTGCATCGGCTGAAATAGTTGGCCAATAATATCCTGCCAAGAATACTCGGCGAATCAGAGCTTTATATCCACAATGAGCGGATCCTTCGCCATCGTGTAACTCGGAGAGGATAATTTGTGAGTCGGGTCCATTCAAGCACCTCAGCAATGGCCGACTCAGAGACTTCTTATACAACGATCCGTCCAACAAAATGTAACCGTGAGATTTGAATCTTACTTTTCTGGCTTCATATTTGTCGGCGGGCAAGATGTCATGAGCCAAAAAATCAATGATGACCGTTCTCCAATCAGGGGTAATCGCATGATTTTCCTCTGAGACATTCATCACATGGTCTTTAGAGATAGAGATCGATGGGCATGTCTGGGTCAAAACCCAAGGATAACCTTCTGTCCGAGAAGCAGAAGCAAGAGAATCCGGGATGGCATTCATTTCCCGTCGGACATGCTCGAACTTGACGCCTTCGAACACCGACGCCAAATCTTTTATCAGTTTCAAGTACTGTACCAATGTTTCCTTCCTTGCCTCGGACTCCCCTGAAACCTGATTGATCACCAACTGAGAATCACTGACCAATTTTACCCGTCGAGCCCCGCATATTTGGGCCAAGCGTAGGCCGGCTAAAGCTGCTTCGTACTCAGCCTCATTATTAGTGGCTTTGAAAACAAAACGGATGGCTTGAAACATGGCAACCCCTTGCGGGGATATTAGCTGGACACCTGCCCCGCAACCTGAAATGTTCGACCCCCCATCCGTTCGAACTACCCATTCTTCCTCAGCAACTGTGTCAGGTTCTTCCTGTTCGTCCCTATCAGAGTGAAATTCAACCAAAAAATCCGCTAACACCTGTGCCTTTATTGCTGTGCGAGGTTCAAATGTTATATCAAAGTCTCCCAACTCAACGGACCACTTAGTCATTCTGCCAGAGACGTCAGGTCGCTGTAATAGACTTTTCAGAGGAAACGTCGTTCGGACCACTATTGGATGCGCTTGAAAATAAGGTCTCATCTTCCTCGCTGCTGTCACCAACGCCAAGGCCACCTTCTCCAAAGTAAGATACCGTTTTTCGGCATCCAGCAAACTCTTGCTGACATAATAAATTGGCCTCAATAGAGCGTCAGCTTCCCGGAGGAGCACGGAACTGACCGCACACGCGGATACCGCTACATAAACAATCAACGTCTCCCCCACCAATGGTTTAGATAAAATTTCCGGAGAGGTTAGATACTCCTGAATTTGACGAAACGCCGTCGAACATTCTTCGGTCCAGCAGAAATGCTTCGCATTTCGCAAAACTTTAAAGAATGGGGCACATTTGTCCGACGAGCGGGAAATGAATCGATTGAGGGCAGCCAACCGCCCTGTCAAGATTTGCACCTCTTTAATGTTTCGAGGAGGACTCATATTGATCAACGCTCTTAATTGCTCCGGGTCCGCCTCAATACCTTTCTCACTGATCATGTAGCCAAGAAATTTACCCGACCGCACTCCGAAAATACACTTTTCTGGATTGAGTTTTAAGTTAACCCTACGCAAATTGTGGAATGTCTCTGTGAGGTCGGCAAAATGGTCGTCGTCTTTCTCACTTTTTACCAACATGTCGTCGATATAAGCTTCCATATTCCTCCCAATCTGCTCCTCGAAGGTCTTATTAACCAGTCGCTGATAAGTTGCCCCCGCGTTTTTTAAACCGAATGGCATGACCTTGTAGCAGTATAGACCTCGCCCGGTAATAAAAGAAGTGCTCTCCTCATCATTAGCAGCCAAACGGATTTGATTGTATCCCGAGTAAGCATCCATGAAAGATAACAACCGATTTCCGGAGGTCGAGTCTACTAACTGATCAATGCGCGGGACAGGAAAAGGATCCTTAGGACAAGCACGGTTTAGATCTGTGAAGTCGATGCACATCCTCCATTTGCCATTCTTCTTCCTTACCAACACCGGATTCGATGCCCATAGGGGATAATGCGACTCGCGAATATGACCAATACTTAAAAGTCGTTCGACCTCCAACAAGATCGCTGAGGCCTTTTCCGGGGAGACAGGCCTCCTTTTCTGAACTATTGGTCGAACATCCGATCGCAAGGCGAGCTTGTGACATATAATCTCCGTCGGCACCCCTGTGACATCCTGTGCACACCAAGCAAACATATCGAGCCTGTCAGATAAAAAATTAATTAACTTTCCTCTAAACTCGGGGGAGAGATGAACCCCTATTTTCAAAACTTTCCCAGTCATGAACTCGTGTGGCGAAGAGTCCTCCTCCGGGACCTGAAATCCGGGGGCCTCCCTCGGATCATCACAAGGAATGACCTCGGAGGGTGGCCCCTTTAATTGCTATGCTGAGTCAGAGGGTCCCCCTCGAACTCCCTTAGACGACAAAGCGATTTGGTAGCATTCTCGCGCCATCTTCTGGCTACTTCTGACCGTGCCAATGTTGTTCCCGATTACATATTTCAAGCACTGATGCACCGTAGAGATGACACCGTGCATCCGTGATAACCAAGAGCGACCTAGGATAGCATTATATGAGGTGGGCGCGTCGACCACAATGAAAAGTACCTCGACCTCTTTTTTGAACGGCCCACGACCCAACTCCACCATACATTGAAATTCTCCCACGACAACTGCCGTAGCACCAGTGAAACCTACTATTGTTCTGTCAGATCTTCGAATGACCGGTGGGTCAGAAATGCGGCGATAGGTACTCATAAACAAAATGTTCGCAGAGCTTCCTGTGTCGATAAGTATTTTCTGAACCTGATCCCCGGCGATGCCCGCTGCGATTACTACAGCGTCCTCATGAGGGCCCGCCACATTACGCATATCATCATCATCAAAACAAATAATAGGGGAAGGCGATCGGTGCATTTGTGCAGAGACTCCAGCTTCGATCTGGGTGGTCAAATTGACCATGTGCCTCTTACGCGAACTGTTCGAATTCCCTGCGATAGTGTCTCCACCAAAGATTGCTAAAGACTCAAAAAATGCACACAGACTATCCACTTTCCCCCTCGGGATTTCTTCTTCGACCAAGTTCACATTGTTCCTCCCAGCTTTCGGGTCCAAATATTCCTGCTCGACGTCAAAATCGTCAACTCCTTCGGAAATTACCATTGTTGTGTCAGTATTCTTTGAGACAGCTTTTACCACGACATTCTTCTGAGAGTGCTTTTTGACATATTCCAACAGCATTCCATTCTCGATGAGAGCCTGCACCTCCTTTTTCAGGGCGATACAATCTTTGGTGTCGTGGCCCACATCCTCGTGATACTTGCAATATTTGTTAACGCTTCTGTTCTCCCTCGGTGTTTGTATAGGAAAGGGTTTCCTAAACGTGACCGAATTTTTGGCTTTATCAAATATTGCAGCGACATTCTCCGTCAACTCCGCATAATAGTCGGGCCGAGTCCATTTGTTTGACATGTATCTTCCCCCTTGATTGTGGTTCGACTGATTGCCATAATACTGCTGATTTGGTTTTTGCCTTGGAGGATACTGACCCGTGCTTTTAGCCTGAACGGTCAATCGAGGGCCCTGAGTGCTTGGTTCAACCCGTTGAAGCTGATTGTGGTCCAATTGCTCTCCGGACCCTTTCTCTGAGGCTTGGGTTTCTTCCACCAAGATTCTCTTCTCAACTTGATCTAGCAATGCTCCAAAAGTCATCGCTTGGCTTTCTGCCACTGTGTCTTTCAATAACCCGGGGAGCAATCCCATTCTGAACGCTGCAAGCGCCACCGAGTCCTTACAGTATTCCATATCTGTCTTGGTTTTGACAAATCGATTGGTGTAATTTTTGAGGCTCTCCCCCACCTTTTGTCGACAGTATATTATGGTGTCCCCGTTGGCCCGAAACTTCTTGCTTCCCACGAAGTGCTGTCTAAAAATGTTCCAGAACATGTCAAAGTTCTTAATGGACCCCTGAGGTAACCTGTTGTACCATTTGGACGCCACTCCCTTAAAAGTTTGAGAGAATGCTCTGCACAGAAGTTTATCATCGTCGTCAAAGTTTATCATGAAATTCTTAAATTGCTCGATATGATTATCCGGATCTTGAGTCCCGTCGAATTTTTCAAGCTTCGAAATGTCAAAATGCTTTGGGAGATTCCCTACTAAGATCTCCGAAGACAAAGGAGAGGCTCTCCAATTGTGCCCCGTTCGATAAACATTGGACCTCAGATTATCATTGTTTGAGAAGTACAAGCCCTCCTCGGAGGGAAAAGTGTATTGTTGCTGCCATTCCGAATTCCGAGGACCTACATGATCCTTCCCGGGGCACTTCACCTGTTCATGAGAGCGATCATCTACTCGGTCGTGGCGACTCTTCTCCCGCGAGGATTTCCTCTCCGAACTCCTTCCCCTCCGAGCTCCATTTTGCCTTCGACCACGCTTTTTCTTCCTGTGGCATCTTCGAGGAGAAGATTCAGAAGTACTATATCTCGAATAGCCGCTCGAAGAAGCTGAGTCCGAACGGTACTTGTCTTTCTTTCTTGGAGATCGTCGCTCACGTCTCCGAGACCTATCATCCCTTTTCTTGGAACGAGTTTCAACGTCCCGTTCCTCTCTTTGCTCGACGGGCTCTCTCCTTATCTCAGATCGAATGTTTCTTTGGGCGGCTTCTTTTTCCGCCTTCAACTTTTCGATTTCCAGCAACAGTTCATTCCTCTGAGCCAAAAGAGCGGAGTCATCAAAATCATTTTCAACTCGCCGACCTCCCTCTCCTTCGGACTCCAAGTCATTTCGAAAGTCATCCCCCTCCATGTTTTCCTCGCAGGGATCAACTAGATCGTCCCCCCGACCTTCCATGGTTCTCCTCGGAACAGGAACTATTTCTAGGGAGTGATGATCGTCGGAACGATTCTCGTTTCCCACAGACGGCGCCACTGAAGAGTTGAAAGATAGTCCGAGGAGGATTTTGTGATAGAGAAATACTTTAGAGTCAAACTTAGAGAGAGAAAGTGTTAAAGTAGTAGAGAGAGAAAGTCGTACTATTCATCTCGAAATTTGTGAAGCGTGTGTGGTCCTTTTATAGTACAATTGCGGACCCCACACGCTTTAATTTGGACTAATTACATATTTCGGTCCCTGTTCTAAAGCTTCTTCCTATTTAGTCCTCATACATTTATCTTATACATTTTAGCTCTTATACATTTATTTCTATGCGTTTTAGCCCTTATACATTTATTTCTATACATTTTGGCCCTTGTCTTTTATTATTCCTCATCAACTCAGACACCTTACTAAAACCTCCCCAAACCACCAGTGTAGGAAATTGTGTTTCACTGAATTTCACATAATAAAATTGAAAAAGAACAAGAATATACATAAGAATATTAAAAGAAAGAAAAAAAGTGTTTTTCTTACAATTATTTTAGACAGAGTCTTAAGTGCTTAATATTTCACGGATGCCGAAGGAGGTTATCTTCTCGATCTATGAAAATAATAAGTTCCAGGTTTAATTATTTTAATAACCAAATATGGACCTTCTCAATTTAGTGCTAACTTCTCCAACCTTTTATGTTTAATGTGTAAATATACATTTTTCAAAATTTTATCCCCCACGTTGAATTCTCTTTTCTTCAATTTAATCAAGCTCAACTCTCTTGACTATATTATTATCTTCTTCAGAATTATTTACAATTTGGAGAGAAGGAAGTGTAGATTTAGCTGGGTTTACTGCATCAATCCTAGAAACTAATGCGAATGTGAATTCATGTGTTGTTGTTTGGGGTGTAGTACGATAACCCCACAAAACTTTTTGTAGATAACTTGGACATGTTTCAACTAGCCTTTTTAAATTTTTTCTCAATCCACCAAGGATGATTCTGTAGATAACTTCTACTTGCCTATTGGTTTGAGGGTGGAAATGTGATGAATAACAATGTTGAATTCCATGGGAAGTACAAAATGCTTGCATGTCACTATTTAAAAATTGAGGGCCATTATCCATCGTGATGGTTTTTGGAAATTTGAAAATACGGTATATATTAGAAATAATAAACTAATAACTAGTATGGATGTGGTTTCAAATAAAGTTTATGCTTTTACCCATTTAGAAAAATAATCAACAACCACGATAATGGTTCGCCAGCCTCCAGATGCCATGGGTAAAGGTCCATCCAGATCAAGCCCCCATCTATCAAAGGGTAACATCTCAGATATTATCTCCAATGGTACAACTAGCGTGTGTATTATATTTGCAAATAATTTACAAGGATAACACCATCATGCTAATTCTTTAGCATCTGCCATAATAGAGGGCCAATAGTACTTAGCCAACAAAAATATTATGGTTAAATTTTTATACTCATAACGAGTAGATCTCTCCCCATCGTGCAATTCAGATAGCATCATCTAAGATTCATTAGTGCTAAGGCATCATAGTAATTTTCGAGTAAGAGACTTCTTATAGAGGACATCCATAAGGACTATGAATCCATGCGCTTTTAACCTTAACCATTTTGTCAATGCTTTATCAATTGGCAGAGTCCCTTTACTGATAATTTTTTAATCTCATACCTCCAATCTTTATTCGTGTGGTTGGGATTTGGAATGCTTCTTCGGTGTTTGATCTCTGCTCAGAGCCTATTATTATCAAGGGATACTCTTGTATCAGCATTCGTGGATATCCGGTATATGCAATAGTAGCTACGGAATCAGCCATTAAACTTTTGGCTCTGGGAACGTGTTCGTAGTTAATGTGTTTGAAGAAATTTTTTGTCTCTCTTAATGCCTTTATGTATTTTATTCGGTAATATTTTCTTACTTCGGGTGGCCCCGATGCATGATTAATAAGCACTTGTGAATCACTTATTTGAAATACTTTTCAGCACAATAAATTTATGCAAGCCTTAGCCCTGCCAAGGCGACTTGTACCCTGTCTCATTATTCGAGGCGTTAAAACCTAAGCATATTGCTTGATACATTGAATCTCTGAAGGAAGATACCAGATAAAACCCCACTTCATAACCTGAAATACTTGGGCCCCATTTGTTCGAACTATCCATTCACTCAGAGGTATAAATTATATAACCTATGCTCTGGTCGCTTCGAATGGAACTCAACCATAAAATCTTCTAAAGTTTGTGGTTTAATTGGAGTTCGAGGAATATGTTGTTTCCCAACCAATCATCACTGCTACCGCTCACCGTAGGCGCAAAACAGACACACCTTAGGACCAACAACTACCCAACATCCCCTTCATATACCTCTTCTGACTGACCCTCATTTTCCACTTCCTTATCAAACCGTGGATCACCTTCTAGTTGAAAATCAGCAGCTCCTATGAATAAGCCCCTTGACTGTTGTGGTTGTTGTTGGATTTTTTAACAGTGCGAAGCAATGTGCACAACTTCCTGAAAACGATAACACTTGACCTACCAGGACGTACCTGTGTGACTAGGGAACTGAGAGGAAGTACATGTACGAATAAAGTCTGCAGTTTGTATTGTTGGACTAGGACTTGGAACCGTCCTTTTTTGAAACACCATCGGTGCTGTCCGGCCAGTATCTCTTCCATATGGCCTTCTCGAAATGGCTTTCTCTAGTTTTGAGGCACGTTGATGTTCTTCAGATACATTGATAGGGTTAAAAATATTCAATTGGTCATAAAATTGTTGCCTCATCCCACCTATATAGTGAGATACTAATTGATCTGTCGTATCAGCAATATCCACACAATTTTGCAACTTGAAAAAATCGTTAGTGTATTCATCAATAGTCTTTGACCATTGTTTTAGGTTTTGGAACTGTTGGTACATTATTCTTGCATAATTTTAGGGAAAAAATGCATCCCTCAAGTGTTTCACAAATTTAACCCAGGTAGTTATTTTTAGATTATCTTGCCTCAACCTAGTTTGCTTTAGCTGCTGCCACCACGATGCAGCTCGACCTTGGAACTTGGTTGCGACCAATTATAGCATTTGTGCTTTCAAAACTTCCTTGAAATCAAGGACTTCTTCCACTGAAGCGATCCAATCTAAGAACTCCTCCGGTCAAGACCCCATAGAACTTTGAGATCTTAAGTCTGAATCATGATTCTCATCGTGTTTGTATCATGATCGAAATCTATCTTGTCGGATGCTCAAAGGCTGCTGACGGTAGTCTTGGTGATAAAATCGATCTCTACCATGTTACCTCTGAGGAGTGAATATATTATGTTTATGTTCCCTCCGGTCTTTCTCTCTCTCAGATCCCAACGGTGGGTTGCTCGATCATAGAGCCCTAAACCTGTTGTATTGGTGTTCAGTAGCCTATGCATAGCCTCATGTACATTCCTCATATGGTCTCCTAACGAATTCATCTGTTCTCCAATCTGGCCAAATCGATCTTCCATCTCCTCTCGATCGACTGGTTCAACAATTAGAGTAGTGGACTTTCCGCGATAAGTTTTTTTTGGCAGCATATCTCCTTAACCCACGTAGTAGGACCTTGGGCACTCTTACACCAATTATGATGGCGATGAAGATATTAGAGAAAGAACTGACAACTGCAAGAAGTCAAAAAAAGAAAAAGTAGGTGAAACCCTAATCTTAGGATTAGAGAGAAAAGAAACTCAGAGAAATAATCTAATAAATTTTAGGGTATGGCTATATATACCCAAATGTGGTTTAACTTTACCCAAAAAACTATGTTGACTTTTCTTTGACTTTTTTCGGACAAAAAACCCCTGATTTTCCATTTAATTACCGAATTACCACTATTGTAAAACACACACTAAGTATATCCTATGTATACCCAATTCACAAAACAATTTATTTGGCTATGTAGACAAAAAAAAACTCTTTACTAGATCAAACACCATATTGGTATTGTTTTCTGAAAAGTTTCCAAATCAACTTCAAAATCCAAATAACCTTGAAGAACATTTAACCTCATTTTAATGAAAAACACAAAATCAATCATGACTCGGCCGAAGCTAAGGATTAGCATGGAGGAGTTTATGTCGGTTGAGGTCGGAGATGAGGAAATATCGTCGGAGATGGAGGTTGAGTCGCCGGATAAGGAGGTGTCGTCGCTGAAAAAGGTAACCATTTTCATGGCTACACTACGTACCATCGATTCTGGGCCTTGGAACATATGGTGTGTAGTGTTGTTGTAGCTGATTCTAGGACGTGAAACCAGCCATACTCGGCGTACGCACCACCGGTGCAAGGCCCCAGAATTGGTGGTGCACATGCCGAGTACGACCGATTCTACGACCTTGAACGACCGGTTCTAAGGCCTTAAACCGGTGGTGCACGACCCTAAGTAAAAAACTTTGTTTTTAGACCCCTTTCTGTAAGCATGTTGTGTCTAATTGCGACTCGTGTTTTGATGTTGTTAACTAGGGAACGAATGTTGCGCACAGATCTGAAGAAGCCTTTGTTGCCGACTACAGTCATGCGTTTTTCACCACGAAGTATTATACGCAAGAAGCATTGATCAAGTGGGTAAAGAAGACCGGAAAACGTAATGGGTTGGTTATCAATTTAAGACGCCACGATAAAGTCGATAGGAGAAAATATCCTCAGATTTTTTCCAGTGCGAGAGGTCGGGAAAGTATACTCCAAGAGTGGCCGAAAAGGATCATAAGAGAAAATCGACAGGAACCAAAACAATTGGTTGTCCATTTGAGCAATATGGGTCGTTGGCGGAACCGGGTCTATGGAAGTTAGAGGTTATATGTGGGATTCACAATCACGAGAGTTCAAAACAATTTGACTATCATTCTTACACATGCCGTTTTGAACAACGAGAAGAGAAAATTTGTTGAGCGGGCAACATATATGGGAACAAACCCTAGAGAAATATTGAACGGTGTTAAGAAGATAAATGAAGATAATGTTTCTTCTATGCGCACTATTTACAATGCGAGGCAAAAAAGTCGAGTTTTGAAGAAGACGGGTAGGTCATAGATGTAGTTCCTGTCGAGGGAGCTTAAAGCACATAATTATTATAAATGACATAAATCCGGTGATGACAATTGACAAGTCATTACATTTTTTTTGTGCATCCAGTTAGTGTTGATCTTTTGCGGCCATTTCCAATAGTGTGGATCATGGATAGCACGTATAAGATAATAAGATATGATCACTGTGGATATCGAGCAATTTTGTTTAGGTTGTATGGTCATGACGAAGGTTGGCAAGCTGTTCGGAAGGCAATTTACGATGAACTAATGGAAAATTATGCAACTTATAGCAAGATATATAACGGTAAAGAAGAATACCTAAAGGTCGCAGAAAGTATAAACTATTACGAAACTCCAGCATCCCCCAAATATTGGATGACAATGCCGGAGATGGGAATTACGATTGCAACAAGTTCTAATGCATTGTTCATTTTGTGTCACTTGTGGGGTCTCACAACTGCAACCAAATGTTTCTACCCTTGCGAGGTGAACTCCCTATGATGTCCAAAATATGTGAAATTGAGTTCGGTTTTGTTGATACTAATCATTTCGTCAATGTAAGTCATTCGAATCATACGTTTGATATTCAGTACGCTTGTCTTACATAAGATCTTATTCTAATTCTTAATTAATTTTACACTTATCCATCAAGTCTCGATATCCTTGCAAACGTATACATCCTACGTGGTATGTCTTGAAGAGTGATGATACTTCAACATGAGAGCTACCAATAGTTGGCCGCTGCAAAACCTATACGGAGCTCGAAGGTCGAAAGCCAGTTTATTTCTATCCAAAAGTAACTGATCTTGATGAATTTGTTAAGTAGGTTTATGTTGTTTGGTCGGTTTATGTTGTTGAGTTGTTTTTGTGTTTTACTGTTATAGGGTTTTGTACTTCATTTTAAGTGTTTTGTGGTCTAGTATTTTGTTTTTAAATTGATGATAAATTAATTAATTACCGATCAAACATTATGCAACTTATATATCCATAACCTAGGAAAATATCATAAAATAAATGACAATAACTTGTCAATGAAAATAGTCGTAACATAGAAGACAAAACGACGATACATAAGTTAAGATTAAACATAACTTTAGTCAAAATCGTAGCCTCCGTTGTCGTTAAGGATACGTAGTGTTTCCTCATTCATGACGATTTGATCCTAAACATATTCCATCACTTCTTTAGATAAGTAGTCCGTCACTATTAAACCAAAGGATTCGAATGCCTTATGTTTAATGTCTGGTGGCTGGTTGAACACCAAAAACATTGGTCCACTAGCTATACATCTTCACGACTACGAGAGGGAGGCATTCGTGTAGACGTAGACATGCCACCATACATGTAATCCATCATACACAAAACCTCATCGAAAAACCCATCGGTGTTACCATCCGGCCTAATAAACTTCACCTGTTTTGGAGCGTTGAGTAAATGAGCATCGTCAAACATGCTCCACCCCATAAAGAAACAAATCAGAAAGGTTGAAAGAATAAATTTGGGTTTTTGGTGCATCGAACTTAGACATCCTTAAATAGGGTCTAGAAGTTTAGATTGGCCGGAATTTTTGAGCGAGAATGAAATTTAGCGGAAAGTGCAAAGCGGGAAAACATTGATGAAAAAATAGAGCACCATAGGTTTTGCTTTCTCGATGTTCTCGTAAAGACTAAAAAAACTACTAATAAAAATGTAAATATGAATGTCCATAATATTTGGTCCATAAATATCTAACTAGACTAACAAACCAACATAATCAAGACCGGGTCAAAATATCAATTAACAAATATGAGTTCGAAATAATAATTAATCAAATATATTTGTTTAATTTAATAAAAAAATAGTTTTTATTAATAATTCTTTTTTATTGTAGGAGATATTTGTAACATTATATATTTAAATTATTTTTATAAATAAAAAGATTTACTTAGAATATTCTATGTAGGAGACTTTATATTCTAAATCCACCTCAACATAAAAACACAATAACTTTTTTAATGCAAATTAAAGTTAATTTTTATATTTTAGAATATTATATATATAACATAAATCGAATAATCTTTTAACTAAAAATAGGTTGATTTTGAATAGTATATTTTGAATAATATTTAAAATTTTAAGTATTTTTTTATTCAATTTCACTTTAAAAACTATAAAAAACAAAATTTGAATGTTAAAAACAATCTATAAATTTTAATTAAATAACAAAACTATAACTAACCATTTTCTCCTATAAATCAAAAGAGAATTAAATTTAAACATATTTTTTAAATTTAAGATGCAATATTTTTTTCTAATTAAAGTTACACATGTATATGTTAAAGCTTTGAGAGTCTACTCGTATAAGAGCAATGTTTGGAAGCTTAAAAAGAGGTACATGTAGTGTTTTTTTCTCCAGAAATGGTCGACAATGGTTATGAGAAATCGAGTTGGGAGAAGAGAGGCTCCCAGATACTTGACCGAGAAGGAATCTACGTTGAAACCAAAAATAATGATAAAATATGTCCTAAAAAGGAGGTTAACCCCGGAGAGGAAGATGTGGTTTTAAGAGGGTTGAATTTAAGGTCTAGGAGATCAAAAAAATATTGAAACTCATCCTTAATAAGATTAAGGCAATTAATATTATCTTGATAAAAAACCATCAAGTCATGTGTGAAACAGAGATTGATAATCTTAAGCTTATGATACGCTCTTTGAAAGTTGAAGTTCACATCTTGACTTTTCTTTTTAAGGATACTGAAAATAACTTGCATAAACAAGACGAAGAAGAAGGGAAATAGATGATCACCGTGTCTAAGATCTTTTCTGCTTTCAAAATTCTTATGAGTGTCACCATGAATATTAACAGTATAGAAAGGGTGACAATACATTAAGTAATCCATGTGATCATCTGCTCCATGAAATTCATAGCCACCAAAATTTTCATAGATAAGATGACACCAAACATTGTCAATATCTTTTATCATATCTATTTTAAGAATGAATCTCGGGCTCTTACACTTTGTCTGGTAACCCCTTAGGAGCTCTTAAAATATGAGTATATCATTTGTAATATTACGGTCAGCCTCAAAAGCATATTGATATTTTTCAATCAGATAAGGGAAATAGTCATTGATCATGTCGACCATGATCTTGGAAATAATCTTATAAAACACATTATAATAAGAAGTTGGCATGCAATCCTTGGTGAAAGTGGGACAATTATTTTTAAGGATAAGGTAAATGGTGGTGGCATTCCAAGAAAGCTTAAGACAACCCGTATTAAAAACACATTAAGATCACATCGCAAATGTCTTTGCCAATGATGTTCCACGAATTATTGAAAATACTCGCGATGTAGCCGTCTTACCTAGAGGATTTGTTGCTACCAATACTAAAAAAAGAGAAATTTTAATTTCAATGCAAGTGACAGGGCGAACCATCAAATACATGTTTAGGGTATTCACTTGTTCTGAAATAAGTAAAGAGATACGAGCGAGTCTAGAGTAACCCATGAGAGACCTAATACCAATAAGGTTTGAGAAATAGTTGACTAAGATGCTCATCATCCTATTGGGATAGGTGGTGAGGTCTCCGTTATTATTAGAGAATAAACAATCTGCCTTTTTAAAATATAGTTTTTGATAGTATTTTGAAAGAATTTGGTGTTACAGTCCCCAAGCTTGAGCCAAGTATCTCTCGAATTATATTTGTAGAAATATTTATCGTCACAACTAAGGGATATATAGACGAAAGAAGCAGCAATCTCAAGAGAAACGAAAGAGGGATTCAAGGGGTCATAAGCTAGAAGTGGTTGGGCCAAGAAAATATGGTTTTGGGAAATTGATACCTTCGAGTTAATATCGCTATATTCCTTATAATTAAGGTCACATATGGCAAATTGATGTCGGACGACCTTTGGAGAAACCAGTCTCATACCATGAACAAAGACTGGAAGATTCCATGAATACGTGACCAACTCGTTGTATGTGGGATGGGTCTACCTTATATTAAAAAAATTAAAAGGTTTTCTAATACATGTCATTGAGGATCCCAAATTAAGTTTAACAGTGGATTGGTATGAAAAGTAGGAATAACCAAAATATGTAATGTAGAAACACTGGTAACAAGAACACGGTCAATTCTTGAAGTAATACGGTTGACGGGACTTTTACTGACCCATGTGAAATTGAAACCATACAATCAAAGATCACTCAATTCACACTGATAACAGAAGTTATTGAACTCGTCAATCTCACCCTGAGAGAACAGGTTAGTACGTTCATCGGGATTGCGAATAGAGTTGTAGTCTTCGAGAGCAACCCAAGGGTAATTGCAACAAAATGCCGCAATAGCCTCCAAGTTAATTAGGACGATGCTCAAACCCATCGTTGAAATCATAGATAGCGTGAGAAAGACATGGGTAAAAGAATTGAGACTATGGTATTTGCAATGAATAATTTGAGAGGCGAAAGAGATAATAAATATGAAAAAGATACTGAGGCTCCAAATAACCCAAATTTTACCCATGATTAGTGTGATACGTTCAAAAATAAGCAATATTTCTAATAGTGAGGTCAACATTAGTTAAAAACAAGGATCATGATAAGAATGATATTTTTTACGGACGGTTTCGTTCAACCCACAAACATTACAAAAAACAATATACATTAAAAACTTATAATAAGAGGAAAAATTGTTTAATAGCGAACAACAACTATATTTTTAGTTAACGAAAATTCACCGGTCATGATATCATTATAATACATCGTAACTTCAACATTGATGGAAGCATCCCTATGCAATGTTTTTAGAAAATAAATAAAAACTATTATAATTTTATTCTAAAAATTAAATAGTAAAAATAATAAAACAATAAAACAAACTATTCTTAAAATCGAACCAATACTAAAAATTGAGAAGGGTCGGTTCCGACCAACGTAACCTTAAATTTTCGGTTTGATAGTTTTATTATTATAATTATTTAAAATGTTATTGAACAAAATAAAATTTACGCAAAATAAAATTTACAATAACAAACAAAATATATTTCCCACCATAGACATGCATTCGTAGTTACGACCCTATGTCATACACGTCTAATGTAAATATGAAAAATAATTTAATTAAAATGCCATAGACCATAAAGATATTATACGTGTCCACTGTTACTTGAAACCAATTAAATTAGTTTTGGCTTTGAACTATAAGCAATAAAAAAATAGAATTTTTAAGTTTTTTAGGTTTTTATCATTTTTTATTTTTTGACCAAATATATTTTTGTTGGAATTGAATTATTAATTGTTTTAATCATCTCATTTAATAATTAAACGTTATATGAAATTAGTATTTTAGTTATTACTATTCCGGCCAATAAAAGCTATCATTTATTGGTTGGAATACAAGACGCTTTTTGTAGGCTATTTAAAGTCATTTTGTGTTTATGTTTAATACATTGCATATTACTCTTTTATATTCTAACAGAACATGCATGACTGAGTACTTAGATGTCATTATCGAAATGACTTGAAATTCTAACATGATATTGGAGCAAAAGAGAACTTATGAGAGTGAGGTATGTGTGTTTGAGTGAAACACAGAAATAATATATTTGAGTAAAACACAGAAAGAGAGTGATGTATGTGTGTTTGAGTAAAACACAGACAGAGTAAGGTATGCATGTTTGAGTAAAACACAGAAAGATTGAGGTATGTGTGTGAGTAAAACAATTTGAGTGAAAGGAATCTGTGTTTGAGTGAAACCAGAGTATTTGAGTGAAGAAAGAGTGAGGAAATTGTGAAAGAAGAGTGTTTGAGTGAGAGAGAAAAAAAGAGTGAAGAAAGTGTGAAACAAGAATGAAGAAAGTGTGAAAAATAGCATATGATTCGAACAATTTCAGTGCCCCATGTGTGCCCAAATTTGATGGAGATTACGATCATTGGAGTTTACTAATGCAGAATATCTTACGTTCAAAAGAGTAATTGTGTGTGATTCAACCAGGTCACAACGAACCTAGAGAAGGTGAAGTGTTGATGGTGGTGTAGCAAAAGATGTTGGATGAATTTAGGCTTAAAGATTTAATGGCAAAGAAATATTTTTTTGGTTCATCGACAAGACTATTTTGAAGAACATCATTCAAAAGCAGACATCCAAACAACTTTAGGAAGCAATGAAGACCAAGTATCATGACAATGAAAGATTGAAGCGTGCTCAACTCCTGAGGCTTCGAAGATTTTTTGAAACAGAGGAGATGAAGATGGCTGATACAGTAACATATTATTTTGGAAGAGTCATGTTCATAACAAATGACATGAGAAACTTGGGAGACAACCTGGAAGATGTAAAGATTTTTGAGAAAATCTTGCGCACGATGACAGACGATTTCAATTATATTGTATGTACAATTGAGGAGTCAAAAGATATTGATCAAATGACATTCGATGAGTTGTAAAACTCATTACTTGTTCATGAACAGAAGCTACGACGTAAGGTCTTTAAAGAACAAGTACTGAAAGTCGAGGGTGATCGCAACTATGGACAAGGCAGTGTAAGGAGTAATTTTGACAGAGAGGGAAGTAATTTCTTGAGAGGCAGGTGGAAGAGGATGAAATATTAATAAAGCTCATATTGAGTGCTTCAGGTGTCACAAGCTAGGACACTATCAATACGAGTGCCCAAATGGAGAGGTTGGAGATAAGGGGATTTTTTATCGATTCTGGTTGCTCAAATCATATGACAGGTAACAAAGATTGGTTTGTTGATCACAATAAAAACTTTATACATAGAGTAAAACTAGGGAATAGCTCACGAATTGAGGTGATGGGAAAATAAAATGTGAAGTTTGAAGTCAAAGGGCTGACCCAAATATTAACATATGTGTTTTTTGTTCTAGAATTGACTAATAATATACTGAGTGTTGGGCAACTTCAAGAAAGGATTTTAACTATTTCGATCGACCAAAGAGCATGCAAAATCTACCATCCTCGTAAAAATTTGATTTTAAACTCTACAATGACAATAAACTGCATGTTCACTATATCTCCAATTAGAAAATCTGGTATAAATAGATTTCTGAAAGTAGAAAAGCGTGAGTCATCAGGTTTATGGCACAAGTATTATGGGCATTTTAGTAACACACACATCAAGACTATGCAAGAAAACCAAATGGTAAAAGGATTACCTCAAATGAAAGAGGCAACAAAAATGTGTGAAGCATGCCATATTTGGAAATCCACATAGGGAAATCATGTCAAAGAAAAGTTAGTGGCGCGCAACAGAGAAATTGAAGCTTGTTCATGCAGACCTATGTGGGCCGATATATTTTTGTCATAAAAGAATGAAGCTTTTATTGTTTTAAAAACTTCAAATGCCTTATAAAAAAGGAAGCTGGAAAATTTATATGTTGTCTGAGAACTGACAGAGGGGGAGAATTTACTTCAAATAGCTTCAACCAATTTTGTGAATAAAATAGAATCAAAGACAATTTACGAATGCCTACACTCCTCAGCAAAATAGAGTAGCAAAGAGAACAAATTGCACAATCATGAAAATAGTCAGATGTTTACTCGCAGAGAAGAGCATGAAAAAAAAATGGGCTGATGCGGTTAAGTGGACGTATCATGCATTGAACAGAAGTATGACAAGTACTGTAAATGATATGGTCCCTGAAGAGTGTTGGAGCGGAATTAAACCAAATGTGGGTTATTTCAAAGAAATTGGTTGCATAGGTCATGTCCACATCCCTGAATAACATAGAATAAAGATAGATAACAGAAGCCATAAGTCTGTTTTACTTGGAGTCAGAGAGGAGTCAAAGGCATACCAATTTTATGATCCAACTTTAAAAAAATTGTCATTAGTCTGGATGTAATATTCGAAGAGGAAGAGAAGTGGGATTGGAATGCTGATATGAAAAAAATCTGATAATACTCTTGAATGGAGAGAAGAAGACACTACTAGAGAGGAGAATGATGAAACGATCAAAACTGTTGAGGAATATGTCATTGGTGAAAATAATGTCATGTCACCTCCACCTGAAACATATAAAAGAAGAAGTCATAGAAAATAAATATGGATGCAAGATTATGAAAGTAGAGAAAAGATTTCAGATGAAGAGGCTGAAGTACAAATGGGATTGACACTATTTATGTCTCATGTTGATCAGATGCGCTTTAAAGAGTTTTTCAAATGAACAAAGTGGATTGAAGTAATGAAATGTGAAATAGAAGTCATTGAGAAAAGCAATACATGAGAACTTGTAACTCTCCCTCCTAATGCAAAGAAAATCTAGGTTAAATGGGTTTTCAAGACTAAATCAAATGAAGATAGGGAGGTGGATAAATACAAAGAAAGATTGGTGGTGAAAGGATATGCACACGGATAATGCATTAACTATGATGAAGTCTTTGCACCGGTTGCAAGATGGAATACAATCAGAATTTTATTTGTTGTTGATGCACAAAAAAATTGGAAAGTATATCAATTAGATGTAAAAAGTTCCTTCTTATATGGAGAATTGAAGGAAGTGGTGTATGTGGATCAACTAGAGGGTTTTATAAAAAAAAGGTGAAGAAGATAAAGTACATAGACTCAAGAAAGCTTTGTATAGTTTGAAGCAAGCTCCCCGAGCTTGGTTTTGTCAAGTAGATAGGTATTTCAAGCAAGAAGGATTCGAAAGAAGTAGTCATGATCACACATTATTCATTAAGAGGGAAAAAGTGAAGTATATCATGGTAAGTCTCTATGTAGATGATTTAATTTTAACTGTAAATGATGAACAATTAATTGAAGAGTTTAAGTTGTCAATGACACGAGAATTTGAGATGACTGATCTTGGTTTGATGAGGTTTTTTTCTTGGTGTTTAAATTCATCAAAGCCAAGATGGGTTTGACTTAAGACAGAAAATTATGGTCATGAGGTGCTCGAAAGGTTTGACATGACAGACTGTAATTCAGTAAAAAAATCCCATTGTCCTAAACTCTCAAAGGAAGGAGTTGGAAAAGAATTCGATGCTACTCTATACAAGAAACTGGTGGTTGTCTAACGTACCTCACAATTATAAGACCTAACATGATGTATGTGGTATGCTTATTGTATCGGTTCATGGCCAAACCAATGGAGGGACATATGAATGCAACGATGAGAGTTCTGCGATACTTAAAATTTACAATGGAGTTTTGTATTTTTTTATAAGAGAGGATCAGAGATGAAGGTGAAAGTATACACGAACAATGATTATCCTGGTGATCTTGATGATAGAAAAAGCACTTCGGGTTATGTTTTTATGCTCAATGAAGCTGCAACATGTTGGAGCTCAAGAAAACAAGAGGTAGTTACTTTGTCTACAACCGAAGCAGAGTACATAGCTGCAACATCTTGTGCTTGACATTGTGTCTGGATCAAAGTAATTATTGAACAAATCACATCTGAACAATCTGAGTGTCTGGAAATCTATTGCGACAACACTTCTTCAATTAAACACTCGAAGAATCCAGTGATGCATAGGCGCACGAAACATATTGATGTAAGGTATCATTATCTACGAGATCTTACAAATCAAGAAGTTGCGAAGCTGGTTTATTGTGGAACAGAAGAACAAGTTGCAGATATAGTGACAAAGCCAGTGAAGTTGGAGACGTTTATTAAGTTTCGAAGTTCGCTTGAAATGAAAGCACTAGAAGATTAAACTAGTCGTTTTCCATGCACATCCAGTTTAAAAGAAGGATTTGTTGAAATTAATTTAATTATTAATTTCTTTTATTTAATAATTAGACATTATATGAATTAGTAGTTTAGACGTTATATGAATTAGTATTTTAGTTGTACTATTCTGGTCAATAAAAACTATCCTTTTATTGGCTGGAACACAAAACGCTTCTTCAAGGCTATTTAAAGCCATTTTGTGTTTCAGTTTAATACATTGAGTTTTATTCTCTCTCTCTATATTCTAACAGAACATGCATGACTGAGTACTTAGATGCATTATCGAAATGCCTAACATTATAGTTGATTTTGGGTACATTTAGCCTAATAATAATAGTAATAATACAATCTCATCCAACCTTTATCTTATAAACAAAAGTTTACAAAATTTCTATTAAAAACCTCTAAAATTTTTAACAAACACCGAAACCTCCAAACATCTCCAAAAAACATCCAAACCTAGAAAATTACTTTTGGATGGATATTGAGAAGAAGAACCTTGGTGAGGAGCATGAAACTCCAAATAAGGTAGTCTTTCTAAAATATTCGTTAAAAAGTTTCCTTTTTTGAAGTTTTTTCCAATTTAAGAAGAACTGAATTTATGCAGCCCCGACGGTTGAACCCCTCCACCCCAGCGGGGACGCCATTGTAGTCGTTTTAGATCTGGGTTTCATCTCCGCCGCTTGGGGGGACACTTCCCCGGTGGTTGAATATTTTTCACCCGCTGGTTTGCGACTTGTCATCTGGCGGGGTGTGGTAAAAAACAATTTTTTTTACATAATATTCACTTGTTGAGTGTAGGATGATGAGGATCTAATTAACTTTTGCATGGTAAAAGAGGAGTTAAAAGAGAACCCTTGCTACATCGATTATAATCATTTGTTCAACATAAAATCTCAATATACACAAGAATAATTGATCGACTAGGTTAAGTAAACCACGATAGAAAACGGGTTTGTAATTATATTACGGTGCCGCGAAAAAACCACAAGTAGAAAATCTCCGCGAATCATTTTTGTGTGTAAGAGATCCGGAAATTACACAAAGTTGGTAGATGCAAATGATCTTAAGAGGAAGTCTACCAGGACCAAAAAATGTGGATGTCATTTCACCCTTAAAGGAAATAAGGTAGATGATGATTTATGGGCCTTAGAGGTCGCATGCGGCGTTCACAATCACGATAATACAAAATTCAACGAAGGTCATTCGTACTTGGGACAAGTTTTCAAAGATGAGTTGGATTTTGTAGTTAGTTCTACGAAAATGGGATCTCGTCCTTGTGACATTCTTGGGGGAGTAAAAAAATTAAACCTAAGGATTCGTCGTCCATGCGCACCGTGTACAATGCTCAACTAAAACAACAGAAGATCGAGAAAAGCGGTTGGTCACAATTACAATACTTGTTGGGTGAACTAAAGAGGTTAAATTAATACGAATGACATAGATCATCCAAAGACAGAAGCAATATCATAGTGGGGTTTTCTTTGCACACTCGGTTAGTTTGGATTTGTTACGAAAACTTACAAATGTCATTGTAATGAATATGATATACAGGGTAATAAAATATGGAATGCCATTGTATGAGGTTGTAGGAGCCACTTCTGCCGGGAAAACTTTCTCTATCGGATTTGCATTTATGTCCATAGAAAAATTTAAGAGCTAAAAATGGGTGTTTGGAATGCTTATATTTGTTAATGTTCACTCACTCCATCAAACCACCCTCCATTGTTTTGACAGATAGAGACTTAGCGTTGGTGCAGGCGGTGACAGAATTGTTCGTCAATGCAACATACATGTTGTGTCGATAGCACATTAACATGAGCTTCCTAGGGAAAACGAAAAAAAAAATCATCAAGTACAAGAAAGTGTCCAATGAAGTTTTGAAAATGTGGAATCAACTGATGTTGGTGGAAACAAAGATATCCTTTAACAACTATCGGTCGGAATTACACCGTGACTTCAAAGAATATCCAAAAGCAATTGAATACACCGAAATAAGTTAGGATCATACAGTGCTAAGTTTATCACGTGGATAACTAACAAGTGGATGCATTTGGGTAACCAAACCACAAACCACGTGGAGAGCGTTCATTCCACCCTCAAGTGTTTACTTGGTACGAGCAAAGGTAACTTCGTGTTTTTTTGGTTGAAGGTGCATACTTTGATAAAATTACAACACGGTGACATCAATGGGCCAGTTTAAAAGAGTTGTTTGTTAGACAAAAATAAATTTAGTAGCATTATGTACATGAAGATAAAAAACAACGCCTTCCACTATGCTTTAGAACTTTTTTCCGAAGAAGTAGAATATGCCCGCAACATGACAATCGTGGATGGTATGCGCGCACGATATCTACAAATTTGTTGCCAATGGCTTAGAGGAGCCTCTAAATTTAATTCATGATCATTAGAAGAGGTTATATATTCTTGTCTATACCAATCTCACGATGATCAAGCAATTGAAAGCATAACTCGATAAACTAGTATGCGATGTCATGGAATCTAAGGGCAAAGCACACATAAAGCATATTTATAAGAAATGGTTTGCCACATCGATATGAAAACAACTTCCCTATTGGAGCCTTTGGTCAAGTTAAACGCGCGCGGTCGTCAACCTTCCAAATGTAAGTTGTCTATTACCATATCTGAGTCATCCACTAAAAATGACATATTGTTTCACAAGCATGTTCTAGATTCTAAAAAATCTAGTTCTCCATCGTTTGAAAAATTGTTCAAACCTCCGACCGCAAAACTCGCGTAAAGTTAAAGAAACACCAGGTCCCAAACTTGGCAGGAAAAACGCCACTCCAAAAAAGGGAGGGTTATTCTAACGAAAGCAAGTAAGACGATGATTTCTAGTGGTACAGTTGGTTGTAGGTCAAGTTCTACAATACCGACTAAGGAAAGTTTGGTTCATCCCAAAAGATACATAAATCAATTCCCCATCTTTTTAGGCCTTTCATAATGTGCATCACGAACGTTAAATCCGATAGCCATTGCGGGTACCGCTTGATTGCGTTTTCCTTGAACGGGCAACAAGATGGGTGGAGGTTGATTTAGGATACCCTATATAATGAGCTTATAGATTACGCATCCGTGTACGTAAATATATTTGCAATCATGAAAGATTTGATAGATATTGCAGAGCGTGTGAAATGCTCTAGTTATGTGGTTACTAACGATCACTAGATATCGATGCTCGAGATGGGAGTCGCGATTGGTGAGTTGAATAATTGGATTGTCTAAGTAAATCGAGAGAAGTCAGGATGTGGAGAGAAAAATAGGTTTTAGAGAGAGAAAGTCAAATTGCCAAAGTGATATATCTCAAAAAGTCAAACCGTTTATTAGATCAGCTTTGACCTTTATATAGAGGGGCAATGACTTATCTCTTAACTGAAACAGTTGCATAAAAGGGATAATTGAGTGCTAGTCCCTGACTAAAATACAAAATTTTAATTCTCCCATCTAATTTTACAATCTGTCTTAAGAAGTTCTATTCTTTACATTTCAGTCCTCGAAATTTTATTTCCTTATCAATAGCCCCATTAGTTCTCATGTAAGTAAATGAATGAGAACTAATTATCCTAAAAAATAATTGATAGTGAAGAAACTCTCCTTATCCACAATGTCCACCTCTTCCACTTCTCAATACTTATTTTCTCTTCTTATAAATATCATTGTGACCCACTGTTTGATTCACAAACAAAATTCCTCGAGAGAGAAACTTCAGAAACTCAAAATTCCTTTGCTACCTTCAACGGATTCTTCAATCTGCTGGCTACCTTCACCAGAAAAATTAACTTTTCCGTTTAATCTTCAACTAGTTTATGAGAAAGTATCCGAAAACTAGACATTCAAAAGCCATAATTCCTAAAAAACCCAAATCTCCAAAATCAGACAACAAAGTCTTCGATTCTTACGAATACTTCTGTATTAGTGAAAGAACAGAAAAATACAGAGCAGCTGGACTAATAAGCAACGCTCCTCTTGGTTTGTCTTCAAAGACAATATACTACAGTAATTTTGATTTTAACAAATCTCATACCTTTTCACCTTCTCATATTACAGAAGAAAGTCAATCGTCAAAAACTCAAACACAACAGACTCACTGGATCATCATCTCAAATCAGTCGTGAGGTGAACATATTTTCTCCAAAGGAAATCCGAACAGAATCCTTCCATAACCAATCGTCCAAGAACTCACCCTCCTTGAACTCCAAGAAGAAAAACTTTGATAGCAATGGGTGATGATGCCGATGTCACCTCGAACACTAGTATTGCTTCAAATCCATCAACCACTTCTCTCCCCGGAGGGAGATCGTTGAGACAGTAGCAATGTTAAAAACAAAGAGATAAGTAGCCGCAAGAAGCGGCTAGGGTTTTGTGTTTATTAGAAAATGTTCCTTTTTTTATTGATGCATTAGAGATGTTAAATCAATAGTAAGGCTTTTAATTAATAGAGAACTTAGAGGCCTATACAAGGAAACTTAATACACTGAATATTCTAACACTCCCCTCAATTTGTGTAGTGGGATCACCAATACCCAACTTGGATAAAACTGATTCGAATGTTCTTGCAACAACCGCTTTTGTCAGGATGTCTGCCAGTTGGTATTCAGATCTAACAATCGGAAGTTCGACTGTCCCATCTTCAATATTTTCTTTTATGAAGTGCGTATCTATTTCAACGTGCTTTGTTCTATCATGCTGTAACAGGTTCTCTGAAATCTTAATCGCAGCTTTATTATCGCACATTAACTGAGTTGGACACTTCAGAGGGGATCCGATTTCTTTCATTATCTTCTTTAACCAAAGTATCTCGGTAATCCCCTTAACGATTCCTCTAAATTCCGATTCAACACTTGACAGTGATACTAATTTTTGTTTCTTACTCCTCCAAGTCACCAAGTTACCTCCAAGAAGAGTAAAGTAGCCAGCAGTTGATCGCTTGTTGTTCGGATTCCCTCCCCAATCATCATCTGTGAATACTTCAACATCAAGGTGTCCATTTTTCTTAAAAATTATGCATCTTCCTGGTGTGCCTTTGAGATATCGAATAATCCTCATTAGTGCCTCCATATGGTGTTCCTGAGGATGATGCATGAACTGGCTAACTACTCCCACCGCGTATGCAATGTCGGGTCGAGTGTGAGCCAAGTAAATCAATTTTCCCACCAACCTTTGGTACCTTTTTTTACTCGATGGTCTGGCCTCTTCAATTATCTTTAGCTTGTGATTCACAACCATAGGAGTGTCATTTGGTTTGCAATCCACCATGCCAACTTCAGCTAATAAATCCAATATATATTTTCGTTGGGAGATATAAATCCCTCCTCTTGACCTAAGAACCTCGATTCTTAGAAAATACTTCAATCCCCCAAGGTCTTTCATTTCGAACTCTTTGAATAAGTTTTTCCTAAGAGTGCTAATTTCTTCTTCGTCATTCCCCGTTATAATCATATCGTCGACATATATTATAAGACAAGTGACTAATTCTCCTCTCTTTTTGTAAAACAAGGTATGATCCCCATTACTCTGTTTGTAGCTATACTGCTTCATTGCCATTGTAAATCTCCCAAACCAAGCACGAGGAGACTGTTTGAGCCCATATAATGCTTTTTTCAGTTTACATACCTCATTTTCTTAAAAAACATCAGAGAACCCTGGTGGGGGTTCCATATATACCTCTTCTTCCAAGTATCCATGTAAGAAAGCATTCTTAACATCAAATTGATGAAGAGGCCAATATTTATTTGCGGCTATTGAAAGTAAAACTCTGATAGTGTCAATCTTTGCAACCGAAGAGAACGTTTCAGAGTAGTCTATACCATATGTTTGTGTATATCCTTTGGCAACCAATCTTGCCTTGTGTCGCTCAATGGTGCCATCGGATTTATATTTTATATTAAACACCCATCTACACCCGACTGCTTTCTTCTCTTGTGGTAACACACACTTCTCCATGTACCATTCCTTTTTAGAGCTTCTATTTCGGTATTCATTGCCTCATGCCATTCAGTCATCTTCTTAGCTTCTTGAGTTGTTTTAGAGATTTGTTCAGAGAGAATAGTAGCTGAAAACGCCTTTGCAATCTTTGTCATTCCTTTTATGTCCGTTTTTACCAGATATGTAGAAGCAAGAGTAACGTGTTCCGGTGAATACCGGTCAGGAGGAACCCCTCTATTTTTTCTTGGGTGAAGAACCATAGTTTGAGTTTCAACAAATGAACTTCCTGAAATGTCATGGTTAGTAGTATTTTGTGAATTATGACATTGTAAATTGTTTACCTCTTGATGGACATTTTATTCGGCTGATTCGCTGGTAGTATCCATGGCATTTATTTCTTGTTGGACATTGTCTTCGGGAGAATCATTGGTGGTAAGAACTACCTCGTTAGTCTTTTTTATGTTGGAAGAGGCGTGTTTGGTAGCGCCATCTACCGACTCTGTCGGCACATCCTCAAAGTAACTTTCATATAGCAACCAGTCGAGTGATTCACCTACTTTCTCCCCCTGAGCACGAGATTGGTGGTAAAAAAAATAATCGGATTCTAAGAAGTCACAATCCATGGTGACATGGATTCGATGAGTAACCAGATTGTAACACCGATAGCCCATTTGATGGACACCATACCCAACGAATACACACTTTTCAGCACTTGAATCAAGTTTGTTTCGACTAGTTTTAGGGATATGAACAAACACCGAACAACTAAAGACACGAGGTGGTAAGGTCATAACAGATGGAATTGTAACTTGGGTGGCAAGCACTTGTAATGGAGTTTTATTTCCTAGACATCGGGTTGGTAGACGATTTGCAAGATATGTGGCTGTAGCAAGAGCTTCTGGCCAAAGAGAATGGGGAACTCTAGATTCAATCATAATAGCACGAGTTTTTTCAAGTAAAGTACAATTTTTTTGTTCTGAAGTACCGTTTTGTTGAGGTGTGTTTGGACAAGTGGTTTGATGGATAAGACCATTTGTTTTGAAAAAATTATGCATTGTTTGGTTGACAAACTTTGTTCCATTATCAGAACGGAGAATCTGTACGTTTTTTTAAATTGAGTCAAAATCATTTTGTAAAAACAAACAAATATTTATGGTACTTCCGATTTATGTTTCATGAAGTATATCCAAGTCATTCTTGAGAAATCATCCACAAATAAAACAAAGTATCTGATTTGATTGATAGTGGAATTTGGCGCTGGACCCCAAACATCAGAATGTATTAGCGAAAAAGCATAATCAAATCTAGTATTACTTTGATTAAATGAGACCCTACGATTTTTTGCAGAAATGCAGGTTTCACATTTCTCATGAATGGAAGTATTCAAAAAAAGACTAGGAAACAAACTCCTAAGATAGCTAAAAAAAGGATGACCAAGTCGCCGGTGCCATAACCAAAGTTGCCTTTTGGTTGTTCTGTGAGCAAGCATGGCATGTCCCTTATGAACTACCTCATCAACATAATAGAGACCTCCTTGTTACGTACCACGCCCAATGATCTCCTTCGTACAAATGTCCTGTAAAATTCAAAAAAAATAGAATACATAAGAACCACACAGTTGAGTTGTTTTGTCACTTGACTAACATATAATAACTTTAAGGATAGTGAAGGAATGTAGAGGCAGTTTTTAATTTCCATTTTTTCGAAGAAATAATTGAACCTCCCCCTTGAACTTCACAAATTTCTCCACTAGCAGTCTCAATATGGGACTTCTTTAGAGATAACATGTCACAAAAGTCTTTAGGATCATAAGACATGGTGTATCTAGCCCCGCAATCAAAGATACAGTTCATTGATTTCTCAAACCCTTTACCTCCAAGTTTTTCATAGGAGTTCGCCGCCATTCCTCCAAAACCAGTGCCACTTCCTTGCTCATTTTTAGTCGGATCTTCATCGCCACTTGTAGACAAAGCCCGTTTGAGATTAGATCTGAAACGCTGGTTATTTTTATCTTTATGACCGTCCTCCCACCATTCTGGATAGCCAACCAGCTGGAAACATGTCTCTTTAGTGTGTTTCTTCATCCCACAATGAGTGCAATACAACTTGGATTTATCTTCTTTCTCTTTGGATCAGAATTTAAACCTCTGTGCATAATCTTTAGCAGCCAAACCCATTCCAATTTCAATCGAGTCACTATCAGAAGAACTTGATTTTAGTATATTAAGTCTGGCCACTTCCCTTCGTATTGTAGCATATGCTGTTTCCACGGAAGGAAGAGGATCCTTTTTCAAGATATCTATCTTGACTAGTTCCAGCTTGTCATTAATCGCCATTAGCAATTGATAGAGTCTTTGTTCTCGAGTCTTCTTATTGTAGATCTGAATGTCTTCTGGGTCTTTCATAGGGTTCGGATCTCGCCTATCTATAGACATCCATATGTTCTGCAGTTTGTTCCACAAGTCTTCTAGTGTATCGGACCCTTTCCTTAATGAATTATCCCTCTTATGAAAGTCAAACACCCGTAACGAATCTGTACCAGAACCGTATGTGGTGGCTAACCCATCCCATAGGGCTTTTGCAGTGGGATATTGCGAGACATTATTCACCAAGCTGGATTCAAGATTCTGGATAATTTATGTGAAAACGCATTGATCATCATGTTCCCACCTTGTATATGTTTTGTCAGTTTTGGATGGAGGTGTCGGCTCCCCTGTAATGTGAGAGCCTCTCCCCCTTACCCTAATTGCTTTCTTCATCAGGTTTGCCCATAGGGCATAGTTGTCACCACCGAGTTTAATCCCTAGGGATAAATTCTCGGGGTTAGTTGTTTGTTGTTGTGTTCCGAGACCATTTCTCATAATGGCAGCAATCTGCATTGTTAATTCATCAGGGATTTGACTGACCACGACTTCATTGCCAGCCATCTTTGTTGAGGATGTTCAGAATTCCCAGAATCACACGTGCTCTGATACTATGTTAAAAACAAAGAGAGAAGTAGCTGCAGGAAGCGGCTAGGGTTTTGTATTTATTAGAAAATGTTCCTTTTTTTTAATGATGCATTAGAGATGTTAACTCAATAGTAAGGCTCTCAATATATAGAGAACTTAGAGGCCTATACAAGGAAACTTAATACATTGAATATTCTAACAAGCAACGTCTCAACAAAATCCCTCAACTGATCCTCCTCAACTGATGGACGAGGGATCCGAAGGAGAAATTGATTTTGAAGCTACACAGTCAAATAACGAAGCTAAAGCAGAGGAAGAAGCTTCGAATAAGTCTAGAAAATAATTTAAAAGGAAAAGCTCGTAAATCGGCAAAAAAAGGTTTATGTTATAATGTACGACGAGCTGCGTGCCTCAGTTGGTGAGAACTTAAGGCCTCTCGAAGCGCATTACATATTGGATTTGAAGAATGTTCCCTATATATATTACGAAGAGAGCCAAACATCTGACCTAAAGAAGAAATGATGAATGGGAGACAATATTACACTTCATCTTCCCAAAGAAGGGGAAATGCCTCTGTATTGTAGAAAAGATGAATTAGTGGTCTACCCAGAAATCATCAATTGGGGTCTTCGATTTCCACTGGAGCCCATGATATGCTTCGAAATTTTGGATCTATGTCCAACCCAAGTGACACCAAATCAATGGTTCACTTTTCTTTCTGTGTCCAAAATTCCACTCTGCATCGAGGACTTCATTTCCTTGACCAAACTGTCGAAATGACCGGTTCTTCCTTTCTATTAGCTTATACTGGATGATGACTTGAAGATAATCAGTGAATTAATGAAGGCAGACAAGTTTTGGAAACAAAAATTTGTCTTCATCTCAGGAGGTTGGAGAACGGTAAAAAAATATCTGAAGCCAACCCATCTAAATTAAACCTCGTCTGGAGGAGTAATCGTAAGTCTTTCAATTTCATTTCCTTGAATTATATTTTCAACTGATTTTATCCTTATCTCTTATCAAATTGTATGCTCTGTACAAAAACTTCGAGGCACTGTGCACTTCGTCGAGAGAAAGAAAAAGATACATTTATCAAGTTTGTTGCCTGGGCTAAAAAAGAATGGAATAATTATTTCCATACAGCTTTCCAACTTATCAATTCTCTCAACAGTCATTTGTTTCCAATCAAGTTTGGAGATCTTCTTCCTGAGAATTTGATGGAGCAACCCAATCCTTTACAAGATTTCATCAGGTTAGTTTATCCTTATTGCAAAGTATTTTTACCAATTTGTAACAGATCGGATAACCATCTTCCCCAAAAGAAGAAGGCAAAAAAGAATAAAAAGAAAGCTAGTATATCTAATGCTAGCCCTTCTAGTAAATCTGATGCCAAAAGGTTCAAAGAGAAAAGAAACAAAGAGTAACCTCCCCACCATCGAATAAGGGATAGAAGGCGAGCATTCTTCAAAAAAAAAAAAACTATCCCATCAAAAATGAAAAACACGGCTAAAGCAACTCCTCAAAAAAAGGAAAAATGAAAATTGTGGAAACCTTCGAAGATGTGCCTTTCGAAGGTGATGACATTATGGTTGTGGAGGTTCAACCAAGTCAACAAAAAGAAAATAAAGCAGTGTTGAAGATATCAGAACTCAGCAAAAGGAAACTGATCTAGATAATGATCGAGGCAAAGCTCATAATAGCTTTATCAACTTTAATGAATCTCAAGAGCTTGCTGAAGACGAATATTCAGTCATTCATGAAATTCAAAATCATTTGCACAATTTTGGTAAAAGATCTGTAGTTGCTACGACCGAAGTGACATCTCCTGCAGTTCCTTTTTCAACTACTTCCATTGCTCTCATACCTCGCCCTAGCCCAATGGTCATTCCTCATGAGGAACCATCCGAAGAGGTTTTAACTGCCCTTCAACCTTTTACCGATCTTGATGTTACAGCACAGAAATTAACTCAAGAAGTTGAATTGTCTCGAAGTCAATTAAAATACAAAGCAAAAGAGATGGTTCGCCACAAGAAAACTGCTAATGCTGAAAAACGTATGAGAAACATCTTTGGTGGCCTCGTGGAAGATCAATTTCATAGATTTTAGATGGCCGGATCTGAATTTCTCAAAGGACTCATCCATGTCAAGAATCACCTTAGATAAGTGCATCAGAGAGAAACATAAGATCTCAATACTTCTCATCAGAACACCATAGATCAACTCAAGATCAAGCATTCTGAAGAGTTAGCTACAAAGAATTTTTTTTGATGATCTTCAAGTCTCTCTTAACAAGAGTGAGGCAGAGAAGAAAAAGTTAATTGATGACATGAATGTTCTCAAGGTAAAATTCGATGAGGAAAATGGACTTACTGTCACCGCTGTTGAGGATGAATGTGCGAAAGACATGTTAGCAGCTATTACATTCCCCAAAGTTAACCTTCCCAGCTTTTGGGACTGAATTCCCATCAAAAGACGCACTAGCGAGGCTTTTGATCATGTTCCTAGCTCTTCATCCGAAGAGGAAGAATCAGGAGAAAATTCTAAAGAAAGCTCCAAAGATGAGTAGTTCTACTATCTCTTTTTGTGTCGGTCATTTAATCATTGTAACATTTTGCTTTTAACATATGCCTTTTCACTTGTCATCTAGAAATTACTTTATTCTCATCGAATCGAATTGAATGACAAAAGGCTTTATTTATCTTGTATTTTCTTAAGTTACATTTGCATCTTATTATTATTCATATTAGCTATTCGAAGTGAAAATACAACATGGTATTTTGAATAATATTATACATAACACCTCGAATATATTTGTGTGTTTAGAAGACGTAACATTTAGAATATTATAGTGCGTTTAGAGAACGTAGCACTTCGAATATGGTTGCTTCTTTGAAAAGTGTATTCAACACTTGAGAATGTTCTGCTCTTGGTCAACCTCAAAGATGATCAGTCTTTGACTAATTACCAAAATAGTTTAAACAAGTATTTATAAAAACCCATTCGTAAAAAAATGCATTTTATTGATAGCTTTGAATATGTGCATAGCACCTTGTTGAAACCTCCCTGGGACAACATGGTAGGAAAGAGTGTGCTCATTAATCAAAGAAAATAATTTCAAAATATAATAGAGTCACTCCTAATACAATTTTACATGTTGTGTATTCCAGGGATGTTGAAGCATCATCCCCTGATTATCACAAAGGCGATAAGAACCTGGTTGTATCCTTACAACAACCATATAAGGTCCTTCCCAGTTTGGGGCCATCTTACTGAGGCTCTTTTCCTTGTATGAAGGAATACCTTTCTGAACACTTTGTCACCCACCTTGAACTCCCTCCTTTTCACCCTTAAATTATATTTATTCCTCATAAGAGTTTGATTGAATTACATTCAGGTGAGCTCGAACTCTTTTCTCTTCAACCAAATCTAAACTTGCTCTTTTAGATTTATCATTCAGGTCTTCGGAATATTAAGCTATTCTAAGAGAAGGAAATCTAGATTCCACGGGAGTAACAACATCCATTTCATACGCCATAGCAAAAGGATTTTCTTTAGTAGCTTCCCTAGGGGTTGTTCGATAAGCCCATAACACCTCATGAGAATAATTAGGAAACTTTCTTGCAACTCCTGTCAAATTATTCTTCAAACTTCCAAAATAGATCTGTTTGTTCCCTCTATTTTTTCATTTTCTTGAGGATGAAAAGGTGTGGAAAAACATTGATTTATCCATTCGAAGTGCCTAACGAAACCATTTTTTTATTATTAAATTGAGGAACGTTGTGTGTAGTAATTCTTCGAGGTACTCCAAAATGATAACAAATAGTGTTTACAATGAACTTAATCACATCCCTAGCTTTTGTTCCAGACAATGGTTCTGATTCTGCCCACTTCGTAAAATAATTCACTACAACAATTATCATTTGTTATTCTCCATAGGCCATCGGCAAAGGTCCCACCAAATTTATTTTCATCTATTAAATGGAATGAATTCGGTAATGGACATAAGTGGAGCTATTGGTTTATGAATAGAGTTAGAAAACCTTTGACAAGTATCACAACTTCGAACCAAATTCTTGGCATTATTCATAATCGAAGGCCAATAAAACCTTGCCAACAAAACTCGACGAATCAATGCCTTGAACCCACAATGCACTGAACCTTCTCCATCATGAAATTTTAATAAAACTTCATGTGATTCTTGTTTGCTCAAACATTACAATAATGGCCTACTCAACGCTATCTTATACAAAATCTCATCTAGCACTATATAACCAAATTATTTGCCTCGCAATTTCTTGACCAATTTCACATCTTTAGGAAGTTCTCCTCTAATAAAAAAAAATCAATATGTCAGTTCTACGATCTCCTCGGACTGTGTCTGGGGTGACAAACACTTCCTCAATATGCTCACACTGCTCTGAATGGGTTAAAATCGGCGGAGTATCCTGTAATACAATCAAAGGATATTCTTCTTTGTATGCAACTGCTGCTAAAGAATCAACAAGTGTGCTATTCCCTCGGTTTATATGCTCCAAAATAACATGATCAAACAGAAGAATCAAATTTCAAAGCTCTGGAAGATACAACATATAGTGGTCATTTTTTTCTTCGGAAACTCCAGACACTTTATTTACTACTAATTGAGAATATGTCTCTAACCGTACCAAAGTTGCACCATATATCTTCGCAAACCTCAATCCAGCTAACGCAACTTAATACTCAGCTTCATTATTCGACATGTGAAAACCAAATTTAATAGATTGAAGCATTGTTTTTCCAGTTGGAATGAACTTCATCGCTGCATCGTAAAACACTAGAACCTCCATCGGTCCGAACAATCCACATCGAATTAGCTGGCAAAACATCCTTGCTAACCTCTTCATCTGATCTTCTTGAATGAAACTCAACAAGGACATCTGCCAAAGCTTGTGCTTTAATTGTCGTCTGAGGCAAAAAGGTGATGTCAAAGTCTTCCAATTCTACTAACGACTTTATCATCCTCCTTAAAATATCATGGCGTTGTAAACTATTCTTCGATGGAAATGAAATTTGAACCTCAATGGTATGAGCTTGAAAATAAAGACGTATTTTCCTAGCAGCCACCACCAATGACAATGTCAATTTTTTTTAGCTTCAAATATCTTTTTTTTCTGCTGCCACCAAACTCTTGCTGTCATAGTATACCGGATTCGGAATTCATGAATCTTCACTTATCAATACTGCACTGACTGCAAAATCAGATACCGCAATGTATAAAAAGAGTTGCTCTCCACTTTGAAGTTTGGATAATATTTCTCGTGATGATAACAAATCCTTGATACTTGAAAATGCTGCTTCACAATCCGAAGTCCATTCAACCTTCTTTGGTCTTCGTAACACTTGAAAGAAATGGAAACATTTATTAGAAAATCTGGAGATGAATCTGTTAAGTGTTGCTAACCTTCGTGTCAAGATTTCCACTTCTTTGATAGTTTGAGGGGATTTCATGGATACTACAGCTTTTAATTGCTCTGGATCAGCTTGTATCCATTTTTCAATGATAACATAATCTAGGAATTTCCCTGATCGAACTCCAAATGTGCACTTTTCTGGATTCAACTTTAGCCTTATTGCCCTTAAATTCAAGAACGTCTCTTTTAAATCTTCCAAGTGTGTATTCCCTTTAAATTCAAGAACGTCTCTTCTAATTCAAGAACCACCATATCATCGATATACACCTCCATGTTCTTTCAAATCTGAAAAGCAAATGCCTTATTAATTAATATCTGATATGTAACCCTTGCATTTTCAATCCAAAAGGCATAACCCTGTAACAATACAAGCCTCGGTTTGTGATGGAGGTGGTACTCTCTTGATACTTTGGATCCATCTAAATTTGATTATATCCTGCAAAAGCATCCATAAATGTCAATATTTTATTACCCGAAGTGGAATCAATCAGCTGGTCTATTCGAGGAACATGAAACGGGTCTTTAGGACATGCTCGATTCAAGTTTGTAAAACACATTCTCCACCTCCCATTCTTCTTCTTGACCACTACTGGGTTCGCCGTCCATAAAGGATAATATCACTCCCTTATATCTATGACCTCGATAAACGGTCCATTTTGGAAACAATAGCTTTTGCATTTTCAAAAGAAAATGCTCGCCTTTTTTAAATAACAGGTTTCACCTTCGGATTAATGGCTAGGCTATGGAAAACTACTTCAATTGGAACTTCTATTACATCCTCTACTTTCCAAATGAAAACATACAGGTTATGGGATAAAAATTGCAATAGCTATTGACGTATAATTGGGGTCAGTAAGGTTCCTATTCGAAGAAATCTTCCATCAGGAAAAGTATATTCTTATATTTCATCTCTTACTGTCAATGACCATGGGGTTTCCCTCGTATCATCAACCCCTCTTCCGAAGTACGAGGTCAACCCCCCTGACTGTTATTCATCCATTTTATCACCACTGCTAGATCTTCAGATCCGAAGAGCAGTGGAATAATATTCTTTGGTAACCTTTTGGTCACTTTGGACGACCCCCACTCGGTCTCCGATAACATACTTAAAACATTGATGGACTGTTGACACAATGCCATACATCCTTGATAACCAAGATCTTCCAAAAATGAAATTATAGCTTGTTAGACAGTCCACCACCATAAAAAGAACCTGAACCTTGTTCTTGAAAAGTCCCTTCCCCAGACTAACCTC
The DNA here is from genome assembly GCA_036936605.1 of Limnanthes douglasii subsp. nivea. NCBI lineage: Eukaryota > Viridiplantae > Streptophyta > Magnoliopsida > Brassicales > Limnanthaceae > Limnanthes > Limnanthes douglasii. The sequence goes on along the minus strand of JAUPFV010000001.1, from coordinate 23,055,055 downwards.
CCCTTTGAACTCCTCAATTACTCATGCAGATACTCTAGTAAATCCGATGATAGTGCGCTCTGATTCGGAATTCCGGGGAGGGTTGCGCATCCTATCACAAGTTGCTTCAAAAAGACGTTTTCAGAACTCATAGTATCTATCAACACGCGTTGAATTTCAACGCCAACACTTTCTGCCCTAATGACCACCACATCCTCGTGTGGCCCTGCAGTACCCCGTAAATCATCTTCATCGAAAATGATAAAGGGAATGTCTCTCTTACTGTACAAATGGGTAGACATTTTTTCCTCTATCTAAGTAGCTAGACTGACTATGTTCCTTTTCTTTGAACTATCAGTGCTACCAGTCATATAATCTCCCCCAAAAATTATCAGTGACTCAAATACTTGCAAAGGCGTGGAACATGGCCTTGCTTTACTGGTTCCTCTACTGCCATTAAGATTAATCGATCTGGATCCACAGCTAAGTATTCAGAGGCAGCATCAAAATCATCAACCTTCGAATCCAAAATCATCAAATTTTCAGCTTGTGCATTCAGATTTATTGGTTGTAAAGTCGATGCAATGGGATTCTTCGATGTATTGGTCGTCACTATCACATAAGTGAATAATTTCCCATTTTCAATTAAAGTCTGAACTTCCTTTAGCCTTGTTGAAGATTGTAGCCACACTCTCAGCCAGATATGCATAATACTCAAACTTTATCCATTGATTGGGCCTTGGCCTATGAAATTGGTACGCTGGTGCTTGGTTCGAACACCCTCCAGTTCGAGGTGGTAGATTGTTATTCCTCTGATGTGCTTGTTGAACAGAATTTGAAGATTTCCCCTGGTTATTTGGCACCTGCCCGAAATTCTTTTGACCAGTTCCAACTACTCCTCGAACCGTAGTCGATTCTTCCACCTTGATTTGGCCCTCCAAAAGTTAAAGCTCTTCTTTTTGTTGTTTCATTAGCTAGATCTCCTAGTAAAAATCCTTGGCAAAAGCCTGCCATTTCCACCATTTCTTCACAATTATCTAGAATCGTTTTAGTTAAGACAAACCGCTTCGTATAATCTTTCAGCTTTTCTCCAATTTTCTGCTTGCATTGGATTATTGTATCTTCGTTTGCCCTCATTTCCTTAATCCCCACAAATTGTATTCGAAAAGCAGTGTAAAAGTCTCTGAAATTTGAAATGGACCCTCCCGAAATTTGGTTATACCATTTCAAAGTTTCTCCCTTGAAAGTTTGAGAAAACACCTGACACACTAGTATGTCGTTATCCTCGAAGTTTATCATAGCATTCTTGAACTTTTTGAAATGATCGCCCGAGTCTTGCATCCCATCGAATTTCTTAACATTCGAAATATCAAAACACTTCGGAAGCGTGATAGATATTGTCCCAATTGTCAATGGAGAATTCCTCCAATCAACACCTTGAACATATTGATCCTCTGTTCCCATCACTGCATACAAGTGTCGATCATCCCCAACATTTTACTGGTTTGATGTATTTCCTTCACACCAGTTTGTCTCCCTCAAACATCGAGGTATACTTTCCATTCTAGCTTTATATTCTTTTCAAGATTTGCGAGGTTGATCATTCTCTTCTTTCGAAGAGCCTCAATATCTTTTAAAATCAAGTCCAGAACTTTCAATATCTTAATAACTAGATGTGACATACCTCTGTTTATCTTTCTTGTCCTTTCGAGAAGTATGACGCTCTTTAAGATGTTCGAACCGCAACTTTTTTTTGTTCACTTCTGATCAGATGATCAGTGCAAGATCGATCAGATTGATTACTAGCGTCATTTTGGTCATCCACTTGTCTCGCCTCCGATTCCAGTCTGGCTGACTGAATCTCCTGCTCTCTTTGGTCGTATTTTCGTTCAAAACTGTTATTTTGTCTAGAAGTTGGTTCATTCGCAGCTGTATATCTGATTGAGTTTGATGAACCAAGATAGATTATTATTGTCTATCCTCAGCTCTTTGTAAATCTTTTTTAGTGTTTTAACAGCCGATCAAACTAGCGGATTTTTCTCTGGATTCATCGTCACACTTGGAGTTATATTTCAAGATTCAAAAAGGAGAAAAGAAAAAATTTAAACGAATGGACAAAGCAAAATTTGATGATCAGGTCCCCAACAGAGTCGCCAATTTCATCGTCACACTTGGAGTTGGCTTCACTTTTCTTCCATTAAGAGGTTCACCTCCTACGATATCAAACCGGTTGGAAATCGGATTAGATTGGGTCAAATCCAACCACTTTGTGAACGTAAGTATTTTCATATTGTTTAAACCTTTAAATATATTTTTTATTATGTTGTCGTTTTATAGCTTGGGATTTTGGCAGATGTCCCATGTGCGAGGATACATCCTTGTTTCCTAAAGTTACATTCACCAGAAGCAGAATGTTGGGCATTAGCGATTCTTTCTCATTGCAAGAGATACGATGAAATAAAAAATCGTAGTCTCAAAGTAACCGATTTAGCCGCTTTTGTTTAAAGACTTGGTCATTGTAATATATTTACAAATTTTCATGCTCAAAACTTGTACGTTTTGGAGTTTATGATGACGTTAATTTAAAAAATTTAACATTGACTTCTTAACCGGTTCACATTAATTTAAGACGTAACATAATTAGATATACAAATACAAACAACAAAAATAGATAGATATTAGATAGAACATACATAGTAGACGCTTGAGGTGCTTTCATGGTGATGGATATTTCCATCCATGCTCGAAGCGTTTCTCGAAAAGATATTCCTCATCCTTACTACTACCGTCAGGAGTTGGTTTAGTTCTAATGTCAGTGGCTATTGTGTTTGCTTTCTCTTGCAGTTCCTGCATCACATGTTCCAACATATATTTCGTAATAGTACTTTGAAATGTCATATTGAATACATCGCAGGTTTCGCATTGGACTTTGTAAGGTAGTTCCTCCATCGGTATAGTGGGCATTATGTTTAAATAAGTTAACCTGTCGGCCACTTCTTCGCGTCCATGTGGTCAGAGCATCATATAACCCGGACATGATGCCTCCCTACCATGCAAGAAGTATATTATGCTTAAAACAATATCGATGAAGCCAAAAGTCTCTTGCGATATTGTGCCTTTCATAATCTCAAAATATTTTAGGAGGCTTGCATCTTCGTGCACATTCTAATTTCCATCTTCAGTGTTTCAACCATATAATATCTAGCAAGCTAACTTTAACCCTCCGTAATGAGTTTACGAAACCAACAAATCCAACATACATCATATACACACCAATAAATCTAAAATAGATCAACATGCAAACTAAAACAAACATCAAATACAACATATATGAACCGATACAATCTAATACAATATACAAATCTTCATTGTTATGTTGTAAAACATTCAAAATACCTAACAAATTGTTTGAGAAAGTATGAAATTAGAGCAACAAACACATTATCAATGCACCTAGCATAATAAGAAGCCACAAACTTGTGATTTGAAGCATGTTTCTTGCAAAAGACATGAGCTTTTCCGGACTATCGTCGAGAGGAAAAACACGATTTATCATGTTAATTATATCCACCACGGATTGTTCGTCTGTGATATACAGAGTGATGTGAAACCAACCATACTTCATAACATAAGCTACGTACTGAGAGGTCAGTGTCTTACGGTTTGTTGCCAACGACCGTAAATACCTATCAATCGCGAACAAGTGCTCCCTCCAGTTGGTTCAATGCCGAGCGTCAACATGATAACGCAGATTTTTGCTTCTAGTGAGACCAGATCCAGCGACACTAGGATCCAGCGGCTTATCTTGGACCCAACCGAACTAACACATCACTTAATCTGGGTGGTATGCATTGGTCACAAACATAAGGCGAATATGGTTGCGATACAATCTTATCTCTTACTCCGGACACGTTTGTCGAATATCAACGTAGGGCTCGAAAATCACATGCAAATAAACAAACACATAAACATGTAATAAATAAACACATAAATTCATCGATGACGTAAAAATTAAAAGTATTCATATATAATACTTACATTTGTTTCTTCTTGAGAAGCGAGGATGTCACAGCAGTACGTCTTCCCACGAACGTTTTTCCCGGTAAGCTTTTTTTGAAAAGCACAACAACATCTCGGTTGCGTTGTAACCGTTGTTCACCGCAACCTGGAAGCATGGCAAGTAGTTTCATACCCAACACTCCAACAACACAGAGAAACTAACTAGACTCTTTAAAGAGTGCTTCAAAATGTCTCTCAAACTCTTATACACCAACGTCATTGCGCATGTACCCCACGTAAGCTCATCAAGCTTCTCCAACTGTTTGAGATGGACGAGAAAATCACATTCAATGTTTCTCTGGTTGTGTTGGTGAATGTGGTACATCCGACAAATAAAACGATGTACGCACGAGGGATATGTTTCTTCATCTCATCCGTAAGCATGGTATTCGAATGAATATACTTGTCTCTCAAAATGTTGACCTTAGCCATCGAAGGCCGAAACCAATCCCATCGTGTGGCTCCATCTCTTTTTGCACATATCCGGCCGAAACTCCCAACAACTCGGCATATCGACCATACATATGATTTGGCAATTGGGTCCTGAACGGATCCATAATTATCCCATCAACCGGGAGGTCGGTAATGACAAATGTGTCGTCCATCATGATAGTCATCTCGCAAAGGAGAACTGGAAGGTGTTAGTCTCCTGATGCCCTTTTTTTATGAAGACCTCGTCCAACTACGCATTGGAGTTGTATCCTTGTAAGTGGTGCATAAGCGGCCAAAATGGAGTACCTTTCAAGAGAGCATTCACCCTTTGTTAGTTCCTCAGGTCACATTAAACTAGTAGGCCGTACTTAGATTGGACCGTAAACACGGAATAAGACTGAAAAAATTTAAACATATCAATTTATTAGAAAATAAATTAGTTAAAGTAACAAAAATATTATTTAAGTCATAAATTAAATAACTTATGTCGCCAATAAAAGTGTTGTAGAACCCGTGATGTATGTACTTGGAAAACATAATAAGAATTTTCTACAAAAGGAAGAGATTCTTCCAGCTCTCCGGATTGGTGGGAGGTAATTGGTTATGCACGGATAGCTCGGTTACATCCCTTTCTTCCTCCTCGTCCTCGCCCGCGGAGTCCCTAAGGGTAGGTTTCTCTCGTTGAGGTGATCACTCTAAATTATGATCCCTCATGCTATTAAAGTTTTTCCGCCGTATGGATCGCTTGGAATGCTCCGAACGCTATCCCCGCTCGACCCGATCTCCTTTCGGTTCCACGGCTAGGAGGACACTACCGGCATGGTGAACGTTTTTCAATGTTTGGAATTTTTTTTGTTCTCCAGCCTTGATATTTGTTACCTGTGAGAACAAAAAAACTATTATAATTTGGAAATAATTAGGTCCTTGTCGGGTGAATGTGGGCAGCCCCGGCGGGGAACATGCAAAAACTGTAAAAAAAAATTACTTTTCCCTTGTTGGGGCCTCCTAGACTCACCATGTGGGGACCAAGAACAATTTTAAAAAAACAGCGTCCCTTTTCGTTGACAATTTCTCACCCATTGGGGACCAAGAACACCTACGAGAAAAACCCCAAATCCTTTGACAAATCTAAACTAAAAACTCTATTCTAACACAAATCCAAGCATCCAGCATCAACATATCTCTTAAAACACTTCAATTAACATAGATTTACCTATTATAACACCATAAATAGCTTAAATCTATCTGAACCATTAAAACCTAAATAGAACCGAAAAGTAAAAAAAATAAGAAACTTACTATTTTCCCTTGCCTATTTGATGTTGTTTAATGGATTAGATTACTTATATGTTGATGAAGAACAAATTTAGTAAGTTGAAATGAAAGTTTTTTTTATTTTGAGGTTTTGGATGATTCTAGGTTTTGTGAGGGAGATGAGAGGGAATGTGAAGGTTTGAAAATTGGGGTTGTTAGGTTTAGGGGTTGGTTAGAATATTAGGTTAGAACTTAGTAAATTAGGCAGGTTTATTTTAGATAAAATTTGGGTTTGCTTATAAAAATAGACGTGGCTAGTTATAATTAGGGTTGGTTTTCTTTTTTTGTACCCAATTTAGCCAAAGCCATTAGTTTTCTAGCAGCATCTTGTACCTAAATTCAGCGCTGACTTTGAGAACTGATCATGACTATGATACCTCTCCACTTTCTCATCAAACACGGGTCGCACATCGCAATCATTAACCAAAAACCTCACCAAACACCAGAATAGAAACACCGATGAAGCACCTGGGTAAAGCTTGCTTTCGGCGCCAAGGTTGCGAAATGGGAAGAACTAGGGAACCATAGGGTTAAACAAAGTGAAAACCCCGATGACAAGAAGATGAATCGTTGTGTATGAATAAATAAAAAACTTTACAAAATAAGCAGAACAGGAGAAAGTGACCGTCTAAGTTTTTCCAATGACACTTGGCATTAACCGACCTAATAGTAGTAGGCTAACACGAGCAATAATTTACAATGATATCAGAAATCTTAAAATTGACATATAGTCACAAATCATGAATGTTACCCATCTTATAGAGATTAACAAGATAAGTATATTAAATTCAAGGGTCAATCTAAAATGTGCTTGACCTTCCATTACTAGTCTCCGTTTTATAAATTTTGAATGATATAGGCATAACACGAAGAATCTTTCTCTATGCACTCGATAGGAGTTATCAAGTTTTAAATTCCATAAATTTTTATTTTCATTTTTTTCGTTTTAATCTAATCGCACCAAATTGAATCAACACTACTAACTATTGACCAAAGTTGTTTGAGGACAATCACCGTCTGATTTCAAATTTTTAAATATAGAATCTGAAGGCCACCATTAATCAATGGTAAGGCTCTTGTTAACCAAGCCACTTTAGCATCTGTAACTTTTATTTACGACCAACCCAAAGGAATAAACAGAGAGATTGGAAGAGTTATTAAATAAGTATTACATGGAGAATGAAGATAAAATACTAATAAATATGTAATGCAAAGATCACAAATTTAATACCTTGAGGCCTACTCGCATAAGAAAGGTGTTTGGAAGTCCAAGAGCTAATACGGTAAATAATCTTGACAAAAGAGAGTGGTGATCGATATGAGACAGAAAACCCATGAGAAATGGTAATTCAAGACATTTAATCGGGAGGGAACCAACTTTAAATCCCATGATATTGATCAAATTAGTTCTTAGAGAGGGGTTAACCATAGAAAATAATAAGTGATTCTTATCAGGGATAACATTAAGGTCATAAGAGATCAAAGAAGTCCTTGTGATGACTCCTAAAAATATTCAAGAGGTAAGTAGGTTTTGATTATTTCTGGGGTCACACAGAATTTTAGAGACAACTTTAGAGCGATAATTTTAGATTGAAAAACTTCCAAAAGTAGTAATAATATAATAATTATTCAACATTGCCAAATAAAGTACATCACATTTTATAGTAATGGTGGTGGATCTTTGCGCCTACATCATTAGCCCATTTCTAGATAATTCATCATATTAACTTACTAAGTTAAGAAATATTTAGACCTTATTACATAAATCACCCTCAATGTCATACATTTGTTGGGTTTCATATACAAAGTAAACATTGGCCCAATATTTTACCGGTTCAATTTACAGCTCAGATAAATCATATCCATATCAGTAGCCCTCATAGCCATTGAAAAGAAATATGAGAGAGGACTAGTTTTAATGTTTCTTTGGTTTTCATGTACCTCTGCCAGTTAATTTAGTCAACCATGTGCAGTCCAAATAGGTATAGGTCAGACAACTTTACCTTCGATTATTTTTGCTAGGGTGATTAGAATTCTTGAGAACCGTCTATATCACACGTGTTATACTTTGTACACCTATCATGATAAAGTATGGAAGGATGATAAAAAAAAACCATTTATATTTCTGAGTTCACGTGTCTGTTGGGCTTTTGAAGCCCTTTCTATAAATTCGTTGATGTTCTCTTATTTTCTCACTTTTCACTGATTATATAGAGAAAAATAGACTAGGTTGGTTTTGCTTTGATCATTTTAAACTCCAATTTATGGGTGATATTTGTCGCATAAACTACTGGAAAAAAATCATCATATTATTTGTCTTCATCAATTAAAACATCTTATTTGCTACACACATGCCCTTATATTTATCTGGAATACTTGTTCGAGGTAACTTGTTTATTTCTCAACTATTTCTTTTTTATATGTTTTTTTTATAAAAGCTCATTTGAACTGGTTGTCGATAACTGAGAAAGTCGAGCAAATGAGAGTTGCTGGGATTATAGACGAGAGACTTAACTTTAACAATGAATATTTGATTTTGGTGCACCGTAAAAAGAACAAGTCGAAATTATTGGGCCTTAACTTTCTTCGACCCCTTCTACTCATCCTACTTTGACAAAGATCACTTATCCTCCCAGAACAAATCGTACCCAGAGAAAAAAATGACAATACTAATTCATTTTAATGGGTAAATTTGATACTGACGAAAACTTGCATGCCAAAAACTCATCGTTGCATTCTGAGAAAATAAAGATCTTTTCCCACTCTAGAGAAAAATAATCCAAGAGTGCTGAAGTGATTCCTCTAACCATGGTACACTTTCGAAGGAATTGGTTGGTTCTGGAGAAAAGGTTCCCACCAAACCCAAAGAGATTCCTAGAAGTCAAGCTACACCCCCGAAGAAAATTGTTGAAAATCCGATACGATTAGTTAATGAAAGTTCTTCAAATATCAAGATTGTGGACGAGGTTGAGTATCAGCGATAGAATAAAAATAAAAATTTAATTTCAAAGAAAAATAAAACAAAAGAAATTGAAGTTGAACAACCCTCAGAGGTATCCAATGTACTTGAAAATAATCTTTATGATATCAGCAACCGATACCTTATAGCTCTCTATAAATTCGAATACAATTACTACTCTGAGTCCGATGAATAAAATTTGCAAAGAAAATGGGGAATTCTATAGTTGGTACATATCCGCTTGCTTGAGTCTAGATGGACATCATTATATGCTAAGAGTCGTGAACTTGTTATTTATCCGGATATCTTAAATTGGGGACTTCGGAGCATAAACAAAGAAATTACCCACTCGTCGGCAATATCGATGATTCCTCTAAATCCATATAAGATTGTATGCCGATTTGTTGTCCATGTCACTCATGTGTATCTTCCAACCAGAAAAAGGGCTCTTAGAAAAAAGGTTAGAAAGAAAACCGATGGTGGTCCGGAGAAAAAAAGAGCCAAGAAAGATGTCAAGGAAGGGAAGAAGCAATCTACCTTGGGTGATTCAAATGTGACAAAGGAGAGAATCATTGTACTTAATGCCCTAACGGCCAATGAGCAAGCAAACGAGGTTGTTGATTCGATGACAACAAGGAAAAAAGAAAAGACCCTTTAATCGAAAAATAAAAAAATCAAAACGCAACTCGAAGAGTGAAAATGGTGTAAAAAAGGTGAAGCGAAATACAAGTTTTTAGTTCAAAAGAGTGAAAATGATGGAAATAAGGTTGTTATGTCGTCGAACCAAATTATTGAAATTATCACGGAGAGGCTTCTGTTAGGGTTAAAACTCTGAAGTTGTTGATATGGGGCTTACTACACTGTTTGACCTTATGGATACTTCGTCCTCAAGAACTCAGTCAACAATTCCTCCGATAGATAAATCAACAAGGGTCGACCTCTATCAACTTTGAATCTTTCAACTTCTCAAAATAGATTACTATGTCGTAGTGCTAAAAGATCTTGTTGTCCCCATTGCAAAGTTTGAGAGGAGTGCGGCATAGAAAAACATAAAGTTAGATAAAGCTAAAGAGTCAGTTGTGCGTCTTGAGAATGCCACTTCATACCTAATAAAGGATACTAATTTTCTTTGTAAACGGTTTGATAAACTATGTCGGGCTGCTTTAGATACAAAATGTAAAATAGTTAGGAATAAATAGTGGACATGCTTTATCGCAAAACAGCTAGCGTAAAAAATATTTGTGTTCTAAACGGATACGACTGGGCTTATGACTGTCATACTGAATATACGATCAAGGCATAATGCAACCTTGACGGAAAATAATATTATGATCGATATACTATTGAAAATAGTCAAAAATCTAAAAGAGGGTATCTAAAAGGTTGAAGAAGAGAAGGAAAATGTTTTCACATATCTCTTTACCTTTGATGAGAGAATAAATGACGAGAAAGAAGAATATCGAACATTGAACCTGATGTGACTAAAGCTCAATTTTTTAGAGAGAGAAAGTAGAAAGAGAATATTATATTCCAAAAGAATGTCCCACCTACCAAGAATAATGAGTCCGATTTTATAGTGGGGAAGGGTGGGCCCATTTATTCCTTTGGTGGTCTTGTTTTATTTCTCCTTTGGTCCTTTATAAAATATTTTGTTTACAAATTACCCTCTAATAAACAATAAACACAATAATCGTTGTATTCTTCTTCCTATATTTACAATTGACTCTTTTTCTATTAAGATTGGCGAATTGCTCCCTTATCAGTAGCCCCCCAGTCTTCAAGAGCATCGGGAATGAAGACTTGTAAGTGAATCAGGATGACCGACGCTCCGTGCTTTTTGTTCCTCGGTCGGTCGCGTGTTGTCCCGATGTTGCGACGACTTATTTTTGTTCTTCTAGAGCATCGGGAATTGAGGCTCGTAAAAGAATCAGCTCTGTAGTCCCGATGCTGCAACAACTTATTTTGGGTCTTCAAGAGCATCGGTAATGAAGTTTTGTAAAAGAATCAGGATGACCGACGCTCCGTGCTTTTTGTCTTTGGGTCGGTCAGACTTGAAAACTAAACCGGGTAGGTTTGGTCCATCTAACACGTCTACCTGAGCTAGCTGTCGTATGCCTACTATGCTAGTCTGACTAAGGGCTATACGTATCATCTGATCACTCGAGGCGTGCTCGTCTGCACAGTTTTCCATGAATCCTTTCGACTTCCCGCTGTTTTTCGTCGTTTGGACTCCCCTGTACACGAAACGGTTAAGCGATAAGGTCTATAAATACCCCACAAGCAAGAGTTGCTCTCAGAGGAGTTCTAGAGAGAGAAAACGTTGTCTGAACCGTTCTAGAGAGAGAGTTTGTTTTATGAAAAATAGGAACCCGAAGTCAAAACCAAAAACCAAAAAGAAAGAGCCCGTGTTCGGATTTGAGGATTGGGCTAGTATCGGTGACCGTGCAGAAGAGTATCGAGCTGCGGGACTGATTTGGAGTTATAACTCAAAACCTTTTACACCTGTGTCGCTTCCTCACGATCCCGTTCTTCCCGATCCGATCCCTGCCGAATCCTTTACCTTACCCGAAACGTTTGGTGTTCAAACCCCCGAGGCCATTATTATTCCTTCAAGCAGTAGTTCACTGATTCCCCGCCAACTCAACTCAACCGCCCGACGCCTGTGTCGGTGAATTCATACACTTCTCCGACCCCTTTTCCACCTCGTCGTCGGGGCAAAGCTAAGTTTCTTTCCATGGGGGAATCAAGTACTTCTACTTCACCCGCGGGGGATAACCCTCCCGAGGTAATCCAACTTACACCCAATATACAAGGGTATCGGACGGGTACTAACACAGCGCGTACCCACTTGGGTCTCAACCAACGGGATCAGAGCCGACGAGGGCTGGAACCCGAACGTGCTTGTCCATAGCCTGCTCAAACTGGAAGCAGTTCTGGCCCTGCAGGTTCTTTTGTCCGACCGGCCGACCCTTCTGCAGCCAGCCCCCCTAATCCCGATGCGGTCCTGGTAACAAATGCCGAGGAACCAGAGGCAGTCGTTTTCCCTGTGGAGGAGGGTATTGCTATTGGGGGTAACGCTGCTGCTCCTCCCGAGGAGTCCCTTCCCGCGGATGTTGGGGCGGTTATCACTACATCTTATTTCCAGCGGTTGCCGATGGACCACGTCATTTCCCTCTTTGAAGGCAAGTATCTATATTTCCATGCCGCGGAGCAGGAGGAGCTTCTGATCCGCTGGGGTATTCCGGAGGGCGTCACCGTCCGGTTCCCCGCTCCCGGGGAGACACCCTTGCATGTCCGGTCGCGGGAGATCGTTATTTTCACTGAGCTCTTCAATTGGGGCCTCCGGTTTCCTCTGGATCCGGAGATTGTCTTATATTTCAGGACCCTTAACATTTTCCCTTCTCAGTTGTCGCCCAATGCGTGATACACGCTAATGTCCTGCATAATGGCCTCACACATATCGGGTCGGGCTATGCCGATGACTGAATACATAGCCATGTCCAGGCTCTCCAAGTCTCCCAAGTCTCCCTTCTTCTATTCTTCTTTGGCTAACACCTGGAAGATCGTGAACGACTTTCTCGAGGGCAATAAAGGTTGGAAGCACCGATTCGTCTTTCTCAGCGGCTGCTGGGAAAATGGTAGTCCCTACAGTAAGGAGAACCTGAGGCGATTGCTGCAGACCTGGATGCCTGATGGTATGTATATGCATATATATTTAAAAGTCCGATCTTTTGTGCAGTGTCGAAGGAGTTCATCCAGGGGCTCAAGAAATATCACTTCAAAACTAGCAAAGTCACCTTTCAGATTTTGAAGGACTTTGCTAGGAGAAACTGGGGTTGGGCGTTCCATCGCGCCTTTAAAAATACAAATCTGATCACGAGTAACCTCTGGCGTTTCTCGTCCGAATCCCTCTCTATTGAGCAGCTGCGCGAACCGCCCAGCCTGGTGGACTTGGTCGCGAAGACGGATGCACCCGATGCTCACTTGTTTCTCCCGAAGCGCAACAAGGCCCCAAGTAAGCATTCGAAATCAGATGAAGAAGCTGAGCAGGCAAATGCCGAGGCGGAAGGAGGCGCCGCAGAGGGACAGCAATCTGAAGCTGCTGCTGAGGGTGGCGAGACCCATCGGCCCGAGGAGGTTGACAGGAAGCGGGAGGGGAAGGTTGAAGCAGATGGTGCTCAAGGTCGAAGGCCGAAGCGTTCGAAGAAGGAGGGCGGATAAGGGTATTTATAGACGTCCGCTTGTGTAGATAATGCCACTGTCCCGGAGCTTTTTGATCAATATGGGCAGGCTAAGTGTGCGACTGGTCATGATCCCGTGGTGGTGCTGTCCGACGATGCTAATCCGTCGAAGGCCCCCAAAAAAGCGGTGGCGTCGTCGAGTAGTATTAAACTGCCAGTGTTGTCCGTGCCTCGGAGTCCGCATACTTTTCCTTTGCGGGTAACTGATGGGCTAGCTCTTTCTCTATATAACATGGTCGTGCCCTTGGCCATGAAGGAACGACGGGCAGGGGAGCTGAGCCAGAAGCTGACTGCCGGGTAGGGGAAGGTTGTCGTGCTCGAGGAGGAGGTGGAGAAAGGGAAGGCGGCTCAGAATCTTGTGGAAGATCGGCTGAAGATGGCCGAACAAAACTTGGCGCAAGTCAAAAAGGAGGGGGAGATTAGTGCTGGGTTGCTGGTGCAGGAGATTGCTGCACTGAAAATCGCCAATGCCCTTTTTGCTGACAAGTGCAAAAAGTAGATGGATAAATAGACGGCCAAGGCCAAGGCGCTTATGTGTTGTCCTTTCATCATCGTTTCCCCGACCTTCCCCTGGGGTCCCTGTGGCTGGATGTTCCCAAAGCTGATCGCCCTGCTGGCGTGGTTTGTGAGGACGAAGGATCAGAAGACGATGAAACCGAGTCCGAGGAGGAGGAAGCTTGATTTTATTTTTGCTTTTGTACCGAAATTTTGTAATTTGTTGGGCCTGTGGAAGCCCTTTGATTTTTTGAAGATCTTTTTTATAATCGATACGCCCGAACCATAAACTTTAGTTTTGTATTTAAGTCTTTGCTTTCATCAATTCATCGTTGCTTGGGGACAAAAATGTGGATCGGTAGAATATCAGGAAGCCAAGTAAAGTTGGGTCGAGCCATGTAAAATTGAAAAGTTTAACATAGGGTCGGAATTTAATTTGTAGGTCAGATATTAAAAAACCCATGAAGGTTCTGCCGGTCAGTTTAAAATTGAAATTGTTCCCATAGTGTCGGGAATTAAATTGTAGATCAGTTTAAACACTGGAAAACCTATTAAGGTTCTTTGATCAATGTCAAATTGAAAATCTTCCCATAGGGTCGAGAAGTAAATTGTAGATCAGTTTAAACACTGAAAAACCTATTAAGGTTCTGTTGATTAATGTAAAATTGAAAATCTTCCCGTAGGGTGAGGAATTAAATTGTAGATCAGTTTAAACACTGAAAAACCTATTAAGGTTATGTTGATCAATGTAAAATTGAAAATCTTCCCATAGGGTCGGGAATTAAATTGTAGATCAATTTAAACACTGAAAAACTTATTAAGGTTCTGTTGATCAATGTCAAATTGAAAATCTTCCCATAGGGTCGGGAAGTAAATTGTAGATCAGTTTAAACACTGAAAAATCTATTAAGGTTCTGTTGATCAATGTAAAATTGAAAATCTTCCCATAGGGTCAGGAATTAAATTGTAGATCAATTTAAAGGTAAAATTTGGAATTAAAAAAGTCGGTTGCCATGGATGCCTCATTAAAATCTTCTCGCGCCACCGAGGTAGGAAATAGCACATCCCCAACCAAAGGTTCTTAGATAGATGATGATTGTGAGCATGTTACAGAAACCAACAAAATTACTCCAAATATAGTTTCAAATGTTCGATGTTCCATGGAAGTCTTAGCGAACGCCCGTGCGTGTTCTGCAACCGGTATACTCCACTCTTAATCCGTTCAACTACTGTATATGGTCCCTCCCAGTTCGGGGCGAGCTTGCTGAGGCTCTTATCTTTGGTATGCAAGAAGACTCGCCTTAAAACCTTATCTCCGACTTTGAACTCTCGCCGACGTACCTTTGACGCATACCGACTCCTCATCAAGGTCTGATAATGTGACGAACTTAGCTGGGCTCGGACCCTCTTTTCTTCGACTAGATCTAGAGCTAATTGTCTGGCGTCGCTGTTCTCATTTTCTGCGTAAGTACCGACCCTAAAAGATGGAAAGATTGATTCTGTTGGGGTGACGGCATCCATTCCATAAACTAACGCGTAAGGTGATTCTTTGATCGCTGTTTGGGGTGTGGTTCGGTAAGCCCACAATACTTCTTGTAAGTAATCCGGCCACTTTCCAGCTTTCCCTTCTAAATTCTTTTTGAGCCCGTCCAAAATGGTTCGGTTCGTAACCTCGACCTACCCGTTTGCTTGGGGATGGAAGAGAGCGGAAAAGAACTGCATAATTTTGTGGGTCGTACAAAAAGATTTCATTTCCTGGCTATCAAACTGGGGTCCGTTATCCATGGTGAGCTTCTGAGGTATCCCGAACCTACAACAGATGTTCGACCAAAGAAATCTGATGACATCTCTAGTTTTTGTAGCCGACAATGGTTCGGCTTCCACCCACTTGGAAAAGTAATCCACAGGTACCACGATCGTCTGTCTTCTACCGAATGCCTCGGTAATGGCCCTACGAGATCGATTCCCCATCGGTCAAAAGGTAAGCCTTCAGATATGGATTCTAAAGGGGTTGCGGGCACGTTTATCATGTTCGCGAATCTTTGGCAGGTGTCGCAGGTTTTTACTATCTGCTGAGCGTCAGCCGCTACCGTCGGCCTATAGAAACCGGCGAGGAAGATTCTTCTTATCAGTGCTTTGTAACCGCAATGAGTCGCGCCCTCTCCGTCGTGTAACTCGGATTCAATTATCTGAAACTCGTTTACCCCCAAGCATCTTAGTAAAGGCATGTTAAACAACTTTTTGTATAGTATGTCCCCCAATAAGACGTAGCCCCGGGATTTGTTTTGTATCTTTCGAGCCGAGGTACTATCGTCTGGTAGTAACCCTTCGAACAGGAAAGCGATTATATCCCTTCGCCAATCTGAAATAGTTACCGAATATACCTGACAAGCCATTTCCGGTTGATTATCCAGCTCTCTTCTCTTTATGATCGACGGGTTTTCTTGTTCGGTTACCAAAGGATAATTGCTCGAACATGAAGCCGATGCCAGAGAGTCGGCCACTACATTTTCGTTCCTTGGTATATGCTCATATGTTACCTTGGTGAATGATGCGGGTAAAACTCGTAATGCTGCTAAGTACTGAACCAGATGTTCTTTCCTGGTTTCCGATGCTCCCGAGGCTTGGTTGATCAGAAGCTGAGAATCACTAATAAGTCGCACATGCGTAGCTCCACATACCTGTGCTAGTCGCAAACCGGCCAGGGCGGCTTCATATTCGGCTTCATTGTTAGAAGTGGAGAACCCGAACCGGATTTCCTGATCCATACTTACACCCGTTGGAGTGACTATCTGTACGTCCGCACCACATCCATTGATCTTTGACCCGACATCGGTTCTGATGATCCACTCATCCGGTTCGTCTTTTTCAGGCGATGCGTCTTGGTCGGGGCGGTCGGAATGGAATTCAACGATAAAATCAGCTAGAGCTTGGCCTTTGATAGCTATCCGCGGCTCATAGTTGATATCGAAATCGCCCAACTCGACCGACCATTTAGACATTCTTCCTGACATGTCCGGTCGTTGAAGTATGTGCTTAAGCTGAAATGAGGTTCGAACGACAATGGGGTGGGCCTGAAAATATGGCCGCATTTTTCGCGTTGCGGTCACCAAAGCTAAGGTCATTTTCTCCAACTTCAAATACCGTGTCTCCGCATCCAGTAAGCTTTTGCTCACAAAGTATACTGCTTTGGGGACCGTTCCCGATTCGCTGATTAGGGCCGCACTACTGCAAAATCCGAAACTGCTATATAAAGAAAAAGAGTCTCCCCTATCAGGGGATTTGTCAAGAGGTTCGCGGACGATAAGTAAGTTTTTATCCCTAAAAAGGCTGCATCGCACGCTAGCGTCCACACAAAATTATTAGCGTTTCTCAAAACTTGGAAAAATGGAACGCACTTGTTAGATGAACGTGAAATAAATCGATTTAAAGCCGTGAGGCGCCCAGTCAATATCTGAACCTCCTTGATATTCTTGGGCGGTGTCATGTTGGTAAGAGCCTGTAATTGGGTCGGGTCTGCCTCGATTCCTTTCTGGCTGACAAAAAACCCCAAGAATTTGCCCGATCTTACTCAAAAGGAGCATTTCTCCGGGTTTAGCTTGAGATTTATACTTCTTAAATTATCGAAGGTTCCCCTTAAATCAGCCAGAAGGTCCTCCTCCGTGCCACTTTTCACTAGCATGTCATCGATGTAAAACTCTATATTCCTACCTATCTGGAAGTTGAAGGTCTTGTTAACCAACCTTTGATAAGTCACTCCGGCGTTTTTTAAACCGAACGGCATCACCCTATAACAATACAAGCCTCGACCCGTAATAAATGTCGTATTTTCCTGATCTGCTGGGTGTAATTTGATTTGATTGTAGCCTGCATATGCGTCCATAAAAGAAAGTAATCGGTTCCTAGATGTGGAATCCACCAACTGGTTGATTCTCGGCATCGGGAAGGGATCCTTCGGGCATGCTCGATTAAGGTCGGTGAAGTCCACACACATCCTCCACTTCCCGTTCTTCTTTTTGACTAGCATCGGATTGGACGTCCAGAGCGGGTAACTTGATTCTCTGATGTGCCCGACGCTGAGTATTCTCTCGACCTCTCTCAGAATGATTTCTGCCTTTTCTAGGGAGAAAGCCCGTCACTTTTGCGAAATGGGTCTGACGTTCTTGTTAACAGTTAGTTTGTGAATTATATGGTTCTCTGGGACTCCGGTCACGTCTTTCGAGCACCACGTGAATAAATCCAAATTCTCCTATAGTAACGACAACAAATGTTTCTTGAATACCAAGGACAATCGGATTCCGATCTGTAAAATTTTCCCTTCGGTAAATTGATATTTTTCACACTCTTCGTCGGTGGTCAAAAAGTTGGGAGCTTCTCTAGGATCATCAACAGGTAGTGACCCCAAGGGAAGTCTCGCTAATTGCTAGTCTCGCGCCTACTTCATCTCTTGATCCTTTTTGGGTTCCAGGGCCGCTCGGTAACACTCTCTTGTTGCTTTCTGGCTGCTTCGCACTACCCCCACGTTATTCCTGACCACATACTTCAAACATTGATGAATCATGGATGACACCGCTTGCATTCGCGACAACCACGATCTTCCAAAGATCGCATTATGAGAAGCTGGTGCCTCTACCACGGCGAATAAAACCGTGACCTCCTTTTTGAATGGTCCGCAGCCCAGCTGAACGATGCCTTCAAACTCACCAACCACGTCTGCTGCCGAACCGGTAAATCCTACAATAGTTCGGTCCGACCGTGTTATGACCGGGGGTGTCCTGAACTTATCGAAAGTTGATGCAAAAATTATATTGGTTGAGCTTCCGGTGTCCACTAAGATGCATCAGACTTCTTCCCCCGCAATGGCCACTCCAATGACGACAGCGTCTTCATGAGGACCGGCTTTGTCCCTCATGTCGTCGTCGTCGAAATAAAGGATCGGTGAAGGGATGCCTTTTGAATGAGGATAGGACCGTGCCTCCAACTGAGTAGCCAAGTTCACAATATGCCGTTTTCGGGATGAGTGCGTGATCCCTGCCATAGAATCACCCCCAAAAATAGTGATTCGAAAAATTGACAAAGGTTTCTTGCGCTCCCGCTATTTCCCGCAGCTTCTTCTTCGATGACCCCGATAAGGTTACGACCTGCCTCCGGATCAAGATACTCGATGGAGACATCGAAAGGGTCGGTCACTTCGGAAATTGTCATGGTTGCCTCGGGCTTTGGTATCGTCACGATTTCTTTCGAAGTAGTGGTCTGTTGCGCTTTCTTTTTCACGTACTCAAAAAGGTTTCCGTGCTCTATTAGCATCTGTATCTCCTTTTTTAGGGCAATGCAATCCTTAGTATCGTGTCCCACGTCTTCATGGTAACGACAATACCGATTGATCCTGTGCTCCCGAGGCGTTGGAATGGGGAACGGCCTCCGATATATCCCGATTTTCTTAGTTTTTTCATAGATCGAAGACACGCATTCTGTCAAATCAGCGAAGTAAGAAGGTCGGATCCACTTATTAGACATCGGTCGCGAAACCACTTGGTTCGCCCGTCTCGATTTTTAGCTTTGGGGAGCCAGAGGCTTGATCGGTAAGGATTGGGTCGGCGGTACCGTGCTGACTGCTGGACTTGTTGAGCATAGTGAGATAGAGTCACTTGCTTTATAACGACCGACGCTTGCGCGCTCTGCTGAATTTGCGCAGCTAATTCAGACGCCTCGGTTTATTCGATCTGTATCTGCTTCTCCACCTGAGCCAGAAGGGCGGAAAAAGTAAAAGCTTTCTTTTTCGTGACCGCTTGCTTCATCGGTCCAGGCAGCAACCCTAAGCGATAAGCAGTTAGTGCTATGTTTTCTTCGCAATGATCCTGGTCATGATAAGGGTCGACCACTTGTCCCAACCCTGCGCATAGTACTCCCGTCCTGGAGCCTCCTCGCCTTCAGACAACGAAACGGCTCGGGCCACTACTCTCCTGACCCTCTCTCTGATTTCTTCGTCATTTATTCTTTAAGATCATATCGCGATTTTCAAACAAAAAGATTCCTTTTTGGTATCACGGATTCCTACAGACGGTGCCAATGATGAGAGAATAAATGACGAGAAAGAAAAATATCGAACCTTGAACCTGATGTGACTAAAGCTCAATCTTCTAGAGAGAGAAAATAGAAAGAGAATATTATATTCCAAAAGAATGTCCCACCTACCAAGAATAATGAGCCCCCTTTTATAGTGGGGAATGGTGGGCCCATTTATTCCTTTGGTGGTCTTGTTTTATTTCTCCTTTGGTCCTTTATAAAATATTTTGTTTACAAATTACCCTCTAATAAACAATAAACACAATAATCGTTGTATTCTTCTTCCGCTATTTACAATTGACTCCTTTTCTATTAAGATTGGCGAATTTCTCCTTTATCAACCTTCAAATTTCATGCTAAACAATCAAAGCGGTTGCTCTTACTGCTTATGTTAATAAATGGATGACGACCCTAAATTGGCGCGACGTTGAAATCAGATTCGCAATGATATTTGGTTTTCATAAAATGTTTCCGGAAGAAGAAACTTCCCGATAATATTTTATTTAAAGATGAAGAATAAGCATATGAAAATATATTTATGGAAGGCAAAAATTCGGAGGAGAATCATGATGGAGGTGGTTCTGCTAGTGGAGGCTTGTAAGAAACTCAGCCCAAAAAAGAGCCAGAAGACGTTGAATAATGTTATCTCTCCCGTTATGTGTGTCATTCTGAATCGCAAGTCCCTGTATGGCCAAGGTATTTTATTTTTTTATGTCGGATTTTAAAAATGCAATATCTTTTTTCATATAAATCCATGTCTCTGGATTCTACCTAGGTTAAGGTGATCAGTACCCAACTGGTTACCGAATATTTCTATAACTTTGACAATACTGAGTTCCCAATATTCACCAACTAGCGTGGGAAAATTTAAAATATGCTTAACTAGTGTTAGAACCTTTTAAACATGACCAAATAGTGTTAGAACCTTTTAAAGATGACCAACTAGTTTTGGAACCTTTTAAATATGAAAAACTAGTGTTGGAACCTTTAAAAATGACCAACTAGTATTGGAACCTTTTAAAGTAATATTTAAGGTTGGAAATTTCGCGACCTATCGAAAACAAAGTCGAAAAAAATAACAAATGACTTGTATTTAATAGTTGGCAATGTAAAGACTTCCTTAAAACCTTCTAGCGCAGCCAGGGTAGAAAGGAACATACCACCAGTCATTATATGGTATTGAAAAGTGCATAATTTTACACATTTATTCCAAATATAATTTCAAATACTCAATGTTCCATGGTGTCGAAGCAGTCTTCCTTCTTGATCTATCAGCCGATAAGTTCCTAATTTTATTCTTTCGGTCATTGAATAAGATCCCTCCCAGTTTGGCCCTAGCTTTCCAATCCTCTTATCATTAGTATAAAAGAATAAATTTCTTATAACCTTATCATCTACTTAAAATTCCCTTCGAAGAACTCTAGATGGATATTTAGTTTTCATCAAAGTCGAATAATGAAGGGCACATAGATGTGCCTTTGTTCTTTTCTCTTCGAGATAGGTAAAGTTTGGACCTTCTGCCTTTATTATTGCTAGCTTCGAAATAATTTTCCACCATTAAATATGGTAATGCAGTTTCGGTAGGTGTCACATTATTCATCTTGTAAACCAAAGCGAAAGACAACTCTTAGTTCGCTGTCTGGGGGCCGTTTGGTAAGCCCATAACACTTCCAAAAGATAATTTGGTCATTTTCCAGAAGTCATCCTAGGTTTTTTAAAACTATCAAGGATATTTATCTTTTTGAATGTCACTTGTCCATTGGTTTGAGGGTGAAAATGGGCTAAAAACCAATTATGGATGTCACTGGAAGAGCTGAAAGCTTGCATGCTCTCGTTATCAAACTAATGGCCATTATCTATGATGATTGTATCTGACACTTCAAATATATAGCATATATTAGATAAAATAAACTTGGTCACATCATACTTTAGTTCCAACTAGAGGTTCGACCTTCACCCACTTCAAAAAATATTCAATGACCATTATGATAGTTTGACGTCCCCGAGAGGAAAGAGGCAACAACCCAACTAAATCGAGTCACCATCTATTAAATGGGAATGCTTCAGAGATTTATTTGAATGGTATTGTTGGCATATATATGGTGTTGGCAAATCATTGGTCGGTATCACGTTTTTTTACTAACTTTTTAGAGTCAACCATAATGGAGGGGCAGTAATATCTAACCAATAAAACCCTTATTATCAATATTTTGAAGCTACAATGAGTCGATCACTCACCGTAATGTAGTTTAGATAGTACCATCTATGGTGCATCTGTTTCGAGGCACCACAATAGAGGTCTGCTTAAGTATGTTTTGCAGAAAACGTCTCTGAAGTCTACAAAGCCATATGCCTTAAATCTTAACCTTTTAGAGAACACTTTATCATAAAACAAAGTCATGTTAACCAGAAACTCTCTAAAATCATGCCTCCAATATTTTTATGTTCTTATTGAAATCTGCAAAACATTTTCCTTGTCTAGTACAAGAATTTGGTGTTATCGAAGGGTGTTCATGTTCGAGTATCAATGGATACCCTTCAGAGTATGCGATAGTTTCTAACATTTCAGCAACAAAAGTTTCAAATATATAAACGTGCTCATACTAAATTCTTTCAAACAAAGTTGTTAATTTTTTTAAATCATTAGATATTTGACCAAATATTATTTCTTCGTCTCAGCATGACCTGATTCCTGGTTAATTTGGAGCTATGAATCACTTATCAAGCGAACTTTTTTGTACAAAACATCTGTGCAAGTCGCGACCCTACCAAGGTTGTTTCGTACTACGCTTCTTTATTAGATTCCTTGAAGTCAAAACATATCGATTGATACATTTCTTCTCCAGTTGGAGCTACTCTGAGCCTTTGTTCCACAACCTGAGATTCTTTAACCCTCGTCAGTTCGAATAACGCACTCGTCTATAAAGGTGTAAACATTTGGTTCCGAGTTTGGTCGTTTAGAGTGAAATTATAATGAAAAAATCTGCCCAACCCTACGCTTTGATTGATGTTCAAGGTTCGAGCTCGATATTAAAGTCTCCTGCTTATACTAACTATTTAGTCATTCGACCTGAGATTTCTGGTTTAGGTATTACGTTTTTAAGTAGAAATGAAGTTCAAACCGCAACCATATGTGCTTGAAAGTACAGTCTCATTTTTCTAGATACGACAACTAAGGCCAAGACTAGCTTCTATAACTTTAACTATCTATTTTCTAAATCCAGCAAACTCATACTTACACAATGATAAAGGAAGGAAAATATAGGTGATCATTATGTAATGTTTTCCAAGGATAAGGCATAGGCTTGTATATTTAGTGAGCAAGGATCAAAGTAAAGCAAACATAAGATATATAGGGGTAAAATGATATACCTCGAGAACTTGTCTGTAAATAGTCAAATAAGGGGGGGGGGGGTGAGAAATCCACTTTAGTGATGGTAATTATGTAATTTAACTACCTACCTTATTTACTACTCCATCCATTCCATAATATAGGGTGTTTAAGGTTTTCGGGTAGAAACCAATAAATGCAATAATTGATTTCTCTCTCTTCCAAAACACAAAAAGCAATCTAATTCTATTGGGTCAAAGTTATTAATCTAATAAAAGAAAACAAACACTAAAATATTATTGGTAAAAAACATTAATGGCTGCATTGATATTACCAAACGACAAGTAAAAGGGAATTTTTTGTATTTTCTAAAACGACCTATATTTGGGAACATAGGGAGTATATAAAGGGTATTCCTTTTTGGGGAAATGGGCCAATGATTAGTCAATTATTGTGAGATTTATTCCTTTTGTCTCTTTTCTTTTCTACCAACCACTGATTTAATTTTTTGATGTCACTTCATACGAATATTCTCTAGTTCGATCCTCTCCCTAGAACATTTCCGCTTTTGAACTACACTGCGGATTTTTTGAGTTCATCACACAATATATCATACAATGATAATTTTAGAATTATATAACGAATACTGCGTTTATTGCATAGTTTCATATTGCGGTGTAGATGAATAGTTTTTCTCCAACATTTAGCTTAGTTAAAAAATTTGGAGGAGATAAGTTCTCGTTTATCCTTACAAAAACTTTGGTAAACTCTGGTTTGTTTTTCTCAAAACTTGAAAAAATAGAGCACACTTGTTTAATGACTTTTATATGAATTGTTTTGGATCATTTAACCTTCAAGTTAAGATTTTTACTTTCTTGATAGATTTTGGAGGATCTATATCAGTTAAAGCATTAAACTATATTGGGTAGGCTTTTTTCACTCACTACATACCCCAAAAACGTTCCGGACCGCACCCCGAAAGTACATTATTCTAGATTCAACTTTAAATTTATTAATTTCAAGTTACAAAATATTTCTTCTAAATAAAAAAATTATTATCGTCTTTAGTAATTTTTACCAATATGTTGTCAATATAAACTTCGATATTTTTTCCAATATGGCTAGCAAAATCTTTGTTCACTAATCTCTGATAAATTGCCCCCACATTTTTCAAACCAAAAGGCATTACCTTGTAGCGATGTAAAACTCTGTCAGTTATGAATATAATGTTGCATTAGTCCCCCGGATCCATCTATAACTGATTGCACCCATAATATGCATTCATAAATGATAAATGCTTATTACCCTAAGTAGAATCCACCGGCTAACTAATTGATGGAACGAAAAATGGGTCTTTCAAATAGGCTATGTTTAGATCGTTAAAATCAATACACATCTTTCATATTTAATTCTTATTTTTCACAAGTACTTGATTCACTATCCCTAATAGATACTGAGATTCTCTGATATGGCCTACTTTCAATGACCAATCTAGTTCAGTTACAATCACTGCAGATTTTTCAACAGAGAAACTTCTTTTCTTCTAGAATAATTAGACGTGCATTAGGTCGTGCAACAAGTTGATAACATATAATATTTGCAGGTACTCTTGTGAGATCTTCTAAACAACAAGCAAACATGTGTAAATTTTTTGATAAAAATGATATCGGTTTTCTTTCACGTCTAGCAATAGAGTGCCAATATTCGAGCTTTTATCAGCAGGAAAAAAATAAGTTTCAACATTCTCATCATATGTTATCGAGTTGAGGGTCTCGCTTGGATCATTTACATAGTTTAACTCTCAAGATGACCCCTGTAATTGCTATGTCTGTTTTTGAGGTAAAGAAGCAACATAACAGTCTCTTTCCACTTTATGGTTGCTTTAGAAAACTCTCACTTGATTCCTAATAAAATACTTCAAACATTGATGGATGGTTGAGATAATATCATACATTATTAATAGCCAAAACCTATAAAAATCGTATTATGTGAAGTTAGTCCATCGACCATCATAAAAAGCATTTTTACCACTTTTCTAAAACACCCTTGACCCATAAGTACCCCCTCTTTGAACTCTCTAACTACATTGGTTCCAGGCCTCGTAAATCTTATTATAGTCATATTTAGAGGATAGTGCGATGATTTTTCATCTTTTTATAAGTGGACATAAACAAAATGTTGGTCAAGCTGCATGTATCGATTAAAATCCTCCAAATTTTGCTTCATTCGGTAGATGTGCTAAACATCATTGCATTTTTATGACGTCCAACTACCCTCCATAAAATCATCATCCTTGAAAAACAGAATGGGAAGCGGATTTATGTAAAAATGAGTCAAGGTTCCTCTCATTAGCTATGTTGTTAGACTCACAATGTTAATCTTCTAAGAGAAATAGGTAGTTCTTAACATAATATTCTTATAAACCATAGTCAACAATTTGAAAAACTTGCACATAATTTGATCTTGCCCTCGAAATTAGGCTCATCAATCATTATCATAATTCTTCAGCTTTGGTACGCAAGATACATATTCTGAGAACAAATCAAACTCGTCAAAAGGATCTGTTATGACCATCGCATTTTCCAGCTTCAACATTCTCAGTTACTAATCACTGTGCTGTGTAATTTTTGAAAAATATGTCACTCATTTCTTATCAAGGTTTTTGAATTGGAAGTGGCTTTTTGAATTGGATAAAATTTCGAGTCTTATAAAAAATGGTAGCAACATTCTATGTTAATTCTACAAAAATTCCAGACTGAACCCACTGGTTCACTTTTGATCATTGTTGTTGCGCATGAGGCTGTTGATTTACTATCGGTCGTGGCGACATTTGGTTCAGCCCCATACGACGAAAATGAGTAGAAGTCTGAGGCTGAAAACTTTGAACCTGATGTTGCTAGTGAACCGAAGCGGGTAATTGTATAGTTTGGGGCATTAGAATAAGTCTTAATCTCTTAGACTTTTCTACCTTAATCTGTTATTCAACCTGAGCTAACAACGCACCAAAGATCAAACATTTCTTCATAGTAACTTCATTAGCCAATTTTCCAGGGATAAACCCTTATCAGAAAGTAGCACAAACAACTTGCTCACGAAAATCCTCTAAACCATTCTTTGTAAGAACAAAATTATCGATATAATATTTGAAACTTTCTTTGAATGACTGTCAACATTAGATGATTGTCTCACTGTATCCCTGCATTTCCTTACTTCCCACAAATTGTTGCCTAAAAACTTTCCAAAATATGTCAAAAATTCTGATATAACCCTCCGGAAGTCGTTTGTACTACGTTAGAGTATTATCCTTAAACAGTTATGAGAAGGTATGACATAACAATTATCATCATCATCATATTTCATTATGAAATTTTTGAATTGTTCGATATGGTTATATGAGTCCATGTTTCTATTAAACTTATCCAATTTTGATATGTCAAATCTTTTTGGTAGATGTCGGGATAAAATATCTCATAGTAGATAATATTACCTCCAATTATGCCCCTAATTATATTGATGGTCTCACCGACCTTCATCAATCATTACATACAAACCATGTTCGGAAGGAATCCTAGATCAGCTATTGATATGGTAAATGATACGTAAATACCCAAACCCTCGTGTTGATACTACTGATTGATCATTGTTGTTGTAGGCAATAATGTAGGACTATCTTGAATCTGAGCTATTTGTTGTTATCCTACCCTACATTCGGTTACCATCCCATCTTTAACCTTAAAGACGGGTACCTACTTACCCGACGATTCATGATGTTTCTTTAGAATCTTTTTCTCATATAGAACTTCTAAACGACTAAAATACATTTTGAATAACGCCTCCTCTTGTGTTAATGACCTCATTCCAAGAAAGGAAAAAGTTAGTATGAATCAGACACGTAAAAGTCGCTAGACTCCGAATAAATATACTGATGTTTAGTTTTGCGCTACTTTTTAAAGGAATGGTAAATCTAGTCTTATTAAAATTGTCTCATTTGGTATCTTTCTTAATCTCGCAGAGATTCGCACTCAACGTCATCACTTCTTAAACGTGTAACAATTATCTCCCTTTGAGAATTTAGTGCAACAATTTCATTCAATAATTTATCTCGATGTTCCTCTAGGTCCAATTGATTTTATTTCTCGTTAAATTACTGTTGCGTTTGAGCATCAGCTACTAAATAATCAGAGCCTTCATTAATTAATATTCTGTCTATAAGCATTGTAGGATATACTTGCGCTTAAGCATCCATATCTCAGAAATAATCCAAAGTAGAGCTTAATGTACTTGTGGTTTTGGATATTATACATGATTAAGCTCCTACTACGGTCATCACTAGGGACTCCTGAAAATAATCGAGGGGCAAGTAGGTCATGATTATTTCGGGGCTCACACTGAAGTTTAGATGGAGATTTAGGATGAGAGTTTTAGAGACAGAAACTGATGTCGCGACGGAAATAGAAGAAGAAACAACGATAGATGAAACTCTAATTCAAAGGTAACATGATGAAACTCTAATCTAAGGGTAACAAAGACTGAAATTTTTAGACATAAAAATATATTATTCCAAAAACATATTTAAAACGTAAGGTGTATGAGGATTTATATAAGAGCTACTCAAAACCGTAAATTTGGATACAAAGAAATAAAATAAAATCAAACTTTATTACAATTAAATTTGATTTAAAAAATATAAGATATTTGAATAAAATAAAATAAAAAAAGATTTTTGTTTGGACTTTTTGGGAAACATCATAAACTACCAAAAGTATTAATAAAATAATAATTGTTCACCATTCTCAGAAAAAGTACATGACCTTTTATATTAATAGTGGTGGGCCTTTGGGCCTTCACTACTAGCCCATTTTCTAGCTAATCCACCCCGTTAACTTACTAAATTAAGACATATTTAGACCTTATTACATAAAACACCCTCAGCGTCATACATTTGTTCAGTTTAATTACAAAATAAATATTAGCCTAATATTTTACCGGTTTGACTTACGGGTCGGATAAATCATACCCTTATCGCTTAAGACCATCCTTTGTAGTGATTGAGAGAGTCAATATCACCATGTTCAAAAATCATCAGATCATCTACGAAATAGAGGTTGACAATCTTGAGATTTTAACTCTTCCAGTGGAATATGAAGTTCGAATCTATGCTCTTCTCATAAAGAATACTCGATAAAATTTTCATGACCAAGACGAGTAAGAAATGGGTTAAAGGATCGCATTATCTAACACCATTTTTACCATTAAATTTTCTAAGTGAATCTTCGTTTATAGTATTAAGGTTGAGATACACTGAACAATTCGAGTGATTATCTGGTCTAAGAAATTCATGGCCACCAAAATATCGAGAATTAGGTACGTGTTGAACGTCTTCGCTCACTTATTCTTGATTTTTCGAGAGTGGATCATCCGCTCTTGGATGCAAGATTTATCCATCCGAGAGTGAATACACCAGTTAGTCATCCGCGAATTAATACATCAACAACAAACAACTAGCATCAACAAGCAACCAACATCAACAAACAACCATCAAACAAGAACAAGACGAATCTTTAATTAATATTTTGAGCGAATATTCAACT
The DNA here is from genome assembly GCA_036936605.1 of Limnanthes douglasii subsp. nivea. Taxonomy (NCBI): domain Eukaryota; kingdom Viridiplantae; phylum Streptophyta; class Magnoliopsida; order Brassicales; family Limnanthaceae; genus Limnanthes; species Limnanthes douglasii. The sequence goes on along the minus strand of JAUPFV010000001.1, from coordinate 23,026,588 downwards.
TCAAGGGGAGTATTTAAGATTATTATTAATTTTGGTGAATACCAAAATATTAATCAAATCGTAGATGATTAGAAGGTGAAAATAACTCGAATAAAATTAAATTAACCTCGAAAGATATCAATTAATTAATTAGACAAAGATTTGAATAATATATTTTTTATGCAAAAATATTACTCATTAATAAAAATATTGCGTTCGTGATTTGATTTTTTTATTTTATGAAAATATTATATTGGTTAAAAATATTATTCAGTCATTTGAACAAAATATTATACTAGCTTAGATATTTCTGTTTATTTTCTTTTTTCATCATTTTTTTATTCTTTCTAACAAAACCGTTGAAATCCTTCATCCTTCCTAGCCAAATGAGCCGATTTTGAACGAGAATAAATGAGGGCTTTGACAGCAAGAAAGAAACACTATGGGTAGAGTGATTTTACGGACAAAAATAGTCACCATTTTAAGAATCTGTACAAATATTTATAAGCTTTCAACTATATTTTTGAAGAAAACTATTTTTGGAACAAAAATTAAACTTGTTATAAGTTGGATATATGGTGTTTAATACCTCACATATTCGATAGAGGAGAAAAGATCAGAGAGATAAACATCAGTAAAATGAAGGAGAAGACAGATGATAAAGCGTGAAGGCTCATAAGAGTCACCACAGGGTAGATACATTACCAAGTTATGTGAAAAGTCTAGCTAACCACTACCACCGTTGGCATGACGTGGTGATCGGAGCGATTACGGTCTAAATCACATAATATTTTTGGTGGTGAATATGGAAGACATGACGGCCATGATGTAATGTAGGGTTTTCGATTACTTAGATAGTGTTTGGCAAGATAGTGAAATAATTGTTATAGTCTTTAGTAATAACTGATCTTTTTATTTTATTTCTTTTATTTTTATCATATTTTAGTTTTTTCTATCTGAATCCATCAATCACTTTATTTATGTCCTTAGATTTTAAAATGTTTCAATTAAGATCATTACAATTTTTTAAAGGTCGTTATAGTATAAATCTTACATGGTTTATGAACTTGCAAATCAGGATGAAAATCATGATTTCTGTAAACTCTTACTCAGTTTTCACAATACAAGACATGGTATTTATAATTACAAACCAACATGAGGATTAATTAAGTGGAAAAATCATGTTTATAATGTATCATCATGTTTGAATTCAAAATAGGACAAGGCTTAATTGAGATCTCATTTGGCTATAATGAGACCCCACTATAATGAGATCCCATTTGGCTATAATGAGACCCAAAAAGACTCATTTATCCCTCATATAAAAGCTGTATTTTCAGCTATTTTCTCTCTTTTCTCTCTTCTTCTCTCTTCTTTCTACCAAAATCTCTCAAAATCCAGAAAAAAAAAAACGAAAGATTTCTCAAATCCAACATTACAAACACCTTAAGGTACGAATCCTTTACCTATTCATGTAATTTTTAAGCATTTTACTTTAGTATTTTTAGTGATATTTAGAGTTTAGGGTTCTTGATAAAAAGTCTGATTTTCATGTATATGTTGTTGTTTTTTTGGAAAAATAGTTGTAGATTCGTGTTAGTCGATGCATTAGGAACGTTTTGGTGTTGTGGTTGTTGAATTTGCATTGGTTTTTAGAGTTTTGGGTTCGATCTAGATCTAGGATTGCAGGGGCTGCTGGAGATGCGAAATTGTGAATGGGCACTTCGCAACTCGTGCAAAATCGCGAACACAATGTTCGCGATTTCACCAAAATTACGGACACTGTGTTCGTGATTTTGGTGAAATTGCAAACTCCGTGTTCGCAATTTCACAAACGTAGGGAATGTTTAATTTTGGTTGTTTTGTCAAATTGTGAAGTTTTTTTTTCCAAATGCGTTTATTTTATTTGTTGTATTTCATACACCTGTTCGACATTCAGGCTCGAGCGATGATGGCGACCACGAGGAGCGTGTGTCACGGTCACGGTCACGGTTCGTTAGGCGTAGGCCTAGCGCTTCTACTCTGGCCCTGTTATATCTCATGCGTTTGGGACGCTGGACGAGCTATTTCGGAGGGTGAATCCGCATGTGCCTGGTCTTTATCCAGACTATGCACAGCACAAGGCCTACCACGTCTTTGCAGGAGAGGTAAGTAATGACGCGTTTTAAAGTATGGCATATGTTCTTTTGTATTATTTCTAAGTTATTTATGTTTTATGTTGGCTCGTCGGCACTCGCGGTGCTACTCTATGTACGGTACCCATCGTGCATGGGATCTTGCTGGGCAGCAGGTTAGTATTTCTTGCTTCGGTCCCCTCACCGATGTGTTGGAGCGCTGGAGTACCAATGTACATCTTGTAGATGCTTTTCTGGAGAGGTGGCATTCGGAGACGAACAGCTTTCACTTCAGTTTCGGTGAGATGACGGTGACGTTAGACGACGTCCACGTTATTACTGGTCTCCCGGTGACAGGTGACGATTTTGTTGTTCAGACATTTCCTAGTGATGGACAGCGTTTGGCTTGGTATTCTAGTGCATTAGGGATAGATAGGATGCACTTAGGTATGAGTTAGGGCGTAACAGGGGGGGGGGGGTAACGGTAGATCTGTTCGTTTACAGTTTTTACGTGAACAGTAGATGCAGCCCTGTTTTACGGATGATACCATGTCTGATGGTGAAGTAGAGTGTGTCACTAGGGGTTATCTGCTGCACATGCTGGGCTGTTGTGTTGACATATCAGGCACGACTGTATCACCTTTCCGATCGTGTGACTGGTGTTGATTCTAGAGCGGACACGATGAGTATGGAGGACTTGCATCGGGAGATACACGAGTGTTCGCTTTTGGGGCTCCAGTACCGCCATGTCGATTGACTACATTTGTATTATATGACTACTAGGACGATATATTGGTACTACCTTTTTTTTACTTTAGTTGTTGCTTTCGTTGATATGGTTGTATGGAATTGGTTTTGTTGCTTCAGTTATTGCTTTTGTTTGGATTTTTACCATTTGTTTTACTTAAGTTTCACTGATATGATTTTATCGAGTTTCTTTTGTTCGGATGTGTGTCTTAAAAACAATAACACTTAAAACAATAACACCTAAACATAATACTAGGATCAAGCCGAATGGAGTCAGAAGATAAACCTAAACTTAAAACATAATTAGAAATACATAAGCAAATAAATTACACTTTAATCAAAAGCATTGCATAATTAGAAATACATAAGGAAATAAATTAAAGCAAACGTTAGATAAACTAACCCTCAGTTAGCATTGCACACTTAGTTCTATGGAGTCGGATAGTTCATTCCATACTCATCTGAATCATTACTTCTTTTGGGAGTTGAATACGTTTCAACGGCGCTCGCTATTGCGTCGGCTATTTCTTGCTCCGCCGACTGTATCGCATGTGACACCATCTCATGCGTAATTGTACTTTGCAATCCCATGTTGAATACATTTCGGACTTTGCTTCGGACTTCGTAAGCTAGCGACTCAATCTGTATAGTAACTGTTTTAAGATAAGCTAACCTATCGAACACTTCTTCGCGTCTGCGTGGTCGGGGCATCATACATCCTGGGCAGAAAGCCTCTCTACCGTGGTTGAAGAACATTCTGCACAAGACCGTATCGATGAAGCCAGGAATATCCTCTTGCATCGTACCTCTCATGAAGTCAAATGCGTTTAGGAGGCTTGCATCTTCGTGCACGTTCCAGCCTGAATCACCCATTGTTATAACTTAAATGATTAGTTTCATAGTCTGATTATAGTATTTATAGACTCGAACTGGGTGGTTCAGCTCGAAAATTTTAAGCGGGGAATGTTGTTTTTGTTCCGTGTAAATCTCTTTTAAGCGGGGAACCTTCACTTCATTCTCTCCATATGTTTCCATACAGTATTATAATATTCAGATGATTATTAAGGGTCTCATTAATAGTACTCTAATGTTGCAGTGCAATAATAGTAGGGGTCTCATTATAGCACAACTTCCATCACCAGGTTTTTCGCTATAACGAGACACCTACAAAAATTACCGCCAAGATCACATTATAAATAGGATGATGCAAATCCTAGATCCCGCTAGAAGTCACATTTTGGAACCTAAGGAGCCGGTTGTTACCAAAGGTAGGAAAAAATCCAGTTGGGACAAATCAACTCAACGGGACCCTAGCGAGTGGGAATACGATGGTAGTCTAGGCGCTAGCACTCCCGGCACGATTGGAAGCACGGCCGCCTCGGCAGGTAATAGAACATTTCTAGCGCCAAAAGCCAATACGAAATAAAAAGCGAAAACCAAGGCTCAACCGAAGAAAGATAAAGTGCCTCGACCGAAAAAATCATCAAAGGGCCAAGATTTTAGCGGGTACGAGAGTTGGTTTCCTAACTATTTGCATGACTACATTTCTAGCGTCGAAGACATCTCTCTCGACGGTAATTGCGGATTCTGGGCCGTTGCTTTGACGGTATACGGTAAATCCGATTCATGGGACCAAGTTAGACGGGATTTGATCGGCGAATTGCAAAATGAACGTGAGCTATGGGAGAGAGTGTTTGATGGTTCACAAGGTGTAGATAACCTAGTGAGAAGGTTGAACGTTTTCAAAAAAAGTATGGTACCGGTACTAGGCATTGGATGACGTTACCCGATTTAGGGTTAGTGATAGCCACTAGATACCAATGTATCGTATACCACATTTCACTCCACCAATCGTACACTTATCTACCTCTACGCGGTGTGCCTCCTCGATCGTGTCCTAACCTGGAAGTTGGTATAGGTTTCGTTCACGGTAACCATTTCGTGAAAGTAAGTATACAAATGTGTGTTTCAATTTTATATATTATTTTTGTGACCAAATATTTATCTAGATTTTATTTGTGTAGGTTGTGTTGAATGGACCACTTCCGGAAATTTATCCTACTTGGTTTCCGTTTCGCACGGATCATGACGTCTCCGGTTGGGCAATACCGCTCGACAAGAGATTGAACAAACATAACCAAATCAAGCCCGCGCAACCATCGACCGCACACGAAGAGCCACCACGTGTCTTCGATTTGGGGGAGGACTAATAATTTGATTATGCATTACTTGTTTTTATCCCGTTGTGTTTACGAATACTTTTTTTTTACTTTCACCTCGGTTTGTAATCGATACTCCCACGTTTTATTTATTTTGATAATTCAATTTCATATCATTATTGTAAAAACAAGTTGCACAAAAAAATTAAATTGCAAGTTCCCCAAAAAATTATAATTTTATCCAAAAAAAGTGGGAAACAATTCAAAAAATCGGCACAGTGGCGAATTTGCGAATGAGGAACGTTTGATTTTGCCAAAATTGCGAACTCCAACCGCTATGATTTGGAAAAATCGCGAGTGGGTTGTTCGCGATTTTGGCAAGTTACATGGGCCTTCATTCGCGAATCGTGCGATTTACAGCCTCTTGTGTTCGCAAAACCCTCTGTAAATTTAGTATTTTCACTATTTTGTGACTTTTCCGACTCCAAAACTGATTTTTCTTTTTACCAACATTATACATTAGTCATTTGGCCCAAATGATTCGAATTTTGTGAAAAAAAAAACTCAAAAAAGTAGAAAAAAACTACTTCAAAGTAGCCTAAAATGGTCACATTTTGTGACTTTCCCGACTCCAAAACTGATTTTTCTTTTTACCAACATTATACATTAGTCATTTGGCCCAAATAATTCGAATTTTGTGAGAAAAAAATTACTCAAAAAATAGAAAAAACTACTTCATAGTAGCCTAAAATGGTCACATTTTGTGACTTTCCCGACTCAAAAACTGATTTTTCTTTTTACCAACATTAAACATTAGTCAATTTTCCCAAATGATTCGAATTTTGTGGAGGAAAAAAAAACTCAAAATAGTTGAAAAAATGACTTCAAAGTAGCCTAAAATGGTCACATTTTTGACATTTTTCACGTTTATTTACTTTTTTAGTCCGAAAAGTTTTTTTAAACCATTATTATTAGTTGTGAGTTGAAGTATCGTATATGAACCGGCACATGGAAATATATAAGATAGTATCATTATTAGTTGTGATTTTAAGTATTATTTTCAAAGAAATGAGTCGAAATTTGTTGGAAAGATTAAGATTTTAATAACATCCTAAAAAGTACTTAAAGGTAGGATAACGTTGTTAGACATGTAAGGATAACGTAATATGGATGGGCGATTAATGTGGTGACACATAATATACACAAAAATACACACATATCAAAGATAATTATTACAACCCACGTGGTTTAAATCAGGGTCTCATTATAGCCAAAGACAACATTGCAAGCGAAATGGTATGAAATTCGCTATAATGAGACCTTATCCAAATATTAAACGCCCACCAAAATTGACTCGCCCCCTATAAAATAGGACATAAATTCTAGAAAAATACGACACTTTCGCAACCTATAGCACTCACGAAAAATATAAAACTCGTTAACGTTTACATATGGAGTTTACGGCGGACGAAGACTACCACATGCTTCGAGCTGTGAAGATTGCACGCCAGATACTGGGGGAAGATACCAACGATCAGTTTTTCGAGTGTGTCCTATGTACTATGTATATAAACTACGGCCGTTTAGGTACAAGAGGTATCGTCGTGCGTACTCGTGAGCAGATCAAAAGCAGATACAATTTTTGCAAGCCAATACAGCATTTGTGTTTCTTCCCATCGCTAATTAAGCGAGAAGCAGCCGCCGTTTGGAACCTAACCTTGATAGACTACATCACAAGGGATACGCTACCATATCCTTAGTGATGTAGTCTACCACCGTCACGTTCCAGATGGCAGCTGCTTCTTGCTTAATTTTAAATGGTAGAAACAACAAACGATCCATTGGTTTGCAAAAAAATGTACCTCCCCTTGATTTGGTTACAGTTACGCACAACAAAACCTTCAGTTCCTAAACGGCCGTAGTTGTAGTACATATTACACAAGACCAGCTCGAAAAACGCGTCGCTACTATCTTCTCCCAACTCTCGGAGGGCAAGTTTCACTGCCTCGAGCAAATGGTAATCTTCATTAGGGGTAAACTCCATTGGTTAAACTGTTTATCTTCAACGAGTGTTTGGCGTCTATTTATAGGCTCGTGGTTGTTTGGGCAGGAACTATATTAAAAGCTGGTGTTTTTTGCGGTAATTTTTGTAGGTGTCTTGTTATAGCGAAAAACCTGGTGATGGAAGTTGTGCTATAATGAGACCCCTACTATTATTGCACTGCAACATTAGAGTACTATTAATGAGACCCCTAATACTCATCTGAATATTATAATACTGTATGGAAACATATGAAGGGAATGAAATGAAGGTTCCCCGCTTAAAAGAGATTTACGCGGGAACAAAAACAATATTCCCCGCTTAAAATTTTCGAGCTAAACCACCCAGTTCGAGTCTATAAATACTATAATCAAACTATGAAACTAATCATTTAAGTTATAACAATGGGTGATTCAGGCTGGAACGTGCACGAAGATGCAAGCCTCCTAAACGCATTTGACTTCGTGAGAGGTACGATACAAGAGGAGATTCCTGGCTTCATCGATACAGTCTTGTACAGAATGTTCTTCAACCACGGTAGAGAGGCTTCCTGCCCAGGATGTATGATGCCCCGACCACGCAGACGCGAAGAAGTGTTCGATAGGTTAGCTTATCTTAAAACAGTTACTATACAGATTGAGTCGCTAGCTTACGAAGTCCGAAGCAAAGTCCGAAATGTATTCAACATGGGATTGCAAAGTACAATTACGCATGAGATGGTATCACATGCGATACAGTCGAAGGAGCAAGAAATAGCCGACGCAATAGCGAGCGCCGTTGAAACGTATTCAACTCCCAAAAGAAGTAATGATTCAGATGAGTATGGAATGAACTATCCGACTCCATAGAACTAAGTGTGCAATGCTAACTGAGGGTTAGTTTATCTACCGTTTGCTTTAATTTATTTCTTTATGTATTTCTAATTATGCAATGCTTTTGATTAAAGTGTAATTTATTTGCTTATGTATTTCTAATTATGTTTTAAGTTTAGGTTTATCTTCTGACTCCATTCTGCTTGATCCTAGTATTATGTTTAGGTGTTATTGTTTTAAGTGTTATTGTTTTTAAGACACACATCCGAACAAAAGAAACTCGATAAAATCATATCAGTGAAACTTAAGTAAAACAAATGGTAAAAATCCAAACAAAAGCAATAACTGAAGCAACAAAACCAATTCCATACAACCATATCAACGAAAGCAACAACTAAAGTAAAAAAAAGGTAGTACCAATATATCGTCCTAGTAGTCATATAATACAAATGTAGTCAATCGGCATGGCGGTACTGGAGCCCCAAAAGTGAACACTCGTGTATCTCCCGACGCAAGTCCTCCATACTCATCGTGTCCGCTCTAGAATCAACATCAGTCACACGATCGGAAAGGTGATACAGCCGTGCCTGATATGTCATCGCACTCGGGGTCTCTGGAACATGTGAAGCCGATGGACCGAGAATACTAGGATCAAGCAGAATGGACCATAGGTGGTCACGGATCCATACATCGTACAAAGAGGTCGTGCCATGACCCCATATTTCATATGTGTCACCGCGAATCCTCTCGTCAACAATGTGTGACTCCCAGCCTATCCATGTTTCCTCATCCCACAAATAGCGCATGTTGACACGCCTCCTCCTATCCGCTGGTAAAACAGCCCGTAACGGCGGTGGTATGTCCTGAACGCGCCCTAGTTGTCGAGCCACCCGAAGCGGATAGTATGCCTCAACTACGTTGAACGCCTTCAGCGTGTGGTCAATCCAAGCCACACACTAGAAAGGGAAATGTGCACGATGCTTGCCGTAAGGCATGAACCAAACCTGTAATATGTTAGTTAATAATCTTTTAAAAAAATAAGTAATAATAAATTAACGATATGGAAACAAATATAATAAATCATTGTAACTCACATTGTTCTTCGTCAACGAAATCAGTCCCTGTCGGATGTTGATACGAGTCTCATCATCCGCACGAAACGGTGTCGGTACATAACGGCACATAGTCGGCATACTCCACTCGTAGAGAGTGTTGAGCATAGGCACAAGGCTATAGAAGTGATCGTATATCCACGTCTCCAACAAGGCAACACAACCTGTAATCCCTAAATTCGTGTGCAGCGACGACTTTCCTAAGTGGTGGTACAGCTGAGCTAGTATATGCTGTCCCCAGTTTTATTTAACGGACGCCCTATAATGCTCTAAAAACTGCAGGTAATCTAAGGATATATTGTTCCCCGTCTTGTTCACCAAAACACAACAGCCCAGCATGTGCAGTAGATAACCCCTAATGACACAGTCTACTTCACCATCAGACATGGTATCATCCGTAAAACAGGGCTGCATGTACTGTTCACGTAAAAACTGTAAACGAACAGATCTACCGTTACCCCCCTGTTATGCCCTAACTCATACCTAAGTGCATCCTGGTCTATCCCTAATGCACTAGAATACCAAGCCAAACGTTGTCCATCACTAGGAAATGTCTGAACAACAAAATCATCACCTGTCACCGGGAGACCAGTAATAACGTGGACGTCGTCTAACGTCACCGTCATCTCACCGAAACTGAAGTGAAAGTTGTTCGTCTCCGAATGCCACATCTCTAGAAAAGCATCTACAAGATGTACGTTGGTACTCCAACGCTCCAATACATCAGTGAGAGAACCGAAGCAAGACATCCTAACCTGATGTCTGACCCTGTGTTGCCCAGCAAGATCCCATGCACGGTGGGTACCATACATAGAGTAGCACCGCGAGTACCGACGAGCCTACATAAAACATAAATAACTTAGAAATAATACAAAAGAACATATGCCGTACTCTAAAACGCGTCATTACTTACCTCTCCTGCAAAGACGTGGTAGGCCTCGTGCTGTGCATAGTCTGGATAAAGACCAGGCACATGCAAATTCACCCTCCAAAATAGCTGGTCCAGCGTCCCAAACGCATGGGATATAACAGGGGCCGGAGTAGAAGCGCTAGGCATACGCCTAACAGACCGTGACCGTGACACACGCTCCTCGTGGTTGCCATCATCGCTCGAGCCTGAATGTCGAACAGGTGTATATTGTCTACGAGGCATGCTGAAATACAACAAATAAAATTATTAACGCATTTGGGAAAAAAAACTTCACAATTTGACAAAACAACCAAAATTAAACATTCCCTACGTTTGTGAAATTGCGAACACGGAGTTTGCAATTTCACTAAAATCGCGAACACGGTGTTCGCAATTTTGGTGAAATCGCGAACAGACACTTCGCGATTTTGCACGGGTTGCGAAGTGCCCATTCGCAATTTCGCATCTCCAGCAGCCCCTGCAATCCTAGATCTAGATCGAACCCAAAACTCTAAAAACCAACCCAATTTCAACAGCCACGACACCAAAACGTTCCTAATGCATCGACTAACACAAATCTACAACTATTTTTCCAAAACAACAACATATACATGAAAATCGGACTTTTTATCAAGAACCCTAAACTCTAAATATCACTAAAAATACTAAAGTAAAATGCTGAAAAATTACATGAATAAGTAAAGGATTCGTACTTTAAGGTGTTTGTAATGTTGGATTTGAGAAATCTTGCGTTTTTTCGGGATTTTGAGAGATTTTGGTAGAGAGAAGAGAGAAGAAGAGAGAAAAGAGAGAAAATGGCTGAAAATACAGCTTTTATATCAAGGGTAAATGGGTCTTTTGGGGGTCTCATTATAGCCGAATGGGGTCTCAGTATAGAGGGGTCTCATTATAGCCAAATGGGGTCTCAATTTAGCCTTGCCCTATATTAAATCACAGTTGTTTGATCAATATCCAACGGTTCTGATGGTGAGACATGGCAAACATAATCCATTTTATCTTCTATTATCTTATTTTTTAATTGTATAAATATTTGAATCATATTTTTTAACCCAATAATTTAGTATTAAATTTATAAGTCAAATAAATTGTATGGCCCCAACATCAATTAGGATAATCAGAAGAGTGATTGCGAAAAAATTGTGTGTGGTTAATTGAATATAAGAAGTTAATTGAATTACTATTTCATAATTAAAAGAACTATATTCACTTAGTATAAATAGTCTAACGATATAATTTTATTATGTAAAATAATCTCTCTCTATATATCTTTCTCGTGTTCTTCTATTTTATGAATATATACATCTCGATTCTCCTTCTATTTTTTAAAAATCTATTAAGAGGCAAAACAGTTTATACTCCTTCGAAGATTAATTTTATATGTCGTTCACTTGTCTGCTAGAAGACTGTAACCATCGTCTTTAACAAATCTAAACTTTACGTTTCACAACAAATTTTTATCAAAAGAGAAAAAATGCAATCATATAAGTTTCATTTTTCATCATTCATCTCAAGAATAAGCAACTGAGGCATTAAGGTTTAAAGCTTTATCATATAATTATATATAACAATTGATATTAGAGTGAATCTCATTCCTACGAGATATGAAATACATGTTTGCACTATGATCGAGCCTCATAAAGCCTTAATCATACGATTAATTTTAGTTTATGAGAAAAAACTTATTTTGTACGTTTCAATTTTAAGATCAAAGTATGATTATGTGATAACAAAATTTAGAATCGCATGTTAGAACTTGATAGTATAATCGAGGGTGTATAATTGAACATATGTATTTGTATGTTTAAAAGCGTAGGTTTGACTTTGAATGATTAAGAACAAATCCCAAATTTAAATAAATTTGTTTTTTTAAATCGGGTGGGTTCTTCATGATCAGGAGCATGATCCTCATGGTGAACCACTTCGGAAGGTAGTTTGTCGCGGTGATTTTTTTTATTACTTCACGTGTGGTAGCTGCCTAATACCACATATAGTTGTGTAACTAACCAATTTTGGATGTTGTATGTATGTATGTGTGTATGTATGTATGTATGTATGTATGTATGTATGTATGTATGTATGTATGTATGTATGTATGTATGTATGTATGTATGTATGTATGTATGTATGTATGTATGTATGTATGTATGTATGAATGTATGTATGAATGTATGTATGTATGTATGTATGTATGTATGTATGTATGTATGTATGTATGTATGTATGTATGTATATTTATAGCATTTTTTCAATTCAGTGACGATATGTATGATGAAAATCATATTTCTCTTGTAATTATATAACATATTTAGAGCAAACACATTTAGGTTTTAGGTTTTTGGTATTTCATATGTTTTATGTTATGTTGAGTGTTGTGTTATATTTATTGAAGTTTACGTTCATGTAACTTTTATTATATGTGCATCGAGAAATATATATATAATGTTATGAATGTATGGTACTCCAAATGGGTGGTAATTAACTATTGTTGTTGACATTTGGTAATAGGTAGTATGGGGAGATGTCTTGAAGTCTCAAGGATTATTTTGTTTAAAGTACAAGAGTTTGATTGACATTCTCTCATTTTAGATGTTTGAGTACTTGACGTGATGTTTTACAGGAGGCACGATACCATCGGAGATGTATTGCAGGAGAGGAAACCTCCAGTCCTGAGGATGTTTCACCTATACTTTAATAATTTCTTCTTCTTTACCCATATTTAGTTGAATGGAGGGGCTTTCCAGTACATGGATCCATGGATATGACTCCGTGTATGCTATGGTTGCCAATGAGTCTGCTAACTCATTTTCTGTCCGGGGTATATGTTCATAAGCAACACTTTTAAACTTGAGTGCTTCATTTTTAAGGAGGAGTAAATATTTCACAAGCTGCTCCTTTTTAGCCTCAGACTGACCTTGGGCATGGTGGATAAGAAGCTGGGAGACACTTAGTAGCCTGACCCTCTTAGCCCCACAGATGTAGGCCAACTTTAAACCAGCTATAGCCGCTTCGTACTCAGACTCATTATTGGATGCCCTGAAAGCAAAACATATAGCTTGGTACATTTTGTCACCATATGGGGAAGTCAAACACACCCCGGCACCACATCCCATAGTGCTAGATCCACCATCTGTTCGGACGACCCATACCTTTTTATCTTTTATGTCAATAGTCTGCTCTGAATCTCTGTCGGAGTGAAATTCAACCAAAAAATCAGCCACTACTTGGGCCTTAACTGCTGTTCGAGGAGAAAAATCTATGTCGAAATCCCCTAGATCTACTGACCATATAGTCATCCTGCTTGAAATGTCTGCCTTTTGGAGGACGTTTTTCAAGGGAAAATAAGTTTGGACGATGATAGGATGAGCCTGGAAATAAGGCCTCATTTTTCTTGCAGCTATTACTAGGGCCAATGCTAATTTCTCGAGTTTCAAGTAACGTCTTTCTGCATCTATCAAACTTTTGCTAATGTAGTACACCGGATGGGGATAACTATCCACTTTTCTTACCAACACAGCACTAATGGCACAACTTGAAACTGCCAAATATACGAAGAGTGTCTCCCCGTTAACTGGTTTAAATAAAGTTTTGGGGGAAGACAGGTGCTTCTTGATCTAATTAAAAGCCTCATCGCATTGTGAGGTCCAATCGAATCCATTTGCACCCTTCAGGGTTTGGAAGAACGGGGCGCACCTGTCCGAAGACCTCGAGATAAATCTGTTTAAAGCAGTTAATCTCCCCGTTAGTCGTTGTACTTCTTTAACATTTCGAGGAGGCTCCATCTGGAATAGAGCATTAAGCTGGTCCGGATCGGGCTGTATCCCATGCTCACTTATAATATAGCCTAGAAACTTCCCGGACTGCACTCCGAACACACATTTTTCTGGGTTTAATTTTAAATTCACTTTTACCAAGTTGGCAAAAGTTTCTTGAAGGTCTTCCAAATGAAATTGCTCATCCACACCCTTCACCATCATGTCATCGATGTATACTTCCATATTCCTTCTAATCTGATCAGCAAAAGCTTTGTTGACCAATCTCTGATAAGTAGCACCAGCATTTTTCAACCCAAACGGCATTACCTTGTAGCAATGAAGACCCTTGTTAGTGATAAATGTAGTATGCTCTTGATCATTTGGATCTACCTGGATCTACCTGGATCTGATTGTATCTGGAGAAGGCATCCATAAAGGATAGCAGCTTGTTCCCAGAGGTGGAGTCTACTAACTGATCAATCAAGGGGACTGGATACAAATCTTTTAGGCAAGCTCTATTGAGATATGTGAAGTCAATGCACATGCGCCACTTGCCATTTTTCTTTTTTACCAGAACCGGATTGGCAGTCCACAAAGGATATTGAGACTCCTTGATATGCCCCATCTTTGTGAGCCTGTCAACTTCTTGCACAATGACATCAACCTTTTCCTTAGAAAAAGCTCTTCTCTTTTGAACCACTGGTGATATGTCTTTCCGGATAGACAGGTGATGTGATATTACTTCTGCTGGAACCCCAGTAACATCAGCATTGCACCAAGCAAAAACGTGCTGATGATTCTTCAAAAACTTTAACATTTCATCTTTCAAAACGGGTGGCATCTTAGACCCTATCTTGACACTTTTTCCTTCTTCTAAACAATGCGTCTCTACCTCCTCGACCGGTATCAATACTCCAGGGGTCTCTCTGGGGTCATCAATTTCACCTTCACCCCTAGAAATCCCCTCAAACTGCTATTGTTCGTTGATACGAACTGCCCCTAGTGTTCGGGGAGCCAGAGCTGTAGCATAAAATTCTCTTGCAACCTTTTGACTGCTCCGGACGACTCCCACCTGTCCCTGAACAGGATATTTCAAGCACTGGTGGACTGTTGAAGCCACTGCATGCATCCTAGAGAGCCAAGACCTCCCTAGAATAGCATTATAGAAAGTGGGACAATCCACCATGATAAAAAGTATGCTGACCATTTTTTTGAAAGGGCCCTTGCCCAATAGAACTTCTTCTTCAAACTCTCCGATCACATCTACTGAGCTGCCAGTAAAGCCCACAATTGATCTGTCCGAACTCTGAATTACAGCTGGATTTTTCATTCTCTTGTACGTAGTTAAGAAAAGGATATTAGTTGAGCTTCCAGTATCCACCAGAATTCGTCTTATGTCATTGCCCCCAATAGATGCTCCTATGACAACAGCATCCTCATGAGGGCCAGCTATATCTCTTAAATCATCTTCATCAATAACAATGAAGGGGAATGGATTTGGTGACTAATAGGAAGTCATGCCTCTTTCTAGCTGGGTGGCTAAAGTATGAACGTGCCTCTTCCTCGAAGAAGCAGTAGGAGCTGTCATAGTATCCCCTCCGAAAATTGTAAGTGACTCAAAAAACTGAATGAGTCCGGAGACCGTCCTAGAACATTCCTCAATTGCACCCACTCTGTTTCGAGTTGGATCAGGATCCAAGTACTCATATTCCACATCAAACCTTTCAATTATAACCATGGCTCCCTCCGGAGCAACATTACTTGGACCAACCCGGTGAGTATTGTCAGGCCTGTTACCTCCTCTTCTTTTGACATAAGCCCACAGCTTTCCCCTTTCGATCAAGTTCTGAACCTCTTGCTTCAAAGCTATACAATCATCAGTGGTATGCCAGTGTCATTGTGATACTGGCAGAAAGAGTTATTGCGATGCTCTCTGGGAGATTTCAGTGTGGCTGGTCTTTATAGTGCACCTCCTCTTTTATCATAAATGGTGGCCACACTTTCTTTTAATTATGCGAACCACTCCGGTTGGACCCATGGCCCTCTCTTGTTTCTGGATTGCTGAATCTGAGCAGGAGCAGCTGGCTGAGACTGAGCTTTGGCCCTACCATGCCCCTGTCCGGTTTCCCTTGCCTTGTTCCCGGACTGATTCTGATTGGGATTTGGTGCCACCGGGGCAGACTTCACTTGCCTGTGCACCCTTGTTTTCTTTGTTTCGTCTACGTTAATCTGTTTTCCAACTTGATTCAGCAACCCTCCACAGGTCATGGCCTTCTTTATGGTCACTGAGTCAGCCAAATTGCCAGGATTCAAGCCCTGTCTTAAGGATGTTATTGCCACTTGCTCGAAGCAATCAGCCAACCCATTCTTGGTGTTCACAAAACGACTTATATATTCTTTTAAAGACTCGTTTGGTTCCTGAGCACAATGGATTATTGTGTCTCCATTGCACTTTAGCTCTTTACTTCCAATGAACTTCCTTCGAAAGGCCACCCAAAAAGTATCGAAATTCTTGATACAGCCTTGTGGTAGACTGTTATACCATTTCAGAGCACTCCCCATAAAAAACTGGGAGAATGCTCTACAAAGTAGCTTATCATCGTCATCAAAGTTCATCATAAAGTTCTTGAATTGCTCTAAGTGGTTGTTCGGATCAGTACTGTCATCGTACTTTTCCATTTTGGTGCTGTCAAACCTCTTAGGGAGGTTTCCAGACAGAATTTTAGAAGATAATGGAGATTGCCTCCAATTTCTACCACGAATGAACACAGTATCCTCATTGGGAGTTGCAAAGATACCTGGTTCATCGTGAAAAGTGAAAGGATCCATCAGCATCCGGTCCACATGCCTCCGGCTATGAGATGACCCTTTACCAATATTCCTCTTCATCCTCCCATGCCTATCTCTTTTTTCGAATATTTTTTAATCTGCTTTTGCTTTTTTTTAGTTCGACCCTCATCGCTGCTAGAGGATAAGGATTCTTCAACGCCCTCATTGTCCGAAGAGCTATCAGAAGATTCTGAGCTTGAGTCAGAGCTCTCCATTGGCTTCGACCGGTGAGACTTTTTGGAGCTGGCATGAGTCTTTTTGGTACTCACATGAGTCTTTGAAGGCTCATGCTCTCTAAGGTTATCGGTGTGATGGGCAACTGATGCTTTGGATTTTTCTTTCATGCCCATCCTAGCCTTTTCTGCCTTTAGGGCTTATATTTCACCCTTCAGCCTATCGCGCTCTTCGATGGTGTATTCATCGTTTTTACCCACCACTTCGAGCAGAGCTGGTGGTACTCCTGGGGCGTCCGGATTCATTCGGACAGACTTTCCTTGCTGGTTTTGAATGCTTGATTCAGGCACCTTCGTGCTCCCACTGTGGTCGCCAATTTGGTAAGGATAATTATCGCCTGAGGGTAGGCTTGTAATTTGTTTGGTGTTTTAAAGAAGTATGTGGGTGTTTGATATTTAGAGTAGAGGGAGAATTAAGCTGGCTGGTTGCAGTTAATTTTCATTACCCACATTTAATGCAGGTGGTTGGGTATTTATACCCTTATATTTTGGGCCCTTATGGGCTTTCGGGTCATGTTCAATGGACCCGGGTCATGTTTAAAGACTCATGAGCTCTAAGTAGGAGAGCAAGTAGCTTAGTCAAGAAGTGTTTAGGTTTTTAGTACTTTTGTCATAGTTCGAACACCCCATTAGCTAAGTGTTTGAAGTGGTATGTCCGGTCCGGAGGGTTAGGTCCGATCTATCCCTGTCCGGTGAGTAATCAAAATTCGGACTCATCAATTATGATGTTCATAACATGAATTTTTTTATCAAAGAGCAGAAGGTTCACCAGGATTTCAGAGTTTCATAACATTAATATTTTAAATATGATGTTCATAACATTAATATTCATGGATGGATGAATAAGTTTCATGCAACAACTTATAATTGGTTCAAAGTACCATGTTGATTTACCAAAGAGCAGAAGGTTCACCAGGATTTTAGAGTCTACATAAATGTCCAAGTTAACAATATTCAGCATTCAACGGTTTCTAAGACCATAAAAATGGCTCTGCATTCATCAATCAAGGGGAAGATCTTCCCATAAAACCTAACAAAGCTCATAATGATAGTCTCTTCATTATTCCGAACAAGACCACCACCGCTGGTTTCTCTAGAGATGTCACAAGAACCGTCAGTATTTAACTTGAAACGGTTCACTTTTGGATTCTTCATTTTGAGAAATAATGGCATTCTGAAGTTTCTAAGATGATTTACGCATCCCAAGTTCAGAGAAGATTTGAAATCCTTCCCCCAGTGAGATTTTTCCAGTATCTTATAATATGGCCATGGGATAAAGGTTTCGGGTGTGAAAGTGGTATAGTCAGTTGTAACCTTACCCTTGTTGGAGGGCGATTCTAAACATAAAAATTTAGAGTCATACGGTTGTCCTCGAATATTTGTGATCTATATTTAGTAAAAATGACAACTTAAAGACAAAAGCTTTTAGTATTTAAAGCTTGACTCATCTCCCTTATAAACTTGGAGGAAAATTTTATGTCTTAAACTTCTAGCTAACAAGTTGTACATGATGGCGACTGGTAATGTAGATAATATCTCATTTTGTTACAACCAGTGATTGTTTTCTAACTTTCTATTAACACACTATAGTCAAAGTATTATCCGTGACTCAAGACCAGACATCAATTTCAAGGTATTCAATATGATTTCACATGAGCTATTTCGTTTAAATAATGGATTCTAGCCAATTAAAAAGATATTAGGATCAAATGAGGTATAAATGTAAATGAAATTATATATATTAAATATTTACGGGTAATATTTTTTCATATATTATCTTAAACTGGAAAACATTTTTCAAATCGTATGTTTCTATATTAATCATAATTTTACTGATTAATAGATATTAAGTAACAATCCGACTCAATTTTGTCTATTTTTTTCATTTTTTAAAATATCTAAAACATTAAATAAATATTAAATGTTGTTTATAAAGTTATGGGACATTCTTCATCGAAAGCTACTAAAAATAGTATTTGGAGCCATTAGAAATATAAATATACACAATATTTATAAAAACCCAAAACATTAATCTGAAATGGTGATTAAAGGACACAGTTATCGCAGGAAGAAAACTAAAAACTCCGCAAAAAAAGAAATTAAAACCAACAAGGTTGTTAAAATTATTAAAACCAACAAGGTTGTTAAAAGTACAAGTTACCGCGAAAAAACAAAATTCAACCGTTAACCCATGATCCCGATAACAACGACGAGGTGCATAACATATTTCCCTTGTTCAGTAATTCAGTGTGTGTAGTTAATGGTACAACATGGCTGGAGGGTATGTTTTTGGCTTCCCATAATTCAAACTTCATAAAATTATGTAAGGTTTATATTATTTTATGTTATTACTTAAACCAGCATCAACAAAGTCACCAATCACAATAATTTTATCATAAGCTTCTCTGTAAACTTCAACCGATTGTGGAGGTTATTATGCAGAAAACATTAATATTTTAATTATGATGTTCATAACATGAAATTTTTTATCCAATAGATGAAGGAAAATTAATTATATCCTTAATCGTAATTGATATTAGAGGGTGCAAAGAGGTCTGGCAAGTCTCTTTTATGCCCCCACTAAGATGAATGTTTTCATATTTTATCCGAGTCTCATAAATTGTTTACTGCTTAAATATATTTTTCGGTGGCATATAATTATATGTAATTTATTAGTTAATCATATGGTAGTAAGCAATAGAATTTATTTTACTTTAAAAGGGACGTTGGTCAACCTTAAAATCACTGTCGATGCCAAAGAATGTTTTCTCCCGTTTGGAGATAGTTGAATCAGAGCTCTGTAAGAATTAAAAATTCTTAAATGAGAGGGTGTAGGGTCAGGAAAAGTAAAAAAAACTACTTTGTACGTCAATGTGTGGTTCGAGGTCTTCATTTGTGTTCGAAGTCGATATTGACATTTTTATGTATATCTCATTCTTATTTAAAGTAGTACATGATACGGTCGGTCAATAAAAATACTTCTCTCGTCTCTAAATATATTCCTAATATCGATTCTGCCAAATCTTTTTTGATAGGGTCCTCAACCGGTATATTCTAGTTGGGGACTTCAAATGAGTTGGTGGCAATGTTTTAAGATATTAAAAACATCAGGTTTTGGGTTCGTATACCTTTCTATCCGTACAAGGTTGAATTTTTTTTATCCTCTCATATATGTTCTACCCTGACTTGCCGATGTCGATCCCAAATTATGGATCCAAAAAAAATGGTACACCCATAATTAGAGAATAATTAGTGGAGCAATGTTTACACAGTGCTCCACCTTTTGTTCAACTTTTTGTCTATTATATTTTAGATGTGAGGAGGGTTAAGATTCGGTTCGTTAAAAGAATTAGAGTTTTGTTCATTCCAGCTATATGAAGACGAGACTTAAAAATTATATGTAACTTGTACATTGTCACCCAAGTTATATTTGTTTCACACTTGCCACTCAAGCTATATTTTTTTTACATTCATGGTCACTAGCCGTGACTAAAAATGAAAATAAAAGACATACATTAGCGATCATTTGTGAAACAAAGTTACCGTTTTGATACAAAAATTAAATAAGTGGCACTTTTGAAACAAATGACCAACTTCAGTGACTAACCATGATATTTAGCTAATAGAGGAATTATAAACATGATTTAATAAGGCAAACATATTTATAACCAATATGTTCTGACATGAACCATTCATATTCTTAATTTAATCAATATTTTAGATTATTTGTGTAAGGATGGCTCTGGTTTTTGGATGAATATGATTATTGCATAAAGTCACAAGAGAATAATTTACGCTTATATTTTTCTACAAACTGACTTTAGTTGTTTAAATAGATGGTTTCTCATTGGACTGTCATTATTTTGTTCGTTCAAATTTTATAAGATCTTCTTCGTCGTACTTGATAATACTTCGGGCTATCTAGATTATGTTAGTTATGTGTTGACTAAATGTCAATTTGGCCACATCTAGAGTCAAACCAGAAAAAATAAATTGAAGTAAAATACTACTCTTTTTATTTCGATAAAAAAAATTATCTAACAATTGAAGTTTTGGCTAATGATGATTTTACTGAATCAAGTTGGGACAATATTAATACGAATTTTTTTAAAGTTTTTAATCACGATAACTTCGACAGAGTTGTTTTTAAGACATCGAAACCACATATAATTATGGTTAAGCTTATGGTGTTTAATGAGTTTGTTTAAGCTCGATACCGACCAAAATGTAAACACTTTTGGTTTATCTTTCACCAGGAATATTAAATAAACGACATGCTAGTTCGACTTTTTTTTATAGTTCTAATTTAATTATGCTCGATCTTTCATAAATGATAAGCATTCTTTTTTTAGTAAAAACTACTAGAGGTTACTGATAACAATATGACCTTTTATCCTATATTTATTTATAAAATTGGTTCCATGTAAATAGACTAACATGAATAATGTTTAGTTGTTTTCAAAATATAGAACTATTTTATTTTCAATAGAAAATTGGGACGTGGTTTCCTTACAATACTATTTTTTTTTTCTAAAATTAGTTTTTTTATTGATAAAATTTCAAATTAGAAGGACTATATTGCAAAGTTAAGGAAATTTTGAGGATTAAAAGCAAGAAATTCAAATTTACAATAAGAGGGAGCGCTATTGAGTTTCGAGGTACAGAGGGCCTAGGCTAACATTGGGGGGAAAGGATGAGATATCGACTAAAGAAAATTGGAACAGGTACATAGGTAAGAACTTTGGGAAGAATCAATTAGAACACAAGGCATCATTAATCAACGCTAATCCTCAAGTATCCGATCTCTATGCTTTCGAGCAGAGTAATCGCTCGCAAAGCATTAGGAGCATCATTTTGATTAAAGTTCATCTTCTTACCATTCTTTAAAGTTTGCTTAGAATTCCAGTTAGCCGCGTAATTCTGCTCACGATATATATGATTGATGTTCATGGATGGATGGATGAGTTTCCTACATTCGAAGTCTACTTTAATGTCCAAGTCAACAATATTCAGCATTCAACAAATTATAAGACCATAAAAAATGGCTTTACATTCATCAATCAGGGGGATCTTCCCAAAGCCCAGGATGATAGTCCCTTCATTATTCCGAGCAAGACCGCCACCGCTGGTTTTCCAGAGATGTCACAAGCACCGTCAGTGTTTAACTTGAAACAGTTAGCTTTTGGATTCTTTCATTTGAGAAATAATGGCATTCTCAAGTTTCTAAGATGATTTACGCATCCCAAGTTCAGAGAAGCTTTGAAATCCTTCCTTCAGTGAGAGTTTTTCAGTAGCTTAGCAGAGTCAAGACCAAAAAGAATAAACATTACATGGTTGATGATGGTGGAAGAACTGACATTCTGGTTATAATGCTTCTTCTTGTTTCGAGCAGCCCATATTGCCTAAGTAATTATAGAAGGAAGAATTATACGGATGACACAATGTTTATTAGTGGACTAGTACCACATTTGTATGAGGTGGGGAGATTCATTTGTGGAAGGATCTGAATCTTGAATAAAGAGCTAAAAAAAGACCCAAACAGACCAAGATTGATGACATTGTACCAGCGTATGATGATTTATTTCAACATCGCTACAGAATTGACACTTGGAAGCAAGCTGAAAATGCTTCATTTGCAGGACAAAATCTGTAGGAATCTAGTTAAGAAGAACCCTTCAAAGAAGAAAATAACATTTTATGGGTGTTCTAGCATTCCAAGTTTTGGCATACAAATTGGATTTGTTGCACTTTTTCTTGATGACATTCCAGGTTTCTTTACAGATAAAGGATCCATCGGAGGAAAAAGACCATAATATCATATCAGGATCATTACTCAAAGAGATGGTTCTTATTTTGTTAATTCCAGTATCAGTAACTAATGATTTTAAGTCTATCCAAATTCCAAGCTCCATTCACCCAAAAGTTTCTCACATTGTTTCCAAATCCAACTTCTATCATTAATATCCCTGAATTGAATGAATGGCTTGTATGAGCACCATCGATCCAGCCAAAAGTCTATGTTTCAACATCTTGGGTTGTAAAAGATGTGTTTCTCAGTAATGTCCCTGACTTTTATAATCTTAGTCCATATTTTTTATTTCTTTAGAGGGCAAAATGCTAGAATTGGGTGAAGATTGTTGTTGCAGTATATATACTAATATAAATCATCAATATCAACAATTAAAATATTTAAAATAAATAAAAAATATTTAATTTTAAAAATATTTAAAATATAAAACTATATCTTTTGATAAAAATAATAATAATAAAAAATAACTAAAAGAAAATGTAACTTACGATGATATCTCTGACTCTAAACTTATAATGGAATCAAGACTATATTAAAGTTAAATGATATTTAGAGTATCGAAATTATTACTCAAAAATATAATATGGTATTTTGGAGTTTCATCAAGAGTTGAGTATGTTTTATGTTTTTTAAGGTAAGATTTTTTCTTTTGGTGTAAGATTTGGTATTAAAATGGTATAAAAGGCTTGAAGACTTCAGACAGAATATTAAAGGTCATTAATTATTAATTATTAATTATTAATTATTAATTATTGGTAAGTGTAATCTCATACATAGCTGTTTCGAACGGTAATTTTAATGGTCTTTGGTAAATAATCTCTCCTCTTTAATATGAAATCATCAAATTAATTTTGATTTTTTAAAATGATTTTGCTAACAGTTGTAAAAAAAAGCATATGTTACTAACTAATTTAATATCCAGTAGTAACGGCTTAATATTATAAATAATGAAAATAATTTTGAATTTAGGAAGTAAAGGAAATAAGTGACGTAAATAATCTATTAACCAATCTATATAAAACAACTGACGGAAATAGGTGACGTAAAAGGCACGAATAAAGGAGTTTAGATATGAAAATCAGGATTAAAAAGTCTTAAAAGACCAGAAAAATATATTGAAATTTTTATCATATTCATCCATAATAGTTTTTTTTCTCTCTTAACTAAATAGAATATTGTGAATTGTTTTAGCGTAAATAATGTTAAAAATAATATTTTTATTATGCCCTTTTATAAAATAAAAATAAAAATATTATGAAAATTAAAAAAAAAATCATAAATTATTTGTGTTTTGCAAAAAAAAATTATTTGTGAATTTATATCTTTAAAAAAAAAGGTGAATAGCTAACATAGATAAGGTGAATCGCTATTGGTATTTTAGAGATTGAAGTTATTAAGAAGTCGGACAATATATCGAATCTCTTTCGAAAGAGTTGGAGCAATGTTACATTCAGAAAATGTTCGTCTTCAAATGATTTCTAAGTGTCAGTTCCGCAACAATGAAGAAACTACTCAGCACGTCATGATTCTCATATTTAGCTGTTTGAGTTTATTTCAACTACTTCGTTCGAATTTACATCTTCCCCAACATGACGCTACCTCATAACTGCGATATTCGCACGATACTTCCCTCGTGTAATCAAGTGAAACACAAGAGTCAGAACGCCAATATTTCTATAATGATTAGTCATATCCTCTATATTTTTTCGTGGCTACAAAATCTCCACCAGTTTGGGATGTGCTAATCATATCAAAACCAGCAGGCTTCCCTTATTTCTTAAGTAGAAAAACTCCAAATCAAACCGTTTCAAATTAAATACGGACGATGCTTGCCCTAATACGGGAAAAAAAAGCTGGCATTCTCACGAATATGAAGGCAACTTTATTTTGGGTTTTGGAAGAGTTTATGGAATGACACTCCTATACGCAAAGCTCTTCTTGATAGGCTGATTATCTAATAGAACGATGAACATCGTTAACCTGGAGTATAGGGTATTTGAGAATGGCTTGCTATTTTCGGTCTTCATCCAAGATCAATCTTCATCAATGGAGTTTATGATTCCCCGAATTCAAATTCAAATTTTTTTTTTCAGGCGGAATAATCGTTTCAATTTCAAATTTTGGTTTAATTGTAGGTTACTTTCGTTTTAAAACCTTTCAGTTATATCCTTCTATTCTCAAAGTTTCTTAATAATGCAATATAGTTTATGGAAAAAAAATATCTTAAAATAATAAATATCAACGAATACCAAAAACAAAATTATTATATTTTTATTATCATATATTCCTAACAAACATTTATTTAATTTTCCAATTTATTATGGATCACCAAAACATTTTTTTAATATCATATATACCCTTATTAATGATATGTAGTCTATCTTTTTTTATCCAATTATATAATTTTATTAAAATTCTTTCTTTCTTAATAATAATTGAATTATAATAAATGTTTTTATTACAAATTCTTTTTTATTTTTCTAGAATTTCAATCTGATTACAACTAAAATATAATTGAATTCAATAATGTTTATTATTCAATGGTATTTGAACTGGATTTATTTTTACTGAATTGTAATGGATTATTATTGTTATTTTGTAATTCATATGTTCGTCGCGATTTTTCATTTTTTGCGATTTGATTTTCATTAGTGACCCATATTTTTGTTTTTGAAATCAATATTTTAATTAGAATTTATTTCTAGATTTAAAATTATGGATTGTTTGGGGAAAAATCGATTATGTGTTTTCAGGTAAGTTTGTGCATAATGTCTCGCATCTATCGTATAGAGTTTCTAGATGTGAGACCAATATAAAAATAAGTTTTAGATAAATGTGGAACCATTTGTTAGAAGCGATATTAGTTTATAATAAATGGGAACCGATATCTGGATGCGAGACTAGTATAAAATTGAAATTTAAATGATAGATGCAAGACCAGTTAATAGATGCAAAACTAGTATAAAATAAAACTTATGAGATAAAAAACGCGAAGTCATTTGTTAGATGTAACTGTACGTTTTAGATATATGCGAAACGGTTGTTAGATGCGAGAACGCGAGACTAGTGTAAGATATAATTTGTTTAGACCGATGTAAATGTAATTTTTAAATGATAGATGCGAGGACAATGTTGAATAATTTTTAGATGAATAATTTTTAGATGATGATAGATGCGAGACCAATTGTTAGATGCGAGACTAATTGCCAGATGCGAGAATTATAAAATGTATTTTTATAGTGTAAAATGTAATTTTTAGATGATATATGCGAGACAAAAAAAATTGATGCAAGAGCTTGTGAATTTTTTTTAATGAATATTGTTTTGTTCGCCTTAAAAAAACAAAGCCAACCGTCCTTTCAATCTTTTTTCGAGTTACGATTTAAAAAATACGGAATTTAAAAAAATTAAATAATAATAAATAAATAAATAAATTAATTGTACACGTGCTAGGTGATTTAGTATAGAATAGTGTATTGAATAAGGAGAATGTTGCAATTTATTGGTATTAAACTCTAATAAGTTTTTGGGTTGTGTATTAGATCGTAACTAAAAAAATTTAAAATTTATCTTTTGTGTTTTATGTTTATTTTTATTAATTTTTAAGTTGAATTCTCGTTGTATCGAATTATAATAAAGCGATAAAAAATAATATAATAAAATTTACAAATATTTTTTTAATAAATAATATTACCATGTTTAAAATTAAAATATTAGAAAATTGGAAAAATAAGATAAAATATTTTTAAATCATTTTTCTTTCATATGAAATAGGATTTTGAGAACTAAATTGTAAATAATGTAAATTTAAGGATTTAATTATAAATAATGTAAGTTTTGTCCTTAAATTGTAAGTGATGTAAGTTTTATAGAATTTTAGATTATTCAATGTATCTTCAATTCATCCTACTATTAATATAAATAGATATCCTCACGGTAACTTCAAAAGCATAAAATATCATAAATAAGGTGATATAGTGTCCAATTTCTTAATCTTCATGGCCATTCAAGTTCTTTTCAATATCTTTATTGAGAAAAATGATAATCTGCACTTCAAATTACATTGGAAGTGTCATTACCTTAAGATTTTTAGCCTCTATTTTCACATATGACGTGACGATTATATTTCGCGCTAATATTAACTCCTTCAACTTTATTGAAGATGGTCTTGAGAACTATTTTTTTAATCTTTTTGGACTTAAATTTATCCCCAAGAATAGCCACATTTTATTATATGAGGTTAACCCATTTCTAAGAACTCAGTCGATCAATATCTTTTAGATTCAATGTGGGTTCTCTCCTGGTAAATACCTTGGACTCCCACTTCTCGTAGGCCGTCTTTCCCATAATGATTGTCACCCGCTTATGTATAAAATCATTACATGTATTGCCTTTTAGACCTCAAAATACATTTTCTATCTGGTAAGGATTCATGGTAAGGATTCAACTCATAAATAAATTCAATTCACGTGGTAGGTTTATTGGTCTTCTATCTTCATTCTTCCCACAATATTTAGAAAAGAACTTACGTAGTCTCTTTGTCGTTTCTTATAATATGTCCATGTGATAAAGGTTTCGGATGTGAAAACGGTATAGTCAGTTATAACCTTACCCTTGTTGGAGAGCGATTCTAAACATAAAAATTTAGAATTATACGTTGTCCTCGAATATTTGTGATCTATAGTTACTAAAAATGACAACTTAAAGACAAAACTTTTAGTATTTAAAGCTCGACTTAACTCCCTTATAAACTTGGAGGAAAATTTTATGTTTTAAACTTCTAGCTAACAAGTTGTACATGATGGCGACTAGTAATGTATAGAATATCTCATTTTGTTACAACATTGCTTTCTACACTTCTATTAACCCACTGTAGTCAAAGTATTATCCGTGACCCAAGACCAAACATCAATTTCAAGGTATTCGATATGATTTCACATGAACTGTTTCGTTTAAATAACGGATTATAGCCGATTAAAAAGATATTAAGATCAAATGAAATATAAATATAAATGAAATTATATATATTAAATATTTACGGGTAATATTTTTTGATATATTATCTTAAATTGGAAAACATTTTTCAAATCGTATATTTATATATTAATCATAATTTTACTGATTAATAGATATTGAATAAATCCGACTCAATTTCATCTTTTTTTTTCTTTTTTTAAAATATTTAAAACATTAAATAAATATTAAATGTTGTTTAATTAGTTATGGGACATTCTTCATCGAAAGCTACTATAAATAGTATTTGGAGCCATTAGAAATATAAATATACACAATATTTATAAAAACCCAAAACATTTATTTTAAAACAAAAAACAATAAGAAAATAAACAAAATAGAACCAATCTGAAATGGTGATTAAAGGACACAGTTACCGAAGAAGACTAAAAACTCGCAAAAAACAAATTAAAACCAACAAAGTTGTTAAAAGTACAAGTTACCGCGGAAAAAAAAAATAGAACCGTTAATCTGAAATGGTGATTAAAGGACACAGTTACCGGGAGAAGAAAATTAAAAACTCCGCGAAAAATAAAATAAAAATAATAAGGTTGTTAAAAGTACAAGTTACCGCGAAAAAACAAAATATGACCGTTAATCTGAAATGGTGATTAAATGACACAGTTACCGCGGGAAGAAAACTAAAAACTCCGCGAAAAACAAATTAAAACCAACAAAGTTGTTAAAAATATAAGTTACCACGAAAAAACAAAATAGAACCGTTAATCGGAAATGGTGATTAACAAAATAGAACCGTTAATCTGAACGGTGATTAAAGAAATAGAACCGTTAATCTGAACGGTGATTAAAGAACACGGTTACCGCGGGAAGAAAACTAAAAACTCCGCGAAAAACAAATTAAAACCAACAAAGTTGTTAAAAGTACAAGTTACCGCGAAAAACAAAGTACAACCGTTAACTCCTGATAAGAGGGACGAAGTTATCGCGGGAAACAAATTAAAAACTCCACGAAAAACAAAGCAAAACCAACAGCGTCGTAAAAAGGGTTAAAATTACGGTATTTTTTTTTTAAAACTCCAACGCAAAAGACATCACAACCAATACCATTGCTATAAAGACAAATTCCCGCGAAAAAACAAACTAAAAACCCCACAAAAAACAAATTAAAACGAACAACATTACTAAAAACACATACTTACAAATAAAACCAACAACATTATAAAAAATAATATAAACCCTTTAAAAAATTATAAGACGCGATTTAAACCGATCCCATATAAATCATAACCATATCAAAATATTTATAATCAAAATAAATTACTAAGATAACCTATATATTTTATTATAAATTCTCATGATAGAAAGAGAAAAATCAAGTCACTAAAATTAATACGCTTAAACGTAAAACGTTTTTACAAAAGTAAGCAATTTTTTCTTGTGAAAAAAAATAAAGCCATTAAAATTAACATATTTATAATGAAAAAATAAAAAATAAAAGGAAAAAGTACGGGGATAGAAAAGAAAATTACAAAAAAGTAATTAAAATAAAAAGCTAATTACCAAATGAAACTAATAAACCCCATACCCTCTCAAGCAAACCCATGAGTTTTTTCTGTCTCTGCTAATTTGCAAAACCGGAGCGAGAGAGCGAAAGAGTGACTGGTTTCAGAAGATTTCGGAAACTTCAAAACAGAAATCGCCGCCTTAACCTAGCGGAGACACTGATTATCGTTCGTTCACTCGATCGATCATCTACTTTCCGCCGTCTGATCACCCCAAAAACCGGGTTCTTGTTCGAAGAAAAAAAAATTCAAACACTGATTGACTGTGCTTTTTCTTTCGCTCCATTGCGTTTGATTGTCTAGTGACAGAGCAAAATCTATTCATTCATCGTTGTTTTTGTGTTTTGGTCTGTCCCTCAGTGTGTTCTTTTGGTTTTATCAACCTGTTGTGTTAGACCAGGTTAATTCTGGTGGCGGTGGTTGCCATCAGGGTTTCTGGGGTTTTGACTAGGGTTAGGGTTAGGGTTTGAGTTAGTTTTTTTTTTGTTGTTCGTCGAAATGGTCGTGAGATATCATCAGCTTGAAGAAGGAGAAGATTGTGATAACATGGATGATGACAATAATAAAATCGATCCTGACACTTCTTTATCTTACCTTGTAAGACTTTGATTGTGTGTTTATCGAGTTTTTTACTTGCATTGTGTTTAACTATCTGATTCACTTAAGAATTAAGAATTAATCGAGGCAATCACTAAAATTTGCAGTTTAGTTACATGCTTGATGAACTTTGATAAGTTGTTTGGTTGTAGAGAAAATCTGCAAAAAAAGTAGTAGAATGAGTGTAACAACACAACTCTAGGGGATTCATATAAAGATATAGAACCATTTGATCGGTTGAAAGTAAGTATGGGAATATTATATATATTGATTGTTGAATAGAACAGTACTCTTTGTGATCTCTAATGGGTTTTGGCTTTTGTATCAATTACTGGTTTTGACCATATGTCAATTTATGTTAGATGTGTGTATGATGCAAGTGACTGATTGAGGTTTTTGTTTTTGACTTTCAAGGATGAGAAGCTTCATGAATTGCTGGGTCATTTTCAGAAAAATTTCGAGTCCGATATGGCTACCGCGAATTTGGGTAAGTCACCCGTACTTGGAGGCTGTTAACTTAAATGATAAGTGTCACAGGAAATGATATTTTGAGAATTGAATGGTCGGCTAGGTGCAAAGTTCGGTGGGTATGGTACATTCTTGCCGACTTATGAGCGCCCATCTACAGTGCAGTCCTTTCCAAGGAGCCCTCAAGTAAGCTCTAGCTTACTGAGATCTAACCGTTCACCGATGGAGGTAATGAAATATCTCCTTCCATCTGTTTTGACCATTTGTTTGTAAAAGGAAATGCTGAATGAGGCTAAGAAACCGGGTTAATCACCAGAATTGGTAATCTGTATCAAAGTGGTCGTTTTGATAAAAAAAAACATCTGTGGCTTTTTTGATACACATGACCAATTGCCCCCGTATTGTAAATTATCTAAGGTAGAGAGAATTGTAGTTTACCTAAGCACTTTGGGGATTTTTGTTTTGAATTATACAGGTTGCAGTCCAGAACTCTAAGGCGCCATTAAGTCTTGTATCCTCATCTACAAGGCCAGGAACTGTTAGCGTCAGTAAGCCTTCGTTGCATAATGTTGCAACGTCTTCTGTAAGTGCTCCAGTTAGCCCGGGTTTACCCGTCTTTTCTTCGCAAGCTTCTGAGGAGGTGACTTTGGAGGATGAGGGTTTGAGAAAACCAGGCAATTTAAACAATAAAACTAGTCTGAAGGTTAGAATTAAACTGAATTCTGGTAATCCGATAAAAAGCAAAGCAGAACTTTATAGTGGTAATGCGATAAAAAGCAAAGCTGAAATTTATGATGGCCTTGGGCTCGTGAGTACTCCATCTTCGTCATCAGGAGACGATCCTGAGGCAGGTATTGCTATGCCTTCTGTATCGCATGAGAGCGCCAGCGAATCTCCTAGTACAATTCTTCGGGTATGATTTTTTTTTCTTCTGTTTTTGTTTAAAGCTAGGTCCTGAACTGAAGGATCTGGTAATGTATATCTTATGAATCAGGAGATGACTTCACTTCCTGTTGCTGGCAATGTATTGATGTCACCTCTTCAAGAAAATCTGCTTAGCTTGCTGAGAAAGAAAACAGAAAGATGTTCCAGAATCGGTAATGCTGTGCCTCCTTTTGAGGCTTCTGATTTGGGAAATGCAAAAAAATTGAACGCGAAGGAACTGAAATTAGTTGGGAAAAGGGAAAGAGTAGTGAAAGTAGAGCATAGAGATAAAACAGAATCCGCGAATGAGTCGACAGTACTTCCCAAAAGGACTCCAGAATATAAAAAGTTGGGCAAAAAATTACCATCTCATAACTTGAAATGCACAAGTCTTTCTAACTCGGATTATAATAGTGATTCTGCGAAGGGTCCCAGTATAGCATCTCAAATATCTACCCAGTCCGTTAAGGATGGTAGAAAAGGCAAATTATTTTCTTCAGACTCATCGATAATAGAGGAATCTATTAAGTCAAAATGTGCAAAAGGAAGTGTTAAAAGGGAGAACCAAAACTTTTATAGTGGTGCAGTAGAGAAGGGATTGAAGCAGAGAGTAATAGATTCCCAAAATGACAATTTGGTTGAGGTTGGGGATAATGAGAGTGGTAGAAGCGGTGGAGCCTCTATCCGTTTGAAGTGCGAGGGTAAAGAAGCACCTACTCCGAAAGTGAAGCTTGGTAGGCAAATCCAGTGTCATTTACAGAATGAAACTGTTACCCGTGCTAAGGAAAGGCCACCTTCTAAAGACATAAATAAACCAAAGATGGTTTCAAGTGGAAAAGCATCAGTGCCAGCTGCTACAGAGAGCGTGTCTTGTGGTGCAACTAAGATGCAAAAAAATGCGAAAGGTGCTGGTTATGGGCTTTGTACTTCTAAAAACACGATAAATAACAGTAAGTTGCCGAAGTCTATTGATAAGGTGAGAGATAATATTCGAGACTTATCATGCTCGAGCTCAGATCAACTAACTTATCAGATGGATCGGTTTGGGAGAGGCTCTGGTAATAAACTAAAGAAATCCAGGGTTAACGATTCTATGAATGAAAATAGTACCTCCTTAGAAAAATCACAAGATAGATTTAGGAGTAAGAAAGTTGATACCAAGCTGATGTCCAGGGAATCTTTAGAACATGCTACTTATAAGCCTCATCAAAGTACAGAAAATGAACTTACTTCTCAGGTGGAACCACTTGCAACTAATCCTACAATAACTATACAAGACCATTGGGCACAGTGTGATGCGTGCGAAACTTGGCGGCTTCTACCCATGAGTTTATTACCTGATCAACTACCTGATAAGTGGCATTGTAGCATGCAAGATTGGCTGTAAGTATTTCCCTTGCCTTGGTCTTAAAGAGGTGCATTAAATACCAACATTTCTGCTTTTATATGTTGTAATTGGCAACACTGCCAATGCCTACTCTTAGTCTTTATTGACTTGTTGCATTGAATTTAAGTTTCTTTTTTACACACTCTCTCTCTCTGTTTATAATATATTTTAAGCTTAATGTGCATCTTATCCCTTTTGGGCTTATAGTACCTCTAACTTGTTATAGGCCTGGAAAGAACCACTGTAAAATAAGCGAGGAAGAGACCAAGCAAGCTGTTTTGGCACTGTACCAGATAACACCAGTTGCTGGTGGTCTCCATAATCTGCAAACTGATGGGAGTGCCACTGGAGTAGCTTCTGTTAATATTCAAAATACTGATCTTGACCACCAAAAATCTGACTTCCGGTCTATGTCTAGTAATGGAGAGAGAAAATATGGTTTGAAAGAAGTATCAAAAGCAGAACAGCGTAGTGGTATTCAGGGAGCAAAATCTACTAAAAATCAATTGCAGGAATCCGTGAAAAGCAAAAGCCTAAGTAACAGGAACCAACTTTTGGTAGAGCCAAATGTCGTTAAGAGTTCCGGCTTCGGTCGCTCCAGTACGTCTAACAAATTGGTTGTTGAGGATCAGGCATCAAAAGAGAAAGAAAATCACGTGGATGGAGGTATTGGATCAGTAATAGAATTATCATTTTGATGCACCATTTGAATTTCAGTATGATGCTAACCTGTTGCTATTCTGTAGGTTACAAAAGGCTAATAAAGTTGAAAAATAGGAGAGAGCCTGATATAGATGATCGTGAAACT
Source organism: Limnanthes douglasii subsp. nivea (assembly GCA_036936605.1). Classification (NCBI taxonomy): domain Eukaryota; kingdom Viridiplantae; phylum Streptophyta; class Magnoliopsida; order Brassicales; family Limnanthaceae; genus Limnanthes; species Limnanthes douglasii. Next base: position 22,993,350 of record JAUPFV010000001.1, on the reverse strand, counting down.
AAGAAATTGAAGGCAGACCTTGGTGAAACTTTGACGGCAACAATGTCAGAAGGTGTGTGCTTATCTAATGATTATCAGAATCTTGGTATGGATCTTGGTAAGGCTGGTCTCAGTTCTATCACTGCCTTGGAAACTAAGGTAAGTCAGAAAAGCCTACAGCAACTTGATGAGGAATCCTTTCCCCCCAACACCAACTGCATCATGAAGAAAAAACCACTTAAATTGAAGATATCGGGCAAACATTCATCCGACAATCAATCCATGAACTGGAAAGGATGTGTAGAAAAGGATTGTTTGTCAAATAAAAGAAAATTGGAGGGCAATCTGGATGAAAGTGATCTTAAGCTGTACGCAAAGGAGAATAAAGAGACTGAATACAGGAAGGATGAGAAATCCAGGATCTCAAAAAATGAGGGGACGAATTCTAGTACCAGTAACGGAAAAGAGAGATCATCCAAAAGATTGAAGGTAAGGCAAATGCACTTGTCTGGCAGTAAAGAACATCTTGTCGATGGTTTCAAGGAGCACCCAAGTACTGACAAAAATCAGGTCTTCCTGGAACATACCAGCAAGATAGTGTCGGAACAAGAACGATATAAGCCAGATCTTTTTATTAGAGCTTCCGCAGAGAGAGAAGTTCGAATGGCAGCTACATCAAGCTTGTTAAAGGTTTCAGGTTCTCGTAAAATTCAAGCAAACTTGGACGAGAAAAAGGGCTCTCCAGAAGAATCAGTTTCCTCATCTCCTATGAGGACTTCTTGCCAAGAGAACCTTGCATCAGCAAGAGGCTACAGATCGGGAAAACGTGATGGCGTAGATCACGGTGTTTCAGCAATTAATTATCTTAAAAATGGCTTGAATAAAAGTGTTGATGGCGTGATCAATCAATCAGGGGGGAGGAGAAATGGTATGCCTAAAATTCGTATCAAAGCTAGACCCGATAATTCAAAATTGGTCCGTGGTGAAGTTGGCTTTGTAAAAAGTCCCCAGTGTATAGGAGATTTGCATGCTGCACAACACAAACAAGAAGTTGGGCTGAATAACTGCCATGAAAACACGTCAGACCTTCAAAAGTTTGGTAGAGATACCTCTTTAGTGTCAAAGGGTAGTCACACAAATAACATATCTAATTTGCGTACCGGCAAAGCAGTCACTTTTGATAGGACAAGAGAGCAGCAAGAATTACATTCAGCAAAGAGCAAAAAATTTGAGATGGAGGTTGATAACAATACAAGTGGTATAAAAGTCCACTTACCTGAGAAGTGTGGCCAAGCTGATGCAAATCATGCTGCCACGAGGGATACTGCTGGAGAAAGGTCAACTGACCTCAGAATGCAAACGCAATCAAAGGCTAAAGAAGATGATGGTCCTCCCTCTTGCATGCCTGGCGTTTGTGATACTCCGAAAGTTCTCCGAAAACCTTTAAATAGTGACACCAATACTGGAGTTGGAAATGGCATGGATCACAAAAGGCCCGAGCTTCATGGGATTAGAGATGTCAATGCCCCAAGTTCTGAAAGAAAAGATAACCCAAGCCAGATCCTGAAAGAAGCTAGAGAAAAGAGAGACTATGCCGACCGTCTCAAGGTTAGCCTTTCTATTGGCCATATTAGGCAATAAATGAATACATAATTGTGGAATTGATAATTGAAGTGATTCAGTTCTCTTTTTTTGTCCTGACTCTTTTTTCTCCATCCCTACTTTCTTCCAGAGTTCTATGTTTGCTTTTGAGAGCAATGAGGCTTACTTCCAAGCTGCAATGATGTTTCTAGATGTGGCTGCACTCCTCGAAACTCGCAGCAGCGAGAATGTTAGACATGTGGAAATGCATGAACTTGAGCTATACTATACTGCAGCTAAACTTTGCGAGTAAGTGATGGTTTCGATCCAATGGATCTTTGGTTTCTGTTTTCATGGTACCTTGACATGATTATTGCAGTTAAAGGACCTATAATATCTCATGGAGTGAAGTTATATCTTTAATGAATTTTTTGTTGTGGGTAGTTTTTATCATCAAAAGCTGTTTTCATAATCAAAAGTTGTATTTGGTTAAAGCTTGTTCTAGATCATTGAGTATGTGCAAACAGAGGTCTTTTGTTTGGTAGCCTAAGGCTTCTTTTTAAATGATTTTTGGTGCATATCAACTCTACTGAATCTTTGGATTGGCAATAATAATGGATTTATACTGACTTTGAAGAGAATGGAAGGCAGAGTAAAAGACGTTAAGCATATACTTTTTTCTTTCCATCTCTATGAGTTTGTACAGAATAAAAAACTGCAGTTGGTTCTTAATTATTGTGTTTCTAATCGTAATGCTCCGAATCTCTTTAATTCACAGAAGCTGCGCCCATGAATATGAAAGAAGCGGGGAAATGGCTGCTGCTGCTCTGGCCTATAAATGTATGGAAGTAGCATACTTCCGAATAGCTTTCTGCAAAGATGCTTGTATAAGTAGGGACCGAAATGAGCTACAAACAGTTCTGCAAATGGTTTCCCAAGGTAACGAAAATCCAAGAAGGGATACATACCGGAGTCCCCAACTCCGGTATTTTCTGGTTTAGTGTGCTCAAGTACATTGCAAGTAGATATAGCTAGAGTCAAGTTATTTATTTTAAGGATAGATATTCTTTTATTCTCATGTCAGCAAAGTCACGACTGACTTTTTAAAGAACTCTAGCTTGCTCTCAAATTAATATATCAAACTGAGTCGAATTTAGTAAACATATTCTTTTTGCGTTAATGGCTTCTTGGATCTGTATGAGCTCTATTTCTTTACTTTCTAATTGCGTGAGGAAACATTGCTGAGAAGCATGATTTATTAAAGACAATCACATGCTCACTTTAATATTTTAATATTCTCTTCTTAAATAGGTGAATCACCGTCTTCTTCTGCATCAGATGTCGATAACTTGAACTATCAAGCAGCTGCTGATAAGCCTACTTTGACCAAGTGTGCCTTGTCTCATGCTGCTGGAAACCACGCTATTGTTGCTCGATGTCATCCCAGCATTACCCGACTGGTTGACTATGTAAGTAATTTCGATGTCATGGTATCGAGCTTTACTTTTTTCTAAATGATTAATTGTTGGCGACGTCTTAATATCTTATCATAGATGCATAATCTATTTAATTCTTTTTGCTGCTCATGTACACTTGCGAATTTGAGGTCCTTCAGTAAATTTTTTGCCTGACTATTGTTCTCATACTATCCCTGACAGACGTGTTTATTCTGTAGCCTTCTCGTTCATACTGTTCCCAGAATTTGATATGAAACTCTTGTAGCTTTTACATGCCTGTCCTATCTTGTAACGGTTATGTATATTAGATGGACGGTGAAATATCATCACTAAACACTTTTGCAGGCCCATGCTGCATCTTCTGCTATGGAAGCATCAAGAAAATCTCAGAGTGCTTTTAAAGCAGCTAATCTGGCATTGGGAAATTCGCGCACTGCTTCTGTTAAGCAGGCTCTTGATTTAAGCTTCCAAGCTGTAGTTGAGTTGATAAGTCTGGTTCGGCTTGCAATGAAAGGAATTAATTTTTTGGGTTCCAATGGTGCTAAAAAATAGTCCGACCCTGTATATGGACATCATTCATTTTTACTTTGTTGCCTGGAGTGACTAGCGTCAGGAGGAAAAGATGCCTTTATTGACCTGCTTATGAGACAGTATTTGACAGATTGTCGACCGATTGTTACCTCTATGTACATTTGTACAAAGTCAGATTTATTGTTGCGTATGTTCTTATCATCTAACTTGATAAAGAATAGAATGATCATGTCTAAGTTTCTGGGTTGCGGAAAGAGAAGCTCTTGTTTGGCATCGGATATAGATTTTTTTTTTGTAACAAATTAGTTTTACCTATTGTGCTCCATTTGTTTGGGGATAGAGGAATTTTTATAGAAGATTACAAAATATTCTGTTACCATTTTGAGAAGGTCGAATACTCATACAGTGGTGGCTGATTAATTTCAAGTAAACCCGGTTCTGTCTCTTTTACCATTCTTCAAAGCTCCGAGTGAACTATGGATTAATTTTTTGTAGAAGGTTTGTACCTTTTAATGTCAACTGTGTCTTAGTATGAAGTTCAGCTTCCATGACGGATTTGCACGATATCAATCTGCAGGTGTGTATTACTTGTTTCTAACTTATGATCTTTTATCAGGAGCACCCCCGTATTCTTTCTCATCATCCCATGGCTTGACAAGTTATATTTTTTGTAGGTTTAAGTCTATTGAGGTTTTCTTTTGTTACAGCTTGAAGCGTCGAGTTAGGCAGGTAAAGATTGTATGAGGGATTTTTTTAACTTTTTATAATATATGAATTTAGAGGAGATTATTAACCTGCGTTCTATAGATAATATGAATCTGGAACCAAATTGGCAGTTGCAATGAATAAGATATTATCTTTTTTATGTCTGAGATTCTAGAAAGTTCATGTGAAAAGAAATTTTGGAGAAGAGCGTGAAAAGAAGTTGTCGTAGTCCTAACACCAGACATGGAATATATATTTTCACGTCGCGTTTCTTCCCTATAAAAAGGTCGAAGGCCTAGATAGTGTCTCAATATGATGAGATCAGCATAGAGTTCACGCTTAAACCAAGTTAAGCGGCTAGTGAACAACTAGTCCTACATAAACAATTTTTCGTATATGGCCGTGTCTAGTGAGTGGAAGACCAAAATGCTTTAAAATTTGGGTGACCAAATCTTTTCACAATGTAACTAAAAGTAATATTTACTATAGTGAACCTTAACTGGCCAAACTATTTTGAGAGTCAAAATTTGTGCAACCTGGTTCGTTAGTATGGGTCTTTTGCGGCGGACTTGTATAAACTTGGCAGGAAAAGGAAGGTCAGATGCTATCAACGCAGGATAAAGCTCATCTAGGACTAGATGCATTGTTTTCAAACATTTTCTGTATTGTTATTTGTAACTAATAAAAGTCTGTAATTTCATCTCTTATGGTTTGTATTAAGACTCGAAGTACACGAACGGCCTGAAATCAAGAACGCTTTGATTTAGATGTACTACCGATCTTAATGAATTCCGTTTTTTTTTGCGTTTGCTTATCTCTTGTAAATGCTATCTTGGAACTGCAATGATGCTAGTTTTGAAGCTTTCTTGTCTATTGTGTTGTGTCCATAATTGTAAAGACTGCTCTTTGGTATAAAGCGCTCACCTCTTACTGTGGTTGTTGCAGATTGTAGGAATATGTAAACATGTAGCAGAAAGAACACAGGAAGTTTTGTTGTTTGCTCTTGGGAATCATGTCATGGACAGCTGAAACTCTATAGTCTTTGTAATTTCCATAGATGGAATTTTGTGAGTCCTCCTTGCTCGTTAACGGTCAAGATAAAGTCTTATGGCTTTTTTTGTTGTGGTACTAAATTTTATAACGATTATACATAGTTGGGTTTCAAATGATATGAGCCATATTGGACTACATATATTTTTATTGAAAAAATTACAAGCTTATTTTACTGAGTATTTTGCTAAAAAAAAGGTTCAAAATTAATTTAGTAAGTTGTATTTTCAGATTTTTTAATGTTTACAAAATTATTATTCATTATGAGTATAATTTTTTTAGAATTTCATCTATTTAAGTTTTATACTATTATTTAATTTATAAAACAAATCCATAAAATATGTAGAACTCTTTTTATTTAGTTCTATGTTATTATTTACTTTATAAAGTTGGGTAAAAATAGTGTTTGGTAATATATAATATTTTATTTTATAGAACTTATTAAAAAAACATCTTAAAAACCAAAATTTATTAAATTCTTTTTCATTTTGTAAAATCAAAAAATTATGGTTGAACATGTTTCCTTGCATATTAGTATTGATAGCGAAACAAGTATATATTTTTATTTTTATTTTGTTTTTTAAGAAATGTGATTTTAAAATATAAAAAATATTTTTCTTGCGTTCACCGAAAAAATATATTTTATGCCGAATTTATAACCAACATTATAATTCTGACGCAATTGTTCGATATGATTCTGAAACGGATATTATGATTTTGGTGTCACGGTTTGACTCACAAATCATCATGTTAGATCATAACGCCAAAATCATCATGTTAGATCATAACCCCAAAATCATCGTGGTCACTATGAAATTGATATCTATTTATACCGACTTTTTTAGTTTTATCTTAATGTTGTCGGTTTGGAAATGGATGATTCAGTTTTTGTTTTCTCGTTTTAATATGGTTGCCAACCGGTCGCAGTAATGGATGGTTTGTTTTTTGTTTTGATTTTAGTTGATGAATAATAAAACTGCTAGTCGTAATAACGAAGGAACTGTTAGTTGTAGTAATGAATGATCTGTTGTTGATTTTTTGTTTTGATTTTAGTGATGGAAAATAAAACTTATCGAACGGACCGGATTATATATATTTCTTATAAGAATTATAATTCTACTAATTGCTAGAAATTTAATAACTTTTATGTTTTATTTATGATTTTAATAAAAAATTAGTCTAATGGTGTTAGGTTTAGTTTCAATTTTTATGTTTTTTTAAAGCAGAGGGAAAAAGGTAAAAAGTTCCAAAGAAATAATGATAATTTTATAGAATAATTTTTTATAGGCATCTTTTGATAAATAAAATAAAATACAATAAAATAAATAATTTTACGGAATATTTTTAGTTCCACTTTTTTTAGCAATCTTCATTCTACTAAGTGTTATGCAGCCGGATCGGTAAAAGTAATTCCTTTTAGTTATTGAATGAGAAAAGTAAAGAATTGTTTAGTCTACAATCCATTTGTTGTTGCAAGTTGTATTGTGTCCAACTTTCTTTGCACCAATTATTTGAATTGAAAATTGAATTATTAGTACACAAAAAGAGTCATTGTTTTATTATTGAAGCACTCAATACAAAGAATAAGAAAAGAAAGAGGACAAGAAGTATGGAACTTTTTATTATTGTGTCCCTTTTTTATTTGTTTCTTTCCTGAACACAAGGGAGGGCTGCCTGATTTCAACACATACTTTTCGCTTTTATTTTAAAAACATTATATTTTCCACCAAGGTCTTGCTAATTATTGGCCGTAGGTTGAAACTTTGAGATATTGATATAATATTAATCTTCTTTTTCATAATTTTTAAATTATTTTGGTTTTTGTTTAGTGAAGAACATAAGTAAGGAATCTTTTAAAAAATATCAGTTTCACGTTTTTTTGTTTTTAAGTTATAAAAATCACTCCATAAATAAAATATAATAGGTTTTATTGATCGATTAAAGTGATAAATGCCCGGTTTGTTGTTGGCGAAATGAGTAAGATATGTAGTGAGAGGTATTAAAAATTAAACATGATAATGAAAATGTGCAAGTAATACTGAAAGTTAGTTTCGCAGTTCGCAAAAGTATCAGATATGGGAATACGATTAAAAATTAGGAAATATGAAACAAAATAATAGAAGCGAGAGAATTTGTGGAGAATATGGTCTAAAATAAGAAAAATACTGAAAGTATCAAGGCGTAAATTGTTTTAAGATATCATGTCCAAAATCCAAAATCTTCTAAATTATTTGTATTTTTAAGGAATGTTTTGTGCCTCGAATTTTTATGAGTTTCAGATAAAGTTTGAAAACACTCAAACAAGCTTTATGTTTAAGGTTTCACGTCTAATTTAGTGTTTCACGTGGTTCCATTTCACAGGGCATGTGTACGATAATTTTTTCTTCAAAAAGTTACCTGATACAAATGACCTTTCATATTTCTTATAGATGATAGTATATACTTCTAAAGCTTACATTAAGCTAACAAAACTCTAAAGTTTTTCTGACGTATTAAATGATGGATGGTCATGTATCTGACAATAACAATTTTAAATTACGCAACAAATTTGTCCCAAATATTCCAAGTTATAGGGCATGATACAAAGAGGTAATTGGTGGTTTCAATGTCATCACATGATTGACATTTGGAGGCCATGTAGAATTTCTTCTTTTGAAGGTTGGAATCCACTAAGATCCAATTTTTATGGACTTTCTATAATAAGAATGAGTACTTTATGGGTGTGTTGGATGACCAAATCTTAGTAAATAGGCTGGAGACATGGCTTTTAGTTCTAATATGGTTCCAAGTAGACTTAGTTGTATATTTACCAGATTTATCAAGAGACCAAATAATATCATCAACCTATTATTGTGGATTCTGAAGTTTTTGATCTAGTTTATGATGGAATGGGTCACAAGATATCTGAGTCTTTCTAATCCAACTATTATCGATCCAGAAATTATTCACATTACTGATAGAATACCAAACCTAATTTGCATTAACATGGAGCCTGATTAAAGGTTTATTATCAATTCATTTGTCCAACCAAAAGTCAAGGTTTCCCATACCTAAGTTCCAGTTAATGAATGGTTCAACGATATCTCTGGTGGAGATGTGTCTTCTCCAAATTTTAAAGCCAAGTTTGACAAGGCTAATTTGCAGGGGGTGATTGATTTTGGAATATAATGAATGCATATAATTGGCCCATAAAGATATGTTAGCCCTAAATGAATACTATAATTTGCAGGATAATGTGGTTTTGATATAAAAAAACTTCTTGATATTTAAACCACCTTCCTTATAAAGGTTGGCTCTGCTACTAATTTGAATGGAAATGCCTAAGTATATTAAAGATAAATGTTAATTTTTATAGTCAATGACGTGTTCAATATTTTTGATTCTTTGGCAATTAATATTATTGGAGACAATCAAACTTGATTTGTCTTTGTTGATGGTTTGGCCAGATAATATTTGATACCAATTTAAGAAGTACTTTAATCTGTCAATATTATTTTTGGAGCCACTTTTATAAATGACAAAGTCATCAGCAAATGCCAAACAATTTATGTTAAAATTGCTTCTTGTTTTGTATATCATTAGTTATAATATTTACAGAGCAAATTGATAAATCTAATGAGGTATTCTTGTGCTATCATAAACATACTGAGAGATAAAAGATCTCCCTGCCTAATTACATCGAGGCCTTTCAAAAAACCTTTGGTTTAACCATTAATGACTGTAGTGAAATAGGCAAATGTTATTCCATTAAAGTATTTTTAAATTCAAAAGTTGTAAGAATATTTAAGATAAAAAAGTGAGAATTTTTTTCAAACACTTTAGCCATATCAACCTTTAAGAGGATGTTGTTGCCTATAGACTTTTTGTTTGAGCTCCCGAGAAAGAAGAATTTGTTCATGAGTATTTATTCCATGAAAAAATCCTCATTTCTTAGGATAAATGATTTTAAAGAGGATTACCATGAGTCTATCATTAATAATCTTGGAAACTAATCTTCTAAAAACAATGCAAATACTAATTTGTCTATAGTATTTCCACTGTCTTGGATTATCATTCTTGGGAATCAGGAAAATAACAGTATAATAAATTCCTTTGGGGTCATTTTTACCAACAACTTAATCTTTAACGGGAAGACAAAAGTAAGTTTTAATGATGGGCCAGCATGTTTAGTAAGAAATAGTGTTGAAATCATTTGGGCATGAAACAATGGTGGATTTAAGACTCTCGACAACATTTTGAATCTCAATATCTGATGGAACTTCCTTGAGATATTGATTTTCAGAAGTCGAGATAAAATTAGGAATGATATTTATGTTGTCAAATTGGTCAACAAGATTGTGATTTGTTAAAAGGTCTTTACAATAATTAATAGCTAAGCCTTTAATTTTATCTTTTTCTTCAATCCAGATACCATTATTAATACCATATATTTTATTCTTTTTAGTATAATTTTGGACCATGGAAATATTTTTATCTCCATGTTTAAACCAATCAATAAAACTTTTTTGCTCCCAATAAGATTTTTCTATGTCCAAGAGAAGAATCAAATTGGCATTAACTTTAGATAAAATTTCCTTATCTTCAGCATTTTAAAAGGTTTGATATTTATTCTAAAAGGAAGTTGATTGCATCCTCAGCTTTGGCAATAGTAGTGAATATATTTCCAAAGCTGTCATGGTTCCAAAATGATTCAGAGTGGAACGCAAAAAAAGCTACATAGAGGGATAAACCCTAATTTTATTAATCAAAACAACTCCCCAAACAATGTAAAGAAGATATGTTTATATAAGGGTTCAATTGAAACCCTAAAACCAAAAATAAGAAAATTACTATAATATCCTAAAGTATTAAAAACTTGAAATAAGCTGATAGATGAGCCCAAATGCCCGAAAAAGCCCATAGTTCACGAGAAAAGCTGGTGACTAGCATTCGTGGCGTCGTTTCCTTCGAAACAAGGTGCTGTGGGTCAAAATCAGACACCGGAGCTCCAAACTGTCAATTCACCGCATTCTTCGGGTGATCGCCAGTCTTCATAAATTCCAGCGCTAAACTGTCTGCATCATACCCGCCGGGGTAGAGAAGATTCGACCTCGAATCAGAACCAGTCTCCTCGTCAGAAGAGTCACCTGCATAAGGAATGAGATGCTTAACATTAAAGACATTAGTCGTGCGGACATGGCTAGGCAAATGCAGTCGATAAGCATTCAGATTGATCCGCTCCACAATTTCCATCGGGCCAATCTTCCGGGCGGCCAGTTTGCTGTATTCACTAGCAGGGTAACATTTTTTGGTTAAAACTGCCCACACATAGTCACCAACTTCGAAATGAACAGGACGAAGATGAGAATCTTCCTGAGACTTATACTTGGCGGTGCTCAAGACTAGCTGATCGTGAGTCGTCTCGTGGGTTTGGAAAATCTGTGAGACAAGCTCATCAACAGTTGTGTGAAGGCGAATCTTACTAGGCAGGGCTAACAAGTCTACTGGACCCTGAGGCACAATACCATACATTACCTGGAAATGACAAAAACTCATTGACCGGTTAAGGGCATGGTGTTGGGAGAACTCCTCTTGCGGTAGGTGCTGATCCCATGCCTTCGGATGATCTCCCACAAGGCTGCGCAACAAGTTACCGAGAGATCGGTTAACCACCTCTGTCTGACCATCAGTCTTGGGGTGGTAATCACTACTGAAGTTGAGCTGTGTATTCACCATATGCCATAAGCTGCGCCAAAAATGACTCACAAACCTGGTGTCATGGTCAGAAACAATGGTGCTGGGAAGACCATGAATACGGTAAATCTCTCGAAAGAAAAGCTGCACGACACACACTGGATCAGATGTTTTTCTACATGGGATAAAGTGTACCATCTTAGAAAAACGATCAACCACCACAAAAATAGAGTCGAATCCACGCAGAGTCCGGGGTAAACCAAGAACAAAATCCATACTGATGTCGGTCCAGGGCTGAGCAGGAATTGGCAGTAGAAAATAAAGACCTGTATTTGTTGATGTTCCTTTGGCCAACTAACAAACTCGACAACGGGAGACAAAACGACCAACTTCCTTCCGTATCGAAGACAAAAAATAGGATGAGGACAGCAACTGGTATGTTCGATCACGGCCCACATGACCTTCATTATGCAGCTCCTTGATCAGCTGAAGACGCAAGCTACAGTCATAGATACACAACTGTACTCCACGAAAGAGAAAGCCATCCTCCAGTAAAAAATCAGATTGTTCTCCCTGCTGAATCAGTTCAATAACCCGAGAGAAAAACGAGTCAATAACATAAAGATTAACAAAAGAATCAAAGCTAGGAACCTGAACTCGCATCTCAGTCAGCAGATTGTGACGTCAGCTAAGAGCATCAGCAAACCGGTTTGTAATACCGGCCTTGTGCTTGATGACAAAAGTGAACTGCTGCAAGTAAGCTATCCAAGAAGCATGTCTATGAGATACTTTGTCCTGACTGCCAAGATACTTCAAAGAATCATGATCAGTATATAACAAAAATTCACGCTGAAACAAGTAATGACGCCAATGCTTGATAGCCTGAACCACCGCATAAAATTCAATATCATATGTACTAAATCGCAACTTAGCACTCGCCAATTTCTTACCGAAGAAAGCCACAGGACGCCCTGACTGGGAAAGAACTGCCCAAATTAGACGCGTCACAATGAAGCTCAAATGGCTGGGAAAAGTCGGGCAGCACCATAATAGGCGCAGTGGTGAGACGCCGTTTAACTTCTGCAAATGCTACATCAGTATCTTCAGACCAACCAAATTTCGTGCCCTTCATGCAATCCGTAATCGGGGCCATAACACTGCTGAAACGGGGAATGAAACACCGATAAAACGAAGCTAAACCATGAAAACTGCGAACCTCGGTGATGGAAGTAGGTCGAGGCCACTGGTCCACAACAGCAACTTTTCTCGGATCAGCTCGTAACCCTTCAACAGAGACAATATACCCCAAAAATTGGACAACTGGGGACATAAACGAGAATTTGGCAGTAGCAGCATAAAACTTATCCCGACGCAACACCAATAACACCTCACGTAAATGGGATAGATGCACATAATGGTTAGCACTATAGATCAGAATATCATCGAAGTAAACAACAACAAATTTACCGATGAAAGGCCTCAATGCCTGATTCATGATACGCATGAAAGTGCTCGGCGCGTTGGACAGACCAAACGACATCACCAGCCACTCGAACAATCCCTCACGCGTCTTAAACGTCGTCTTCCACTCATCATCAGGACGAATCCGAATCTGATGGTATCCACTCTTCAAATCAAGCTTGCTGAACATAGAAGCACCACCCAACTGGTCTAACAGATCATCCAGACGAGGTATAGGAAACCTGTAGCAAAGAGTGATCTTCTTGATAGCTCGGCTGTCCACACACATACGCCATGAACCATCTTTCTTCGGTGTCACAAATTCCGGAACTGCACATGGACTGAGACTTTCTCGAATATGTCCCTTATCCAACAAATCCTCCACCTGTCATCATAACTCTTCATGCTCCTTCGGGCTCATTCGATAGTGGGGCCGATTTGGGAGAGCAGCACCAGGAACCATGTCGTTTTGATATTGAATATCCCTTAGAGGAAGTAACTCGGGGGGGGGGGGGGGGGCAAATTCTCAGGAAACATATCTGCAAACTCCTGTAAAAGCGACTGAACTACAGGGCTAAGGTCCGCATGAGAATCAGTCACAACAGGATCACAAAACAATAAGAAAACCACACCAGCCTCTTCCATGGCTGTTTGAAAAGGAGCACGGGACATCAAGGTCGTTGTGGAAGGATTAGAGCCAATGCTTAGAGTTCGAGGCTTTGTCGGCACAAGAACAATCTTTTTACCCCGAAATAGGAATGAATAAGTATTTGCACGACCATCATGCATAACAGACAAATCATACTGCCAAGGACGACCAAGTAACAGGTGACAACCGTCTATAGGTACGATATCACAAAACACCTCATCCTGGTATGTTTGCCCCACAGAAAAAGATACAAGCACACGTTTAGACACAGTGATATCAGTACCTTTACTTAGCCAGGCGAGCTTGTATGGCTTGGGGTGCGATTCTGATTTCAGCCCGAGCTTCTAAACCGCTATCTCGGAGATGACATTCTCGCAGCTACCAGCATCAATAATGAAGGTGCACACCTTCCCGCCAATCATACAAGTCGACTAAAACACGTTATTCCGCAACTAGTCACTCTGATCAGGAACGCGAGGAGACAGAAAAGTGCGACGTAGCATCAAAACTGCACCAACATCACCATTCACAATTTCCTCCGCAATCTCAGGCATAACATCATCATATGTATCAAATTTTGGAGGACCATCAAGAACAATGGGATTCGGTTCAAACGCCTCGTGAGAGAAAAGACCCCTAGCATCCGCAACATTCGGACACTCTACCTGACGATGCCCTAACTCACCACAGCCATAGCAATGTAAATTGCTTGAAGAATGGATGGTCGCACCGCGCCCATGAGGGACCTGATCAGGGGTTGGACGGGGAACTGGTTTGGACGCCGAAGTCCCTAAAAGAGCACCAGTCCGTACGCCAATCTGGGTCCGGCGAGCCAACTATTTTTCTGCCAGGAGGGCACGCCGATGGGCTTCGGAAACAGAGAACGGGTCGAACATGTTCAACACATCTTGAAGCTGAAGGCGCAACCCACCAATATAGCGGGATACCCGCTGATGCAACGACTCGTTCACATCCGTACGAGCCAGCAGCTAATAAAAATTTTCTGTATACTCGTCCACAGATCGTGGTCCTTGACAAAGATTCTTGAGTCGCTGGAATAGTTCCCGCTCGAAGTTGTAAGGTATGAAAGCCTTGCGGATATTTTTTTTGAACTTCTCCCAACTGCAGACTTTCTCCTTACCTTCACGCTCATGGGTCTTCTTCACTTGCTGCCACCAAGTCTGTGCTCTGCCGCGCAGGTGGATGGTGACCAACACGAACCTTCTCTCCTCATGAACTTCCTTGAAGTCCAGCACTTCCTCAACCTGGGATAATCAATCAACAAGCGCCTCTGCCTTAAGGCTACCATCAAAGTCCGGAATGTCTACCTTAAATCCAAGCTCCCAGCGGCGGCCGTGATAAGTATTCTGTTCTAACCCCTCCCCAAAAGGGTTATCGATACCTTCAACCTCCATAACTTGTTTCCTGGCGTTAAGATCAGCCACCTGACGGGTAAGATCAGCCACCTGACGGCGCAGGTCAGCATCTCCGCGATCACCGAAATCACTTGCATCTCTAGCCACTATAGCGCCACCGCGACCTCTGGGTCTTTCTCGCACCATCTCGCAGGACTGCCTGTGTCTGATACCAATATGATTCAGAATGGAACGCAAAAGAAGCTAGATAGAGGGATAAACCCTAATTTTATTAATCAAAACAACTCCCAAAACAATGTAAAGAAGATATGTTTATATAAGGGTTCAATTGAAACCCTAAAACCAAAAATAAGAAAATTACTAAAATATCCTAAAGTACTAAAAACTTGAAATAAGCTGATAGATGAGCCCAAATTACCAAAAAAGCCCATAGTTTACGAGCGAATGTCATGACTTGCATTTGTGGCGTCGTTTTCTTCGAAACAAGGTGATGTGGGTCAAAATCAGACACCGGAGCTCCAAACTGTCAATTCACCGTATTCTTCGGGTGATCGCCAGTCTTCATAAATTCCAACGTTAAACTTTCTGCATCATAAAATTTTAATCTAGTCTTTAAATATTTTAAGTTTAAGCTAGAAAACACGAAGAGGCTGACCATACGTTGGAGCCTCCCACAAATCATTAACTGTTTGATTGAATTGAGGATGCAATTTCCATATATTAAGAAATTTAAAAGAAGTCTTTGATTTAAATAAAGAGTTTGATAATGTTATTGTCATGAGGCATTGATCATAATAGGTTATGACCCAAAGTTTTTTATGAATATTATCAAAGTGGTTTCTCATTTGAGGTTTATGTGAATTTTATCTAATCTTTTAAACTTTATTTTGTTAGACCAAGTAAAAAGAGTGCCAATGAAACCAGTTTCTTTAAGGTTACAATAAAAGATTGTATCATTGATATCGTCTAAAATTTTTAAGCATATAGTACTACAAGAAAATTGTTCAATAGCTTTAGTAAACAGTTGAAATCACCCATAACAATCAACTCAAGTTGATTGTTGGCAATCTGTCTCATCTCATCCCAAATGGGAAGTCTATTGATATTAGAACATTTTATGTAAATAATAGTAGCCATAAGTTCCTTGTTGCTGTTAATATGACGGACTTTAAAGTGGATGACATCCACCTTAAAGTTATCTTTAAAAAAAACAAATATTGTTATTCAAATTGAAAGTACCATTTTGAAAACTCAAAGTTTTTAAGGTACAATTGAATTTATTTTCAGGATCCTTAGGTTCCTGTAAAGCTAGGAAGTCTATGGGTACTTTCATAATTATAAATTTCAACCTTGTTATTGTGTTTTTATTGCATATACCTCTAACTTTCCAATTAAAAATTTTGATTGTCATTCAAAACTAGTGCTATTAAGATTCTTAGTAACCTTTTTAGGCTCATTGATAATTTCTTTCCTTCTTTGAATTTAGCTTTTTTTACTCTTTTGAGGGTAATTTTAGTGAAGTTCAGATATTTTTCAATTTGAGGTGAGGAATGAGTGACTGATAAGCTACCAGTCGTAGTAGAATTTGGAGAAGCATTTGCTGGTTCTGCATCAGAAGAATCAATTATAGTGTTAAACCTATTATTAAGCTCTATAGAATGAAGTGCATCTATAATATCTGAATTTGATTTATCAATAGGTTCAGTGTTGCTGGCTAAAGAGATTTTAGGGATTTGGGTATCAGTTGAAGCCTGGTTTTCAGTCTGGATGGTCTATTAACAATATTGATATTGTTTTCATTAATATAAATGTTGTTACCATTTTCATTTCTGATAATTATGGATTAAGTTGAGGTTTATGGATCTATTTGGCTTTAGCTTTAAGTTGCTCCTTAGGAATATTTTTAGAATTTTCATTATTGATTTTATCTTGTGATTCATTAGATTTTTTTGCCTTTATTGCAGTTTTTAAGAGTATGTCCAAAATGATAACAACTTGGACAATAATATGGTTTGTACCCATATTTGATTTCAATCCAAAGGCCATTTTGATGGTCAAAATCAATCCAGATCAATCCAGATTTTCTCTTTAAGAGGCTTGGATAGATCAAGTTTTATCCAAGCTTGACAATAGTTAAAGATAACTAAGGTTTTAACTATGGTAGTTATTGTATCCCTATTGTATAAGTAGTCTGGTATTTTAGGAAAATGGACTTACACTTGGGTCACTAGTGATTCTTTCCTAGTGTTGAAGTTTGGCTCCCACTTAAGTATTCTCATGAAATGCTGGCATATCTGCCAGATCTTTCTTTTCCACAAGATCCTAAGCTCTTCAATAAGGTCAATTTCTATGAAAATATGTATATGCTAAAATCACCAAAGAATTTTAATTTGAACATAAATGATTGTATATCAGGTAAAGGGTGGTCTACCATAGGAAAATTTCCCGGTTAATATAAACTTAGGATTTGCCAAAAGTAAAGACTTATCTTTTTTGGAGAAATGCGTCGCGCTAAAATCCTGTTTGCTTGAAGTGCTGATGTTCTCGTGGATTACTTCATTCCTAGTTGGCTTGGGCCTGATTGCATCCTTGTAAGATTTTTCTTGGAGTTGAATGACTGAATGCTCTTTGCTTGGACTCGATTGCTTTTGAGTAGAGGAAAATGTTCCGTGGAGTCTGGTATTGTACTCATTTTGTTCATTTCATGGGTTTTGGTGAGATTTTGCTGACCTCTGACTAGTTGGTCTTCTTTGGTGACATTGTTAGGGTTTAGAGTGGTATGATGCTGAATCATAAACAAATTCTTGGAAGTGAGTCGGATCTTTTTTATCTTCGAGGAATGCCTAGTTTTTCTTGAAGTGAATTTTGACTTTGATTCTTGTTAAAGAAACAAGATTGATTTCTTGAAGAGAAGTTGTCGCTCTAAATCTTTATTCGATTTCTTAAGTAATGTTGATTCGAAGGTCAAAATCCCGTCTAATTTTTTAATTGAGATTTAATTGATGAGCAACTCAAAAAAAAAAAAAAAAGAATCTTTACATTAATTTTATATTTGGTATCTTAAAAATCATAATCGTTCTAAAATTTATTTTCCAACTTAAATACTATTATCAATATTAATTACAAATCACTTTTAATAAAATAAAAGTAAACTATTATCATAGATCACTTGAAGTGAGAAATATACAACTTTTCTACATATAAAACTTGGTCTAAGACACAACCTATATAATATAAATACTCTTACTTTACATTAATTTTTGGTTGATTGATTGATATTACTTTACTTGAGTGCATCCCATGATACAAATAACAACAATTGACTTAAAAACCCTAGTCATGTATGGGCCGAGGGAACCAAGTGGAGTCAATTCCTAAGAGGCATTCGCTGATTGAACTTTAGCAAAATCAAGTGTCTTTTTCCCTTGCAGCTTGTGACTTATGTAGTGTTTACTATACTCTCCATGATTGTAACTTCGGTACTTGCTCGGATTGTTTTCATCAATCAATTCAGGTAGCGGTCCAATGTCGATGTCGTAGCTTGGCGCATAAAACGTCACGATCGACATCCGGTCTTTTTCTTTGTGCGTCACGGCCCTGTGCTCTACGCTCTTGTATCTTCCGTTCGTTAGCACCTAAACAAAAGTAATATGATACGTTTTTAAAGTCGATGAACTAAATGTCAAGAAAATGAATCGTCAGAGAATAAAGCTAAAAAATGTATTGTGAACTTACTTCCAAAGTGTCACCGATGTTGATAACAAGTGCATTTGGGATAGGTTGAACAGGAACCCAAGAGTGTTCCTTAAGGACTTGTAATCCGACCGAGCTGCCTTTTCCTTGTTGCAAGACAGTGAGTGCACTTCCATCTGAGTGTGGGCTAAGACCTAAAACAAGGTCTGGTCTTGAACAAGGTGGATAGTAGTTCATTCTTACTGCTTGAACCCCCTCACCAAACATCTCTTCAAATACATTCTCTTTTAACTCTAGGCTTATTGCTATCTTCTTCAATAGATTCTTACATAGCTTCCTTACTTCTCTTGAATAATTCTCTAGTGTTTCACTATAAAAAAACAATATTTTTAGCCGAGTTTTTTCGATGCGCGAATACTTTTTTGTCCCACATATCGTATTAGAAATATATCATAATTGTTTTTCGTGTATATAAAAAGTTAAAAGAAAAACCAATGCATCCGATAGAAAACAATAAATAATATTAAATTTTGCATTAATATACTAAAACAAGAGGTAAAATATGGTTAGTTGTCTGAATTGGTCACGTATATCAAAACAACCACCGAAGTTTTTTTCAAAATAATCATTTGTGTATATCTGCTCATTCGTGGATGATTACAGATGCAGAATAAAACCAACAAAAATGATTGTTTCAATATAAAAAAATCGCGAATGGTTGTTCAATTGACTAACTAAGATTTTTAGCCGAAGAACAATATTTTTTAAAACGACACCTATTATAGGACGGATGCAGTAATAATTACCTGAAATCTGATGGTTTCTTGGGCCATAATTTAGGGTTTCTGATGTAATGAGGGTGAATGCCAAGAGCAAACATATTACACCAATCAAGCTTCTGATCTTCTGAGAAGACAAAGGCTTGTCCGTAGCCTTGAACCGTGCCTGGTGCCATTGGGTACTTTTGTTTTTCTTCTAAAGGCATCATGAAGAATTCTTTACCAACTTTCTCTATTTTCTCACTCAAATTTAATTCAATCCCATGATTTATCACCTGTCAATAATGATGATTATTATTTTTATTCAAGAAAAAAAAGCAAAATTTAAAAATAAAAATTGATGATTTAGTGTAGTTAGTAGTACCTGAAAGAAACCCCACTCCTCACAAGCAGTTTTGAGCTTATGGATTTCAGCGAAGTAAAGATTATGATTGTTGGAGTTCATGAGATTGGAGATATCGATAATGGGGATGGAAGTAGTGAAATTGGATAGAGAAGTGATTGGTTTTGGTCTTTCGATCATGTCACGTACGAATCGATCTGGAATTGTGGCTGGTTTTGTTTTTCTAAGTTCTTGAACATCGTCTATAGACCCAACGTATAAGGACGGGGCCATTTTGAAAGAAAAAACAGAGGTTTTGTGGGACTCGGGAGCTAAAATGCTCTGTCTTTTTGAAAGGTTTTTGCTCTGCTTTGTTCTGCTCTGTTTCTCGGGCACAGTTTTAATTTATAGGAGAAAAAATTGGAACTGTGTAGTGAACAAATTATTTGTTTAGTGTGAAGGGAGGTATGTGACGGTGGGTGGCCAGGTGGGTCGTTTGTTTTATAATAGATTTTTAATTTTAATCAATATATTATACCATAGTAAGTAGGTTAGAGTCGAGCTATTTTCATTTTTTAGTATTATTTTTATCAGATTAATTTAAAAGTAAAATTTAAACATATTTTTATCCTATTCTTTTTTTCTTACTTTTATCATTTGTGTTATTTTTCGCATGTATTTTTTTTTGGATTTAATTCCGGAGAGGTTATTTCGAAGATTCTAAAATAAGCTTTATTAGTTCGAATTATAAGCGATAAAATGGAGGTTAAATAAATATTTAGTTTATTTTTTTATAAAAAGAATTTCGACCTAGCAAGCTCAATCTGAATCCGTTCAAATAGATTCAGAAGTTGATCACACATAATTTTTTTACGTTGAATCATAAATGAGTTGATGCAACATGTTTCGAAAAGTGTTCCAAAAGAAATTGACATTAGACATGAATAAGAAAAATTTAAGTGTTTGTTTTTATAGATTCCAACAATATTTGACTATTTTAAGACTACAAGGAACACGAGATGTAGTTCGATCTGGAAAAGTAAGTCTTATAATTATTTAATTCTTGACTTGTATTTATATTTCATAATTTATATGGATTTTTTTATATGTTGTTTTTTTGCACACTCCCGTAATTCTCTAGACATCCAGGTTCATTACACGGTATCACGCATGTGAGACCCGACTAACCAGCCTGTTCTTTGCTCTACTTTACATTGTCATCTAGTTTGCTTTACCTGCAATATCTTCATACTAGTGTATAATTTCACTGATCTTTTAATACTCATTTCTACCATTAAATATTTGCATAAACACTTCACGCTTATTCATAAGCTCATCTTCCAACCATCATGTTAGTCGTACAAATCATATGAAACTGATGGATATTCGCAGTGCCCATTGGGTATACAATTTTAAATCATAGTTATAAAAAGTATACAGTAAAATGAAAATTATTCTTCATAACCATTTGGATCATGAAATAGTAGTTTAGAACTAATATCGAATCTCGTTTCTTTGGCTATTAGCATTTCACTACGACTAGATAACATATCAAAGGAGTTCCAACTATCAAAGGTATCCTGAGCGGATATACATGGTATTTTAAAATGGACGCGCATAGTTTTCTCTGTACTTTGACCGACAAAGTCTTACCAAGTGAAGGTGCACTTATTGTTTTTTTAATATATCACGTGTTCAAAATGCAATTTATCTCGTTTATTGGATGATGTAACAAATAATTTACATTTGAGTCGATTTACTAGCACGTGTATTTGTTTATCTAAAGGCTCTATAAGCGAAGATATTTATAAATAAACTATTTTAAACCATTTCTCGCAAATGTATTCTATGTATCCTTCGTTGTTGGGTTTCATGATAACGAGAGCAAGTTTATCCATATTTTATTTTAAGAGCTTTACCGTCGTTAGGTTTGTACGTATCATCATATCCAACATCGTCTAAAGATTCTAAAAATGTCGTTACGCATTTTGTTAGAAACACGTGAATCTCATACTAACACGGTATACCATGCGCAGATCATATTGCACAAGTACAAATTCCATTCGCCATTTTAATATATTTAGCACATTCTAATTTAAAAATATATATTTTTAAAGTAGTGTTCAAGACTTTGTCTCTGAGTTTTGCGAACACCGTCTCTTTAAATTCATGTTGTGCTACGTAGCACTGTTTTCAAACAATGGTTTAATTGATCCATGTTGTATCTTGACTAAAAATGCACTTTACTCTAAAAAAACTTAAAGTTAAGTTTACTCGTGCCAACAAAATACTTTATTGGGAATAAGCACTCCACCCGATTAGTGGTCGTGGTTCCGAAATGTACGAACTTCTTAGTTTTCCATGTGACAGAATTATTGATGTAAGAAATCAACCAAAATTTACCGGTATATTCGATTGTTTATGGATAATATTGAACTCTCATTTCATATCATTTCGACTATTCTCGATATCATATTTTGTCTCCGAGTATGTTATCTTATTCCATAAACTCATAAAAGCATCAAAAACATTTTTCTCTTTCATGTACTTCTTCACACTCACAAGAACGTGCCTCTTTAATGTGTCATTGAAATATCATATATGTTGTTTTCTGGAATAATTGTTCAAAAGCACTCATGAACGTTAAGTCTATATTCATCAAAACCAAAGATATTTCTTCAATACCGTTAGCTACAATCAACGATGGCAAACAATCTAATACCCACTTGTAATTGTTACTTTCTTTCCAGAAATAAACTCAAATACAATGTAAAAAGTCCAACTGTAGAGGTTGCTCCGACAATCTCAAACGATGGAATCATATACCTTATTGTCTTGTAAGTGTTATCCATTATTGACACTTTTAGAAAAAATATGTAGAAAATCCACACTAATCGAGTGTGAAAATAAAAATATCAGTATTGATATCCCTTTAGTCTTGGCTAAATCGATGTCGTTCAAAATAACTAAACTTTTTGAGTTCACTTAAGAATTATTGCAATGGTGGACCACCATTTTTATTTAACATCCGGTATTTTTCGAGTGTTGTATATAATGCGTATGGACAATACATTTTGATCATTCAAAAAAAAAATATTAGCTTAAAATATCTCGAATGTGAGTTCCCATGAAGGTAAAATATTCCACAAATGACAATTCTTCTTTAGATAAACGTCTCGTGTATGTATCACCTTAGTGTTTAGAAATTAGATGGTTTTGAATGCCGCATATAACCTATAAGGATCATTCATTTGGAGTTATTATAGTTCTCTTAAGCTCAAAAATACATCAACGTTTTTTTATCCGGTCGGTTTTCTCTTAAAATCCTTTATGTATATCGTTATACCATCTGACTCTTACATTAAAAAAATTGAATATTTTTTCTACTATTATATCATTATAAAGCTTTAATGTAATATCCAACTTATGTTCTTTTTCAGTCTTCTTAACCCACTCAAACAATCTATCTTGTGTATACTATTCTATTGTGAAAAATACTTCACTATAATTCATAACACAATCTTATGCATTTGTATATAAAATATTCAATTCCAAATAAAACAAAATAAAATATAAAATATAGATATAAATATAATATTCATATGGAAAAAAAAGCTCAGAATCGACACTGAATTGCCAATGAAATTATAGACACTGATGATGCCATGGCTGTTAAACCGTCAGTTTAAGAAATAACACCGACAATATGATATCGAACACATCAATGATATTGGGACAACATACCATCGATAAAACGTCATGCATCGTTGGTGCCACTTTTATTCTCCCGCAGTGCAACCTGTAGTTGTTGGGGTTATAGTTTTTAAAAATTTGAGTTTGAATTCGTATTTTACATTCTACGCTAGTGCTTCTACCTCTTCCGTCGGTGATTTTACCTCCTTTGGCGCTTGCATATACTCTATATCTTGTTATTCTCTACCACTTTCAATACTTAAGTTGTTGGAATTAAAGTTGATTATGTTTTGTGTTAAATGTATATATTTTTAAAACAAGGTTATGATGTTATGATAATCAACAAAAATAAAGTTTAATATTTTATGTTGATGATAGAGTTGTTTTAGTATTTAGTGGATAATTTTAGTAATTTTTTATTAATGAAGTTTATAATTTAACGTGTAGGTGAGTTATACTAGATGTGCGTAAAAAATAATATTTGGTAAAAAATAAACTGACATAAGAGGGGAGAGATGAATCATCCAGTTGGGGCAAAATATATTGACTCAAAGTTATGACTGAGATAGTATAATCCGAATGGATGCACAAATAATAGTTGGGAAAATGGAACCATATAGATTTTGTTTATAAAATTAACGAGAGATTTGGTTTTTGGAAAAAAATTCCGAAGAGCTTAAAAAGATAAATAATTATATTTTGAATTTTTTTTCACATAATTTTGTTATATTTAAAAATGTTTGTTTGTTAGAAAAATCTTTCATCATATAATTTATAGTTATTTTTTTATCCAAACACCTAAAAATATTTAAACAAATTGATAAACCTAATTTCTAACATATAAAAAATTAGAAAAATATGTAAAATCAGAGGTACAATATTTTGAATGATTTAAAACTTTCAATAATGTTTTTTTATTTATAGGTTCGAAATATCTTAAAAAATAGATTAACTTTTTTGATTTCAACACACCTTAGATATAAGTGGTGTGAAAATTCATGTGCGTCATACATAACTTTCTCAATGGTTATTTTGTTTCATACGTCATCGCGACGAGCATGATTTGTTACCTTAACATATTGCATAGAACTTTGGTAATTGAATCTAGGAATCGGTTTGTTGTATCCAGTCACACAAGTTGTCGTAATGACGAGATGATAAAATATCATATCCATTTTTTCCCACTGGTGATGGACTCGTAATCGAGGTATTTGAAATTTTACCAAAATCGTCACGACAAGTTATGCTCATCTGCATAACCTAGACCAACTTATAACTTATGTATAATCTTGAGTGCGTTGTAGATACTTGACAATAGAATAAAAAGATTAGAATACTTGTAAGACCAATTCAAAAAAGTAAAAAAAATAAGGATACCTCAAGTTTGATATTCACTTGCCGCCTGCCATTGGTTAGTCAATACTGAATGAGGAAAATCGGAGAAACCCTAAGTTCTCAGCAAAATAAAGGACTATATGCGCATGATCTATGAAGTCTAACTTGACTACTCGAGGGTTTAGAAGTTTTTTACCTTTCATGTGA
This sequence comes from Limnanthes douglasii subsp. nivea, assembly GCA_036936605.1. NCBI lineage: Eukaryota > Viridiplantae > Streptophyta > Magnoliopsida > Brassicales > Limnanthaceae > Limnanthes > Limnanthes douglasii. The sequence continues at coordinate 22,968,859 of JAUPFV010000001.1, read as the reverse complement.
ACCATGGTCGACCGTTAAATCGATGATAAGATGCAGGCTGCTAATAGGTGCTTTGGGTTTTCCACCATTTATTTGATGAACATAATATGGAGTGGACGAACTAATAACGACTTTCGACTTGGTTTAATCTCAAACATTTTTTTTATCTTCCTTGAAAATTTAGAGCCATCAACCATGTCAACTACAATATTTTTACCATCATTAGTTGATTCCATATAATGGGCCACGACTGGTCAAACCAAACCATCACTTTTTTTTTGCTGAATGATGTTTGTTTTGAAGATATCTTATGTCTCTTAAGCAGAACACTTGCGCGATGACCACCAGACGACCTGTTCATTGAAAACTTTACATTTAACTTGATCTTCCTCAACATCATTTTTGAGTGGGTGAATTCCTCCATATGGCTTCAACACCACCATTATTTGCATCGTTACCAATTTTGGAAACCTTGTTGATTGACTATTTGCTTGATGCGGGCTAACTAACCTCAACGAGTCAAACTTCTGGTTATATTAATTTTAAAGGGTCAGTAGGTTGTGAAAATATGTATGGCAAATAATCTGTGTGTATTATGCTAGAAGGATAAAATATTGATTTGCTTGGACAAAAATATCTAGATATGATAGTGAAAGTTTTAGATAAACTATGACGATTATCATTTTAGTTAAAAGAAAACAACAAGCTAAAAGGTTATTGCATTTAATCAGGAAGTAGCAGTCACAACGGTTCATGGGCTCAACCTCATTTTTCTCGGTCTCTCAGTTGCTAATTATAAATACAAACGATATTTTCTATTTTTTATTAGTTTTCGGGAGGTTATCCACAACCCTTGTTGATGAAGGAGATGTAATAGTAGGGTTTTTCAAGTCCCCGCCAAAATAGAGATATATGAGATAAATTATGTTGAGAAATTTAGACTGGCGAGTTTGGATCGCACAATCAAGTCATGATTAATGACTTGCATCTATTGGGCATGGTTTTGGTTACTGTTTTGATATTTTTTTCCAAATATGAATATTCGATGGAGTTCCACTTCATTTTTCAAATCTAGGATTTAATTTTATCACGGATTAGGTTTTAGTATATATAGTAGATTAAGGTATTGTAATCAGTGATTTTGAATAATATTTTGTCATGTGTTGGATAATGATAATAATCTATGTTTTTTAATAATGTATCAACATGTGTTAGATAAAAATAACGTAATCTATATTTCCGAATCATATATTGATATATTATTGGATTAATATAATGTAATCAATATTTTCGAATAATAAATTAACACTTGTTAGATAAAGATAACGTAATCTATGTTTTTAATTATATCTTGACACATGTCAGATAAAGATAATGTATTTTACATCTCCCAATTATATATAAAAATGTGTTGTATAAGGTTTATGTTAAATTGTAATATTACTATTTATCTCATTCTATCGTTAATAATAGGTTTCTAAATCATATATTGGCACATGTCAATATGTTGTAATATTCATAACAATAGATTATCTCTGATGTGGTTTATTTTAGTTTGAGGGTAATTTTGTGTAGAGTTTTGTGGAATTTTGAGGGTATTTAATATTTAGATAGAATGTAGAAGGAGAATTGAGCTGCCTCGTTGTGTTTAATTTTCATTACCCTCGTTTAATGTAGGTGGTTGGGTATTTATACCCTTATCTTTGGGCCATATGGGCTTTTGGGTTGTGTTTAATGGATTCGGGTCGAATTTAAAGACCCATTAGTTTTAAGTAAACAAGTAGTCAACTCAGTCATAAAGTGATTAGGTTTTAAATACTTTAGTTCTGTTCGGATAGTTCAGTAAATGAAAGTTGTCAGAACTGCCCCTGTCCGGCTAAGTGGATGTTGTCCGAATTGACCCTGTCCGGTTCTCATAAAGGGTAGTGACAAAATCCGGACTCATCAATCTCGACACAAGTGCTAAGATTTGTTAGACATAATCAGCTTCACACATTATATAATCAAGTTCAACTAGTACACAAATAAGATCACGTTCTTAGTTAACCAATTACAAACAAATAAAGGACAAAAAATATGTTTATACGTAAACTTGGTAGTAAAAACATTGCATTAATATGATTAATAAAATTAGTCAAAATGGTGATCAAAGGTTCTTCATCATTCAAGAAAGATTACATGGTCTAATTAAATTTGTTCAGTCTTTGGTAGTATGGAGTTGTCCATGCACTTGTTTCTTCTTTTGGTAGTTCAACCAAATAGAATGTAATTCCAGTAACGGTAGATTTGGTTACATATAAAACTATTCAACAAATTAAATAGATAAATCACACTAATATTAATATGTGCAAAAATAACATAATTGATTTATTTATATGAATTAAATTATTTCAACAATGAAAACAATTTCAATTTTTTTGATATGGTCCAGATGTGTTGATGAACCATGTAAAGGTAAATATATTAGACATCTTATATGAGAAAATATGTACCACACATATTGATACTAATCCAATATTAGGAAATATAATTTAAAACTACTAATCTATGTAAATTTTAAAGCAATTCAACTTGAATAATTCTTTTTAAACCATATATTTTCATGTACAAATACCGGTTCTATTTTATTTCGGCTATAAAATCTAACCTCACATACATCAATTCTTCCTCAACATCCATAAATTATTCAGATATAGTCCCATAACCGTAATTTTTGTCTATTATAATGTATGCAATACTAGAAATATAATGATGTATAAGGCTTGTGTACAATCAAACATGTTTGATGACCTTACCAGGTTTTTTTAGTTGGAACTTTAGGTACCATGCATGGACTTATCTTTGTTCATGTTGTATTATTTATTGTACGGCGTATACTAGCACTACACGTTTGCTTAAGTACATGATCAATAATATTCTTTGTCAAAATTCGTCGATTGGTCTGGCTTGACTTTTTTTTCTGCCTCTAATATCAATTATTTCGTAAATTTTACCACATGAATCCTTTCAGGATTCAAAATTTGTATCACATGAATGATTATATATGTATGAATATCCGACATGTAACTATAGATAAAACTATCAATTATTGCTTTTTTTTATTAGAACATCTTTAAATGCGGTTTTCAAATGACGAACAATGTCAAAAATTTAGCAAAATATATTAAGCGAGGTTAATGGATGCACTTATGTTTTTTCTCTAACATATCTATTTTACATGTACAAGGAAATACATGTGTTGTCGAGTAATACATCCACATATTTCCTAACCAGCATTTTTTTGTCTTTTCGCAACTATTAAAAAATATATTTAGTGTCGCTCAAGATACTAAACCTCAATATATATATATATATATATATATATTGTTAGTATGTTTAACAATTAACTTACTTTGATTGAAGCAATCTATAACCTTAGAATATTAAAGATCAAATCATATATGAACTTTAATCTAAAAATATTAAAAATTGAGTTGATACAAACCGATGTAACATTTTAAGGCCGAGTGAGCACTCTCAATCCTATGAAATACAAATAAAAAGATTTCATTATAATATTTATTTGGAAAAAATTATAAATTAAATATCGAAAATCACTCACATATTGGTTTTGAGTTGCCCAAATATTAAATCTATTTCGTGAAGTGTGAATACATTTTTTTCGTATGGTATTACTCCCAAAGTAATACCATAATTTGTGATGGTTGGGTAGATAACAAATAATTATTTTGTTGTTACTAAGTTTGTGTTCTTCTTCAGTTTTTATTTGACCATATATGATTTTTGCATTAAGGTTAACTCATGTAAACACATTATCCTCCATCACTGAACATAGAAAATTGAAGTCCATCTGTAGTCTTTCTAGATTTTTTGAACTCATAAAGCAAAAACAACACAAAATATCTAATTTGTATAAGTTACACCAACAACTTTGAATAAATGATATTTTTGTACCTCATTGTTTTGTAAGTAATGTTCCATGATAAGTAATCGTGGATATGCGTGCAACATATATTTTTAAAATGCGTAAAATACATTTTGACGATGAACTTTCGCGCATCTTGTACCGTTTTAAGTCATTTTCCTTCTACATTTTTATAATAAGTATTTGTCAAATATAGTATATATTGTGCATGTTTGCGACCTTAGTCACTTTACTGAATATATATTTATAAGCGCGCACTTGCTAACAATAATTTATGAACCAATTCTTTAATTTCTGGTTTTTTATTTTGTATCTTGTGAATGATATTTGAAGTCCAAAAGTGATGTCATAAAATTCCACATAGATAATTATAAATTTTTCAGGGTTCATCAATTTTTTTCAATACTTCTTTTTATAAAATGGTATCCTCGTTTTAGTTATAAACATATGATGTAGGATTTGGACCAAAAATAATTTATCAATTTAATATAAAAATAAGATTAAAACTTTAAACTTTGATTATAAAATTTAAAATATAAAATATTAGAATATTAAAATATTACAATATTAAAGAGTTAAAACATTTTTTACATCAAATAAAACAAAATTTAGTAAAAACTAAAAAGTCAAATTATATTGCCTTGGCTCAAATAATAAAAGCTAGGTGTCTACAAAACTTCAAATTCTAGAGTAGCTCCGCTTTTCTCTAAACTTACACGTGTAAATGTTCAGAGGTACGCACCAGCGTCATATTCAATGGTTTCAGTCCCTTAAGTCCTTCACCCGCATCATGACTTAGATTCTGATTAGGCATGGCAAAGAAAAGTTCTGTCCCAATCGGTCATGTTCGAGCATGAATATTCAAACGTTCCAATTATAATTATTCATTAGAAATGAAGATATTGAAAATTTATAGATCGTTGCAATCTTAATACTCCAATATATTTTATTATGGTTGATAAACAGGTTAATTAACAGAAATTAATTTAAAAAGTAACTTAGTTAGAAAAAATAAATCCGGAGTTGGCATGTAAATTCCAGGTTGTATGAAAAATTGGGTCGGAATGTTGTATTTGAATCTAAACATAAAATATAAAAATAATTTATAAAAAAATGAAAAATGGGGTTATTTTTAATCCAACAACAAAATTTAGAAATATGAATGTGATTATGCTCGAATTAAAAATCTGATTGCAAATTATATATATAAAGAAAGATGCATGTAATCTTAAACAAAACCGTTATACTACTCGTTAGAAAATCTAAAATTTAGAAACAGTTGTGGCTAAAAATTACGGTTAGTCTATCATGTTTACCTTTTGTATCAAACTAGTCCGTCATTTTTATTTTTGTCTTCCACCAATCCCCTTCGTTTGAGAAATTTGCACAATCAGTTTTTCCGCACATTTTGGGGACCAAAAGTGACAAAAAAAACTTAGGATTTGAGGATCAAAAGTGATACAAAACTTGGGATTTATGTGTTACGTGTCAGTTTTTAAATGGTTTACATGTGCGAGAGGACTAATCGTGCAAATTTCTCAAACGAAGGGGATGGGTGGGAGATAAAAGTGAAGGTACTGAACTAGTTTGATACGAGGGGTAAACATGGGGGATCAACAGTGATTTGTAGCCAAACAATTCTTTAATCAAGATTCAACATATCAGTAGATATAATGATCGACTAAAGGATTCAACAAATCATTAAATATAATTATCCATTAAAGGATTCACAGATCACCAAAGGATTCAACAAATCATTAGATATAATTATTCACTAAAGAATTCAACATATCAAAAACAAAAAACAAGATAAAAGACAAACCTCAAAAGAAAAAAAAAATATCGTCTACATCTTGTAAATATTCTATTATGCATCTAGATGTATTCGAATCTAAAAAGGGTTCTGTGTTAATAATCAAATTAGGATTTATGCAATATAAAAACATTTATCAACTAATATCAGATTTTTCCTTTTCAGATTGAATTATACGATTTGTTCTTAAATTAATTATATAACATGTAATTTTATTTTTCAGTCAAATATCCACACTTTTGGAAATTGTTTGCTAATTGAGTTGGCAGATGTGTATAAGGTTTAAATTGTATGAGTAATTTATTTGCTAGAGATAAAACACGTTAGGATTTATGCTTATGTCTTTATGGATTAAAACTAAAAGTTTTTTCTCGATTTATGATCGAGTTGCTGCGGAAAAAATAGCATCATCGTAGCACATAAAGCCAACATCGAGTCGGAGGCGAGACATTGGTCTCTCGGCGTGGTAACCATTAATGTTTCTGAAGAAAAATTATTGATAGACTTCAGTCGTCGCGTAACCTCTGATGTTGTCGTGAAAACTGCATGATGTGCCACGACTGCAACCCTAGTTGCGGCTGCAGCTTGGCACCTTGTATGCACCTTGAGGATTTTTTTAGGATTTGGACTACTTGTTTAAAATTGATTGCAAAGTTGAAATAATTGATACTTTCAGATTATTTTTTTATTAATGTATATTTATGTTCTTATTGTTAGACTATATTTTATATGTATATTTTTATTTGTTAGACAAAATGGGCTATAGTTCATCGTTTGATAATAAACAACTCCATATTTTTATTATAATGCATGCCTTGTCAAATAGACTTATTTTTATTACTTCACTTTGATTGGTAACATTGTTAAAGTAAACCAATTATTAACGTACCTAGAGCTAATATGTGGATTGATACATTGACAATTCATACTTGTATAAATTTACAAGACACACGTTGGTGATGATTAAATATTCATCTTATAGTTGGGGGAAGAGACTGTCAAGTCAAAACAATTCATACTTTCAAATTACTTTTAACTATGGTACTTTTTTATGTTAGAATATATATTACATATGTTGTGAATGAGTCGAATAGTGCGTTAACAGTGTACTGTGTCCGGCAGTACAGTTCTGTATCTGTGATAGTGATATTGTGCCTTGACAGTGTACTGTGTTCAGCAATACAAATAAGTATTGTGACAGTATCATTGTTAGTCTTGTGGTATGAGCCCATTAGGCCCATTATTTAGTAATTTCTATTTATTCCCTATAAATAGACTACTATGACTACACAAAGCACAATCTGAAATCTGTAACCCTTTTCCTATCATAGTGAAACACTTTTCTCTGGCGGCGCCCACGGATGTAGATAATTGTTGAACCACGTGAAATCATGTGTTCTATCTTTACTGTTCTTTGTTTCATTTGTGTTCTGTGCTTGAGCTATTTTGTGATAAATTGCATAGTTATTTAATAACAAAATTGGTATCAGAGCCATGTGGTGAAATTAGGGCTTTTGTAATTAGGGTTTCACAATGGCGTCTATAGCAACAAAATACATGATTGAAAAAATTTGAAGGGGGATCTAGCTTTGCGTTGTGGAATATTAAACTGAAATCTTCATTGGTACTGCAAGGGCTGTGGAAGGATGTGGAGAATAAGTTATAAGAATAGATGAAAGAAGAGGAGAAGCAAGATCGTCAAGAAAGGGCTTTGTGTTGGATTTTAATGAGTGTAAAATACAATGTGCTTTGCGAGATTAGTGGTGAGAAGACTGCTTCATGCGCATGAAAGAAGGTATGAGATCTTTACTCAGAGAAATCTGTAGTAAACCGATTATACTTAAAGAAATGTTTGTACGATTTTAGATTGAAAGAAAGTATGTCCATAAATGAGCACTTAGATAATTTTAAATCAATTATATTGGACTTGGAGAACATATATATCAATATTGAGGATAAGGATCAAGCTTTGTTTGTATTGCGATCGTTACCAACTCCCTATAAAAACTTCTTCGATACCATTATGTATGGTAAGGATAATCTATCGCTAGCAGATGTCAAAGGGGCACTGGAATCAAAGGAGATGAGACAGTTGCAGCTAGACAATCAAGCTGAAGGGGAAGGTCTTATAACTAGAGGAAGATCTAGAAGCAAAGTGAGTTCTTTAAGAAGGAAGAACTGGAGGTCCAAATCAAAGGTAAAGAACTCAAACTGTTATGAACGCGGTGAGTAGGGTCATTATAGGATAAATTGTCTGAAACTGAATGGTAAGAAGGGAGATTAAAAGGAAAATGCAGCAAACATTGTTGAAGGTGTGAACGATTCTGACGATAGTGAAAACAGTGGTAAATAAGATGTATTGTCCGTGAGTTTAGACCATGGGAAAAACTCTTGGGTACTCGATAATGGCGCTACATATCATATGTGTCAGTTCAAGCAGTGGTTCGATATTTACAACCAATGCAGAGAACTGTCTATTTAAAGAACAATCATTTTTGACTGTTGGTGGTATTGGTAACGTCAGAATCAGAATGTTTGACGAGGTTGTTAGAATCTTGATGTGCTGGCATGTTCTAGGGTTAAAAAGAAACCTAATTTCTTTAGGGACACTAGACTCTCGGAGTTACAAGTACCGTGCATAAGACAGTGTAATCAAAGTGACAAAAGGCTCAATGGTGTGTATGAAAGGCAATTTGCAGAAGGGTCTTTACATTCTCTAGAGGAGTGTTGTTATGGGCGATGCTGTGGTAGCATCATCAGGGAGTAATAGCCAAGGTAGGCATAATCAGAATCAGTTGTGATATTAGCGTCTTGGTCACATGAGTGACAAAGGATTGGCTGCTTTGGGAAAACGATATTTGTTGAAAAGATATGAAGCAGAATCATTATGATTTTGTGAGCACTGCATATTTGGTAAACAAACTAGAGTCAAATTCAACAAATCAGCTGTAAGAAATACTAAAAGGACAGTGGACTACATTCACTCAGATTTTTAGGGTCCAAACAAAATTCCATCAAAGAGCGGAGCGAAATACTACATGAGTTTAATTGATGATTATTTAAGGATTGTGTGGGTTTACTTTCTGAAAACAAAAGATGAAACATATTCAACCTTTGTCAAATGATGGACAATAATTGAGAAGCAAACAGAAAGAAAAATCAAACGTCTTAGGACAGATAATGGGTTAGAATATTGCAGTCGTGAGTTCAACGAGTTCTGCGAAGCTGAGGGAATATTGCACCATCACACTTGTTCTAGAATACCACAACAGAATGGAGTTGCAGAAATAATGAACATAACGTTTTGTGACAAAACATGAAGTATGCTCTTGCATTCCAGTGTGGGAAAGGATTTTTGGGCTGAAGCTAGCGATACAACATGTGACTTGGTGAATCGGTCTCCATCAATGGCTATTGATTGTAAAACTGATTTTGAGATTTTGTCTAGATCGTCAGCTGATTATGAACATTTAAGGGTGTTCGATTGTCCTGCGTATGCTCATGTGAGAGATGGTAATCTTGAGCCAAAGGAAATAGGTGCATATTTCTAGGATATGCTATTGGAGTGAAGGGATATAGGTTATGGTATACCTCTCCAAAGTCTCCAGGTTTTCTCATCAGTATGGACGTTACTTTTAACCCGTTTTCTTAGATAGACAGTCAGAAAGAAGTAAAAGAGATGGTCGAATCAGGATCGGTTGTGAGTAAACAGGTGGAGCTTGAAGTAGAAGCAGTTCCTAGCAGGTCCAATAATTCAAGTGGTTTTGAGGTGGATATAAAATCAGGAGGTGAAGCGGCATCATCAGATGATAGTGATGATAATGTGCCTGAATCAGAACAACAACCTTATAGCATAACAATAGGCAGAGAAATAAGAGATATTAGACTTCCAAAAAAGGTATGCGAATCCAGTTGCATATAATCTGTCAGTTGTAGAAGAAGTTGAGATGCATGAACCTAGTAGCTACAGAGAAACTATAGCGAGTTTAGAGGCAGACGATGGATTGGTGTTATGAGGGAAAAGATTGAATCTCTTCATAAGAACCAAACATGAAAGCTTGTTGACTTGTCTAAAGGACATAATATAATAGGCAGTAAATGGGTGTTTAAGAAAAAGGAAGGTAATCCAGGGGTTGAGGCATCTTAGTTCAAGGAAAGACTGGTCACTAAGAGTTTTACTCAAATGGAATGAATCGAATTTAATGAAGTGTTTTCTCTATTGGTGAAGCATAGTTAGATTCGAGTTTTGTTAGCCATGGTAGTTTTGCAAGATTTAGAGATTGAGAAGTTGGATGTGAAAACTGCGTTTCTACATTGTGAATTAGAGGAGCGAATTTACATGAGACAACCAGAGAGATTTATCGAACCTAATATGGATGACAAGGTTTTTCTGCTGAAAAGGCCACTGTATGGTTTGAAACAGTCACTTAGGAAATGGTACTAACATTTTCATACATTCATGGTGTCAAAAGGGCTTACGAGGAGTCCATATGATAGTTGTGTGTATCATCAAAATATGTGAGATGATTCTTATGTTTACTCATTGTTGTATGTGGATGATATGCTTATTGCTGCTTGTAGTATGTCACACATCGCGCAGATAAAGAAGCAGTTTAGTGCCGAGTTTGAGATGAAGAATCTGGGTACAGCAAAGAAGATTCTTGGTATGGAGATTACCAGGAACAGAAGTTTAGGATCATTATACTTGTCTCAACGAAGCTATATTGAGAAAATATTACAATGATTCGACATGTTTGATGCTAAGGTAGTTAGCATCCCGTTTGCTACTCATTTCAAGTTGTCTGCAGCAGGAGCGACCAATAACGATACTGAGTTGGAACAAATGTCGAAGGTTCCATATGTAAGTGCAGTTGGTAACATTATGTATGCTATAGTATGCACACGTCCTGATATTTCACATGCGGTTAGTGTAGTTAGCAAGTACATGGGATGTCATAGGAAAGAACACTGGCAGGCAGTGAAATAGATACTTCGGTATCTTAAGAATACTGTAAACATTGCCTTAACTTTTAATAAGACCGATATTGGTGGATTGCTGAATGATGTTGCAGGATCAGTGGTTGGTTTTGTTGATTCTGATTTTGCAGGTGATATGGATAAAAGGAGATCTCTGATAGTATATGTATTTACCCTAGCTGGGAGTGCGATCAGTTGAAAGGCACAATTGAAAGCTACTGTAACTTTGTCTACAATAGAGGCAGAGTACATGGCGGTAACAGAAGCAGTTAAAGAGGCAATATGGTTGCAAGGTTTGATGGCAGATTTGGGCTTAGATAGGACTACTACAAAAGTGTTTTGTGACAGTCAAAGCGCCATACACCTTACAGGTAACCAGATGTACCATGAGCATAAAAACCACATAGATGTCAGGTATCATTTTATTCGTGATATAATATCAAAGGAAATTGTTGATGTGAAGAAAGTGTCTACACACGATAATCCAGCATATATATTGACCAAGGCAATATCAGTTCGAAAGTTTAGGGAGTGCCTAAACTTGATCGGTGTTCGCAGTATAGAGTGAATCTTTTAGGAGTATTTGGTGAGTCATAAGAAGAGAAGTTTCTTTGTTGATAGTGAAGAAAAGATATTTGTCTCAAGGGGAAGATTTGTTGTGAATGAGTCGAATAGTGCCTTGACATCGTACCGTGTCCGGTAATACAGTTTTGTGTCTGTGATAGTGATATTATGCCTTGACAGTGTACCATGTTCGGCAGTACAAATAAATGTTATGACAGTAATATTATTAGTCTTGTGGTATGAGCCGATTAGGCCCATTATTTAGCAAGTTTTATTTATTCCCTATAAATAGACTACTAGGACTACACAAAGCACAATCTGAAATATGTAACCCTTTTCTATCATAGTGAAATACTTTTTCTCTGGCGGCGCCCCTGGACGTAGACAATTGTCAAACCATGTTAAATCTTGTGTTCTATATTTACTATTCTTTGTTTCATTTGTGTTTTGTGCTCGAGCCATTTTGTGATAAATTGCATAGTTATTTAATAAGAACATGTATATTTTTTAATAAATAATTTGTTTTTTATTAAATTTTTTTGGTTAGAGTTGTTTGTTTTACTATGAAAATGTTAATATTTATATGATAATAAACGTGTAATCACATATGATTCGGAATGTATTGATAATTTGATTATGTTAAATATTTTTATCAATCACAATGAGGTAATACAAATAAGTTATCCAAACCTAAATAAAATTATAAATTTCAACATACTTTTGTAAAAATATTAAGGTCATATCCCTAAAAAGTAATTGATAAACTAGTTGTCGAATGCCTTTAAATCTACTTGGTAATTATAAGGTCGATGGACATAAAACGACATAGTTTTTAAAACTGATTTATTCAAACGCCCACAACGTATTCTCTCCAACCTCATGTATTTTTTTATATTTCATTCATAATGACTTTTTGTAATATATTCATGTTTCATGAAATTTTAAAAGTCATCGACAAAATCAAATATTTTAGGTCCAATGTAAAGGTATAATCCGACAAAAAGATTAAACTCATTATATCCGACTATCATTGTATATAGTATAAAAGAAAGAAGGTTCACGTGAATATTATCATGACCCATTTATATCGAGAATACTATGTTATGGTTTCTCGGTATATCACATTGGTTCATCCATTATGAATGGTGTATCTAAGAAAAAAAATTACCATAAAAGAAGTAGCCTAAATTACGATTAGTATTGATAAGGGAGAATAAAAGATATAAGGGGAAATTGGAAAGAATCATTTTTAATTGGGGAAAGATTGTAAAATGTATAATGAAAGTGCCAATTATGAGTAAGTGGTAAAATATAGGGAGAAGGTGTGTAATAGTTAAGAATTTAAGTGTGTGGGGCCCATTATTGTACCATAAAAGGACCCACACGAGTTGAGAAGTTTGGTTGATTAATATAATACTATTTTTCTCTCTACATTTAGTAGTGATGAGTCCGAATTCGAAGAGCTCCCCGAAAGGGTAGTCCAAAGTAAATCACCCCGTAAAACCGGACAGACTCCATGACTACAATTCGAACAGCACTGGTTGAACCGGACAGATGATTTTGAACATTTTGAACACTGCAAATATAAGTCAGTTCGAACTATGACTAAAGTACTAAAATACCTAAACACTATCTGACTAAGCTGTCTATTCACCTACTTAAAACTTGTGGGTCTTTAAACATGACCCGGGTCCATTAAACTTGACCCGAAAGCCCATAAGGGCCCAAATCTTACACTATAAATGCCCAACCACCAGCATTAACTAGGGGTAAGAAAAGTTAACTGCTGCCAGGCTGCTCAATTCTCTCACCACCCTTAAAACACCTTGAAATACCCTGAAATATCTTGAAACACCATTAAACACCACCACACTACCGTGAAACACCCTTACGCCGCCTTAAAACTCCACTTAAAATTACCAGCCTACCCTCAGGCTACTTTTATCCACACCAAATTGGCGACCACAGTGGGAGGCGACGGTGCCTGAATCAAACATTCAAAACCAAGTAAAAGAATTCTGTCCGAATGAATCCGGATAATCCAGAGCTTCCACCAGCTTTGCTCGAAGTGGTGGAAGAGAACGATGAATATATTGTCCAAGAGCGTGACAGGTTGAGGGTTGAAATAGAAGCTCTGAGGGCTGAGAAGGCCAAGATGGGCATGAAGGAGAAGTCCAAAGCATCAGTTGCTCATCGCTCTGATAACCCTCGAGAGCATGAGGCTTCGAAGACTCATGTGAGCACTAAAAAGACACATGCTAGTTCTAAAAAGTCTCACCGGTCCAAGCCTGTGGAGAGTTCTGACTCAAGTTCAGAATCTTCGGACAGCTCTTCGGACAGTGAGGGGAATGAAAAGTCCTTGTCCTCCAGCAGTGACGAAGGGCGAACCAGGAAAAAACAAAAGCAAGTTAAAAAGTATTCCAGAAAAAGAGACCACCATGGAAGAATGAAAAGACACATTGGGAAAGGATCATCTCACAGCCGGAGGCATATAGACCGGTTGCTGATGGATCCATTTGCCTTCCATGATGAGCCAGGTATCTTTGCAACACCTAATGAGGATACCGTGTTCAGTCGTGGAAGGAATTGGAGGCAGTCTCCACTGTCTTCTAAAATCCTATCCGGGAACCTCCCCAAGAGGTTTGACAGCACAAAGATGGAGAAGTACGACGGCAGTACTGATCCGGACAATCATCTGGAGCAATTCAAGAACTTCATGATGAACTTTGATGATGATGATAAACTACTCTGCAGGGCATTCTCCCAATCCTTTACGGGGAGTGCTCTGAAGTGGTACAACAGCCTTCCTCAGGGTTGTATCAGAGACTTTGACACCTTCTGGGTGGCCTTTCGAAGGCAATTTGTGGGAAGTAAGGAGCTCAAGGGCAATGGAGATACCATAATCCATTGTGCCCAAGAGCCAAATGAATCATTGAAAGAATACATAAGTCGTTTTGTGAATACAAAGAACGGGCTGGCTGATTGTTTTGAACAAGTGGCAATAGCATCCCTGAGACAGGGTTTGAACCCGGGCAACCTGGCCGATTCAGTAACAAGGAAGAAAGCCATGACCTGGGGTGGATTGCTAAATCAAGTCGGCAAGCAAATAAATGTTGATGAAACAAAAAAGACCAGGGTGCACAGGCAGGTGAGATCCACCCCGGTAACACCAACTCCCAATCCAAACCAGTCCGGCAACAAAGCTAGAGAAACCGGACAGGGGCATGGAAGAGGAAAAGCTCAGTCTCAACCAGCTGCTCCTGCACAAAGTCAACAGTCTAGAAACAAAAGGGGGCCGTGGGTCCAACCGGAGTGGTTTGCAGAGCTCAAAGAGAGTGTGGCAACCATTTTCGAGAAAACTAAAGATGAAGTACACTACCGGAGGCCGGCAACCTTGCAGTCTCCCAGAGAACATCGAAACAGTTCTTTTTGTCAATATCACAATGATATTGGCCATACTACTGATGATTGTATAGCCTTGAAGCAAGAGGTTCAGAACCTGATTGAAAGAGGGAAGTTGGGTGCGTATGTCAAAAGAAGAGGAGGCAACAGGCCTGATAACACTCACCGGGCTGGTCCGGTTAATGCTGCCCCAGAAGGGGCCATGGTAATTGTTGAAAGGTTTGATGTGGAATCAGAATACTTGGATCCTGATCCAACAAGGAACAGAGTGGGTGCAATAGAGGAACGTTCCAGGTCGGTCTCCGGGCTCATTAAATTCTTTGAGTCCTTGACAATTTTCGGGGGAGACACCGTAACGGCTCCTACCACTTCATCAAGAAAAAGGCATGTTCATAATTTGGCAACCCAACTAGAAGGGGGCATGACCTCTTATCAATCGTCAAATCTATTTCCATTCATTGTCTTTGATGGGGATGATTTGAGAGACATTGCTGGTCCTCATGAAGATGCTGTTGTCATAGGAGCATCGATAGGGGGCAATGAGATAAGGCGAATCCTGGTAGATACTGGGAGCTCTGCCAATATCCTTTTCCTAGATACTTACAAGAAAATGAAAAATCCAGCTGTGATTCAAAAGTCAGACCGATCGATTGTAGGCTTCACAGGCAGTTCAGCTGATGTAATTGGTGAGTTCGAAGAAGAAGTATTGTTGGGCAGAGGCCCTTTCAAGAAAACAGTCAGAATACTTTTCATTGTGGTGGACTGTCCCACTTGTTACAATGCTATTCTAGGGAGATCTTGGCTCTCTAGGATGCATGCAGTGGCTTCAACAGTTCATCAGTGTCTGAAATATGCTGTTCAGGGGCAGGTTGGGGTTGTCCGGAGCAGTCAAAAAGTTGCAAGAGAATGTTATGCCACTGCCTTGGCTCCACGAACGCTGGGGGCAGTCCGTATGAATGACCAATAGCAGTTTGAGGGCCTTTCTGGGGGTGAGGGTGAAATTGATGACCCCAGGGAGACCCCCGGAGTGTTGATCCCAGTTGAGGAAGTTGAGACACACTGCTTAGAAGAAGGGAAATCTGTCAAGATAGGGTCCAAAATGCCACAAGTATTGAAAGAAGAAATGTTAAAATTCTTAAAAGACCATCAGCATGCTTTTGCCTGGTGCAATGCTGATGTTACTGGAGTGCCATCAGAAGTGATTTCTCATCACTTATCTGTCCGGAGAGACGTAGCACCAGTGGTGCAAAAAAGGAGAGCTTTCTCAAAAGAAAAGGCTGATGTCATTGTACAAGAGGTTGACAGACTCACAAAGATGGGGCACATTAAAGAAGCTCAGTATCCTTTGTGGACTGCCAATCCAGTCTTGGTAAAAAAGAAAAACGGTAAATGGCGAATGTGCATAGACTTCACGGATCT
Source organism: Limnanthes douglasii subsp. nivea (assembly GCA_036936605.1). NCBI lineage: Eukaryota > Viridiplantae > Streptophyta > Magnoliopsida > Brassicales > Limnanthaceae > Limnanthes > Limnanthes douglasii. The sequence continues at coordinate 22,952,780 of JAUPFV010000001.1, read as the reverse complement.
CAATCGAGCTTGCCCAAAAGACTTGTATCCGGTCCCCCGGATAGATCAGCTGGTAGATTCTACTTCTGGGAACAAGCTACTCTCCTTCATGGATGCTTTCTCCGGATATAATCAGATCCAGGTGGATCCAAGAGATCAAGAGCATACCACTTTTGTTACTGATAGAGGATTACACTGCTACAAGGTGATGCCTTTTGGTTTGAAGAATGCTGGGGCTACTTATCAAAGGTTAGTCAATAAAACCTTTGCTGATCAAATTGGAAGAAATATGGAGGTTTACATTGACGATATGATGGTGAAAAGTGTGGATGAGCAGCTACACTTGTCCGACCTCCAGGAGACTTTTACCAACCTGGCCAAGGTAAATTTAAAGCTAAATCCTGAAAAATGTGTGTTTGGAGTGCAGTCCGGGAAGTTCTTAGGGTACATTATAAGTGAGCATGGAATCCAGCCTGACCCGGACCAGCTCAATGCTTTGTTTCAAATGGAGCCTCCTCGAAATGTTAAAGAAGTGCAGCGGTTAACGGGGAGGTTAGCAGCTTTGAACAGGTTTATCTCTAGGTCCTCGGACAGATGTGCTCCTTTCTTTCAAACTTTGAAAGGTGCAAAGGGGTTTGAGTGGACACCACAGTGTGATGAGGCGTTCAACGAAATTAAGAATCATCTGTCCTCTCCGAAGACCTTATTCAAACCAATCAATGGGGAGACTCTATTTGTGTATCTGGCTGTTTCAAGTTGTGCCATCAGTGCTGTGTTGGTTAGAGAGGTTGATGGGTATCCTCACCCAGTATACTACATCAGCAAAAGCCTGATTGATGCTGAACGGCGCTACTTAAAACTTGAAAAATTAGCGTTGGCCTTGGTGATAGCTGCAAGAAAGATGAGGCCTTATTTTCAGGCTCATCCTATCATAGTCCGGACATCTTTCCCTTTAAAAAATGTCCTTCAGAAAGCGGATATTTCGAGCAGAATGACAAAGTGGTCAGTAGAGTTGGGGGACTTCGACATAGACTTTGCTCCTCGAACAGCAGTAAAAGCTCAGGCTGTGGCTGATTTTCTGGTCGAATTCCATTCTGATAGGGACTCAGAACAACTTGCTGATTCAAAAGACAAAAAAGTATGGATTGTCCGAACAGATGGGGGATCTAGTGCCATAGGATCTGGGGCAGGAATATGTCTAACCTCTCCTTATGGGGACAACATGTTTCAAGCTATTTGTTTTGCTTTTAGGGCGTCCAATAACGAGTCCGAATACGAAGCAGCTATAGCTGGATTAAAATTGGCTTACATTTGTGGAGCAAAAAGGGTCAAGCTACTAAGCAACTCCCAATTGCTTGTCCACCATGCTTTGGGCCTATCAGAAGCTAGAAAAGAGCAGTTAATCAAGTATTTGCTTCTTTTGAAAAATGAGGCAATGAAGTTTAAAGCTGTTGTCTATGAGCATATTCCCCGGGCAGAGAATGAATTGGCAGACTCATTGGCAACAATATCATATACAGAGTCCTATCCGTGGATCCATGTGCTTGAAAGTCCTTCTATTCAACTTGATGGAGGGGAGAAAGAGGAAGTTTTTGAAATACAAGCAAATAAACCTCAAGATTGGAGATCTCCACTTATACAATATCTGTCTGATGGTATTGTGCCTTTGGAAAAATCACAAGCCAGAACGTTAAAGCACAAGGCTCGTGGTTTCATCATGATTAGAGAGATCTTGTACAAGAAATCCTATAGTAAACCTCTCCTACGCTGTTTAGGAGATAATGAGTCACAAATGGTTCTCTCCGAATTGCATGATGGTGAGGGATCAACCCATTGTGGATTTAGAGCATTAACAAGAAGAGTGCTTCTCTCCGGATATTATTGGCCTTCAATAATGAAAGATGCCAAGGAACTGGTAAGAAGGTGTGACCCATGCCAGAGGTACAGCAATGAAATTCATGTACCAGCCATTCCTATGGAATCAATTTCTGAGCCTATCCCTTTTGCTCGATGGGGATTAGACTTAGTTGGGCCTCTCCCTATGGCGTCCGGAGGACGCAAAACCATAATCGTGGCCATTGATTACTTTTCGAAGTGGATAGAAGCAGCCCCCTTGGCAAGAACAACATCAAAGGCTGTTATAAAATTCATTTTATCCAACATATGTTGCAGATTTGGTGTCCCTCAGAAAATAACAACAGATAATGGGCCACAGTTTGACAACCGAGAAATGGAGAGCTTCTGTGCCTCAAGGGGTATTCAGCACTGCTTTTCTTCCCCATTCCACCCACAAGCCAATGGGCAAGTTGAGGTGGCTAATAGAACAATACTGTCCGGCTTAAAGAAAAATCTGGAAGGGGCTGCTGGGAAGTGGCCTAGTTATTTACAAGAAGTCTTGTGGGCATACCGGACAACGCCTGGGGCTGCCACACAAGAATCACCTTTTGCCTTGGTCTATGGGATGGATGCAGTAGCTCCCATAGAGAAGACACTCCCCTCTTTTCATGTTCATAACTTCTCCGGACAGGCTAATGAAATAGCAATCAGAAATCAGCTTGATTTGATTGAAGAAAGGCGAATAAAAGCTCATCTTAGAATGGCACACTATCAGGGCTTGATGAGAAGCAGGTTTGCTTCCAAGGTTAAAAGAAGGGACTTTCAACCAGGAGATAAAGTATTGAGGAAAGTTTTCCTGCACACTAAGGAAAAGCTCTTCGGAAAGTTGGCCCCAACCTGGGAGGGTCCGTATACTGTGGTTGAAAGAATCAAGCCTGGCACATATTGGCTGGAAGACAAAGATGGCAGGGTTTTAACTCACCCTTGGAATATTGAACACCTTCGAATGTATTTGGAATAAAATTTATGTAAATATTTACTTGTTTAAACATCCATGTAAATATTTGGGGGCATACCACTACCTCTCTCTGGCGCCACGGAGAGCTTTAAATGAAACTTGGAGCTTTTTTGAATAAATTTTCTAAGTTTTTACAAAATTCTGTTGATTGCCATACTACCCGGACTGAAAGATCTAAGGGCTATTTAAATTCTAGCCGGAGAAATTAAACACTCTCACAATGCGAAGTACTTAAACAAACTCTAGAATAAGAGAAAGGTTGTGCAAGATAAAACATTCATTCAATAAACTTAAAGTTGCCTTGGCCTTCCAAGGACTTTGTGAATAAGTTTAAACACAATACAAAAATCTGTCCGGTCAAAACGGACAGCATCACAAAAAAGGAGCCTTGGCCTTCCAAGGACTTTGGTTCAAACAAACATTAAACAAAACAAATTACCATTTAAGGTGGAGCCTTTGAAGATGGCTCACCCTCATCTGTTCCCTTGGTCTTAACATCGCTTTTGTCTTCAATGACCTTCTTTCCTTTGGGGTCAGCCTCTTCTTCTCCCGGACTCTCTCCGGTTTCCTCCTCGTCACCAGATGAGGATATATCAGTATACCCTTCATCAACCATGGTCCAATATGGAAGATCGTCGTCATCCACATAACGCCATAAGTCCCCAAGTCTTCTCTTCGGGAACTTCTCGTGAAATAAGAGGACCATGTCAGACTTTACCTTTTCGATCAGTAGTTCTTCACTCCGTAGCATCTCCTTGGCATAAGCATTGACTTTGGCCTTGATCATGGCCTCTTGATCCTTCACCAGGGCAGCTTTCTCACCAATAGCCTGAGTCACTGCATTTTCCAAAGTAAGTTTGTCAGTAGTCAGATTGGTGACAATCTTTTCTTTTGCTGCAGTCTCATCTTTTGAGGTTTTCAAGTCTTTCTCCAACTCGGACAGCTTAGCCTGGAGATCTTCTAGGGTTTTCTCCAAAGAGGCAACTTTTGTGTTGCTCTCATCTTTACTCCTCTTCAGCTGCTCGTTCGACTCCTTAAGCAAGTCAACCTGGGTAGTGGCACCTCGGAGGTTATCGGACAGTTTTTCCTTCTCGGACTTAAGCTCCTTAATGGTTTCTGCCTGACTCCGGACTTGCCTTTCCAAGGTAAGCACAGGTTGCACGTTGCTAAGGAGAGAGTGAGCTATGATATCCCTTTCACTGGAGACCAAGAAAGTTTTGCCATTAAAATTCACCGTGTTGGAATTACTTGGAGGAACATATGGCCCTGCAAACTCGTCCCTAGACAAACCAAGGAAGTAGTCACCTAGAGGACCCAGGCCGGTGACATCCACTTCATCCATGTTGATCTCTCCCCGTTCAATGTCATCAGTGTGAAGCTCCCCTGGAATCCCTTCGTTAAGGTTTTCTGGGATCTCTTCGGCTAATGTAGGATCAACTGGAAAAGTGGGCTCCGGGTCCCGGAGAGCAAATTCTTCTTCTTGAGAAGTTTTCTTCTTTTTTACTTCTCTCTCAACACCCTCACTTACTTGTTTACGGGTTCGTTTGGAGACCCTCGTAGGTTTTGAGGGAGTCTCTCCGTGCTCTTTACTTTCCACTTCTACCACCTGTAGAAGGCTTGCATCAACTTGAACTGGAATTGGCGCCTCTGTGTCAGTCAGGGCCTTTTTCTCTGAATCTCCTGCTGTTTTCTTCCCTTTCTTCTTCTGGCCCTTCATCTTACTTGGGGCTTTGGCCCGAAGAGGGAGGAAAAGGGTCCCATCTAGCTCGTGAGACCTTCTTAGCACTATGTCATCATCAAGAGGGGTGGAGAGCTCCTCCCATGTTAAATCCCTCCGACCTGTAGTGTTCCACAGGTGAGATCTGGCTAAGTTTCCCGGAGTGAAAGCCTTGTGGAACCGGTTCTCCCAGTTCTCTGCGGCCCATGTGTTTATTTTGCCACAGGTAACCTGTCCGGCTTTCGCATAGTCTCCGAACTCTTTTGGCAGTTCTGGCAAAACAAAAGAGCAACTAGTTAGTGAAAGCTTAAAGAAAAGAAATTCGAACAGAAACTTAAGGAAAGAACTTACGATCGCTCCTCCATCTACTTCGAAGAAGGCTAGGATTCTCCCCAACCTTGATCTTCTTCCCGTTCTCCCATGAGCCACTTATAAACAAGAACTGGCTCCTCCACTTATTCTCCGATTCTAGGAGATCATCAACAGCTTTCAGATTGTTCCCCATATTGAAGTGATAAAAGGGGAACTGGTGGTGTTTGCACAGACTGGCAACAGCAGCGAACTCTTCCATTGGAAGAGGAATTCCGGACAGCCTGGATGACATAATACATGACATCAGGGTGTACCATCCGTTGGGGCTCAGCTGCGATGGACATAGCTTCACTAAGTGGAAATAGCGCACTATCTCCGGATCCAATGGGAACCTGAGTCCCCAATTGAACAGCTCTGTAAAAAATACAATCTCATTCCTCTTACAATCCATCGGGGTCTCTGGATCGATGGGAATTCGGATCTTTACGTTTTCAGGGATCCCCCACTTAGTGCGAAGCCGTCCTAAGTCTCTAGTGTGAATAAATGCATACTTGGTTTTTAACAAAGATAAGAGATACTTAAACTCTACCTTGTGAAAGCAGGGCCCAACTTTCCCTTCAAGGCACTCCGGCAGATCCGGACGGCTCAAGAACAAGTCCTCTTTGCCTTTCTTGGCAACGACTATGGCAGTATCAGCTTGTCCGGACGACTCGGACTCAAACCTAGCCTCCTCAATGGAGTCTTCCATCCTCTCCTCCATAACTGTTGGGGGAGCTTCTGCAGAAACAGCCCGGGAAGGGATGAAGCTTGGTACAGCTGATCCTCCGGACTGGCGACTCGTTGTATGTTTTTGAATTTTCACCTCAGCTTGAGTCTCTGAGGTCGAGGTTTCCCTTGGAGGTAGTGGACTGCTGGCCTCCGGACCGACCGGCCTCTCCCGGAGGGTCCTAGCAGTTGTTCCGGACCCAGACTCACTGGTGTTTTTCGAGGAAAGTCCCTTAACCAGTCGACTTGGTCTTTTCATGATCAGTTTCTCTGGGGAATGATCAGAGTCGGACCCCATAGCTATAAAGGTAGTTTTCTTCCTAACACTTGTAACAACAACCTCCGGTTCGACGGTGGGAATTGACTCTTGGACTGATGAGCCAGAAACTATGGGGGAGAGTGTTGATTGGAAGAGTTTTCTAGGTTTTGTACCTTTTGAAGAAGACGAACCCCTATCAGATTCTTCGATTGAAGTGGCTGGTCTCTCAACTGGCGATGCTGGAAGCCCTGCTGCAATCCTTTTCTCTTTTTCAACCCTTTGAGCTCTCTCTAGTTCTGAAAGATTGAGCCAGCCACCCTTGATTAAAGCTGTTCTTGCTGTGAACATAAAACGATTAAGGAGAATTTGAAGATTTAGAGAGATGAAGTTTTGAGTGAAGTAGCAGAGTAAAAGTGAAAGTGAAACTGTGAAAGACAAATAGTATTTATAGTAAATGTAAAAAAGGGGTTTGATTCCTAGGAGAATCCGAAAAGTTGGGCAATGATTAAAAGACGGCGCTGACGTCATCAAAACCATTTAAAGAAGTTATCTATTTAATAAAGTGGTGTAATTTTCGAGGTAGAAAAACGGCTGGGGTGACCAACCAGAGGGTGACACGTGTCCCACTACTTCTGACAAAGAACCGTTTGGAATTCGTAACGGTTGGGCTGTCCGGGCCTAACTCAACTCTCTTCGAATTGGAAAACCACTTCTCAAATCGGACTGTTTTTCAGTTCTTTAACAAGGACACTTGTTCAAATACCTAAAAAAGGGGCTCCTGATGAGTCCGAATTCGAAGAGCTCCCCGGAAGGGTAGTCCAAAGTAAATCACCCCGTAAAACCGGACAGACTCCATGACTACAATTCGAACAGCACTGGTTGAACCGGACAGATGATTTTGAACATTTTGAACACTGCAAATATAAGTCAGTTCGAACTATGACTAAAGTACTAAAATACCTAAACACTATCTGACTAAGCTGTCTATTCACCTACTTAAAACTTGTGGGTCTTTAAACATGACCCGGGTCCATTAAACTTGACCCGAAAGCCCATAAGGGCCCAAATCTTACACTATAAATGCCCAACCACCAGCATTAACTAGGGGTAAGAAAAGTTAACTGCTGCCAGGCTGCTCAATTCTCTCACCACCCTTAAAACACCTTGAAATACCCTGAAATATCTTGAAACACCATTAAACACCACCACACTACCGTGAAACACCCTTACGCCGCCTTAAAACTCCACTTAAAATTACCAGCCTACCCTCAGGCTACTTTTATCCACACCAAGTAGCACTTTCTCTCTCTAAAAAGCATCCTTATAAACAATTGATTATAACAGTTTAGTCCCTCGGCTATTTGTTTTACACAAAATTACCCTCGAGCAAACTCTTAATTCATCAACCTCATTATCAATATCATTATAAGTAAAATAATATTTAAAGATCGTATCCATTAAAGTTACTTTAATTTTTTTATAAGCATCTATGGGGTAAAAATCCAGTTTAAAATATTCACACATTTGAGAAATTTCTAGTTGAAATAAAACCTTATAAGCAATCTAAACAGAAGATTGAATCCAATTTAATAAGTAGACACATTATAAGATACTCATATATTCTATGATTTATAACTTTTATTATCCCATAAAATACGAATATTTTAAGACATCAGGTACTAATCGTTTTTAAAACATTGAGTTTGGGAGAAAGCTTCAGAGAACAATATTGTTTGGAGGAGAAATTAAAAATAATTATTTTGGTTTCACACAATGATGCACCAATTATTTTACATATCATATTCTTACTGCGATGAGCTTCAATTCCTTAGGTAATTGGTATCATACTTTCCACTTAAAAACAATTATGGTAATCATAATGAACGAACTAGCGTTTTAATGAGATTGTACAACTTAAAAAATGTATATCATGTTAAAAACTTTTATTATATTTTGGAATCCTCTGATATAATAAATTTATAGGATATCATGAAAAGTTCATACTCTCACTTTTGTATAAATCGATAAAAAATATATTTTAGTTTGAGATATTATTGTATTATTTTAAAAACAAATTGGTTGCAAGTTGGAATATAAAACCAATCGAGGTTTTAAAAGTAAGGTTCAAAGTAAAGTTTTATTAAACAATAACCTAAAACATTAAAAGAAGAAATGGATTTTCTCTAGATATATCTAAGTGTATGACTAAGTAATTGATTTCAAAACTCCGAATAGTTTAAAAAATAGTCTTTTGTTTTTTAATCTTTTATTTTTTTATTTTATTTTTATTTTTTTGACAAAAAATGACTTTATTTAATATTGGATGAAGTTAGCTACGGATACGTGAAACAAAAAATCAACCAACAAAGTTTCCATTTATATACTATTTATAATTTTTTAACAAAATTTGAATTAATTTGTTGAAAAAAAAAACTTCACATTTTTCTAACAACAAACCTTATACCTCAAATTAACAAAAAAAGAAAATAAATGGAACCTCTGAAGCTTATTGATGAAGTTGAAACTACAAATGAGGAAATCTATTGTTTTTCTTAGAGTTAGAACTAGAGTTTAGCTAAAACAAATCATAGAGTTTTTCAATTTGGAAACATATTGTTTTTCTTAAAGTTAGAACTAGGCTCACTGCAATGTGCTATGTATAGATTGCCAGCACGGATTTTGATTTTTCCCAAATTTTTGTTTTTGTTTAACGATATTACTTTCATAATAATTTGTGATTGTTATAGGAGGGCAAAGAATCCAGAATTGATAGGGTGAATTTCAGTGTTAAAGATACCGATTATAAGAAGAGGCTTCTGATGTTAAAGATATGGGCATAATACCGAAAGTTATACATGTGAATTATAATGATGTGTTTACCATTAAATCTAACTATATGCAACAAAGTTTAGGTGATCGGGTTAAGCAACTCGCAAAAGAAAACGAGCTAGCAGCTGTAGTACAACATCGCGATGATGTGAAAAGTAAGAAAACTCCTAAGCTATTGTTTGAATGCGAGAGCTATGAGTACATGAAATTGGTAGAACCAAAACATCTAAAGAGAAAGTCTACCGGAACCAACAAATGCAAATGTACATTTAATCTTAAAGGAGAAAGGTAAAAGATGAAGAATGTTCCTTAACGATCGTGTGCGGGATTCACAATCATGACAACACGAAATACAGTAAATTTCATTATTATTTAGGTCAGTTCTTGGAGAAAGAGTTGGAATTTCCAATTAGTTCTACTAACATGAGATCCAATCATCGGGTAATTTTGGGCGCAATAAAAAATATGAACCCTAACAATTCATCTTGCTTGCACAATGTATATAATACTCAACCTAAACAACACAAGGTCGACATAGACGATCGATCACAGATGAAATATTTGTTAGGTGAACTTAAATGGTTAGATTACTTCGAACGACATAGAGCGACCACAGAGAGGAGTGGTATCATAAGTGAGCTTTTCTTCTCACAACCAGTTAGTTTAGATTTGCTACGAAAGTTTCCAAACGTGCTAATAATGGATAACACCTACAATACAACAAAGTACATTATACCATTGTATGAGGTCGTTAGAACCACTTGTACGGGTAAGATTTTCTACATCGGATTTGCATTTATGTCCGGATAGAAAATTGAGAACTACAAGTATGCATTTGAATGCTTGCAATTGTTGATAGTAAGTCATTCCATCGAACAACCGTCAATTATTTTGACGGATGAAGATTTAACGTTGGTTAAGTTGGTTGATCTAGTGTTCCCCAAAGCAACCCACTTGTTATGTATGATGAGTCGATAATTGTTTGGAAGAATATTTTGGATCTTGAACCAGATGTGACTAGAGAGAGAAAGTATAGAGAGAGAAAGAGAAAGTCATAAAATAATAATGTATGTCCCCCTGCCAGGAAAGTGGGTCACCTTTTATACTAGAATAAGGTGGACCCGTCTAAGTCCTTAATGGGCCGTTATCACATATTTGATAAGGTCCCTTAGTTAATATCACGTTTACACTTTGGTCCCCGAGAGACCTTTTAATATCTCGATAACTATACCAAGTACATTTCCTTACAATTAAGTCCTTATTACTTATATTGGTAAATTCCGCCCTCATCAGTAGCCCCCCAGTCTTCGGGAGTATCAGGAGCGGAGACTTACCGCCGAGTCCGCACTTTTTGTCCGCGCTCCCATGTGCTTCGGGCTAATTGCCTTGGATGAATTTATATATATATATATATATATATATATATATATATATATATATATTTTACCTCTTGCGTCGGTCGTTACCCGAAACCGTTCATCCCGATCTGACCTTCATCCGAAGCTTTGGCTCTGCTGGATTTTCTTTCCCGACGTTCGTAGTTCTGAATCGGGTTGGTTCCCACGTTCTTTCGAGCTTTCAGCCTGGGCCTCTGTGATGGGCTAGCTTTTCTTATTGGACGTGGTTGCGACGGCCCATATCACCAGTGGGTTCATAGGGGATAGCTTAGGTAAGCCTTCGCCAGAAGGTGGTCAACACGTGTCATCAGTTCACGGGATGCGTCTTTTTCAGACTAGGCTCTTAGGGAGACTCTTCGTCTTCCCGCTGTGCTTTTGTCGATTGATATTCTCCGATCTCTCAGCCTTGCCTATAAATACTCCACAATCCTTGGTTCTTCTCAGAGGCATTCTAGAGAGGGAAAGTGCTGTCAGATCGTTTCTAGAGAGAGAGAGAGTTTATCAGATCCTTCTTAGTCCTGGAATGTTTATTTTATGAAACCTAGATACTCGAAGCAAACACCAACCAAGAAAAAGAAGAAGCCTGAGTGGAGTTTTGAAGAGTGGTTTAGCATCGGAGACCGAGCCGAAGAATACCGACGCGCCGGCCTGATCTGGGGATCTAACTCCAAACCTTTTATTCCCGCTCCGCTTCCTCACGACCCTGTCTTAGCCACCCCGATCCCTGCAGAATCCTTCTTTCTACCCGATCCTCCCGTCTCTCCATCCCCAGAAGCTAGTCTTTCTCCAGAAACCATTGTCCTTTCTTCTAGTAGTAGCTCGTCTCATTCCCCTCTAGTCGAGTCGAAGGATCCGACCCTATTGCCCGTCAACTCACACGCTCCTCCTTCTCTGTCATTGCCCCGACGCGCTTGCAAATCTCGGTTCTTGACCATGGGAGAAGACGGTCCCTCTACATTTCCCGTATGAGGTAATGATCTTGAAATGGTTCAACTTACGCCCTCGATTCGAGGGTATCGGACCGGTCTTAACACTGCGATAACTTTTTTAGGTTTTCCCAAACGTCAGCTGACGCCGGAGGAAGTGGAAGCGGCTCATCGGGCTTTTTCGGGCAATATAGTCGAGGCCTCCACCTCTCGGGTCCGATCATCAGACCCTGATTCCGCTACTGCCCGAGGCTCTGATCAGGCTCCAGACCCCGAAGTGGGAGAATCAGAGGCAGACGTTGCGCCTGCGGAGGTCTGTGTTGCTGCTGTTGGTAACACAGCTAACCCTCCTGACGATCCTTTGCCCGAAGAAGTTGAGGCTGCCATCACTACCACCTATTTCAGCTGGCTGCGGAGCAAAGACGTCATTTCTCTATACGAAGGGAGGTACCTCTACTTCCCTGAGTCTGATTATAAGGATCTGCTGATCCGCTGGGGAATTCCCGAATGTGTCAATGTTCGGTTCCCTGTTCCCGGGGAGACCCCCGTTCATGTTCGATCTAGGGAGATTGTGGTGTTCACCGAGCTGTTCAACTGGGGCTGCGCTTCCCTTTAGACCCCGAGATCGCGCTTTATTTCCGCACCCTCCAAATCTGCCCATCGCAGCTGACACCGAATGCTTGGTATACTCTAATGTCTTGCATCATGGCTTCCTGTCTTTCCGGTCGGGTTATGCCAATGGAAGAATATGTTGCTATGTCGGGTCTGTCCAAGGCTCCAAAATCCCCGTTCTTCTACTCTTCCTTGGGAAACAAATGGAAGATAGTTAATGATTTCTTGGAGGGGGACAAAGGCTGGAAGCATCGGTTCGTGTTTCTGAGCAAGTGCTGGGAGAACGGTCTTCCCTATACTTTGGGGAACAAAAGGCAGCTGCTGTGGACCTGGGTCCATGATGGTACCACTCTTTTTTTCTTTCTTTTTTCTCTTTTTTTTTTATTTACCGACCCTTCGTGCAGTGTCGAAAGACTGGTTGCAAGGGCTGAAGAAGGACTACTCGAAAGCTGCTGAGGCTACGTTCGAGGTGCTGAAAGGCTACGCTCGGACGCACTGGGTTCGGGCTATGCATCACACCTTCATAGATACGAGCTTAATCATGAGTAACCTCTGGCGTTGTTCATCCGAGGTTCTCACCATCGAACAGCTGCGACAGCCCCCGAGCTTGGAGGATGTGATTGCAAAAACCGGCGCTCCTGGGTCGATATTGTATCTGCCCAAACGCAACAAGGCGCCTAGCAAGCGCCCGAAGGCAGATGACGAGGGAGGGGAGAAGGAAACCGGAGCTGAGGGGGCTGGTGAGCCGAGTCGGGTTGAGGTGCCCGTGCCTGAGGGGGCGGAGGCGAACCAGGACCGGGCTCTAGTGCAGAAAAGGAAAGGTCGTGCCGATGCGGAGGCGACTAAGGCAAAGAAGTCCAAGCACTCGAGGAAAGAGAGCAGGCCAGTTGACGGCGCGGGGGTTGGCACCTTAGGGCCGAAGCTGTCTGATCAAGATGGTGGTGCAAAAAGTATTCCAACGACGGTCGTTGTGGAAATTCCAGATGATATCGAGCCTCCCCAAGCGTCGGACCCAGCTGCGGCCTCGTCGAGTGGTACGAAGTATCAGGTGCTGTCAATTCTTGGAATTCCGCACACGTTCCCACTGCGAGGATCGAACGGTTTGGCTTTATCCCTGTACAGCTTGCTCGTACCGGCGGCCTTGAAAGAGCGTCGGGCGAACGAGCTAAGCCAGCAGCTAGCCTCCGCGGAGGAAAAAATCGTTAGCCTGACTGGAGAGTTGGAAAAAGCCCAGACGGCTCAAGCGTCGGCTGAGGGTCGGGTCGCGACCGCCGAACGTGTCGCGGAAGAGGCGAAAACAGCCGCAGAGGGGGCGAGGAGGGCCGCGGAGGAGTCAAAGAAAACCGTGGAAGATCGTGCTGCTGCTTTGGCTCTGGAGGTCCAGAAGTTAAAATCTTCGAACGTTGCCTTTGCAAACCGGTGTAGGAAGTGGTCGGAGAAAGAAACTGCCGATGCCAAAGCCGCGTACGTACTGTTATTCCACAACCGCTTCCCGGACCTTCACCTCGGGGCAATGTGGTTGGATGCGCCAGAGAAGGATCGGCCAGAGGGGGTTGATTGTGGAGAAGAAGAAGACGAAGAAGCCGACGATGCTGAGGAGGAGGAGGAGGATGGGGATGAGGACGAGTGATCCAGAAGTTGCGCTCGTGTTTTTTTTTTGTTTCTAATTGTTTTTTTAACTTGTTGGGGGCCGCGGGGTCCCCTATCAATATGTCCGATGAACGCCTTTTGACATGTTTTGGGGGCCGCGGGGTCCCCTGTTAATATATTATCTTTTCTTGTTATATTCTCTCACATATTGTTACCTGCGTAAAATCGAGAGAACATTGAAAAATTCTAAGTTCAAACGTAATATTGAAAAGTCCGGATAGGATCGGGAATCGTGAAACGTAGAGCAGTCCGGGAACTGGAAAACTTAAGCAGGCTCTGTAGATTAATGAAATATTGAAACCTTTCCCTGAGGGTCTGGGAAAGCGTAGATGTGGATCAGTACCAAAACTGAAAAATCCATTAAGGTTCTATAGATCGATGAAAATTCTCCCAGAGGGTCTGGAAGATCATATATGTAGATCAGTAGAAACTGAAAAACCCATTAAGGTTCTGTAGATCGATGTATCATCGAAAATTCTCCCAGAGGGTCTGGAAGATCATATATGTAGATCAGTAGAAACTGAAAAAACCATTAAGGTTCTGTAGATCGATGTATCATCGAAAATTCTCCCAGAGGGTCTGGAAGATCATATATGTAGATCAGTAGAAACTGAAAAACCCATTAAGGTTCTGTAGATCGATGTATCATCGAAAATTCTCCCAAAGGGTCTGGAAGATCATATATGTGGATCCATTAATATTAACAGGAAAGGACACTGTCCAGCTCGTCAGCTGACCAAGGTCGTAACACTTCAATATTTGGAAGGCAAACGAAATTTTGGATTAATGTGATCAGGTGGTCGGGTGTTTATGATGCCTCATTAAAACCTTCTCGCGCCACCAAGGTAGGAAAGATTGCATCCCCGACCCATACAATTCGAAACAAAAATGTGAAATACAATTTGAAATACAAATTTGCTACTATTCTAAATACAATTTCAAGTGTTCAATATTCCATGGCAGCCTCAGACGGTGCCCGAGCCTATTCTGCAGGCGGTATGTCCCGCTCTTGATTCTTTCGACGATTTCGTAGGGTCCTTCCCAATTCGGGGCGAGTTTACCGAGGCTTTTATCTTTGGTGTGAAGAAAGACGCGCCTCAAAACCTTATCACCGACCTTAAACTCCCGACGTCGGACCTTTGAAGCGTATCGACTTCTTATCAAGGTTTGATAGTGTAAGGCGTTTAACCAGGCGCGGCTGCGTTTCTCTTCTATAAGGTCGAGCTCGAGGCATCGGCTGTCGTTATTCGTTTGTTCTGCATAGGTCCCGATTCTAAAAGACGGAAAGATAGATTCCGCAGGGGTGACCGCATCCATGCCATATACTAAAGTGTAAGGTGATTCATGCGTTGCCGTCCAGGGTGTGGTTCGGTAAGCCCACAGAACCTCTTGTAGGTAATCGGGCCATTTTCTGGCCTTTCCTTCAAGGTTTTTTCTGAGGCCGTCCAAAATGGTCCGGTTGGTAACTTCGACTTGCCCGTTTTCCTGAGGGTGGAAAGGAGCGGAGAAACATTGTCGGATTACTAGAATAAGGTGGACCCGTCTAAGTCCTTAATGGGTCGTTATCACATATTTGATAAGGTCCCTTAGTTAATATCAATTTTACACTTTGGTCCCCGAGAGTCCTTTTAATATCTCGATAACTATACCAAGTACCTTTCCTTACAATTAAGTCCTTATTACTTATATTGGTAAATTCTGCCCTCGTCAATGTAAATAACACATTAACATGAACGTCTTAGCTAAAATTTAAAAAATCATCAACCACAAAAAATGTTAGATGCATTTTTGAAGATGTTGAATAACATGATGCTTTCGGGCACAAAATTCTTGTTCAATACCTATCAGGACAAAATGTTTCGGGACTTCAAAGATTATCCGAAAGAAATTGAATACATGAAGAGTTGGTTAGAGCCTTACAGTAATAAATGTATAAATAAAACTACCAACCGCATGGAGAGCTCACATTCGATGCTTAAGCGTACTTTTTGTACGAGCAAAGGTAATTTTGAGTCATTTTGGTTCAAGTTTCATACTTGGAGTGGTTTACAACATGGAGTAATTAGAGGTGTCATTCAAGAAGAGTCGAGTTTTAGCCCTACATAATTTTTTGCACAAGATGTATCATTACATGTTAGTTTAAATGTTCCCAAAATATGAGAGCTAATGACGGTTCAAATTTCTCATGTCCTATACGAACTATGTGTGATATACCTTGTTCGCACGACATGTTCGCTTTTAATATAAAAGGGTTAATGAAACCTTTGTACTTTTTCCACGATCATTGGAAGATGTTAGATAGAGTTTTCCAGAAAAATGTAACGGAAACAGCGGTATTAGAAGAGAAAATAAATAAGATATTTGATGTTGTTATGCAAAACGAAGACGATGCACGCATAGAGCACGTGTACAAAAAACAGTTTGACGTAGTTTATCCGAAAACATCTACCCTTTTAGAGACGAAGGATAAACTAAAAGAACATGGTCGTCCAATTACAAAATAAAAAACATCAATCATTGAATTGAATTAATCCACTAAAAGAGACAACTCAAGACACAAACATGTGTTAGATGAGGAGAAAGTGAGTGAACCATCATTGCACTAAACTACCAATACTTCATCGGCCATTATGAGAGGGAACGGAAATCTGCCGATCAAAGTATGAAAAGGGAGAGGAGTTTCTACACGATCAAGTGGTCATATTTCTCATCCCGTCAAATATTTTAAAGTTAAAGTGTCATTTGGAATTCGTACGATGCATTCACTATAGAGTGGAACGGTTGGTTGTAGCTCAAGTGATATGATGCCTACTAAGATACAATAAGATTCTCATATAGAAGGTTACTTAAATTGATTCCCTATATTTTATAGGGAACATAAGGAAATTGGGTTGGGTTGGATCAATGACAACCACTTTGTCAATGTAAGTATCAACTAAGACAGTCGATTGTCACTATAATTTTTTTTAGATATTTATATTTTAATATTTTTTGTTATGCAACTTTCCATTGTGGCTGAAGGTCCGTACAACAAGATACATCCTTTTTGTAAAAAAAAAAGGGGAAACAATAACAAAACTTGGGCTTGGCAATTACCGATTATTCCCCAATTGTAAGCTATATGTTGAAATTCAAAGACGTTGTTTTGAAGTAACTTATCTATCCGATTTCATTTAATTTACGTGTAATATTATTACTAGACTATTTCTCGTTGTAATTTATGTACTATTTTTCACAGATAAAACTTGACTACCACGTAAGAGTTTAGTAGTTTTATGAATCTTATCAAAGTCGATCTCATTAAATTTTATGCTTATCAACTTCAGTTATCTATCTATTTTCTTTATCTGCGTTTGTATTTCCATAACGTTTTACATATGAAATATGTAAATTTATTAACTATAGCGAGTAATATATGTGTAATCTTATTTTTTTATTGAGTATTCACACATCCGGTTTCAGAACACAATGTTGGAGGCCTAAACCTCACGCATCACCAGTTAATCACTGGAAAATTAAAAAAACATGTCATAAATTATAATTTACACCAGACTGATCGTGTGGAATTTACATGCGGTCGAGGCATAAACCTACACCGTCGGTAAGAAATTGTTTGGCCAAAATCGAGCTATGACGACATAAGTGTTTAATAGCGCATGCCGAAGGTGATATCACCATAAATTTACATCTAGTTATAATAAGTAACACCGCCGGTGCATGAATTTATCACAATCGGTGTGTGGTGACGCTGCCTGTTTAGGAATTGTATATCACCAACGTCAAATTGCCCCAACGGTGCTGTGATTTTACACTGCTAACATCATAACGCACTGATGATGCTTATATTTTACACCAGCGGTGTGATATTCTACCATCGGTGTATTAATGTATGCACTGACGGTGTAAAGCTCTAAAATGTCAAAATAAACACATAGTTAATTAACTTAACCCAACATTTAAACTAACATGTATTGATATAGCAGACTAAAAATAAACAAACATACATAAAACTTATTAAGGTAAGATTAAAATTATCGTTACATATTATAAGTTTGGGGGCAGAAAATTAAACATAAAAATATACCAATGAGAGAATTAAACCTGTCATTACATATTATAAGTTTAGAGGTAGAAAATTAAACATAAAACGCACTAAAGTGAGACTAAAATCTCTTTATAAACGACCGAATCTCCACCGTCGTCTACTGTAGATTGATGATGAGACATATTGTTATCCTCAGGATCAAACTTCAACAACGAGTAGTAACGTCCTGCCATCATCATAAACTTGTTACATTGGGTAAAACATATCGGCAATCTATATGGATTAGACACGCGTAGGGAAAAAATACGTCCAACATCCATTCAGACCATAATCATAGATTATCGAACATGAATAAGCCATAGATTCCTCTTAGTAGCCATTCATATGGTCTAATACAAAATAAATTCGTAAAATTAGTAAGTGCATCCTTCTAAGATCCAACTCATCTGATAGTGACATCTGCTTCAAAATTTTGGCGGCTAATTCAAAACCAAAATATTAGTATTCACCCAATAAATAACTCTGTTACAATGTAACCCTAGATACGGGTGCTTTATCAATATAGGCTACGAACTTTTAAGGATATCCAAACTTATGAAAGTAAAGGCACAATTCAACTCTCTAATTATTGAAATCATAAAAAAAACATAATTTTGTAATCATCGGTGAAGTCATCATAACAAAACCAAGGTTCTTTTTACATATCTTCATTCTTGGTAATTCTTTACAAACAACTATACATGAGTTTTATAAGCACACACAAACTTTATAGGACGTGTATCTAAAAATGTAAACTAAACCGTTGCATGATGACAATAATTCAAAATACTCATTGGTTGAAGATTTTAAAGTTCGGAGCGTCAATCCATGACCAAATGGAGACATATTATTATCAGAAAGAATGCTCGTTTTAAATGGAGTTTAACGAACCTTAAACTAGATACATGGTTTTTATACACACTTGAATCTGCAAAGAGGTTTCACTGGTAGCCTTGACAGTACATCTCCGATAATGGCTTCCGGCATTATCGCCATTACGGTTTCACTGAAAAAATTACAAAAACAAAACAAAAATATAAATCAACTATAAGAAAGTTCATGGTTTTCGACGCTGCCGGTGTAATGCGTTTACGTCGGTTGCAAAAAATAATTACACCGGCAGCGACGGACACTTAGTGGCAATGGTATATCACCGGTGCGTTTTGCGCTGACAGCGTAGACAACCTGGGCAGACCTACCAATATTGTCTACGTTGCTAGTGCAAAACGCACCGACAGTGCAACATCGCTACCGGTGTCTGGCACTGCCGATGCAATTCTTTTGCCGTCGGCGTCAACGCATTACACCGACAATGCCGAAGAACATCAGCGAACCCATAATCTTCATAATCTTGTTCTTCATCATAATCTTTGAAAATATATAACTTAAAAACAAAATAACAATACTCAACCAAAAATGAACCACACAAACACTGATATTTCATACCAAACTCGGTTATAACACTAGAACTAACTAATTTAGATCCATAAATAAAAATCTAGCAAAAATCAACAATATCTAAAAATTAAAATTAAACCTTAAAAACAAGAAGACTTACTATTTTTCGGTTTTGAGATAAAATGATGTAGTGTTGAGAGTCTGAGTTTTGGATTTTTGGTGTTCTTGAGAGTAGTTGAAGGTTAAAGATGAAGTTAAAGATTTTTTTTTTATTTTCAAATGTTAGTAAACTTAAAACATTATTTGAATTTTTTTTTAAATAAACGTAAGATTTTAAACTGATATATTTTTGGAAGGCATTTAGATAAACTTATAATAAATTTTGGATATTAATTTAGCCATACCTAAAACCTATTTAAGTGAGGATGGATTTGATCTGTATTGAAAAATTTATCAGAACTTATTCAGTGATTCAGGCTTAAAAATTCTTTAGACAATTTGTCAAAAAGATTGGTTCCATTTGTGAATCAATAGCTCAATTATCAATCCCAAAGGCAAAGGGTAGGAACTTTAACAACCCACTAGTCTTAGAAACCCTATATTATTAGCAGTAGGAGTATTAGATTAGATGCCTACGCAAAGTGTGCATAACCCACCAGCTCTTGTCCCCAATTATTTCCCTTCGCTTTGGAGTTTGAGGATTGTGATCTAAGCGGATCCCGTTTACTACTTGTAATTTTATATTAATCGCTTTTTCCTGTACATGTAAATTTCAAAGCGAATCAAATGATTCGTCACCAATTCAAATCAATTTTTAATTGCTAGACATCATATATCAAATTGAAAAACAAAATTCAACTTTAACCCAGGAATCAGCGAGAAATATAGTATTAAAAATGTTGTAATACTATTGCTTTTGGTGGGTGGAATTATGGGACAAGGGTTACCGTTCATGGGGAGCAATTTCTGGTCGTTAGTTGATGTAGTGGGAAGATCATGAGAACCGTTGTTTTATATGTTTTTTTTAATACGCACATTGGTTGAAGCCCCTTGCTTCAATTCATCAGTAGTATTCCGTCAATTCATTATTATTCAAAATTTCAAGCCACATTTACTCCTTAGTATCATAATTTATTAGAAACTTGTTTTGAGGATGTTTTGGTTTTCATTTTGATTTCGATTAAATAATACGTTAAGTTTTTGGATCTATTTCGAATTTTGATTGAGTTTTTTTTATTGTTTGATTCCATTTGATGGAAAAAGTAGTTTCGATATGATTTTAAATTTTGATTTTGATTTGGAACGGTTTAAAGAAGCTTTTTGAATTTTGGTTTTGGATTTTGGTTTTCAATTTCATTTTGTTTTTTCCTTGATTGTTTAACTTGTTCGATTAGAATTTGTAGCCTTTTATTGTAAATATAACAAAAATAAAAATATGATTTTGTACAACTTATTAGTGCCCAATTTAATGAGAATGGTTTTTGCAATTGGTTATGTCACGAATAACTTTCTTCGTGACAAATATACGTGGGGTTATGCTTAAGGTACAAAACTTCCACCTACTAATAAAATCAATGTTGAGAACTATCATACATTGCCATTTAGATTAACAACTTTGTAACTTAGTTGATTAGTATTCAGATGGCTAAGTATGAAACAATAAAAAAAGTTTAAGATCATTTTGAGAGATTGTATACTCAGTCCAACTTTGCGAAAAAATACCAGTTATAGTATAATATTCGTGCAATACTTCAAAACGATATAAATATTTTTATTTCTGTTATGCCATCATGTTAGATTTGTGAGACCAATTACCACTTATAGAGTCTGCACATTTGAAGGTGTTCAAACTTTATGTTGTTAAAAGTAAAAATAGAAGATTACATGGAACAATTCTTCATAAATCTTCTCTTCCCACTATTGATTTTATAGTTCATGAACTTATTGTAAAGGAGACTCAAATCAAATCATAGGTTAATAAGGGGTCGAAAGTGAATAATGTTCCTACTAAGTTTGTTGTCCCACAACGACCCCTGCTCCAAATCATCATAGACAAGCACCAAGGGTAACCTTTGATGAGTATACTTTATTTAAAGAGAAGAATTATTGGAAATCTTAATGCCCATTACTGAAAGAAAAACAACAACAACCCATTTAGCAATGAACGTTTGAGCAACGTATGCGTCATCTTCAACAATTTTATCCTCCATTGTGTCCTCCACAATTTACTAATACTACAACATCATTAAGAGATACTAATAGCACCACAACACTCTTTGTATTAGACCCGCATATATTTTAATATTTTATACAGTATCTTGTTTCTAATTCTACTAACATATCGACATCAATGTCTCACTCAGTTATGTCCTCGTTTTCTACTTAAAGTAATTATTCATCTTTGTGGATTTGGATTCGGGTGCGTCTCATCGTATGTCACCTAATATTTCATACTTAGTTTTTTGTCTCATATTTAACAAATAGTTGTTTTGTATTCTAGTGTTATGTCAATATCAGTAGAAAATTGTTGGCTTTATTTTTCGCTTCATATATCACTCACTGATCTTTATTACGTTTCAAAACTTGCCTTCAATCTTGTTTTGATCATATATTTATATAAATCTGGTATGTGAGTCTTATTTTCTGAAACTGTTTGTGTTATACAAGATCGACGTAAGGGATGATTGAGATATGACGTAGATGGGGGGGGGGGAGGGGGGGTGGGGGGTAAATTTTTGGGAGAAACTTAAAACGATTAATGTAGTTATCAGCCAGCTGCGCCTTCCCAGAGTCAACAATCTATAAATAAGAGGGGACCTTGGGTTCAACCGGAGTGGTTTGCAGAGTTAAAAGAAAGTGTGGCCACCATTTATGACAAAACAAAGGAAAAAGTACACTATAGAAGGTCGGCCGCACTGCAATCTCCTAGGGAACATCGTAACAATTCTTTCTGTCAGTACCATAATATTACTGGCCATACCACTGACGATTGTATAGCCTTGAAGCAAGAAGTTCATAACTTAATTGAAAGAGGAAAGGTGGGGGCATATGTCAAAAGAAGAGGAGGAAATAGGCCTGATAATGCTCATCGGGTTGGTCCGAGCAATGCTGCTCCGGAGGGAGTTATGGTTATAATCGAAAGATTTGATGTAGAATCAGAATACTTGGATCCTGATCCAACTCGAAATAGGGTGGGTGCCATTGAGGAACATTGTAAAACAGTCTCCGGGCTTATTAAGTTTTTTGAGTCACTAACAATTTTCGGAGGGGATACTATGACAGCTCCTATTGCTTCTTCAAGGAAGAGGCACGCTCATACTTTAGCCACCCAGTTGGAAGAAGGCATGACCTCCTATCAATCATAAATTCCATTTCCCTTCATCGTTTTCGATGAAGATGACTTAAGGGATATAGCTGGCCCTCATGAAGATGTTGTTGTCATGGGAGCATCCATTGGGGGCAATGACATAAGACGAATCTTGGTGGATACTGGGAGTTCAGCCAATATCCTCTTCTTAACCACTTACAAAAAATGAAAAATCCAGCCGTAATTCAGCATTCAGACAGATCAATTGTGGGCTTTACTGGGAGCTCAGCAGATGTGATCGGGGAGTTCAAAGAGGAAGTTTTATTGGGCAAGGGCCCTTTTAAGAATATGGTCAGGATACTTTTTATTGTGGTGGATTGTCCCACTTGTTATAATGCTATTTTAGGGAGGTCTTGGCTCTTTAGGATGCATGCAGTGGCCTCGACAGTCCACCAATGTTTGAAATATGCTGTTCAAGGACAAGTGGGAGTTGTCCGGAGCAGTCAAAAGATTGCAAGAGAATGTTATGCTACAACATTGGCTCCACGGACGTTGGGGGCAGTTCGTATCAACGAAGAATAGCAGTTTGAGGGGCTTTCTGGGGGTGAGGGTGAAATTGATGACCCCAGAGAGACCCATGGAGTGTTGATACCGGTTGAAGAAGTCGAAATATATTCTTTGGAAGAAGGAAAAAGTGTTAAGATAGGGTCCAAAATGCCATCCGAACTGAAGAATAAAATGTTAAAGTTTCTAAAAGACCATCAGCATGTTTTTGGTTGGTGCAATGCTGATGTTACTCGGGTTCCAGCAGATATTATATCACATCACCTATCTATTCGGAGGGATATAGCACCTGTGGTACAAAAGAGAAGGGATTTTTCCAAGGAAAAGGCTGATGTTATTGTTCAAGAAGTTGACAGGCTCACAAAAATGGGGCATATAAAGGAGTCTCAGTATCCTTTGTGGACTAACAATCCGGTCTTGGTGAAAAAGAAAAATGGCAAGTGGCGTATGTGCATTGACTTCACAGATCTCAATAGGGCTTGCCCAAAATATTTATATCCAGTTCCTCGGATTGATCAGCTGGTAGATTCCACTTCAGGGAATAAGCTACTATCCTTCATGGATGCTTTCTCCGGGTACAATCAGATTCAAGTAGATCCGAAGGATCAGGAGCATACCATGTTTGTCACTGACAGGGGTCTTCATTGCTACAAGGTGATGCCATTTGGATTGAAAAATGCTGGGGCTACATATCAGAGATTGGTGAACAAATCCTTTGCTGGTCAAATTGGAAGAAATATGGAAGTATACATTGATGACATGAGTGTGAAAAGTGTGGATGAACAACTACACTTGGCGGACCTCAAAGAAACTTTTGTTAACTTAGTAAAATTGAATTTGAAGCTAAATCTAGAAAAATGCGTGTTCGGAGTGCAGTCCGGGAAATTCCTAGGTTATGTAATAAGTGAGCAAGGGATACAGCCCGATCCAGACCAGCTTAATGCTTTATTCTAAATGGAACCTCGTCAGAATGTTAAAGAAGTACAACGGTTGACTGGGAGGTTGGCTGCTTTAAACCGATTCATCTCAAGGTCTTCGGACAGATGTGCCCCGTTTTTTCAAACTTTAAAAGGTGCGAAGGGATTTGACTGGACTTCACAGTGTGATGAGGCATTCAATGAGATTAAGAAACATCTGTCCTCCCCCAAGACTTTATTTAAACCTGTTGATGGAGAGACACTCTTCGTATACTTGGCAGTTTCAAGTTGTGCCATCAGTGCTGTATTGGTAAGAGAGATGGATAATTACCCGAATCCGGTGTACTACATTAGCAAGAGCTTGATAGATGCAGAAAAACGCTATTTAAAGCTCGAAAAATTAGCATTAGCCTTGGTAATTGCTGCAAGGAAGATGAGGCCTTATTTTCAGGCTCATCCTATTATCGTCCGGGCATCTTTTCCCTTAAAGAGTGCTCTTCAAAAGGTAGACGTTTCAAGTAGAATGACTAAGTGGTCAGTGGAATTGGGGGAGTTCGATATTGATTTTTATCCTCGAATAGCAATCAAAGCCCAAGCTGTGGCAGATGTTTTAGTTGAATTCCACTCTCATAGGGATACGGAGCAAACTACTGAGATGAAAGACAAAAATGTATGGGTCGTCCGGACAGATGGTGGATCCAGTACTATGGGATGTGGTGCAAGGATGTGCTTGACTTCTCCATATGGTGACAAAATGTACCTGGCTATATGTTTTGCTTTTAGGGCTTCCAACAATGAGTCCGAATACGAAGCAGCTATAGCTGGTGTAAAGTTAGCTTATATTTGTGGGGCCAAAAGGGTCAAGCTGATGAGTGATTCCCAGCTTATTATCCACCATGCGCAAGGTCAATCTGAGGCCAAAAAGGAGCAACTGGTGAAGTACTTACTTCTTCTTAAAAATGAGGCACTTAAGTTCAAAAGAATTGTTTATAAGCATATACCCCGGACAGAGAATGGACTAGCAGATTCCTTGGCAACCATAGCATACACTGAGTCATATCCTTGGATCCATGTGTTGGAATTCCCTTCCATTCAACTCAATGTGAGCAAAGACGAAGAAATTTTCGATGTACAGATGAAACAACCTCAAGATTGGAGATTTCCTCTCATGCAGTATCTCTCCGATGGCATCTTGCCTCCGGATAAATCACTAGCAAGAAAAATGAAGCACAAGGCTCGTGGTTTTATCATACTAAGAGACGTTTTGTATAAAAAGTCTTACAGCAAACCTCTTTTGCGATGTTTGGGAGATGATGAATCTCAAGTAGTCGTCTCCGAATTGCATGATGGTGAGGGATCAGCTCATTGTGGATTCAGGGCTCTAACAAGGAGAGTTTTACTAGCTGGCTATTATTGGCCTTCTATAATGCAAGATGCTAAGGAGCTGGTGAAAAGGTGTGACCCATGCCAAAGATATAGCAACAAATTCATGTCCCAACCATCCCTTTAGAGTCAATTTCTGAGCCTATACCTTTTGCTCGATGGGGGTTGGATTTGGTAGGGCCTCTTCCTATGGCATCCAGAGCACGCAGGACGATAATTGTTGCTATTGGTTATTTTTCGAAGTGGATTGAAGCAGCCCCACTAGCAGGAACAACATCAAAAGTTGTCAAAAAATTCATTTTATCCAATATTTGTTGCAGATTTGGTGTTCCACAGAAGATAACAACAGACAATGAGCCACAGTTCGACAACAGGGAAATGGAGAGTTTCCGTGCCTCTAGGGGTATACAACATTGTTTCTCTTCACCTTTCCATCCACAAGCAAATGGTCAAGTTGAGGTGGCCAACAGAACTATACTGTCCGGTCTGAAGAAAAATTTAGAAGGAGCTGCTGGAAAATGGCCTAGTTATTTGCAGGAAGTTTTGTGGGCCTACCGGACTACTCCTGGGGCTGCAACACAAGAATCACCTTTTGTATTGGTCTATGAGATGGATGTCATAGCTCCCATAGAGGCAACTCTCGCTTCTTTTCGAGTTCACAATTTCTCCGAACATGCTAACGAAGTGGCAGTCAGGGGTCAGCTTGACCTAATAGAAGAAAGACGAGTTAAGGCGCACCTTAGAGCTGTACACTATCAGGGTTTGCTGAGAAGCAAGTTTGCTTCTAGAGTTAAGAGAAGATATTTTCAGCCGGGGGACAAGGTGTTAAGGAAGGTCTTCTTACATACTAAAGAAAAGCTGCTCGGCAAACTAGCCCCAACTTGGGAAGGACCTTATATGGTCATTGAAAGGCTCAAACCTGGAACATACTGGCTAGAAGACAAAGATGGAAGGGTTTTGAATCACCCTTGGAATGTTGAACATCTCCAGATGTACTTAGAGTAGGAACAATGTAAATATTTACTTGTTTAAAAAATCCATGTAAATATTTGGGGGCATACTCTTTCCTACCCTGGTGGCGCGGGGTGGTTTTAATGAGGTGTCCGGGCTTTTTATAAAACTTGATGCCTTCTTAAAAAAATTCGAAGTGTTCTTACTTTGTTTTTTGTCACACCATCCGGATTGAATTAAAGATGACTACTTAAACATTTGTCATCGGAGAGTTTAAACACTCTCGCTTTAGAATATTTATGGAATAACTAAGGGCTATTTAAACACTAGCCACCAAAATTGAAACAAACTATGGAAGAATGCAAGAGTTATGCAAAACAAAGATACTCATTAAAATAACCTAAGTGCATTGGCCTTCCAAGGACTTTTAAATTGTTCGACAAAACGAAAGATCTATCCGGTCAAATGCCGGACACAGTTACAAAAATGCCTTGGCCTTCCAAGGACTTTAGTTCAAACAAAGTAAAAGGTGATAAGGTAATTCATAATCTAAGACTGAGCCTTTGAAGATGGCTCAGCCTCACCTGTTGTTTTCTTCTTGGGATCGTCTTTCTCTTCGTGTGGATCCTCCCCGGTGTTTTCTTCTTCGTCAGAGGAGGAAGCACTGGAATAATCATGCAAGTCTCCATCAGCCATGGTGTGAAAGGGAAGGTCTTCGTACTCTACATGAAGCCACAAATCTCCCTGGTTCCTCTTCGGGAAATTCTCATGAAAGAGCAGGACCATGTCCGACCTCACCTTGGCATACATTTGCTCTTGAGTATATATTACATTGTTGGCATAAGCATCGATCCTGGCCTGAATTTTGGCCTCCTGCTCCCTTAGCAGATCTACTTACTCCTCTACATCCTTGGACACTGTGTACTCGAGCGCAATCTTGTCACTTGTCAAGTTGTGGATGACTTGATCCTTGGCCTTTGTCTCCTATTTCGAAGAGGTGGGATCTTTCTCTAATCCGGACAGCTTCTCCTGGAGCTCTTTGATAGTGTATTCTAAAGTGGCAACCTTTGTGGTCCACCCCTCTTGGCTCTTCTTTAGCTCCTCGTTTTCTCCCTTCCATATGTCAGCATGTTGAGTGGCAGTAAGAAGATCATCGGACAGTTTTTCTTTGTCAGATTTGAGATCTTTGATAATATCTGCCTGACCTCGAACTTGTTTCTCCAAAACAAGCACTGGCTGAACATTTTTTAATATGGAGTGAGCTATAATATCCCTTTCACTTGAAACAGTAAAAGTCTTACCATTAAAAGTAACGGTGTTCGAAGTTCTTGGAGGGAGGTAAGGCCCAGCAAAATCGTCTCTGGGAAGGTTTGCAAAATAGTCACCAAGTCCATCGAGCCCTGTGATGTCAACACCATCAATGCTAAGGTCTCCTACTCCGAACTCGTCAGTGTGAAAGTCACCAGGGATCTCCTCTGCTCTTGTCGGATCAGTAGGGTCTACAGGGGGAAGAGGCTCCGGAGGCCGGAGAGAGTTCATCACCCCTAGAGGTCTTTTTCTTTTTGGCCTCCCTCTCCTTATTCTCTGCTCCACGTTTTCGGTCCCTCTTGCGAACCCTTGGAGGTTTGGGAGATCCTACCTCTTCCCTAACACTCTCCTGCTCCACCACTTCTGAGAGAGCAACATCGATCTGGCTTGGGGCTGGCCCCTCTAGATTTGTTGGAACAGCCTCCTCCACCTCGGCAGGGTTAGCCTCATCTGCAACCTTCTTGCCTTTCCCTTTCTTGCCTTTCATTTTACTCGGGGCCTTGGCCCGGCCTGGCAAGTAAAGTGACCCATCCGATTTGTGTATTCTCTTGAGGACTACATCCGGAGGGGGTGGAGTGGTGAGCTCTTCCCAGGTCAAGTCCCTCTGGCCAGTAGTGTTCTAGAGGTGAGACCTTGCAAAGTTGCCTCCTGTGAAAGCATCGTGAAACCGGTTTCTCCACTTTTCAGCAGCCGAAGTGTTGATCTTGGTACAAGTGGTCTACCCGGCCTTTAAGTAGTCACTAAAGTCTTTGGGCAGTTCTGCTAAGAAAAACGACAAGACCAGTCAGTTTAAGCAAATTCGATAAAAGTAGAAATAAGAATATAAAGTAGGAACCTTACGATCACTCCTCCATCTGCTGGTGAGGAGACTTGGATTGACTCCGGCTTTGATTTTCCTCCCATTCTCCCAAGCACCACTTACGAACAGGAATTGAGTCCTCCAATTTCTCTCCGACTCAAGCAGATCATCCACTGCTTTGTAATTATCACCCATGTTGAAGTGATAGAAGAGAATGTGGTGGTTTCTGCAGAGACTAGCCACAGCTGCAAACTCCTCCATTGGTAGAGGAATCTCGGAGAGCCTGGAGGCCATAATGCAGGCCATAAGTGTGTACCAGGCGTTGGGGCTCAGTTGACTAGGGCATAGCTTGATGAGGTGGAAATACCTAACTATCTCTGGATCTAAAGGGAACCTTAGACCCCCAGTTAAAAAGCTCAATGAATATGACTATTTCACTGAGTTTACAGTCCATTGGGGTTTCAGGGTCTATGAGGATTCTAATTTTTACGTTCTCCGGAATCCCTCACTTTGTACGCATCCGGCCCAACTCAGCTGTATGGATGAAAGCATAATTGATCTTTTGTAAGGCAAGAAGATATTTAACACTGACCTTATGGAAACAAGGTCCCACTTTTCCTTCAAGGCACTCCGGCAGATCCGGATGCCTTAAGCATAGTTTCTCCTTGCCTTTGTCCTTCTGGGCAGCAACATCACCACTAGTCTGTCCGGAGGGTTCGGACTCGAATGGAGCCTCTTCGATAGAGTCCTCCATTATTGAGGAAGTGTTTTCAGTTGTCTTGGAGTTTGGAGTTGGTTCAGTCCGACCACCCGACTGATGAGCTTCAGTACTCTCCTGTACTCTGGACTCCGTCCGGGGCTCTGATGCGATGGTTTCTCTTCGAGGGTTTGAACCAGTGGCCTCCGGTCCGGATAGCATGTCCTTGGGTACTTTTATGGGTGCCTATGACCCTGTACTACTATCCTTGGCACCTGATTTCAAAGGGGTGCCTTTGGAAGTCTGCCCTTTGACCAGCCGACATTTTCTTCGATCAACCAAATTGTTAGGAGAAGTCTCTGCATCTGACTACATGGCTATGAATGGGGAAGGCTTTTTTAAACTAGTAACTGTTAAACCTGGTTCAACAGTGGGTTCTGACTCTTGAACCGATGAACCTGAGACGATAGGAGAAAGACTGGTTTGGAACAATCTCCTCGGTTTGACACTTTTTGTAGAGGAGGAACCATGGTCAGGCTCTGTGGTTGAAGTTACTGGTTTGTCGATGGGGGAAGTAGGTAAGCCTGCTGCGATGCGCCTTTCCCTTTCAACTTTTTGTGTTTTCTTTAGTTCTGATAGATTGAGCCACTCGCCTCTGATTAGAGCGTTCCTAGCCGTGAACATAAACAATCAAAGTGAAGAACTTGTGTTTGAGAGAAAAAGCTCTGAAAATTAGCAAAGTGAAAATAAAGGTGATAGTAAAACAGAAGAAAAGTGTTTTAATTTATAGTAAACCTCAAAAATGAGTTTTGATTCCTAGGAGAATTCGAAAGGATTTGCAATGATTAAGAAACGACGCTGATGTCACCTTCATTTAATGAAGAAGTTGCTTTTTAGAGAAGGTGGGTGAGAAATTCAAGGTGAGAAAACGGCTGAAGTAACGAACCAGAGTGAGACACGTGTCCCATGAACTTTAGCAAAAAAACGTTTAGATTCAAAGAGCTTCTTTCAATCCGGATGAAGCTATGACATTATTCGAAGAACCTATCCAGATGTAACTTTCACTAGAAACGGACTGTTTTTCAGGTTTTTACAAAGGTTTTTGAACAAACACCTAAAAAAGGGGCTACTGATGAGTCTAGATCCCGTTACCACTTCGGACAGGGTCAATTCGGAAAATGACTACCTAACCGGACGATGAAAATTCGGACACCATTATCCATTGTGCTGTTCGAACAAGACTAAAGTACTTAAAACCTAATCACTTCTTGACTAAACTGCCTGCTCTCCTACTAAGAGCTCATGGGTCCTTGAACTTGACCCGGGTCCATTAAACATGACCCGAAAGCCTATAAGGCCCAAATGTAAGGGTATAAATACCCAACCACCAACATTAAATAAGAATAATGAAAATTAAATACAACCAGGCTGCTTAATTCTCCCTCTACTCTCTACTTAATCATTAAATACTCTGAAACCTCCACACAGATCTAAACAAAAATTACAAACTTAACCTCAGACGAAAATAAACCTCACCAGAGTCCTTACATTCAAAAAGGATGTATGATATATGATTATGTTATTTAAAAAATGTCACCACAAGAAAAATATGTGGATCGGAACAAAATTTATTACATTCTTCTAAGATAATTTCAAACGAGGCTAAATATTTTTTTTAGTCTATATCTCGTGAAAAAAAACTTTGATTAAAGGTGATACTATATGAAAAGAGCTCTAGTAACTAATTAAATGAACCAAGTCCATTTAGGATGCGAGTGTGTGCGGGTGCATAACTTTTTGTCTAGCCAAAATAATCAAAGTTGGTTAACAAAAAGTCGTGCACCGACACAGGTCCGCTCACTTGGCCAAATCGGTCATTCCTGTTTAACAAGGGGTCACATTTATGGGCATGACCCTCACTTGACCCAAAAAGCCTAGTATATCTAAAGAGAGGTCGTATTTGGGTGCACAACCCCTCACATAGTCCATTTAACAAAACGTGTGCGCCGTATGCAACCCCATATTTGGCCAGAGTGGCAAAAACTATTCAATGAGAGGTCAGTCTTGATGTGCGATCTCTCATTTGACCCAAAGGTCAATTCTTTTTAATAATAGGTTGGTTGAGGGGGTAATACCCTTAATTTAGTCCATTTGACATGGGATTAAGCTCGTACGCGACCTTATACTTGGCCAAAGGGACCAAACAAATTTAACAAGAAGTCAAGTCCGGATATGAAACCACCACTTGGCCAAAATAACCAAATCCATTTAACGAGAGATCATGCCTATGTACGACTCCTAACATAGGAAAAACGTACAAGCCTATTTAACAATAGGTCACACGTATGCCCACAACCCCTCACTAGATCTTTTTAACAAAAGGACGTGCTTACGTGTGTGCCCCTTCACTTGATCAGAATAACCAAGTATATTTAACGAGAGGTCGCATTCTGTTGCATGACCTCTCACTTGGCCAAGGTTGTTTAACAAAACTTTGTACGTGTGATCCATCACTTTGCCATAATGATCAAGATCCTTCAAAAATAGGTCTTGCGTGTAAACGGGACCCCTTACTTGAGCATAATGACTGATACCGTATAATAAGGGGTGGTACATGTGAACTTGACCTCTCACTTGGCCAAAATGACAAAGTTTGTTTTAACAATAGGTCGTGTATCCGTAGGTGACGCTTCATTTAGCAAAAAATGGCCAAATCCCTTTGCGCAAGAGGTCGCACACCTGCCCGTGAGCCTATATTTGGCCAAAATGACCAAGATTGTGTTAGCACGGGGTGGTGCACAGGTGCGAGATCTCTCGCGCAGTTAAATTACCCAAACACATCTAACAAAAGGGGTGCATCCATGCACAACCCCTCATCTAGCCTTTATACTAGGCCCTTTCCCAAGCATACGCGACCCCGAGAGGAAAACCTACGACAAAAAATGGGCAAAGTAGAACACGTGATTTTTTCCTCACACTGCAAATAGTATGGTGACCACGATCGATAATGTACGAAGGCCAAGTCTGATATCATAAAAATAAACCATTTGACACCATACGAAGACCATGTATGAAACCGTATAAATAAAGCATCTGATACCGTACGATGATACAACTAAAAGGACGTTCCTGATTCTTCTAAAGTAACCAAAATGATAGAAAATGTTAAGCCTATAAGGAGGCACCTACCTAGAACACCATTAAATCGAGGCTATTCTATATGGAGTAATGAAATTATTTTATAGGTGTGGTGAAAGTTAGAATGAAAAATGTAAAGCAAAAAAAACAAAATTATTGTAGTATCAAATAAATACACGTATTCTTCTAAAAAATTATGGTGTTCTTATCTCTTTTATCTTTTTAATATTGTTTGCGTTTCACTTCTTAGTTTTATCTATTAGGTGAGTTTTTGACTCACCACTCGATAAATAAATAAACCATATTTTCAAATCACGAATAAGTTAAATTAATTCTCAAAATATTAAGATATAATTATAGATCAAAATATGTTAAACAATAAAGATTTATATTGGTGAATTTTGTTGACAGTCTATTAAAATGTGTACTACTGAAAAACCAATTAAAATTTGAAAAGGGTAAACATATATAGGGATAACTTAGTCAAATCAAAATAATAAAAACGGTCCATCAGAATACAGAAAAAGAGTAATAGATATGAACTAAGATTGAATTTAATAAAATCTAGAACATGGTTTTAAACTGTTAGGAAAACTGTTAATTTTCAAACAAAATCCGACATAGCCCTAACAAGACTCGTTAGGCCGAATCTTATCCACTTAGCCAAAGCACAGACGAACAGTTGGTGAACACCTACGAGAGACATCGTAGGAAGTAATAGAAGCTTCAACTCTTACCATATTTAAAGAACAAAGTTAACAAGAAAAACAAAAAATAAACAATCGCACAACAAGAATTTACGTGGTTCGGATCGTGAAGAATCCTACATCCACGGGCAACAAACACTTCTTTTATAAATAAGTAGGTTAGATAAATACATTCAAACACAAAGTATTCAATCACTCATGATTCACATAACCCTCTCTTCAGTGTATATCTCTCACCTCACTTATCTCTCAAAAGACTTAGAGCTAGTTTCCCTCTCGTAAGAAATATACAGCTCACATCGCGTCATGCCACAAATTAAAAAGTTATATATTCTTCTACTTATAGGCCACTTTTGATAAATCTTAATCCATTAATTAAGGAATCTAATTAATATAGAAGATGATATAGAATATCCAATTAATATTGAATATCAAATTAATATAGTAAATCCAATTAATATATGAAATTTAATTAATATAGAAATCTAATTGATGTAGATTTCTAATTAATATAGTAGAGTGATTGAAAAAATATAGTATGTTTTGTGTTACTTTAAGCCTACATTTATCATAAACCTATTAGCATATATCCATCTCATTCTACTAGCATTAACAATGGTAACCACTTATTTGGCATAGTGAAGTATATCAAATTATAGAAAATATTTGAACCGTAAATAAAATTATTATAGAATTTGAGCTCATAGAAAGACTAATAGTTTTTTTATTTGATAATACTGTTATAAAGATTAAGAAAAAATTATCAGTTTGCATTTTCAACATTTAATTATAATTTTGTTTTTGAATAAAATAATGCACGATACTGAAATCAAGGGTTTGGATTTCTATTTATGGTTAGTGCTTTGAATATGCAAAATGAAATAACAATCAATGTAGTTTACTGAAAGTTATATTAAGAACTTAATTTTTTTTCAAATTAATCCATTAATTAGTTCTAAATTGCTATCGTATAATATTCTTGCATATGCAATAGCTCATAATCTTATTAGAGCCTTAAAGTCTAATAACTAATGTCCAGACTGATGGACCCTCCCTCTAGATTCACATCAGTCCAACTGGTATCCACACTATAAATTTTCATGATACTTCATATATTATTATATATAGGTTCAATGTAATGTATGTTGATTATATGTATTAAGTTCTACTTTAATGACAACAATATTTGGTACTCTAAATCTACATATAAAAAGATGATCTAATTCAAAATATCCTTACAATCTCGCACTTGGATTGTCACTTGTACCTGAAGTGTTCCCACAAAATTGTGTACTATATAAAGTTATTATTTTACAGATAACCTAAAAATTTCTTATCATTTTAGATGATAACTAATACTGAATTAAAAAAGTATGTCATGACTTAGGAATGTACAATAGTTCCTATAATAATCATATTGCCAACTAACACCTACTTCTCATGGAGTACAACATGGAAGCGATACGACTCCGTGACAACTACATATCGACCTCTAACTGATTATACTATACAGAATTAAGATCGTTTAATACACAAGTAATAAGTGAAAAATTAACCATTGTATTATTTAAATAAGTGCATGCATATAATCTGAAATAATCCAATTTGAAAAGTGTACTAAAAAGTGAAAACCTGAACTAGAATGGATGTAATACTCATACTAAATCTAAATATCTTCTAAGATAATGAAACTCATGCGACCAATGTGTTCGCAAAAGATTGAGAGCGGTAAGCCTTAGTGAAATAA
Source organism: Limnanthes douglasii subsp. nivea (assembly GCA_036936605.1). Lineage (NCBI taxonomy): Eukaryota > Viridiplantae > Streptophyta > Magnoliopsida > Brassicales > Limnanthaceae > Limnanthes > Limnanthes douglasii. Next base: position 22,918,480 of record JAUPFV010000001.1, on the reverse strand, counting down.
TCTGTAATCATTAGGTGTATGTCGGTGTGCTCAACCCGGATATGATCAATTTGTATTCCTTCATATATAGCCTATATATTTAGGCTTGTTGGAGCTATTATTTCTATTTGAGAACATGAAATTTGAACTATTGTCACAATAAAGTAAGAGTTATCTTTCAATTACCTCTACTTAATGCAATCTCATAACAAAGGTTCTTAATCAAAGTGCATGACATGATGACTCAAAATACACCACATACTCAGCTGTCATTTTAAAGGTCGTGATAAAATTCTGTTTCATACCCTTGCCTGATACGAAGCCTCGTGCCAGAATGTGTACATAACCAACCTCATAGTTTCTACACACCTAAAAATATAGATTAGAATCATCTACAATCTCTAATTTATATGATTTACTATATGTCAAACCGTAATGTTTTGCATTTTTCAAGTACATGAGCTTCTTTTTCACTATCTACTATTAGGTTACTTACTCCTAGATTGCTCAAGTACCTCCCCATCACTCCAACTATGAAGGATATGTTTTGTCTAGTGTAAACCTAGGCATACATTACACTTCCAACAACTAAGGCATATGAGTGCGTCTTTATAATTAAATGTTTTGAATCTGTCTTAGGGCACTGATGCGAGTGAGAACTTATCACTTTTGCATATGTAGATATCTATATATTTATTATTTTTCAAACCATAATGACGTATCATACTTTTAATGTATACTTTTTCTTAAAAACCCAAGATGCCCCACAAACGATATATTATTATTTGGATCCCTAACATAAAATACATTTCACCAAGATCTTTTATGTCAAATTTATTTGACATAAAAATCTTAGTAACATCCAATAAACCTAAATCTTATGGTAATGAGTATGTTGTCGACATACAACACTATATAAATTAGTTTACTCTCACTTAACTTGTGACATACACAATCTTCCATATATTTCACCTTAAATCGAATAAGGTAAATGTATCCAGGAATTTCTGGTACCATTGACGAGATGTTTCTTTGAGAGATTTTTTAGTTTAAGTACCATTGACTTTGAGTGTCTGAAAACAAATTTTCTAGCTTGATGTATGTAAATTATTTCCTTAATGTCTATATTAAAAGATGTTGTTTTAAGATCCATCTGATGAAGATCTTAATCAAAATGAGCAACTAGAGCCATGACTGTACTAAATGAGTACTTAGATTAAACTAGAGAAAATATATTATATTAATCAATCCTTTCACATTGATTGTAAACTTTCTCCGTAAGAAATGTTTTATATCTAACTACCTTCGTCGAAGTATTACGTTTAGTTTTAAATAACCAATTGTTTTATTCTTTTCATGTGAGGCGATAAGATCTCATTCTGAAGTATCTTGCATTGATTATACTCTTCATTTATAGCTTCACTTCATACTTTAGAATTTAAACTCTTTATCACAACCAAAAAAGTAGTTGGATCCTCTTTTAGAATCTTTGAAGACTCTTCTTGTTCATTAAGAAAAACCACATAATCTGAAGGTAAAGTATTTTTTATATCTTTAGTGTATAAACGTAATGAATTCTCAATGTATTGCTCAATTTCTTGAGGTTACTATATTTCCTCATTGGGAACGACATCAACATTATCTTCTTTATGCGGAAAAATAACATATGTATAAAGAAATGACTTCATTGGCATATTATAGATGACTGGTAAACCAACTATATCTGTAGCACAAACTTCAAAGAATGAAAGATTTTGTTCCAAATATCCCTAAGATAATATTATTTGTTGCATCTTAAAAAATAGCCCTCATCTAAAAATTCTACTATAAATGGAAGAATAAAATTTGTAAGCCCTTGAGTGGTCTAGATAGCCTATGAAATGGAAGCTAACTATTTTAGATTCCAACTTTTGTGCCTATAGGTTTTTGATACAATTGGAAACCCACATAAAAAATATATCTAAAGATGGGATTTCTCCTTCTGAAAAGTTCATGTGAAATTTTAGTTAATGCCAAAATGGATACCTTGTTAAGGATATATGTTTTACCCTTTGGATATATGATTCACCCTTAAGAGGTTCCACCATACTGGAATGGTAGTGTTTTGTGAGCAATTATACTTCTAACCATTTTCTTTATTATATGATTTCATCGTTAAGATACACCATTCAGAATAAACGAATTCAACATGGTGTATTGAGGGACCATGACACACTCCTAAAGATAAAGAGAAAATTGGTCAATATCTTATTCCTCAAAACCATCATACTTTCTATAATATTCATCACCATGGTTAGATATGGCAGTTTTAATCTGTTTATAAAGCTATAACTCAACATTGGCCTTAAATCATTTGGACATGCCAATGCCTTTAGATGATATTATAAGAAATGTACCGTACATGTCTATATATGTTTTTATCACGAGAAACTTAAAAGATTAATTATTTGGTTTGTGGTATTTTGATATACCTAATACATTTCTCAAAGTTGGTATAATCAGAGGAACCTAAAAGACCTTCAGCACCAAGTTTGTTAATTATCTTCTTAGAAAAATGACCTAAATGTGTGTATGTTACATTCATATCAATTTAATAATTAATAAAACTATTAAGTTTATATAAATTTCCAATAAAATTAAGTACACCTTACCAACTAATCTATTTTAAAATGAGAGATTAACATTCCTTGTTACTAGAAGAGTAAACATATATCAACTTTGTCGAATAAAGAAAATGAAATTAAGTTTTTCTTAAATGAAAAAAACAAATAAAAAATCATTTAATATAATATATATTATGAATTGGAAATTAAAAATTGCTTTTGCAGGGAAACACAATCCCCTTAGCCAACGTAAAATCTAACCTCCAACCACTTCCGGAAGTTTTGGCGAGTCATTCAGCAAAAAAGCAAATATGAAAGCTTATTTGTGGGTCAAAGAAGACAAAAGATAAGTTTGAGTTTCATTATTTTATAAACATGTTTTCATGATTTTGTTGATGATGAATTTGCAGGCCAAGGTCGAGAAAGTTGTGTATATCAAGAAATAAGAAAAGTGTGTTGTGGCTGAGGTGGACGATTTTGAAGAGGATATTATTGAGGCGATCAAAGACTCAACTAATAGTGCAAGGAATAAAATTATCTTTTACGTACGTGAGGACTTTCATGCACTATACTTAGACTCATTTTGGATGTAGTTCTAATAGATGAAAGGTCGCCTACCTGTGGTTGGAGTAGCTATTTGCATCATAATTCACTCGTTTAATGCAACGAAAGGTGGCCAGCGTGTGTAAAGAAGGTTGATGAAGCTAAAGAAATCGAGTTATATCAGTTGTTAGAAGAAGTGAATGTTGGCATTGGCTCTAAAGAACCTACTTCCATTACTCTAGATGTGATCGTGTTGCTTACACCCTCTGAAAAAAAAATGTTAAAGTAACTCAAATCCATCTATTATTGTGCCCGTAACTGGTGAGGGCTCAACCATGTCGTGAAGAGACGATGACTTCTGTAGTTGGTGAAGATGTGGCTTGACCCTCCCGTCACGAGGTTATTGATCTTTCATATGGTGTTTTTTTAGTTATTCTGAAATGTATGATTATGCTAATATGTTGGTGTGGAATCTGTAAGCAATTTGTAGAACACAATTCCACTAGTTGGGGATGAAAAGTTTTAGCCATAGGTTAATAGTTATTATGTAAGACTTATAACTTTCGGGTGTATCCTTAAAGTCGCGCCATATCGCTTGTATTTTCCGATATTAGCCTTGAAGTGATTCCACATGGCTTGTATCCCAAGCAGGAACATCAACGTATGTTGGAATAGTGCTTGTATGATTTGGGCATAACTTTAAAGTGATTTTTTATGGCTTGTTCCGCAAATTAGGACGTTAGTATATGTTTGAATAAGATTGTATGTTTCGGTCATAGCCTTAAAGTATTATATATGGCTTGTGCCACGAGCTGGGACGGTAACATGTGTTGGAATATGACTTGTATGTTATGGTTTTATCCATAAAGCGATTTATGACTTGTGCTACAAGCTAGAACTTGTATGTTATGGTTTTATCCATAAAGTGATTTATGACTTGTGCTACAAGCTAGAACTTGTATGTTATGGTTTTATCCATAAAGTGATTTATGACTTGTGCTACAAGCTAGAACATCAATATTTTGAAGCTTTTAATACTTCATGGAGGTAGATTGTTGAACCACGTTAAGACATTATTCATGAAGATCACATGAAAAGTATGTACTCTGATGATCCAACTGTAGTGATTAATTTCAGTGGGTAGAGACCGGAGGAAGGAGCATCTAAGATATTTTGTTTGTAATATGTCTTAAAGTAACCAAACTTAAAATGTATTATATATGTAAGCATGCATGGATCCTTTTAGGATAACCATTTTTGTATACTTATGTACGTGATAGGTATGTGGATGCCCAATTGTTTTTTGATATTTTCAATTGGCAATGTGGCCAAAGCTCCCTTAAGTGTTGAAGCTGATATTCAGTCTTATTATTTTCTTTTGTGGTATGTGTTAAAATCGTAGCACTTCAAGGGACTAGATTCTGTGCTCGGGCTTATCCTTAGCCTATTTTAACTTTGTTTGTAACGAAGTTCAAATCTCTTCAAGAGGATGAAGACTAATTTTAGACTTATTTTTTGTTTCTTATTAACGGTAGACTAAAGTCTCCTCATGTGTTTTAGACTACCCATGAACATCTCAAACTTACCCCTCATTTTATTGGTTGTTTAAGGAATACTTCGATCCCTCATTCTGCATGTTCGCCCCGCCTTTCTCGTATTGGGAGGATTTCTCGATCAGACAAATCATGTCGTGGTTCATTACAATTATTTTTTGTTACAAACTCCGAGATTTTCTCGTTATCCACCAAGCTTTGGATTTGGTTTTATAAGAACCAAAAATCTATTGTATAGTGCATGAAGTCATCATGATACTTCTATTGCTTGCTTTTTCCCCTATGTTCCGTGGGTGTTTGTAAATTCTACGGTTTTTAATATCGGACTACGCTTTTGTGCTGTCATAAATAATTACCAAGTTCTTGGTTAATTTATTTATTGCACGTCGTACGAAGCGGTCTTGTCTTTGGTCCCTGCCATTATTATTATGGTCGTACTATGATATCCCTCACAAATTTAGTTTGAAATACTTATTTTATTGGTTGTTCGGTATGACTCTGTTGAACATCATGTTGTTTATTTTTTTAGTATTTACATGTACCACAGTCAGCAGATTGTTACCTTTTAGCATAGTATGGTGAGAATAATGAATATTTGAAGTAAAATTATTTCCATCCATTATGGCTCGTACAACTTATTCCACCTTGATGCAAACCTCCACTTGCTTCACTAGATCCCTAAGATGAAGGATTTATTCTTCATTATAACTTCAGAGAGTCCTCCCAGCATTATCTGTTTATAGGTTGCGAGTACAACAAGATCATGATAATCCTGCAATTCACTCTTTGTATCCATAAATCTCAGGGTATAATCTTCGAGTGTCTTATATGGAAGCTAATTATAGGGAATGATGTAATCTCTATATCCCTTCATGACTCTGGATCCGATAAATTTATTATGGAAGGACATTCAGGTTTTTTAACTTTTTAATACTTTCAGGTTTTAGAATGTTGCACCATGTTAAGGCATTGCCTTGAAAGGCAATTGAAAATGTTATGTACTTTATCTTGTCGTCTACCTCGAAATGCATTATCTCGCTTTTGACTTTCTTTGATGTGATGCTTAGGATCTCTCTTGTTATTGTAATTGTCCATTTCGTGGCTATTGTAAATGGGCGGTAAGTCTTCATACAAGATGTTTGGGACCAACATAGAATCTTCATCTAGTTGGTCGTCAATATCATCCTGCATGGTGTCAGCTATCGTTCATTTGGACCATGAAAGGATACGTTTGATAGTGTCATGTCCCCTGCCATCTACTGGATACATTTACGTTGTTCATGTTCAGAAACAAGCATATAACCATAGAAAAAGTGGCTAAGGCTCCTTCATGGTTTGGTTGGGTATGTTGTTGTTGGGCCGTGAACTATTGTTAGTTGCTTACGACTATAATGGAAAGTAAACAAATAATTCTCATTGATAAGGTCTCAGTTGCATCCCTAGAATTGATTGCAAGTTTGGTTGGATCCTATATTGATATTGAGTAAAATTTGGTTCCATTCAAGATTTAAAAGATTTAGTGAGCTTTGTGAACTGATTGTTGTTTAGACTACACTCTAGGGGTATGCTTGGAGGTACGACTGGATTCTATGATGACTGGATGTTTGGTTGGACTTTATGTTGCAGTTGGATACTCAGATGGACTCCATGTTGTAGCTGGAAGCTCAAATGTGCTTCACGTTACATATGGATGTTCATTTGGACCCTGGACATGGTTGAAAGTTTAGTTAGACTCCAGGCTGCTGCTGGTCGTTCAGATAGAGACGAGGATGCTGCTGGAGGTTCGGTTGGACTCCACACTGCTGGAGGTTCGGGTGGGCTCTACGATGATGTTGGAGGTTTAGCTGGACTCCAAGCTTTTGTTGGACTCCATTGTTAAAGGAAATTTGATGTTCTTGAAGTTGAAATGGGTTTCCGGCTGCAATAAGTGATATGTGCTTCTTACCAAATATTCATGATACGCAGGATATTGCATCTTTATTCATAGTAGTATTTTTTAACGTTGGTCTTGCTTTTCTGTTTGTTTTTCTTTAATTTTCTTACGATGCTTTCTATTTTTTTAAAAGATAGCTCGCTCTGATTCGTCCTTGTTGGTTCAAACTCAAGCTCCTTAGGAGGGTAACTTGTGTATGTTGGAGGTCATTGTGGCAGTATGACGATCGTTGGTTTCATTTGTTGTGAAAGAACGATGAGAATAGCCTTCAAAAAGTTAAAATTATTATCATGTTTTGCATACAAGTCTTGTATCAGTTGCTGGAAGTTCACGGCTTGAGTCGCCGGAGACAGGGGCGAAACATTCAAAGAGACCGGAGATGAAGGTTGAACCAACGTAACTATTGGACTTGTAAGCTGAACCAACAGAGTTGTCTAAGTGGGAATTGGAAACAAGGAAGTTGTCGAAGCTGGAAATGTGACGTCAGGGATTTCAGTCATTGCTTCATTGTTAATGAAAATGTCTGGATCTATGTGTAAATTTTCCACATGTTTCTTTTTTTACTAGTTATTTAAATCCCTTAAAAAGGAAAAAATAACTTTGTGAAATCAACTACTTCTTACAAACAACCTAAACGATGATGCAAATACCTGTTAACAGGAACTCGAAGGTTGCAGATAATTATAATTTTCAAATAAGTACTATTAAACCAAATAAATAAATAAACCCAGCAGTAATTAGAGAATATGGAAATATCATAATAAATAATTTGGCAAAATAAATCTCTTATTTTAGTGATATTTAATGTTTTCATAATAAATATGGAGAATTAATTGACACGCATTTAATTTTCTGAACATAATACAAACATGACTTTTAGGCGTGGTATCACAATTTCGTTATTTCTGATTTCGTTCTAGATTTCCTAAGTCTCACCTCAATGAGCTTTAACTTCTACTGGACTGGATAATGTGTATAGAATGAATTATACCCTTATCAATACTCAATGAACCAGTATATATCGAAACTAAGTTTTGCATGACTATGGTGCATGTGAACCCATGAACTACATAATGTATGGAGTTGTTAAACATTGGGACAAATGGGAGGTAGTCGTCTATAAGAACTGGCTTATACTCACATCAACTGGTCCTTAGTTTTAAACCCTCAAACCTCTTTCATGCATAACTCACCTAGATAGAGGCCACTCATCTAGCATGATAGGTCCGCCTATACAATTCTAAGGAATAATTATATGAAGTGTTCATATTGTAAATCATGTAGAAGAAACTGAAACATATGTCCAACTAATCAAACCTTTCACCTTTCATTTTGTTACGTTTTGAACATCTTAAACAATATCTAACATGCAAAATATCCCGTCAATAATTCACATACCTAAGAGACATAAATGTCATTCAAAACTCTAAATCTAAAACAAGAAATATGCGGACATGCAGGATATCACCACATACATCCAGATTCGAATTGCCAACAAGAACGGGTAAGCACGTCCTATCTTAAAGATAATTCATTCTCAACATAAAATATTTTACTATATGCATATATGTAGGACTACATCCAAACATGTCATCCTTTACGTGCTAATTTTGATATTTTTTAGCATAATGAATGGAAAACATGCAATCGAAGTCAAAATTACTTTATAACTGAACTGGTTTACTACATGTGTGAAATGGTTCTTGATAGCAAACTCACAAGCAAGTACAGACAAAAAATAATAAAATTTATCTTCTAAGGATGGGTTATACATTGTGGCAAGTAATAAGGAGAGAATATCGTTGATGTCGGATTGTCGCGGAAACGAAGTGTTTGTTGCGCTAAATGTTATTTATTTTAGTATAATTGGATCGACTAGTCGACCAATTTAATCATGATATATTATCAAACAAGTCGTAGAGTGCGGAGTGCACGCTTGTTAGATTACATCACGATTAGCGGGGCTATTGTTGCAAGTCAACAGAATTTCGAAATTCAAAATTTGACCGTTTTATTCAAATTTGAAATTATAGCCGTTTTATTACAAAATCAGTTAAGATACCCTAACTGCCCTAACTTCCAAACTGTTTTTGGTTGGTCGAAATTATAAATATGGGTTCTGTTGAAAAGAAGATCATATCATTTTCATCCTCTCTGTTCAAAGTATATATCTCTGATTTTATCCAATTGAAATTTTGGAGAACCCCAAAAATATTTCAATAAGAAATTGTTTACAAGACTTCAGAGATTATCCGGAAAACGAAACACTATTTTCTACATTTTATTGAAATATTCTGGTCTTGTTGATGAAGATAGAGATGACGAACGGAGGAGAATCTGCGAAGGAGATGACAAGTAAATTCGCTAAGTTGGACAAGTTCGAAGGACATGATTTCAGACGATGGCAGAAAAAGATGCATTTTCTGTTGACTACACTCAAGGTTGTGTATGTCTTGAGTACCCCCTGGCCAGAGATCACTGAGAATGAAACATTGGAACAAACGAGGAGGCGCAGCAAGTGGGAGAATGATGACTACATTTGCCGAGGCCATATATTAAACGGTATGTCTGATACTTTGTTTGATGTATACCAAAATGTCGAATCTGCAAAAGAATTATGGGATTCTATAGAATCAAAATACATGGCAGAAGATGCTTCTAGTAGGAAGTTCCTGGTTAGTAATTTTATAAATTACAAAATGGTTGACTCTAGACCTGTAATGGAACAGTATAATGAACTACTAAGAATTCTGGGTCAATTTGTTCAACACAATATGAAAATGGACGAATGTATTTCAGTTTCTTCTGTTATTGACAAATTGCCTCCTTCGTGGAAGGATTTTAAACACACACTGAAACACAACAAGGAAGAAATGACTCTAGTCGAACTTGGTAGTCATTTTAAGATTGAAGAGTCTCTAAGGGCTCAAGATGAATTAAGTAATCCCGAGGGTAAAAACCAAGTGGGAAACTCATCTGTAAATATGGCTGAAAGCAGCGGATTCTTTAAGAATGGAAATACAGATAAGGGGAATAAACGAAAGTTTAAAGGAAACAACAAAAACAGTAATTTTAACAGCAAAAAGCCTAAAATAGCATGCTGGAAATGTGGCAAACCTGGTCACTTTAGAAGGGATTGTCGAGTTGGAAAAGGCAAAAATAATGTTGGTCCAAGTGGGAACAATACTGGTTCAAGTGGATCTAAGGATCCTGAAAAGCAAGAAGGTCAGATTTTATTTCAGAATTCTAATTCTGGTCAAAATTATATATCTCTAATATCTGAAGCATTTTATGTGCAGGATGATGATGTTGCTTGGTGGGTTGATTCAGGAGCAACAAGTCATGTATGTAAAGATCTTCGATGGTTTAGTAATGTTCAACCGATTGAAGATGGACCTTCACTTAAGATGGGAAATGTTGCTACCGAACCAATCAAAGGACTAGGAAATGTTAAATTACTATTTACTTCTGGAAAGTACATATTATTGAACAATGTATTGTATGTTCCTGGGATTCGAAAGAATCTTTTGTCTGGTGTTGTTTTAAACAATTGTGGTTTCAAACAAGTGTACGAAAGTGGCAAATATGTTTTGTCAAAACATGGTGTATTTATGGGATTCGGATATTTATGTAATGGTATGTTTATGTTAAATATTAATGTTTCGTTCGAAAATGATTCTGTTTGCATGACTTCTACTAGTGTGTGTAGAAATATAAATAAAACAGAATTATGGCATGCTAGATTAGGACATGTTCATTATGAAAGAATAAAAGACATGTCTAAAATGAGCCTTATTCCTCCTGTTGATGCAAATAATGAAAAATGTAAAACTTGCATGTTAACTAAGATAACTAGAAAACCTTTCAATAATGTTAACCGAGTTTCCAAAATATTGGAACTAGTACATAGTGATTTATGTGATTTCCATGCTACACCTTCATTAGGAAATAAAAAGTATGTTATTACTTTTATTGATGATGCATCTAGATATTGCTACATTTATTTGTTGCATGCTAAAAATGAAGCTCTTGATAAGTTTAAAATCTATAAGGAAGAAGTTGAGCTACATAAGAATGATTTGATTAAAAATCTACGTACGGATAGAGGAGGTGAATATTATGATCCTATATATTTTCAGTCTACGGGTATAATTCATCAAACCACGGCTCCTTATACACCACAACAAAATGGTATAGCTGAAAGGAAGAATAGGACTTTGAAAGAAATGGTTAATTCCATGTTGTCCTATTCGGGTTTGAGTGAAGGATTTTGGGGTGAGGCTATGTTAACAGCCTGTTATTTATTGAATCGTGTTCCTACTAAAAGGAATAAGATGACCCCGTATGAGCTTTGGTTTAAGAAGCCTCCAACACTAAATTATCTGAGAGTTTGGGGTTGTAGAGCTGTTGTAAGACTCACTGAACCTAAAAGGAAAAATTTGGGTGAAAGAGGTATAGATTGTATCTTCATTGGGTATGCTGAGCATTCCATTGCATATAGGTTCTATGTGTTAGAATCTAATGACTATGTGTCGGTGAACACAGTTATCGAGTCAAGAGATGCAATATTTGATGAAGAGAGATTTACTTCTATACCTAGACCTAGAGATTTGATTCAAAACTCTTTGAATAGGAACTCAAGTGAAATTGAAAATATATCAAGTGGTACCAATTGTGTACCTGGACCTTCTGAACCAAGGAGAAGTACTAGAGCCAGAAAAGCTAAGTCGTACGGATCTGATTTTCAACTATATTTAGTTGAAGGGTCAAGAGATAAGATTGACTATCAATATCAATACTGTTTTGTTATTGAAGATGATCCAAGGACTTTTAGTGATGCTATGGCATCAAGGGATGCTGCATTCTGGAAAGAAGCTATCCAGGATGAAATAGAGTCTATCATGCATAATAATACATGGGAGTTGGCTGATTTACCTCCTGGGTGCAAATCATTGGGAAATAGATGGATATTTAAACGAAAAATGAAAGTAGATGGTACTATTGAAAGGTATAAAGCTAGATTGGTTATCCAGGGATTTAGACAAAGAGAAGGCATTGACTTCTTTGATACTTATGCTCCGGTTGCTAGGATTTCCACTATTAGATTGTTGATTGCACTTGCATCTGTATACAATCTTGTAATTCATCAAATGGATGTTAAAACAGCATTCTTGAATGGTGATTTGGATGAGGAGATTTATATGAAACAACCGGAAGGGTTTGTGATGCTTGGTTGTGAAAACAAGGTATGCAAGTTGAAAAAGTCTTTGTATGGCTTGAAACAAGCACCAAAAGATTGGCATCAAAAATTTGATAATGTGATATTGTCTAATGGATTTATTCTTAACCAAGCAGACAAGTGTGTATATAGCAAATTTGATAATTCTGGTAAAGGAGTTATGATTTGTCTATATGTGGATGATATGTTGATTTTTGGTACTGACCAAAATCAGGTTAATGAAACGAAGAATTTTTTATCATCTAACTTTGAGATGAAGGATTTGGGGGAAGCTGAAATGATTCTTGGTATAAGAATCAAGCGAAAGAACAATAGTATATCGATTTCTCAATCTCACTATATTGAGAAGATATTAAATAAATTTAATTTTAAAGATTGTTCTCCGGTAAGCACACCTATAGATCCTAGTCTTAAGCTTCTACCTAATAAAGGTATTGTTGTATCTCAACTTGAATACTCGAGAGCCATCGGGTGTCTTATGTATGCCATGACTAGCACTAGGCCGGATATTGCCTTTGTTGTTGGAAAACTTAGTAGGTATACTAGCAATCCTAGTTCGCATCATTGGCAAGCTTTAAATCGAGTATTCAAGTATTTGAAAGGAACCATGAATTATGGTTTAACTTATACCGGATTTCCTTCTGTACTTGAAGGATATTCAGACGCGAGTTATATTTCCAATATGGAAGATCATTCTTCCACAAGTGGATGGGTATTTCTACTTGGGGGAGGTGCTATCTCTTGGGCGTCTAAGAAACAAACTTGTATTACTGATTCAACAATGGAATCAGAGTTTGTGGCATTAGCAGCAGCGAGTAAAGAAGCTGAGTGGCTAAGAAATTTAATGTATGAAATTCCGTTGTGGCCCAAACCGATATCACCTATATCTATCAGATGTGATAGTGAGGCTGCCTTGGCCAATGTTTATAGACAAGTTTACAAAGGCAGGTCTAGACACTTAGGTGTTAGACACAGTATGATTCGTGAGCGTATCACGCATGATGTTATATCAGTAGAGTTTGTGAGAACTCAATATAACTTAGCCGATCATTTAACCAAGGGGTTAAATAGAGATCTTGTGCACAAATCGGGTATTGGGATGGGATTAAAGTCCATTTGAAATCTCTCATGTTGAGATACCCAATTCCCATCTAATATGACATTAGGTGTTGAATTCAATGTGGAAAGCTTAACATCAAGATATTGGAACACATTTGTATATCATCCCAAGGTATGTGTTCAGAACTGCAAGTTGTGAAGGTTGAAGATTATCTTCTTAATAGCTCTTTTGAAAAATTGCATATGCAGGTGCAAGATGAAAAGAACTACCTATTTGAGCATGAAGTTTAGCCGCTTCAAGAAGCTAGGACTTGGCTTTGATATGCTTAAGAAGGATAAGGACACAAGGCTAGTAAAATATAGTGTCAAGTAAGAACAAGTGAGAATGTAAATTTATGTGTATATTATCTTCATGTATTCATTGTGAATAGTAAAGGTTCAATCCTTAGTGATACCTTGATATTCGAATATTTGGAATGTGTAATATACTAATGTGAAATTCAATCGTTACGATATTTCATTTATGCATAAATTTGATATTTGATATGATTGTGTTTAGTAGATCATGAATTACACTAAAATGGGGGAAGATTGTTATTTATTTTAGTATAATTGGATCGACTAGTCGACCAATTTAATCATGATATATTATCAAACAAGTCGTAGAGTGCGGAGTGCACGCTTGTTAGATTACATCACGATTAGCGGGGTCAAGGGGCGGAGCCCCTTGCGGGGTCAACAGAAATTCAAAATTCAAAATTTTATTTTGGTTAAATCGGCTATTGTTGCAAGTCAACAGAATTTCGAAATTCAAAATTTGACCGTTTTATTCAAATTTGAAATTATAGCCGTTTTATTACAAAATCAGTTAAGATACCCTAACTGCCCTAACTTCCAAACTGTTTTTGGTTGGTCGAAATTATAAATATGGGTTCTGTTGAAAAGAAGATCATATCATTTTCATCCTCTCTGTTCAAAGTATATATCTCTGATTTTATCCAATTGAAATTTTGGAGAACCCCAAAAATATTTCAATAAGAAATTGTTTACAAGACTTCAGAGATTATCCGGAAAACGAAACACTATTTTCTACACTAAAGCTGCTTACTGAAGTTGGTTTGTCGTTGCAACGAACCTAATTACCATGAAAATCATCCGAGTCTAAAAATATAAAACTCTAAATTGGTCTGAATTATTTTACCTAAAATTTACAAAAATCATAATTGTAACTTTAATCATGTGTAACAACAACCAATTATATGCTCTTGAGTACACCAATCTGGTCTAAACATGCATGATATATTCTTTAAACACAAACATTCTTGAAGATCTCAAAATCATAAAATAAATGAGAGTTTTTTTCATAAATGAATGAATTCAAAAAATTAGTTTTGGAAGACTGAATTAAGAGTTATTACCCACTCAAAATCATGAATCAACTAATTGAATCTGGTAGCAATTGTATAAGATCCGAGACCATAAAACAATAAAAGGTCAATCAATTTGATTCGATAATCTAGTATTATAAATATAGTCTGGTAGAATATAATTTTGCAAAAGAAGAAAGAACAACGACCAATAAATGAAGTTAACGCACTCTAAAATTGCAGTTAGAGTTTTTAAAGAGAATAAAATAGAAATAGAATATGCCTATGTATTCTTATTTTTTAAGAAAATAATGCACTATATTAAAATCGGAGATTTGGATGGATATAAATTAAGGCTTCGAATATCCAAAATAAATAGTAGTTTTTATAATATATGAAAGTCCTATTAATAATTTACTCTCTTTTTTAATCAACCCCCATTAATTAGTTATATATGGTTATAGTCTGATGTTATTGCATAATTATATGTAGGTCAGGTGTACAGTAGATTAATTACATTCAATAAATTGATTTTTTTATGGAAATATTTAATACAATAAATCTACATTGATAAAACATCACAATTCAAGATATCTTTGCATAAACATCTTACAGTTGTCTTTGTCTTTTGATAAAATATCGCCATGTTAAAGCAATTTCTTTTTATGATTTTGATAAAAATAGATAAAATTTGGTATTTTATAACTTTAGATCAGTAATTCTACCATCAAATACAATATAACGAGAGAAAAATTAAGATATTTATAAACAAAGAGGGACCATGTAGATACCTATATTTGTGATATATATTTATATATATATATATAATATATTGATTGATTTCTGAAGAAAGATAGTGAGTCCGCACAGGGAAAATCCTCGGTATAGCGCAATAGCCTGCAAACCGACGCTAGAAGATAAATCATACAAGGTGACAGACTCAGCCGAGAAAGCTTACGTAGAGGGATTCGAACTCATGACTTTTGGTCGCGAACATGTCTTACTCAACCAACTGGGCTACCCCTTGGGGGCTATATATTTATAGTTATTTACATTCAAAATGTTTGGAGCTTTTCTTTTAATAAATAATAATATATTTCAGCCTGAAATAAATAAACGGTTCTTAGATATTCAATTCCTTTATGGATCACCTTGGTAAGGTAAGGTACGTGGAACTAACCTTGTACAGATGGGCCAGCGGTTTAGCACACTCAATAACCAACAGCTAATATTTCACAACTAATCAGTTTCTCATTATCTAGGCAATCGAAGCACCAGCAGCGTCTGGCCTGTCTATAATAACGATGTCCATTACATTGTTCTTTTGTTCAACAAGATTAGAGAATCAACATAACACAGTTAGACATACCCGTTGTTGTAACTTGTAAGCCAAGAAAACTATCTAATGATATCATCATCATTCCAGTTGAACTCTTCCTTATTCTCTGTGTACCATTGGAATGATACTTTAAGTTTAAGGGCATACATAACAGCTGATTGGCTGTACCAATAAGCTCAATCGCTTGCGACTCAAGCTTTCCAGAGATATATTATTCTTTAAGAACTTCGACACGTCTACCCTAAAGCATCAGTGATAAGAATAAAAGTTGGTTAATGACTGGGATGACTAGGAAAATTGCGGATGTGTTGCGCTTATGATTCTTACCATCTTTGCTGGAAGGTTGATATCAAACGACGTGAAAGGCCAGTGACCAGAAGTGAAAATGATGACTGTGAAGTCAATCCCTGGACTTGCATTTGAGTTACTACCCATGTATCCCTCAAAACCTTTCTGTATGTCTCTTGCCGGTTCCAAATCAGTAACCTGGCTAGATAATGACACAAAAATTTAAAGAAATGATCAAGGAACATCTAATTCACAAGGGTCATCAGTCATCGGTGGCAGACAGACCATAGTCTCCATCTTTGTGGTGAATTGAGCATTAAACTGCTGCCTCACCTCCGTCAATACGTATTTCTCACGGTCTATATTAGCACTCTTGGCAAAAAGAAGAAGTCGCACAAGTATTTTCCTGTGAAAAAGTCATGCAAGAGTGCAGACCATATAGCTTGTGTTAACTATAATGTAAGCAGCCTTATACCAGCTAGAGCATCAGCGATATAACTCAGAATTGATTACATTTCCGCTACTTTAAACATGTTAAAAATATATAAGTGGAAGAGGGTCATACTTGACAATTTCATGATATACTAAACGAACTACTCAGCACTTGTGTATGAGTATGGTGCGTGTAAACAACTACATCACATAGCGAGTTGATCACCACTGGGACAAATGTGAGTTAGTTTACGTAGAGGATCGAGGCCAACCTACATTCATAACAACTAGTCATTAGTTAGACGCGATGCAGCCCTCTGACACCGAAATCATGAACTTCTTACAAAGGGTTGTTGTCTCTGGCATTACACACCAGTTGTGATTTCAAAACGAGTTCTTCTGTCAAAATTTAACTGTCCTGGTTTTAATTCATACGCGCTTTACGCTTACGATTTGTTTGAGTCTTGTTGGCACTACGTCCTAACGCAAATATGATAGCTGGGTCATTGTTCGGTGAAGCTTAAAATTAGATACGCAATTACTGAGTTTTGACGCGCTCAAGGCAATATCTAGGTAGCTATCAAAGCTCATAACACAATCAAACAAGACTATAAACCTATAACGGGCTTGTAATCGGCAATTGATGAGTCAAATCCGAATACACAATAATAGGACACACCATTATCTATTGTAGATGTAGGGGATGGTAGTAACTTGTACTCCCTGATGGATGGATTCCATATGATATACTTTTAATATCAAACATCAAACATACTAGACCATCACATGATCCCACAATTTTAATCTCACTATATTTGGACCGTTTCATTCGAATTGGATAGTCGAACATTACAGGTGAATCTTCGAAATCCATTACTGAGGCACCCCAACTGGATGGCACAAGAACCTTGTTGCACTTAACGTTCCCTCCTCAGCCTTCCTTAGCTAGTTGGAGGTGGGTTTGGCGAAATAAAAGAGTGAACACCATGGTTTGCATACGCATTTGAAACGCATCAAGACTTATCAGGCAGTCTTGAGAGTATATCAAATATGATCTCATCAGGGAGATCAGGCATCTTATTCTACTACTCCTAAGAAACCAAACGAATCCAGGAGTTTGAGTAGAAGGGACAACTATATATACTTCAGCCAGAAATATAAAATTAACCAAAAAAAATGACACCATAGGTATGTCATTGATTAGGTAAGTAATTGACTCATCGTATTTAATTTATAATAAAGTATTTTATAAATCAAATTGTATTTTATAAATCAAATTATTATTTGCCCCTGTTAGGTAGCCGAGTTGGTTGAGTATGGCATTCTTATAACCAAAAGGTCATGCGTTCGAGTCCCTCCACATACGTTTTCTCGGCTGAGCCTGTCACCTTGTGTGGTTTACCTTCTTGCGTTGGTTTGCAGGCTATCGCGTCAGATTGAGGGTTTACCCAACTCATTCAATTTTTTCTATTCATCATTCAAGTCTATTTTTTATAATATCTCATGTACTTATCTATACAGTATTTGTATATTTCTTTTTCTTTTAATTTTTAAAAATATCATTAAATTAAAAAAATTAGATTAATAATAGTTTTTCGTACTATAGACACACATACGAGAGACGAGAGACCGATACATATAGATGAGTGCAAAACGTAATTTTTTTGCTAATTATGGGGACGAGAGAATAAGAGACGTAAAAACCCGTCTCTTTTATTTATTTTTTCCGGCAAATAAAATTTGATCTTATTAATAAAAGGATTTCACCCAAGTCTTAATTACAGAGGACTAAAGCCCACCACAAAATTTTGAGAATAACACTTCAAATTTTGACACCCGTCGAACACAATGAACAAAATTAGAATAGGCGCCACTATAGAAACTCTGGAGTTCTTCATCTCCATAACAGTAAAGTAATGCAAATAATCTACACCAGCTTAAGAGACATAACAGTAAAATAAATGCAAATAATCTACACCAGCTTAAGAGACCTTCTAAATCAAATTTTTGAAACTTGATCAAGATCGATCTCTAAGGGACAGAAACTCAAGATTTTATATAGAAGCATATGAATAAGCAAAATCCAGCTCAGTAGACTAAGGTTAAAATACTCAAATTTGGGCTTTTCCAATCCTTGAACGAAGAATTATCAAGAGATCCGGTTTAGATGATTTGATTGAACGGAGGAGGTTCAACAACTTAGATAGATGGATAAACATCAAAGCTGAGAATACCAAGAAATTCAAAGTAGGGGTGTAATCTGAGATATTCCTGAAAGAGTTCCAGTGAAGATTTCAAAATCCAGTTCAAATCTTTCTTTCATTATATGTTTGAAGGATGATGAAATAAAAAATTCATCACCAGCTTGAAAGATTTGAAGATTTGGAGAAGATAAATTGAGTTCATATTGATGATTGAAAATTTCACAACAAAAGTATGAAGCTTTTATTCAGATTGCGAGCTAGATTTTTTATCGATAAATCTTATTTGAAGCAACGGGTACTGAGTAAAGTGATTTTCAAGAACAACTGGATTGATGACCTAGGAGCTAAGAGAAAAGATGGATATTCCATGTCTGATTATGCCAAGTACAGGTAAGTATTCCAGATGTTATCGACCATTTAAAGAGTATACAACCTTCTTAGGATATAACTTTCATAACTCAGGTAAAAAAATACTAAACTAATACCTGAAAACCTTACTTATACAAAAACAATATTGAAAACAGAGATAAGGCCTTGTCAGGAATATCCTGCTGATAAATTAGTAAAATCAAGCAAGTAAGCTTCATTAGACTATATTATTTAACTATGCAAGAGATGAACATTAATCATTTGGTCTAAGACATCTCATGCCCATATTTTCTAGAAAAATAATAGCATGTAAAGCATTAGGATTTTGAGAATGATCAAAATCAATTTTCATTTTGCATTTTAGAGTCCATTTGGTGAGCCAGTCGACTGCGTTATTTTGAACTCTAAAAATGTGCTTTAGATACATATTAGAAGATATCATGTATCGGTAGCAAGACAAGTAAGGATCTAGGGTCCATTGAGAGTTACCCATAATGAACAGGTCAACTAGAATTTTAGAATCGTATTCAATATCAATACTGTCAATGTTTAAAGAATTGCAAATTAAGAGGCAATCCAGAAGAGCTCTAGCCTCAGCCACCATAGGATTGGATTTTCCTTACAACATACCATATCATTTGATAATGTTACTATGACAGTCTCTAAGCAATCTACTCCCACTAGCCTCACCATTAGGGAGACAAGAGCCATCAATGTTAAGCTTATGCCTGCATTCAATTGGGGGAGACTAGTTAAAGAAATTAACTTTTTTATAAGTGGAAAGATGATTGAAGCAACCAATAACAATAGCTACATCATCATCATTAGACCAGTGAGACTTAATTAGAACCATATCACGGTCCATATTGATAATCATGTTATTAATGTAGTGAATAAAAGAGTTCCTATTTTGAATAACACCACTAAACTTGGCTTTGTTTCTAAACTGCCAAATAAACCAACTAATTAGGACATGAATGATGGTTGTGATGTGAACATCATTCTTGGCTGACCAAAACCAGCTTCTCAAAAGATGAAGATATCTCATATGGTTAGCAATATTGATGAAGAGCTTTAGAAACGCTCAGGGGTGATTTTGTGATACGAAGATTTCTTAGTGCTAGATTAGTTTAAGTACTAATTTTGGGAATCTTTTTAGAGAGAGAAAATATGAATTAGCTTAAGTAGAGAGAGAAAGTTGTATCAAATTATCCTTGGGATTTGTGAAGCGTGTGTGGTCCTTATATAGTATAATTGTGGGGCCCACACGCTTTGGCTCCCATTTATTACATTATTGGTCCCTATATCTTTTTATCTTTTCACAATGGGTATTTCTTAAATAACCTATGCGATTTTCCCCTAACACTTCTTCTTCTTTACAATTCTCTCCTAAACAAACTTTTTCTTTGCAATTCTCTCATAAACAAACTTCTTCTTTGCAATTTCACCATGTCTTTTATTCTCCCTCATCAATTGATATTAAGCAAATTAGCATAATAAAGCCAGATACTCCAAGAGTATTTACATTCAACAAATATATGTTTGATGCTTTCATTAGATTCACAAAATTGACATTTAGAAACTAAGGTAAAATGTCTTTTTGGGATGGAACTATCAGTAGAAATCCAGCTATTTGAAACTCTCCAACATATGAAAGAGCACTTTTTAGGACACAACTTATTCCAGGTTCTTTTAAAAAGGTTTGAAAATTATGTTTTCCCTAAATACTGCCAAGTCTCCTTAGTGTTGAAAATACCATCTTTCGACAACAACCAAATTATTAATCCCTTATAAAGATTATCTATTTTAAGATTATGAATATTCATAATTATGGTTGGAGTAACCTTGGTTCTTAACTTAGACAAATTCCAGTTTTTAATATTACAATCCCAATAAAAATGCGCACGGTCTGTTCTAAAACAACTTTTATCAATATTTTCAGAAAACTTGATAAAAAGGGAGTCCTTGCACCAGTTCTCAAGCCAAAAGTTATTCCCTTTTCGAGGATTCCAAAAGATTTGAATCTCAGCAAGATTTCTTATGGACATCAGCCTTTTCCAGGTAAAAGAATGGTTTTTAGCAACATTAACTTGTAATTGGTACTGGTTATATTTACATCATATGTTAGCCATGAATTTTTCCCATAGAGACTTTTGGGCTCTGAATGTAAACCACAACTTGCAAGAATATGTTTTTTTTGTAGGTCCTTGATAGATCTAATGTTGAGACCATCTTCACCAAAAGGCTTAGTTATGTTAGACCATTTGGTCCAGTTAATGTTTCTAACCTCAGAAGAAGACCTCCATGAAAAATTATTAAAAATAATTTCAATCCTAAGAATTATAGTTTCATTGAGACAACAATTTTGTATCCAATACAAGGGTAAATCTATGAGGACAAAGTTAATTAGGGTAATTTTACCATCATATGACAAATGTTTACCATCTTATTGTTTGATTTTCTCCATAATTTTAGTTATAAAAGGCTCAAAATTTATATTTTTTTCATTATTGGTATTAAGAGAAACACCTAAATATGTGATAGGGAGGGAACTCATAGTAAAGCCATTTTTGGATTACAATAATAGCTTTGTTGTTATAGTTAAGACTGAATTAAGTGACTACTTTAGTCATGTCTTGATTAATGGACTGACCCGAGATGTTTTGATAATGTTGCATAAATGAGGCCATATTATCAATAGATGAAGAGAGACTATTGGTAAACATGAGCAGATCATCAACAAAGGATAGGCATGGGATAATTATAAAATTTATAGTCTTATAAGTCATTGATTTATTATCATTGAAAAGCTTATTAAGACCAAGGATGAGGTACTTTTCAGCTACGATGAATAAGCTATCGGATTATGGATCCCCTTGTCTCATTCCCCCCATGGTTTTGAAGTAACCTCTAGACTCACAATTGATTAATATAGACATATTAATCCCTTTAATTATCTTATCAATCATATTAATGAAGTTAGAAGAGAAACCAAGAATAGATAAAATCTTAACAAATAAAGTTGTGAGATATTCTGTCGAAAGCTTTAGTCATATCTACTTTAATCAGTATGTTATCTCTATAATTTTTGTGTTTAGGGTCATGGATTATATTTTTAGAAAGGAGGATATTATCTTGAATATATCTATTAAAACAAAACCACCTTGGATACTAGAGATAATTTTAGGAAGAAGAATAGCAATACTATTGTTTAGAAGTTTTGATAGAATTCTGTAAAGCAAAGTACAAATGCTCATAAGTTTAAAGTCCTTACATGTGTTAGGGTTGTTAGACTTAGGAATTATACATATTAGGGAAGCAAGAATCCAATGGGGAATAGGATTACCAAAGAAATATGATTGAATATCAGTAGTAAGGTTATATTTGATTATATCCCATCAGATTTCGTAAAAAAATGTTGTTGAACCCACCAATTCCAGCACTAAAGCTACTAAGGTTGTTGACCACACTATGGATCTCATCCATACCAGGTATATACATAAGGATCCTATTGTCATCATCACTAACTAGTTTAGGGATTAAGTATTGAATAGAGTCCCAATTAGAATCAATAGGGACATCACTGAGGATTGATTTGAAGTAGTTCTCAGCAGACTCACTAATTAGGTTAAAATCAGTAATCCAAACCCCTTGGTCATAGATATGTTAATTCTATTGTTTTTCATTTTCCTATTAACATAGCTATGATAGGTTTTAGTATTAAATTCCCCATCCTTAATCCAATTATAGTGAGTTTTTGCAAACATATATGATTCCTCATTAGCCAGCAAATGAAGGTGAACTAATTTAGCTTAATCTAGATTTACCTTATCCTCAAGGGAGTTAGTGTTTTGATTGTTAAACTCAAGATAATTAATAATGTCTTCAACCTCAGAGATTGAATCAAATATGTTTCTAAAAAACAAAATTCCAATATTTAAGAGGAAATTTAAGCCTCCTAAGCTTATACAAAAAAAATAGTGTTGTTGTTACCATTAATAGCCTGATTTCAATTCTGGTCGACTATAGATAAAAAAATCTTCATTCAGGGTCCACATATTTTGAAAAAGAAATAAATTTTTAGTTTTAAGATATCATTAGAGACATTTATACTAAGGGGAGTATGATCTAAACAGGTTCCATCAAGATGTATGTCTTTAGTTTTAATAAACAAATCAGAGCATTCTTGATTGTAGAGCACCCTATCCAACCTTTTACATTTAGTTTTATTAGTCCATGTATACTTATTACCAGCATAGTCAACATCATCTAGGTTGTAGTCCTTAATAGCTTCATTAAGTCATCTTAAATTTTCAAATAAATAGTGGAACAATTCAGTTGCTCATGGGTAGAGAAAATAGCGTTAAAATCACCTATGACCAACCACTCTTTAGTAAGAGAAGACATATTTCTAAGGCTATTCCATAGGTCGAGTCTAAGATTATGTCTAATTTGAAATCATATTTACACAAAATCTAGATCTTGTTGTTGGTATTAGAACTGAAATTAGAGAAACCAAGCTTCTCAAATTTACATGTCTAATGTCCCAACTAGATATGTTTACATTTCTAGAAATTTTAAAGGCTTCCAAAAACTTGTTTATAGTAGGAGTACCTTTTGAAAATTTACCTATTGGGGTAAATTTTGTAGATTATAACAGTTTTTCCTTGTCTTCATTGTTGTGTTATATTGAAATATGGTCAGACTTTTGAGATTTCTTCATGAATGAGATTAGACATTTTTGTTTTTCTTGTATAGGATAGCATCATAAGACTTAATTGGTATGGTCAGATTATTTCTTGTAGATTCTGTCGGATCTTGAACTTCATATATCTTTTGGCAGGTTTCAGTTCTGAATTTGTTTTATCATTTGTTGTAGTGGATGCATCACAATTATGAGAAACCATACATGTTGTCTCTCGTTGGGTTGCGGTATCAAAATGGCTTCCATGGTGTTGAGACGCAGTCTTTTTTCCAAGCTTGAAAAGGCCATTTATGCTTGCCTTACTTCATGTTTGTGTCTTAAGACCATATACCATAATATAATCTGATCATAACAATTAAGTCTTAATCTGACATACCAATGAAATAAAGCTTATATAGTTTTTTTTAAACCAAGAAAAACTATTTTGATAGAGAAGTTTTGAATCCTCTGGTAAAATGTATTTTAGATAATTAATATTTTGTTTCGAGGCATTTTATTATTAAAATATATTGGTAACGTAAATCAATTGAAACTACTCAATTGTAAATTTGTAATTAAATTAATTCTAAGAGTTTGAACAGGAAATAATTTTTTAAAAAGAATATAAAACTAGCAAAAGAAAAAAAAAACTTAATACAAAATGATATTTTAATTAATTTTGAATTAAATTAAGTAATCTTGAATTTAATTTATTTAATTAGATTTCATTATTTATTTAAAAATATTATAATTTATTATTTTCGATTGCTCCAATTTAATTAATTATTAAAAGTAAGTTTTTAGATTTTTTTAAATTAATTTTATTAATTAGAAAAATATTTCGTTCGGATATTCGTTATTGATTTCATTAAACTAGTCAACTATATTAATTTCTATGAATTTATTTTATCTCATAAAATCGATTAAACCTAATAAAATAGAATTTTTTTTAGGGAAATTGTACCAAAGGTACCTACTCAACTATTTTATTGTCATCTAGTACCCAAGGTTTGATCAATTGTCACTTAATACCCAACTCAACTCCCTAATTATCACATAGTACCTAACTTTATTTTAATACCCTAACTACCCTCACCATTCATGAACACGTAACCAAAATTTCTCTTTCCTTCTCTTTCCTTCTCTATCCTACTTTTCCTTTAATTTTATTTTTAAAAGATCTGTATCTTTCGAACCGGAGCTCGAAAAAAATAAATGAAAGTACCATCACTTTTGTTTTTTTAAAATGAACAAAACTAGATCCATTGATGATATTTTTTTATTTTTTTTAAAAATAAAATTTCACCAGTAACAATTCGCATCTTATCATGAGAATCGTTCAGAAATCCTGAGAGTTTGCAAGCAATTCGCATCTTATCATGAGAATCGTTCAGAAATCCTGAGAGTTGCAAGCAATTCGCATCTTATCATGAGAATCGTTCATAAATCCTGAGAGTTTGCAAGCAATTCGCATCCTGAGAATTGTACCATATTTTTTTTTTTTGCAAGTAATTTGCATCTTATCATGAGAATCGTTCAGAAATCCTGAGAGTTACAAGCAATTCGCATCTTATCATGAGAATCGTTCAGAAATCCTGAGAGTTGCAAGCAATTCGCATCTTATCATGAGAATCGTTCAGAATTTGCAAGCAATTCGCATCCTGAGAATTAGCAAGCAATTCGCATCCTGAGAATTGTACCAGGTTTTTTTTATTTTTTACCAGCGCGCGCCTATATTTGGTCGGGGGTATTTTTGTCCAAATTTCAGTTCGATGTACCAAGTGACACTATCCAAAAAACGGGTACCGCCGGGTAATTACATAGTTGAGAAGGTATTTACCGGTACTTTTCTTTTTTTTTTTTATATCTAATTTAGCGATAATGATTTAAATAAATATGATTCATCAAATTTAACTTAATTAATTAGCTTATTTTAATTATTAAAATTATTGCATTTGAACAATTTTAATATAGTTTTTTAGAGAAAAGTACCAGAAAATATATTTTCAAGTATGAAATCCCTAATAAGTACCCAAATATGAGACCCTTTAGAATACTACTAAGAAGCCAATTTTTTTACCAAATTACCATTTTCAACTCGTGTAGCGTCATAATACACTTACATCTCCCGTGATGTTGGCAAGTTCAACTCATCTAGCGTCGTAGTACACGTAAATCTCGTGTGCTTTAGACAAGTTCAACTCATCTAGCGTCATATTACACGAACATCTCGCATGATTTATGCAAGTGCAACTAATCTAGCGTCATATTACACGACCATCTCGCGTGATGTTGGAAAGTGCAACTCATCTAGCATCATAGTCAAGGAACATCTCGCATTATTTAGACGAGTACAACCTGTCTAGCGTCATATTACACTTACATCTCCCGTGATGTTGGCAAGTTCAACTCATCTAGCGTCGTAGTACACGTAAATCTCGCGTGCTTTGGACAAGTTCAACTCATCTAACGTCATATTACATGAACATCTCGCGTGATTTAGGCAAGTGCAACTCGTCTAGCGTCATAGTCAAGGAACATCTCACGCTATT
Organism: Limnanthes douglasii subsp. nivea; assembly: GCA_036936605.1. Classification (NCBI taxonomy): domain Eukaryota; kingdom Viridiplantae; phylum Streptophyta; class Magnoliopsida; order Brassicales; family Limnanthaceae; genus Limnanthes; species Limnanthes douglasii. The sequence continues at coordinate 22,892,336 of JAUPFV010000001.1, read as the reverse complement.
TAGGCAAGTACAACTCGTCTAGCGTCATAAGTACAACTCGGCTAGCGTCATATTATTTAGGCAAGTACAACTCATCTAGCATCATAAGTACAACTCGTCTAGCGTCATAGTCAAATGTTGAGGGTATTTCAGGATTGAAAATATTAGTTGGGTATTAAAAAAGAATTAGTTTGCTGAGATGGGTGTTTAGTAGGCATATAAAATAAGCGGGGTACTAGATACTAATAAGTTTGGTGAGAAGGTATCTAGTGTGACATTTCCCCTTTTTTAATAACTTTTGGACTTTATTAATAAGATTTAAAAAGTACAAGGGTATCAATAACAAGAGTGTAACTAAAATCTGAAATCAAACCCAAACTTCATCTTCAACCTTGAAACAGAAAAATCAGAGTCTTCTTAGCTTCTATAGTGCACAGCAATGTCGAATCAATTGCTAATCATCCTCTCTGTTTCTTAAATAACCAGTACCACTTCTCTCAAGGAAAGCGATTGCTTTTAACTCATTTGGGGCAGAACTTTTATTGAAATCCATATCTTCCCTCAAACTCGAGGTGTGCTTTGCAACCTAATCTGCTAACTTGTTTTGTTCGCAAAAATGTGTTTTATCGACATATCAGAAGATATCAGCTTACTGCGGTATCCAATCAAAGGATCAAGATACCAAATTGATTTCCCCCTGCTAATCAAGTCAATCAGAATAACTGAATCAACTTCCATATCAGCACTTGTAATGTTTAGGGCTTTGCAGACCACCAAACCATCCATGAGAGCCTTGGCTTCAGCAATAACAGCAGAGTATTTTCCATATAATCTTCCATAGCCTTCAACAATCATTCCATCATGGTCCTTGATCATGCCTTCACCACTAGATTCCCCTGATAGAAGAGATGACCCAATGGTGTTGAGCTTGTACCGATTCAGTTTAGGAGCAATCCACATTAGAGAAATTGAGATCCTATGCTTTGTCAGAATGTTGCATCCCAACTGATTAGTTACATTTATATCAGGTCCCCAGTATCTTCTCTTAATCAGATTTGCGCAGTTTAAGCCACTAAGAATATGGATTATATGACTGATAAGATTTGTTGAATACAGATGGAGATTCTGATGCTTTTTCAAGTTCCTGGCCCTCCAAATAACCCAAACGATTATTGCTGGCATAATCGATCTGATGTTGCACATTTTCGCAGAAGAAAAATACCATGTACGAATCATATGGTGAGTAGTCATGTTTCTGAATATGTTAATCCCCAAAATTGCACTAAAATGACTCCACGCAGCCCATGCCTCTTTACATTGAATCATCACATGGTTTTTGATTTATTCATTTTCACAAGACTGACATTTAGATGCCAGTTGGAGCTTCCTTCTTTGCAAATTTGGGTATCCAGTTCTGCAATACTCTCTAGAGAAGAAAGGAGCATTTCTTTGGTATGGCTGCATTCCAGCTCTTTTTATAGAAATTTGATTCAATTCCATGAGTTTTTATGATATCTCATGTTCGTTTAGTATTGAATCTTCCATGAGAGGATAAAACCCACATAATTTTATCTGGGTTAGTATTGATCTTGAGTTTAGTGATAATATTTACCATACTATTAGGAACAGATGCCTTCAACTTCTCCATATCCCAATCACCATTGACCCAGAAGCTTAAAACTTTAACATTTCTGTACAATTCTCTGTTATCACCTTCGTTGAAGTGTATCAATGCTCTCTCAGTGCACCATCTATCCAAATAGAAGTCAATTTCACTATTCACATGAGACCAGAAAATGTATTTGTCAGCCTTGTGTCTGATTCCCATAATCTTAGTCCAAACTTTTGATCTTTTATAAGGCATAGAAGCAACAATAAGATGGCTCTTCTTACAGTATATTAAAAACATAAGCTTAGACCAAAGGCTTCTATTAGTTTTGAGATTAAACTATAGTTTGTATATAAAGGTTTCCTGCAGGTTTTCAATCCTCTTCACATTTATTCCCCCTTCAGCATATGGCTTAGAGATTCTATTCCATGATGACCAACTGATTGCTTTAGTCTCCATCTTATTGCCCAATAAATACTTATTGAATAAGTTTTCAATTCTTCTTATAACTACTTTAGGAAGAAATGAATTCTGCACATGGTATAAGGGAGTTGCAGAAAGGACAGACTGAATTAAAATTAGTCTTCCTCCAAAGGACAATGTGCAACTGTCCGATTTTGTGATCTTTTTTTCTGATCCTTGAAATAATATTGTCAAAATAGCTAACCCAACATTTATTGCTGATCATCACCCCAAGATGCTTAAAAGGCATGAAGAAATGTTTCATTTCCTAGTTCCTTTCCACAGCATTTATCATTTGATGGTTGATGTTCTCTGCTACAATTAACTTAGACTTTTCTCTATTCATCATCTGACCAGAAAAGTCTTGATAATGAGATAAGAATTGAAAGATTTTTTAAGCTGAAGCATCAGAGTTGTTGCAGAAGATAGTAAAGTCATTTGCGAATGCCAAGCAAGGTATTGTTTAATTGCCTCTTGCTTTATATCTTATTGTTGTATGATCATCATTTATCTGCTTAATACCTCGAATCAAATACTCTTCAGCCAGAATAAACAAACTGGGGGACAAAGGGTCCCCCTGTCTCAGCCCTTGATTTATCTTAAAAAATCCTTTAATAGTGTCATTGATGATTAAAGAGAAATGATTGTTCATTGTGTTGTTTTTTATTAGGTCAATAAAACAAGAACTAAACCCGAAAGCTTTTAGAATTTCAAATAGAAACGTGTGAGAAATCTTGTCAAAGGCTTTCTCCATAATAATCTTCAGAATCATGTTGTTGTTTTCCTTTGCTTTAGGATTTAAGTCACAACATAACTCTTGAGTGATGAGTATGCTTTCATGGATGCTTCTGTCCATGACAAAAGCCCCATGCTCCTCTGAAATCAGTCTAGGTGGAATCATGCTTAACCTTTTGTTGATATTTTTTTAGTAGATTCAGTTGAATAGAGTAGTTAAAATTATAGGAAGGTATTCCTTCCAAGTCTTTGGAGATGTAACCTTAGGAATAGGCAGATTACATAAGCCAAAATGCCAGTAGGGATTCTACTTCCTTTAAAGACCTCTTTGACAGCTGCACACAGATCATCAGATATTATTGTCCAGCACTTAATATAAAACATACCATTAAAACCATCTGGCCCAACAGCCTTATTTGGGTTGAGTTCACAGACATTCCTGAATATTTCATCATTATTATGCAAGGAAGTAAGGTTAGAATTATCCTCTTCAGTTACAAGATTAGGAATAACATTGATCACATCCTGAGCAAAGTCAGCATTGTTTGTAGCAGTAATATTTAGCATATTCTAAAAATATTAAATAGCAGAGTTTGTGATAACATCCTGATCCTCCATCCAATTACTTCCATCCCAGATTCTGTATATTTTGTTCATTTTTGCCCTATTTTTAACAAGATTGTGAAAGAATGAAATGTTCTTGTCACTTTATTTCAACCAAGTGGTATGTCTCTTATGTTCCCAGAAGCATTACTCCCTAGCCAATAACTCCTAATGGTGTTCCTTAGCCTTGTCCAACAAAAATTTATCTGTATTTTCATTTGTAGCCTGGTACTTTGATTCAATGAAAGTTATCGCCGCTTCAATCTGCTTTATAGCATCAAAAATATTACCAAACTCATTTCTATTCCATAGCCTCAAATCTTCTTTCAATCTTTTCAGCTTTCACCAAAACATTTGCAGAGGGTTCCCATCAGCACTTTTAGACCAACTTTCCTCAACAGTTTCAAGGAACCTTGGATTCCTGGTCCACATGTTTAAGAATTTGAAAGAGGGCTTGATAATGTCTAGGTTAGATGATATAGAGACACATATAGGAGAGTGGTATGGTCATGTTTTAGCAAGGTGAACCACCTTAGTGTTGTCAAAAGAATGGCTCCAAGAGTTTTTGTAGAGAACTATGTCCAGTCTCTTCCACTTCGTGCCATTAGTCCATGTATATTTGGAGCCAGAGTAGCCACCATCAGTTAGGTTACAATCAAGGATAAGATTGCTGAAATCATCCATACGATTCAAACAGACTCTGGTACAGGAAAGTTGTTCTTCAGTGTTTATAGTAGTGTTGAAATCACCAACAAGAATCCACTCAGAAGTCTCCTCATTATTAACTCTTCTTAATAAATCATATAGGTCCAATCTTTGAATTCTGCTACACTTACCATGCACAACATTTAGCTTAAACGTTTTATTCAGATCAGGATAACTTACATTGATTGTAACATTCTGCTCTTCATTATAAAAAAACTTTAACATTGTAGTCATCAGCCCACAAAAGCCAGATTTTATTGTTTACATTGCTTAGGTCATGACCATAATCAATCTTCTCAGCCACAGCAACCAATTTAGATTCATTAACCACGGGCTCCTGAATTACCATGAAAGTGGGCTTCTCTGATCTTTTTAATGACTTTAGCCTTCTCATTATGTGATTGTTCTCCAGCTCTCTAACATTCCAATTTAGCAGTTTTATAGTCATTTATTAGATTACTATCTAGCCACTTTTTTCAGTTGCAATAGCTTGGTAGAAGATGGGCCTTTACTATTCCATATTCTGATTTTCTTTATTTTCTTTTGTTGCGTCTTATTGTTGTCATTATCTTTCTGTTTTTGTGTAGGAGAACATGGAAGTCTGCCTGTTTTTTCCTTTGTTGGAGAAATAATTTCTGGATCACCAACGGTCTTCTCAATATCAAACAAGAACCTTCTTTCAAGAGTGTGCAATGCCTCTAACATTTCAGAATCAGTGAACACTTTGATAATGTCATTGATGTGTGTAGAGTATTTTGAGTATTCTTTGTCAACTGGTGTAGTTTCGTGTATAACATCCATGCCAAGAACAAATGTTTCAGTATGCAGATCATGGTCTACATCTTCTATAGACTTTTCTTTATCAATAATAATTGATTTCAGTTGAGGAGTTTTGCAAATTTCTTTGTGGTTCGATTCTTTTGTTTGTTTCATGAATTCCTGATCTTTCTGGTAGACATGTTTCTTTTTGCAAGAACTCTCATTATGTCTGATATGTTTACATACTTTTCAGTAACTGGGGTGAGAGCCATAAACAAAATCCAGTTTGAGCTCTTCATCATCACCAAACTTTATTACGATGTCATTGGCTAAAGGCTTTGAAATGTCCAGCTCAACCCAAAATTTAACACAGTTAACCTTTGCTCTATTGATTGGTGGTATCCAGATCTTCAAGGGAGTTCCCAAAGATTTAGCGATTTCCAGTATTGTAGCATCATTGTATATATACTCAAGAAAATTAATCACCGTTACCCAGACTGAAGTTAAAGGACTTTCTTCATTAGGATCGAACAAGAGACTCCACTTGAGGAGTCTTATAATCTTATCACCAGCCTTCCATACATTACACTGCCACAGTTTCTTCACGTCTTTCTCGTTTTCGAATTCGATAAACACATGTTTGTAGTCCTTTTGAGACACATTAAACTGACTGGAGAAGTTAAATTTGGCCAAGAAACCTTTGATTACTTCATATTTTGGTTTACCGTAGGAAACATTTCCAATGATAGTGTGTTTAGATACATATTGAAGACGATTCTTGCCTTCTCTTTCGAATTTATAATCAGTTGACCTGATCTTGAGAAACCATCAAATTTTTGTGTGATATGCCTTGGCTTCTTGGCTTAAGGGAATCAACAAAGGATCTTGATGCAACACGATAATCATTCATAGATATATGAACCAAACTTTCAAAAGCTGGGTTGGTTATAATTCTCGCAGGATGATATGTTAAGTAAGTCTGGCCATTTCTATTTTACTATGTTCTTGATTTCCAGTTAACGGAAGAAATTCTCTTTCAAAAATCAAATTGTTGGACATTGACTTAGTGGAGCTTGGATAAACGGGGAAGATTTCTCCTTCTTCCTTCGGAAACAAATTCATAGCCATGAATCAATCGATGTAAGTAATATTGATCATTCGAAATTTCCATATACATTCCTCTGTTTCTTATTTCTTCGAACAGTTTTAATAGATGTTAAATAAAATCATTATCATACGATTAGTTTTAGTTTATTTTATGAAATTAAGCATTTATAAATATTTTATTTAAATTTTCTAACTTATTTCATTAAATAATTAATAAAATATCTTATAATATTTATAAAATACTGATTAATTGTTGTAATTTAGATCATAGTACTTTTTTTTAACACTGTGTATTTTATTTTCAAATAATTATACATGTGGATCATATATATTTCGATTAACCTTTTAGTCTTTCTAAAAAGTTAGGATAAATATTAATTTACTTTATATCAATTTCTCAAAAAGTAATTTTAAAAAGTTAGGATAAATATTAATTTACTTTATATCCATTTCTCTAAAAGTAATTTTGTTAATTAAAGTAATTTTGTTAATTTCGACCAAAGGTACGAACAGTATCTAATAATTGTAAAGTATATTGTATATTTAGAAGTAAATAATTAACTTTATTTTAATCGTTTACTTGTACAAGTAATTTGACAGATCTCATAGTGTGCATACCGTTTAAACATCAGTTGTGGTGGTATATTTGTAGAAACTTATGGGTTAGGAAAACTAACAATATTCAAACAATTCTGGTACAATCTTAAATTAGAAGAAGATTCTCGAACATCAAGTATTCAATCACTCATTCGTTCTCAGCAAACAGATTCGTCGATTTCTTCGGAACCGTCTCAAAATAGTCAATATCTTCTTCTATTTTGTTGTAATAAATCTTTATTACTGAAAAGTACTCTTCAAGATTATGCGCCTAAAAATAGAAAATATAGAGTAATAACAAATGAATGGTTGGTTCACTAATAACATACCATTGTGATTCATAAACATCTTCAAGTACTTCATGGATTGGATATCCACCTGCTTCGACAAGCCTTCAACTGCCTCCAGTCAAATTCCATCAGATACATTCCCCATGTTAGACGCCTTTTCTACTACAGACTCATCCATGACTCATATTTGTTAAAGAATTTTCAAGTTCAGTAGATAGTTTGAATCTAATATTTCCCCCCGTGGAATCCATCATTCTGATTGCGATTAACTTTACTCTAAGCTCCCCGATATTAGTCTTTTTACTTTGTCTTCTTATACCAATAGTCAATATTGATATAAGATCGTCACGCTCATCGTACTACTTTTTAAGCAAATCATCAATATCCGAACAAGATCCAACCGAGCCTCAATAAGATTCATTGGGTCGAATCCTAGTCACTCATCCGAAATAGTGACCAACAATTGGCAAACACCTACCTAAGAAATTGTATTAGGTAATACGAGATTTGGATCTTATCTTTTTTCAAGAACAAAATTAACAAGAAGTAACAGAAGAAAATAAATCAATCACACAACAAGAGATTGAACGTGGATCGGATCGTGAAAAAATCCCACATACACGGGTAACAAATACGATTTATATATCATATGTTACAAAAAGACTCTCAAACACTGAACACCTAATCACTCACTTGTTACAAAAATATATTTTGGGTTTACAAATAATTTGTGAATCTCATAATGTCTTTCAAATGTTTATCTTCTACCTCATTACACACTCTACAAACGGAATAAATGATTTTTTCTAAACCATTGTTCGTCTTTTGTCTCATCTAGCCACATATTGCAAAAAATATTTTCTTTAATTTATAGATCGTTTATCATAAATATTAATCTATTAATTAAGAAAACTAATTAATAAAGAAGACCTGATAGGGAAAAAACCCTTCAAATACCAAAAGAGAGATTTTCTAGAAACTGGAAAAATAAAAATGAAATAGATTTCATTATAATACTTTTTCTGTATCCAAAAAGGTTTGATCATAGCTAGAGTTTTCACCCTTACTTATATTAATTACAAATGATCTTTTTTTCCTCTTTCGTGTTATTTTTTCTAGTTACATGTTTGAAGTAATAAATGCGGAATAATGTTTTTGATAACTTACAACATTACGTGTAATTAAATATAAATGTACTTATTCTACTTTATTATTATCTCGATATTACGAGTATATGGATAGTAATAATTGAGTCTATCTTATTTTTTGCTGAAGCTTGTACTTTCGATTTTATCAGTTGTCGTAAATTTTTATTCATTTATCATTTTTGCTGAAGTGTAATTATTAATGCCAAAGTAACAATGCCAGCCATGTCGGCTAGACTCTTAAAAGACTTGAGGAATGGTTAGTTTAATTTTTTTAGCTGAACTATTATCGGAAACGTCTCCAACTTGGTTAGTACTTAACTAGTTCTTGCCTTGTTAAAACCCTTTGCCGGCCAAAACCTCACTTGAGAATAAAAATTACTATTTTTCCAAAGGGAAATAGTAAAACTAACAAATAGTAGGTTGTTGGGGTGTTACATGTTTCTTCTGCATGCTTCAATTCTTTGTTGAAGGGTGAAGTAAGGACTATATTTAGTTGAACTACTTTTGTGTTGACTGTGTTACGTTTTAGTTATCGTGACCCATGTTTTAGAAAATTTACCAGATTTTTGTAAGATACTCTGTATAGATTGTAAGCATGTAGGCAATAAAGTGACTTTTATATTTCTTATCGTACGGGTCAGTATATATATGACTTGTGAATTAAGGCAGAGTATGGCCTATTGCGTAGCCTTTATTGGCTTGGTTGATTAACCAATTCGCTAATTTGACTTTATAAGTATAAGTTCAGTATAGCCTATTGTGTAACCTTATAGGCTTATTTTATTAACTAGTTCACGATATAGACCTTTTAAGTTTAGGCTCATTGTGGCCTCTTGTGTGTTTTATAGGTTTGGTTAATTGACCATGTTCGCTAAGTTGACTTTTTAGGTGTAGGCTCAGTATGTCCTCTTGAGCGGACTTATAGGCTTGGTTTATCAACTAGTTCTCGATGTTGACCTTTTAAGTGTAGGCTCAGAATGACCCCTTGCGTGGCCTTATAGGCTTGGTTTATTAACCAGTTCGTGATGTTGACCTTTTAAGTCTATGATTAGTATGCCCCTTGTGCGTCCTTATAGAATTGGTTGATTAGCCGTGTTCGCTAACTTGATTTTTTAAGTTTAGCTTCAGTATGGCCTTTTGCTTGGCCTTATAAACTTGATTTATTAACCATGTTTACTTGTAAATAAAATAAAACTATTTCGTAAAAAACTAATATAAAATCTAATAAAACCTAACATTTTACTTTCTAAAACTTATTATAATAAAATATAAAATACAAAACTAAAACTTTACTTTTCCAACTTTATAAGATAAAAAATCATGACCGAAATAGAAAAGCATGTTCCTCTACAGACCAACATGGACATGGAAGATGTATGCACTTTTATTCTCTCTTTTTGTTTTTTTAAAAATAAATTTTTTAAGAACCTAGATTTTTCCCGATTATGGCGCCTAAGTGATGTTCGTCGCCATCATCCTGGAGGACAAGATGATCTTTCCGCCAAGTCGATGGTGCACAAAATGACTAATTGCCATCTCATTGGTGAATGCAATGAATATGCCTCCATTGAGATGGTGGACTTAATGACCCGTGCATCATCTCATTGGTGGAGCCAATGACCTGGGTGTCATCTTGTTGGCGGAGAAAATTACTTGGACGCTATCTAGATGGCGGAATCAATTACCTGGTTATCATAGGCTTGACAGAATTATCTTACCTAATCCGGTTTCCAGGTTCGATTGGTTCGTTTTCTTATATGATTTTCATGAGGTTATCCAAGGTAAAATATCAGTTGTTGTGGACTATGTTCACCATTTTGTAACTCACGAGGAGTATAGCTTAGATTTGATGGTCGAGTGGGTCAAATAAAAGAGAAAGACACTTGGGTTCTCGATTAGAATAACATCTAAAGTAAGGATGAAATAGGTAAAACACATAAAGTAGATTATAAATACGAGAGATCTGATATATTCAAGTCTACGGTGAAAGAGTGTGATCGTAAGCGAAAGGTGTGCGGTAACAAAAGAATCAATTATCTCTTTCATTTGGTTGGTATTCCGTTTGAAGGTGATGTTATTGGGTCTTATGTATGATTTTTGGTCAACACAACCATGACGAATTGTGTATGTAAAAAGGCATTTGCAATGGTTGAAGTTAAAACCAAAGGAAACAAAACTTAGCGACGTTTTGAAGGTAAATAGAATAACCCTGTGTCAAATATTCGGTGCTTAACAAAAAGGCCAATCTGGAGAATGTGTACAACATTCCTTACATAGACAATCACCGTCAAAGAACAATGTTAGTTGAAAAGGGTGATCAATCGCAAGTAAAATGTTTGTTAGCAAAATTACAAATGCACAAATAAATATTTTGGCACCGAACGGCCAATGAAGGATCTAATGGCATAACTGATTTATTTTTTGCACACCCGGGTACGATGGATTTACTATGGACCTTCCCGTAGTTGCTAATCATGAATTTCACTTACAAGGTTATCAGATACATATTTAGATGGTAGTGGAAGATGGGACATCCTCTACTACATAATTTTTTGTTTTACTGTCACTGCCACTAGAAACCTACCTTGATTATATAATCAGGAAAAAATATATACGTCAAAATATGTTGAAAATACTAACTCTTAAAAAAATTATTTTTCTAAACAAAACAACCAAATAAGATAAAACTTGTCTCGTGCCAAAGCTAATGTTGGATTGATAGCTTTTCAGACGTATGGGGCTGAGCACTATATGTTCACCATAAGAATGACACTTACATTAGCACTCGCATCGACATCTAGCACAAGGCATGACTGCATCGCCATATGGCTGGTGTGGTGGCCATAGTTTTCGTCCGTGTTGGGTGGAAACTATGTTTTTTATGTCAAGTTTTGGCAAAAAATATATGCCTAAATATTCACACTAAAATCAGCACTATAATCGACCAAAATAACAATAATAAGCTAATTAAATTTTTAGTTCTAACAAAAATACCCTAACTAACAATAAAATTGATCAAACCCCTAAAACAAATGACAACTTGTTCGATTTTGAGGTTTTTAGTTGTGATTTGTAGGTGAGTTGATTTCCGTGTGTTTTGTAGGTGGAACGAGCCTTCAATTTCAAATTGTTTTACTCGTGAATGTTCAGTGAGGTGAAACTTTCTTCATAAGGCTACTAGTAAGGCTCGATACTAGCTTCAATTGGGATACTGGATAAAGCTCGATGGGTCAATAAAGCTTCTGTTAACATGCGCATGTTCTACGTAGCATCTCAGTTGTTGTCTTTGTTAAAAACAAAGAGAGAAGTAGCCGCAGGAAGCGGCTAGGGTTTTGTGTTTATTAGAAAATGTTCCCTTTTGTTTTATCGATGCATTAGAGATGTAATTCAAGAATTAACCAATAGTAAGGCTCTCAATATATAGAGAACTTAGAGGCATATACAAGGAAACTTAATACACTGAATATTCTAACACTCCCCCTCAAGTTGTGTAGTGGGATCACCAATACCCAACTTGGATAAAACTGATTCGAATGTTCTTGCAGTAACCGTTTTTGTCAATATGTCTGCCAGTTGGTCTTCGGATCTAACAAACGGAAGTTCGACTGTCCCATCTTCAATCTTTTATTTTATGAAGTGTCTATCTATTTCAACGTGCTTTGTTCAATCGTGATGTACCGGGTTCTCTGAAATCTTAATCGCAGCTTTATTATCGCACATTAACTGAGTTGGACACTTCATAGGGGATCCGATTTCTTTCATTATCTTCTTTAACCAAAGTATCTCGGTAATCCCCTTAACGATTCCTCTAAATTCTGATTCAGCACTTGACAGCGATACTACTTTCTGTTTCTTACTCCTCCAAGTCACCAAGTTACCTCCATGAAAAGTAAAGTAGCCAGCAGTTGATCGCTTGTCGTTAGGATTCCCTCCCCAATCAGCATCTGTGAATACTTCAACATCAAGGTGTCCATTTTTCTTAAAAATTATGCCTCTTCCTGGTGTGCCTTTGAGATATCGAATAATCCTCATTACTGCCTCCATATGGTGTTCCTGAGGATGATGCATGAACTGGCTAACTACTTCCACCGCGTATGCAATGTCTGGTCAAGTGTGAGCCAGGTAAATTAATTTTCCCACCAACCTTTGGTACCTTTCTTTATTCGCTGGTCTCGCCCCTTCGATTATCTTTATTTTGTGATTCACAACCATAGGAGTGTCATTTGGTTTGCAATCCACCATGCCAACTTCAGCTAATAAATCCAATATATATTTTCGTTGGGAGATATAAATCCCTCCTCATGACCTAAGAACCTCGATTCTAGGAAATACTTCAATCCCCCAAGGTCTTTCATTTCGAACTCCTTGAAGAGGTTTTTCCTAAGAGAGCTAATTTATTCTTCGTCATCTTCTTAGCCATTCAGTCATCTTCTTAGCTTCTTGAGCTATTTTAGGGATTTGTTCAGAGAGAATAATAGCTGAAAACGCCTTTGCAATCTTCGTCATTCCTTTCTTGTCCGTTTTTACCGGATATGTAGAAGCACGATGAACGTGTTCCGGTGAATACCGGTCAGGAGGAACCCCTCTATTTTTTCTTGGGGGAAGAACCGGAGTTTGAGTTTCAACAAATGAACTTCCTGAAATGTCATGGTCAATAGCATTTTGTGAATTATGACATTGTAAATTGTTTACCTCTTGATGGACATTTTCTTTGGCTGATTCTTTGGTAGTATCCATGGCATTTATTTTTGTTGGAAATTATCTTCAGGAGAATCATTGGTGGTAAGAACTGCCTCGTCAGTCTCCTTTATGTTGGAAGAGGCGTGTTCGGTGGCGCCATCTACCGAATCTGTCGGCACATCTTCAAAATAACTTTCATATAGCAACCAGTCGAGTGATTCACTTACTTTCTCCCCCTGAGCACGAGATTGGTGGTCAAAAAAATAATCAGATTCTAAGAAGTCACAGTCCATGGTGACATGGATTCGACGAGTAACCGGATTGTAACACCGATATCCCATTCGATGAACAGTGTATTCAAGGAATACACACTTTTCAGCACAAAGATTAGGTTTGTTTCGACTAGTTTTAGGGATATGAACAAACACCGAACAACCAAAGACACGAGGTGGTAAGGTCATAACAGATGGAATTGTAACTTGGGTGGCAAGCACTTGTAATGGAGTTTTATTTCCTAGACATCGGGTTGGTAGACGATTTGCAAGACACGTAGTTGTAGCAAGAGCTTCTGGTCAAAGATAATGAGGAACTCTAGATTCAATCATAATAGCACGAGTTTTTTCAAGTAAAGTACAATTTTTTTGTTCTGAAGTACCGTTTTGTTGAGGTGTGTTTGGACAAGTGGTTTGATGGATAAGACCATTTGTTTTGAAACAATTATTCATTGTTTGGTTGACAAACTCTGTTCCATTATCAGAACGGAGAATCTGTATTTTTTTTCAAATTGAGTCAAAATCATTTTGTAAAAACAAACAAATATTTATGGTACTTCCGTTTTATGTTTCATGAAGTATATCCAAGTCATTCTTGAGAAATCATCCACAAATAAAAAAAAGTATATGATTTGATTGTTAGTGAAATTTGGTGCTGGACCCCAAACATCAGAATGGATTAGCGAAAAAGCATAATCAACTCTAGTATTACTTTGATTAAAGGATACCCTACGATTTTTTGCAAGAATGCAGGTTTCACATTTCTCATGAATGGAATTATTTAAAAAAAGACTAGGAAACAAAAGCTTAAGATAGCTAAAAGAAGGATGACCAAGTCGCCGGTGCCATAACCAAAGTTTTATTTCGGTTGTTCCATGAGCAAGCATGGCATGTCCCTTATGAACTACCTCATCAACATAATAGAGACCTTCTTGTTCGGTACCACGCCCAATGATCTCCTTCGTACGAATGTCCTGTAAAATGCAAACAAAATGGATACATAAGAACCACACAGTTGAGTTGTTTTGTCACTTGACTAACATATAATAACTTTAAGGATAGTGAAGGAATGTAGAGGCAGTTTTTAATTTCCATTTTTTCCGAAAAAATAATTGAACCTCCCCCTTTGACTTCACAAATTTCTCCACTAGCAGTCTCAGTATGGGATTTCTTTGGAGATGACGTGTCACCAAAGTCTTTAGGATCATAAGATATGGTGTCCGTAGCCCCGTAATCAAAGATCCAATTCATTGATTTCTCAAACCCTTTACCTCCAAGTTTTTCATAGGAGTTCGCCGCCATTCCTCCAAAACCAGTACTACTTCCTTGCTCATTTTTAGTCGGATCTTCACCGCCACTTGTAGACGAAGCCCGTTTGACATTAGATCCGAAACGCTAGTTATTTTTCTCCTTATGACCGTCCTCCCACCATTCTGGATAGCCAACCAGCTGGAAACATGCCTCTTTAGTGTGTTTCTTCATCCCACAATGAGTGCAATACAACGTGGATTTATCTTCTTTCTCTTTGGATCGAAATTTAAACCTCTATGCAGAATCTTTAGCAGCCAAACCCATTCCAATTTAAATCGAGTCACTATCAGAAGAACTTGATTTTAGTATATTAAGCCTGATCACTTCCCTTCGTATTGTAGCATATGCTGTTTCCACGAAAGGAAGAGGATCCTTTTTCAGGATATCTCTCTTGACTGGTTCCAGCTTGTCATTAATCGCCATTAGCAATTGATAGAGTCTTTGTTCTTGAGTCTTCTTATTGTAGATCTGAATGTCTTCTGGTTCTTTCATAGGGTTCGGATCTCGCCTATCTATAGACATCCAGATGTTCTGCAGTTTGTTCCACAAGTCTTCTAGTGTATCGGACCCTTGCTTTAATGAATTAGCCCTCTTATGAAGGTCAAACACGTGTACCAGAACTGTATGCGGTGGCTAACCCATCCCAGAGGGCTTTTGCAGTGGGATATTGCGAGACATTATTCACCAAGTTGGATTCAAATTTCTGGATAATCCATGTGAAAACACATTGATCATCTTGTTCCCACCTTGTATATGTTTTGTCAGTTTTGGATGGAGGTGTCGACTCCCCTGTAATGTGAGAACCTCTCCTCCTTCCCCCAATTTCTTTCTTCATCAGGTTTGCCCATAGGGCATAGTTGTCACCACCGAGTTTAATCCTTAGGGATAAATTCTCAGGGTTAGTTGTTTGTTGTTGTGTTCCGAGACCATTTCTCAGAATGGCAGCAATCTGCATTGTTAATTCATCAGGGATTTGACTGACCATGACTTCATTGCCAGCCATCTTTGTTGAGGATGTTCAGAATTCCCAGAATCACACGTGCTCTGATACCATGTTAACATGCACATGTTCTACGTAGCATCTCAGTTGTTGTCTTGGTTAAAAACAAATAGAGAAGTAGCCGCAGGAAGCGGCTAGGGTTTTGTGTTTATTAGAAAATGTTTCCTTTTGTTTTATCGATGCATTAGAGATGTAATTCAAGAATTGACCAATAGTAAGGCTCTCAATATATAGAGAACTTATAGGCCTATACAAGAAAACTTAATACACTGAATATTCTAACACTCCCCCTCAAGTTGTGTAGTGGGATCACCAATACCCAACTTGGATAAAACTGATTCGAATGTTCTTGCAGTAACCGTTTTTGTCAATATGTCTGCCAGTTGGTCTTCGGATCTAACAAACGGAAGTTCGACTGTCCCATCTTCAATCTTTTATTTTATTAAGTGCCTATCTATTTCAACGTGATTTTTTCAATCGTGATGTACCGGGTTCTCTGAAATCTTAATCGCAGCTTTATTATCGCACATTAACTGAGTTGGACACTTCATAGGGGATCCGATTTCTTTCATTATCTTCTTTAACCAAAGTATCTCGGTAATCCCCTTAACGATTCCTCTAAATTCTGATTCAGCACTTGACAGTGATACTACTTTCTGTTTCTTACTCCTCCAAGTCACCAAGTTACCTTCATGAAAAGTAAAGTAGCCAGTAGTTGATCGCTTGTCGTTAGGATTCCTTCCCCAATCAGCATCTGTGAATACTTCAACATCAAGGTGTCCATTTTTCTTAAAAAGTATGCCTCTTCTTGGGTGTGCCTTTGAGATATCGAATAATCCTCATTACTGCCTCCATATGGTGTTCCTGAGGATGATACATGAACTAGCTAACTACTTCCACCGCGTATGCAATGTCGGGTCAAGTGTGATCCAGGTAAATTAATTTTCCCACCAACCTTTGGTACCTTTCTTTATTCGTTGGTCTGGCCCCTTCAATTATCTTTATTTTGTGATTCACAACCATAGGAGTGTCATTTGGTTTGCAATCCACCATGCCAACTTCAGCTAATAAATCCAATATATATTTCCGTTGGGAGATATAAATCCCTCCTCATGACCTAAGAACCTCGATTCTAGGAAATACTTCAATCCCCCAAGGTCTTTCATTTCGAACTCCTTGATGAGGTTTTTCCTAAGAGAGCTAATTTCTTCTTCGTCATTCCCCGTTATAATCATATCGTCCACATATATTATAAGACAAGTGACTAATTTTTCTCTCTTTTTGTAAAACAAGGTATGATCCCCATTACTCTGTTTGTAGATATACTGCTTCATTGCCATAGTAAGTCTCCCAAACCAAGCACGAGGAGACTATTTGAGCCCATATAATGCCTTTTTCAGTTTGCATACCTCATTTTCTTGAAAACCATCAGGGAACCCTGGTGGGGGTTCCATATATACCTCTTTTTCCAAGTCTCCATGTAAGAAAGCATTATTTACATCAAATTGATGACGAGGCCAATCTTTATCCGCGGCTATCGAAAGTAAAACTCTGATAGTGTCAATCTTTGCAACCAGAGAGAACGTTTCAGAGTAGTCTATACCATATGTTTGTGTATATCCTTTGGCAACCAATCTTGCCTTGTGTTGCTCAATGGTGCCATCGGATTTATATTTTATATTAAACACCCATCTACACCCGACTGCTTTCTTCCCTTGTGGTAACACACAATTCTCCCATGTACCATTCCTTTTTAGAGCTTCCATTTCGGTATTCATTGCCTCATGCCATTCAGTCATCTTCTTAGCTTCTTGAGCTGTTTTAGGGATTTGTTCAGAGAGAATAGTAGCTGAAAACGCCTTTGCAATCTTCGTCATTCCTTTCCTATCCGTTTTTACCGGATATGTAGAAGCACGAGGAACATGTTTCGGTGAATACCGGTCAGGAGGAACCCCTCTATTTTTTCTTAGGGGAAGAACCGGAGTTTGAGTTTCAACAAATAAACTTCCTGAAATGTCATGGTTAATAGCATTTTGTGAATTATGACATTGTAAATTGTTTACCTCTTGATGGACATTTTCTTTGGCTGATTCGTTGGTAGTATCCATGGCATTTATTTTTTGTTGGAAATTGTCTTCAGGAGAATCATTGGTGGTAAGAACTGCCTCGTCAGTCTCCTTTATGTTGGAAGAGGCGTGTTCGGTGGCGCCATCTACCGAATCTGTCGGCACATCCTCAAAGTAACTTTCATATAGCAACCAGTCGAGTGATTCACTTACTTTCTCCCCCTGAGCACGAGATTGGTGGTCCAAAAAATAATCAGATTCTAAGAAGTCACAGTCCATCGTGACATGGATTCGAAGAGTAACCGGATTGTAACACCAATATCCCATTTGATGAACACTGTATTCAACGAATACACACTTTTCAGCACAAGGATTAGGTTTGTTTTGACTAGTTTTAGGGATATGAGCAAACACCGAACAACCAAAGACACGAGGTGGTAAGGTCATAACAGATGGAATTATAACTTGGGTGGCAAGCACTTGTAATGGAGTTTTATTTCCTAGACATCGGGTTGGTAGACGATTTGCAAGACACGTAGCTGTAGCAAGAGCTTCTGGTCAAAGAGAATGAGGAACTCTAGATTCAATCATAATAGCACGAGTTTTTTCAAGTAAAGTACAATTTTTTTGTTCTGAAGTACTGTTTTGTTGAGGTGTGTTTGGACAAGTGGTTTGATGGATAAGACCATTTGTTTTGAAAAAATTATGCATTGTTTGGTTGACAAACTCTGTTCTATTATCAGAACGGAGAATCTGTATTTTTTTTCAAATTGAGTCAAAATCATTTTGTAAAAACAAACAAATATTTCTGGTACTTCCGTTTTATGTTTCATGAAGTATATCCAAGTCATTCTTGAGAAATCATCCACAAATAAAAAAAAAGTATCTGATTTGATTGTTAGTGAAATTTGGTGCTGGACCCCAAACATCAGAATGGATTAGCGAAAAAGCATAATCAACTCTAGTATTACTTTGATTAAAGGAGACCCTACGATTTTTTGCAAGAATGCAGGTTTCACATTTCTCATGAATGGAATTATTTAAAAAAAGACTAGGAAACAAAATCTTAAGATAGCTAAAAGAAGGATGACCAAGTCGTCGGTGCCATAACCAAAGTTTTCTTTCAGTTGTTTCGTGAGCAAGCATGGCATTTCCCTTATGAACTACCTCATCAACATAATAGAGACCTTCTTGTTCAGTACCACGCCCAATGATCTCCTTCATACGAATGTCCTGTAAAATGCAAAAAAATGGATACATAAGAACCACACAGTTGAGTTGTTTTGTCACTTGACTAACATATAATAACTTTAAGACTAGTGAAGGAATGTAGAGGCAGTTTTTAATTTCCATTTTTTCCGAAAAAATAATTGAACCTCCCCATTTGACTTCACAAATTTCTCCACTAGCAGTCTGAGTATGGGATTTCTTTGGAGATGACATGTCACCAAAGTCTTTAGGATCATAAGACATGGTGTTCGTAGCCCCGCAATCAAAGATCCAATTCATTGATTTATCAAACCCTTTACCTCCAAGTTTTTCATAGGAGTTCGCCGCCATTCCTCCAAAACCAGTACCACTTCCTTGCTCACTTTTAGTCGGATCTTCACCGCCACTTGTAGACGAAGCCCGTTTGACCTTAGATCTGAAACGCTAGTTATTTTTCTCCTTATGACCGTCCTCCCACCATTCTGGATAGCCAACCAGCTGGAAACATGTCACTTTAGTGTGTTTCTTCATCCCACAATGAGTGCAATACAACTTGGATTTATCTTCTTTCTCTTTGGATCGGAATTTAAACCTCTGTGCAGAATCTTTAGCAGCCAAACTCATTCCAATTTCAATCGAGTCACTATCAGAAGAACTTGATTTTAGTATATTAACCCTGATCACTTCCCTTCGTATTATAGCATATGCTGTTTCCACGAAAGGAAGAGGATTCTTTTTCAGGATATCTCTCTTGACTGGTTCCAGCTTGTCATTAATCGCCATTAGCAATTGATAGAGTCTTTGTTTTTTAGTCTTCTTATTGTAGATCTGAATGTATTCTGGTTCTTTTATAGGGTTCGGATCTCGCCTATCTATAGACATCCAGATGTTCTGCAGTTTGTTCCACAAGTCTTCTAGTGTATCGGACCCTTGCCTTAATGAATTAGCCCTCTTATGAAGGTCAAACACGTGTACCAGAACTGTATGTGGTGGCTAACCCATCCCAGAGGGCTTTTGCAGTGGGATATTGCGAGACATTATTCACCAAGTTGGATTCAAATTTCTGGATAATCCATGTGAAAACACATTGATCATCTTGTTCCCACCTTGTATATGTTTTGTCAGTTTTGGATGGAGGTGTCGACTCCCCTGTAATGTGAGAACCTCTCCTCCTTCCCCCAATTTCTTTCTTCATCAGGTTTGCCCATAGGGCATAGTTGTCACCACCGAGTTTAATCCTTAGGGATAAATTCTCAGGGTTAGTTGTTTGTTGTTGTGTTTCGAGACCATTTCTCAGAATGGCAGCAATCTGCATTGTTAATTCATCAGGGATTTGACTGACCACGACTTCATTTCCAGCCATCTTTGTTGAGGATGTTCAGAATTCCCAGAGTCACACGTGCTCTGATACCATGTTAACATGCACATGTTCTACGTAGCATCGCAGTTGTTGTCTTTGTTAAAAACAAAGATAGAAGTAGCTGCAGGAAGCGGCTAGGGTTTTGTGTTTATTAGAAAATGTTCCCTTTTGTTTTATTGATGCATTAGAGATGTAATTCAAGAATTGACCAATAGTAAGGCTCTCAATATATAGAAAACTTAGAGGCCTATACAAGGAAACTTAATACACTGAATATTCTAACAACTTCGATCGGGAGACGGGTAAGGTTTAGTGTCGATGGTTTTTCAAGGTAAGGTGTCGTTTATTTGTTTGAAGGTAGGCGTCAATAGGCGTCAATAGGTTTAGGTGTGAATAATAGGGTGAGTTTATAAATTAATATGCAATGAATTTTAACATTAGTTCATGGGCTAGGCTATATTTAGATCCAATATTGTTGATCTAGACCTTGTTATATCTCGACCTGACTTTGTTATCTCTCGACTTTAGTTGTTTACTTTTTTTGTCGTTTTATATAAATGAAGTTTTTGAAAAATAATAAAAATATTTTGGAAATTTTATTTTTTTTAAGTATAAATTTTAAAGGTATGGATCCAACAAAATTGGATCGATATATAACTTTGCCATTAATTCATTTGTTGAATTTCAACATTAATTCATTGGTTTTTATTTTAATTTTAGTTTTACACATTATTTATTGCAAGTGGCATTTTAGTTTTAGTTTCACATATTATTGTCACCTTAGTTTTAGTTTTAGTTTGAATTTTGTTAATATTATGTTATAAAAGAAATACTTTAGATAGAGAAAATATAAAGAAGAGAGGGTAAATATTTAAAAATAATAATGACAATTTCACGGAGTAATTCCATTTATAAGGAATTTTAAAAACATGAATACAAATGATAAATTTAAAATCTTAGCAAAATAATTTTGATTTTCTTTAATATTACTTTACCGAATAGTTGAAAAGTTTATTTAACCGGTGATCATCCAAGAACTGGAATTAAGTTTTTTTATGTTTTGCATTTCTAAATGATTCAAGTAGTCTACTTGCCAACTTCAAAGAGATTAAAGTAGAAAATAAGCAGTTTATGTTAGAGATAAAGGTGCTGATTTGAAATCTCATTTCTATTTTCATGCTCTTTTTCACAAAATAGAGGTTTGCATTGGTATCAGAAAAAGAAGAAAATGGAAATGAGTTATATTGAGTTTATGCATTGTCGGTTAACAAAGAATCAAGCAGATCAAAGAAAATTAGATATTGGATAAGCCAATCTCTACTATAAATATTATAAGTAAGAACAATGGACTGGTAAACAAAGATCCAATGCCCTATGTGCAAGCAACTCTGGGTAAGCCAGAGTGTGGAACACTGGAACATGCCTACATACAAGTAAGTTCAGATCATATATCTATACAAATCAAATCAAATGATAAAGAAATGATGTTAAATTCATCAAAAAAACATTGTTGGCAAATGCAATAAAGGTAAGCCTCAACTTAGTCTTATTCAAAAAAAATTGGATAAGTTTAAACTTGTAGGATAAGTTAACATCTCTTCTTGGGATATAATACATATATTGTTTCAATTTTCTATTCAAGAAAACTTATGTAAAATCTGGAAAAGAAACGTATGGTCCATGGAGAATTCTCCATGAGACTTCTCAAATGGAAACCATACTTCAGTCCAAAGATTGAAAGCCCAATTACACTGGTTCGAATTTCCTTTACAAATATTCCAGAGTTCTTATACAAGATAGTATGATTAGGATAATATCTTCTTCAGTAGGTAAGGTGCTAAAAATATGGGTACATGAGAGCTATAGGGCCAAGCATAACTGCTGCAGCGCCTGGGTTGAGGTTGATGTGTCAAGAAAACTTATCCAAAATGTTTGGATATGATTTGGTGACAACAATGGATGTTGTGTGGATATATTTTATAGTGAATTCCATCTATACGATCGTGTGTATTTCATCTAGGACACAATGGTCAACCTGTAAAAAGTTGATGAACACCAC
This sequence comes from Limnanthes douglasii subsp. nivea, assembly GCA_036936605.1. NCBI lineage: Eukaryota > Viridiplantae > Streptophyta > Magnoliopsida > Brassicales > Limnanthaceae > Limnanthes > Limnanthes douglasii. Next base: position 22,870,385 of record JAUPFV010000001.1, on the reverse strand, counting down.
AAATCCAGACAGGGTTCAAATAGATATGTTACCCTAGCAAGAAACAACTAAATTATTTAAGAATTATCAAGTGAAAAAAATATCTAAACAACAATGGAGGATAAAAATGAAATCAATTATACTTAAGGAAAAGTAGATTGACTCAGCAGACAACAGTGTTGTACTACCAAATGGTCAAGAGTGCAAGATAGATCAGATGCCAAAACATTCTCGTTTCAACTTAATATACAATATGTTGCTAAAATGGAAAGATAACACTAAAAAATGAGTATGTCAAATGACATCAAATAATTTATTAAAGTAAATCCTAGAGATTAGAGAATCTAAAATTATATAAGTAATTTAGATGATTGAAACAAGTGGAACATTCTAAGCCTTAAGTGACTACGAAAACCTAGATTCATATCATTATTCTTCTAACCGGAATAAAATTTGTAGCCTGACATCCTCTCGTATACTAAAAAATATGGAAATATGCAATGACTTTAAAGAAATTTCAAGCATAAAACTATAGAAATCTAAGGTCAAAACCAAGAAAGTATCCATTGAAATCAAAGGTCTAAAATTTAAGAGACCTTACAGTTCTTCTACCATAAACTCTACATGACATTAAAATTCTTAATTGGAATGTTAGAGGCATTGAAAATATAGCTACAAAAATGAAAATTAATTCAATTAAAAGATATGAAAACATTGAGTTTATTTCCATCAAGAACCAATGATTGTTCTTGAGAACTTGAAGAAGATTTCTAGATCATTCGAATTTAAAAACTTTACAACTAATATCAATAACAAGATATGGTTAATATGGAAGGATGCGTTTGTTATGGATATAATAGTGAATCATGATCTATTTTTACATGTTAAGGTTGGACACTCTACTATGAAGAAGCAGTTTTTAGTGATTTTTGCATATGCTAAATGCATTAGATTGCATCGGTTAGACCTTTGGAATAATTTAAGTAATATATGAGACACTTCAATTGAATGGTTGTTGATGGGTGACTTTAATGAAATAACTTATGCCCAAGAGCAAAGATTATGCTCAATCATTTGCCTTAAGTTTATAGATTATTTCAACAACACTATTATGATTTTCAGTTTAAGGACGCTGGGTATTCCGGTTCTAATTTTACATGGACAAACAAAAGGAAGTGGAAGCGTCTTGATAAGGTACTGTATAAAAAAATTTGGGCCAATTACTTTGAAGAAACTAAAGTAATTCGCATGGCCAAGACCTCTCAAACCACTCTTTTCTTTGTATCACTATAAAATAATCTCAAAATAAGGTCAATTTTTCCTTCAAATTCCCAAAATATATGGGTTAATCATAATGACTTCTGAAGCATTGTAAAACAAAGTTGGAATGCTGAATTGATTGGTCAGCCTATGTATGTATTTTGGAACAAGCTTAAAAGGCTAAAGTTTAATCTTAAAGTTTGGAATTGGGATACATTTGGTAATATATTTGACAGTGTATTGCAAGCTGAGGAGGAGGTTAAGATTTTGAAAACAAACTATGAAGAAACCAACAACTTAGAGAATAAAAATAAACATGGCTAAAGGGTCAGCTTCTTACCTTCAAACAATGACAAAATAAGAAGTCTACTGGCAACAAAAGAGTAATGTTAGTTGGCTCAAATATGAAGATATGAATTCTGCACTATACCAGAATTATGTTAAGAAGAAAAAATGAAAAATAGAATAAATGGTATTTTAAAAGGAGAATGGATCATTGATAAAAATGTTTTTGGGTCATCAGCTGAAGCATATTTTAAAGATATTTTGTCCTCTCATTATAATCCATATGAAGTTGAGGGCTTATTTGATTTTATTCTAAAGGTAATATCATAGGAGGATAACAAAATGTTGATGGAAATCCCTGCTAAAAATGATATATGAGAGGTTATTAAAGGGTTAAACCCTACTAGTGTCGCATGAATAGATGATTTCAATGAAATGTTCTATCAATCTTGTTGGAAAAATATTAAAAATGATATGTGCGCTGCTATTAAAGATTTTAATGGCTACGCTACTCCTCCAGGGTTATATGTTACAATAATATGTTTGATTCCTAAGGTTTCACCTCCTCTATCATGGAATGAATTTATGCCCATAAGTTTATGTACCCTTTTTAATAGAATAATCTCTAAGATAATTAACAAGAGATTGAATTTTATTTTGCCTAAGATTATCTCTAATGAGCAAGGAGGATTTTTTTATTGGTAGGAATATCCAACACGATACCCTGCTTGCTCATGAACAGGTTCATAACCTTAACAAAAAGGTGAGAGAAGGCAATGTATTGATAAATGTGGCAGCATTTCACATATTTTCACACAAGCTTATTCTAAAGATAATGGAGAAATTTTTATTTGGTAGGTCATCCATTGATAAAATAAATAAGAGTATCACTGCTTCATGGTTTTCAACTATTGTTAATGGTGAATCTCATGGTTATTTCAAAATCACTAAAAGAATCGGATAATAGGATCCTATATCCCCTAACCTCTTCATAATAGCAGAAGAATATCTAGTTTGAGGGTTGAAAATTTTGTTTGAAACTAAGAAAGACATGAGATTCAAGTCCAAAGATTCAATTGATATACATTTCTTAGCCTTTGTTTACGATTTTATACGGACCATACCCAAATATTTAAATTGGATCGACTATAGCGCGCCGCTTTTTTGCGCTGCGCTATAGCCCACTTAACGTGGCCTATTTGAAATCAGCGCCCCGTTGCACTGCTAGGTGTCGCGAGGCGCTATTGCGTTCGTTGTTGTTGGGCTATTAATAACTATGATTATTAGAAACTTTGAAAATATACCAGAAGATTAACTAAACTATGCTTAAGGCTGGCTGAGGCATTTATATATAAAGACATGTAATCAAGGTTTGGGCTTGTTTGAAATTGTATATATCCCTATCTCATTTGTATACCTTATGTTAGTTTACAAGACTTATCTATTTACAATTCAACATCTATGTGTTTTATTAATAAAGTTTCATAGCAGGTTTCATCCTGACTTTAAGTATCAGTGGAATTTTTTCTACAGGTTTAACATATAAGCAGGAACTTCAAATTAAACATTTAATGGAAGAAACGAATGGCAGTAATAGGAGCTAAGTTTTCACAAGGAAATCGAGTTGGAATTCAAAACCTATTCAAATATCTGTTGAAAGAAGATAATGCATTTATTATAAGAAATCTAAACGGTCTTGGATGAAGTTATCTTCTTGAAGATCCGTCTTCTAGTCGTTTATACAGTCTCTAGTTCGTTGGGCCTTTTAATAAAAATCTTCATAATATATCTCGCTGAAATAGGATTGAAGCAATAGTTTTCTGTAATATAAGATTTGGGAACATCTCCTGGAGATTTTAAGGAGAAAACTTTTGTGATAAAGAAGAAGCCAAAGTGGCCTTATACTTGTTTAGAAGAAGATTGATCCGGTTTCATAATGAAACATTTAAGCTTTGTTTCAAGGTATTATTTTGGTCCAGTGTACTAAATATAATTTAAAAGACCATTTTATCACTCTCGATATGTTATTTTGTCTATCACCACACAGTACAAAAAATTCATAAAAATATATACCATAGAGATAAAAAAAAAATGAATCTAACAGCCGATAATAGAGGACACCACTCAATCTTTCACTGGCCACCCTCTTATTTCTAGTGTAGATCTAGTGTCTGGGATATACATGCCTATATCTAATGCAGAGACTGAATCTCCTGCGTGTTTTCTATTTCATGAAAATAAAAGAATGATATGATTTGAACAAATGAGGTGTCTAATGTAAGAAAGCTAGAGAGTGGACTCTAGCCAGTCTGAGGCAAATTCGTAAGCCACGAATGTTACAGCACCAGCAGGTGCAGCTTTTACAGTTGACGGAACAATGCCCTTATACAGACCGTGCCATCCTTCTGATCGCCAGATTTGTTGAAGCCCATCAAACATATTTTTGTAAGCACGATGCTCTATTCGAGCCCCGTATCTTGGATCCCTTTGTAGACCTTCGATCTGTAGACAAGAAATATTGTTTATATGCCCAAGTTGGAAATTAATAGAGATTTGAAAAGTGCTGTATAAATGTTATATGTTAATCTCTGTTGAGCTCAAAACAGTAAAAAAATAATAGTGTGTCTAAATCCATGCTGTTAAAAAGCTTTAAAAAAGATGATTAATAACATAAAAGCATTCATTGTCTCACTTATACCCCTAAACTTTTAAGGAAATCCAGACATGCTAACAATTTGAGTGATAACTTGAATGTGCATATATTCATGAAGTATTATCTTGTTTTCAGGGTAGTTCCGGAATATTTGCAAAGTTGTTATAAAACGTAGATACCAACCTGGAACCTTTTCTTGACGACATCAAGAGGATGACAAACAAGTTTGGCACTAGTGCCAGCTGCTAACCCACATATGAAGAGTTGAAAGCTTGAAAGGCTATCATTCTTACCGCTTGATCTTGAATGGTTCCATTCCTACGCTTATATATAAAATAATAAATTTCTCGAGATAGATCTACACCATTGACTTTTAAAATTAGTGGTGGAACATAGTCTGAGTCGCACCACATCAACTACGACCTAGGTGGCATACAAAATCCGTAAATTACCGTATTATATTATTATTTGGCTTCTCTTAATTGAACATGGTAAAAGGAAAAGGGATCACATAGCAAGTCTGACTGTTAAGCTCTACAATGATTATGAAAAAGGGATTTGAAGCTTACCATCATTTGGCGCTTAAATGTATCGTAAGTGCCAAACTGCAGTCCAGCGTAAGGAACAATCTCTACCAGAGTCGTTGATAATCCAGCATACAGTCCCCTGACCCCTCGAGTTTGGATTATATCCATAAATGCTGACCTCATATTGGGATATACCTAAGTACACCATAATGAATGAGGTTTTAGACATCAATATCCGCAAACATAACAACGTAGATCATGTGGTGCTTACGTCCTCAGATAGTATACCTTCGGTTCTCCTTGTGAAGCCAATACTGTACGAAGAAGATCAAATGGATATGATCCGACGGTCGCTGCACATCCTGCTAGGGCCCCGCTTATGTAAGACAAGTAAGGACTCAAATGTATGTGATTCTCTGCATCAGACAAAAAACAAGTCCGTGGCACGTAAGAAAAACCTTTACAGATAAAGCCACCCATGGGATAAATATGTTATATATATTATCAGATGATAGGATAACACTAAACAACTCAAAATACAACAGATTGATCATAACTATTTAGATGGATCAGAGCTTCCAGGAAACACTTGATCTAGATCATTATAGAAGCAGACATATAGTAGAAACTTTATAGATTGGCTTACCTGTTCTGGAGGAACCAGCTGCAAAAGATTTAAACTTGTGAAGAACTGTAAACTGAATGGCAGTATAAGGCACAACCATAAGTAAAGCTGGCACATTACCCCGCCAAAAACCCTATTTAAAAAACCAAAAAAAACTTCAGCAAAATCATGAAAATGTAATGAATTTTAGCAAAATAAGCTTCTCTAAATTCTCATACAAGGATAGCATTAATGTTCCATTATATATATTCACCGAATATAGTAGCGAAACTGAAACTTAACATACCGGCAAACCTTCCTCTCTTAAAATATCTTTGGTTGCTTGAAACATACCAGTATACTTGGATGTTCCATTCAAGTTTTTTTGACCCAAAGCCCGCGAATATGTGGGTTCTAGCTGAACCTGAACAGCAAAGGTACTACTCAATCAAGCAATCAAGAAGCCATAATCTTAATCCAAACAACTACGAAATTCAACAAGAATGCTAAGAACTAAGAAATCCGATAACAATGATAAGCAACAGTTCTCAACTTGTACAGTCATAACACAATTTGACACAGATTTCATTCCAATAACCACATAACCAAAAAAATTAGAAGTTTCTTACCTGAAATCTGATCTTAATAACATCAAGTGGTGACGTAACAGTACGAGAAATAGCACCAGCTATCGCACCGGCTGATGCATCAATGAGTGCCCGTTTTAGCTGCCCCGGCTCTTCCATCGCCATATGCCTATTAAGCTGTGTGTGTTTACTGTGTATATCCTACCGACGAACCAAAATTCATTGAAATCGAGCAAGCACCAATAGAATCCTCAAAAATCGATCAGACCTATGTAAATCGTGTATTAACCTAAATGCTGAAACGAGAAATTCGTGAGAGAAATTAAGGCGGTTTTTGAGGAGAAGTTGAAGATTGTTGTAAGAAACAAATCATGCGAATTGAATTGAGAAAAGGAAGTGAGATTTTATAGGAAGTAATAACCTGAAAGAAATCTCCAGCGATTTAGGGTTTGGTACAACAATGGTGCAAGTAAGCGTGCGTCTGTATATAGTGATTAGGGAGGGAGAGGGAGAGGGATTTGGCCAGAGAGATTGTCAGTGACGTCGAGTTTAGTAGTGTAAGATCATCCCAACAACTGGTTATAATTTCTGTAGTTCTTTATAATTCTAGAATAGTTAAGTTTTTTATTCAGTTAGTTATTTTTTTATCTAAGATAGGGCGAGAAAAATAAAGAGAATTATATTATTATTATTTTAAAGTTTATGCGTATTTATTTATTTAATAAAAAATTAATATATATAGTTTTTTATATATTTTATTGGAAAAAATTTAATAAATAATAGATATTTTTGCAATCCAGTGTAAAATACACTATGGCTAAAATAAAAATAAAAATATAGTTAGCACACATTAATAATATAAATATAGTTAACATTAAACTAGAATAATACAAGTTACATCAATTGCGGTGCACATCGATAGTGTGTGCTTCAACTCTGAGCGGTCCACTTCCGAATAAAATATTTTATGTGGCGCATAGCGGCACAAATTTAGTAATGTTATTTGATTCTCGTTAAATGCGGGAGAATTAAACAACCTAAAGTGATCAAATATTCACGTCTTTAGCAATCCGGTAAACCACATATACCACCAGTAGCATGCATGGAACCCTGGCTCATGGAATGATATAACTGTGCTACGACCATCTGACCCCAGTTATACCGATCTATATGTTGATATTGGTTAACGAACTACAGGTAATCTAGGGATATACTATTTCCAGTTTTGTTTGCGCAAATAGTGGATCCTAAGAGGTATAGTAAGTACGCTCGTGAGCGTGATCAAGCCTAGCATCGTTAGCCCTACTATCACTATATTGCTCATGCTGGAAAGTAGTATGCAACCAATATAATGTCAAACTACTGTCCTTTCTAAGATGTCTAACCATCTCGGATGTTTGTACACCAAGAATATAGGAGTATGTCAACAACCTCCTCGTCTCATCATCAAAAGATAGTACGTTGAAAGGCATACCTGTTACCGACAAGCCGATGATGACGTGGACGTCATGAAGAATGACAGTCATCTCTCCAAATGATAAATGATACGAAGATTCTCATAATGTCGCCTCTCAAGGAAGACCTCTACAAGGTGGACGTTTGTATACCAACGGGATTGTGCATCGACTAGGGGTCCAAATATCGTCTCCATGACTTTCGTCTGCACCCGAGTCTGATGCTTCAAGTTCCATTTACGGAGACTGTCATACATCAAGAAGAAATGTAAGTTGACTCTCTCGTGCAATATTTATCAAACACAAAAATCGTAAATGTAAAACATGTGTATCAAGATTTAGTTGAAAGTAAATAATGAAGTTGTCTATTAAAAAAGCTTACATCGCCATGATATACGGATAAAGACCCGGGACGTGGAACAAGACAGCATCATACTCCGAGGAGGCCTTAAGCGCAGCCTACGAAGATGAACCAGCACCGCTGCCAGTAGCTGCCCAACCATTGTGATGGGTGATATCGTCTGCTGGAGCACCATAACACAAGCGCCGTTTCGTACGGGTGCCCGTCTATTGACCGCACTGTTTCTTAGTTGTTGTCTGAATGTGGACCATCACTACAATCGATAAATTAAAAAAATTATAACTTTATTTAATAATAAATTTTAATAATAAATTTTTATATTACGACTAAAAATTTTGTTAATTTTTTTCTATACTAATTGCTTATATTTAATAACCTAAAGAGTATTTTAAAAAGGAGTTAAATTTTAAAAATATTAAATTTGATACCGTAATCCTAATTTCTAAATATATTTTTTTTATGCGGAAAATTTGGTTTATTCTAATTTAATATTAATGAATTAATATACTTATTTTTATTTAATGAGTTAAATATTATTACACACTATTTTTAAATGTCTAAATATTATAATAGATTAATCTCATCAAACATATTTTTAATAGTTTATATATTATATTTGTATATTCATCAGTTTTATAAAAAAAATTAGAAACTATTTTTATATTTTTACAATATTAAATTTTATGTTTAATTTTAATTTGACATTATTAATATTGTTTCATTATAATTTTATAATAATTAATTAATATTATTAAACATTTTTTAATAGTATTGATATTATATTTTTACGTGTTAGAGTTTTATAAAAAAATTAAAATCATTTTTTCATTTCGCTATAAGCTATAGATTTTAATGTTAGTTAGTCTTTTTCAAGTCTTATTTATTTTCATAAAAATTATTACTTCATAAACTACGTTTTTATTGTAAAACTTTATATATCCTTTCACATCCAAGTTCATTTACCAAATCAATTTGAAAATTATGGTTTGATACCTTCTTCGCGATTTAGTGGTCAAATTTAACATGCTGCAATTTTTTTTTTTTTTTACGTTTTCCGTTAAGTTTGTGATTTAGAACTTAATGATCAAATAATTCAAAGGCTAAAAAGCACTCTTAGTTCCCTATGTTTACCATTTGTATCAACATAGTCCTCTTCCTTCACCTTTGCATAAAACGCATCCCCTTCGTTTTATTAATTTTCAAATATAGTCCCTCCGCACATATGAAGCCTGAGAGATTGGCACGTGGCATCAAGTTTTGTTGTAACATTGGTCCCCCAAATTTTTGGTCAAAAATGCCCCTGCCCATGCCAAGTAGGATGCCAACTCAGCTACTTAGTCAGATTTCTGATTTACCTTAAAAAGTTACCATTTACCCACCAATTTTATAAATGGACCGGGTCGAACCCAATTAAAACAAACCTAACCCGAAAACCCAATATAATATAACCCATCCCACTACAATATAACCCAACCTGACCTGTTTACCATGGTGACCCGTTTAATCAAATCAGACCCCAATTAACACAAACCCTAATTTCTCCCTCCAAATCAAGAAACTCAAAAAACTCAAAGAAACCCCTAACCAGGGAGACCAAAACGCGACTACTTCGATTGTTCTTATCCTTACCCCTTTCCCTTCTCCTCTGTCTCTACTGAAGCCATGACCATCAGTAAACCCTAAGCCATCGATTTCAACCACTTTCATCATTTCCCTAAGCGCGACTTTTTCATCCCTAATAGATTTCAGCCACTTGCAGTTCTTCATCAAAAAAAAGGGTTTTCTAGGCTTGATATTGTATCCATTTCTTCATCCTTACTAGATTGGAACCATTTTCCCCAAACCCAGAAATCTGTCACCAGTCAAAGCAGTGCTTCCACCATGGATAAGTGTTTTTACAGAAGTTAGTTGTTTGATTGTATTTATATTTTCATGGCTAGATAGATGCTTAACTTAAATTGGAATGAAAATCGATTTATTTGATGTTGTTGTTGTTATAGTGTAAGGTTACCGTTGTGAACTGATTTTTCTTGAATGGTAGTGTTCTGGGATGGTATTGTAGTTCGTTTGTTGGTAATTGTTGAATATTATTGGTGTGGGTTGATTTGGCTTGAATGTTAGTGTCTTATGTTAGTGTCTACAAAATTAGTGTTATTTTTAGTGTTAGGATTGAGGGTAAAAAACATTGTTAGTGTTAGGGTTGATGTTTTATGCTGCTGTTTTGATTGTTGTTGAGTCTACTCATAATGTTATGGTTTTTGCTACTGTTAATGTTAAGGTTTTTATGTGTTTAAGGTTGATGTTTTGATTTGTGTTTTGATTAGTGTTCTATGTCTACAAAATTGGTGTACAAACTAGTGTATAACTAGGATGCTAACGATTATGTTTTTTTTCGTATTTCTCAGGTGCAAATGACGACTTGTTTGTTGTGAATTACCACTTCGATGGTAAACTAACTGGAAAAAATAAGCTCAAGTACATTGGGGACAGGTCAAAGATAGTAGACTTCATTAGCTGCGATAAATTCTCTATTTTGGAACTCTATTTCATCCATGATTTAACAGAAGCATCAAAAAGAGGGGGATATTGTGTGTTCGCTTACTCATTGTCGAGTTCAAGCACTTATCTCAGACTATTAGAGACAGATGTAAACTACTACGAGGTAACAAAAAAGATTGGTAGTGATAGGGTAATGAACATATTCTGTGATAGGACACCCCTCTAGAAGTAGTATCTCCAACTAAACTAAGAAACAAAACGTTCATTCCAACTGTCGATGTTAAAGGTGATAGCAGTTTAATTGTGGCTGATAGTTTAGGAATATTTCATAGTTGTACTGAAAATATGGATGGTGATGTTGATGAGACTGCTACTGGTAGTGACAGTGTAGATGTTGATGAGACTTCTGGTGGTGGTGACAGTGTTAGGGAAAATGTAGATGGTGAAGGGGATGTTAAGGAAAATGTAGATGGTGAAGGGGATGTTAGGGAAAATATTGATGGTTTAGGGGATGTTAGGGAAAATGTTGATGGTGAAGGGGATGTTAGGGAAAATGTAGATGGTGAATGGGATGTTAGGGAAAATGTAGATGGTGAAGAGGCCTGGTATAGATAGTGTGCATGCTGGTGGGGCTGGTCTTGATAGTTTCGAAGCTGGTGGGCAGAGGCTGGTGGTGAAGAGGCTGGTGGGTCTGGTTTAGATAGTTTCGAAGACATCGACGACTCGTTCTTTGCTGATATTGACATGTCAGAAATTGATTTCAGTGAGCAGCCTCCACCAGCTCAGTCGAAACAGAGTGAACCTATTGGTGAAGACACTGATTACACTCCATAATCAAACAGCGAAAGTGAAACCGATTCCGTTGGATCTGACGCAAACCATGAATTGAATAATGACATTAGCTTAGATGAAGAGTATGTCAGCAGCGACAATTTGACAGGTCCCGAAGACTCTCCCAACGATTCTAGGAGATCAAGGAAAAAGAAACAAAGGCTTAGAAGTTTTAGGATGCCGACAGAGATAAGGTTCATTGAGTTGGAGGTGGGAGTTGAGTTTGGTTCGTTGAAAGAGTTTAAAGACAGTGTTAGACAGTACAGAATTAAACAGAGAAGGAATATCGGGATGTTCAAGAATGACAAACAACGTTGTTCATTCAAAAGCACCCAAGCCAACTGCAAGTGGTACATCTACGCAAGTAACAGAGGATGCAAACCAGTATGGAGGATCAAAACCTTCTTGGATGAACACCAGTGTGGGACAACTAACAAAAAGAGGAACATCATAAGTCATTGGCTGACCAAACATTACATGAGTAAGTGGCAGGCAGACCCAGATTGGTCGATTAAGAGTTTGATCGCAGATGTAAACCAAAAATAATTGGTGAAGTTTGGTTTAGCAAGGCGTATAGGGCAAGAAATAGGGCACTTCATATTATTATGGGGGATGACGTGATCCGGTACCAAAAATTACGCCAGTACAGACATGAGATACTAAGGAGTAACCCAGGCTCAACCGTTGTGATCAAATGTCAGCAGTCGGTATTCGAACGGGTGTATGTTTGTTTAATAGTATGTAAAAAGGGTTTCAGTTCTGGATGCAGGCATGTTCTCATCTTGGATGGTTGTTTCTTGAAAGGCCCTTTTGGAAGACAGTTGCTGGTTGCGGTAGTGGTGGATGCTAACGATCAAATGTACCCAATAGCTTGGGCTATTGTGGAATCAGAAAACGGGTCGAGTTGGGAATGGTTCCTCCAACTCATTAGAGAGGATTTGAATATCCAGAATGGAGGCAGCTTTACCTGGATATCTGACAAACAAAAAGGTATGGTTCTTGCATCGGTAGCATTGTTCCCTAACTCGGAGCACAAGTTATGTGCCAGACACTTATACGCAAACCTGAAAAAGACATTCCTGGTAAATAAGAACACAACCTATTTTGGGCATGTCCTAGGTCGACATTTGTGGAAGATTTCCAGTACCACATGGATGAAATGAAGAGATGCAACCAAGAAACATACGAGTGGCTATTTGAGAAACCTCCATCGCAATGGACAAGATCACATTATGATGCAGAGAATAAATGTTACATGTAAACCAGTAATCTGGTTGAAACATTTAATTTTGTCATCTTATATTACAGAGGCAAAGAGGTGATCACTCTGCTGGAGAGGATCAGAGAACAAACAATCGCTTGCATAGTAAAGAAGCGAAAGTAGTTAGCGAAGTGGGATCATAAACTCTGTCCGGCAATCCTAAAGAAGCTGAATAAGATTATCAACGTCGTTGGCAATTGTTACGTAGGAGAAACTGGTGGATAGAAGTACCAAGTGATGGAAGGAACAAACCAGTTTGTGGTGGATTTGGAAATACAGGAATGTGCGTGTAAAAAATGACAGCTCTCGGGAATTCCTTGTTGTCGTGCTGTTGCGACAATATATTTAGTTGAGCATGATCCAATTGACTACGTGGCTGACTGTTATCACGTTGCAACGCAGAAAAGGATTTATTATCACATCATTAACCCTATCAACGGGTCTATGCTTTGGCCTTTAACCCCCTGCGAACCTATAACAGCTCCTCCAGCAAAAGTTGTTCGAGGCAGACGACAAACAGCCAGAATGAAATATCCTTCTGAAAGACTCCAACCACCATCAGCTGTTGAACCAAGCAAAACAAGGATGTAAGAAACATAACACTAACAGATGTGGTATTTGAAAGTGTAGTGGACATAATCGACGTAAATGTCCAACTGTAACCCCATCAGCTCAACCCAACGTTCCAGAAGGTGCTACCGTAACCCCAACATCCCCAACAAACATTCCAGAAGGTCCACTGCCTCCGACAAGTACTCCACCACCTCCAAAAAGTACTCTACTTCCTCCAACAGCAACTCCATCCAACATTTGGTCAGCATGAGGGTCGAACTACAATGTTATAACGGTAAGTACTTCCTAATTCCAGAATCTATTAGTTTTTTATTTTACCATTGCTTTAAATAACTTACTTAGGGTCCATTTTACAACAGGTGAGAAGAGGTGGAGTTGGGAACCAAACTGTTATGGCTGATGTAAGTATGGTTTGTTCTATTATTATAATACTGCTTGATACTGGCTGCATAGTACTGGTTCTTTAATATTGTTCTTATTTGTAATGTATTGCTTGTTTATTGGGCTTGTAATAAAAATCTTTCGTTGTTGTTGCTTTGTGGGCTTGCTGTGAGTCTTGTAATTGCATTTGAATGGGCTTGGTGTAAGTGATGTAATTTCCTTTGAATGGATAACTGTTTTAAAGAATCCAAGTAGGCTTAAGTAGTGGAGTTTGTCCTTATTGAATGCTTCAGCTATTTTTTTGTTGGTTGCTGGTCCAATTAGTTGTTGGTAGATGGTCCTATTACTTGTTGGTTGGTGGTCCAATTAGTTTTTGGTAGTTGGTTCAATTACTTATTGGTTGGTGGTCCATTTAGTTGTTGGTATATGGTCCAATTACTTGTTGGTTGTTGGTCCTCCAATTAATAGTGTTGTTTGTTGAATAATTGCAGGATACTGTCATATATTGTGTTGATAGAAGAGACCACTCACGTGGTAGATAATTGGAGAAACAAAAAGTTTTCCAATCTGTAAGGTTCTCAACGTAACTTTATTAAAGTTTATGTATATAGTATTGCAAGTGGAGGCAACCATGGTTGAATTGATTTGTATTATATATAATAGGAAGCAAGTGGTATAATTTCTTCTCAGAACAGCGTAACCTCTCCTCATACTACTTGGAAGAGAACAAGAGAAATGAATACATTTAAAGATGCAAAACAAGCTCCCTTCAACCTTAAAAAGAGAAAGCAACCTTAGTCTAGTGTTTCTGTCTTCAATTGTTGATGTAAATATTGTGTTGTTTTTTGTAAACTTATGGATGGTTAGGCTACTATGTGAGGTATTTTTTGAGGTCATGTGAATGTTTAGACCAATTTAGGAATTTATTTCTTAATTTTGTGAAGGTTTATACCACTGTACTAGTATTAGTTTTTTGTAAACACTTGATGGTTTAATTTAATGAAACTTGAAATGTTTTTTATTTCACATGTTTTAGTATATTTGTATACACTATACTAAAAAACATGTTGTAGATTTGTATACATTAAATTGTAAAGGTTGTAAAAATTACAGGTTCACATTTTCATTTTTCAAGCCATTTGTTGAACCAAGTTACAAGTATATTTTATAAAAATTACAGGTCCTGAAGACTTACAGGTTACTTGCAGGTCACTTACATGTCACAAATACAGGGGCTAAAATCACTGGTTTTTAGACTTAACAAGGGAAAAAACAAAATTTCAAATCCATACAAATCTACAACTGCAAGACATTAAAATACAAATCATACATTACATTATCATTGAAATAAGAAACATCCACCCAACAAATACAAGTCTTAATTTCTTAGCAATTGCAGTGGTTAACTAACCATATGAAAGCAATTCAGATACTATTATACTCCCTACCAATACAAACAGAAAAACAGTCATCTTCTTCATCTTTGTAAAATCTGCTTCTAATCTTGAAACCATCTTCAACAATCCATTGATAGCAGGTTGTGACCCATTGTTAATTGGGGGATCAATCCACCAAAAATAACGACAATGTCCTCCTCTCTACACAATCACAGTTTAGATTAAGATTATGGGCTAACTCGGTAAGATATAGTAACTCGTACAAGATACTTAACCCGAAATTGCCACATCCTATGAATCTTCTTCCTTGATTTGGATCCGTTGAAGCAGTGTGGGTTATACAGGGTAACTCGCATTCACAAATACCATCACCACCCGAGTTAGTAGAGGTTCTTGAAACGCTAGAGTAAGCCATGGGCTTTGGTGAAGGAAGTAAGATGAACTAATACATATACGCTTTCTATATAGTGGCAACAAACCATTTGGTATGCAAGTAGTTAAAGTATCATACCCGTCTTATTCAAGCACTTTCTTATCATGATTAATTTCTAAATATATAAAATAGACTTTATACCATGTATATGCTAAGACTGCATAAAGAATAACAAGAATATTAGCATGTATATGTCGTTTAAAACCAGTATTGAGATGGTTTATCCATTGAAAAACACCAACAACTCTCGGTTTAGTATATACAATATATACGAAATTTATCACTAGGCATACAAGATATGAGAAATTCAAGTATTGCTAGTACTTTGAGGAAGAGTTTGGTGCAGAGCCACGACATTTAAATAACTTATGTTTATCTATATAAATGTTTAGTAACTAATAGTAAAAAAGATAAACATATAATCAAGTTGTGTTTATTTTTTAAGCTTTCACATTCAAGAAGTGCATCAAATAGTAAAATAATTACCAACAAATCAACA
The DNA here is from genome assembly GCA_036936605.1 of Limnanthes douglasii subsp. nivea. NCBI lineage: Eukaryota > Viridiplantae > Streptophyta > Magnoliopsida > Brassicales > Limnanthaceae > Limnanthes > Limnanthes douglasii. The sequence continues at coordinate 22,854,801 of JAUPFV010000001.1, read as the reverse complement.
ATACTTGATTGATGACAAATAAAAAATAAAACATTGGATCACAACAATATGATTCATAATCAAAATAAAAGTGGAACTCATTCAAGTTCAAATAACCCCATAAACTAAATTATAGAAACAACATATCAAGAGTATGTTATTATCAATCATACATTTAATAACACTCTTATAAACGCTAAAAACAAACCTATTCATATTTATGCAGCCATTACACAATCCAATGAGCTCTGATTCAAATAATATAGAAAATGACATATAAATGATATAAAATTTATAAGAACTGGTTTAATATAAATAATTCATTCTCTTGATTCATAAGAATATACAAAATCTAATTTATACTTTGATTGAAGAATAGACAAACATCTTTTATACATGTAATTAGTTTCGATAAAACTATTTATATCTATATTTTATAAAGAATTTTCATGAGTAAAAAATTGAGCGTAGTATATAACCTTTTATATATAAAAGTAAAATTTGAAAACACCTTTAGTATTTAGTTTATTTACTTATATGAGTTAAAAACAAATAGTTTCTGTTTTGATAAATATGAGATAAAGAAATACACTAAAAACAACATTTGACTAATTCAACCATATATTTTGTTTTAAATACTAGAGAAGGAAGAGGTCAAGCTAAATGTCATCGATAAAAATTATATAAAAAAGACAATATGTTTTAACCTAAAAAATATATAAAAAAGACCCATTTAGGAAATAACAAGTATCGGGATTCTCTTAAAGTCGAATGTATCGTAATAACAATGGAATTGTCCTGTTTATCGTCATCTACCACGTGATCAACCTCCATGTTGTACCAAATATATTTTTTCTTGATCATCTGAGTTATTAGTTAGTTGTGAATGAACCATAATAGGTTCAGATATTTCTTTGTTCCATCTAGAAAAAATAATTCATGTAAATACAGTGTTGCTAAGTATACGATATCGTGCAAATTTTTCTGTCACCTACATCCTTATTTATCGTTTGACCTTTTATACTGAAGAAGAATACGAATACATTTTTTACAATAAATAAAATATAATCATGAAAGAATAGTAAATTATATTTAAATAAAAGAGATATGAGTTTGAAATTAAAATTCAAAATTGCAAAAAAAATCTGAATTTAGAATCTCTTAATTTATTTACCAAAACAAGAAACTCAGATCTAATTAACTAAGCATTGTAATTATTGAGCCTATATAATAAGAAATCTAATTAACTAAACACCATAACTATTAAACTTATATAATAAGAGAAACCCTAAGTGATATTAATATACTAAATAAATATTTGTACACATGTCAATAAAAAATAATACCATCTTGTATATTAAATTCTCAAAACATCTAAAAACTATGCAAAATTACACAATCCAATCAAAAAAAGCGTATTATTGTGAATTTGAAATCCATTTTCTAGAATATAATACAGACATAAATTGCATTTTTATAGTTATCTCACTTTTTTAATATGCTAGGTGTTATTTCTCTTTGTTCACTTTATTAGAAAAAAATATAAAAATACAAGTAAAAATCATGTTTTATGGATAATATTCACCGGTAAGGATCTCTACGTCTAAATATCATATGGTAAAACGTAGACTTCAATTATAAGCTTAAGGAAATAGGTATTATCAAAGAAGTATCCTTGCTGTAGCAGCAAAGACATGGTTCACAAGTCCATATATGAACTGAGACATAGACTCAACGAACTGGTCAATCAACAAGAAGCTCTCACATAAGGTAATATATGTTTGGCTAGTTCATGTCATGCATTTTCATCACTCGTAAAATTATACAAGATAATTGATGTAAATCGATTCAAAACCATCCAATATACAAACTTGGATGTTATAAACCATTTGTTAATCTTGATCACAAAATTAGTTATTAGAAACAATTATTTTTGGATTTGAACAAACTTGATATCATAATAGAACTATGTTTTCATATTTTGTACAAACAATATTGTTAACCTTACCTAGAATGAATAGAAAATCAAAACCTCAATCTGAATATTAATGCTAAAATTTGTTTATAAAATTGAATTACGAGAGTCCAAAAACTTTACATATAAGATAAATCACTTGAAAGTGTATTAACGAGTACAACAAATCTATTTAAACTCAATAATCTCAATAGACCGACTTCACAAACTTTTATCAACCAAGAAAAATATAATGAAAAATTTCAAAAACCACTAATCAAGAATCCCCACAATAAATTTGTAAAAATATAATTAGATCAAAAATATCTTACGTATTATCATACAAATGGTTAATTCTCGAAACCAAACCTCAAAGCCTTAAAATTAAAAAAATAATACAATAATCAAGTTTGTAAGCAACGAGACGAAACCAAAACGATCTCATAATAAAAATAATACCAAAATAAACTGAAAACCCACTATTTGAAACACCAAGAATGGTAATTTATATATGGCTACAAAATAGAAATTGAGAAAACAAAAATATTAGGAAGTCAAAGACAAAATTGAAAATAAAAATAGTATAAGTTAGAGTCAAAACAAGAACCAGTGATCAAATTGTCTAATGGATAATGTCTAACAAAAATCACATATTGAAAGAACCAAACAAAAACCACCATCCATTGTATAGATGAATCTTTCACCATCGTTGAGTGTTCGGCTTCTTATGATACCCTACATAGAAATACAAACGTGAATGATTGTAACCAGAGTAACCATCATGTATCTATTGCTACTCAAATAAAATTAATTTTAAATAAAAATAATAATGAGATTACCTTTTGCTTTCATATAAGCCTCGTAATTTTCAAAGTTCTTTTTTATATGTGTTTTCCTCTTGTAAAAGAAACAACAACCATGAGTCGACTCTTTTTATTTCTTTGCCACTGAACTAAAGTTTTCCTATCAAAGTTTCTCTTTTAAAACTATGGGCACAATATGAATTTTACATGCTCGATACTACCTGCGCGAGAACGAGAAGACTTCTCTATCGGGTTAGAATATTTGAAATTGGTTTCAAGTGTTTGGGTTTTTAACCTCCCATATGATGCTAGAGAATAGAAGTTCAAATTGTTATATTTGCAGATTAGTGACAATATTAAAGGACATCTGCTGAAAGATGTAGATATGAACCCTCGTTAAAAGGAACTGAATCAAAGGAAGTGGATGTATACACCAAAAAAATAGATATGCAATGATATAAATTCTAATAAAAGAATTAGTTATCTGTATTTTGTACTTTTTTATATATTATTAATTTTAAATTTAATGGGTTTTATTGTAATTTTGTTTTATTTGCATTATAATATGAAACTATCGCGTTTGTTTTCCTATGTTGTTTTAATGTTAAAGTTAAATGTTTCAAACTTAAAAATGATATTAGAATTAACAATAATCAACAAAACACATATATAAAGAGATAAGGTTAAGTTACAACACAAGTAAAGTTATAAAATTGACATTTTCAATCGTGGGTAATGTCTGTCATTCTATGGTAATGTACTCATTGAATTTGAATATATTTTCCAATATGATTGAATAATAGATTCTTCCACCCAAGACTTATTTCTTTAAAAAATAGTTTCTAACTAGGATAAATGAGAGGTAGTTGTGTGTTTGGATGGATCCTAACCTGTTAATCGAATATGAACAATAACATAAAAAATTATGAATGTAATAAACAACTGAATTCATAATTTTTCTTACTTTAATAAAATAATTTTCTTTCACTTGAGCAATGCAATCCTATTTTTGTTTTTACAAACGGGTAAATCACCTAATAAAGGTAAAAATATTGATGATACACGTAAAGAAAATATACACGGCATGCATTTAAACACAGTTGTTATGACAAAACAAATATATGACACTTGCATATAGTTTTTGAACCTGATTATTATATCATAATATTTTAGCGTCTTTGGTTTTTTATCTACGTTAATGCGAGTACCATAAGTAACTTCATACGAAGTCATGTTTGATAGGATTTCATTTGTTGTCATTCATTCACAAGTGACCATGTTTCTTGATTTATGAACAAAGAGTGAGCTATATACTGAAACAACAATGACCGTACATTTTACATATGTTACCTTAAATATAAATAGAATCATAAATAGAGTAGATGATCGCGAAACAACAACTTTTGTTTACCTTTTTATTTAAATTTTTAAATTTTAGGTATCTTCAGAGGTTTGGGTTTTTAAGTTGACGTTATTATTTTTTATTTGATTATCTAATGTTTTCACATAGCTCGCAATTGTTACCGGAGTTAAAGTGGTATATTGCAAAGATGTGGTCTTGTTACTGGCTTATTTAATTACATGCTCAAAGTGTGATTTCTCTCATTTTGTCAAACTATGGTTAACAAGTTGTTTTTCCACATATTTTCGTCTTTACCAGTTATTTTGATAGAACAAGATGGATTATTTTGGGATCAAATAATTCAAAATAAATCCGATAAGATACAAAGACTCCGCCTCAGTTCATAATCATGGAAAAAAATAACCACTTTCAAGATCTTTTTATCCACATGGCCATCTTCTTCACATACGTCTTTCGTAATAAACTTTAAAATTTGTCACCTCTTATCGATTATAAAATAATTTATAATACGTATATTTTTACCATAATATTTATCTTACATGCACACAACAACACATGTATCGGTCTAACAACACATGTATTATACTTTTGAGACGTTACTTAGCCAATTCATATTACATTAACATGATACTAAAGGATATATCGTTGACTTGGCTTCTTCACTTAACCTACTTGAATATGAAATTTTAGTATACAAATTTACAGAATTTTTTAAATTTCTCAAATGATAATTTTATCCTTGTGTGTTAGATGTCGAGCAATTTGTTAAGCTTCGCCCATAATTATTCAAAGTTTAGTGTCTTAATAAACCGTTTCAATGATGAATGTGCATGTTCAACACTAATAATAGTAAGAAAAAATTAGTTCGACCATTGCTTAAGTATCACTTTAATATACAAAGATAATTGAACTTACTTATTTTTTGTTATTTTCTTGTAGTGCTTCACCATGTTAGTATGTGCATAGAGAAAATTTTCACCATATGATTTGAGCTAAGATGTTTCATTATACTCTAACACTTTTATATTATATATGTCTCATTCATTATCACTATATTTTTATGCCATTCAGAATCATCTATCGAATACGTGACTATATTCCAAAAAGTAACAAAATCATCCGGCATCGTTCTTTCTTCGAAGAATTTCTTTGTATTTACAAGAATATTCCCATTTATATACCATTTACATAACATGTGTCTCGTGTCTTAAAGTATATTTTAATTTCACCAATCAATACCAGTTCTTTATATATCATCATAATATCTGTGATGTGCACTCAGTGTCTATCATGAGCAACTTAAGTGGATCTAACACCCAAGTGTAGTTGGCTCACTTTTCCGCACCTATAAAAACAAACATAATTCAAAATATTAAACTCGTTGACGTAATGTCAAGAGTTTCAAACATTTACATATTATATTTTTAAGTCTTGTAGGTACTATTCATAATAAGAAGATGTGGAAATATTTTTAGAAGGTCAATATATGCCAGTCATGCAATAAATATATATGTGATTACTTTAGACTTTTAAGCTATCATTTGATACCATTCAATATAGTTATGTTTTTTCATTTTATCCAACAAAAATTTCATGTATGACTAGCATCACATCTCAAACGTATGGTGTTTGTATCTTGTATCATGAATATTACGTACATTGGATACATTTTTGGATTTCATATTCGTCAAACCAACTAAAACTTGTCGATGATGGGCACTAGTCGTTAACACTTTGTAATAATTTCTTATTGTCTGTTTTCAACCTTTTTTGCTTCTGAACATCATTTTAAGAATTTTGCAAGGTCATGCTTATGTTTTTCGCATATAAGTATAAAATTACATGCCCTACTTTCAACTGTAACTCGATAAGCCCTAAGTCTAAAAGGACAATCACAATTTGTTTCCGCCGACTTTTTCTTTCAACATTAGGTTTTATAAGTTTTTTCTTGTATAGTCTAGATTTTTCGCAAGCAAACATTAGTCTCGGAATTCTCTCAATCTTCCCATCATCGTAAAAATTATTAACTATCATGTACTCCATATTTTTACCCATATATTATATCCATTATTCAAGTTTAAATATAATAGAATGCTTAAAAATCATGAGTACATACAAAATAATTGGTTCTATCTTAATTTCGATTTCGTCGTGAATTTAACCGACCGGAAAGATAAAAAACATGCAAGCTAAAAATAGAGAAAAGGTATATAAAGTTGATGTATAGAGTTGATATACAGAAAAGGCTAACTCATATTTATTCAATATGTCGACATTAATCGGTATTATGAACCAAAATCGACTCAACATGTCTACAACAGTGGACAAAATGTACCAGTATCGACATATAAAATTGACATTATGCACTAACGTTGATTCACTGCGTCGACATTTACAAAACTAAAAAGAAAATTATTCATAACTCTAGATTATAGAAATGATGAAATGTACGTTTTTTTACTTAAAATTATATGTATTTTTGTGGGTTTGATATCATTTTTGGATTCGATGAAATTTTAAAAAAAATTGAAAATGTTTGTTTTATTTTTTTTAAAATAATTAGTTTTTAAGTTGTTTTGTTTGGTTTTTAAAATATATTCCATGCAGGTTGGACTAGAAAATATTAAATAAGATGCTTGTTATATTTACTTCATATAAATGTATATTGATTTAACAAATATGTGAACGGGGTAATCTCAAATTAAAAAAAATTAAATCTAAAAATAAACCTATTTAATAAAAACCAAAATAATAAATCAAAAATCAAAAATTAAAAAAAAAATTATACAAATAAAAAATTGTGGGTGCACAATATATTTATAAACCGGAGTTATTACGGATGTATCTGGTATGCTATTTGATATAATTTAAAGTTAAAAGTTTATCCAAACCGACTTATGCACCGTCAAAATAGGATTTATATAACAACCGCCTGAGCCTATTGTCCTTCTTAAGCAAATCACTTTCTATCGTCTCGACTCGACTCTCGAATTCGATCACTCCCTATCAAGTCTCTGACTCCATATCTCGTTCTCTCTACCTACACCTATGGCGTACAGAAACCTAGAACTCAACATCATATCAGCAACAGACCTAAAAAACGTGAACTTTCTCTCTACCATGAAGGTATACGCCGTCGTTTCAATCGACGGCGATCCTTACGTCAACCAAAAATTCAAAACCTCCGATAAACACCGACCCACCGGGTCAAACCCAACTTGGAATTTTCCTGTTAAGTTCGCGATCAACGTTCCGTTAGCGGAACAGAACCGGCTCAGCCTCCGGATTAAGCTCAAGAGCCGTAGGTTTTTCGGCGATAAACTCGTCGGTGAAGTTTATATTCCGGTTAAAGATCTTTTGGATAACAGCGACGGAGAGTCTATGAAGCTTCAAACTTTTCAGGTTTGGTATTATGATTAAGTAACCCTCTTTTATATGCAAATTTCGATTTCTGTTTTAGCTATTGTCTTCTAGGTTAAGCTTGGTTAGTGTTCTTAGATGAGAGTGTTTAAGCCCTAATGTATGTGATTAGAGGGTATGGTAATTTGTTAGTGTAAACTATTTAAATCCTACTACTTTAACTAAGGTTTTTAGTTGTTTGTCCTAGTATCTTTAACACCCTAATCTAGGGTTAGGACTTAGGATGAAGATAGTCACTATTTCATCAATTTTTGGGTGGACTCTCTCCAAGCATCCCAATCATTTTTTTTTGTTAAGGTTGTGGTTTGAGTGTGGCTATAAAATATGGCCAAAATTATGGTTAAAAAATGGCCAAAAATTACTTATTGGACTAAAAAAATGGCTGGTTTTAGTTATTGACCATCCATTTTCAAGCCCTCGTGTTTTTAGTTCATTGACTATGTATTTTTGGGTAAAGTTAATGGATTAATTTGATCGAAAATGAATAGTCGAAGAACAATTTGTCACGAAAATGGATAGCAGAATCATAGTTTGTCCCGAATGAATAGTTGATCGACTAACTTTAACGAAAATGGGGACTAATTTTTTTTTAGTCGATGAATTATCTGTCACGAAAATGTTCTTAAAGAATGAGGGAAAAAATGTTTGAACTTTACCCATCATTTGAGACGAATTTTTTTATAGCTCTTTGGTTATATGCATCCCATTATTTAGGCCCTGCAAACAACTATTCGAAACAAGGACTAACCCACTTTGTCGACAATAGGTGCAAAATTTCAAAATGGAACAATTATCTTTGGTTAAACATAGCTATGATTTTGATAATGTAAATCAAGTTTTCGCGTAGACCCTATTTAGGACACCAAAAACAAGTTTTTTGAGTTCGGCCATATAGTTTTGTGTCTCTAACCTGAAACAACTGGGGATAAGCGCAATAGAATTTACAATAAGGAGGAATTGACCATGATATTTGATATTTAATGTTACTATGAAGTTTTGGTCGACATAAAATTACATGTTAAGATGTTGTATTTTCTATCAAACCCAGATGGACCAGAACTTTTTAACACAGTATTGGAAACTAAGTGATTATATTATATAGAAGGAAAAGTTCAAATTTGGTACTACGTCTCATCTTATCTTATCTTATGAGTGCTGTTATAATTTTTGTCTTCTGTAAAAGAACATTTCGAATTTGTTTTCTCTTTGGATTACTAATCAGTAGTTGGCGGTTATGATTAGGTGACAACCCGGTCAGGAAAACCGGAAGGAAAACTTAGTTTATCGTACAAGTTTGGCAGTGTTTTACCCGAAACTGAGGTAATGATGGCTAAGAACTCAAATAAGCCTGTCTTGGCTTATCCAGCCGGAGGAGCTGGATCTAGCTATTCTCAGTACCCTCAACAGGGTTATGGGTATCCTCCACCAATGCAGCAGCAGCAACAAGCTTACCCGTATCAGCAGCCAGGATATGGGTATGGATACCCGGGTCAAATGCAGCAACCGCGCAGGAATAGTAGGTTTGGGATGGGTATGGGGACAGGGTTACTAGGAGGAATGTTGGGTGGTATGTTGATTGGGGATATGATGTCTGATGGGTTCGGCGGAGGTGGCTGCGGCGGTGGTGGTTGTGGAGGTGGTGGTTGCGGTGGTGGTTTTTGATTACTTTTCTTTTTCTTTCCTATATAACATGTTTTATGTGGTGTTTTTTTATAATCCCAGAATGTATATAAAAATCGGATTTTGAATTATATTAAACGGTGTTAGTTTTTTTGTTTATATATATCATTTAAATTGTTCTGGCTCTTTGAGGAACGAAACCAACAGATGGTTATGATCTTCTTCAAAAGAATTATCCCCTTCCACCTGCAGTTTTTGTATATATATATACATATAAACTTGTAACTTTCAAAGGTTTAATAAAATTTCCTTTGAATAAATTTTTTAAATTAAAATATATATAAGTCAATTGCAATAAATATCTATGGAATTTCGAAATCAATATGATGCGAAAATACTCTTAAAGAATTCTACCTTTTTTTAGTATTCTAATATCAGGTTTTCTATTTTCCAAATGTTACATTTTGGATTTGAAACTTAAAAAATAATTATGAATCAATTAAAAAATATTCTTATATTTGAAATCAAATTTATAAATAATTTTTAGAAAATCGAAAAGATTCAAGGCATTTTTTTTTATTTTTTTTTTCCGGAGGGAACCCGCAGCCGCTACTCAGAGTGCAATGAGTGCGCACAGGGTAAAGTCTGACGCGATAACCTGCAAACCAACGCCAGAAGGTAAACCACACAAGGTGACAGGCTCAGCCAAGAAAGCGTATGTAGAGGGACTCGAACTCATGACCTTTTGGTCATAAGAATGCCTTACTCAACCAACTCGGCTACCCCTTGAGGGCAGATTCAAGGCATTTTGTTATATATAAAGAAGTTAAATTTTAGGGTGTTCTGAATTTATTAATAAATGTATTTAGTTCCGGCTCTATTTTTAATGCGGTTATATTTTTATTTTAGTCCTATTTTTATTTTTAGTTCTATTTGTGAAATTATTTTAAAATGTCAAAAATAATATTTGCGATACCTATTAAAAATAAAATTATCAAACAACATTAAAGAATTGAGTCACATAATTTGGACAAAACATATTTATAATATAAAACTACAAATTTATGTCGTAACAAAATATTCGATTGTCATAGAAATATTTAAAATTATAAATTTTTGTCATAACAATGCGGGTAAAATACGTTATATTAGAATTAACAGTCATTAATCGTTAATTTGTTCCAATGTTTTTTAATGTTACGACACATATAATAAAAATGGGTAAAAATTATGTTTGAAATAACACACATTTTCGTCATACATAATTTTTCGCAAAGTTTTGATGAAGTCTATAAACAATATAATGGAATAAAAGTTGAAAATAAAAAATTTAGGGTTCTTCCAAAAGTATCTAAAACGAATATATTTTTTATTTAACAATTACAAAAATAAAATAAAATAAAATCAAGTATGATTACAACAAAGATATGAACCAAGACATAATTTGATTGAATCAGTGTTAAAGAGTAAACCATACAAGGTGGAATGACAAAGTGATATACTCAGCATTGACATTCATATCTATAACATGCTTAGGGGAAACATAGTTACCATCAAATATCTTATATATATAAATGTGAAATTTATGAGTTTTTAGTAAAAAAATGTTATTCTCCTCGAGACTCTTGAATCTGGAAACATAGTTATTATACTTATGTCGTAAAGACGAAAGAATATTATAAAAGTATAAAAATTCCATAAGTATTAACATGACGTAATAAAAAAACATAAAATCTGAAAAATGACATTTGAAAAAATAAAACAAGTTTGCAGACGAGTGGAATTATGAGTTGTGTTTATGGTACACCGTGTCATATTGCAAGAGAGTGCAATATTTGAAAGAAAAGTGAAAGGCAAACACTTTGAAAGAGGAAAGTGTGGTAATGCTAACTCAATTCACTATTGGAAAGATAGATCATTTAGTTGGTGGTATAATAAATGTATATTAATGCATGTTTCCCATGATAAATATATATTTAAATCAATCGAAGAAAGTAATGATGAATGTGAGGTAAAAAATGGAAAACACCAATATATATATATATATATATAACATGAATGATGTGGAAAAATACGGTAAAAAATGGTAAAAAAACATAATAACAAGGCTTATAGGCTATATATTAGACATATATATTTACACACCATAATTTCCTTATAAAATGGCAAAAAAACATATATTAGATATTTTAATAAGTGAAGCTGTTTAACATTGTGTAAAAATACGGATCTAAGATGAGTAAAGTTGAGTCATAAAGTTATAAGATATGTGTTTATTGGGTATTCACCTAATAACAAGGCTTATAGGCTATTAGAATTGAAGTATAATGTGGTGTGTAAATTAAGAGAAGTATATTTTTTTAATCCAAGTTATTTAAGAATAATAGAACTCAAATGGGAGTAGACGTTGGGGAAAAGACCACGTGAACCTGTTATAAATTAAATAAAGAAATAACATAAATGTCTATGGTCCGATGATATAAATTCTCAAATGATTGTTTTTCTATCATCCTCAAAATTACGGTGGTGTTTTGTTTTAAGGACAATCCTAAATATTACAAAGAAGCGATATCGTTGCGAGATCTGCATTTTGGAGAGAGGTTATAAATGATGAAATTATTTAATCATCTCTAATAACAGTCTGAAGTTTATATATTACCTCCGGGGTTCCAGACCAATTTGTTGCAAGTGGGTATTTAAGAATAAATGTCACATAAATGGTATTATTCAACTCTTTAAGGAAAGATTGGTAGCCAAAGGTTCTTGAGAAAATGAAAGAATATATTACATTGACACTTATTCTATGGTTCCTAAAACCACAAACATTAGAATGCTCTTTGCAATTACATCAATAAATAATTTATAAAAATTCATAAAATGGACGCCAAAACGGCTTCGTGATCAAAATATATCTAATCATTCGAAGGTAAACAAATTTAATACACAAGTCATTCGAAGGTAATTCATTTGAAGACAAACAAATTTAATACACAAGTCATTCGAAGGTAATCCATTCGAAAGTACACAAATTTAAAAACACAAGCCATTTGAATGTAATCCATTCAAATTCAGACAAATTTAACACACAAGCCATTCGAAGGTAATCCATTTGAAGGATTTTTTTAATACATAATCCATTATAATCCATTTGAAGGCAATCAAATATAATATACAAGCCATTCGAAGGTAATCCATTTGAAAGCACACAAATTTAGTATACACGTCATTCGAAGGTAATCCATTCGAAGACAAACAAGATAAAAATACAAGCATACTTATAAACAAATATTAAAGGCAAAAATGGTAGTTTGATACTGATTCAGACACCTCGTTAAAACCTCCCCGAGTTACGAGGATAGGAAAAGTACGCCCCCAAATATTTATATCAAACAAACACAAAGTAAATATTTTCAATAAATATTTACTCAAGATACAACCTTAAGTGTTCATTGTTTAACCTTGTCACACACCGTGTATGGTCCTTCTCAATTTGGTGCCAATTTTCCGAATTTCCTGTCTGTGGTGTGTAAAAATAATTTTCTTAAAATCTTATGCCCCATTTGGAATTCTCTTCTTCGTATCTTAGATGCATACCTGGTTCTCATTAAACATTAATAATGCATCATTCTTAAATGAGCTTTGATTATATTTTCTTGAATCAAGTCTAATTGAGTTCTTACTACAGTCTTATTATCCTTTTCGGAATACTTTTGAACCCTAAAAGAAGGAATAGTAGATTATATCAGTGCTATTGCATCCATTCCACAAACCATGGAAAATGAGATTCTTGTGTAGCAGTATGCAGAGTAGTTCGATGCTTTCAATACTTCTTGCAAGTGCCTACAACCCCTTCTATTTTTTTTAGACCCGTTAAAATTGTTATATTTACTACCTTTATTTGTCAATTAGCTTGATGAAAAGGTGAAGATAAACAATGGCAAATTGTTTTTTATGTACATAAAATTTCCCTTTCTTGTTGTAATACCCCTAGGAGTTTTGAATCTGCAACATATGTTGGAAATTATAAACTTGATTACTGATTTAGAAGTATTTTTGGAGAGAGGTGCAGCTTCTACCCACTTAGAGAAATAATCAACTGACAACATAATGGTTCAACACCTCCAGAATCCATTGGAAAGGGTCCAACCAAATCCAACCCTCGTCTATCAAAAGGTACTGCTTGGATATTTATTCCATAGGAGCTGCTGATACGTGTATTGCATTTCTAAATCTCTGGCATGGATCACGTCATTTAACTAGCTCTTTAGCATCCGACATGATGGATGACCAATAATATCCTGCTACAAGACATTTATAGTCAAAGATTTGTAGCCACAATGGGCAGAGCCTTCCCTATCATGTAACTCAAATAAAATTACTTGGGACTCATCGGATCTGAGGCAGCGTAATAGAGGCTTGATAAAATATTTATTATAGAGGAACCTTATCAAAACCAAAAAACCATATGCTTTAAACTTCAATTTCTTAGCTAGGTTTTGTATTCAGGAAAGCTTCCTTTAGTAATAAATTTTTGGCAGTATCGACTTGTTATTGTATATATTAGAAACTTTTCCTCAGTTCCAACTCCCATTTTCAGGGTTGTTGTTATGGAAGGGAAATATTGTACCAAAATCCAAGGATATGCCTCGAAGTATGGAAGAGTGGCTAAAGCATCGATCATTGAATTTTTAGCTCTTGGGACATGCTCATACTTCACACATTTAAAGCAGGCAAAAGATTCTCTTAATACCTGTAAATACGATACCAACCGTTCTTTTCTTGTTTTAGATTTTCCTTGAGCTTGAAATGTGAGAAATTGTGAATTACTTACCAATCCGATTCTTTTGGCACCGACATTTGAGCGAGCCTTAAACCAACTATTGTTGCTTCGTACTCAGCTTCATTGTTTGATGACTTGGTACATTGAGTCTCTAAAAAATGGAGAGTATATATATTCCTACCCCACAACCATCATACTAAATCTTCCATTTATTCGGATTACCCATTCTTTCCTAGGTTTATTGACAGAAGATTCTATGTAGGATCACCCTGAATGGAACTCAACCAAGAATTCTGCCATAATTTGTGCCTTGATTGTTGTTTGAGGAGAAAAATCAATATCATAATCCCCCATTTACATAGTTCACTTGGTCATATGACCCGACACATTCGGTTTTTGTAACATACTTTTAAGTGGCAAAGATGTTCAAACGATGATCGAATGCGTTTGAAAACATAGCCTCATTTTTTCGGCTGCTATTACCAAAGTTAAGAATAATATTTCCATCTTTAATTTTTTTTTCTCAGCATCCAACAAACTCTTACTAACAGAATAAAACAGGTGAGATTAATTTTCCACTTCCCAGACTAACACTGCACTTACTGCATAATCGAATACTTCCAAAAATACATAAAGTAATTCTTTTTTTACTGGTTTAAACAGATATTTGGTTGAAGATAAATGTTTCTTCATTTTGAGGAGTGCCCTATCATAGTTTGGTGGCCAATTTAACTCCTTGGCATTCCTTAACACTTGGAAGAATTATGCACACTTATATGATGATCTTAATATGAACTTGTTCAAAGTTTTCATCCTTAAAGTTAATACTTGAATGTGTTTTGTGGATCTATGAGGGTCTATAGCCAGCAATGCATCTAATTATGATGGGTTAGCTTGAATCACTTTCTCAATAGTCACATACCCTAAAACGTTTCTGGATCGCACGCCAAAGGGGCACTTCTCTCTATTTAGCTTTAAATTGATGGATTCTAGGTCAAAGAAAGTTTCTTCAAGATCACACAATGATCCTCCTCCCTTAGAATATTTACCATCATGTCATCAATATAAACTTCTACATTTCACCCAATTTGACTGACAAATACTTTGTTTACTAAGTGTTGGTTAGTAGCCCCAACATTATTTAAACCGAAAGATATTACCTTATAACAATGTAGCCCCCTGTCGGTGATGAATGTAGTATGATCATGGTCTTTCATATCCATTTTTGTCTGATCGTACCCGTCAAATACATCCATAAAAGATAAAAACTGATTTTCAAAAGTGGAATCTACCAACTGATCTATCTGAGGGACATGGAAAGGATCCTTAGGACGGACGTGTAGGTCTGTAAAAATAATACTTATTCATCATTTACCATTTTTTCCTTTTTACGAGCACCAGATTTGATGTCCATAATGGGTACTTAAATTTTGGAATATGGCCCACTTTTGTTAGCATGCCTACCTCTTTAACAATAGCCCCATGCCCTCATATCTCGACGCACTAGATCCTTCGCCTGTTTGGATTATTTGTTCTGCCTCTGAATTTTCTTCATCTAATTCCATACCTGACA
Organism: Limnanthes douglasii subsp. nivea; assembly: GCA_036936605.1. NCBI lineage: Eukaryota > Viridiplantae > Streptophyta > Magnoliopsida > Brassicales > Limnanthaceae > Limnanthes > Limnanthes douglasii. Next base: position 22,839,309 of record JAUPFV010000001.1, on the reverse strand, counting down.
GATCGAAATGAATTTTGACTAAAAAGTCTGCTAAGGCTTGTGCCTTAATTGCAGTTCGAGGCTCAAATTCATTATCAAAGTCATCCAATTCCACAGGCCACTTAGTCAATCTGAGGGACTGGAAAATGTCCTTTGGGCATGCTTTATTCAATTCAGTGAAATCAATGCACATTTACCATTTACCATCATTCCTATTTACTAAAACTGAATTAGCTGTATAAATAGTACTATAATTCTCGTATATGCCAAATTTTTAATAACTGATCTACTTCGGCCATAACAGCCTCAGATTTTTCTTGATAATTATATATTATATTTTGAATGATTGGGTGTACATTACTTCGAGTTGCTAATCTATGATAGATAATTTCCGCGGGCACCCTAGTTACATCTTCGGTGCACCACGCAAACATATGTAATCTTGTTGATAAGAACTGAATCAATATTTCCCTCATCTCCAGAAATAACTTTGTATCAATCTTTAAACTTTTCCCATTCGCAAAAACATAGTCTTCAAAACTTTAATAATGGACAAAAATCCGGAGGTCTCCCTCGGATCATTAACATGATCAGATCCCGAGAAAGATCCCACTAACTGTTATGTTTTCTTCGACTTACCTCCTTTAATTTTTTTTAAGGCCAGAGACGTTCGGTAACATCTTTTACCATTGGATACTAATAATCATTCCTATATTATTTCCTACAATATATGTCAGGAATTGATGAATAGTTGAAGCCACTACATGCATCCTAGAAAGCTAAGACCTTCCAAATATCGTATTATATGATGTTGGTGCATCCATCACAATGAACAACACCATCATCTCTTTCCTAAACGGTCCACGACCCAACTCCACCATTCCTTCAAATTCCCTAACTACTTCGGCAGTTAATCTAGTAAAACTTAAAATCGCCTAATCCGAACAAAAAATAGTTCAGGGACTTTCCATTTTCTCATAGGTTGTCATGAATAAAATATTGGTAGGGCTACCGATGTCTATCAAAATTCTTTGTATCTCGTCCCCTACAATTCATGCCATGATTACTACTACGCCATCGTGTGGGCTAACTACTTATCTCATATCATCAGTATTAAAACAGAGCAATGGAGATGTACTTATATATAAATGCGGCAAAACGCCCACTTCCAGTTGAGTTGTTTTGCTCACTATATGTCTTTTCGAGAATAATTTGATGTCCTTAAAATAATATCACCTCCAAAAATTGTCAACGACTCAAAGAAAGCACACAATTTACTAACTTTTCCTTTTGAAGCTGGCTCCTCTACCAACATAACTATATTCCTACCAGGATTTAGATTCAAATACTCAATATAAATACCAAAAGAGTCGACAAGTTCTGAAATCATCAACGTATTAACGCATGAGTTTTATTTTTATTTTTGAAGAATTACATTTTTATCTCTGATGTCGTTCATGCCTATTGTTAGTCTGATGAGCATCATTTAATTCATATTTCTCAATTATTTTCTATCTTTTAACCTCAGACCTGAGCATTTTCAAACTTAAAACTGTAGCATTTTCTGCGTTCGACTTTTTATATCTTCTAGAAGTTTTGTCCTCCAAGCTACTTGAGGAGTCTATTTTAGTAGCTCGTCGACATATTGATCATCATCGCGTCGTTAATTTATTAGTTTCTTTTTTATAAGATGATATCCGGATGAGTTTCCAGCAAGAAGATCATCAGTGCCAACATTAGGTTCCCCTAGAATTTTTGTTTCCATTTCTCTCAAAATATGCGTAAATTCTATAGTGGTTTTGGAAGAACGATTCCGGGTACCAGTCGTTCCCACAAAACGACGCCAATGATAGTTCCAATGATTTTTTCGAGGGGTTATTAGTTTAAACTATATATAGAGGAGAATATTTAGAGAGAGAAACACGAGAATGTTATAGAGAGAAATTGACAAAAGTAGTAATAAAGTAATAATTGTTCACCATTTTCTAAAAAAATGTTGTTTTATATAATACAAGAGGTGGGCACAAAAATTACATAATTACCCCATTTATGATCTCTTCACCCTACTATTCTACTAATATCAACCATAATTATTATTTATTACATATGATACCTTTAAGGTTACACACTTGTTGGGTTTCTTTTACCAGAATTTTATAAAGCCAAATTATCTCCCATATTTTAACCGATCTGGCTATAATTCCAAATAATTATTTCCTTTATTAAGAGTATCTTCATATGGGGTGATGATACCCCTCACATTATCATTGTTGAACGTAAGGTTCGTGACTGGGTCCCAAAAATTATGATACGAAGAGCTACCCACCAGGTGGATGTCATGGTACTTCCGATGTCATTTTTGTGTTGCTGGATTGGCCTCTAAGAGAGTGTCCACCCTAAAAAATGATGCACAAACATTGTTTCTTCTCTTTGGATTTCTTAGGTGCCTCGCTAGTCATGACATTAACACCCCCCTCCTTTACTGCCATGCTCATTTTTTATTTGAAAAATTGAATGAGGTCCTTGTTGTCAATCAACCTATGAATCTCTTCCTTCAATTTCCATAATTCTTGAGTTGAGTGGCCATGCTCATTATGATACACGCAGAAATAGCGAAGGGTTCTCCAATCAGGTGTTTCCAACATACCATACAACGGTTGGTATTTGGCTATTCCTTTTGTTTTCTCGTAAATAGTAGTTATGTTATCGATCATGGATGTGAATTTATGGAGAAATTATCATAATAGTTCGCGCGAAATCAACTTATTTGGGATAGGGATGAATCTGATTGGGTGCATGCTCATAACGTCTTTTGTCCTTGATTGACGGTGATCTTCTGCTGAGAAGTTGGCGTGGGTTCCCCCTTTTTCGAGTCATCCAATCGAATAAAATGTTATGACGTGGCAAAGATGTCTCACATCGTTTTTACTGGGAACCTGATGGGGTCTATGAAGATGGGGCCCTCTCGGTCCAATCCTATTTTGAAATGTGTTATTGCCACCGATTTGGCGCAAGGAGAAAATGAGTTCATTTCTTGGACAAAACTTTGTACATAGCTCTTCAATGTTTCACTCATTCACTGGTATAAGTCTATGATAGCATTACCCTCACATTTGCGCTCCTTGTTTCCAACAAAGTGATTTTTGAAAGCAACCAATAAGTATTTGAAGTCCTTGATTGATCCATTTTGGAGGGTGTTAAACTAATCCAGTGTATTTCCCTTAAATGTCATTGAAAAGCTATACAAAGTAATACATCATATGGATTGAAAGCCATCATCATGTTCCTGAATTGTTCCATGCTTAGGGTCCTCCGATCCATCATACGAGTCCATCTTGTATGGATCAAATTTTCGTGGGAGTTTTCCTTTCGAAATGTTTTGGACAAAGAGAGATTCTTGCAAAATCTAAGCAGCCATAGTGGACCTTACATGATCGTACTATGCCACCTATGGTCCTTTGTCATCGCGAGGTGCCGTGTTGCTGGACAAGTCATCCTAGTTAGAGTCTTATACCCTTTTCTTTCTCTGCTTCTTGATCTTGCTTTTGCCAGTGTGCTCGCCTCCATGGGCGCGACCTATATACCTACCTGATCGTAATACAAGCACGTTTTTGTTGATACTAGTATCCCTTGAAATGTTACCACGGCCCGATAACCATATCTGTGTTAATGTGCTAGGAAATATTTCCTTATTTTGCTATGTAAGGTTTGTCCCTACCTAATTTTATTGTGAACCTGGTTACTATGCGAACTGTTTGAGTCTATATAAAATGAACAAGAAGATTGAAGACTTGTGGTGTGATGTAACTTCGAGAATTTTATAGAGGGATAAATTTCTTCGGCTTATCTTGATTTTGGAGAGTGTTTAGAAGTAGAAGATAAACAGTGGGAGTTACTTTAAAATCCACAGTTTCGTTTGTAAGTTGTGAGTTATTTGTAATAAAATATGGATGGTTGAATGTTTAGTGTTTAAGGGAGTCTTATTCTAACCTCATATGTATCTCGTACATGTAAGATTTATTCACAATTCGAACTACGCTAAATCATTGGTTGTTTGTTCAATTTAATTAATGTTCCTTCTTGTTAAGTTTGTATTTTGAAAAGGTAAAAAGCTGAATTTTTTTATTACCTTTTGCAGCCTCTCGGCAGGTTTTCACCTAATACGGCCATTGCTTCAGATGACAATGGCTAAATTTCGGCTATGATAAATATTGTTTCAACCATGGCAAAAACTTGTTCGAATCTTATGGATTTCCGTAATAGATTTTAGGCTCTATAAATTTATTTCATAAATTTCACTTAAAAATTCATAATCCTTATTATAATAAATACATAGATATACATCAAAATGTATAATCTCTAAATTATTAAACATGTTTATTTCCAAAAATTACATAAATCAAAATATATTTTTAAAAGATATATTACCTAATAGGTCATGCCAATAATCATATTGGATATATTATAAAACATGGCAACAATATTTATCATAAACCTACCTCGAACAACATAATTTGTAATGTATTGTTTAGGATAAACCTATGAATAAAAAATTATGTGAGGTGCGTGAAAAATATATATGAATAACTAAATAATACATACTTTAACAACGATGTGGAGTCGAATTTTAAAAATCTTAATTTTTTTAAGTAGATATTTTAAAAGATTTAAGATTTGAGTAGAGAGTTTAGGTTGAATTTTGTGAAAAAAAAGAAAGTTTTATATCGATTATAAATTTGTGAACACCAGAGATCGTGATATAACAAAGTTGGATCTAGATCCAAACGTGTCTTGTTCCAATTAAAAAAATCTTTTTTTAGTCTAACCCTATAGAAAAAAACTACCATCAGTTTATTTTATTGTTAATAATTTTATGTATTTATATAATATTAGTTAGTTTTATGATATCTATTTAAAAATTTAATTTCCTTGATCACATATTAGTACAGTATTATGGTACTTTTCCACTTTTCCCTAATAATTAGATGTTTAAATAATAAAATTTACTTTTAGATAATTATAAATTAGTAGGATATCTTTTTAGTAGTTAATTATTAAAATTTTAATTTATTAAAATATCTGGTAATGTATTTACTAGACTTCAAGTTATCTAGAAAAACTAATTTTAAACTCTAGAAGTAATTAATTTTGACATGTAGAAAACGAATTTTAATAAATGGCCGATTATTTTCCAAACAAAAATATAAAAATAAACAAAGTAGAAATAAAAAAACTACATTATTTTCAATTAAAAAATAGTGATTATGATTTAAAAAAATATCAGTTTACTTTGTCCGATAAAACTTAATCATTATAATAATGGAAACAATATACAAGTTCTATTTAAAATAGTAATTTAAAATTATGAAAATATACTATAAAATCAAAAAATTCATATAAAATCGATAATATAATAGCTCCTTTAGTAATATATAAGAAAGTCTCAGTTTTGAAAATTGATCTTCGATTGTAGTAAGACTAAATTGATACTAATAAACACTACAGAAACGAAAATGAATATTTTACAAATCCGAAGACTAAATTAAGAAAAAAAGAATAGTTTAAGACTAAATTGAGAAAAAGACAATAGTTTAGAGTCCACTACTCTAAAACCCTAGCTGCCATTAAGTTCTCTGTAAATTAAATCGAAGAAGAAAACAATCAAAACCCCTAAAACCTCTCTTCAAAACCCTAAAAGATGAGGCCTCTCGACGAGACCGAAACCACCACCGTCTTCGAGAAGCTATTCAAATTCGTCGGCAATAATCTTAAAAACATAGTAGACAACCCGTCTCACGAAGGTCCCGATGCGAAACCAGGCCGGTACTGCTTTCGTCTCCACAAAAACAAGCTATACTACGTTAGCGAGGCGCTCGTCAAACGAGCCACCAATATCTCGCGACTCAATCTTGTCTCGATGGGGACCTGCATCGGTAAGTTCACCCACGGAGGAAACTTTCACCTGACTGTTCAAGCTCTGAACCTTCTCGCCGCCAACGCGAGACATAAAGTGTGGCTCAAGCCGACGTCGGAGATGTCGTTTTTGTATGGGAATCATGTGTTGAAAGGAGGATTGGGACGGATTACAGAGAGTATAACCCCTGGTGATGGTGTTGTGGTTTTTTCTATGTCTGATGTGCCGTTAGGGTTTGGGATTGCGGCTAAGAGTACCCAGGATTGCCGGAAACTTGATCCGAATGGGATTGTAGTGTTGCATCAGTCGGATGTTGGGGAGTATCTGAGGGATGAAGATGAGCTTTGAAGAGGTTGATGATTTATCGGGATTGAGTCGAATTTTGTAAGTGTTGTCTCACTTCTTTCTATGATTGAAAGATATAATCTCTATGCTAGGATGTTCTCTATGATGATACTTAATTTTGTTGAAACAGAAAGGGTTTTGTTCTATAAAGTTTTGATTTTGGTTTGCTTTTGTTTTGTATTTATGAATGATTCAATGTTTCTTAATTAATCATATGACAATATAGGGATGTTTGCGGTAATGTTTAGAGTATTTTCGCCTTTTGTGTGTCTTTTGCGAGCTATGAAAGTTGAGCCTGCGAAGGTAGATTATTGAACACAGCATTTGAGTTGACCAATGATTGATTAAGATTTCTATTTTCACTGCAATTCGTTTGAGTTTGTATGGTATTTTTAGAGTTTTTAGGGCTTATGAATGTTCAAATGTGCTTTATGTTTGTAAACTTTTCTCACTCTAGTGCTTTATGCTCGTAAACGTAGGCTGTGTTTGATCACTGATTGCAGTTTAGTTAGCCTGTTAGCATCTCAAGTTGTGCACGAGTTAACTGTTGGCACCTTTATTTTCCTTATCTTTATTGCCTTAGCTTGATAAGTACCTCAATGAAACTGTTTTACTTCAAACCTAGAAGATCATAGTTGTGGAAAGGCTTTTTCTGTCCACAGCAGGTGTCTAATTGATAATTTAGATTTCGTACAGTAGTAGATTGTCCCAATTTTTGAGTAGTTCTATAGACTTTATAGACAGTGCCTTGGGTTAAAGTGTTGCGCCTGTCTTTTGGTTGACAGGCTAGTAACTTTTATGTGTGTTGCTAGTGAAGTTGATGTCAAGGGCACATACACAATTCGGTTAACGACCTGGACGTGCAGGCTATGAATCTATATTTTGTATACTGCAAAGCTATTTAAGATGATTTGTTCAAACTATTGTACATGTTAACATACTGGTATCTCCAATATTCTTTGCACGAGTTAACTGTTGGCACCTTTATTTTCCGCATCTTTATTGCCTTAGCTTGAAACTGTTTTACTTCAAACTGAGAAGATTATAGTTGTGGGAAGGCTTTTTCTGGCCACAGCAGGTGTCTAATTGATAATTTGGATTTCGTACAGTAGTAGACTGTCCCAATTTTTGAGTAGTTCTATAGACTTTATAGAGAGTGCCTTCGGTTAAAGTTTTGCGACTGTCTTTTGGTTGACAGGCAAGTAACTTTCATGTGTGTTGCTGATAGTAAAGTTGATGTCAAAGGCACATACACTGAATTCAGTTAAAGACCCGGACTTTTGCAGGCTATGAATCTATATTTTTTGTATACTGCAAAGCTGTTTAAGACCGATTTGTTCAAACTATTGTACATGTTAACACTCACTGGTATCTCCAATATTCTTTGCTATCAATTTTCATGTCAATTCTCTTGCATTCAATTTAAGATTTCATTATCTATCTCTATGATTTCAAGTTCCATAGTTTTTCTTTTGTGTTTTTGCACCGTAGATGCATAATTGATATGAATCTTCCATAAATAAATAAAACACAGTTATTGTAAACTAATATCTGAGATATTATCACTTTAGGTTTCAAACATAAAATAGAAAACACTATATCCACTTTTTACGGAATCTACAAGGTGTTTATGTTTACTCATGGAACTTTTCTATTCAACATATTCTGGCATATGCTTAGTTTCCACAATCTTTTGCAATTATTCATTCTTTCTACCTACGCTAAACTTCTATACTCTTCAATAATTCTTCTTTTTGTTTATGCTCAACATTTCTTGTCTTTTTCTCTCCCTTTAGTTTAGTAGGAACCTTTCCTAGTTCACTTGAGAGTGTTGCAACAAACATAGCATCAGCATCCAAAGAGTTTTTTAAATATCTTGATGGTCAAAGTCTTCTGAGCTGGAACGAGTTTGTCTTTCATATAATCTAACTCAACTTCAACCTTAGCCTACAGATCACTTGTAAATATGAGACTACTTGAGTCAAATAATAAAAATGAGATAAACAGTAACTAAAATAAACACGAATCAAAACAACAAATTAAATTATATATCAAATACATCACGAATCAAAACAACAAATTAAATTATATATCAAATACATTTAAACAATTTAGGGTAACCAAATTAGATTACGGTAGAAAAATAATAATAGGGTAACCAAATTAGATTACGGTAGAAAAATAATAATAATTTAATATATAACGGGTTAGATACGAAGGTGCACCGATAGTGCTTCGACTGTACACCATCGGTGAATTGTTTTCCTCGATTCCGACAAAGAAGACCATCCCCATATACTAACGACTATATATGTAACCCATAAAAATAAAGAATAAAAATAACAAATCAAGAACATAAAAACTAAAGAAAAAAATTACTTAGAAGGATGTAGACTACTTCGTTGTAGGTAGTAAGGAGTGTGGTTTACTGTTGTAGGTAGTTAGGAGTGTGGTTGGTAAATTTGGTGGTCGGAGTTTAAGATTACAAAAAAAAATTATTTGAGAGGAATGAGAGTGAAAAAGATAGAAAAATAAGAATAATATTTTGAAATTATACTCTTATAAAAAATAAAAATATTTTTATATAGTTTAATAAATATATTTTTATCTAGTAAATTGATGGGAAAATAAGATTTTTGGGTGAACTGAGAGATACAAGTATCTAAACATGACGCCTCACAACGAGATCTAACGAAATCCCGACAAAGCTGTCATGATAGCACGGTAATGGGTCATGGCATAACGCAACATGATTCACTATAGTCACGACCATCACAGTCATGACATAACACGATAACATTAACGCCACGACCATCACAACAATATATAATATAAGTTATTATAGTTTATTATTATTATTATTATTATTGTTATTATTATTATTATGGTTTGATTATCATTATAAGTACAAGTGTTGTTATATATATAAAAGTGTTGTTATTGTTTTATAAACAAATTGTTATATATTTTGTATGTTATAATTTAAAATTAGTATAAAGTTATTATAGTTTTATTATTATATTTTGATTATTATGGTTTGATTATAATTTTTAGGTATTGCAAGTGTTAGTTATATTTTTATTGTAACACATAGTATAAGTATTGTAAATTTTAATAAACAAATTGTTATATAGTGGGTATATTATAATTTTAAATTAGTATAAAGTTACTATAGTTTTATTATTATACTTTGATTATTATTATGGTTTGACTATAATTTATAAGTACTATAAGTGTTGTTATATTTTGACAATTGCTTACTAGTGATAAAATAATTCTTATAGCCTTATAGTTACATTATAATATCACTTTTATAGTTTATTTATTTTTATAAGTAGTAAAAAGTTATGATAAGTCATTACATTATGAGATTGAAGGATAAAATAAATTTTATTGATTTAAGTCTCTCATATTTCATACTCTTACGGCCAGAAGTTGTACGAATGTTCACAAATTAAACTACCTTATTAGAAACTCTATTATAAATGTCATTCATGTAGTCAAGTTTCGTCATCCTCTTCAAGATCTTCATCATCAAATCCCGTAGAAGCTTCAGCCATATTATCTTGTTCAAGATCTTTTTCAACAGTATCTGGAAATTTATCGAAGACGTACCTTGGAATATCTTCAATTTTATACTTTTTTTGCATCATTTGATACGTCGTTGTCCAGTATTTCATTGTAACAAGCACTCCAAGTTCCGCACATGTCAATCTTGTTTGTTTAGTCATGTATTGGAGTCTGGACTAACTAAACGCACATTCACTTGCCACTGTAGACATATGTATTAAAAAATATATTTTGCTGACCTGCAAAGAACATAAAACTCGTTTCTCTTAAGCTATAAAGTGGGTTGTTCTCGTCATACTGTTGTAACTCAAATAGAGTGTTCAAATTTCTCACCACTTTATAATCAGCTTGATGCGGTTCTTTTGTCACTCCATTATTTAACATTTATATTTTCACATAATTATGGAGACTTCTGTATTTCCTCTTATTACTACTACTAATACCCATTATATTAGAAGATGTTAAATTTCTCTCATATTTGCCAGCATATTCATTATATATTATATAAAGATAAACGTCAATTTCTTAAATATATACTTCATGGTTATAAGTATCATTAGGAAGTTGATTTATAAAAAAAAATTAACTAAAAAAGCAAAACCCGTCCGTTTTTAAAAGGATAAAAAATGCACCCAATAGCATAACCGTATATGATGCGATGAAAATATTTAATAAATTTTGCTTCCATATCGGGCACCATATCGTGACATACACTCTTATCCCTATATTTATCCTTATGTATAACAAGATTAGTAATTTCATATAGGTCCAAGTGAATGTTAAAAGTATATTGCGTAGAAAAATTTTGCATCCTTAAATAACCTCAAGAAGCTTAACATTTAAACACAATAAATCCAATTTTGATCTTCAAGAGGTGTATTAGGATTATGCATATTAGAAAGCGTAGTAATCTTAAATCTATACGTATAAGCACACGCAAGAAGATAATATGTATAGTTTTATCTAGTTTCGACATCTAAAACTAGTTTTTTGAATGACTTTCCACTAGCCATAATAATTTATTTCCAATCGTTTTTTGGACCCGAGGTGGAGCATAGTAGGACCCCTTATTTAATAAGATCGATATATTCCTTAACTATACTTATTTTATCTTATGAAATCAATTAAAGTATATGACATAAACATTTAGTGTGAAACGCTTTAGGAAATACGTGATTGCAATCATTTTAAAGATACTTAATAACTTTCTCGTTCGCCAATGCATTATCGAAAAAAATAAACATAATATTAATTTTAACTTGACAATCATTCATACACTTTAATATAATTTCTTTAATTAGAAGAATGGTGTTCTTGCCAATAGATTGAAAATATATAATTCTTATTTGGAGTATCCATTCAGAATCCATCCAATGTAAAGTAACATACATCATATCAAACTTATTAAATATCGTTATATCACTAGTCAGAGAAATTTCTATGGAAAATCTAAAATAATATTATGAATGCTTCGTTTTTTATTTGTATAATTTTTTAAAAATTATGATCTCATAGAGGTACGTGGAATGTGTGTGGCTCTTGGGTTTACCCCATTATGCATCCAACGAACATATCTCCAATTGTCACCAAAACGAAACGGTTGTAAAGTACCAACTACATGTATCATGGTTTCTTATATATATACATATATATATATATATATATATATATATATATATATATATTGGTTAAAAATAAAAGTATTACCGATATGCGAATCTATGGATGTATTCCCTTATTCATAAATTTTTGAAGGATAAAAAATATTATGTGTAGCTAAATGTTTCAACATGCCCATGATGCCGCAATTTGTTTTTTTTCCAGATCTATAGGTATATGCTTTCTCACTATGATTAAACTTAACATAATTTTCATCAAGATTCTCAGTAAATTGTACACATGCCAAATATGTTTTCTTCCTATTATTCATACCACCACTAGTACTACCAGAGATATCAGCGCTAGCATGGGAAGAATGTGTTTCGAAGTGTGGGGATATACAAGATCATGCATATCATAAAAATAATTTAGGTCAAGACTAACCATATGGAGAGGTTGGACAATAGCCCCACGACTATGGTTAATTGGGATATTTCTTTGGTGTCATTTTAATTTTTTTAAAGTATGAAAAGCTAGTAAAAAGATCGTGTATTTTCTTAAACCATGAAAAACTAGCAATTGAAACAAATATCAAACAATAGCGCAAATAAATAAAATGAAAGAGTATATAAAGCACTTGAATAATCAATGATCCTCTTCTGCCAAGAAAACTCGATTGGGTTGATCGATTATGAAATTCGATCGAAGGTTGTAGAAGAAGAATATATAAGAATGATTTGAGAGATTATAGTAGTAATTGCAAACTTTGGTATTGAGAGTTTTGGAAGAAAAATATTGTTTGAGAGATGATTTCAGATATGAACAAGAATTTGATGAGTTTATTCTTTATTTATAGAGAAACAACCCATAAAATGAATATCTTGATCAAATTGGATGTCCAATTTTAATCATTTTTTATAAATAGGCATTGGCCAATCAGATATCTGATTTTCCAACGACTACTTCTTTTTAAAAAGTGGACAAAGCAGATATCTGATTGGCCAAATTTGATATCCAATTTGGAGTGTTATTAAAACAAATTGTTGCCAAATTAGATATCCGATTTGGAAAATTAGATATCATAGGAAAAAAACTATAAATAAGCTACTTTTTGTTCATTAATATCACATTTATCATCATACTTTTCTCACAATTCGTTAAACTTAAAATATTTTTGATCAATCAAAATTTTTAGTGGCTCATAAAGTAAGAATGTCTTAAAAACCCTGAACCGATGTTGCCAAAACATTCTCATCATCAGTTAGAAAAAGATCAAGATCCGATATGATTTTAAAATATGATCAACTTACCAATGTGCCGGGTATAGGAGCATTGCTTAATAATCTTAGTTGGGAGAGATGATTGGTTTGGTTAGTTTTGCGAAATTTAGATGTGATTTATATATAGAATTAGTACAACGTTGTTAAAAAATTAGAAATATAATTTTGAATGATCCTCAAGGTTCGGAAATGAGGTGCACAATTAATGATTCCGAAAATAGTCTTTTTTAAATTGACTTAAAAAATAAATTTTAGTTGTCAAGGCATACATCGTATGACCGTCCTTTAAATTCCCTTACTTATCCTTGTATGAGATGACCTTTAGATTGGACTATAACGTTGGATGAAGTGGTAGACACACTTAGTGCTACTAGAGAGCAACCAACCGTTAACGACAAACGTAAAGTTAGTAAAAGTAATCTTGATGAATACAGTAAATTAGCAATAAAATTAGTTAATTATTGATTTATTCAAAATAATATCAATGATTCAAACTTATCGTTTCTTCAAACATTTGTAACTTCTACTATAGCGATGCCACATCCAATAAATTTACTTACTTTGATCATTGGCATATGAATTCGAGAGTTCATGGTAAAAAGTTACCTTATGTGATGATACTAACTTAGTTGTTTATTCGAAGGGGGGGTAGATGTTACTAGATGGATTACAGGCCATGTTCAGAAGAGTTCTGGTATATGAAAGTATTCTTTGAGAAACCAAATGATATATTCTTGGCAAGGATATCTCTAGGCAAATGGTAGATCTGTGAGATGTTTGATGATGTGTTGCCATAAATCTGGAGATTTAATGACGTTACTGAAGCACATGTTCAACCTACTAGTTTTCAGAGGCAAGTCATGCATGCTATGATGCAAGTGCCTCAGTCTACCACTTTCAAATTCGGTAGTTCTTCTCATCAACAACAAAGGATGTTCGACAACAATATATGGAATGAGTGTATTCTGAAAACGTGGCCATGCATAATAGAAATGAGAGTTATTAGGATAACGTCACTACTCTGATGGGTGAATTACACACCACAAAAAGGGGACACGACCGTTACATATAACTAATGATACTGATTATGGAATTGGAACCGTACATAGAGGCTCATTCAACACCATCTGACGGTCAAGATCCTACTCAAACATGTTTGATTTAGTTTATGTTTTTGTATTTTAAATTGACAAATAAATTTTTATTTTATTGTATCAAACAACATTATTATCTAGTTAAATTAATCTATTGTTATGTTTTGAATTTTTGTTAATTATATTAACCTATTTAAAATATTTAAAGATATAACATAAATTATTAGTTGAAATATATAAATATCTAAAGATTCCAACAATTTAAAAATATATATTTTAAAGAGTTAATATAGTTAAAAAATGTAATAAACTATTTAAATGTTGAAAGATTCAAAGATTCCAATAACTTTAAAGATATAATTTACAATCTAATAAGTTAATAATTAATTTTTTTAGTAAACTATTTAAAATATGTAAATAAAATTATAAAAAAATTTCAAATAATAATTTTAAATATTTAGTATAATTATCTTAATTTATTTTATTCGACTAAATTAATGCATACAAATTAATTTTTAATAAATGTATTAAAAAATTAATGTAACCGTGTGACACTTTCCTAGTGTGACTCCGTCTACGTAGAGATATGCCACATGGATAAAATAACTCTCACTTTAAATATATTTATTTCTAATAATATTATTATGTTTTTATTAGGGAATAATACTTTTTATCAATGAGTTGTATTTTTTTTTCCAAATTTTTGGGTACTTTTATTACTAACATCGATAATTACAAGGCTCAATAGACCCAAAGATTACAATTTGAGGCACATTTTGAGCTTGCAATTTTGGCGCCTTTTGACTTTCACCAATCTGATTCCCAGAGATGTTTCCAACTTCGTTTCGAACAAATCAAATCCCAGATCCTTCTACTATAAATCACTTCCGTTTGAAGAACAATAAAAAAAATCAAAGATTCATAACAATTTATTATTGTATATTGCCAAGCTTCAGTCCTCTGCTTTTATGAATTTTATCAACAGCTTTTGGAGATAGCAGATGTAGCATTGACCAAACAATCAGGTATCTACTCCACCTTATTCTGTATTTTCAAATCTTATGTAACATATCTTTAAACTTTCAAGGAACACAATCGCCCTTAATTTGTTAGGACAATTATCTCTGTTGTAATCTAAATCCATACCTGATTCCAGCGAATGCTTTGCTAGCCAGTCAGCAGCAGCATTTTTCTCACGGTATATGTGGGTTAGAATCATTTTGGATGTGATTAACCTTCTGAAACATCTTACTATAGGCTCTAGATACCAGGGAGCATTACCTTGGAGAATTATTTCAGTTAGTATCTTCGAATCTGTTTCAATTTCCAGCGAAGTAATGTCATTGTTGTGACACAATAGGAGCCCATCTAGCAAAGCTTTACATTCAGCTACTAAAGGAATTTGGTGCCCGTATGTTGTTCCATATGCAGTGATCATTTCCTCATTTTGATCCATGATAATTCCTCCACCAGTAGCTTCACCTTTATAACTATTGGTTGCATCAATGTTAAGCTTATATTTCATTTTCTTAGGTAGATTCCATTTGAGAGACAAAGTTATTCTAAGCTTGTTCAGGTGATTAACACATCCTAATTACATAACATAGCATATATCCTTGCCTCCAGTGTTTTCTTTTTAGAAGATGGCCTTGACCCAGAGATGAGAGAATTGTTATTACATAGTCAATCATATCCTTAAATGTGATAGTGTTACCTTCATGTTTTTTCTTGTTTCTGGCATACCAAATCACCAAAGTTATTATTAATGGAAGTACAATTCTTATGTGAGTATCTATTTGTGTAGACCAGAACCAGTTTCTCAGCATGTGTGGATAGGACATATTTCTGCTAATGAAGACTTTGAAAATAACAGCAAAATAGGAACATGTTTCCCAAACATTAGAACATTGTATGAAGACGTGAGCCATTGATTCTGAGTTTTCACATTGCTAACATTTTGATGCTAGGTGAAAACCTTTTTTCTGCATAATAAGATCAATAGACAATCAATTCTGAATTACCCTCCAGATTAAAAAGGAACACTTTTTAGGACTGATAGTGTTCCAAATATTTTTGAACATGTTAGATTTGTTAAAATCTATTCTTATGTTCTCCCAAGTATTTTTTTAGAGTAATCTTTTGATTTTGACAAAACCCATTTTATCTGATCTTTGCTATTATTCAATTTGATCTTGCATATTTTCTCATAGAAGAAAAACAATTTCTCAAGCAGTCAAGTTTCCAGCCTTCATTTTACCAATATGTTTTAACTTTTTTAGGAATATACAGGTTCTATCCACTTCTGAAGCAAGAATAATGAAAGGTTTTGTAGTACACCATATATCAATCCAGAATTCCATGTTTCTTTCTCCAACCTGCCAATATATCATCCTTTCTGCCTTGTCTCTGATCTTTACCATTCTGTCCCAAACATTTGATATTTTGCTAGGATTTGGTACTGTTACAGGGTGATAGTTACAGTTGTAAATAGACTTCATCAGCTGATACCAAAGATAATTTTGATCTCTAAAGTTGAACCATAGCTTGTAGGAAAATATCTCTTGAATATCCTCCAATTTTCTTAGATTCAATACCCTTTCTCACATGGTTTGTATATTTTTGTCTAGGAATACTAGGATATTTCTTTACAACTTTTTTTTGAACCCCATGGAAACTTATTACAGTAAGTTTTTATTTATTGAATTGTAGACTTTGGAATTAAAGAAGACTGCATAGTGTAGATAGGTATAATGTTCAATACATTCTGCACTAGGAAAATTTTACCTCTAAAAGATAGAAAAATGTTATCCCACTCTAAAATATTGGCTCTAATTTTATTCACCAATCCTTCATAATTAGCAATTTTATTGTTTGTACTGATAGTCACTCCCAAGTACTTCATTGGCAGGCTGCTATGTTTAATTCCCAAAACATGTTCAAGGCTATTGATTCTTTCTTTATTCATTCTTGTGGATGTATAAAACTTGGACTTCTCTCTATTAATTTACTACCCTTATCTTTCTTTGTAGTGCACCAGAAACTTTTGGATCTTGTTGATTGAAGATGTTTAGCCATTACAGAAAATAATTAAGTCATCTGCAAACGCTAAGCAAGGTATGTTCCATCCCCCTCTATTCTTGTATCTAGTAGCAGTGTTTTGTGTTGTAAGATATTTCATCCATCCAATCAAATACTCCTCTGCTATAATAAAAAGGCTTGGAGATAAATGATCTCTTTGCCTTAAGCCTTTTGTAGATTTAAAGTAGCCTTTGAGCTCATCGTTAACCATGATAGAGAAATGATTGTTATTGATGTTCTTGTTAATAAAGTCCAGAAAATCCTTTCCAAATCTAAAAGTAGCAAGAATTATTAACAGAAACTTGTGAGAGAGCGTATCAAAATCTTTTGAAATATCTACCTTCACCACAAGATTTCTTCCTCTGGTCTTGTAGTTTAAATCACAGCAAAGCTCATTTGTAATTAGTATGTTTTCATGAATGCTTTTCTTCTTGATGAATGCAGCTTGTTCATCAGATATTATGTTAGGTAGAATTGTTACAAGTCTCTGATTGATCACCTTAGAAACAATCCTACTAAACATAGATGTAAGACTAATGTCTGTACTCCTTCCAGCTTTCAAGTGAATTAGTATTTGGTATTAGGAACCTAGAAGTGGTTTGAAGTCCATTAAGAATGACATTGCCTTTGAAAATCTCCCTAACAACTTCACAGAGATCCCCATTGATAATATTCTAGTAATTCTTGAAAAAGAATCCATTAAACCCATCAGGTCCTGCAGCACCATTAAAATTTAAAGAGTTAGTTACATTTTTAATTTCTTCGTCGTTAGTGATGTGGATTATTTTCGACTGAGGGTAATTTGGTCAGGTGTTTTGTGATGTTTCAAAGGTATTTAATGTTTAAGTGGTTTGTAGGAGATATTTGAGCTGCTTGGTCGTATTAAATGTTTTCTTACCCTCATCAATGAAAGTGGTTGGGTATTTATACCCTTAATTATGGGCCACATGGGCTTTCGGGCCAAACATATGAAACCGGGTCGAGTTCAGAAACCCATTAGTTTATTAAGCAGATTAGCAATTAGCTTAGTCAAAAGGTGATTAGTTTTTAGTACTTTTGTCCATTTCGGATGGTCCAGTGGGTGGATTTTGTCCGAATTACCCCTGTCCGGTTTCTACAGTGAGTGGTGAAAATATCCGGACTCATCAGTAGCCCCTGTTTTAGGTTTTGTTTGAAGGCCTTTGGCAAGACCTAAAAAATATTTCTTAAGCACTAGCAGCATTCTCTGGACTGTTTAAATGCTTTACTCAGGATTTATCTGGATCGAAAGTCTCTCAGAAGTTCAAAAGTTCTGCTAAGGATCGTGGGACATGTGTCATCTTTTGATTTACCTCACCAGTCGTTTTTCTCCTAGAATGTCGCTCCCATTAATCCCAAAAAGTAACCTCTTCATTTAATACCCATGACATCAGCGCCGACTTCAATCATTACTTTCGTCTTTCCGTATTCTCCTAGGTTTTAGCAACTTTTTGTTTTATCAGTATAAATTAATTCATTTCACTATTTTACCATCTTTATTACTCTCTTATTCCTTCATCACAAAGTTTTCATCTCCCTTCTCAAAATTATTTTGGTGTAAGTTTATGTTCAGAGCAAGAAACGCACTGGTAAAATGTGGGTGGCTTAATATTTCGGAGTTAGAGAAAAGACAAAAAGTTGAGCGAGAAAGGCGCATTGCTACAGGTCTTCCAGTTTCTTCAATCGATAAGTCTGAATCGCCATCTTCAGAGCCTGATCGAGGTTCATCTTCTGCTAGAAGCTCCAAACCCAGGAGGTTATTTTAACCAAGTCTTTCACCCATCGTATCAGGCTCCTCGGTTCAGGAGTCACAACCTACTATGGAACGGGAAAAAGCTGTTACAAGCACAAAGAGACCCTCTCCATTCATAGCTATGGGATCAGATGCTGAAAATTCCCCAGAAAAACTGACACTTCATCGAAGAGGCCACTTAGTAAAAGGCCAGGCTGTTGTTCCACAGTCTAAGTCTCCGAAATCAGGGCCCCCTAAGTCTGGGGCCAAGGACAAAGCTACAAGGTCAGAAGTATCCATCAAAGTCCCTAAGGATAAATCATCTGGTCTGGAGGCTACTGGAACAAGCCTTCGAAATGAACCCTCCGGATTTGAGCCCCAGCCGGACACCAGACCACAAAGAATAAGCGATGCTCAACTGTCCGGACAGCTCACTGAACCAACCACCAGCACTCCTCCACCAAAAACAATTGACAATCATTCTGTGGTGATGGAAGATGTGATAGAGTACAACGTTGAAGAAGCCCATTTTGAGACTAATGTCTCCGAGAAAACGGGGGAAGCTGTCACTGACAAGAAGGGCAAGGGTAAAGAGAAGCTGTGTTTAAAACATCCGGACCTTGCTTCCACAAGGTGAGCGTAAAGTATCTGCTAGCCATGCAGAACATTAACTACGCTTTCATTTATACTGCTGAATTAGGCCGGATTCAGACGAAGTGGGGGGTCCCATAATCTGTCAAAGTGAGGATACCAGTCGATCCGGAGATGCCAATGGACTGCAAGCTGATAGAGATAGTTTTCTACACAAAATTTTTCAACTGGGGGCTCAGATTTCCCTTGGACCTAGAGATCGTCAGATATTTTCATCTGATAAAGCTC
The DNA here is from genome assembly GCA_036936605.1 of Limnanthes douglasii subsp. nivea. Taxonomy (NCBI): domain Eukaryota; kingdom Viridiplantae; phylum Streptophyta; class Magnoliopsida; order Brassicales; family Limnanthaceae; genus Limnanthes; species Limnanthes douglasii. The sequence continues at coordinate 22,819,821 of JAUPFV010000001.1, read as the reverse complement.
TGTCCAAGCCAAATGAGTCCTAATGCTTGATACACCCTCATGGCCTGCATCATGGCCTCTAGGCTTTCCGAAATCCCGCTTCCGATGGAGCAATTTGCTGCTGTGGCTAGCCTTTGCAAGAATCACAACATCCCCTTCTATCATTTCAATATGGGTGATAATTATAAAGTGGTGGATGATCTGCTCAAATCGGAGAAGAATTGGAAGAGCCAATTCTTGTTCATTAATGGAGCTAGGGAAAATGGGAAGAAGATTAAAGCTGGTGACAACCCAAGCATGCTTACCAGCAGATGGAAAAGCACGGGTAAATATTTCATCATGTTTGTTTTTCTTTCCTTATAAAAAGTTTGTTTACTTAAATTCTCTTCTTCTTCTTCTTCTTCTTCTTCTTTGGGTAGTGCTGCCGAAGGAGTTCTCCGACTACTTGGAGGAGGGGCAGACAACTTGTGCCAAGCTGAATGCTTGGAATGCTGACAAATTGGGAAATCTCTTCCACAATTGTTTTACCGCTGGCAACCTGGTGAGGTCCCACCTCTGGAACAAAACCGGCTGGAGAGACTTGTCTTAGGAAGAACTGACCACACCACCTCCTCCGGGTGTCATCCTACAGAGGACAGATGAGAAGGATGGGAAGCTGGCCTTGCCGTACAGAGCTAAAGCCCCAAGTAAGATGAAGGGAAAGAAAGGCAAGAAAAATCCAGATGCAGCTGAGGTCAATCAAGGTGGTGTTGAGGAGATCGTCCCAGCAAAACAGGAGGTGAAGGACCAAGGGGGAATCGATGCCACTTTACCTAAAGTGGTTGAAAATGAGAGCACCAAGGAGGCAGGCTCCCAGGAAAGATAAAAAACAGGGAGCAGATGGTGAAGATAGGGAAGCCAAAACGAAGAAAATATCCAAGGGGGATGAAGTAGCTCTCCGCCCCCCGGAGTCTCTTCCTCCGGCCGACCCAACAAACCCAACACAGGCAGAGAAAATCCCAAGTGATTTGCACACCGGAGAGGGTATCAGAGTGGATGTTAACATTGATGGAGTAAACATTAGTGGCCTTTAAGGGATTGTCCTTTACTTTGAAGAGCTCGAGAAATACGACTTTACTGGCTCTTACCTCCCTCCAAGCTCTTCGAACATCGTTACTTTCAACGGTAAGTCTTTTTCTGTTTCAGGGGAGAAGGACATGGTGACTCACTCCTTGCTGAGTAACATCCAACTAGTGCTCAATTTGGAGAGACAAGTGCGAAGTAAATCTACCCTCATCAACACACTCAACGCAGACAAAGAGAGCTTATCCAACAATCTCCTTAACGCCAACCAGAATGTTGAGGCATTAAAGAGAGAGATCGAGGAGTTAAAGAAGGGAAAATAGGACTTGGATACCAAGCTGGCCACTTCGGAGGAGGTTAACAGAGAACTTCAAACTAATTGTTCTGGCTTGGAAAATGACCTCTCCACTTCAAAGAAGGAGGTGAAGGCCAAGGACAATGTCATCCAGACCCTAACCAATGACAAAATTTTGCTCGAAGATGCTGTGTCTAGAGTTAGCCAGGAGAAAGATGATTTGATAAAGGAGCAGGAGAAGACAATCCAAGCCAAGATTGATGCATACACCAACAAGGTGATAGATTCCCAAGAGGAAAGGTATGTTGAAGTCAAATCAGACATGATCTTTCTCTTTCATAAAAAAATTCCGAAGAGGACACTCGAGATTTATGGCGATTTGTGGAATACGAAGACCTCCCTCACCACACTATGGCCGATGGTGATAAGCACAACTATTCCAGTGGTTGGGATGATACTACTGATGAAGAAGAAGGGACCAGAGAGAGCCCTAACAAGGAACCTAAAGACCCCAAGAAGAAACCAGATGAGGCTGGAACATCAAAGGAAGCTCAACAAGTTTTAACTATCTTTTTATTTTTCTGTAACTCTTGTGTTAGACTAAAGTCCTTGGATGGCGAAGGCATTTTTGTAACCATGTCCGGCTCTCGTCCTGATAAACCTTTTCTTTTAAAACTTTAAAGTCCTTGGATGGCCAAGGCATTTTACATGTTTTAATATCATTCTCCGGTGCTAGCCGGTCAGTTTTACCTTACACAATACTTGCATTATTTTATGTTCGCCCAACTTTAATGGCTAATGTTTAAATAGCCCATAGTTATTTTACAATTATTTTAAGGTGAGAGTATTTAAATTCTCCCATGATAAATGTTTAAATGGTCATCATCCTACCAGATTAATTTGGTCTGTCAGCGATATTTAGAGAGTTTTAAAGAAGCTATCAATCAAACCACTCCGAATTTTTTCAAGAAGGCATCAAATTTCATTAAAAATCTCGGACACCTCATTAAAACCTCTCCGCGCCACCAGGGTAGGAAAAAGTATGCCCCTAATATTTACATGGACTTTAAACAAGTAAATATTTACATAACTTTTATTCTAGATACAACCGGGGGTGTTCAATGTTCCAGGGGTGATTCAAGATTCTTCTATCTTTATCTTGAAGCCTGTATATCCCAAGCTTAAGCTTTTCAACAACCACATAGGGTCTTTCCCAATTTGGATCTAGCTTGCCGAATTTCTTCTCCTTAGTATGTAGGAAGATGTTTCTCAACACTGTATCCCCTGGTTGAAAATCCCTCCTTTTGACTCTCGAAGTAAACCTGCTTCTCATCAATCCCAGATAATGGGTAGCTCCTAGATGAGCCTTAACTCTTTTTTCTTCTACCAAGTCGAGTTGACTTTTGATTGCCACTTCATTAGCCCGTTCAGAAAAATAGTGGACTCTAAATGAAGGAAGAGTTGCTTCTATAGGAGCTATTGCATCCATACCATATACCAAGACAAACGGGGATTCCTATGTAGCAGCCCCATGAGTAGTCTGGTAGGCCCATAGTACTTCTTGTAGATAGCTTGGCTATTTTCCAACAACCCCCTCCAAATTCTTTTTAAGACCGGACAGGATGGTCCTGTTTGCTACTTCAACTTGACCATTCGCCTGTGGGTGAAAAGGGGAAGAGAAGCAATGTTGAATGCCTCTAGAGGCACATAAATTCTCCATATCCTTTCTATCGAATTGTGGCCCATTGTCTGTGGTTATCTTTTGTGGAACTCCAAATTTGCAAAATATTAAATAAATAAACTTTATAACAGCTTTTGAAGTTGTTCCTTCCAATGGGGCTGCTTCTATATACTTCGAGAAATAATCAATGACAACAATTATAGTCCCTCTTGACGCCATAGGTAGAGGTCCTACCAAATCCAGCCCCCAACGAGCAAAAGGTATTGGCTCAGAAATTGACTCTAAAGGGAAAGCTGGGATATGAATTTCATTACTGTATTTTTGGCATGGATTACACTTCTTCACCAATTCCTTGGCATCTTTCATTATGGAGGGCCAGTAGTATACGACCAACAAGACTCTTCTGGTTAAAGCTCTAAATCCATAGTGCGTTGATCCCTCACCATTATGTAGTTCGGACAGCACTATTTAGGACTCTTCGATCCCCAAACATCGCAAGAGAGGTCTACTAAAAGACTTCTTGTAAATAACGTCTCTTAGGATTACAAACCCACGAGTCTTATACTTTACTTTCCTTGCTACTGCTTTTTTCGGAGGTAAGATGCAATCTGCGATATATTGAAAAAGAGGATACCTCCAGTCTTGAGGTTGACTCACTTGTATGTTTAAACTTTCCTCCCCCTCCTTGCTCCGATCAAATTGAATGGATTGGCATTCTTGCACATGAATCCATGGGTTGGACTCAGAGTATGCTATGGTTGTCAAGGAGTCTGCTAGTGTGTTCTCTGCTCTGTGTATGTGCTCATAGGTGATGTCTTTGAAGTTAAGTGCCACTTCTTTAAGAATGGATAAATATTTAATCAACTGCTTCTTTTTGGCCTCAGATTGAACTTGTGCATAATGGATAAGAAGCTGAGAATCACTCATTAACCTGACTCTTTTGGCTCCACAAATTAGGGCTAACTTTAAACCAGCTATAGCAGCTTAATACTCGGACTCATTATTAGAAGCCCTGAAGGCAAAACATATAGCCTGGTACATTTTGTCACCATACAGAGAGGTTAAACATATCCCAGCACCACAACCTACGGTCCTTAATCCACCATCAGTCCGGACAACCCATACTTTCTTAGTCTTTTCACCTGTTGCTTGCTTAATGTCTCTGTCCGAATGAAAATTCAACTAGAAAATCAGCAACAGACTAAGCCTTGACTGCAGTTCGAGGGGAAAATCAATATCATAGTCCCCAAACTCCACTGACCATTTGGTCATTCTGCTAGATACGTCTGCCTTTTGAAGAACGTTTTTCAAGGGAAAAGACGTCCGGACAATAATGGAATGAGACTGGAAGTAGGGCCTCATTTTCCTTACAGCAATCACTAAAGTAAGTGCTAGTTTTTCAAGTTTTAAATATCTATTTTCAGCATCCATCAGGCTCTTGCTGATGTAGTACACCGGACGAGGATAATTATCCACCTCTCTTACTAGCACTGCACTTATGGCACAATCAGAGACTGCTAAATATATGTACAGTGTCTCTCCATCAACAAGTTTAAACAAGGTTTTAGAGGAGGATAGGTGTTTTTTAATTTCATCGAAAGCCTGGTCGCACTGTGGAGACCAGTACAATTATTTTTCACCTTTTAAAGTTTGAAAAAACGGAGTATACCTATCCAAAGACCTTGAGATAAAACGGTTTAGAGCAGCTAACGTCTCTATCAATCTTTGTACTTCTTTAATATTCCAAGGAGGCCCCATCTGCAATAAAACACTAAGTTGGTCTGGATCAGGATGTATCCATTTCTCACTTATCACATACCCCAAAAACTTCTCGGACTGCACTCCGAAAACACACTTCTCTGGATTCAACTTTAAATTTACTTTTACCAGGTTGGCAAAAATTTCTTGCAGATCTGCCAAGTGTAGCTTTTCTTCCACACTCTTTACCATCATGTCATCAATGTAGACTTCCATGTTTATTCCAATCTGATTAGCGAAAGCTTTGTTCACCAACCTCTGATAAGTAGCCCCAGAATTCTTTAACCCAAAAGGCATCACCTTATAACAATGAAGGCCCCTATGAGTAACAAAAGTAGTGTGTTCTTGATCCTTCAGATCTATTTGAATCTGATTATACCCGGAGAAGGCATCCATTAAGGACAACAACTTGTTCCCAGATGTGAAGTCCACTAACTGATCAATCCGAGGGACCGGATATAGGTCTTTTGGGCAAGCTCTATTAAGTCCTGTAAAGTCGATGCGCCACTTGCCATTTTTATTTTTTACTAATATCGGATTGGTTCCATAAAGGGTATTAGGATTCCTTTATGTGCCCCATCTTAGTAAGCCGGTCAACCTCTTGAACTATGACATCAGCTTTCTCCTTAGAAAAATCTCTCCTCTTTTGTACAACAGGTGCTATATCTCTTCTGATGGATAGTTGGTGTAATATAATATCTGCTGGCACTCCGGTTACATCAGCATTGCACCAAGCAAAAACATGCTGATGGTCTGTTAAAAAAGACAACATTTTACTCTTCAGTTCTGATGTCATCTTAGATCCGATCTTGACGTTTCTTCCTTCAGCCAGAGAGTGAGTTTCAACCTCTTCAATTGGTATTAAAACAGCAGGGGTCTCTCTGGGATCATCAATTTCACCCTCTCCCCTAGAGGGCCCCTCCAACTGCTAATCCTCACTGATCCGGACTGCCCCCAAAGTTCGAGGGGCCAGTGCCGTTGCATAACACTCCCTTGCTATCTTTTGACTACTTCAGACAACTCCCACTTGTCTTTGCACAACATATTTTAAACATTGGTGGATTGTCGAAGCCACAACATGCATCCTGGAGAGCCAAGAACTTCCCAAAATGGCATTCTAACATGTGGGACAATCCACCACAATGAAAAGTACTATGACCATCTTCTTAAAATGACCCTTGCCCAACAAAACCTCCTCCTCAAACTCCCCGATCATGTCTGCTGAGCTTCTAGTGAAACCCACAATTGACCTGTTCGAACGCTGAATCACTGCTGGATTCTTCATTTGTTTATATGAAGTTAAGAAGAGGATATTGGCTGAACTACCGGTGTCCACCAAAATTCGTCTAACGTCGTTTCCCCCAATGGATGATCTTATCAGCACAACATCTTCATGGGGACCAGTTATGTCCCTCAAGTCATCTTCATCGAAAACAATAAAGGGAAAAGGAATTTACGATTGATATGAAGTCATGACTCATTCCAGTTGAGTAGCCAGGGTATGAACATGCCTCTTCCTCGAAGAAGCAGTCGGTGCAGTCATGGTGTCCCCGCCAAATATGGTAAGTGATTCAAAGAAGCTTATGAGCCCGGACACCGACTTAGTGTGTTCTATGATAACGCCCACCTTATTTCGGGTCGAATCAGGATCCAAATACTCTGATTCCACATCGAATCTTTCAATTATCACCATAGCCCCGTCCGGAGCCGATGTCCCTGCGTTGTTTGCTGGGCCGGTCCAATGAGCATTACGAGGCCTATTCCCACTTTTTCTTTTTACATAAGCACCCAACGTTTCTCTCCCAATCAAATTTTGCACCTCTTGTTTCAACGCGATGCAATCTTTAGTGTTGTGGCCAATATCATGATGCTATTGGCATAAGAAATTATTACGACTTTCCCTGTGAGATTGAAGTGCGGCTGGCTTCCTGAAATGTACTTCGTCTTTTGTTTTGTCATAGATGCTTGCCACCTTCTCTTTCAACTCGGCAAACCACTCCGGTTGAACCCAAGGCCCTCGCTTATTTCTGGATTGCTGGCTCTGAGCTGGTGCTGGGTGGGATTGAGCTTTGGCCCTATTGGGACCCTGTCCGGCCTCCTTGGCCTTGTACCCGGACTGATTCTGGTTTTGATTTGGTGCAGCTGGGGCCGACCTCACTGGCCTATGCACCCTAGTTTTCTTTGTTTCATCCACATTGATTTGTTTGCCGACCTGATTCAATAAACCACCCCACGTCATGGCCTTCTTCCTGGTTACCGAATCAGACAAATTGTCAGGGTTCAAACCCTGTCTCAGAGAAGCTATTGCTACTTGTTCAAAGAAATCAACTAATCCATTCTTGATATTCACAAAGCGACTTATATATCCCTTCAAATATTCATTCGGTTCCTGGGCACAATGGATAATTGTGTCTCCATTGCCCTTCACCTCCTTACTTCAAACGAATTGCCTCCGGAAGGCTACAAAAAAAGTATCAAAATTTCTGATGCAGCCCTGTGGCAGGCTATTATACCACTTCAGAGCACTCCTCGTAAAAGATTGGGAGAATTCTCTATAAAGAAACTTATCATCATCGTCAAAAATCATCATAAAGTTTTTAAATTTCTCCAGATTATTATCTGGATCTTTACTCCCATCGCATTTTTCCATCTTTGTGCTGTCAAACCTCTTAGGAAGGTTTCCGGACAGTATCTTGGAAGACAAGGGAGACTGTCTCCAATTCCGGCCACGACTAAACACGGTATCTTCATTGGGAGTTGCAAAGATACCTGGTTCATCATGAAAGGCGAAAGGATCCATCAACAGCCAGTCTATATGTCTCCGGCCATGGTTGTGGCTATGAGACGACCCTTTACCCAGGTGCCTCTTCAACCTTCCATGCCTGTCCCTCTTTTTTGAATATTTTTTTACCAACTTTTGTTTCTTCTTAGAACGGCCTTCATCACTGCTGGATGACAGAGACTCCTCAACTCTATCTTCGTTCGAAGAGCTACTAGAGGATTCTGAATCTGAATCTGAGCTCTCCACCGGTTTAGACCGGTGAGACTTCTTTGAGTTAGCATGAGTCTTTTTAGTGCTCACATGGGTCTTTGATGGTTCATGCTCTCTTGGATTGTCAATGTGGTGAACTACTGACACTTTTGATTTTTCTTTCAAGCCCATCTCCACCCTTTTAGCAGCCCTTAAGGCTTCTATCTCAGCTTTTAATCTGTCTCGCTCCTCGATCATATATTCATCGTTTTCTCCCACCACTTCTGCCAAAGTTGGTGGTACTTCCTGCTTGTCCGGATTCATCCGAACTGGTTTTTCTTGATGGTTTCGAATGCTAAATTCAGGCACCTTCTTCTCCCACTATGGTCGCCAATTTGATGTGGATTATTTTCGACTGAGGGTAATTTGGTCAGATATTTTGTGGTGTTTCAAAGGTATTTAATGTTTAAGTGGTTTGTAGTGAGAGATTTGAGCTTCTTGGTTGTATTAAATGTTTTCTTACCCTCATTAATGAAAGTGTTTGGGTATTTATACCCTTAATTATGGGCCACATGGGCTTTCGGGTCAAACTTATGAAACCGGGTCGAGTTCAGAAACCCATTAGTTTATTAAGCAGATTAGCAATTAGCTTAATCAAAAGGTGATTAGTTTTTAGTACTTTTGTCCAGTTCGGATGATTCAGTGGGGGGCTTTTGTCTGAATTGCCCCTGTCCGGTTTCTACAGTGAGTGGTGAAAATATCCGGACTCGTCAGTTAGGAATAACCATTAGCATCTTGTTATCCTCATTTGAGACCAGATTAGGTATCAAATCAAAGAGTTCCCCATCTTCAGTTGAGTTAGTCTCTTCAGCAATGATGCTTTTGAAATACTTCTCAACAAAGTCACCTATCATCTTCTAGTCCTCAATCCAATTAGATACATCCCAGATTCTATGCGTACAATTTATCTTCCTTCTTTTTTTCACAAAGTTGTGGAAGGCAACATTATTCTTGTGTCCATCCTTTATTGAGTTAGAGTGGGATTTTCTGACTCCAGTAGCTTTCTTTTCTTGCTAGAAGCTCTACATGAGTGCTTTTTGCTTTTTCCTGAAGGAGCTTGTCTTTAGTTGAATTTGAGGTTTGGTAATTAGCTTCTCTGTAAATAATTTCTTCATATATCTGCTTTATCGAGTTGAATACATTTCCAAAGATATTCTTGTTCCAATTTTCAAATCAGCCATCAATCTTTTAAGCTTCCCCCAGAATCTGAAAATAACATTTCCTTGAATGTCTTCAGTCCAGCTTTTGTTGACTATGTCTCTAAATACTCCATGTCTTGTCCAGATGTTCAGGAATCTAAAATCATGCTTCATTTTGCCCTAATTATCATATAGAGAAATAATGATTGGTGAGTGGTCAGAGCAAGTCTTGGAGAGGTGCTTGATAACAGTGTTTTCAAAGTAATTGGACCAAACGTTGTTATACAATACTTTATCAAGCCTCCTTCATTTTCTTCCATTTGTCCATGCATATTTTGACCTTGTGTATCCTGCATCATTTAAATGACATTCAAACATTATATTATTAAAATCCTCCATGCTTTTTATACAATTTGATGTGCAAGCTAATTGTTCATCAGAGTTTAATATAGTATTGAAATCCTCCAATATAATTCATTATTTCATGTCTTCATCAACAGCTCTTAAGTTATCCCATAAGTAGGATCTTTGATCGCTTCTGTTTTTACCATACACAACTGAGACTCTGAAGCTTTTCGAAAGTTGATGATGGTTCACCTTTAGATGCAATAATTGTTCATCATCCGACAATAATTCTACTTCATAATTAGTATTCCACAAAACCTATATCTGATTGTTTTTATTGCCAGTAAAGCCTTCAAACCTCAACTTTTTAGCAATCACAGACAGTTTTGAATTAGATATTAATGGTTCTTGCAGTGACATGAATGATTCAGCCTTCTTGAGTGAACTTAATCTAGTGGGAGTCATCTTATTCCCAATCCCTCTTACATTCTAGTTGAGTATGTTTATGGTCATTTGGAATGTGATTGAATGGATTTAGCAGACCCTTTCAGCTGCATAATTTTTGTAGAAAATGAACCTTTAACCTTCCAACTTTTGGTTCTTTTGACATTTTTCTTGTCCACCCTTTTGTTGTCTCTTCTTGTTTCAATTAGTTTCAGTTTTGGTGAGCTAGACATGCTTCCAATTCTGTCTTTTACAGGAGAGTTGCTAGATTTTTGGTATGTTTCAGAGTCTCTGATTGATCCAAAAAGAGCTTCATTTTCAATAGTTTGAAGTGCTTCAATTATCTCAGCACTTTTCACTTCATTATTTTATTTTGATCCTGAAGCCTCTTCACATAGTAGACTAATTATTACTGTTACAATCTTCCATGCTAATATTATTGTCCTGCTTTTTCTTCACATTTGAAACAATGATTTTTTCAGCTCTTTTTGTTATCTTGCTTGACTCATGGATTATGTTGTTGTTTGACGTAGATTCAACATCTTTAGCTTTAATAACCATTAACTTGATTTTAATAGCTTTTGGAAAGTTACTCCTAGTAGTTTCCTTTGTGTTTGGTTCATTGGTTTTTGCATTCATTCCATTCTTCAAGTCTTGGTTTTCTGGATGTTTTTTGTAGCTTTGTGAGTCATGTCCCATGTGAAAACAAGTATTGCAATAAGTTGGTAGTCCATTGTATGTTACTTCTTGCCAATAACCCTCTTCATCTCCAAAACTGATCCATACTTTGTTGATTGGTTTCTTGGAAACATCCATTTCAACCCACATTTTTATAGCAGTTATATCTTACCTTATTCTTTTCAGGTACCCAGATAGATAGCGGTGTTCTAATAATTTTTCCTATATACTGAATAGTTTCCTCCTTATAGGGTAAAAAACACCACAGGTCCTCCATGTTTGTCACTTGTAACACATTAGTCCCTATTCTTTGTATATGTAATAAACCGGTCCCCTATGTTTTAAAAATGTAACAAACAGATCTTTTTTTTGTAATAAATAGGTCCTTCATGTCTGTAATAAATAGGTCCCTCACGTTTTCAATTTGTAATAAACAGGTCCCTCAAATTTTCAGAAAAATGATCTGTTTGTTATGTTTTTAAAACATAAGGGACCGATTTATTACAGAGACAAAGAATAGGGACTGATGTGTTACAAGTGATAAACATGGAGGACCTGTGGTGTTTTTAACCCCTCCTTATACATATATCCAGGCATGTTAGGTAGTATCACCCAAACAGGAGTTATTGGACATTCTACCTCCGGATTAAACTGAGGCATCAATTTCAACAACCTCATAGTTCTTGATCCAACATTCCACACGTTTCTCTTCGAGAGTCTTCTGATATCGTCTTTATTGTTGAATTTTATAATTCGAGTGAGTAAGATTGTAACCACTTGGAAAATTAAAACTGTCAACGAACCTTCTGATTGCTGCAATGGATGGTTTCCCAGTTGAAAATTTCCCTATGAGAGTTTGCTTAGAAGTTTCTTCTAGTTTTGATTTATCTTTGTAATCAAACTTTATACAAATTTGATTTTCTGTAATTATTGGATCATCGTGAATCTTCATCTTTTGCTTCCTTTTTAACAGATCAACAAAAGTAGTTTTGTTTTGATTACCTTGATTCATTTCTTGCTTATTGTTCTTCTTTGATTCTTCAAAAGTTGGGTTATCAATATATTTTGTTATTTGATTGCAGATCAATGGATTATGATCATTGCGAAGAGCATTCTTCAGAGGTTGGTTCTCTGCTTTTCCAGGAAATCAGAGCACGATACTCTATGTTTTCTGGACAAGAATTCAAATGTAGATCCATGTTTGATGATGATTTGGATGAATTTATATACAAAAATTCTCCCTCTTACATGATAAGCGGACTTCAATTTTGATCAATCTATCAACTTTTATCTGCTTCCATTGATAATCTGCTTTTATCAATGGGTGGTAATTATTTCTTATTCGTATTTTTTAACTAATGACTATAAATCAGGGTTTGATGATATTCATCATTTTTAATTATATTTTTTTATTAATATTTTATCAACGATATTTTTAAATATATATCTATTCATTTGTTTCGATCCATTAATCAATTAATTAAAATAATTAATTCATTTCAATTATTCAAATGTGCTCTTGCCACTGTATTCTTTTTTTTTTTTCGCGAATACTTTTTGGCGTGGTGTTTGTACGTTGGTATAACAAATAATCAAAGTATATAAAATAAAAATCATATAGCTTTTGTGATCGCGAACTTTTTGACCGTGGACCTGTTTCTATGTTGGTATAACAAATTATCAAAAGATATAAAATAGAAATCATACCGTTTGCACCATCAGTATAGATGTTATGTACTGTCAGTAATATCATTCTCCCGCAGCAACGCTAATGCAAGGCCAAAGCTATTTCCTCCATGTTATTTTTTATTTCCTCCATCATTTGAAAAATCCTCCATGATGTTATTTCCTCCATAAAGGAAGTTACAAAATTGCCCTTTTATCCATTTTTTCTTCACAAAACCATTACCCTAACATACCCATTCTATTCAGTACAACAAAACCCATTCTTCACCCTAGAGAACTACCTTATAAAGAAGAAAACCCATTTTTCACTTATCACTACCTTACAACAGCTGATTCGAAGATAGAGAAAGCTTGGAGAAAGAAATTCTAGGTTCTTCCCCATTATCAAATTTAGGGTTTGTAGTTAGATTGTGTTGTTCGATTTCGATTAGGGTTTGAAGTTAGATTTCTATGTTAGATTCGATTAGGGTTTCATTTGGGGTTTGATTTCATTGTTAGAATCGATTAGGGTTTGATCTTGGGTTCGCCTTGGGATATCCTACTGTTCTGAATTGTTTTTTGCCCACTGAGCATGTGATTCCGAGTGCCCTACTCGGATTCACATGCTTTTTTTTAAACCGAGCAGCAGCTGATTCCGAGTGGCCCTCTCGCAATCAGTTGCTGCTCGGTTTAAAAAAAAGCATGTGATTCCGAGTAAGGCACTCGGAATCACATGCTCAGTGGGCAAAAATAATTTCAGAACAATGTGTGTGATTGATATTGTAGATAGATGGTAGAAAAAGAGAACCTTTTAGGTGGTTTTAAAACAGGGATTAGAAGTCTGTACTATGTCTCCGTAAGTGCACCTTTGGTTGAACTATTGAATACGGTAAATGCTAAAAGATCGTTAACACTTGGTAGAAAACAGGTTTAGGTGTAGACATGTATACAAATATATTATGTTGCCTACTTTTTTCGTATCTTATTTATCACAGAATTGAAGACGGCAATAAGTTGATTATATTTAATAGCGAGCACCATACTTTTCTTACATTGGTGTTTTACACTTGATTCCGAGAGGGCCACTCGGAATCAAGTGCAATGTCTCAGTGAACAAATTATCACATAATATAACGAGACAGAGGGTTTGCAACTGATTCCGAGTGGCCCTCTCGGAATCAGTTGCACATTTTTTTTGAAAAATTGCAACTGATTCTGAGTGCGGCCCTCTCGGAATCAGATGCACATTTAAAAAACAAAATTACACCTGATTCCTAATGCCCGGCTCGTAAATAGTTGTTTTTCTTTCAGAACTGTAAAAACGGGTTTAGCTGAAAAAAATAAGTTTCGAAATAGGTATTTTCAAGCTACGAAGTTGTAAAACGTAAAAACAAGTTTAAATTACCTTGTTTGTCGATTGAGTGCTGTTCTCCGGCTTTGTTTGGGTTTCTTCATTTTCCATGATTAATCTTCAATAAAATTGAAGTTCTTTGTTTTAGGGTTAATTTTAGAGGTAAAATCATATATCTTGGATTAAAGTTAGGTTAATGCCGTGTTTTTTCATATAAGACTATCTATTAGATAAATGGCATCTAGTGATAAATTTGAAATAAAAACAAGGGTAATTTGGTAAAAGCAAGTCACTAGTGTTTTTGAAAGTTTATAAGATGGAGGAAATAAAAAATAACATGGAAGAAATAGATTTGGCCCTAATGCAATGCTGGTCTCTGCATTGACCGCGACCTATAACTTCAATAATTATTTTTAGAACACTAAATTTTGATTTCAGTAATGCCTATGTCTAGGGCTGTCGACGGTTTTTCGGAATCAAGAACCAGACCAGAACCGAACCGATAAGGACCGGATCGAGAACCAGACCGAATCTTAACGTTTTGGTTCGCGGTTCCATTTTTAAAACCGAAACAAAAAATCGGTTAAGAACTGAACCGATATAACCGATATAAAATCGAACCGATAAAACCGATATGGAATCGAACCGATAAACCGATATAACCGATACAGAATCGAACTGATATAACCGATAAACCGGTAGAGAATCGGACTAATATAACTGTTAGAATCAATTATTTATTATTATTATTTATTCTTTTATAAATTATATTATCAAAATTAATAGTTAATTACCAATTTCTAACAAAATCAAACATTAATTTATAAACTTTAGTTTTTATATTATTTATTTAAATAAAAATAAATAAATATTATTTATTCTTTTATAAATTATATTATCAAAATTAATAGTTAATTACCAATTTTTAACAAAATCAAACATTAATTTATAAACTTTAGTTTTTATATTATTTATTTAAATAAAAATAAATAAAAATTAAACTTTAATTGGATTTAATTTTTTTTAAATCGACCACGAACCAAAACAGAACTAAACCAAAATACATGGAGACAGAGAACGAAAAAAGATGCTCCAAGAAGCTCTGTTCTTCAAGAACAGAGTAAATAAATTTTGATTTCTTATCATCATCTTATAGTGATTCTTCTTAATCTTTGTGAAGATGGTTACTCAGTTTAATGTCTCGAATGAAGATTTTCCTGTTCTTAGGAAATCAAATGATGGTAACTTTGATGATGTTGCAGTCAAGAATGGAGGAGTAGTGGGTGATCTCAAGGATCATGAGTGTAATGTTATTCGAAATCCAATGTATGAGGAAGAAAGCAATGAGAAAGTTCCTGATAATCTGATAAACAAGAAAGATTCATATGCAGATTTATTAAAGTCAAGAAGAAAAGATTTTGTTCATTCAAGAGTCTCTGTTTCACGAAATGAAGACTTCCATGTTATTACTTTCAATGCAGAGGATAAAGATAGCCTGTTAGAGATTTCAAAACATACCTTGGTGGCAAAATTCGCTTCAGGAAAGCCATCTATGGAGAGTTTGAGGAAATTCTTATTGAAATTCAACTTTAAAGGCAGTTTCAGTCTATCGATTTGGGATTTCAGACATGTCTTCGTGGAATTTACTGAGTTGGACGATTTGAAAAGATTGTGGTCCAAGAATGTATGGGTTTTAGGAGATAAGACAATGAGATTGTTGAAGTGGTCTCCTGATTTTGATCCAAAGCTTGAATCTCCTTTCACGCCGGTATGAATTACTTTGCCAAATCTTCCAGAGTTCATGTTTAACAGAGCTACGATTTCTGAAATAGCAAAAATACTTGGCACGCCATTGAAGATCTGGGTTCCTTCGATCAATAGAGCCCGTCAAAACTGCTGTAGATGTTGGATTGAAATCGATATTTCGAAGCCATTAGTGCATAAAGTTCAGGTGAGGTTTGGAGAGTCTGACAATTTCTGGATTCAACTAGTTTATGATAAGATCCCTCTTTACTGTAAACAATGTGCTCACATTGGTCATTCTATTGAAAATTGTAAGAAAATAATGTTGCCACAAGGAAAAGATGCGGTGAATAATATGCAGGTGAAGGATAATATAGAGGCTCAAGATCAAGGTTCTTGTTCTTTAAATCAAGTTCAAGAAAATAATACTGATACTGATATGGAGAAGTTTCAAGCTAAAAGTGTTTCTGGTGGTTACCAACCTCAAAGTTTTGCTGACAGGAAAGTTTCTGATGATCTTCAAGAGAGTGGGAAGGTTGGTAGAAGTTTAAAATCTGTTGTGGTGAATAGAATTCCTTCTGATGCTGATCTTGACTTTCAAAACATTGAGGAGTCTGATAGTCATAGTTCTAAGTTTAAGGAAGAAAATTCTGTCCAGAATGTTTTGGTTGAAGAGGATTCTCTTGATTTGGTAAATGATGATGAGTTGATTGATGCTTTAAAGACTCTGGAAAGGAGAAACATGTTTGAGCCTCTTAATGAAGAAGTTAACGAGACTTTGATTCGTGATGGTAGTCTAAATAGTTCTCCTGTGAAAGGAAGTCTTGCTGAAATTAAACAAAGAAGACATGATTCTAAAAAATCTAAAAAGGTATCGAATGTTTGGAATACTAAAGGTCCTACTTCTTCTAAGATCTTGAAGTTGAAAAGGCCTCAAAAAACTTCTTCTATTACATGACTATATCGCTTCTAAGTTGGAATGCTAGAGGTGTTGCTAACAAAGAAACTTCTCAAAGATTGAAGTCTATGGTTAAGTCGTTTAAAGTTAGTTTTCTGGCAGTTCAGGAACCGTTTGTTAAAGTTGATAAGATTGAGGGGTTGGCTAAGAAGTTGAAGATGAGTGGTTTTTGTAGTAATCTGAGTAACAAGATTTGGGCTTTCTGGATTCAAGATTATGGTGTGGATATTATTTTTGATAGTGAACAATTGTTACATCTAAAAGTTGTTCATCCTACTTTGAATAAGGTTTTTTACGTTTCGATAGTTTATGCAAAGTGCAGAACTGAGTTGAGATCAGTGCTTTGGAATGAGATTAGAGCTTTGAATGTTCTTTCTCATGAATGGATTCTTTTTGGCGATTTCAACATTATTTCTAATCTTCAGGAGCAGGCAGCTTGTTCAACAATTAATCAGAAAGGTATGGATGATTTTAATAGTTGTATTATGGATTGTAACTTGATGGATGCTGGTTTTACAGGCTGCCCTTTTTCGTGGTCTAATGGTTTTAAGTGGAGAAGATTGGATAGGGTGTTATATAACTCTGCTTGGTTAGACTGTTTTGATAGTACTTCTGTTTCACATTTAGCTAGAAGTTGCTCAGACCATTGTCCTTTGCTCATTAAAGTTACTTCTAAGCTGGAAAGATCGAAATCTTCCTTTAAATTTTTAAACATGTGGGTTACTCATCCTCAGTTCTTGAAGAAGGTTGAAGATGTTTGGGCTGATAGTGGTAGATCTGTGGTTGGTAATCCTATTATGGATTTTTGGCTTAAGCAGTTTCATTTGAAGGTTGAATTGAAGAAGTGGAATAAGGAGACGTTTGGTAATATTTTTGATGCTATTAAGCTGTCTGAGGATAATATTGTTAGTAAGGAAACTCTGTGTATTAATGATGCTAATGAAGCTAATAGACTGGAGTTGGAAAAAGCTAAACAGAGGCATCTGATTTTGCTTGAAAGGGAAGAATCATATTGGAGGCAGAAGGCTCATTGTTCTTGGCTAAAAGATTCTGATAAGAATACTGCTGCTTATCACAGTTTCGTTAAGAAGAGAGTTAAGAGAAACAGAATTGATCGTATTAAAGATGGGGATAGATGGTTGGATGGTAAAAAGGAAATTGGGGAGTCTGCTGTTAACTTTTTTAAGGATCTTCTTGCTCCAGTTGCTAGTGTAGTTACTGAAGATGATTTATTGAATGTTATTCCCAGTATTGTTACAAATGATGATAATAATGGCTTGACTAGAATCCCTGATGATGTTGAAATTTATGGGGTGGTGAAGAGTTTAAAATCTGATTCTGCTTCAGGACCTGATGGTTTCAATGATGTGTTTTATAAGACTTGTTGGAAGATTGTGGGTGCTGATCTTTGTAAGGCTGTTAAGGGTTTCTTTATGGGTTATAGGCTGCCTAAAGGGGTGAAGTCTACTGTCCTCTGTTTGATTCCAAAGATAGAAAATCCAAATAGGTGGAAGGATTTTAGACCAATTAGTCTCACTACTGTATTCTCTAGGATTATAGGGAAGCTGATTAATAACAGATTGGCAAAGTTGCTTCCTAAACTGATTTCTGATGAGCAAGGAGGTTTTGTTAAGGGCAGAAATATCCATGAGTCAATTCTTCTTGTACAGGAGTTGTGTAATGACATTGATGGAAATAAGAAACATGCTAATGTGATTGTCAAGACTGATATGACAAAGGCCTTTGATAAAATTAACCATAGCTTTCTCCTTTGTGTGCTCAAAGGTTTTGGATTCAATAACTCACCTGTTGGTCTTATTCAGAATTGCATTGAGAATGTTTTCTCTTCTATCATTATTAATGGTGAGATTATAGGCTTCTTCCCTACTTCTCAAGGCCTGAGACAAGGGGATCCACTATCCCCTAGTCTGTTTATATTGGCAGAAGAATACCTTATCAGGTCTATAAAGTTTAAAGCTGAAGATCTTCCTATGGTCAGGTACAAAACTAGGAGTGACTTGAACATTGATTGCTTAGCCTATGCTGATGATTTCATGGTTTTCACTACTGGGGAGGCTGCTACTATGAATGCTGTTAAAGGCATATTGGGGCACTATCAATTGGTCTCTGGTCAGCAAATTAACAATGAGAAGTCTAAGATTATTGTATCAAAGAAAATTGATAATCAGAAGATTAGACTGATTAAGGAAACTTGGCAGATGACTCAATCATGTTTGCCTTTTGTTTACTTAGGTACAATTATTTCAAATAATACAAGAATATCTCACTTTGAATCTGTTGTATCTAAGGTCAGAAACAAGATCTTGGATTGGGATAGGCTCCATTTGTCTTTTGCTGGTCGTCTCTTACTAATTCAATCAGTGTTGCTGGCTCTCCCTGTTTATCTTCTTCAGCATACAGCATTGCCAATTGGGGTCATCAACAGACTGGAAATTCTCTTCAATAAGTTCCTGTGGGGCAATAGTGAAGACAAAGGAAGTGTTAATTGGACTAGATGGAGGAACCTGTGTAAACCTTTTAAAGAAGGTGGCCTTAATGTTAACAGTTTGAAAGATGTGCAGCACGTATATGCAATGAAAAACTGGTTTATTTTCAGGAGGCAAACATCTCTCTGGGCCAGGTTTATGCTTTCTATATACTGTAGGAATCATATTCATCCTGTTCTCGCTATTTCACCTTATAAAAGATCTAAAACTTGGACAACTATAATGAAAGTTAGGGATGAAACTGAAAGTTACCTTTTTTGGTTGCCTGGATAAGGTCATATTAGCTTCTGGTATGATAAATGGTGCTCTGATAGACCATTTATAAAAGTTAACAATGATAATGAAAGAAGAATCTTATGGGAATCTACTAATAATCTTGTTAGTCAGTTTTGGCAGAATGGTTCGTGGGACTTGGATATTCTTAGAACAATGGTAACAGCAACTGACATTGTAAAGATAAAAGATGTGACTCTTTCTAATAAGCAAGATGTTTTGCTTTGGTCTTTGTCTCAGAATGGCTCTTTCAATATTAAAGACACCTTGAACTACGTTAGAACTAAAGGTAGTGTCTCTAAACTCTACGATAAAACATGGAATTCTGTATCTCCTAGAAAGTGTTCCTTTTTGCTTTGGAAGCTGCTACATAATTGGGTCCCTACTGATGAATTCATGCAGTCTCGAAAGGTTCAGTTGGCTTCAAAGTGTGTTCACTGTGAAAGTAATGAAACTACTACTCATGCTTTTGTTCAGTGTCAGCAGGTATGGATGGTGTGGAAACACTTCAGTCACATCCTAAGGGTTCAAATTCAACCATTCATGACTGTAACCCATGTTGTAATGAAGTGGTATTGGTCTGCACAGAAGGTTTGCGATATTTTCACAATTCTTCCTTCAATTATAATTTGGTGTGTATGGGCTGCCAGGAATAAGAGGAAAATGCAGAATGTTGTAACTAGTTCTACTACCATAATCAGTCATGTTACGTATATTTTATCTAGTTTGGATAGAAATAAAACTCTAAACATGAAGCACTGGGGTTCATTCTATCGTGAGGCTTTAATCTTAGGCTCTGTGTCTCAAATCAAATTTGGGTTTAAGGCGCTCCACTTGAAATGGAAAAATCCCAAACAGGGGAGGTATAAGATGAATGTGAATGAAGCTTGTACCTGGTTTGGGGAGTCTGCTGGTGGTGTGTTGATCCGAGACAGCAATGGCGAAATAGTGGCTGGAATTGGTTGCTTATTTGGTAAAGGTTCCTCTTTAATTGCAGAATGTAGGTCTTTGTTTGAGGGCCTGAAAATCTGCAGAAGATTACAGTTAACAAGGGTTGATATAGAGATTGATTCTGCAATTTTAGTTAACTTGTTTCTATTTGGTAACTCACCTTGGTACCTTGAGCCTTTGTTATGTTGTTGTAGAAAGCTTCTCAATTCTGAAATGGTGATTAACCAGATCTTTAGAGAGCAAAATCTGGGTGCAGATTGGATTGCGAAGGAAGTTCTTGATAAGAAGTTGAATTTTGAATTCGATAAATACAATGCTCCAGTGAAATTGAGAGCGATTGTGTATTTGGAAAGAATGAATTTTGGTTATTTAAGGTTGAGAAATTAGGGTTGTTTTGGGAGACATAAGGTTGAGAAATTAGGGTTGTTTTGGGAGACATAAGGTTGAAGACGAAGTGATTTCGCGGGTTTCTTTTAGGGTTTTGTTTTGAATTCTTGAAGACGAAGTGATTTCGCGGGTTTCTTTTAGGGTTTTGTTTTGAATTCTTGTAAAATTGCCTTATGGGCTTGTAATTCTCTTTAGTTCAATAAAAGCCTTGATTAAAAAAAAAGAACTAAACCAAAATACCCGACCGATAACAGCCCTTCATTAACCCGATAACAGCCTACAGGCTATGTCCTAGTTTATTTAATTCTTACTCATTAAAATACTCAATTCATTAATTAAGTTATATACAAAAAAAATGCGCATCCAGGGAATCGAACCCTGGTCATTACCGTGGGAGGGTAATATGATACCACTACACCAGATGCGCTTTTGCTATCATTTTTGGAACTATATATACATAACAAAAACTGTATTACCAACTCACGGCATTTTTCATATAACGATCATATTATGAAATACAAGATAACTTTTTAAATCTATTCCATAAGACTTTTTAACTATGAAATATTTTTAGTATCCAATGTCCTAAATACTTAAATGTATCAATTTTATTTTACGTAAATTAAAAATTAAATAGTTTTATTTATTGTTTTATAAATCATTTTTTTTTTTGTTTTTTTAATTCGAAAAAATTTAATCATCTAACAAAAATATGAATAAACTAAAAAAAATTAAAGGTCACACAAAATTAAAAAAAATAACAATAAAAATTACAATGTTAAAATATATTTATTTAATATATTTATGGACCAACAATAATTTGGATCGACATACTAAATATAAACATCCTACTATTTTTTTAAGGGAGTTAATTAAATTATGTAATTAACTGAATTAAACATAGAAGTGAAAATGTGTTATGGGTCCAAATGTAGTAACCGGGTTGAATTTGAGTATTGTGAAAAAGAACTCTCAACACTTAAACTTGAACTAATAATTCAGTCTAAACCTAAAAAATAATTGGAAATTCAGTATCCTTATTCCCTCTTTTCTAATTCTTCATCCGATATATGAAGATCAAAGGCTTGATGAAGATTTTAAAAACAAGGATAATGGATAGTAGCAGGCAAACTAGTAAGTTTTATGTTTTCTTCTTTTCGTTTATTCAATAGGAAATAACAAAATATTATTATATTTTTCCGCATTTTCAAGTGCGATTCTTCAATTAGTTTTAGAGTCAGTAAAGTATTTTGTAATTATTAGAAATCTTAGTCACATATATCCATATAATCAACATATATCCATATAATGGATGAAGAATATAAAATATTTCTTACATAAAAAAATACAAAATATAGCATGTCTAAGCACTTATCATGTGAAATAAATCATGAAATAAATTATAATTTGTTTTATGGAAAATAAGTTTCCAGCCCATTGTTGTTGTCACCACGCAATAACTTGTTGTTTTTTTCTTAGTAAGCTACGACGTTCATCCAAAACGGCAACAACCAGTTGGACGCGGTGTACGGTCGCCCGACAACCTTCGATCGATAATAATAATAACATATAGGATTACACCGATGAACCAATGTCCAAGTAGGTCCGATTTGTCCCTTTTAATCGAGGTTTGGTTGATTCAAAATTTGTGAGAGAATTTCTAGCAACCAAACAAACCTTTATTTGATGGGATAATCTTAAACCCAATTATATATATATATATATATATATATATATATATATATATATATATATATATATATTCATAAAGCTTAAACAATTAATCATGTTTTTCTTATGAACAAATCAATTTAATCATTTTTTTTCACATAAATCTTAGATACATACCTTAGCAAGTCAATTAACAAATAATATCAATGGTATAGATTTTATATATATATATATATATAAACTATGGATCACAAGAGGTTTTTTTGGCTATGATAGCAATTGATAGAATTAATATTGAATCGACAAATGCAGTTTATCAAACATAGAATAATTAACCCTCAAATCGTGTGATTAACTGATAGAGATATGATATAGAACTTATGGTTTCGCCGATGACAGTGGATCTTCCAATACAACAAAGTGGCGACTTACCTAATAGATTTAGAATGAAGAAATATCTTAACCTTAGTCTCTTTTATATATGAAATATAATTAGTAACCCTAATTGTAGAAAGCTCATATACGTTAGCCACTTTATGATCGAAGACTACAACCAATAAATTGATTAATCAATCTAGTCCATGAATTATTAGTTCATGCTTAATTGTAGATTTGGTTTTGATTCTTCAGAGCCCAAGTTCAATCCGGTTACCACACTTATAGGTCAAATTTCTATTTATTTATATCTAATATAATTAATCACATTACTTATTAATTGGACTACCTTATGTCAATGACCAAATATATAATTAACATCACAATCGATAATTATTCCAACATAACATATTTTACGTTTGCCTTGACCTTTATAGGATTTTAGGTAAGACGTGGAAAATTTTACAAAATATGTCATGTTGTTGTATTTTCTAAAATTTTATAGGATATTAGGTAAGACATGACATATTTTAAAAATATGGATTGTTTGTTGTATTGCTTAAACTTTTATAGGATTTTAAGAAAAACAAGACATATTTTTAAAAAAAAATCATGTTTACCTAAAATTTTATATGATTTTAGGTAAGACATGATATATTTTACAACATTTGTTATATCTATCGATATCTCTAGGGGCGCCTTGATTATTTTCCATAACATTACCTAGCCAAAGAAAGATAAGCTATAATTGTAAATGTAAAAGTTGAAGATGACAACCGACCTCAAGTCTTTTTATCAACACGAGTCTCTGAACAAGCGATGTATGTTTATTCGTCCATTCGGTAACCGTTGAACAAATTTTAGTAACCTATGAACAAATTTCAGTAAGCATAGGTTATTGTAAATATATTATCTACGTAACTAATATTTGAATGGTCAAAGACATCATTCACTAACACTATTTTGTGTGCTAACTAAAGTACATTCTATAAACGCAAGTTACTATCTACTCCATATTATATTAAAACTTAAGAAAAAAATTGAAATTAGAGCAAAAGAAATATGCAACAACAATAACAAACACCTTGAAGCCAGGAAGAAGCTGAGGGATGAGCCGAAATGTATTTTTTTTAAACCAGACATAAATTTAAAAGACATGATCTTTATTAAATATCTTCATAACATAATAAAATTTAATACGCCACTTCGCATCTCCATACTTAATCAGTATTTGTTCGAGATTATCCAATCCCGAGCAATTTTAATTATTGGTCAGTAACTCAACTAGATAGCACAACTGCATTATCATAACCTATAGATGAGAAGTAAGGTTGCATGTAGCTGCCGTATGGTGAAACATGTGTACCTAATAATTTAGTGATACAGAGTAGAACGCAAAAGAAGCTAGATAGAGGGATAAAACCTAATTTTATTTAATTAAAAAGTCTCCCCAAACAATGTAAAGAAGATATGTTTATATAAGGTTTCAATTGAAACCTTAAAACTAAAATAAGAAAATTACTAAAGTATCCTAAATTATTAAAAACTCGAAATAAGCTGATAGATGAGCCCAAATGCCCAAAAAAGCCCATATGTCACGAGCAAAGCTGTTGACTTGCATTCGTGGCGTCGTTTCCTTCGAAACAAGGTGTTGTAGGTCAAAATCAGACACCGGAGCTCCAAATTGTCAATTCACCACATTCTTCGGGTGATCGCCAGTCTTCATAAATTCCAGCGCTAAACTGTCTGCATCATTTAGCATGTATCATTTTAAGAGATTATTCATTATTAATCAATGTATTATTGAACAAATATATTTAATCTATCTATGTTGTACCTGAATTGTAATTAAACTCATAACAGGTCTTTGTGATACCCATAGAACTATGAAACATAAAATAAACATATTTTCGATTGAACTTTATTTTATTATGCTAAGGTATTGAAATTTTTTTAGTGTAAGGTTTGGTTTATGGTTTAGCATTTAAATTATGACAGAACTGTTCATTGAGTTTTTTATATGATGTACCAAATAATAGATGCACGAGGAAGAGAGGTATGTAATTTATTGATCACCGATTGCAGCCATAGAAGTTCAACATAAAAGTTGGTCAAAGCCCGATACTCTGACTCGGTGCTTGACCACTCAACCACCTATTATTTCTTAGAGGACCGATAAATTCTCTTGTTTAGTTTGTAAACATGTTGCGGTTTCAAGAGATCCACAAAACCTCCAACAAATAAAAACTTCTCTCAGTCTAGATTACTAAGCTCTGTGAGCTTGTTTAAGTACTCATTTTTTAGTACAATTAGGTAAAGTGGTATCCATTGTATTGAATGACCATTGATAGGGCAAGTTGAGAACTAATTAAGATGTAAGATAGACATAAAATAATTGGTGTGTTTAGTGTTAAAAAATATATTTGACAAATAAATTTATATTCATTAAAGATTACATGTCTAGAAATATAAACTTTTCCACTAGGAGTTAAGAAATTATACCTTTGATGTGTAGCAGAATAGCCTATAAACACATACTTTAGAGAGTGAAACTGAAGTTTATGTTTTTGAAAAGGTCTTAAACAAGGATTACATGTACTTCCAAAGATTTTTAGGAAAGAATATTTTTGCTTTTGATAGTAAAATGTCTCATATGAGAACTGACACTGCAATATAAAAGTATAAATTCTATTGATTAGATAGATAACAGTTGAAAATGAATCATAATAGACCGAGCCAACAAAATGAGGCAAGTCTCAACTATATGTTTGTATTTTCTCTATGTTCTACCATTCTGGACAAAGGTGTGAGGACATAAAGTTCTCATTTAAATATCAGACGGATTGATGTGTAACACAAAATATTGGTACTCACCTCCACCATCAATCTCAAAAACTTTAATTTTTCTTTCAAAACGTGTTCCAACCAATTTTTGAAATGGAATAAAAAAAATTAAGTGCATCACTTTTTTTGTTTTAAAGGATATATCCGAGAGACTATGCTAAAATTATCTAAAAACAGATGTAATACTTGAACCTTGTTTTAGTTCGAATAAGACATGCCCCCCCCAAAGGTCAGTGTGGATTATATCGTAAAGATTAGTGGCACGAGATGTAAAAATCTAAGAGACCTACCAAGTCAACAAAAATAAATAAATGAAATTTATCTTTTGAATTAGAATTAATCGTAACATTAAAATGACTAATTTTTTTTATATAGAACTGATGATATGGATGGCCTAATATCATGTGCCACCCTCTATTTGAGACAAACAAACTCTGTAATTTAAGGAAAATTCAGAACTATAGATTCTAGGACTTGACTCTTTTGAATTGGACGACGTCTAAATGCAATACAATCCTCCTCAAGCTTTCCATGTTAAGAGTACCTTTTATGTGTCCAAGTAATTCATAAAATAAAAGTTTTAAAGAAACTCAACATACACATAGTTTTGTTAGGTTAGTTGTGAAAAATATAACAAAGTTTTGTGAGGTTAGTTGGAACATGTAAAATATTTTTTAAAGCTATTTCTTTTCCTATGTGTAGGTAGATTAGAATTTCCAACTTGTTTAATTAAACACCTCTGGCCATTACCAACCTTAACAGAAACATTACCTCCAAAATAAACTATTTTGGCTCATCAAACTTGGATTGTTAGTAAAATGATGTGTGGCCCCTAAATTAGCATACCATGTACCATCCTTGTTTTGATAAAAAAATAATTAGAAATGCATTTGAATCATACTATTCTCTTTGATGTTTTACAGGTATAGATCACATTGTTGTAGGATCATCTCTGAAATAACAAATTGGTGCATCATACCCAAACTTGCCACAAATCTGACAAGTAGCCCTGCTTGGAGATATATACATTCTCTATAAGTATAAATATATCTCCCTATAAAACTATTCTGAAATATTCCTTCGTAGCCCATGCCCTGGCCCATAGGATAGTAGCCATTTTGACTCCTAGGGTTTTGATTGTTATTATGTGGTTTACTCTCATATTTATTGGGATTAAAACTGGAAGATGCCATATTAAAGCTAGACATATATCTTTGTAGACTAGACAACTGCTCCAACCTACTCTCACATGTTAAGAGAGAGGTCTGGAGATCAACCCATGTTTAGATTTCCTTGTCAACTACACTCACAACTATAGAATTATAGTCAGTGTATAGGCCTGTAAGGACCCGTGAGACTAAGTCATACACAATTAGGGAACATCCAACAAGAACCAAATTGTCATAGATACATTTCATTTTACCTACATATTTCTTCATGTTAGATCCTCCTTCTCGTGTTCTCTGGAATTTGCCTTTTTAATATGAGACTCTGGCTTTATTTTGTGGGCCTGATAGTTCAGTTATGGAATCCCACAACCTTTTGAAAATACTATTCTTCTATTAATTGGGCAACTATTTCTAGACTTATGGTGTTATACAACCATCCTATGAGGAGTTGGTCTCTTAAGAACCACTCTTTATATGGATTATCACATATGTTTCTAATTGAGTTAGTGATTACCTTATGCGGAGAATGAATACCACCTGATATATAGCCAAATAGTATGATATCCTTGATGATATGTCATTGTTTTCCATAATAGGGAGTTGGTCCTATAAAGCTTCACATTGTTGTTGTTGTTGCTCAATTAATTAAAGTTCATCTTATTATTGAGACTTGATCCAAGTAGAATTCACTCTTAATTTGTTGAGTTAATTGTCATTGTAGGAGAGTAAGAACATTAGCGTTGGCCATTTTGACTCTCATATAAATTGAGGAAACAATTATTTTTTGTAAATATTTTATATATAAGATTTTGTTATTACTTCAGAATTACATGTTGTACTATTTATACATTTGTAACTTAATTAACGTTAAGATTCAAAAGAACAAACTTTGTTATTAGTTGTACAACAATAAGATTCGTTTTTCCAAACTCTTCTATCCAACTGGTCAACTTAGGTAAATTAATCATGGGTTTCGATCCCATTGTCGTGACCCAACTAAACCAAACAACCCGGTCCAACACTTAACTCGTGATCCAACTAAACCAAACAATCTAGTCCAGCACTTAACTAAAGCACAATATTAGCTACAATTTTTAGGGCTAGCTGTTTTAGACAGTGTTGTGTGAGCACAATACTTCCACGAGCTCGAGCTATCGCTTAAGTCTCTTTTCTAAACCACCTTCTTCCCTCTCTTCGACATTTTTTTTACCATCAATTTTCTTGTTCAAATCTTTATCTTTTCTACTTTTTAATCTTACAAGATATATAAAAAATTGGAATATATATTTAGAAGGATATTTTTAAAAATTAAATAAAAATAATTTTACATTACAACAATTGTTTTTTTAATGACTTGAACCAATGAGTTCTATTACCAGATGAAAATAATGATATATAAACAATAATGGATGGGAGAATTGATATTATCTAAGAACCGAACCAAATCAAATGCACCCAATAAATCAAAGAATAGTAATAAAATAATAGTGTGATTTTAACAAGGTATACTTTTCTCTAAGGGGATTGACGAAAAATAATTGTGGAGGTTAGTAAAAAAGAATTACCGGTCTTTGAACCTCGTATGTATGAAAATATAATAATTATAAACTAATAACCTAGTTGCCCTTTCCCCCTTAAAAAAAAACTCATGGTTCACCTGGATCATGCCTTACTCGGCGTTAACATCTAACGAAACTTTACAATATTTTGACATCTTAATCATGACTCTACAAATTTGCATTTGCTTTCTGATCTCTGCTCATCGTCAACTTGAAAGTGAAAGCATGATGCTTTCTGTGGAACAAGCATGATGTTTATGGTTGCTTTAAAGATCGGAGGCTTACCTATTGTTGAGCCTGTCAAGTAATCGTACCTTTCTGATCAAGAACCAACCACCTAGTTTGACACAAACTTCCTTTTACTTCATTTCTATAAAATGTACTATAAAGCCTTGTCCTCGATACTTCCAACGCGCCAGACTACTAATAATCGTTAACTAACCTATTAGTTGTTGCCTCGTTGATTTCTATCTTCTCCATTTTTATGTCCATGTGTTTCAGCCGCACGCAGAGCACTCAGCATGATAATCGATATAACTTGTTCTGTTTATTTTTTCTTGTAATTCTTCTAACCTTGAATAAATTACTTGAGTCAGTGAATGAGATCTGTCGCCTGCGACAAACGCATGAAATTTGTTTCCTACCTCGATCCAACTTAGACCAGGCTCTTTCTTAACACACCGATCTTTCATCAACTCTCTGGCTTCTCTAGCTGGCAATTTTATTCCAGCATCGTTGTAGATGTTGTAAAGTAGCACATAAGACCCAGGAGACTGAGGGTCAAGCTCGATCACTCTATCTGCAACACGTTTCCCAATAGTAGTGTCCTTGTAAATCCTACAAGCACTTAATAAGGTACGCCATAGCACAGGATGATCCTTGAAACATGAGCTCAAAATGAAGTTTTCAGCTTCCACCAATCTACCAGCGCGACCGAGTAGATCAACAACACAAGAAAAATGTTTTTCGTTCGCTTGTATTCCGTAATCTAGTTTCATGCTCTTGAAGTATCGAAGTCCTTCTTTAACAAGCCCTCCATGACTACAAGCGGTTAAAACTCCAAGGAAGGTTATATGGTTTGGTGTGACCCTACAATCTCTCATCAACTCAAAAAGGTTTAAAGCATTGCTTGCGAATCCGTGTTGTGCATGGCTATAGATCAGGGCGGACCAGGTCGAAACATCTGGACACTCTACCTCTTCGAAAGTCATTTTAGCACAGGCTAGATTGCCTGATTTAGCGTACATACAGATCTGCGAGGTTTTAACAAGAGTGAATTTCTCAATACCACTTTTTGTAGCGTACCCTTGAACCTGTTCACCAGAACTTACTGCAGCAAAATTTGCACAAGCGCTCAACATAGTCGATATTATGAACTCATCCGGGTTCCTTCCTGATGAAAAAAGTTCATAAAAGAGAGCAAATGCACTTTCAAACTGCTCATTCCGTACATAGCCAACAATCAAGGATGTCCATGAGCCAATATCTAGCTTGGGAGTTGAATCAAAACATTTCAAACCATCCTCGACCAAGCCGTACGAAGAGTACATGTCAATTAATGCACTTACAATGAACTCATCGGATTGAAAGTTGTACTTGCAGATTTGAGCATGCATTTGCTTACCATATTCAAAAGCTTCAACAGCATTGCAAGCTTTGAGTATGCTTGAGAAAGTCGAAGCTGAGGGTTTCATCTCACGTCTTGTCAATTCAGAAAATAGATAAAAGATTTTTTCTGCATCTTCATTGCTAATAGTCTCCATCTGAAGAAAACCAACAATCATGGCGTTATACATGACAACATTTTGATCAGGCATGAGTTTAAAAACTTTGATTGCATCATTTAATTTTCTGTTTTTCGAATACATGTCAAGCAAGGCAGTGCCAACAACA
Source organism: Limnanthes douglasii subsp. nivea (assembly GCA_036936605.1). Lineage (NCBI taxonomy): Eukaryota > Viridiplantae > Streptophyta > Magnoliopsida > Brassicales > Limnanthaceae > Limnanthes > Limnanthes douglasii. Next base: position 22,790,063 of record JAUPFV010000001.1, on the reverse strand, counting down.
ACATCAATATCCATCCCAAGTTTCACTACACAACCATGAAGCATCAATCCATGGTTAATAAGATCATGGTCAAGATTCGAACAACATGCCTTTAGAACGCTCCCTAAAGTGTAAGTAGTCAAACTCAGTCCATGCTTATGCATTCCACCTAAAAGTCTCAAAGCTTCTTCATTTTCACCCATCCTAAGAAAGCCCGAAATCAAGGAGTTCCAAGAAATTTGATCCAACTCATCAGCTTTCTCAAAGACAGACATAGCGTGATCAAGCCTTCCACATTTACAATACATATCAATCAATGTATTAACCAAAAACACTTGCTTAGCTAATCCACTAATAACAACCAGACCATGAACTAATTTACCTAAAGCAACATCACCGGCTTGACCACACACACTCAGCGCACCAGCGTAAGTAAATTTATCCAGCTTCAACCCTGCCATTCTCGCTTCAACAAAAGCTTCCATGACTTGTTCGTAAAATCCCATCTTGTTATACCCAGAAATCAAAGAATTATATGAAACCACATTTCGTTTATGCATTTTAACAAACATATTGTGTGCGAAACCCATTTCGCCGCACTTACAATACATGTCGAGGAAGTTATTGAGCAAGAACAATGACGGGTTGAACTTAGACTTTATCATGTGGGCATGAGCTAGCTTGCCTGCGATTGAACATCCTGATTTGGCAGAGGATCGGACTAAGTTTGTGTAGGTGACCGAGTCTAGACAAATGTGTTGATTGCATGGTGAAGGACTGTAATTCCTTACGGGCTGTGGGTTGGTGACAAAAAGCTTAAACACGTTGCTGTTACTGACATGTTTTGTTCTTACAAGGGACATGTTTATTTGTTGTTTATGAGTACAAGTCTATATATAAAGATCACGACTTTTATAACTAAATGGAAACTTAAAGCCTCTCGAGAATCTAAGAGATGGGAAACTTGCACCACTGATAGGAATGGCAAAGGAGTTCAGGTTAGAGGTGTTCTAAACCTGCACCAAGATTCGAAAACATGGAACCAAATTAATCAACGAGATGCAAACTTTACTAACAAGGAACTACATTGTTGACAATACAGGAAGAATAAACAATAGAACTAAGAACTAGCTTGATACCGTACATGTGATAAATAAATGTACAATTATTTTAAGGTTTTGGTTAAAAACAAAAAAAATTGGCTCCAAATTTTTTACCAATTTAAAAGTTTACCAAAAATATTCTTTTATCCCGTCGGTACGGACCTTTACAACAGGCGGCGGAGTAATAAAATGATAAAAGTTAAAAATGCTATACTTTTGGGATGTTAGAGTTTTTGTGAAGTAAGAAAGACTCATAAGGTCCATAAAAATGTATTTATAATCCGTATTTATACATTAAAACTAAATCCGATCCCTAATCAATTGATTAGGGATAACAATGGACAGTTACGGGTTAGATTTCGTTCGGCCCGTTTGAATCCGGTTTTGGATGTGTGAGTTCAAATTCAGTTTGTTTTGTTCCGGGCGTGATAATTTTAAATCCAAATCCAACCGTTTATGTTCGTTGGTCAATATGGTCCGTCCGCTATATATTATAATATATTATTTTTTATAAATTTCGAGCGAATCGGATCAGACAAATTAGAAATCTGAATCCGGTCCGACCTGTTTACGGGTTATAATTTCTAAACTCGTATTCGGTCCGTTCTATATACGGGCCGAACAAAACCCGTATTGTCATCCATAGTGACACCAAGAAAAACATCGCTTACCATGGACTAAATTTATAGATCCTATCAAGAATGGACTAAATTTATAGATCCTATCAAGAATGGACTAAATTTATAGATTTTGTAAATAAATGAACTAAATTTGTAGATTTTATCAAGTCTAGGAACCATCATAGATAATTTTGAAATCAAGGAATTAAATGAAAGAAAATGAGATAGTCAAGAAAGTCAACTATCAACGTTATAATTTAATTCGATCAACCAATCACCTCATAATGTTTAGGGCCTTTATAAATAGTCGAGGTTGTTGATTTTTTTTAGTTTTTAAGTTTTATTTGAAAAAATGAGCGAAATCATGAGGTTGAGTTTTTTTAAACATAGACTATCTCAATATTAAAAATATTTTGTTTATACAGTGAGAAATAAAAAATTTAATAAAAAAATATTGTTAAAAGGTAAAATTGATATTAAACAAGGATAATGTGTAAGAAAAATTAAGAGAACTCTAATTCATCGAGACAACTTGAAAAAAAACAGACACCAATAACTAAATTTATAAAAATCGTGAAAGGATTCTTCTTAGTAATTCAGAAATTCAAAGACTAAATAAAAAAAACATCACACCGATTTAAACTAATATAATCTTGGAAAAACTAAAGAGCCAAAATAATTATTACCATGTACTAAACATATCTTTGACCATTTTTATGATGCAGTTTGATATGATTTTTTTCATATATTTCAAGCTAATCAAAATTCATGTTATTTTCATTTTAAAATATTTGTATTTATATTACTATTCAATTGAAACTCTCGGTCTTTATGCCTTTTAAATTAATAATTAATGAGGTCATGAAATTTGCAAACAAAAGATGTTTATTTATAAATATTGAATGATGCATTTTTTTCAAAATATTTAAATTTTGTTAAAAGCAATTCCACCGCAACTTCCTTCATTAAAATCACCAAGTTATTTTGTCCATGTTGCACAAACGATTCTACCTATCTATTTGTCGAGTTCTACCAAGATACTATCCAAACTTGGCCCAATACTTTCGAGACATTAGTCAAGTTAGGTGGTTGCGTTCAAGATTCCATATGAATGAAGTTCATTCCAAGTAACCGCGTATCACTTAATTCAATTTTTAACTGTAAATAAAATAACTTATATAAATTATAAGAGGTTTTGATGCGTAAATATATCGGGAGATATCAAAAAGTAAGTGGATTCAATAAATTATTGCTATGGTTAAATCTGGTCCCAAAAATTGTTAACCAACCCAAAAAGTAGAGGGTTTTTAGGTTTTTAGTATTTTGTCCTTACATCGTTTTGTTCATCTATCGGATGAGACCTTCTCCCGAGGAGGTCTCCTCCGGGTGAGAGCTTTTAAACCGCCGGGTGAGACCTTTTCACCCACAAGGTCACTTATATTCATCCGACGGAAAGCTTCTCCACCGGTTGAGAAGGTCTCACCGGACGGGGATAAAATGATATTTTTTATAGTCTTTTAAATTTAGAAAAAAAATTAGGATGGTTATCCTTTTGGGACCAAATTTAGCCACAGCCTAAATTATTGTCTTTTTGGGATGAGAAAGAGGAAGAAGTACTCTCAGTAGATGTTACGAGTTTAATAGACCTTCTGACGTCCTAAGTCAAATACATGGCCCACCTTAATAAGAATTTGCCACCGCATCTTATACCCATAAAGAGTTCATTGCCAAATACACTGAAAATACTCATATTACTCCGAGTATGTTAATGTCGGCGTCGAATATCGATGAATTAGCGGCTCTTAAAAAATTTGGTCTCTCAAGCCGAGTTCTCAGCCGATCCTCATAAAATAAAGAGGCACCGGACCATACTGATGGGTTGTTGCGCAACCTTGACCTTTGTATGGTGATCGAGAATTAACACTTGTATGGTTTTTATATACCTTGATTGTTACTCAACTTGCAATAAAATATCGTAAGAAACAACGCTTTCTTTTTTATTAACTCTTCTAATATAAGATATGATATAAACCTTTTTAAATTCCCAGCCCTCTAAATTACTCCCAAAATGATAGGTATAACTGCATAGGCTTTTGCATTGTTCTTGTCTACAATGTGTTATTTAGTCTACATCCCCTGCAATTACCTTACTACCGATGAATTGATCTCCACAACGTGAGTATAGCACATCAAATGTTTGAATAGACTCTTTTGATAATTGGTTGAACCAATTTAGTGTATTTCCTCTCAGAGTCATCGAACGCGCAGCAGAGCAAACGGTCATCCACTTCATATTTATAGATCCACCCTAGAAGGAACGAGACATGATAACTTTTTATCATCTTATAATGATATATCGTTCTTGAACTTATTAATATGATGATCAAGGTCTCTCCAACCATCATACTTTTCCATTTTAGATGGTTTAAATTTTGGAAGGGACTTCTAGTAAAGAACCGTAAGTGCCAGTAGTGAACTTGAACTAGTCACTTTGTGTTGCTCTCATTATCCCGCGGAAATAAATCAAAACCTATCTGAGTCGGTAGTGTAGCCTTGATTAGATAATCGGGTTTCGGATTGGTAAGAACCTGCCCCCTTGATATGGAGTTGTTTGGTACTTGTTACCTTGTTGAGGAAGAGCGGGAGGGACCTTGTAATATTTTTTTAGTTGAGGGGAGTGGTTTGGTAATGAATTCTTAACTAAGATATATCGGTTTGGTGATAAATCCCATATTGATTCTTACTCATGTATGGAGGGTGGCATATAAATAAATTTTGAAACGGTATGTCCCCAATATGACCGACATATTGCGCCCCCTAAAACTGATTCAATTCAAAGTGGTATGCAACCACCTTTATTATGGTTAGGCCATGCCTTAAGGATATAATGACACACTTGTAGGGTAATTTGGGCCTGTTAGTTGTGTGTGGAGCTAATGGGGACGTTTTGAGTAAGTTTGGCATGTTCTCTACCAGGACAAGACTATGGACGTTTGAGGGTGGTGTAGGTTTATTTCCGACCATATTCGTCATAATAGTCAGAGTTAATAGAGGCCAATGGTGCATGTGGTTCTTTTTTTGTTTGAAGACAGACAGACGGATACTCATGATCACGTTATTTAGTTTTGGACCAAGATCATATTTTTATCGGGGATCGGTTTTGGAGGTACCTCCGCTGCCTCACTTTGATGTCAGATTTGGATCTTGATAGAAGGTAACCAATGAAGTTAAGTGGGATGATAGCTCTTTTTTGCGAATGAGTACAATAAACTAGTGATGTGTCGTGTGCGATTCTAGGGAGAGGTCTAGAGGTTTGAGTCATCACCGCATTCATTAGACGCGACGTTTATGCTTATATTCTCTAACTGCCACTCTAACACATGCATTGATCCTATTGGTCTTGCACGAGATCCACTTATACATCGTTATTGGTTAGACCAATGCCTTCACATTTGATATGTATATATGTCATCTTGCTCTGGTGGCAAACACATGACTTTATTACGTCCGTGGAAGAATTATAAACCAACCGTTCTCACGGACGACGTTAATTTGATGAGAAAAATCTGGACTAATATATACTTAAAGTTTTATTGAGATTAAGATTTTATGTGAATACTAATAAAAGAATAAAAAAAGAAAATAATCGGCACTCAAAAGTCATCATTGATTTTTTATTTATAATAGTCGAAGTGTGATAAGAGAATTGTGAATGTGTATGAAACAGAAACAGTACACAACTGATAGGAACAAGAACTGTGTTAATACCAAATCCCCATCCTATAATTACAATAATAGTGTATATATATAGTGTGGTAGAAAATAAACCCTAGAAACCCTAGCCCATATACAGACTAATATTAAATAGCCCATATACATTTTAACACTGCCCATACATTATTGATTCTAACGTTGACACTCTAACACCCTCCTTCAAGTTGGAGCATGAAGATTACAAATGCCCAACTTGCCAAGAAAAAACTCAAACTGCTGCTTGCCTAGTGCTTTGGTAAAAATATCTGCAAGTTGGAACTTAATGGGCACATGAGATGTGCAAATAACCCCATCAAGTATCGCATCTCGTAGAAAGTGACAATCTACTTCAATATGCTTTGAACGCTCATGAAACACAGGATTGTGGGCAAGATGTAAAGCCGACTGACTATCACAGAAAACTTGCATAGCCCCTGAGTGTGAGACCCCAAAATTTTTGAGCAAGCCGTGCAACCACTTCAACTCACAGGTCAATCCTGCCATAGACCGGTACTCTGCTTCAGCGGAAGACAATGCAACAACACCTTGTTTCTTAGTCTTCCATGAAACAGGAGAATCACCCAAGAACACCATCCAACCACTCACACTACGCCGAGTCTTAGGACAGCCAGCCCAATCAGAGTCACACCATCCTGTCAGAGTGAGATTACAACTACTTGGCAGAAGAATTCCCTGACCCGAGCTTCCTTTTAGATAACGAACAACTCGCAATGCAGCCTGCCAGTGATCCTCCTGTGGTTTCTGAAGAAACTGAGATAAATTATGTACCGAAAAACATATATATGGACGTATAAATGCCAGATAAATCAGTCTTCCCACTAACCTGCGGTACGCAGACCCGTCAGTTAGTATCGCCGACTCGCTTTTGCCGAGCTGCTGATTTTGCTCCATGGGAAACTGTGCAGGCTTGCTGCCAAGTAAACCTGTCTCAGAAATAATATCCATAGTATATTTACGTTGGCAGAGAAAGATACCTGTGGGACTCCGTGCTACTTCAACTCCAAGAAAATATTTGAGACGACCTAAGTCCTTCATATGAAAGCAAGTGCTCAAGTATTTCTTAAACTCCACCCCACCAATGCACCAGGGTCATTCCTGGATAGAATGAAATCATCAACGTACACAAAAACATGCATACGAAAACCACTCGTGGAATAAGAGAATAAAGAATAATCTGAATAGGACTGAACAAACCCACATCTCTTCAGTGCAGCCACTAACTTGGCAAACCAACACTGAGGTGCCTGCTTCAGCCCATACAACGATTTGTGAAGGCGACAGACCTGTCCTTCATGCCCTCTATCAAAGCCTGGAGGAATTTTCATGTAAACCTCCTCATATAGATCACCATGCAGAAAAGCATTGTGTACATCCATCTGATGTAGTTCCCAATTCTGAGCTGCTGCAACCGCTAAGAAAAGACGTACAGTAACCATCTTGGCAACCGGGGCAAAAGTCTCTGTATAATCAACCCCTTCTACTTGATGATTACCAAACACGACCAAACGAGCTTTGAGGCGCTCTACTCTCCCATCCACATGATATTTAATTTTATAAATCCACTGACTCCCCAAAGCTTTCTTCCCCGGAGGTAGATGTGCCAAGATCCAAGTATGATTATCCTCTAGTGCCTGAATCTCCTGTTGCATTGCCTCTCTCCAACCAGGATGTCGCATAGCCTCTCGGAATGACTTAGGTTCATCCCCAGAGGTAATAGCCGCAAGAAAATAGCGGTGTGCCAAAGAAAAACGAGAACTATCTATATAATGAGTGAGAGGATAAGGCATACCGTGATCAGGAGATGGACTAGGGCTAGGAGCAGTAGAAGCAGATGGTGCTGAATGTACTACTGTAGTCATCACAAAATCCGCCAAACGAGTAGAAGGAATTTTACTACGCTTTCCCCGTCCAAGGTCTGAAGAAATACCTGAAGTATCTGAAATAAAATCAGAAACTATTGGCAAATCTGAGACACCGCTGTCACCAACCTGAGGCGGGGTTGCACATCACCAACCTCGGCAACCTCCGCGAGTGGTGCTACCAAAGGGACGCCGCTATCCGGTGACACTTCATCGTCAATCGTCGAGGTCTTCTCAACCTTCTCCCAAAACTCAGAAGCAGTAGGAGGAGGTGCACCGACTTCAGTCTCATGACAACCCAACTCAGAGAACACAGGAGTAAATGCAAATGGAAATATATGTTCAAAATATTTCACATCTCGGGAAACAAAATAATCTTGACTCTCCAAATCATATACTTTCTAGCCTTTCTTTCCATATGGGTAGCCCACAAAAACACATCGACGACTACGACTCAAAAACTTGTCACCCTTAGACCTTTGATCATGCACATAACATAGAGACCCAAACACACGAAGCTCAGAGAAGACGGGAGGCACACCAAAAAGTATCTCAAATGGAGTCTTAGAACCCAAAAATTGAGAAGGAATTCTATTAATCAAATACCCGACAGTCAAAATACACTCCCCCCAAAATTTAACAGGTAAGTTACCCTGAAACCTGAGAGCACATGCAACATTCAAAATATGTCTATGTTTCCGTTCGACCCTACCATTCTGCTGAGGAGTACCCACGCATGAAGACTGAAAAATAATACCCAACTCATCAAAATTACGACGTACAGAGAAAATTTAAGTGCCATTGTCACTGCGTACTGTCTTAACAACTCCATTAAATTGTTTCTTAACCATTGCAAGAAAATGTAAAAACATGGAAGTTACTTCTGATTTCTCAGCCAACAAATAAATCCATACATCACGTGAGTAATCATCAACAATAATGAGAAAATATCACGCACCACAAGAAGACAAAGTATGATAAGGACCCCACAAATCACAATGAATTAATTCAAAACAAGCAGCCGCTTTAGAATCATTGGCATAAAAACATTCACGAGTCTGTTTAGCTCGAAAACAAATATCACACGGGTGAGCTACACTCATATCACGAGTACTAGAAACAAAAGGTAAAGATTGAACTATCTTAACTGAGGGATGTCCCAACCTACGATGCCACAACTCATCATTACTATCAACCACTGCAGCACTATAAACTTTGGTCTTCACAACACTGTTGAAATAGTACATTCCACCTCTCCGCTCACCGAGTCCAATCACCGTCCCTGATCGTCGATCCTTAATAAGACAACCAAACTTAACACAGTAAACAATACAATCTAGATCATCAGTCAAGTGGGATACCGAAAACAGATCACATGTAAGCTTGGGAACCAAAAATGCATTCTGCAAAGACAACTGACAAGACAAATGCACAGTACCACAATATGTAGCAGTGACCCGAGAACCATCAGGCAGAGATACTATACAGGCTGGCATAACAGTAACATTTTGCAATAAAGAGATGTCACATGTCATGTGATTAGAAGCCCCAATATCAATAATCCAAGGGGTATTGAACAACTCACCACTTAGAAGCTCATCAGTCTGGGAAACTTTGTCTGTTGAAAAAAGGGAAAGCAACTGCTGCAACTGACCAGAAAGACGAGAAGCCTCACCAACAGGAAACTTGGCAATAGTTGCAGTCGATGGACCCACGGTGGCTGTCTGTGCTGTTACGTTGCGTGGCCTTGGAGCAACGCCACTGCGTGGCGGTCCGCGCAGACCCCCTTCTCCACGGCCGTAAGCTAGTGTAGTACCCGGACGTAAGGCGGTGGTCTGCTTTCCAGGATACCCATGTTTGGTGTAGCAATTGGATTCTTCATAACCATTTTTGTGACAATAGGTACAAAAACGCTGAGAATAACGTGGGGCAGACAAAGAAGCACCTCGAGGAGTAGACTGAACTGCAAATGCCATCGGAGCCTCTGAGATAGGCTTCTCCACAGGTGCACTGGCCTGTAACCGCTCCTCACCACGCACCTTATTGAATGCTCCATCCAGAGTGGGAGTCTGATCTTGAGCAAGTAACTGAGAGCGAATTGCACCAAAGCGCTCCCGATGGAGAGCGGAAAGAAACGCATGCAGCTTTTCTTCATCCTGACTCCGCTGATATGCTTCAGCCATCCCACCACAAACACAAGTAGGAGTAAACAAATATACACTCAACTCATCCCAGATTTTTTCGAGTTTCCCAAAGTATTCAGAAACAGACATAGTAGAGGTCTGTTTACAAGCAGCCAACTCCTCCTTCAACTCATGTTTGCGTTGAATATTGCTAACAGCAAAACGACGCTGCAGAACATCCCACATAGGTTTAACCTCCTCAAAATACGGAACATATTTACGTTGCGACTCATCAATAGTGTTCAGAATCCACTGAACGAGTGTGGCTTGAACAACATCCCAATCCTCCAGAGACTTCGGATCTACTGGTTTCACAATACTTCCATCCAAAAAACCAATCTTTCTCCTATCTTTCATAGATAAACGCAGAGAACGAGACCAAGACTGATAATTAATGCCGTCAAATTTAACAGTGGAAATAATATTACCAGGATTATCATTAGAACCAAGATAATAGGGAGAAGTCAGATCAATCTTTCAGAACCCCACTACCGCATCACGTGACGTATGAGAGGTTGTCTGGTCCATTGTAGAATGTGATTCGTCTGCCATAAAAACTACCGAAAATACCCCGGCTGACGGAGGTTACGCTGAAAACACACGGGCTGATGGAGGGTACGCCGGCTGATAAAGGCTACGCCGGAAACACACCGGCTGATGGAGGGTACGCCGGAAACACGTTGGCTAATAAAGGCTACACCGGAAACACACTGGTTGATGGAGGGTACGCCGGAAACACGTTGGCTGATAAAGGGTATGCCGAAAACACACCGACTGATAGAGGGTACGCCAGAAACACACCGGCTGATAGAGGGTACGCCGGAAACACGCCGGCTGACAAAGGCTACGCCGGAAACACACCGGCTGATGGAGGGTACGCCAGAAACACGTCGGCTGATAAGGGCTACGCCGAAAACACACCAGCTGATGAAGGCTAGAGTTTTTGAAGGCTATGGCTCTGATACCATGATAAGAGAATTGTGAATGTGTATGAAACAGAAACAGTACACAACTCAAGGAACAAGAACTGTGTTAATACCAAATCCTCATCCTATAATTACAATAATAGTGTATATATATAGTGTGGCAGAAAATAAACCCTAGAAACCCTAGCCCATATACATACTAATATTAAATAGCCCATATACATTTTAACACTCCCCATATATTATTGATTCTAACGTTGACACTCTAACAAAGTGGCTTCATGACGTAACAAGCCTGATTCATGCACGAGTATCGTTATATAAAATGTCGGTTCAATAATACATTATGAGATTTCAAAATATATAGTTTTATAAGGCATGCATTTTATTTCGGCTAATCTTTTCCTTATCGTTACACATCTTACTAAAAAGAATACAGTGATTAAAATTTAACGATTAGTATTCACAAGTCCATTTAAATTTGTTTGTGTTAGCTATGATAAAAGTTCATTAGCTAGACATGAAAACATCAGTCGCATACAAATAAAAATATATCTAATTAGTATGAGGTATTTTAGAAAGAAAAAAACGCATACAAATTTTTGAACTCAAAACAAACAATATTATATTAGTATGGAGATTAGATTATTCGTATTTATATATATTTTCAACAATTTATTTATAAACACGATTAAAAAATTATTTATTAATATATTTTTATTTTTATATGAAATGAGGTTGGACGGATATTTTATTGTTTTTCTTTATGTCATCTAGAATTACATATTTAAATGGCAATACAGTATTTTATAATTTAACGTGATATCTTCTACTCATGTTTTGAATTACCAACTACGCAAAAATTCTAATCGTTGGTTATAAAAAATAGTATCATATTTATTTATTTTTAATTTTACCTCTTGGGACTTTTATTATATTCAATTGGGTTAAAACACACTGCATAAAGCAGCTTCGCAAGAGTGAATACAAAATTTTGAAGCCCAAACTAACTCATTCAACACTCTGAAGCCCATCAATCGATCCAAAACTCTCAGACCAAAGCCCAAACAAACACCACACTTATACCAGACTTACTCAAACCCTAGCTTCACTTCTCTCTGTCGTCAATTCACACTCAAAACCCTTGCCTCACTTCTCTCTACAGACAAGTCCCTTAGCAACAAGTTGGAGATGAAAGTCTTCTCAGCTACGAACTCCAGTAAGGTAACTCTGATTCTATTGAAAATCCAAGGTCTTGCAAGTTTCTCGGAGCAATTTTTCTCTCTGAGAGTTAGAGCGCGGCTTTCTTAGAGAAACTTACAGGCCTCTGAGATCGAAGCTTACCAAAAGCTGTTTTGATTTGGCCATAGGTGAAAAGACACTCCCTTGACGCACCGATGATCAGATTCCCAGTTGCATGTCTCTGGAACCAGATGACTCTTGCATGCAGCGAAACCAGATCTTCAATTGACGAAAAACCCAGGTAATCACTCATCCCAACCTTAGATACTTCACATAAAATCACCAGAGAGACAAACCGATGATCAGAGTCCTCTTTTGCAGATGAACATTGTCCCTTGCATGCAACGGGTCCATAGATTCATTTATCAGAATACCCAGGTAATTACTCAACATATCAGTAATTACTTCGCACATAATCATCCCAGTAACTATATTATAATGACCACATGAAGATCGAAGATCACTCTCTTGACAGACCAAAGATCAGTCTCTGAAACCAGTTGAAGAATGATCCTTGCGTGCAGCGGAAATAGAGCTTTGATTGGTGAGATCCCAACTTTTATGTCTTTTAATACTATTATCTTTTAAAGCAAACTGCTTATGTCTCTTGGTTACTTCACAAATAATCAATTCCTTTGTCTCAACTAAACTTCTATGGCCACAGGGGAAGGAATACTCCCTCGACAAATCAGATCTCCATGGAAAGTCTCAAACACCAGGTGAAAATATACCTACAATCAGAGTCCATAGCTTCATTTATCAGAAAACCCAGGTAATTACTCAAAATATCAGTAGTTACTTCGCAATAATCATCCCAGAAATTATATTGTGATGACCACAGGAAGATCGAAGATCACTCCCTTGACAGACCGAATATCAGTCTCTGAAACCAGTTGAAGAATGATCATTGCATGCAGCAGAAATAGAGCTTCGATTGGTGAAATCTCAGGTAATCCTTCCTCCCAACCTTGGTTACTTTACAAATAATCAATGTATTTGTTTCAACTAAAATGCTATGGCCACAGGGGAAGGAATACTCCCTCGACAAATCAGAATCCCCATGGAAAGTCTCAAACACCAGATGAAATTATACCTACAATCAAAGCCCATAACTTCATTTATCAGAAGACCCAGGTAATTACTCAACATATCAGTAGTTACTTCGCATATAATCATCCCCGTAATTATATTGTAATGACCACGTGAAGATCGAAGATCACTCCCTTGACAGACCGAAGATCAGTCTCTAAAACAAGTTGAAGAATGATCCTTGCATGCAGCGGAAATAGAGCTTCGATTGGTGAAATCCCAGGTAATCCTTCCTCCCAACCTTGGTTACTTCACAAATAATCAATGCATTTGTCTCAACTAAATTTCTATGGCCACAGGGGAAGGAATACTCCCTCGACAAATCAGAATCCCCATGGAAAGTATCAAACACCAGATGAATATATACCAAAGATCAGTCTCTGAAACCAGTTGAAGAATGATCCTTGCATGCAGCGGAAATAGAGCTTCGATTGGTGAAATCCCAGGTAATCCTTCCTCCCAATCTTGGTTACTACAATCAGAGCCCATAGCTTCATTTATCAGAAGACCTAGGTAATTACTCAACATATCAGTAGTTACTTCACATATAGTCAGTGGCGGATCTACGTTGGGGCCCGGGGGGGCGTAGGCCCCCCCTTACCTAAAATATACCTTTTATATTTTTTTAAGGTAATAATATAATATTAAAATAAAATGTATACGCCCCCTTACCTAAATTATACGCCCTCCTACCTAAAATATATTTTATATAAATAATATTAAAGTAAAAATTTAAGAAAATAATTGTTTTTTAGGAATGTTATAAATTTAAAGTAAAATTTTAATTTAAAAATTATTATGTTGACTATTTTTAATAAACTTTTTAGATTAAAAGTCTCATGCGTTAAAAATTTTAATTTAAAAAAATCTTGGATTATGGCTATTTTTAAGGAAAAATTTAAGTAAAAAATCTTGAATATTTTAAAAGAAAATTTTAAGTTGGTATTTATAAATGGTTGGATGTAGTCTCGGGCATCTCAATCTCTAGAATACTAGAACTCTTGATTGATTTTGTAAGTATGCTCATTCTTTTTTTTCGATAATATGTTTTGATTTTATATTCGTTCAATCTTTCTATTTCTAATTAATTATGTTTTATCTCTTACTTTGATTTAGAAAAAGATAATGAATTGCTCCTTATGAACGAGAGAGACGATATTTAAATCAAAGAAAAGGGGAAATAATCAAAGAAAATGGGAAAAAGGAAGAACACCATCTGAAGGAAGAACACGATACGTCCCAATTTATTTTTTCAAGGTATGTATGTTTTTTTGTTTTTTTGTTTTCTTTTGAAATTTTATTATTATTTTGATCTTAAAACACTTGATAATCAATATTTTTTTCTGATCTGATTTGTGGTCACTTAGGAAAGTAAAAATATATTTAGGAAAGTAAAAATATATTTACATATTTTAGATAGCAAAGTTTTATTTAATGAAATTATTTTTATAAAGTAATTGATTTTAATTTTTAATCTGTTTAAAGACAATATATATGGAAATATTTGTTATTTTTTAACATAAAATTATATATCTATATTATAAATATATTTTATATAACCAAATTTTATTTATTTTCATCTATTTTTCAAAAATATATTTTTTATAACAAATTTTATTTACTTTTATGTAAATTTTAAAATATCTTTTTAAAATATTAAATTTGGTTTTGTTATATTTATTTTATTTTATATATCTTTTAAAAATAATATATATTAAGATACATTAAGATTTATTGATGTAATAATAACATATTCTAATAAGATATTTTTATTTGTAGACTTAACCGGAGTTTTCAAGTTACATGGTTCGAAAAATACATGGTTCGAAAAATATCAATGGTCGAAATACAGTGTGCATAAGGATGTGGCATTTTGTTTAGCCCCCCCTTACTTCAATTCCTAGATCCGCCACTGCATATAGTCATCCCAGTAATTATATTATAATGACCACAGGAAGATCGAAGATCACTCCCTTGACAGAGCGAATATCAGTCTCTGAAACTAGTTGAAGATGATCCTTGCATGCAGCGAAAATAGAGCTTCGATTGGTGAAATCCCAGGTAATCCTTCCTTCTAACCTTGGTTACTTCACAAATAATCAATGCACTTGACTCAACTAAACTGCTATGGCCACAGGGGAATATTTCTTATCTGAAGCCTTAGCTATTATCTTGATAAGACGGTGGCCAAATTCCATGCTTGACTTGGAACTGAATTAAAAACCAGTTGCATGCAGCAGATAATAAAGTTGAGAAGGACGAAAGCCCAGGTAACTTTCTATCTTACTCATTACTACATCGAATATAACCAATACCAAGACCTTCTAAAAATGTTATAGCCCGAAAATGTTTAGGTATCTCATTACCATTAAGAAGAAGATTCCTCTTAAGCTTCTTAGTGTACTTTACCATACAATCTGCTGCTGCATTATGGTCTCTGTAAACATGTTTTATTCTCATGTTATGAGAGATTAGCTTGTAGCAACAGGAGATTAAACCTGTAAGGAACCATGGAGCCTTGTTAGTTAGCAGCATTTTAGTCAAAACACTAGTCTGTTTCAACATCTAGACTGTTAATCCTTTGCTCGTAACATAAGAGGAGACTGTCTAGCATAGCTCTGGTCTCAGCCACAATTGGACTACATTTTCCATAAGTTGAACCATAACTGAATAAGACTGTGCCAGCAGAATCTCTGACTAATCCACCACCATAGCTTTCACCAGACCCATCACAAGCCCCGTCAGAATTAAGTTTAAATCTACTAAGCTTAGGGCACACCCAGCTAAGGGAAATAGGGGTATTTGGCATATCCAACTGATTAAAACAGCCAAAAAATAATCCCGTATCCTTATCTTTGTCCCAATGCTTAGGTTTAAGGGCTTTGGCACTGTCCATGCTAGAGAGAATATAGAGGATGTGACTGATCATACTAGCAGTAGAGATTTCTTTGTTTTCCACCTTTTTTTTATTCATAGCATTCTAAATTACCCAAGCTACCACATTGGATATGATGGTATGAATATGAACACGCTTGCCCGTAGACTAACAACATTGTCTAACCATATGAGAGATAGACATATTTCTGAAAATCTGAATGTTAAAGTAGGCAGAGAAGTATGACCACACCTCCCAAGCTTTGTCACAGTTAATAATAACATGATTTACACTTTCAATATTGCAGCAATGTTGACATTTGGATACAAATTGCATGTTTCTATTTTGCAGGACAGTATCAACAGGAATCCAGCCTTTTAAGGATCTGCAAAGAAAAAAGGAGAACTTACGGGGCGTAACATTGTTTCACAACCTGCTATAAAGATAAGATTTATTTCCTTTAGCTCTTAATTCATGCCATGTATTTTTGCTACTGAAATGACCACCATTGCTAAGATTCAAGATTATTACATCATTACGATCACTCTTGACCTTAGCCCTTAATACTTTTTGAATCTGGTTGTGGTCCAAAGCATTCTCCAGCATAGTTTGATTCCACCTGTCAGAATCCCAGTAAGCCCTAACCATGTGACCATTGTAGGAGCTTCTGTCTTCATCCCTAGTGAAAGTTTTGAATGTTCTGAGCTGCACCACTTATCAATTAACAAATCAACTTTACCATACTCAATCTGCTAAAAAATATGACTTTCAGCTATGTCCCTAACTCTCCAGACCCTTCTCCACATAGTTGAACTTTTAGGATTTAGAGAAACAGTCAAAGGGTGACTATTGTTAAAGTAAGTAGCCTTCATCAATTTGGCCCAGATTTTTTTATTCTTCCTCAAGTTATACCACAGTTTATATGAAAAAACTTCAACCATGTCATTTAGTCTGTGAAGATTCAGACCACCCTCCTCATAGGTCTTGCATAACCCTGACCATTTACACCATATAGAAGTAGTTTTCTCAACCTTGGAACCCCATAAAAACTTGTTATAGAGAACCTCAAGTTTCTTAGTAATGGTTTTAGGAATGACAGTGTTTTGGGACACAAAAATAGGATAACTAGTTAGCACAGACTGAACCAGAATTAGTATGCCCCCAAAAGAAAGGTTTCTATGATCCCAGTCACTCATTTTGTTAACAGTATTTGCAATAAGATTCTCAAAATTTCTAACACTATTTTTGTTGACAATAACAGCCCCCAGGTATTTAAAAGAAAGACTGCTCTGCTTGAAACCTAGCAAATTCTCCAGAGATCTTGTGTAGTTGGTGGATCTTCTGGCAGAGGTAAAAACATAAGATTTTCCTTTATTAATAATTTGGCCAGATACATTTTCATATTGACTAACCTCTCTTATTATTTTGCTAACAGCATTTGAGGACCCATTGCAGAACAGGAGGATATCGTCAGCAAAGCATAGGCTAGATAAGTGCATCTTTCCTCTCGAATTATAGTTGATAGTAGGATTGACCTCATACAGATTCTTTAGGGCTCTTATAAGATATTCCTGGTCAATAATAAAAAGACTTGGTGACAATGGGTCACCTTGTCTAAGGCCTTTGTTGGACCTAAAGTATCCTCCAGAGACACCATTAACAATCACTGAGAAATAGCCGTTGACCATGTTTTTTTCAATTAGGTTTAGAAAATTATTCCTGAACCCAAACTTAGCAAGAACACTAAGAATGAATGTGTGATAAATTCGATCAAAAGCCTTATCCATGTCAAGCTTTATCATGATGTTCCCACCCATGACCTTTTTAGATAAATTCATAGCCAATTCCTGAGCAACCATGATGTTATCATGGATACTCCTACCATTGACAAGCGCCCCTTGCTCAGGTAAAATAAACTTAGGAAGGATAGTAGATAGCCTTTTGATGATATTTTTAAAAATGATCCTGCTAAGTAGAGTCGTTAGGCTGATTGCCCTGTACTCAGTCCACCTTTTGGGAGCGTCCCTTTTACGAATTAAACAAAGTACCGTAGCATATATTCCCATTGGAAACTCACCCTCCGAATAGAATTCCTTAATAGCATTACGTAGATCCTCTTTGATGATGTTCCAGCAGAACTTGTAAAACTTTTCATTAAACCCGTCATGACCAGCAGCCACATAAGAATCGAGTCCTTTAACCACCTCATAAATTTTATTCTCTATAGGTAAAGCCATTAGCATATCATTATCCTCATTAGTAACCAGATGAGGGATAGAGTCTATAAGGATGTTAGGATACCAGGGGTTGGGACAATCAGAGATCAGATCTTTAAAGTGTGACACCGCAGACTGACTAATAGAATCTTCATCCTCCAACCATCTGTTATCAGCCCAGATACACGAAATTCTTGACTTTCTTTGATTTCTTTTAACGTAGTTATGAAAAAATGTTGTATTTTTATCCCCATCCTTAGACTAATTAGCATGAGATTTCTGAATCCAAAATTTTTCTTCCCGTTGAAGGAGATCAATATGAACCTCTTTAGCTTTTTTCAGAGCGTCCATATCCTTAGTAGAGTTGGTCATAAGAACTTTAGATTCAAGGATGGTAATTACCTCTTCTTGACTCTTTATAGAGTCGAAAACATTCCCAAAAACATTCCTATTCTAGACCTTTAGAATAGCCTTTAAATGTTTAAGTTTAAACCAGAACTTAAACATATGAGGTCCATAATAGTCCACAACCCAACTCTTTTCAACAAGGTTGTAGAAATCATCATGCAAACACCACATATTAAGAAAATAGAAATTGGACTTTCTTCTAAGATTAGAAATGGTTATATTGATAAGCAGCGGAGAGTGGTCAGAAAATATTTTAGGAAGATGAAAAACAGTGGTGTTAACGCTACTGATCCATTTGTCATTAGCCAAAACCATGTCTAGCCTACGTCATTGTCTTCATTTAGACCAAGTGAACTTGTTGCCAGAGAACCCCATATCCACTAGGTTGCAATCAAACATAAACTATTGAAGTCTTCCATACTAGCAGTAGCACTTGTAGTACAATGAATATGTTCTTCAGGCTTAGCAATGGTATTAAAATCCCCGAACATAATCCAGTCTATGTCTTGATTTTTAATATTTCTCAGCTTATCCCATAGATGGCCCCTCAAGCTTCTGGTACATTTCGCGTATATAATAGTGACTAGAAAATCTTTATTAGCAGAGCAGTGCTTGACTTTAAGATGTACATATTGATCTTCATTGATTAAAACTTCCACCACAAAATCATTTCTCCACATCACCCAGACCTTGTTGCTATAGTTACCTGTAAAACCATGAAATCCAAGCTTGACAAAATTAGAAGATAGCTTAGAAGCACATACCATAGGTTCTTGTATTGCTAGGAAACTTATTTTCTTGGCACTCTTAATTGATCTCAACTTGGCTTGAGTTTCTTTATTGCCAATGCCCCGAGCATTCCAACTAAGGATATAAATTATCATTTAGGGTTTTTAGGGTTCTTTGCAACATATTTATGTTGCAAAGCTTTGGAGGAGATAATCCCCTTTGTGTTTAATATTCTGGCTTTCTTTATCTTTCTCATTTCAGCTTTCTTGTCACTTATAGGACTCTTTACATGAGATTGAGGAAGACTACCTGTGGAGTCCTTTGTTGGAGAACCATTTTCAACGAGACAGTTGAGGGAGAAGCTATCAGAATATTCACCCTCGTTGATAGGAGTAAAGTCAAGCAACTGAAGAGCACCAATAATTTCGTCTGATTCCACACCAACTGTAGATTTTCCAGGTATATCTTTTTCCAAATTATCCTCCTCAATAACCTCTTTTTCAGCGACTATAACTGATTTGATTTTATTATCTTTCGTTTGAAGTTGGAAAGGTGGGATCAATGGATCAGGCGTTTGAGGGCTAGGTCGAGCATTCTCATTGGAGGCCCTCTGTTTGATCTTCTTGCATTCACTAGAGGAGTGACCCAGGTGAGTACATTCAGAGCAGTAGCTATGATACTTATTATATAACAGATCTTGCCAATAGGAGTAGGATCCAAAATTAACCTTCATCTTTTTAGGGAGATTCTTGGAAACATCCAGGACCACCCAAATCCTACAGTAATTAGCCTTGGCCCTATTTCTTGAAGGTACCCAAACACTTAGAGGCTTCCCTAATGTTTTAGTAATATCCGTTATTGTTTCCTCACAATACATAAAATCTGGCATATTAGGAAGATCAATGTAGACTAGTGTAGCTAGGTTTTCCACACTTGATTTGAAATTAGGTGACCATTCTAGTAATCGCATCACCTTTTCCCCGATCTTCCAAACATTTCTCTTCCAAAGTTTTAGGAGGTCTTCTTTTAGAGAAAGCTCAATGAATATATGTCTGAAGTCCCAGCTTGACACATTGCATTTTTCCTGGAATCTGAATTTATCCAAAAATGTCATAACCATTGCATAACTAGGCTTCCCTGTAGCGAACTTACCAACCAATGTATATTTTGACCTTTGTTTTAATAGGATCAAATCTTCAGGATCAAATCTGTCTCAACATTATCTTTCTCATGTTCCCTGATAACATTCTTGTGAACAATTTTCTTTGTGTTGTTCTTAAATAGAGCAGCATATGTACATTTAGATGCTGACGCATTTGTCTTGCTTACCGCAGGTTCAAATACTGGATTTTCTCTGATGTTTTGGCCTTCCGAGTTATGTAACAACGCCGAGAAACTCTCATGATAATCAACAAGACGTTGATGAGCAGTTGAACTCGCAGCATTCATCGAGAGAGATGAAGATTCAAGATGAGAATATTTTAGAACAGGACTCCAGAGCAATCTTGAAAATTGTAACCGTTTATGTACCTGCCTATATAATAAGAAGCTTGACAAGTGTAAGCCGAATCGTATCTTTGTATTAATTGAACGCTTTAACACCCCTCACGAGTTGAAAAAAAAATAGTATCATATAATTTCAATAATAAACGTACGTTATAATGATTTATTTATTTACTGCATGATTTTATTAGATAGACCGTTACATAAAATGCATGGTTAGTTTACCATTACAAATCTATTTAGTTGATTGGCCGAAAAAATAAAAATGTAATGGTAAGATACTAGTTAATAACATATCTGGACCAGTATAAGATTTTTTTACATACTAACATTCGAACTCATTTTACTGGTAGGGAGAGAGCATCGGATTGTTCGTGCGTTTTATATTATAATATCTAAAATAATAGTTTATATTCAGCTAAGATGCTATATCAGTTTTGAAACGAATTTATTGGCGATCCGATGGGAAAAGACTACGGTGACCCTAATTTTCAAAAGATTTCAATAAATTTAAGTCCATAGACGTGTAAGATAATGTTGCTAAGAACAAAGATCTTTATGAAGTAAGAAATATGTACTACTAATACTAACTTTGAAACTACTGAATCAATAAGGGATGCATAAGAAAAGTTTCTACTATTATATATTTATTTCCCACAAGGTTGTTAATAAAGTATTATTGCTCTTACTAAATAAAATTGTAACAACAAACAATACAAATATAATAGTTGTAAAAACCATAACTTGACAAGATATCTCTCTCACTCTCTCTAAGCTTATATGATTGATGACTCGTAAACATACCGACCGGACTTTGAACTTGGTTGAATCGCGCGAAAGTTGCAAAATTACTGGGTTTGGTTTGTCTTCGTACAAACAAATCCATGACAAACAGAAAGCCAGATTACTAGAACCACAAATAACAAGATTCCAAAAACAACCAACTTTATCTTCATGTTTTGGTACCACATTTTTCGCCGCACCTGCGTTCCTTGTTTTTTGTATGCCTGAGCCTGAAAGAAAGTACATATATAAAAACATGCCCACCCCACCGTAGTTCTATTTGGTAAAGTTGAACCTTATTTTTTACCTGAGATCGCAGATTCTCCGTTTTGTCAGCCAGAATAGTTAGGTTCTCTCCTCTGTCGATAGTCTGAAATAATGCAAGTACGCTATCATACAACACATAAATTACTAATTGCGACCGTAGAGTGACTTTGTGTTAAAAAACTGGCCGACCAAGAACTATAGAGAAAATGCATGTACAAAATTTTGATACAAATAAAACCAGCATGAAAATTGTTTAATAAAAACCTTATAAATTAATAAAAATAAAAACTTAAACTAAAAGTAGGTAAAAATAATTTTTCGAATGATATATACTTTAGATATTGAATATATAATTTCAAACGTCGTGAGGTCTTTATTCTCGTACGAGGTTTTGAGTTACCTACCTTGTCTATATTCTCCAACATTATACTTTTGACTTCGGAAACTTGAGCCTTCACCTTTAATAGCTTTTCGATTTCTTCAGCGTGTTCAATTATGTACTTCATGTGCTCCTTCATAACGGGCCTGTGAGATAGATATATAATCGACGTTAACTACAAATTCCCTGCATTAAAATTTGAGTAAATATAATATAATTTCCGAGGAGGTTTCATTTCTAAATATACCCGAACTCTTTGTTGAGACTTTTAGAGATGGCTGTATCTGCTTTCCCACCACCGTATCTCTGTCTAAAGTCTGCTTTCATACGTTCCAAAAATGCAATCGAGATTTGTTTGCTCACTGAATCTTTAGCAACAACGCAGTAGGCTGCAAATCACCAGAAATTAAGTCAAGACTCAAGACTTTTTATAGAATTATAAAAGTTTGTCTAAGTTTTCACTTGAAGCTTTACATGAAAACTATAAACATCCTCAAAATAATAACAATAAAAATAAAAAGTTACGGACATTAAAAACACTAAACATCTGGGCAATATAAATGTTAGATTATCGTATAAATGAATTACAATACAAGAATTACAGAAAACATTATAGAAACATTTACTTTGACTGTGTCAATAGAGTCAAAACTATTTCTATCAAAACATATAAAACACTAGAACCACCTCTTTACGTGAATCTACTGATTGTTTATTCTGACTAGAGAGACAAGCAGACAAGGTTTTCTCATGAAACAAAATGAGATACAAGTATGGATGATTCTTGAATGCTCGGACCAAGTATGTACATACCCAAAGGTGCATACAGATCTTTAAGTATATATTATATAAATAGGGTCACACGTCAGTTGCCGTCGCATTGAAGAAGTATCAAATAAGAAGTAACATCATTAAACTAAGTTCGTCCCTTGGCTTACTTTCGACATAATCAGACCTCTAAATTCAACAAGGACTACTTTCGTTAGCCTGGCAATAAGCAGAACATAACAGCAATTCGAAAAGCTAAGGTCTAACAATTCTTGCACAACCTCAACTAGAGAAAAAAAAAGCTCACTTCAAACTCAAAAATGCATAACAATCCCATTTCCGTTCTTGTAAGACACAGACAAAGACATGTGGTTCAACACTAGTCCATCAAACCTGCTCAATTGGATTACATAGTATCAAAGCATCCTACAATCAGTACTTAGCAGACGAATTGGGAAAGTTACTACATTTAAGTCCAAACTCAAACTGATCTTGATTTAGAAATCAATAATACAATTACCATTATAGCAAAGATCTCCGTGACATAAAGTAGTGGATAAGAATTAAAGTAACCTAGCAAAATGAACCTAGCAAAGTAGCTAGATCCAACGAGTTCCTCAAAACATTTGAAAATCGAGTATGTTTCTGTTTGTTTCTCGGGAAAGTGAAAAAGAGAGTTACCGTAGCCATCTTCAACAAGGAAGTTGAAGGTATGATGATCGCAGTTGTAAGTGAACTTGTTGTTGGTGGAAGGTAGCTTTTGAAGACACTGAGTTGCGATTGCAGGGAAATTACCAGTGAACTCGGTGTACTCGCCCAAAATCATGGTGCCTCGAGCTACGAAACTGTATATGAACGATTCCTGACCCATTGAAGTTTGGCTCTAAGCCTCTAGCTCGAGAGAAGAGAGAAGAGAGAAAGAGGGATACAGACAGACACGAGCTAAAAGAGAAGAGTGAGCTTGTTACAGACTGTGTTTGGTTTTTGTTCTTTAAGGCAACACAGCACACAATTAATTTTATTAAAGATATTGTTATTTATAATACATGTTAAATAACTCAGGGGTTTTTTCCTTAATTATAGGGATTATAACTTTGAAGTTAAAATAAATTTATTTTTGTGGTTTCTGTTTTCTAGACTACTTTGGTTTGTGTGGTAACAGTTGAAAGTGATAAGAAAATACTGATTATGGATACTATTTTGATTTGAACGAATAATAAAAGGGTTTAAGTTACAAAACCAATACTATTATCCATTTAAAATTAAAAACTGTAATTTTATGTATTTTTTAAAAAATTATTTGAATTAACTACCTACTCTCCAAGACCTAAAAATATTCTAAATACTTTTAATTTTTGTGAATACTTTCTTTTTTCTTCTTCAAAAATGCTGTAAGCCGGGATTTAAACCCTATGGTGTCCTGGTTATTGTCCAAAAATTATTTCCTATAATGTCCTGGTTATTGTCCAAAAAATATTTCTTTTGTAGTGAAAGTTGTAAAATGTTGTTGTAAGATACTTCCATTTTACATCTATATAAAAGTTGTTTATTTGTTTAAGTGAGTTTTCTGTCAACACTTTGAAGTACTATTATAACATAAGAAAATAGAAGTTGACTAATAGATGTATTGATTAGGACATCTATTATTAGTGAACTCGAGAGGCTATGTTGTTACGATTTGATCGAGTTTTAGTTTGAGCTTTTTCCAGTATATATATATACTAATAGATGTATTGATTAGGATATGTATTGTTAGTGAACTCGAGAATCTATGTTGTTACAGTTTGATTCGTAAAACAAAATAAAAACAATTATAATTTATACAGGTCTATTTGTTTCGAAATTGAACTCTACAGATCTCTATCTTAAGAAAAAGTATAGATCAACCAATGGTAATCTTCGTAACTATGAATAGTAATATAAGACATGTAGCAAAGCTTCAATTTTGAGAATTAATAACATAGAGCTATAATAAATACCTTAGTGTTAGCTTTTAGTTAAATTTTTCTAATTATAGTAAAAGAACAATTGTTCTAAAAAATTGTATCTCGTAGTTAGGGGGCGACGACAAAGGAAGGAACCAACCCACCTGTTGATCAAATTTATATAAATTTATATTTTTTTAATCAACATATTTATATATATATATATATATTATTTTTTAATTAAAATACTTATTTATATTATATATTATTTTTTAATTAAAATATGTATTTATAGTAAAATAATATAGATGGGTAATTTATATATAATAAAAAATAAATGATATGCTAACATTATAATAATATTGATATGTTATTATATATATAAAATAAAATAAAAAATACGAATTTAATGATATAATAAAATAAGTAATAATAATTTAATTTAACTAAAAAAAATAAAAGACCTAGATTCCACAGTGGGTCTCGAACCCAAGTCTGTGGGTTCCTGACCAACATCTTTGCCAACTAGAGTGAAACATAAATTCTAACTCATGTATTAAACATATTATTTATCCAGCTAGGTGGGTTCCTGGGACCCCACAGAACCCCACCTGGCTCCGCCTATGATTTCTTTTATTTAACCATCAATGTTAGCCAGATTAGTCAACATTTATATGTTTCGATGCAACAACAAGATGTTATTTGTAACAAGTAATTTTGTTGGTTGGTTAATTGGTCACATTTTATTCATGAAATGGGTTGGATTGGTATTAGTGTGGATACAGCAAAATAATTCTATTAGGTCCAATGTACTTATTCGATCTAATAAGTATAAGTACATTGTGTCAGAATTGAAAAATTTTATGGCTCGAATCTTTAGTATTCTCTTATTTATTACATGTATCTACTATTTAGGCAGAATACCGTCACCTATTTTTACTAAAAAAATAAAAGGAACCTCAGAAACGGAAGAAAGGGAGGGGACTAAACAGGACCAAGAGGTATCCACCGAAGAAGACCTTTTCCTTCTCTTTTTTCCGAAAAAAGGGAGGATCCGGACAAAATCGATGAAACGGAAGAGATCCGAGTGAATGGAGTCTCGATCAGCCAGATTCAAAAATTCAAACAATTATATACGCACACACGACGTGCGAAGCAGGAGCAATAACAGATTTGAGTATAAAGGTTTTTATTTTTAAAAGATACATATGTGAATATAATTTTGAAAAGATCGTGTCAAGTAAAAAATATATTTTTAAAGAAAATTATATCATGAGCGGTACTAGTTTTGTTTGTTTTAAAAAACAAAATTAGCAGTATTTTCGGATTTTTTTTCCGAATTACGGTTTAAAAGATACAGACTTTTAAAAATTTTAAATTTAAAAGGTAAACGAAGAAGGTGTGAAGCCTTCTTTATTTTGAGAGATGCTAAACTTTCTTTATTTTGATAGATGCGAAACCTTCTTATTTTGATAGATGCAAAACTTTTTTTATTTTGGTAGATACGAAACCTCTTTGTTTTGATAGATGTGAAACTTTCTTTATTTCGGTATAATGCGAAACCAATCACTAGACGTGAAACCATATAACTGAGAAACGTGTGTAAAATATATATTTTAAAAAAAACATATCATGAGTGTTACAAGTTTTGTTTGTCTTAAAAAACAAAATCAGTAGTATTTTCGTATTTTTTTCTGAGTTATGATTTAAAAGATACGGATTTTTAAAAATTAAAATTTTAAAAAATGCATACTTAATTTTATATAAAAGGTTATTTAAAGTATGAATCTGTATAAAAAAAATTTAAATATTTATTCGTAATACGTTTATTGAATGGGTATTAAATAATAAATCTTCCCACAATAAAATACATACCAATTTCACCGAAAATAAATACATACCAATTTAATTTTTGGTAGGATAGCTTCGGACGATGGTGTGGTTGGATGGTCCTTGTAAGTTAATGAGGAAACTGGTTTATAGTTGGTTGAATATTAAAGAGAAAGTAATTAGATAAAAATTGTTAATATTCTTTAATAGATTAATAATGGTTGGTCCATTTAAAATGTATAGTAATTCCTTTGGGCTTTGTTGGTACTACGACTTGTAAATATAAATGGTTTTTTTGTTAAGATTTATATTATGATTTATGAGGATGATATAAATATAATGGTGAAGCTATTTTTTTTTTTAGAGTTTTATATGTTTTCTATGATTTAAGAAAATTACAGATTTATTTATATTTTATTCATTTATTCTATTTTTTTCATTTTCAAGAACACATTAATTATATCTTCCATCAATTCATTAACTCTCACTTTCTCATCTTCCATCAACCAACCTAACCCCATCAACTTAACTTTAGCCATACATTCGAGCATATAAATTACTCATACCTTTTCTTTCCCTTATTTTAACATAACCCAGAAACCAATAATAAAAAAATTATCTCCTTGTAGGTCGACTAAACCGAAAGAGCAAGAGCTTGTAAAGAACTGAGTTCATGTTCTAACATCATAACCAGTTCTGTATCTTCTAATCTCGTTTTTTTAACTTTTGATTTCATGTCTTATCTTCTAATCTCGTTTTTTTCTTCAGCTTTACAGTTCCATATCATAATCTCGTTTTTCAGTTTTTCTTATCTTATAATCTGGGTTTTTTTTGTATCTTCTATGTATTTTGGTTCGATTTTGGTTTTTCATTACGATTCATGTTGCTTCGTTTTAAGACAATGCCATAAAAATCCACCATTTTTTTATAGAAACAGAAGAAATGCACCTAATTCTCAGATGCCATCTTGGAATTAGGTGCATTTTTGTTAAAAAGACACCTGATTCCGAGACAACATCTGGGAAACGGGGTTTTGTTTTAAATAACGAGCACCTAATTCTGAGATGCCATCTCAGAATGAAGTGCAATTTTTTTCAAAAAAAGACACCTGATTCCAAGATACTGTCTCAGAATCAGTTGCTTATCGCTCATAAATGCAGAAATCGTAATTAGCTCCAAAAACAAAAGTTTCAAAATGATATTTTCAAGTTACGATATTGTAAAACATAAAAACAAGATTAAATTATCTCCTTCGTTGCTTGAGTGTTGTTCTCCGGTAAAGTTTGGGTTTGTTGATTTTCCATGATTAATCTTTGATAAAATTGAAGTTTTTTGTTTTAGGGTTAATTTTAGAGGGTAAAATCATATATGTTGGATTAAAGTTGAGTTAATGATGTATTTTTTACTATAAGACTTTCTATTTGATTAACGACGTCTAATGTTAAATTTGAAAGTAAAGTAAGGGTAATCTTGTAAAATCAAATGTTAAGTGTTTTAAAAAATTTAAATCATAGAGGAAATAAAAATCCTACGTTGAAATAGCTTCAACCTAAATATATAATGAGAATGAGATTTTAGACATAAGCCATTATGTTTAAGAAGCCTTTTCCATGTTGATAAATTGAAGACATTCAAACGTTACGATGATTAATGAGAGATTTAAAACGGTTTCACAAATCATGTTGCTTCTCATAACCGGTGAAGTGTTCGACTTTGATTTGGGCAATATCTAATTGTGTCCAATTATTTTTGTTTTTTCTAAACGCCGAAGAGACCGAGTGTCAAATAAAGTTATAAAGCAAAACGAAAAAAAGTCTGTATGTTATAAGGTTTGTCAGTTGTTTAACGGAATTCGTCTTCTTCAATTCTGCGGCCGCTGTCTGATTGTCACACGTCGTGTTTTAAGTCGAAATACAACAGTAATACTTGGCATTAGAGAAGAACGGAAAGTCACATGACAATTTTCTATGTTTATAGAAAGTGAACTGGCTCGTTCTGTCTAGAGGCAAGACTATTGTTTCAGTTTGTCCTTATTTTCCTTGGTTAATTTCATCCATGTTTGCTAACACTAATAATTGTTTCTCTTAGATAATGAATACGACATCCGGGATGGTCCAGAACATAGTTGGCGAGAATCAGCTGACTATCCATGACTTCTCCATCCTAATGAGGAATCATATAAAACATGTCTGAGATGGTTATGTTGTTTGGTTTAACCTTAAGAGTTGGAACTCCACTTAGGACAGATTTAAAATAAAATAAAGAAGAATGTAAAATACATATTCGACGAGTTCAATAAGATAAATTAACAAAATTCTGAATTTCCACAAAAATACGATGATTTTAAAGCTCAAGCGGAGATTGTTTTGTCCTTAGAAACCAAGGTGGAATGCCTGACTAAGCAAATGGATGAATTTACTAGCGCATCGATAAATTCACTAGTTGAATGAGGAAGCAAAATGACGAGACTATTGTTGCACAAAAGAAGCTTCTACTAGGACTCTTGGCCAAACATGACAAAGAAATCAAGTGCGTGATGGTCCTTAGTTTCAACTCAGAACTTCATAAACTTCACCTCATATATTTGTGGCAACTAGTCCCAATCGCCAATAAACCCGTCAGAGTGACTTTTCAAATATAACGATAGAGAAATATATGACGAGATGGAGGAGAAGGATAATCGGGAGAGCAAACTCTTGAGAACCCGGTGAACGCCATTGTCAAAAGTGACGTTGGTGATGCCACACCGAACAAGGGACTCTGGTTACTGAACTTTTTAATTTTCCTTTTGCTTTGGTTTTTTTTACAAGGGTTGAATGCAGTGTTATATTTTCTTTTGCACTGAAGTGCTTGTATAGAGAATGCATTTTTTTATGAACCAAGTCCTCAGGTGACCATGGCATTTTATGATGTATTTTATCTCTTGCGTTTGGTCTGATTTTTTTAAATTCTTTTTGTTTCAGATAATTTCAAAATATCTATGTTTGGTCCAATTTAGACTTTTTATGTTTTCGGTCCACTCCGAACTTTTTAGGTTTGGTCCACTTCAGAATTTTTATATTTTTGGTCTTCAAAATAGGTAATCAACCCTGGCTGGAGGATTCTCATTAGGTTTATCCCTCAACCAATATAGGTTGGAATATTTATCCTTAAGTTGTGTGTTTATCATTTGTTCTTCAATTTGATCTAGTTCAGTCTTATTGCTTTATATTTTTCTTTTTGCGAATAGTTAAATATCCTGAAGGTAGGCATTGCTATTTTTGTTGGGACCTCTACATCCATATCGTACACAAGTGCAAAAGAAGTGTCTCTAGTGGTGGTTCGTGGCCTTATTTTGTAATCCCATAAGTACTATTTAAGATAATTACGTCATTAATAAATGTAACAAAATACTTGTTACCACCAATAGACTAAACATTCATGTGACCACAAACGCCAAAATATACTAACTCCAACGTTTCTTGCCTTTTTATAAACTTATTTAGAAAACAAAGCTCTATGTTGCTATTTTTGTTGGGACCACTACATCCATGTCGTACACAAGTGCAAAAGGAGTGCCGCTAGTGTTGGTTCGTGGCGTTATTTGGTAGTCTCATAGGTAATCTTTAAGATAGTTATATCATCAATAAATGTAACACAATACTTGTTACCACCAATAGACTAAACATTCATGTGACCACAAACGCCAAAATATACTAACTCCAACTTTTCTTGCCTTTTTATAAACTTATTTGAAAACGAAGTTTTATATTGTTTCCATGTCAAACAATGGTCACAATGGTCAATAATAATAGTCTTACTAACACGAATGCGTGACTTAATGGCTAAGGTTTTCATCTTCTTATTACTCATATATCCTAATATTCGATACCACAATAAGAGAATTATTTTCCTCAACTGCATTCATCTCACTAGAACATACACTTAAATATGTTTTGTATATAGAGAAACACAAATCACCTCTGATGAGTAGGATAATGACAAGAGTGAGGGAATCTTGGATCTAGTGTTTGATGTGACTAGTGTTAAGAATGTAGAGAGAGAAAAAAGAAAGAGAAATTATTAAAGAATGTCCACCTACTCAAGAATAAAGGGGCTCCCTTATATAGTAGGGAAAATGGTCCTCATTTATGTCCTAGCTAGTCCTTGAATATTTAGTGGTTAATCCTTTAGATCCTATTTCTTTTACATATTGCTCTCTAACAAATAATAAATACATTAATGGGTTTATTTTATTTCCCCCTTTTACAATTAACACTTTTGCTACCGGGCTTGGCGAATTATTTCCTTATCAACCTCGAACAATTACTGTCGAAGTTTTTGACATTTTCCACTTACCATCACCAAATGTGTGACAAAAACCTTGTTGATCGAGGATATTTGCAGACAACAAATGCAAACATACATCATACATATGGCACTCATTATTTTGTGTAAGTATATACTCAACGCATGTCTTCACACCAATATCACCAACCTAATAATGTTAGTTGAACTTTGATTTTCCATCTTAACACTACTAACATCGCCACTTTTATAGTTTAAGAAATATTCTCTATTAGGGATGCAATGATATGAATATCATATACATACAAGTCACTATGAATATGAACTATCAATATGATAACACTCACTAATAGTACAAATCAAAGATGCATCGTCATTAGCAGTAGAAGCAATAACTGCAGTATTTTTATTATTACCCTCATTTTGTGAATCTGACTCATTTTTCTTTCTTCCATCGATAAAATAAATTTTGTATATGACCAGGTTTGCTGCAATAATAGCATATCATATTCTATTTCTCATCTATGGTTTTGGATCTTCCTTTTGAGTTACTACAAAATTTAGAACCTTTACTAATTGCTTCTTCCCCTATTCTTAGTAACAAGAGCTTGTAAATTTTCAACTCTCACCTTATTTGTTTAAATATCTTCATTGAACACGTTTTCTTTGATAACATCCAAAGATAAAACACAATATGAAGCAGAGTTACTAATGTTCACAACTAAAGTCTTGTAATTGTCTCGTAAAGAACTCAATAAGAACAAATGCTGAAACTCACCATTAAGAACAATCTTCATAGTAGTTAACTTGTTAACAATATCTTGGAAGTCATTGAGATGCCCAAAGTTGATATCCCACTTTTCAATTTCAAATTAACAAGTTTCTTAATAAAAAAAGCTTTGTTATGAGCGGTTTTCCTTTTATAAAGCCCTTCAAATTTTATCCACAGATCATACGGGCCAGACTCTTGAGAAGCATGGTTAAAAATGATAATATCAAACCATTATCTAATAGTCCCCATTTTTTTTTTCAACTTCTCCCACTATTTTTCTTGTTTATCTCGCAGTTTTACCAGTTAAGTATAATTACCATAAACATCTTGAATTGACTCAATTGGATCAAACCGATCTTTGGGATACAACATATCCTTCATCATTGGTCTCCAAACAGAATAATTGGTTGATGTCAATTTAATCATAAAGTTACCATTATTATACTTCATATTCAATGTCTAACAAAATAAGCACACGCGTTTATACCACTCACAAAACAACTTCAAGACAATTAACTAAACAAACAAGAAATCCAATTCACCAATAACGATTCATCAATTAATTAACTAAAATAAACCACAAATATAATCATGGAAAATAAGCAACGGTAAAATAAATCAATACATAAGATTTATTTTATGTTGAAAAACCCCTTCGATGTGAAGAGTAAAAAACCACAGGATTTATCAAGAATCCAATCAACCCAGTTTTATTATTATGATTAATTTATGGTACAATTATATCCAATTAAATTTAATAAATTTCTATAAACCTATAAAAAAATTAAGCATAATAAACTAACAATAAGATAAGTACAAGTGAAGAATATCATCAAAATATTACATTATCCCGAAAATGATTTCTCTTAAATCGGTTACACTAAATCACAATCCAACCAATCAGTTTGAAATCTAAGATGTTCCAAACATGTTGTCCAAATTTTAGAAAATACTAACATTATTTGCCTCTCGATCATATCTTTTTACTGGAATTACACTAAATATATCTGAAAATCATTAACTTTTCTTATATTTCTTATATGTCGCCCTCTTATATCTTTCTACCACATATATAAACCTAGCAAGATAAAAAAAACCTAAGTTATGATATAGACCTAAATTTGGGTAGGACAATAAGCAATTAATATAGTTTTTTATCTCATAAAAAGGGTTATCTCTTACAATACAAACAAGAAACACATGGAAAAACCTGAATTATTGAGTTTGTTTGTAAAATAGACTAACTTTTTATTTCCAAGCTTCAATTTATTGGATAACTGGAAACTGAATTCGACCAAATAACTGATGTCGTTGACCAATATGTGTCATTCCCTCATCTTTTGCGTATAATTCACCAAGAACTAATTTCAACAAGCTAAAGTAAAAGAAATTACTCAATATGAAATACTAGAAAAATAATCACATATAATAGATATCACATGGTTTACCTTGGTAGTTCCTCATCTATTATACCTCTGATGACCTATTGTATCATGCCGAGCAAGAGAATAACAACTTTAAATTTGTCTTATTTATTTTTTTCCAATTATAGTAGTGAGTATTTATTTATCAACAAAGATTAATTTCTTCAATTATACATTTTTGCATATGGAACTTATAAAATACTTAATTAGCTGCATAAATTGATCACAAAGATTATGGAGAATGCTCATGTTCAATCCAATTATCAATGTTTTTTTTGTATATGTTCGTCGATCTAGCTTAAAATATCATCGATGATTCTACATATACAAAAACCATAAGAGTCTCCTCAATATTTCATACTTGATAACAAAAATACCGATTATTCATACAAAAATATTTGCCAACAGCTAATATACAAGAATATGTATTTTATTTTGAAAATCTATATTTACCTAGTGAGTTACACACTTTGTACTAATATTCCTAATTTTCTCTTCCACTTAAAAAGATAAAAACTTATTTTAATTATAAATATTTTAATGGATTATCCACAAATCTTAAATTTTGAAATGTCAAAATTTTATCTATATTAATCCAAATTATACATTAGATGTCAAAGATGTTATATGTAAAGATCACCTAAATTTGTTCTATATTTTGTCAACTTATAATTTTTCATGCTCTAAGAATAAAAAAATTGAAAAGCGCATATCACTTTTCATTGTTAGTGTCCAATCTCTTTTAGAGTTTCCGTTGCTATTTTCACTATGTCTAGTGCTATTGGGGTCTCGTACATAAATTCACGGTAAGTAAAGGAAGGGAAAAATACAAAACTCATCATAAATAATATTAACTTGTTTGCAAGTAAAAATGGAAGTCACTGGATAACATCCAGATTACGGTCAACCAAATATGAAACAAGAAACAAATTTATTTCTTTGCAAACTTGAAAACGTCAGCATTTGTGAGATGCATTTTAATCGTATAACTATAAGCTCTTACTTTACCTATTATTGATAAAATCTTCGACTATGAAATTAGTACTAATTTTATTTTATATATGAGCAAACTTTGTTGGCTCGTTATCTTTACATGGTGAGATTTGTAACAAAAAAATACAAAAATAACATTTTGATGAATTCATATCATATATATGGCACCATAAGAGCCAGAACCTGGTCGAATATGTCTGAGAAAGTTGCTTAAAGTTATTTTTTAGCCTTTAAATTTTGTTTCGAAAGAGGTAAGCATGCATTGCATACCCTTGGTATTGACTGATAGTATGACCTCAATATATGCAACGTTCGAATCTGGTAGTGTAATCAAAATTTGAATACAATTTGAATATACGTTTTAGTTTTAAAAACATGATAATAAGATACCCAAGATCAATTAACATTATTTTCTTAGTAAGATGAATATTAACAACAATTATATAACACTTATGAAGCATTTGGTAAAGATTTTTTTCAAATTTAGCACTAATTTGATTTTCTAGTTCAGGGTTCATTTTCACTCTATCATGATAGTTGGACTTAAAATGCTTCAACTGCTGCAACAAAATCCTACCGGTCCATCCAACACCAACAGTTCCAACAATCTTGCTTTCAAGATCGTAAGCCTACAAAATATTACGTAAAATAAAATAAAAAAAGATAAATTAAAGCGATACGAATTTTACATATATATAAAAAAGATTTGATTTGTGGCGAAAAAACACGAATACTAAAATAAAAAAATAAGATTGGATTCATGGTGACTGTGAAAAATCCTAGACTACATGAAAACGACGAGTGGCGAAGATAAAAAAAAATTAAAATACGGTTTCAATGAAAGCTAAAATAAAAAAAATAAAAAAAAAGAGAAAGCGGTTTAAAAATAAAAAATCTAAATTTTAATCACAAATTGAATTTATAATAAAAGATATTTTTTTATTAAAAAATTTAAATTGAGTTTATAGGTTTATGAAATTTATTTTGGGTAATGATCACCTAGATTATTCAATGTATACCACCCTCGTCTTATACTGTTAATATGAACGATGACCCTCATGAGATTTTCAATGGTAGAAACGGTCTTAGACAAGGCGAGCCCTTATATCCCGTCTTATTTTTATTGGTTTTGCAAGTTCTCTCTAGTATCCTCAAAAAGAAAAGTAATGATTTGAACTTTAATT
Organism: Limnanthes douglasii subsp. nivea; assembly: GCA_036936605.1. NCBI lineage: Eukaryota > Viridiplantae > Streptophyta > Magnoliopsida > Brassicales > Limnanthaceae > Limnanthes > Limnanthes douglasii. Next base: position 22,754,945 of record JAUPFV010000001.1, on the reverse strand, counting down.
TTCACTGAAAGTGTCATAAGCTTAAAATTGTCAATCTCTACTTTGCATATGACCTATGTCGTGGTGACATTAATTCCTTCAACCTTATAAAGGATGATCTTAATGATTTCTTTTTTCTCTCTTGACTTATACTAAGTCCTCAGAAAAGCCACATCTTCTTCACTAGGGTTAACCCCACTATTAAAATGAACCTGATCAACATTCTCGGGTTCAACGTAGGGTCTCTCCCGGTTAAGTATCTTGGAGTCCTCCTTCTCCCGGGTCGGCTTTCTCATAACGATTTTTGACCCCTTCTTGATAAAATTACTACCCGTATTGCCCCATGAAAATCCAAACACCTCTCTTATGCGGGAAGGCTTCAGCTCATAAATTTTGTACTTTTCGCGGGACAGGTTTACTGGTCTTCGATCTTCATTCTCCCCGTTAGAGTTCTTGAAGAACTCTCCCAATCTCTCCGTCGTTTTCTTTGGTCGGGGCATGTGATGAAGAATTCGTTGGTCTGCAATCACTTGGCCCTTGTTTGAGGGCGACCTTGGGATTCTAAACCTAAAAACTTAGAATCAAGCGGCCGTCCTTAAACACTTTTGGTCCATCATTAGTAGACTCGACAACTCAATATGGTGTGACTGGATTTACTACGAGAAAAATAAATATAATAATCTATAGTCTTTAAAGATTGAATCTTCTCCTTCTTGGACTTGGAGAAAAATCTTGAATCTTAGGCCTCTCGCAAGCAATTTGTACAGGGTCGCGATTGGTAACTAGGAGAAAACCTCCTTTTGGTTTGACTCGTGGTTGCTCTCTACCTCCTTGGTCAATAACTATAGGTTCGGTTATATTCGAGATTCTCGTTTGGGGATCAACCTGATGGTCTTCCATATCATGCAAGATGGTCGTTGGTGTTGGCCTATGGTAGCGCCAAGCTACGAGATGGAACAGGTGGCTGAAAACTCCAAGAAGGAAGATGAGCAATTGAAGATGGATAGCTCTAACCCTAGATCAGAGTACAAGAGACTTTAAAGAAAATAAAATTCTATTAAAAAAAGTCTAACCTTAAAGTAGGGTTTGAGGCACCTTAAATAAGAATCGCTCAAATCCCTAATACAAAATATGGAAACAAAAGTAAACACAATAAAATAATATCATATTAAATTTGAATGTAATGAGATTTTATTTGATATCTTAAATAGATCCTTAAAATATAAAAAATAAAATAAAACTAAAACATTTAAATATTATAAAATATTTAAATATTATTTTGCAGAGGCCTTCCGCCTACATCATCCTTCCCCAGTTGGAAAGAATTCGACCTCGAATTCAAAACGTCAAAATTCGTCAAGAACATTTCTCATGTTAAAAGCTTCTTCGTGTGAATTGTCCTGATTCATGTCAATTGTCTGCAGAGTTTCACCGCAAGTGAGAATTATGGCATGATTTTGATTTTCAAGTTTTTCTTCACCGATTTCCATTGGCGGACCATGAAGTTTAATACGGTATATTTCCTCATCGAGTTTACTGCATCCTTTGAGAAGAATGAAGTAATAAACCTTTTCCATCTTTCCATTTACTGTTTCTTCTTCGTCATCAACATACACAACACGTAGAGATGGATAGGTTAGCATGCGCTGTAGAAGATTGTTGTAGTTGTTAACTTCACTGGACTTATTTTGATTATCATATATTTGACAAGAAACAACATATGTAAACTTCAAATCTGCAAGAGCTCGCGCACTAGCGACACATACGTCTGAGCTGCCGAAAAAAAATTATCCCTTCCGAATTCTAGGAAACATTGAAGGTCCAAAACTCGCATGTAATACATCATCCCACATACTGTCCTCGACAATGTCTGCCTTTTGTAAGATAACCAATATCGAAGAGACTCGGACTTGTCTTTCGCAGAGAACTTAAGCTTTGGATTAATAACCATGTCTGTGTAGTTGGTCCACTCATCAGGGTATATCCTTGGAGTTTTTGGAAAATTCATAAATAAGGAGTTTTCGAAGAAAGTAATTCGACGACAAGCTTCCAAGTTCGAAGGTATATTTATAACAGACTCTTTAACAATCAAAAGTAAACAAATCCTAGCAACCTTCCCCCTCCTAGACTGGTTCTTTGTAAGCTGAATATTTATCTTTTTAAACTACTGTTCTTTCTTGTTGTTTCCAACATCATGACTTTGTACACTAGCAAGTTGTTTTCTAATGAGATTTCAGACATCATCAACAGAGTCAGGGTCGGTAACTTCCATCATGTCCATTATCTCGCCTCCGCAAGATAGAGTTATGCTTGGTGTCAATACTTCATAAACCATCTGTTTTTCCTGTAATGCTACACTTGAAGCAACACTAGCAGTAGCAGCTATGTCAATATTTGTATAACCTAACCTATTTTCAAATTCTGGTTCCAATACTGAATTCTTGTGCTGGTCAATCAACTTCCATATATATATATATATATATATATATATATATATATATATATATATATATATTCATTATGACTAACTGCCACAGCAGCAAGACCAGCTGCATTATCAGAATGTACATCAACCTTCAACGCAGCAGCACCAACAACAGCACTATCAGTATGAAGCACAGTTTGAATCTCGTAAGAATCTACAATAATATCTGCAGTTTTAGGACCCCCATGGGAGTTCAGTTCGTCAATATAAACTAATGCTTCATCCAAAAGCCTTATACTGAAATATTCTTCAAGAAGCAAAACTGTTATCCTCTTAAGAGCAAGTGGACTCAAACCAGACGGTGGCACTGCAACTGCAGCTAGTGGTTTTGCTGCAACTGGGGCAACATAAGTTGCAGGATAATGTTGTGATGGTACATAATTTGTCCAAATCTTCAATCTAATTTTCTTTGATTGAAGGCCTGCGGCCGTAAGTTTCTTCCCTTCACGGCATAAGACGGTTCCACCATTGTCCTGAGCCAGCTTTCTAACTAGAACAGACTTCCCAAAACCAGCAAAACCATAGAGAGGAATGAGCCAGTTTTGAATGTCTGCTAACAAGGGCATCGCAAAACTTGTTCCTGTTTCAGAAGTCAGAATAAATGGGTTATTACCAGACCAATAATCTATTGTCGCTAGCTTCCTACACTTGGTTAATGGCTCAAAATTGTGAAAATGTGAAGGCGGGTTATAATTAAGGCCAAAATATTGTAGGCAATTCAAATTGTTGAATTCCAGGTAACCATCATTAGTTTCAGACTTTCTGACATTAGACAACCCTATATACGAGCCAGCCTTCTCAATTAATACATCTTGACAAAACTCTTGCCACTTCAATAAACATATATTTGCATTTTCTACATCAGCAAAAATACTAGGTCTTCTAATATTTTTCAAGATGACAGAAACTATTTGAACTCTACACCATCTGATATCTACAATATTTTCTACACACTGAGTATTATGTCCATTGAAAATATCCACCGGCTTGCTCACAAAATCCAAGAAATAAGACATATCCCAAAGCTTAGAAAACCCTGCAGATTCCATTTTCGAAAGGCGGTATGATGCAGCTGTTTGTTTGAACACTCCGTTTATTGGAACAAAAACCAAAAGAGTACAATGGGTTGCTGCTGTATAGTGAGCGAAACCAAACCAACTAATAGAACTAGGTTTGTTGAAGGTATAAATAATGTAATGATCAAACAAAATGCATAAGTGCAGGTTAGAAGTACTCACGCCCAATAATGTCATCTGAAGGCTTCACTCTCCTTGATTAGAAGTACTAAATTGTGAGAAAATCATAGTGTGTACAATATCTATAGACGATGTCACTGATGCAGACCCACCAGCCCCTAACTCAATACTATCAGAAAACATGTTCATGGCAGCTTCAATTATAATAATATCAAATTGCAATGCATTCGCGGATAGAATTTTTTTGCCAGCTCTTTCGGACATTTCACGAACGTCTTGCGTGCATCTTCGACGGAGTCGCACCAAGTGTACATATGAATGAGTTTTCTGCAGAGGAACTCGTTTTTATCAAGGCCACTAACACCAATTTTTCTGCAGATGAACTCGTTTAAGTCTTCTAACTTCAACATATCAGCCTGCTGCCGCAGTTGGTGAGAGAGGGGACTCTTTCTCGTCAAACTATCCATTGCATTAAGGAAATTGGTCTATGAAATAGTATTAGGTTGTCTTCTCATAGTACACCTTCTATTTGATGAAATTTTAGGTGGTTCGGGTGGTGGTAAAGACAGTTGTAAAAAATCTCCAAATTTATCCATGGTTGATGGAAAATTTGATTTCAAATTTTTTGTTTGTTCTTTTGGACAAAAATTTGGTTTTAATTTTTTTAATTTTTGTGAATGTTTTAATTCTTTATTTTTAATCTCATAACTTTTTTTGCTTTTAGGATTAGAGAAAGAATTATTGTTTATCTTATCGAAAGAACATGAGACGTCTTTTGGTGTTATCCAATCGTCTTCGTCCTCATCGTCGTATACATCATAAATCAGATCTCCTAATTCTGACCAAGTTTCATAAAAAATTTCACCTTCGTAGTCAGCCTCATACTTATCAAAGAGTGGATGGTCGAGTATCGACGAACCTTCCATGTCACCAACAACTACTTGATGGATCTCCTTCCCGTTTAGTTTTTCCAAATTATAGATGTGGCTGTGGTTGGATCCTGTGAAAAAAACTTTCGCCTTTGAATTTATGGTTGGAGTTTGAAATCCGGTGGTGGTCAACCTTTCAATATCTTCTATCGCTTTCTTCATTTGTTGTCGCAGCGAATTCATCCATTCATCTATTTGCGATCGGAACTGATTGAATTCATTACGGTCGACCAATTCAACGAACGGAAGAGTGGACTTCCCCCGCAAGGATCTCTTTGGCGGCATACCTTTGTTACCCACGCCGTAGGAGCTCTGTCGCTCTGATACCAATATGGTAGCGCCAAACTACGAGATGGAACAAGTGGCTGAAAACTCAGAGAAAGAAGACGAACAGTAGAAGATGGATAGCTCTAACCCTAGGTCAGAGTAAAAGAGACTTTAAAGAAAATCAAATTCTACTAAAAAAGTCTAACCTAAAAGTAGGGTTTGAGGCACCTTGAATAAGAATCGCTCAAATCTCTAATACAAAATATGGAAACAAAAGTAAACGCAATAAAATAATATCATATTAAATCTGAATGTAATCAGATTTAATAGATCCTTAAAATATAAAAAATAAAATAAAACTAAAACTAAAACATTTAAATATTATAAAATATTTAAATATTATTTTGCAGAGGCCTTCCGCCTACATCAGCCTACTCATTTAAGGTGAGCCAGTGCTAAGAACCATCGTACCTTCCAGATGATTAACCATCTCATCATATCTCTCACTCACCATAACATCATCTACAATGACGTTCACTACTCGAATGCTAAGAGAGAAATTACCAACTTCACTATCAAGGATACCTACAACGCCATTCATTTCCCACCCCTCTTGTCGGGTAATTGGGGCTTGTTTGTCATAAAGTTAACATTCCCCACCATTTGTTTATCCTTTGGCTTGCTGTCCAGCAATATGTCCACCCAAGATAAACTTATGAGTTAGGGTGTAAGCCCCGCTCCTCCCGAATTGTGTCTTATGCGATTCCGTCTCAGAAACCATTAATCATATCATTTATGATTGTACTTACACTCAGAGCATTTGGAGATTCACAAGCTCTAAGTTTGGTTTCTCTTTAAGTCACAATAACAATTGGATTTCTTGGATTCAAGAGTCATCCAATTGGCCTCCATCTAGATTTAAATACCTTTAACGTACCTGCTTTGGCGCAGTTGTCTATCACGTATGGTGTGTGAGGAATGCTAGAATTTTTAGATCCTCTTCGATCCTTGCCTCTGCGATTTCTTTCCGCACGCTATCTGGCCTTGGTTCAGATTCCTTGGCACCAAGGTTGTCGGTCGTATCCAACGCTTTTAATTTTCTAACTTAATTTATTTGTTTGATGCAGCCATCTTTACCTTCTGGATTGTTTCCCTTGCATTCCTTCCTCGCCAGATGTCTAGTGTATCTGATCATATCAGTCTTAGTATATTCATTTGTATCGTTGTACTCATTTGGCAAGCTTTAGTAGATTATTTATGTCTTGGCTCTTTCGCTTTGTTTGTATTTGTTTTGTCATGTATTTGGTCAACTTCTCCGATTACTATATTTCTCGACTTTTAATGTCATTCCTCAAAATATGTCCTGTATTTATTAGAACATTTTTTTTCTTTTTTAATACATTTTTACCAAAATAAGAGACTTATTTTCGTATATAAAATAATTAGAATTTATAATTGGACCATAGCTATGGATTATAGAATATGTTTTGAATATTTATAGATGCCATATCTTTTAAATTATAAAACAAACTATATGAACTAAACTAGTTATAACTTTTTTAAATATATGAAATTCATCAAATTTTAAAAAATAAATTAAAATATATAAAGTCTATAATTTTTTTCAAAAAGAGATGTGGAAGTGATTTGAAAGGTCGTAGCCAACCTGTCGCGCTCGCTGTGCGTACTTATTGAGCCCGCCCAATGACTCCCCAAACTCTCAAGAGTTCAAAAAAAGAAAAAAAATCAAAATCAAAATCTCTTCTCTCTCAGATACCCATCCATTGGTGTCTTCATTAACTATCTCTTCTCAGATCTCAAACCTTTGCATTAATAGTTCGTAGTTCGTGTCGGTGTTTTCATTAAACCCCCCGATTTTCACTAATGGCAGCCACTAATTCCGATCCCGCTCCTGCTCTTCCCGTCTCCGCTCCTCTTGTTCCGGTACTCCCCCTCTCCCTCTCTCATCAATTACAATTACAGTGAATCTTGTGAATCTTTGTTGATTTAAAGAATTTGCTTCTCATTCTTGGGTTTGGGTTTTTCTTTGGTGGCAGAAAAAGGAGAATGTTCCTCCGGTTGTCAATTCAAAATTGACGGTATGTTCTTGGCGTTACGAGGGGTTAAAGATTGTTGTTCTTTATGATTAGTATTCAGACTGATTTGCTTGTATAGGGTTGGTTAACTCTGGTGTTCCTAACATGTGTTCTTGTGTTCTTGTGTTTGTGTTTGTTGTTCAGGAACTCAATGAATCGAGGGCAGAACTACTTAATAGAATCCAGGGTTTGAAACAGGTGCTTGTTTGTTATATCAATATGGTTAATCGATTGTGTGCTTTACTTTTCGATTTGTTTAAGGCTTTGAAAAATTGTTAATTGAGATAGGATTTGCAAAGTTGGAGAAGCAAACTGGACACTCAAGTTAAGATATACCGAGATGTGAGTCTTGTTCATCTCTTAGAAATTAAATAAGCTTTTTTTTTTTCGGGTTTGTTGGTGTTTGAACATTGCTACGTTAAGCTGTGTCAGCTAATTGATGTCTTGTTGTGAAACAATTGTGATTTTAGGGGAAAAAAGTAATAAAGACTCCATTTTTAGTTTCAAATACATATATTGAACTATAGTCTAAAGATAAAGAAACGAATTCAAGGAATTCGAGTATGTTTGATTTGAGAATGGAGCTTGTAACGACCGAATAAGGCAGTTTATAGCAGCTCATAGTGAATGGTTTGCGTTCCCGAAGTTACCTTGTTCAATCATTTCCTTGAGCACATTACAATTAAATTCGTAGATATGAAGTGTTTATAAATTCCGTTAGCTTTTGCTGTATAGGATAGATAACATGATTCTTAAAGATGCTATGCGGTATATTTGTCTATTCGTTTTAGCTGATTGGTGGATTCTTTTGCTAACAACGTTGATTCATTAACAGGAACTATCGGATTTAAAACAAACACTCAATGTTGAAGTTGATCAACTTCGTTTGGTAGGGTGATTCTGGCTTTACCATTATTTCAATTGATCACCAGTTTTTGAATACATTAAGTATCTAAATCTGTATTATAATTTATAAATAGGAATTTAAGGAATTGAAGAGCACTCTCAATCAGCAACAGGAGGATGTTACTACTAGTCTTCGAAATTTTGGTGTAAGTCTTTCAATTTTCAACTATGCATCTGCTTTTAGTAGTTTGATATTCACATTTCACAGCCTCAATTATTTTCTCTACGTCAAATAACTTTCTTAACTTTTACTAATGCCGAAGTATCCCCTCAACTAATTAAAATGAATCTCAGAATACCTATGGGCATGTCCATTCCCAGATTTGAACCTGACAAATTTGGTCCAAGGGAATTTTGTCAGTATAGTTTTGGTTCATCTATAGCTTGGAATATAAGAATTAATGTTTAGATTGGTTTGAATTCTTTTGAATATGAAAATGGATAGGCATTGTTAGGGATGACTAACAAATAAATAGTTTGAGTTTGGTTGAAAAGGAGCTTGAAATATTTCGGTAATACGTGGGCTCGACTCTCGAACTTGAACTTCTACACAGGCTTGAATTAAGTATCGAAGGAGCTTGAATATCTCCTCATAACCCATGAGTGGCTCGAACTCTAAATCAAGTTGGAGCTCAGCTTTGAATTCAAATAATTTTATAAAATATGTTAAAGTAGTAAAAGTATGAAAATATTTTGTTAATATAAAGAAAATGTCTGTTGTTTTAGCTGCAGGGTGAATCGGGAGATACTAAAGAACCAAAGGATACGAAGGCAGAGTTAGAAGATGCAACAAAAGTCACTCCGTCTGCAGAAGTCGAAACGGAGAGGAAGCATTAGCTATTAGTTAAGAAGAAAAGCATCTCTCCGGCTCCGGGGAGCTGGAGACCTGTTTGTGTTTGTTAAAAAGTTTGAAATCGCCCACTTCTATATTAGAGCATGGGCTTGAAAATGATGTGAACTCTAAGTGACTTTCTGATTTAGTAGTTAAGTAAAATTTTCAGTTATTTATTTAAAAAAAAATTGTAAGCAGTGCCGGAATTACGGATGCCAATGGGTCGGATGGATATGGATATTGGGTAACCCGTAAGAAATGCCAGTTTTTTTTTCTTTTAAACCTGTTGGGTTCGGACGCTCAATTCAAAATTTGGGTTTTAGTTTTTAGGACGGGACAGGACCGCTAAGTTTTTGGTTTTGTTTATGTTCGGTCTTTTTCGGTTTGGTTCGTCGTTGGTTTTGGTCTGATATGGTCCATTATTAATAAAATTAAATCTAATTGTAATATGATTTTCAAATTTTTTACTTAAATAAATAAATGATATAAAAATTAAAATTTAATGATTTGATTTTTAATTGGTTCTTATCTAATAATTTTCACAATTTATTGTATACAAAATAAATTTAAAAAAAGTCTAATTGACATTAACGGTTTTATAGCTTCGGTTTTGTATCGGTTTATTGTAATTGCTAACCAAACCATTAAAATTCGGTTCGGTTCTTATCGTTGCAGGTTGCGGTCTGGTTTTTTGTTTTTCATAAACCATTAACATCCATACCAGCAGGTAAAATATTTTTTTGCCACACTTAAACCCGTGGCGTTTAAACATCTATTGATCATTTATTTATTTATAATTTTTTTAATTAACTATGTGGTAATTGTTTTTTATAAGGGTATTAAAGAGTTTTGTGCTCGAATAAATGGAGTCTCGATTTTTCTAAGCCTTCAACAAAGATAAGTGAATCAATCATACCTCCCATTGAGGAACAACTAACAAAGGGGAAGACGAGGCTTCATGCTCAGCTACCTCCCGGATGGTCACCTCTGCCATCAACACAACGCTAACAATTCAACCTTCAAACCAGCGTCAAACAGAGCAAGACGAACAACTACCAACATCTTCTGACTATCCTCCTATGAGAAACACTGGAACAAATCAGAATACAATTCTGAAATCAAATGGTCAATTCTTACAACTAACCGATAATCCTACCTATGAATCTCTAAGACAGCGAGAACTAGCCAAGATCCTGCAAAAGCTGAAATCAAATGGTCAATTCTTGCAACTAACAGATAATCCTACCTATGAACCTCCAAAACATCGAGAACTAGCCAAGATCCTGCAAAAACAACCCAAAAAATCTTATGCAAAAACCTTGATTCATAAATCAAAACAAGTAATACATGAAGATGAAGATGTAAAAATATATGATTATGGAGACTATATATCAGTAGATTTTCAAGGCAAGGACAATGACAGACTAGAATCAACAGTCAGGACAACACTGATTGTCAATTTTTCGCAAAGAAAGTCATTAATGCTTGAAATACAGAACTTCTTCTAAACAGTAGGGCTGTTTGGCTCATATAGCATAGCAACATGATACATCACACATATAATGATAGATCTTGATATGAAAGAAGATTTAAAAAGGATATGGAATCAAAATGTTTGGAAGATTGACAATTACACAATGCGTCTACTGAAATGGTACCCAAGTTTCACACCCGAAAGAGAACCACTGATATCCTCGGTCTCGATATCTTTTCCAGATATCACAGTTGATTTATAATGAAGACTCGATCAAAAAATCACCAAAATAATTGGAAATTCTATAAAGGTCTGGATCCTTTAAAAGAACCAAACCATGTATAACTTCTGCCGAGCATGGACAAAAATCGATCTTGCTAAGAAACCTTTAGAAAATATATAGATCAACTTTGGAAAGTCTGATGAATTTTGGTAGAAGTATCACTGTGGTCGAAGACCCGAGTATAAAATAACCTCCATACAATAACTTCCATGATACATATTTTATCTACTAGTCCGACTAATATTGAAAATAGACTAATGCGTCGATAAAACATGTGACCATAGAAGTCAATGGAGAGATTTCAACAGTTTAATTTATATTTACCTTTATTAATATTTTGAGTATAGTGGTTTTTCATTACTTTTACTTTTATTTATGTTTTAATTATCATATGAATTAGTCTGACTATTATTGTACTTTTTTAATTCATATTTGATTCTTTCTTTTTTATTTTATTTTTATTTATGTTTTAATTATTGAATAATTTTTTTAGATGGTTTTAGTTTTGTTTTCAAATATAACTTTTATATAGCTATTTTTATTTATAGAAATATTTTATTACACACCACTTTATTTTTGTACTAATGTTCGGTAGTTATATAAAAAACATTATTGTCATTAATTGTTTTTATTAATATTTTTACTAGTATTTACGGTGTGAATATGTTAATAAATTAAATATAACATAAATATAATAAAAATTACAAATCAAAGAAAAAATATGGATATTTGCACAAAAAGACGTTTAAAAAGTTAAAGCTCCTCAAATGAGGAGCAAAGATCTAGAACATCATTTTGATCAATTTAGAAATACGACGTTTAGTTTTAATTTCGATGATAGTCTCCACTTTAGAGCATTCTCTATGAATTTTAAAAGAAATATTTTAGTTTGTTTTCATAATCTCGCTTTTATCATTTTGATAGTTTTGAAGAATAATTAACTTTTATTAATAGTCCATTCATTGGAAACAATGTCATATTGATATTATACACAAAACTTTGCCCTGGAAATGAATAGTCTAAATTGATTTATCGAGGTACTGGCAATGACTGCAAAAAAAACAATTACCGACATATAACAAATTAATTGAAGATTTAATTAATTTTTGAGTGGATAATATGAGAGATTTGTTGAGATCCGAGATGTTTATCATAGCTGAAGAAAGTAGAATAAATACAGTGAATTAAAATGCTTAACATAGGTTAAGATGGTTGGATAAGATTTGTTTTCATTTTAGTCTATTAAGTTTGATACTTACGTTATAGTCCACAATGTTACGAAAATTTCATTTTTTTCCTTAAAGTTTCAAAATTTACATTGTAGTTCGTAGAGTTTCAAAATTACATCATACTCTTTTTAAACTTTTGGTACTTATATTTTAATCATTAAAGTTTTGAAAATTATATTTTAGCTCCTAAAGTTTTGAAACTTGCATTTTAGCCGTTTAACTTTTGAAAATAATATTTTTCTCCTTAAAATTTTGGAAATAACATTTTAGTCCCTAAACTTTAAAAAATTAAATTGTAATCTTTAATTTTCTTTTTTAAATTAAAATTAATGAATTTGTTTACTTATTTACATTTTAAAATAGTTATACTATAACTAAATTTCATTTTTAAAATATAATGTAATTTTTAGTTTTTTATTTGAATATATATATATATATATATATATATATATATATATATATATATATATATATAATTTAGAATAACTCTCATATAAAACCAACTTTAGTTCAAATTCAACATTTGATACCAAATAGCATCATTGTCCATATTTGATACCAAATAATGATAAAAATATTATAATACTCATTCGTCAATAGTATTGTCATAAAAAAATATTATGATACCCTTTCATAAAAATATGTATATCAAATTTGGGAAAATCCTGTCTACTTAAGATATATATATATATATAGGGTGAGAGCAATTGTATGGAGATAGTGCATCATTCAAAACTTTATTCGCTACTATTTGGCAATATTACAAAATTAGCAATTTTGTCTCTTCATAGTAGCTCCATTCATTTCTTTTATAACTTTATCTTATACAGAAGGATGCTTTCAAAACATATAAAGGAACCTGTGAATTTTACAAAGTCTAACTCTGTCATTTTTAGCAGTTTCCTTCACTCCTTTCGTAATAATATCTTGTAGATTAGAATGCTTGCAAAACATATAAATGATCTAGGAGATTGCATATGCTTTTGTATCTTTTCCAGCAATAACAAAGTTCAGAATTATATCCCTCTACTATGTAAGATCACAACTCGTCACTAAATCTAGCAGTAATATCTTTACTCATTGCATCATTTACACAATATTTTCAAATTATCCTTGTAATGTATAAACCTTAGGGCTCTATCTCATGACCATAAATGAAAGTGTAAAGCCTTTATAATCAGTTCTTCATTCCTACCAAGTTATCATCTTTTGGTTCGACATGCATCTGTTCAATCTTATTACAGATCACTTTATACACAAAATATTTTACCATTTTGAAAATTTTCTTTAATTATGTTTCTCATCCTATATTTAGAAACCTCCTGATCTTCCATGATAAATCTGATACCACCAAAGGCTGAATGCACTTAGTCATCAAAAACTTAGCTAAAGTTTTTTCCTTCTTAATATGATGCACACATGTTGTTTAGTTCAACCCCAAATGAAACCTTAAGTGTTAAATCCAATATTGATTTAATAAAAAGGTCATGCTCACATTGCCAACGATAGTTAGTCAACAAAATTAGAAAAAAAAACTTAGATGCGACCATCATTTCATTAATATTCTCGATTACCGATTTAGAGCTGAATTTGATAATGGTTCCATCACTTTAGTCAGATGATATAGTCCATTATATTCAGTCTTTATCTAAAAAGTTCCTCCTGATATGATCTGAAGAAGCACGACCAATAAAATTGTATTAAATATATGAGAGTTACCAACTTTACTTAAAGCAAGATTTGTAAAACCCTAATGAATACCTAAAAATCGGATGAATACCTACTCTAGAAGCTTGTGGATTAAATATCTACGTTCATCAAACCAATACATCAAATGTTGAATATCACTTGAAAAACTCACTTGAAAATCCAGTGAGTGGTTAAAACTGGTTGCTTCTCATTGAACATAAGCAACTTTGGCAACATTAGTATGGATCATCCATGAGTCAAAGGGTAGGTGTTATCTCACCTCTTACAAGCCATCAAAATAGGGCCTGCGAAACAATACTTGAATGTTTACAGTTTAACCTTGGTGAGTTCAATATATGGATCGTCTAAGTAAATCGAGAGAAGTCACAATTTAGAGAGAGAAATAGGTTTTAGAGAGAGAAATAGGTTTTACAAAAATGATATATCTAAAAAACTCAGACCCTTTATTAAATCAGCCTTGGTCTTGAGGCGCAAAGACTTAACTCTAAATGAAGTAGTTATAAAAATGGGATAATTACATGTTAGTCCTCGACTAAAATATAAAATTCTAATTTTCTCCTCTAATTATACAATCTATCATAATAAGTTTTATTCTTTATATTTTCATCTTCGAAGTTCTATTTCCTTATCACTAGCCCTCTTAGTTCTAATGTAAGTAAATGAATGAGAACTAACTAGCCTCGAAAATCTTCGATGGTAAAGAAAATCCTCTTATCCACAATTTGAACGGTTTCGACTATTGAGTTATCTCATAATTCAGGTTAAGTGCATTGCATTATTTTAACATTGAATCACTTCCTTATATCATGATTCGAAGTGGAAGCCAGATATATGGTAACACTCTAGATGCCAAGTCTATATCTTAGCAAATGATGATACCTTAAGCATTAGGTTTGCCACTAGACCCATAGCGTGACAGACGTTAGATCCTCATCTACGCAACCACTTCAAATTATATCCAATCCCTGTCTACCTCTTCCACCTATCGATACTTATTTTCTCTTCTTATAAATATCATTGTGACCCATTGTTTGATTCACAAACAAAACTCCTTGAGAGAGAAAGTACAGAAACTCAAAATTCCTTTGCTACCTTCAACGGCTTCTTCAATCTGATGGTTACCTTCACCGGAAAACACAACTTTTTCGTTCAATATTAAACTAGTTTATGAGAAAGCATCCAAAGATTAGAATATCTAAAACCATAATTTAAAAAGCCCAAAATCTCCAAAACCAGATAACTAATACTCCGGAGCTTACAACTACTTTTGTATTAGTGAAAGAGCAGATGAATACATAGCAGTTGGCTTCACTTTCTTTTTCCCCGACTACTTTGATTCTTCCAAAACTTTTGTTGTTTCACCTTCTCCTCCAATCATCAATAACTTGAACACCAAAGACACCTCGAATCTCACCCTCTCTTATTGGATCATCATCTCGTATCAGTCGTGAGGTGAACAAATTTTCTCAAAACAAATCTGAAGAGACTCATTCCTCGACCAATCCTCCAAAAACTCACCCTTCTCGAACTCCAAGAAGAAAAACTTTTATAGCAATGGGTGATGATGTCGATGTCACCTCAAACATTAATGTTGCTTCGAATCCATCAACCACTTATCCTCCCCTAAGGGAGATTGTTGAGACGGAAACATCGTCTCAACAACATCCCTCAAGTGATCCTCCTCAACTGATGGACGAGGCATCTGAAAGAGAAATCGATTATGAAGCTACACAGTCAAATAACGAAGCTGAAACAGAGGAAGAGGCTTCGAAGGAGTCAGAAAATGCTTCAAAAGTAAAGGCTTATAAAATGAGAAAAAAGTAAGTTCAAGTCAGAAAATCCAACGAGATGCATGCGTCAGTAGGTGAGAACTTAAGGCCTCTCAAAGCGCATTACATATTGGCTTTAAAAAATGTTCCATATACATACTACGAAGAAAGCCAAGCAAATGATTTGAAGAAGTAATTGGGAATGGGAGACAATATTACACTTCGTCTTCCCAAAGAAGGGGAAACACCTTTAGATTTCAGAAAAGATAAACTAGTGGTCTACCAAGAGATCATCGACTAGGGTCTTCGATTTACACTTGACCCCGTGATAGTTAAATACTTCGAACTTTTAGATCTATGGCCAACCCAGGTGACCCCAAATCAATGGATCACACTACTTTCTATGATGTTCAACTGATGTTCTCCTTATTTTTATCAAATTCTATGATTTGTATAGAAATTTCGAGGCGTTACGCACTTCGTCGAAAAATATCAAATATACATTTGTCCACACGACTTTCCAACCTATCAATTTTCTCAACAGCCATATGTTTCCAATCAAGTTTGGAGCTCTCCCTCTTGAGAATCTGATGGAGCAACCCTATCCTTTACACGCTGTCAAAAGGTTAGTCCATCCTGATTGCAAATTATTTTTACCAATTCGAAACAGATCGGATAGCCACCTTCCTCGAAAAAAGAAGGCAAAAATAAAATAAAAAGGCAACTAGCACATTTGGTGCTAGCCCTTTAGTAAATCTGAAGCCAAAAGGTTTAAAGAGAAAAACAATAGAAAGTAGCCTTCCCGCCATTGAAGAAGGAGTAGAAGGCGAGTCTTCTTCGAAAAAGAAAAAAACAAATGGCCCATCAAAAAAGAAAGGCACAGCTAAAACGACTCCTCATAAGAAATGAAAAAAAACTGTGGAAACTATCGAAGAGGTGCTTTCTGATGGTGATGACATTGTGGTTATGCAGAATCAACCCAATTAGCAAAAATAAAAAGAAGTAATTGTTGAAGACGTCGACAATCAGCAAAAGGAAACCGATTTGGATAATGACTGAGCCGATGATCACTTCGATCTTAATAGTTTTAGCAACTTCGAAGAATCTCAAGAGCTTGTTGAAGACGAAGAACCAGTCGTTTAGGAAATTTAAAATCAATTGTATAATCTTAATCAAAGATCTGCTCCTACTATTTCCAAAGTGGCATCTCCTGCAGTTCCTTTTCCTACGACCTCCCTTGCTCTCATACCTCATCATAAGCAACGGACATTCCTCATGAAGAACCATATGAAGAGGTTTTAGCTACCCTTCAACCTTTTGTTGATCTTGATGTTGCAACACAGAAATTAACTCAAGAAATCAAATTGTCTCGAAGTCAATTAAAACACATGGCAAAAGAGATGGTTCGCCACAAGAAAGCTGCTGATTCTGAAAAAAAAGTATGAGAAACATCTTTGGTGGTCTCGTGGAAGAGCAATTTCATGGATCTGAATTTCTCAAAGGAATCATCCATGGTAAGAATCACTTCAGAGAGGTGCATCGGAGAGAAAAATAAAATCTCAATACTTCTCATCAGAACGACATAAATCAACTCAAGATCAAGCATTTTAAAGAGTTAGCCACAGAAAAACAGAAATCCGGTGATCTTCAAGTTTCTCTTAACAAAAGTGAGGCAGAGAAGAAAACATTATGAGATGACATAACTTCTCTCAAAGCCAATTCGATGAAGAAAAGAGACTTGTTGTCACTGTAGTTGAAAACAAATGTGCGAAAGACATGCTAGCAGCCATCAAAAATGGCGAATAGCAAAAACTCATCACCCTCCTTCGTGAGAATCATGCTTCATACCCTAAGATTAACCTTTCCAGTTTTTGGGAGCAAATTCTCATCAAACGGCGTCCTAGTAAGGATTTCGATCCTGTTCCTAGCTCTTCATCCGAATAGGAATTATCCGAAGAAAATTACAATAAGAGCTCTGAAGACGAGTAACTCTATTATCTTCTTTTTTTGTCTCACATATTTTGTTTTTAATATATTTCTTTTCATTTGGAATCTGAGAAATTACTCTGTTCTCATCGAATCAAATTGAATGACAAAAGGTTTTTTTTATCATTTTATTTTTTTAAGTCATATTTGCCTCTGACTATTATTTATATTAGGTATTCGAAGTGAAAATACGATATGATATTTTAAATAACATTGTTGATAATAGTTCTTTGAATATGATTGTGTGTTTAGAGAACGTATCACTTTGAAATTAATAGTGCGTTTAGAGAACGTAGCACTTAGAAAATAATATTGCATTTAGAGAACGTAGCACTTCGAAAATAATAGTGCATTTAAAGGACGTAGCATTTCGAATATGGTTGTTTATTCGTAAAGTGCACTCAACACTTCAGAATATTCTACTCTTAGTCAACCTCAAAGATGATCAGTTTTTTGCTGGTTAGCAAAATAGTTTAAATAAGTATGTGTAAACAACCATTGGCCAACAAATGAATTTTATTAATAGCTTTGAATATGTACATATCACCTCGTTAAAACCTCATTCAACCAACAGGGTAGGAAAGAGTGTGCTAATTAATCAAAGAAAATAATTTCAAAATAGAACACAGTCACTCCTAATACAATTTTAGATCCTGTATATTCCAAGGATTTTGAAGCATCCTCCATCGATTATCACAAAGGAAATAAGAGTCTGGCTTTATCTTTAAAACAACCATATAATGGTTGTTCCCAATTCAGGACCATCGTTTTGAGGCTCTTTTCTTTAGTTTGGAGGAATACCTTTCTTAACACTTTGTCACCCATCTTGAACTTGCTCATTTTTACCCTCGAATTATATCTACTCCTCATAAGAGTTTGATAACGAATTATGTTCAGATGAGCTCGAACTCTTTTTTCTTCAATCAAATCCAAACTTTCTTTTCTAGCTTCATCATTTAGGTATTCAGAGTATCGAGCTACTCTAAAACAAAGAAATGTAGATTCTACAGGACTAACAACATCATTCCATATGTCAAAGCAAAAAGAGTCTCTTTAGTAGCTTCCATATGGGTTGTTCGATAAGCCTATAACACCTCCTGCAAATAATTAGGCCATTTTCCTGCAACTTCTGTCAAATTCTTTTTCAAATCTTCTAAAATAGATCTGTTTGTCACCTCTACTTGTCCATTTGTTTGGGGATGAAAGGGTGTGGAAAAACATTTCTTTATATAACTTTCGAAGCGCAGAACGGAGCCTTTTTTTTTATTAAATTGAGGATTGTTGTTTATAGTAATTATTCTACGTACTCCAAAACCACAACAAATATTTTTTACAATGAACTTAATCACATCCTTAGCTTTTTTCCAGAAAGTGGCTCAGCTTCTACCCACTTCGTAAAATAATCTACTGCAACAATTATCATTTGTCGTCCTCCATAGGCCATCGGCAAAGGTCCCACCAAATTTATTCCCCAAATGGAACAGCTTCTGTAATGGACATAAGTGGAACTACTGGTTTATGAATAGTGTTATCAAACCTTTGACAAGTATCACAACTTCGAACCAAATTCTTGTCATCGTTCATAATCGAAGGCCAATAAAATCTGCCAACAAAACTCGACGAGTCAATGCCTTAAATTCCCAATGCGCTGAACCTTCTCTATCGTATAACTCTGACAAAACTTCCTGTGATTCTTGTTTGTTCAAACATCGCAATAATGGCCTACTCAATGCTTTTTTATACAAAACCTCATCTAACACTATGTAGCCAAATGCTTTTCCTCGCAATTTCTTGGCTAATTTCACATCTTTAGGCAGCTCTCTTTTAACAAAAAAAAATCAAAATATCAGTTCTCTAATCTCCTCGGACTGTGTCTAGAGTGACGAATACTTTCTTAATATATTCACATTGCTCTGAATGAGTTAAAATCGATGGATTCTCCTGTAACAAAATCCAAGGATATCCTTCCTTGTATGTTATAGTCGCCAAAGAATCAGCAGCTTTACTACTCCCTCGGTTTATATGCTTAACAACAACATGATCAAACAGAAGAGCCATATTCTGAAGCTACCAAAGGTACAAAATTAAATGATCATTTTACGCTTCAGAAACTCCAGACACTTGATTTGCTACTAATTTAGAATTTGTCTATAATCATACTGAAGTTGCACCACATATCTTTGCAAGCGTCAATCCAGCTAGTGCAGCTTCATACTCAACTTAATTATTAGATGCACGAAAACCAAATTTAATAGATTGAAGCATCGTTTCTCCAGATGGAGCAATCAGTTAAACTCCAACACTGCATCCTAAAACACTAGAACCTTCATCAGTTCGAGTCATCCATATTGAACTATCTGGAAAAACATCCCTGCTAACATCTTCAACTGATCTGCTCGAATGAAACTCAACAAGAAAATCTACCAGAGTTTGAGCTTTAATTTCCGTTCGAGGTAAAAAAATGATGTGAAAATCTCTCCACTCAACTAACCACTTTGTCATCCTCCCTGAAATATCGGGGTGTTGTAAAATATTTTTTTAATAGAAATGAAGTTTGAACCTCAATAGTATGAGCTTGAAAATACGGACGCAATGTACAAAAAAAGTACATTTCAAGGTTTGGATAGTATTTCTGAGTCTTCACTTATCAATACTGCACTTACAGCAAAATCTGATACCGCAATGTACAAAAAAAGTTTCTCTCCATTTCAAGGTTTGGATAGTATTTCTCATGATGACAACAAATCTTTGATACTTGAAAATGTTGCTTCATATCCAAAGTCCATTCAAACTCTTTTGGTCTTCGTAACACTTAAAAGAAAGAGAAACATTTATCACAAAATCTTGAGATGAATCTATTAAGTGTTGTTAACCTTTCTGTCAAGATTTGCACTTCTTTGATAGTTCGAGGTGATTTAATGGATATTACAGCTATTAACTGCTCAGGGTCAGCCTCTATTTCTTTCATTGATAACATAACCTAAAACTTTTCCTGATCGAACTCCAAAGGTACATTTTTATGGATTCAACTTTAGCCTTATTGCCCTTAAATTCAAAAAATGTCTCTTCTAATCCTCTAAGTTTACATCATCTATTAAGCTTATAACCACCATATCATCGATATATACCTCCATATTTTTTCCAATCTAAGTAGCAAATGCCTTATTCATTATTTTCTGGTATGCAACCCCAACATTTTTTAATTCAAAAAGTATAAGTCTGTAACAGTGCAAGCCTCGGTTTGTGATGAAATTTCTACATTATTGATCATTTGATTATATCCTGCAAAAGCATCCATAAAGATCAATATTTTGTTTCCCAAATTGGAATCAATCAACTGGTTTATTCGAAGAACATGAAACGGCTCTTTAGAACAAACTCGATTCAAATCTGTAAAATCAACACACATTCTCCACTTCCTATTTTTCTTCTTGACCATTATCGGGTTTGCTGTCTATAAAGGATATTGTGACTCCCTTAAATGTCCAACCTTCGATAAAAGGTCCACTTTGGAAACAATAACTTCTATTTTTTCTAAATAAAATGTCGGTCTTTTTTGAATAACAGGTTTCACCTTCGAATTTATGGCTAGGCTATGGAAAATCACTTCGACTGGAACTCATGTTACATCATCTGTTTTCCAAGCGAAAACATCTAAATTGTGAGATAAAAATTGTAACAATTATTGACGTAAAATTGGTGTCAGTAAGGTTCCTATTCGCAACACTCTTAGGAAAAGCACAATCCTCTATTATTTCACTTACTGTCAATGACCTTGGGGTTTCCCTCGGATCCTCAACTCCTTCTTCGAGGTCTGAGGCAACCCCCCTGACTGTTATTCATCCATTTTATCACCACTGCTAGATCCTCGAATCCAAAAAGCAGTGGCATAACATTCATTGGCAACCTTTTGGTCACCTCGGACGACCCCACCTCGGTCTCCGGCGACATATTTAAAACATTGATGGACTGTTGACACAAAGTCATACACAACGTCATACATCATTGATAACCAGAATTTTCCAAAAATGGCTTTATAGTTTGTTGGATAGTCCACCACCATAAAAAGCACCTGAACCTTTTTCTTGAAAAGTCATTTCCTCATACTTACCTCCCCTCAAATTCCCCAATTACTCGTGCAGTCACTCTAGTAAAACCGATGATAATACGCTCTGATTGAGTAATCCGAGAAGGATTACGCATCCTATCATAAGTTGTTTTAAAAAGAACATTCGTACAACTACGACCAATACCTTAGAGAGCCGTATTCATAAGTTGTTGTGAATGAGTCGAATAGTGCCTTGACAGTGTACTGTGTCCGGCAGTACAGTTTTGTGTTGTGATAGTGATATTATCCAATCACTTGAGTTAGTCTTTTGGTATGAGCCCATTAGGCCCATAGTCTAGTAAGTCTATTAATTCCCTATATATAGATTACTAGGGCGACACAAAAACAATCTGAAATCTGTAACCTTTCCAATCATAGTGAAACTCTTTTCTCTGGCGGCGCCCGTGGACGTAGACAATTGTCGAACCACGTTAAATCCTGTGTTTCATTTAAATCTTTCATTCGCATATATTCTGTGCTTGGGCCATTTTGTGATAATTGCATAGTATTTTATAACAAAATTGGTATCAGAGCCACGTGGTGAAATTAGAGCTTTTGCAATTAGGATTTCACAATGGCGTTTACAACAACAAAATACATGATTGAAAAATTTGATGGGGGATCCAGCTTTGCGTTGTGGAAGATTGAACTAAAATCTTCATTGGTACTGCAAGGGCTGTGGAAGGCTGTGGAGAATAAGTTACCAGAAGATATTAAAGAAGAGGAGAAACAAGATCTTCAAGAAAGAGCTTTGTGCTGGATTTTAATGAGTATGAAAGACAATGTGCTTCGCGAGATTAGTGGTGAGAAGACTGCTGCATGCGCATGGAAAAAGTTAGGAGATCTTTACTCAGAGAAATCAGTAGTAAACCGGTTATACTTGAAGAAACGTTTGTATGATTTCAGATTGGAAGAAGGTATGTCCATAACAGAGCACCTAGATAATTTTAAATCAATTATAATGGACTTGGAGAACATAGATATCAATATTGAGGATGAGGATCAAGCTTTGTTTGTATTGAGATCGTTACCAGCTCCCTATGAAAACTTCGTAGATACCATTATGTATGGTAAGGATAAGTTATCGCTAGCAGATGTCAAAGGGGCACTGAAATCAAAAGAGATGAGACGGTTGCAGCCAGACAATCAAGCTGAAGGGGAAGGTCTTATGACTAGGGGAAGATCTAAAAGCAAAGCGAGTTCTTTAAGAAGGAAGAACTGGAGGTCCAAGTCAAGGGTGAAGCACTCAAACTGTTATGAATGTGGTGAGCAAGGTCATTATAGGAGAGATTGTCCAAAACTGAATGGTAAGAAGGGAAATCAAAAGGAAAATGCAGCAAACATTGTTGAAGGTGTGAACGATTCCGACGATAGTGAAAACAGTGGTAAAGGAGATGTATTGTCCGTGAGTTCAGACTTTGGGCAAAACTCTTGGGTACTTTATACTGGCGCTACATATCACATGTGTCAGTTCAAGCAGTGGTTTGATACGTACAAGCCAATGCAGGGAACTGTCTATTTAAGGAACAATCATTCGTTGACTATTGGTGGTATTGGTAACGTCAGAATCAGAATGTTTGACGGGGTTGTTAGAATCTTGACGTGCTTGCATGTTCCTGGGTTAAAAAGAAACCTGATTTCTCTTGGGACTCTAGACTCTCGGGGTTACAAGTACCGTGCAGAAAATGGTGTAATCAAAGTGACAAAAGGCTCAATGGTATGCATGAGAGGCAATTTGCATAAGGGTCTTTACATTCTCCAGGGGAGTGTTGTAATGGGTGATGCTGCAGTAGCATCATCATGGAGTAATAGCCAAAGTAGGCAGGATCAAAATAAGTTGTGGCATTGGCGTCTTGGTCACATGAGTGACAGAGGATTAGCTGTTTTGGGAAAGAGAGATTTGTTGAAAGGGTATAAAGTAGAATCATTGGGATTTTGTGAGCACTGTGTGTTTGGTAAACAAACTAGAGTCAAATTTAGCGAATCGGCTGTAAGAAAGACTGAAGGTACAGTGGACTACATTCACTCAGATCTTTGGGCTCCAAACAGAATTCCATCCAAGAGCGGAGCCAGATACTACATGAGTTTGATTGATGATTATTCAAGGATGGTGTGGGTTTACTTTCTGAAAACGAAAGATGATGCATATTCAACCTTTGTCAAATGGAAGACGATGATTGAGAAGCAAACATGAAGAAAAATCAAACGTCTTAGGACAGATAATGAGTTAGAATATTGCAGTCGTGAGTTCAACGAGTTCTGCGAAGCTGAGGGAATAGTGCGCCATCGCACTTGTTCTAGAACACCACAACAGAATGGAGTCGCATAAAGAATGAACAGAACGCTTTATGACAAGGCACGAAGTATGCTCTCGCATTCTGGTGTGGGAAAGGATTTTTGGGCTGAAGCTATCAATACAGCGTGTTACTTGGTGAATCGGTCTCCATCAACGGTTATTGATTGTAAAACTCCTTTTGAGATTTGGTCTGGATCGTCGGTTGATTATGAACATTTGAGGGTGTTCGGTTGTCCTGCGTATGCTCATGTGAGAGATGGTAAGCTTGAGCCGAGGGTAAGCTTGAGCCGAGGGCAAAGAGATGCATATTTCTAGGATATGCTACTAGAGTGAAGGGATATAGGTTATGGTGTACCTCTCCAAAGTCTCCAGGTTTTCTCATCAGTAGGGACGTTACTTTTAATGAGTTTGCTTCTATAGACAGTCAGAATGAAGTAGGAGAAATAGTCGAATCAGGACCGGTTGTGAGTAAACAGGTGGAGCTTGAAGTAGAATCAGTTCCTAGCAGGTCCAATCATTCAAGTGGTTCTGAGGTGGATCCAGAATCAGGAAGTGAAGCGTCAGCATCAGATGATAGTGACGATGATGCATCTGAACCAGAACAACAACCTTATAGCATAGCATTGGGGAGAGAAAGAAGAGATATTAGACTTCCAAAAAGGTATGTGAATCTAGTTGCATATGCTCTATCAGTTGCAGAAGAAGTTGAGATGCAGGAACCTAGTAGCTATAGAGAAGCTATAGCGAGTTCAGAGGCAGATCGATAGATTGGTGTTATGGGGGAAAAGATTGAATCTCTTCAAAAGACAACTGTGAACGTTAGCTTAACTTTTAACAATACCGATATTGGCGAATCGCTGAATGATATTGCACGATCATTGGTTGGTTTTGTTGATTCTGATTTTGCAGGTGATATGGATAAAAGAAGATCTCTGACAGGATATGTATTTACTCTAGCTGGGAGTGCGATCAGTTGGAAAGCACAGTTGCAAGCTACTGTAGTTTTGTCTACAACAGAGGCAGAGTACATGGCGGTAACAGAAGCAGTTAAAGAGGCAATATGGTTGCAAAGTTTGGTGACAGATTTGGGCTTGGATAGGACTACTACAAAAGTGTTTTGTGACAGTCAAAGCGTCATACACCTTACCGGGAACCAGATGTACCATGAGCGTACCATGAGCTAGTCTTGTGGTATGAGCCCATTAGGCCCATAGTCTAGTAATTCTATTAATTCCCTATATATAGATTACTAGGACGACACAAAACACAATCTGAAATCTGTAACCTTTTCTATCATAGTGAAACTCTTTTCTCTAGCGGCGCCCGTGGACGTAGACAATTGTCGAACCACGTTAAATCCTGTGTTTCATTTAAATCTTTCATTCGCATATATTCTGTGCTTGAGTCATTTTGTGATAATTGCATAGTATTTTATAACAAATACGCTCTGATTGAGTAATCCGATAAGGATTACGCATTCTATCATAAGTTGTTTTAAAAAGAACATTCGTACAACTACGACCAATACCTTAGAGAACCGTATTCATCTTACTTTAAACAAAGCTGTCATCTCCCGCTTTTTTTTTAAATGCTATTTTTTATAGTGTTTTTTACAGTAACTTTTTTATCCCCAAAACTTAGAAAATTTGTTACCTTTTCTTATCAAACAACCCGAAAATTTTGCTATCTTTTTATTCTAAACGAAAAACACATATAGCTTTCATTTTGAGATCTTCGAAGATTTTTCTTCCAAATAATATCCTTTTAGTGAAGGATTTGTCTCATAAACCTGAAATTTCTTGCTCTTCAGATTGTCAGTCACCACCATATCATTCTTATTCAGACCATATCATTCTTATTCAGTGTTTCCTATTTTTACCAGACTTTAAATTTGATTTGGTGCTTTGTCATGTTTTTAACTTCGTAGTGGTGCTTTGTCACTTGCTCCTGCTTCCGGTGTAGTCACCTACGCCTTTTGTTTTTTAATATGGCTCATAGCAACTACGTCGACCATTCTCCTTGTTTAGATTATGTGTTTGTTTTTATGTATATCGTTTACTCTTTATTTTTACGCCTACCTCTGTTTTAGTATGCATATCTCTGGTTAGAATGTGTCTGCCTATCTCTGTTTTAGTATGCATATCTCTGGTTAGAATGTATGTTTTAATGTGTATCAAATATTTGTATACTTTTAACCACTAATCAATGTATTCACTAACTTTCAATTTGGTACTGAATTTACCTAAACTAAAAACCCAATATTATTTGTAAAAAATCTTAATCAAAAACTATTTTGTACCAAAAAAAAAAGAGCTGTTGCGGATGTTTAATGTATTCGGATTATTATTAATTACCTTCCTTAACTTTATAACATCTATTTGCATTTAATTTACTGATTTTAGAAACAAGAATATAAAATAAAATATATTTATTAAAATTTAAATATATAAAACATAAAAAATAATATCTTATCATATTTTAATATAGATATAATAAGTTCAAGAGTATTCATATTGTATACAATCCTGTTAGTTGAAAATGTTCAACAATACAATAAGAAGGAAAAATATTTCCCCACGGATCTGGTATTTACTTTCCAAAGAGTTTTTAATTTTTCAGTATACTAAAAAAACACAGCAAAGTTTCAATGGAATGCTCTCCTTTTTAGGGGAGAAACCAAAAACAAAAAAATCTCATATCCATAAAACTATGTATTTTATAAGAAATTAAAGTGAAAAATAAAATTTATATCTAACTTTTTATCAAAGCAAACGAAATTCTACCAAAAGTGTGTAAATGAAAACATAAATAATACTATTGTAATAATCAAATAAAATACAATAAATAAAACCTACAATCTTCCACAGTGTTATATTTTTTTTAAACCACTACATCAATTGAACATATGATTCAGTTGCTAATATGAATGATAAGTTTAACGTCTACAAAGAGTGAACCCCAAATATATTAATATATCTCAAATCTTGGAGATTTTGAAACAACCAAAACATAAGATCAGGAAAAAAATAACAATAACTAATGATAGATTTTTTTTATCTTTATAAAAGGATAACATTTTTTATTCAAGTCAAGCAAAGTATTTTTATAAATATATATCCACTTGTTGATCTAGTTTGGCCATATGAATAATTGTGGCATCTAACTTTTCTATCTTACCTCACTGATATAGTTTCCTATTTCATTTTCTCTTGAACTTATTTTGATGGTTCTTTTGAAACCTTGATACATACATGCATATCTACTAGTTGTTTATCGTTTATAACAAATTCTCCAAAACTTTGGATAATACGATAAGTGGTAGATACACATCCATGGTACCAATGTAACATAGGAATCATTAAAATAATTACAAAAAAAATATGTAAAAGAAAATGTAACATGAAATTATATCACTCAAAGTAAGCTTAAAGAAGTAAATGCTACAACCATCTACCTGACCCAACTACCGATCGACAAATGGACATCTAATTATAAAAATACTTTATTCGGCCATAAGAATAAAAAAGGCCAACACCACCTATAATGGTATCACTAGCTACTATCACTAGTGTTAATTTATTGTCTCAATTTTTTTTTCTTTTTTTTCGAATATCCAAGATTACAACGATGAGATATCAATATACTTTGAGCTTATTCTTTTGGAGAAAAGCACTACAAAAGCCACAAAAGAGAGTTTGCTTAAAAAGTTCAAACTAATCACTCACATTAGCACCATAAACATGCATCTGCTCAATCAAAATAATGGCCCGAAAAATCAACACTCTAAAAGTTAATAGGTTTTATTGATGAACGATGTTTGATTATTACAAAAATATTATTTATATTTTTATGTTTTTCACTTACATTTCTGGTAGAATTCTATTGCACTAGGCTTGAGTTTATCACACAAAAAGGGTCAATTTACATTAACTATATTTTTTTATATTTGACATTTTATTGTTTTATAAAATATATTGATTCTCAAATATGAGAGAGAATTCATATTTAAAATATTAAGTATGAGATATTCAAAAATCTTTATCAAAATCTTTAATTTTGTTTACACCCCTCAGAAAAGAGAACATTCAGAGTTGAAAGATCGCATTGCTAAATATAAGGGGAAATTAAAAACTCGTCGAAAGAAAAATATTAAATCTGTGGAGAAGAGATCTTACCTCTTCTAAAGCGGAAGTGAAAAAGATGCAAGCACCTGAAAAAGATGGAAGCCCCTGAAACATGATAGCAGAGATTATAGGAGAATATCATATTACCAATAATACAAATCCAATCCAAGAGTGAAGGTGTCATGATACAAAAGTATTCAGCTAAACGTAAGGGGAGACAATCAAACAAATCCAAGCATTGAATAACGCTTGCAGAAACACGGTGCAGTTTATCTGTATAATGTCCTACATCTTTAAAAAAAAAATAGAAAATGTTAACAAGTATATTCATTCTCTAGAGCAAAATTGGCTAAAATGATGAAATCCCAAGATTGTAGTGTTAACCAGCTAAAGTTATATCGAAAGCATTAAACTAAAAGGTACCAGAACATCATACATCTGCAATAGAACCAGACGCAATTTTCAGAAGTAAAATTGAATAATTGAGAGGGCAGCAGTAGTGTGCACTTAATGCAAAGTGCCTTAGTGCTAAAGGATGGTAAAGAGCAATAACCTGGGCAGAGTTTAAAGTAGAGTATTACAAAAACTGATAAGACAATGCCTATTTTGTCATCAACAAACAATGGATGGAAGTTTACCTCTCGAATTGTGAAAAAAAGTCGCCCAATGACTTGACATCTTCTCGTTATTATAGGTGACATGCCAACTATGCATCCAGTAGCTCGCGCAGCTATCTTGGCATAGAGCAATCTCAGTCTCCTGATGTTGAGATATCCAATCAGTTCCACCACCATGAATGTCAAATTTGGTGGTCAGATAACTGGCACTCATTGCACTGCATTCTATGTGCCAACCCGAATTTTCAGGACCCCATGGGGTGTCCCAAAATATCTCATTAGGCTTTGGATCCTGCAATCAGTAGAGTTAAATTTTCAAAAGGATGTTAAATTTGAAAACAAGTTATGCACTTGTATCTCCAATAGCCGCACTGCTACTGTACCAACTCAAGCTTGATAAGGCTATAGGGTATACCCTTTACACCGACAGAGAGATAAAGCCCCGGTAGAATAAGGCAGCTAAAGGATAAGCCAAGAAAATCCAATAGAGAACGAAGTCGGTATACAAATAGAATAAGAGACTGCTAGTGATAAATCAAAGCGCAATGGAGGCAAAAAGACCGTAAATGGACTGGGACTGAATGCCTAATACAGAAGCATGAACTAAAGTCCACAAAACATAAAAGATAAATTAGGGTAAACACCAGCCAGTCAGTCATCTTCTTCAGCTTTCGAGCCACCAATAAACCACCCGTGACCAGCAAAATACTTCATATACAATAAGTGGAGAGATGAAATACCTACCGATGCAGTGACCGCGCAACTGAAGATGGCTAGTTGTCCGAACAAGGGACTGAAACCCAGAAGATTCAGGCTAAACCTCCCAAACTCAAGGACCCAAAGACAATACGCACGAAAACCGAGACTCCTAGAACGATTAGCGAGACAGACAACGAGAGCCATCGAAAGAGGCTCCAATACTGCGAATCAAGGTTGGAACCCGGCATACTACTTCGCCTCCATCAGATAGTACCGAATCAGACAAGAGGGAGCCAAAGAAAGGAAAGCGAGAGAAGCCAGAGTGCAGCACCGCTAGGGAAACAAAGACCAACGGGGCGGGGAAAGGTGAGGGGGACTGCAACGCCTGGGAGGAGCATACGGTGGGCAACAAAGAACCATCGAGTGAACGCGAAGCCTGAGAGGGGCTACCTTGAGATAGCCTACATAATTAGAAGGATTTCAGAAAAGGGGCGGTTGGATTGAAAAGAAAAGACTGGAAGCCTTAGGGTTTTAGAGAGCGCGAAGAGCTTCTCCCTCTAAAAAACTAGTTCTTTAGATCTAGATTGAGACTAATTTTTAGCCATAGATATTGATTTACACAATTGTCTTTAGAGCACGGTTATTTTCTCGATTATTATTATTACTTTCTCCATATTAGATCATCCATATTTCATCTCTCAAAAGAGCGCCACATCAGCATACTCCTCACAACCGTGCATATTTCATCTTTCAGCATACACCACCATATTTCTCTCTCTTCCACATCATTCTACCATACAATATCCTACCATATATTTTTATTTATCTTTCTTATTATTTACTATATATTTATATTAAAATTATATATATTAAAATAAATAATTTTTTTAAATTAACATAATATATTTTCTTTACAAATAAAAACTATAAAATTGAAATAATTAAAAATATAATACATAATATATAGTATATTTAAAAATCAAAATTAAAAATAAAATTGGTTTGATTTCCGAAAAAGCTTCAACTTTTAATAGAATAAATAATTTAAAAATTTAATAAAATATATTATTGATCACCTAAATTTATTTGTTTAATTTTTATTTACCAAATTATTACTTAAATTATCAATGATTTAATTTTTTAAAATGTAACTATATCAATAACATTATGAATTTTAATTTTTTAAGTTTTTGTAATGAATTTAAAAAAAATTTAATCCAAATTTATAGCTTATTATGTTATTATCTATTTTTAAACCTTTCAAATTACTATAGGGTTATGTTGTTGTATTTGCTTTATTGCCTTTGAGCGCTTTAAGTTATTTATGTTATTTTATTTTCACGTTTAATGCTATTATATTTGTTTGGTGTTCTTTTTAAATGTTTAATTATACATCTACCAGGTTACAATATCGTTTTTTGATTCCGAATATTCTTGTTCGTGACCTCCCGCGTGATCTGAGACAAGAGGTGGAACATCCGTATTTCCTTGAAGTTGATATGTAAGGGGTTCATTCTAATATATGTTATCCGTTGTTTTATGTTCCTTTGAGTAATGTTAGTACATTCACTTAAATGAAAGTATAAACAGTACAATAATATTGAAAATAAAACACACTAAAATTAAATATTGGAATAACATACAAACACGCACACATAAAAACATAAATTGCTGGAAGCACAAACACGCACACACAAAAACATAAATTACTGCAACCACAAACACGCACACATTAAAACATAAATTATTGCAAACACACACACATTAAAACATTAAACCTTGGTGAAGTTGAGCAACTCAATCGAGGGTTGTTCCGAATCTAGCCCAAATGTTTTTGACGAGATCATTCTTCAACTGAATATGTAATTCTTTTTCACGTAATCCGGCTTTAGTTCGACCTTGGACATGCATTCCCAATCGAGGATGCATTTCAGTTTGGACAGTGAACGATGTGCTTGGTCCAGCACTTCTTGCCGGTTCGAAATCGATATTTTCCCAACTTCGTGAATATGAATGCCGTTCATTATCAACTATCATGTTATGAAAAATAATGCATGCCTTCATTATTGTACCCATCTTTTTGAGGTTCCATATTAATGATGGACGATGGATAATGGCAAATCTTGCTTGCAAAACTCCAAATGCACGTTCCACATCCTTCCTGCACGACTCTTGCATCTTGGAAAACAACTTAGCTTCATTGCCTTAAGGCATTTGAATTGACTTGACGAAGGTGGGCCATTTAGGATATATTCCATCAGCAAGATAGTAACCCACATTGTATTCATTGTCATTCACATTGAAGTTCACTGTCGGGGCGACACCGTTCTCAATATCATCAAGCAATGGTGATCTATCTAGTACATTTAGGTCGTATAAAACACCTGGCATCCCAAAAAAAGCATGCCATATCCATAAGTCTATAAATAGGGGCTTGTATTTCTGCATTTGGACACACCAATATTTTGAGCTTCGTGTCCTATTGTATCACTATTTCTTAGTATTTTCTTGTTATAATCATGGATCCTTCAAGAAACTATAATTTCTATCCTTCAAATTCCCGACCACCTTACCCTAGACCTCAACGTCCTGAAAATCTTCAACCTAATGAGTGGAATCCTAATGTTGCTGCTCAATATGGCATGCCTCCTTATTTCTCCATTCAAAATCCCTACAACCAACCTTACATGCCATTTGGATACCCACATATGGCCGGAAATAGTTATGTTCCTGGTCATATGAACTACCCAAACACTTATATCCCGGAAATGCCAGAATTTTCAACCCAAATATCTCTTGGAGGAAGTGAAGGGGATACCCCTACTAGTAATGTACCTCATACTAAAAAATCCACTACTAAAAAACAGTATGGGGTGTGGAGTACAGCGGATAATAAATCTTTACTATGTGGTTTTTTCCACCATAGTAATGATAGTGTGATTTGGACAAACCAATCGGGTGGAACATTCTGGCAAAAAGTTTCAGACTTTGTAACTGAAGAGACGGGAATTCCAAGAACCCAAGGACAAGCTAAAAGTCATTATCAAGCGATCAATAAACAAATTTGTATTTTTGTTGGTCTTTACGGTGCTGCATGTAGAAATAAACGTAGCGGTTGGTCTGAGGATGACTACATTAATGAGGCTGTAAATATGTACCAAGAGTCGAATGGTAAGAAGTTTCAGCTACTTGTAGAGTGGAAGTTAGTTCGTGACCAGCCGAAATATATTACAGGAGCCCCTGAATCTGGTGGTAGTGGATCCAAGAGAAAGAGTGATGGTGACTCGGTTGATTCCTCATATGTACGTCCCGAAGGTAGGGATAAAAAAAAAGAGGTAAAAAAGTTGTAGCTACGGACCGGTGGAAGATATTGCAAGCTACTCAAGATGCAGCAATTACTTTACAAAAAGAGAGGATTAAACTAATAGAATATCAAACTGAGTCGCTTAATGGATACAAACAAATATTGCAACAACAAAATAAAGTTGAGATGATGAAGTTGTTTATGGAGTTGCAGAATAAAGTTCGTAATCCTATTGAAGAGAAGATGTTTGAAGACTTGATGAAAAGTATAAATTCGGAGTAACATGTTTGTTATGTTACTTGTTTTCAATTGTTGTCGTGTGTGTTGTTTTCAATTGTTGTTGTGTGATGTTTTCAATTGTTGTTGTGTGCTCATTTCAATTATTCTCATTGTTTTTTTCACTTATTTTCGTTTAATGAGAATGATATAATTGTTGTCTTTTACCTACTATTTATAGATCTCAAGAAATTATAAATCATGGTATAATTTATTTATTTATTTAACTTACAAAAATGTTCGAAAAATTGTTTCGGAAATACAAAAACTTAAAAAATTTCGTTGTCCGAATCAATCAAACCAAGTCTCTATTTATAGATCTCAATAAATTATAAATCATGGTATAATTTATATTTTTTTTAACTTACAAAAATGTTCCGAAAATTGTTTCGGAAATACAAAAACTTAAAAAATTTCGTTGTCCGAATCAATCAAACCAAGTCTCTATTTATAGATCTCAAGAAATTATAAATCATGGTATAATTTATTTATTTTTTTAACTTACAAAAATGTTCCGAAAATTGTTTCGGAAATACTAAATAAATAAAAACTTAAAAAATTTCGTTGTCTGAATCAATCAAACCAAGTCTCTATTTATAGATCTCAAGAAATTATAAATCATGGTATAATTTATTTATTTATTTTAACTTACAAAAATGTTCCGAAAATTGTTTCGGAAATACTAAATAAATAAAAACTTAAAAAATTTCGTTGTCCGAATCAATCAAACCAAGTCTCTATTTATAGATCTCAAGAAATTATAAATCATGGTATAATTTATTTATTTTTTTAACTTACAAAAATGTTCCATAAATTGTTTCGGAAATACTTAATAAAAAAAACTTAAAAAATTTCGTTGTCCGAATCAATCAAACCAAGTCTCTATTTATAGATCTCAAGAAATTATAAATCATGGTATAATTTATTTATTTTTTTAACTTACAAAAATGTTCCGAAAATTGTTTCGAAAATACTTAATAAAAAAAACTTAAAAATTTTCGTTGTCCAAATCAATCAAACCAAGTCTCTATCTATAGATCTCAATAAATTATAAATCATGGTATAATTTATTTATTTTTTTAACTTACGAAAATGTTCCAAAAATCATTTTGAAAATACTAAATAAATAAAAAACTCAAAATTTTTTGGTGTCGGAATGAAACAAACCAAGTCTCTACTCGTAGATATCGAAAAATTATAAATAATGGTATACTTTTTTTAATTTTTTGACTAACCATTTCTTTTAAAAAACCGTTTTTCTAAAAAAGAATAGACTGCAGCATGCCAAATGGCATACTACAATTGGTTCTTTAAAAGATGGTTTGGGGTTCATTGTATCAAATAAAGAAATATGCGCTGCTGCATGGTCTAAATATTTAAAAATACGAGGGAACTATATTATAGACTCTATTACTTTAGCTATTAATAGTGTTTTGATATATAAAGTAGGAAACCTGATTCTTTTTTACTTTTTTGTAATTGATATATTATATATTATCACTATTTCCATAATATATTATGGATGTAAGTGGGGGAAAAAATGAAAGAACCTCTCTCAAGAAGCTCTGTTCTTGCGAAAGAACAGAGTACTGATTTTTAACCCATTTCTTTACTTTTTCTTGGATTTCTTCTCTTCTTCGAGCATGAGTAATCCTTTGGAGATTGATTCGACTGTGGATTTTCCTATACTTAGGAAAAGGTCGAAGGATGGAGTTAGTAATGGTGAGGAAGAGGGATTGAAGTACTCTGATGGCAATGCGAAGGACTGTAACATGTTTCTAAATCCCGTGTTTGAAGATTTGAACAAGGATAAAGATGATAAAGTTCAGAAGGTTTTGTATGCTAATCTGTTGAAATCTGATAAAACAGAGGTTCATCATTCAAACGTCTCGGTCTCGATGGAGGATGACGTTCCGATTATCAATTTCGATGTTAGGGATAAGGAAAAGCTGTTACAGGTTTCCAAACATACGTTGATAGCGAAGTTTGCTTCAGGCAGGCCTTCGTTGGACGTCATCAGAAAGTTTTTGACCAAGTTCAACTTTGGTGGTTCTTTCAATCTGTCTGCTTGGGACTTTAGGCATGTTTTTATCGAATTTTCTGTGCTTGATGATCTGAAGAAATTATGGTCAAGGAACGTTTGGGCTTTGGGGAATAAGACTATGCGTCTGTTGAAATGGACGCCTGGTTTTGACCCGAATCTGGAATGCCCCTTCACTCCGTTATGGGTTTCTTTGCCTGATATTCCATAATTTCTTTTTAATTATTCTACAATCAATGAGGTGGCGAAGGTTTTGGGTACTCCATTAAAGATTTGGGTTCCATCTGTAAACAGGGCCAGGCAGAATTGTTGTAGAGTTTGGGTCGAGGTGGATATTTCTAAGCCATTGATTCAGAAAGTGAAGTTAAACTTTGGTAAAGATGATGGTTATGAGATTGATTTGAAGTATGATAAAGTTCCTCTATATTGTTGCAACTGTGCTCATATTGGGCACTCGAAGGATAGCTGTAAGAAATTACGGGTTGATGATGAAGCAACTTTGAATGCTAATCGGAATATGGAGGTTCTTGTTAGTTCTGGTCTGCCCGATCAGTCATCTTCTTCTCAACTTCTTGGAATGGTTAAAGAAAGCAGGATTAATGAAGATGTTAAATGTGTTGAGGATGAGGATCAGATGAATAAAGATAAGTTAGTAGAAAATGTGTTCAAAGATAGCTCTGTTAAAAGTGGAGCTAATAGTCGTTGGTTGGATTCTGTTGTGGTGGATAATGGTTTGAAGAATGGGGAGTGTGTTCAAAAGGGATTGGAAGAGGATAGTAGTTCTTTCCAGGCTGATAATTCTGTTGAAATTAATGAAGAATGTTCCGTGCAAGTTAATGAAGAAGAGATGATAGATGCCTTGAAAATGTTGGACAAAAAAAATATGTTCGAGGTTCTTAGTGAGGAGGTTCATGATTCTCCAAGGCATGAGGGGAGTCTTCCTTCTTCTCCTACCAAGAACAACAGAGAGAAAGATAGAATTGAGCCAAAAAAGATTAAGAAAGTTCCTAAGCTATGGGCTTCAAAGGGACCTGTTTCTTCAAAAATAATGAAGCTGAAAAGGCCTCATTAACTTGTGTCATGACTATAGTTATGTTGAATTGGAATGCAAGAGGTCTTGCAAACAAAGAGTCTATTCAAAGGTTAAAGTCGATGGTCAAAACATATAAGGTCAGTTTTGTGGCTATTCAAGAGCCATTGGTTAAGTCTGATAGAATGTGTTCTATTGTTGATAAGTTAAAGTTGAAAGGTTTTGTGTCTAATATGAATAACAAGATTTGGCTCTTTTGGCACCATGATTACTGTGTAGACATGGTTTTGGATTCTGATCAGTTGGTTCATCTCAAAGTTACTTATCCTTCCTTGAAAAAGGTTTTTGATGTTTCTGTGATTTATGCTAAATGCAAGAATGAGGATCGTGTGGTTCTTTGGGATTCCATTAGAAGCCTTGATGTGCAGCAGGAATGGATCTTGTTAGGTGATTTTAATGTTATTTCTAGCCTGAAGGAGCAGTTGTCTTGTGTTACTGTTAATCAAAAAGGAATGGATGCCTTTAATGATCTTATTCTAGATTGTGAGCTTTTGGATGCTGGGTTCAGTGGATGTGCTTTCACCTGGTCTAATGGTCAGAAGTGGAGGAGGCTTGATCGTGTCCTCTATAACAATGCTTGGTTAGATTTTTTTGATGTTACTTCTGTCTCTCATCTTGCTCGTAGCTGCTCTGATCACTGTCCAATGGTGGTGAAGATCTCGTCTAAGTTGGAAAGGTCTAAGGCTCCTTTTAAATTCTTAAACATGTGGACTACTCATGATGGCTTGCTGGATGTGATTAAGGAGAGTTGGTCTGAGCTTATCAGTGATGAGGTGAGAAATCCTATCATGCTTTTTTGGCTTAAGCAACAAAGGTTAAAGCCTGTGTTAAGGTCTTGGAACAGGAATGTTTTTGGGAATCTCTTTAAAGCCATTAAGAAATCTGAAGATACTATTAATAATTGTGAAGCTGTTCTTCAGAATGCTTTTAATGAGGATAACAAGGCTATGCTTCATGATGCTAAGAGGAATCATCTGCTTTTTTTGGATAGGGAAGAAATTTATTGGAAGCAGAAGGCTCATGCTTCATGGTTGAAAGATTCGGACAGAAATACGGCTGCTTACCATGGTTATGTTAAGAAAAGGTTGAAGAGAAATAGGATTGACAGAATAAAGGTGGGGGATAATTGGCTTGAAGATAAGGATAGTCTGAAGTCTTCTGTTGTGGATTACTTTAAGGGCTTGTTGGCAAAGGATTTGAGGATTGATATTGATTTCAGTTTGAATGAGGTAATTCCTTCCTTAGTCACTGTAAATGATAATAGTTGTCTTGTTAAGGTTCCTGATAATGAAGAGATTTATGGGGTGGTGAAAGGATTGAAGTCTGATTCTGCTAGTGGTCCAGATGGTTTTAATGGTGAGTTCTATAAGCATTGCTGGGACATTGTGGGAATGGACCTTTGCAATGCTGTTAAAGCTTTCTTTGAGGGGCATGCTTTACCTAAAGGTGTGAAAGCTACCTTAATTTGTTTAATTCCTAAAGTGGACAATCCTAATAGTTGGAAAGAATTTCGACCTATTAGCCTTACAACTGTGTTCTCAAGAATTCTTGGTAAGGTTATTAATAACAGACTCTCTGATATTCTGCCTAAGCTCATTTCTGCTGAACAAGGTGGGTTTGTCAAGGGTAGATCTATTCAGCACTCGATTCTGCTTGTTCAAGAGCTTTGTTTTGATATTGACAGAAATAAAAAGGATGGGAATGTTATTATCAAAACAGATATGACTAAGGCATTTGACAATCTCAGACATGGATTTCTGTTTGATGTTCTTAAGAAGTTTGGCTTTAGTAATGATGTTATTAATCTGGTTGAAGGCTGCATTGTCAATGTTTCATCTTCTGTTCTTGTTAATGGTGAGATGGCTGGCTACTTTTCTAATACTCAAGGCTTAAGACAAGGGGATCCATTATCCCCGAGTCTTTTTATCCTTGCGGAGGAGTATCTGATTAGAAGCTTTAACTTGTTAAATAGTGAGGGTCACAGATTTAGATTCAAATCAAGGAGTAAGTTGAATGTTGTTTGTTCTGCTTTTGCTGATGATTTTATGGTGTTTACCAATGGAAGTATGCAAGCTATGGAGACTTCTAAAGCCATCATGGAGCACTACCAATGTGTCTCTGGTCAGAAGATTAATACAGCTAAGTCTAAGCTTATTGTTTCACATAAAATGTCTGTCCATCAGCTCAATATTATTGAAGATATATGGAATGTTAATCATTCTTACATGCCATTTAAGTACTTGGGTACTGTCATTGCTAATAATACAAGAGTTGCTAATTATGAAAGCATTATTGACAAAGTTAGAAGTAGGCTTATGGATTGGGACAAACTTCAGTTATCCTTTGCTGGTCGTCTGCAGTTGATTCAATCTGTTCTTATAGCCTTCCCTAATTACTTCCTTCAGCATACTGCTCTCCCTGTTGGCATCATTCAGAGGTTGGAGATACTTTTTAATAAATTCCTGTGGGGTACAAAAGAAGACAAAAAGGTTATTATTTGGGCTCGCTGGGACCGTTTGTGCAAACCTTATAGAGAAGGGGGCCTCAATCTCAGGAGACTTAAAGATTTACAGTATGTTTATGCAATGAAGCTTTGGTTTGATTTTAGATCTCAACATTCCCTTTGGGCCAAATACATGCTGTCAATTTACTGCACTGATAACATCCATCCTATTCTAGCCATTCCTCCACAAAGAAAATCTAGAGTCTGGTCTAGAATTCTGAATGTTAGATTAGTTTCTGAGAATTTCATGTTTTGGCAGTTGGGGAAAGGTAACATTGCTTTCTGGTATGAGAAGTGGTGTTCTAAGAGGCCTTTTATAGCTATTGCTAATGATAATGATAGAAGGAATCTGTGGGACAACAACAATGATTTGGTGAAAGATTTTTGGCTTGTGAATTCTTGGGATATTGGAAAGCTTAATTCTTTGGTTACATCTTCTGAGATTCGCAAGATAAGGGAAGTCAGTCTTAATAGTAGTGAAGACACCCTTCTTTGGTCCCTTTCTAAGTGTGGTTCTTTCAGTGTTAAAGATACTATCAATCAGATCAGATCTAAAGGTAGTATTTCTAGTTTATATGACAGGGCTTGGAATGCTGTAACCCCTAGGAAATGCTCCTTTTTCTTGTGGAGGGCTCTACATGAATGGCTTCCTACAGACAGTGTTATGCAAAGGAAAGGATTCAACCTGGCATCTAAATGTGTCTTTTGTAATAACAGTGAGTCTACTAATCATGTTCTTGTGCAGTGTCCTAATGCCTGGTCAGTTTGGCAGTATTTCAGTAATATCTTTAGAATTCAAATTGATACTTACTTGTCTGTGCCTCATATGGTGATGAGATGGTATTGGGCTGCTAACAAAAAGTGTGACATCCACAGTATCCTTCCTGCTATCATCTTGTGGTCAATCTGGGCTGCTCGAAACAAGAACAAGATTAGCAATGCAAATGTTAATTCTAACTATATCATTAAGCATGTTCTTATGATTCTTTCAAGTCTTGATCATGCTAATGTACTTCATAGAAAGCATTGGGGCAAGTTTATAAAAGAAGGTTCTGATCTTGGTTGTGTAAACCAGTTCAAGCTCAGAAACAGACCTCTGTTTCTGAAATGGAAATGTCCAAAGGCAGGTCGATACAAACTAAATGTGGATGGAAGTTGTACCTCGTATGATGAAGCCGGTGGTGGTGCTTTGCTGAGGGACTGCAACGGCGACATTGTTGCTGGTGTTGGCAAGATTTATGGTAAAGCATCGCCATTAATTGCAGAAAGCCGTGCTCTCTTAGACGGTCTGGTCTTGTGTGACAAAATGGGGATCAGCACAGTTGATGTTGATACTGATTCCATGGCTTTGGTGAGTTTGATTCAGTTTGGAAATGCTCTTTGGTTCCTTGAGCCATTAATGAAATGCTGTAGATCTTTTATCAAGTCTTCAATGGTGTTGAAGCATGTTTTTCGTGAAGAAAATCTAGGGGCTGATTGGGTAGCAAATGAGGTTTTGAAGATTCAGAGTGAGATGGAGTTTGATAGGGTTAATGCTTCAGCAAAGTTAAAAGCAATTGTTCTTTTGGAGAAAGCAAACTATGGCTACCTAAGGCTTACTGTTTAAGAAATTAGGGTTTGGTGGATTTGGGGAAGAAGATGATTCAGAGTGTAATTAGGGTTTTGGCTATTTTTCAATTTTTGTAATATTTTCAATCAAGGACTTGCTCTTGTTATTTTCTTCAATTGAAATCCTTTCATTAAAAAAATATTATGGATGTAAGTGGTTATGTGGGAATATTGGGATGAATGAGAAAAGAACCAATCATATTACGTTTATCATTTTGTTTTGAAAACCAGAGAAACAAAATATTATGCCGAGCTAATAATATATGTAAATATGTGTATATGTATTAGGAGATTTTAAAAATATTATCATATTACTTTTTTAATTAGCCAAAGTTATTTTTTTGACGATTTTGATCACATAAATAATAGATATTACTTTGAAGTTATCATAATTTCCACTTCGAAGTTATTATTATTTCCAAAAAAAATTAACATTTTCTCTACTTTCTCTATTAAAACTCCAAAAATATATATATATTTTTTTCAAAAATCTAATATAAAACCAAACTAATAATGGACAAAAACTATATACAAAATCTAAAATAAGTAATAAACAATTCACTTACCCATAATACCACCCACCTTCTTTTTTCTGAAGCGGACTCCCATACCTCTCCTTCCTAAAACACTTAAAAACAAACCATCAACCCTTCCAAACAGACCAAACCCACCCCTTGACAACAGAATTTCGAACCGAGCCACAAACCTAAACCCTCGACAGCACCATTCGCATCGAACAACAGTTTCAAACTTATAATTTCGTGTTTTTCGTCATTTGATGGCGTCAATACAGTGTTCATCGCCAAACTAAATGACAAAATGGTTTATGCATACGTCATGAGATGAGATGTGGCTATTACGCCATGACATGGCGTATGCATAGACCATTTTGCCATTTCGATTGGCGACGAACACTGTTGTTCACGCCGATGAAGAACACAAAATTCTGATGTTGAAAGTTTGTGTATGTGACTCGGGTTTGGGTGTTGGCGGTTTGGGTCTGTGATTCAGGCATATCTTTTGTTGCCCCTGCTCTTATTCCTTGTTTGTTGTGAATAATTTCTGTATCAAATTCACAAAATTCTGATAATTTTTATGGCGTATGGACAAGGGCTAAATATGTGGCTAAGTTTCTTAAGTTTTTGGGTCCTCAAATGAGGTAATATGAAAACCATATTATTATTATTATTACCTAGTGATCAACTTCATGACATTTTTGTGGTTGCACACTCATGCTACGAGTAATTGACATATTGAGCTTGTAGTTTCTTTTATTTAATCTCAATACATTTTTAATATACGTCAAATACAAATCGTCTTTTTTTCATTTTGCCCATATGCATGGATGTTCCTTGTGGTTGTAATAGATGCACATTCGATATGAGCACTAGGATATTTGGCAATAGTCGTATCAACATCTTTCATTTTATTTTCACTATTGTGAGATTTTTCCTCGTTTAAACTTGATATGCTTTACATATATTTTTATTATATCCACAATAAACTATTGACCATAAGAAGTGAGGAAAATAAAAATATAATTTCTTCTAAAGATCAATATTTTTAAATTTGGAGCTCCTATAATAATGGATTGTAGCTTAGATTTAAGACGAATAAAACTTAGTTTAAAAAAATGATAACTTGTAAATATTTTGTGATTAAAAATTTATATACTTCCATGATAAAAAAAACTAAAGTTAAAGTTTAAGTTTAAGTTTAGATCATTAAAATATCAAGGATTTAAGATTAACAGTTAGAGATTAGATTAGTAAATAAATAAAATAATAATATATATTTAGATTTTTTATTTTAATTTATATTTCTTCATAATTCGAATTTTATATTGATATTAATAAAAAAATAGCATTCACTATGATTTTTAAATAATTATAAATTATTTTTATCTATTACTACTAAACTTTTTTTAAAAAACGAAAAAAAAGAAAAAACTAATATTAAGTTACTAGTCGAAAATTACATATAGCTGTATATGTTATTTTATGAATTATATATCTTAATTGCTTTATGGTCAACATTACGGTAGAAAGGAATATATCCAACATCTAATCTAATCACTTTACTTAGACTTGGTCTATTTCGATGCTTTTTATTCAAACACTAATACTTTTGTTTTGGTGGTTTCAGTTGCTGCTATACAAGGAATGATTTCAGGTGCTATACAACGAAGAAGTGTAAAAGAATATTTTTCCATACTTTTTATTCAAACAATACACTTTTGTTTCGGTGGTTTCGGATGCTATACAAGAAATGAGTGGAAAAGAATCAGATTTGTATTTAGTTATTTTTATTCATGCAAAAGTTAATTGTTTTATTATATATTTTTATTTATAATTGTAAATCAATATCTTGAAAATCTTAATATCTTGTGTATAATAAATGATGGTATAATTTATT
This sequence comes from Limnanthes douglasii subsp. nivea, assembly GCA_036936605.1. Lineage (NCBI taxonomy): Eukaryota > Viridiplantae > Streptophyta > Magnoliopsida > Brassicales > Limnanthaceae > Limnanthes > Limnanthes douglasii. The sequence continues at coordinate 22,712,723 of JAUPFV010000001.1, read as the reverse complement.
TATTTTTTTAACTTAAAAAATGGTCCGAAAATTGTTTCGAAAAAACTTAATAAGAAAAAACTTAAAACAATTTGTTGTCCGAATCAAACAAACCGAGTCTCTATTTATGGATCTCAAGAAATTATAAATGATGGTATAATTTATTTATTTTTTTAACTTACAAAAATGGTCCGAAAATTGTTTCGGAAATACTTAATAAGAAAAAACTAAAAATCTTTCGTTGTCCGAATCAAAGAAACCAAGTCTCTATTTATAGATCTCAAGAAATTATAAATGATGATATAATTTATTTATTTTTTAAAATTACAAAAATGTTCCGAATTTTTTTTCGGAAATACTTAATAAAAAAAACTTAAAAAATTTCGGGATCGGAATCAAACAAGTATCTACTCGTAGATATCGAAAAATAAAAAATAATGGTATAGTTTTTTAAATTTTTTGAGCAGCCATTTAAAAAAAACGTTTTTAAAAAAATGTACAAATGCATTTTTGGATAAATATATTATACATATTGAGAATAGTCGATTTGTTTGGATAAATGCTTAAGAAAACCTCGTATGAAAATTCGTATGTAAATGAAGGGTGCATAAATTATTGAAACAGATGCATGCATGCACGGTACTTTTTCCTAACACGTGGACGGTGCATAAATTATTCAAACAAAACTCTACTTTTTCCTTTAGTCAACGCAAACCTCGTTTGAAATTTTTTATTCTGTATTGATTGGTTTCGGCAGAAAAGGATTAGTTATTCCTTATGCTATCAAAACTCTCGGGTACAACCGACTTGCAGCAGTCAAATCAGTCAAACGATAAGGAGATATATCATTCTTTAGTGCTTCCATGGGTCAACCTATGAAAAAACTAAGGCATCAAGAATTGGTTTTTCAATTCGGTCAAATATTTCTTTTATTATAAAGAATTACTCTGGTCAAATATTTCTTTTATTATAAAGAATTTGATTAGGTTGGCATAAAGAACATAAATGAATGTTGTTAGATTATTGTTAATTAGTGGGTGGCCAAATTTGAAGAGCATTGTTCATTTTTTTCAATTTTGTTACAATTTCGGAAATATTTAATAAGAAAATTTTTAAAAACTTTCGTTGTCCGAATAAAAAAAACCAAGTCTCTATTTATAGATCTCAAGAAATTATAAACCGTGGTATAATTTATTTATTTTTTTAACTAACAAAAATGGTCCGAAAATTGTTTCGGAAATACTTAATAAGAAAAAACTTAAAACAATTTGTTGTCCGAATCAAACAAACCGAGTCTCTATTTATGGATCTCAAGAAATTATAAATGATGGTATAATTTATTTATTTTTTTAACTTACAAAAATGGTCCGAAAATTGTTTCGGAAATACTTAATAAGAAAAAACTTAAAAAATTTCGTTGTCCGAATCAAAGAAACCAAGTCTCTATTTATAGATCTCAGGAAATTATAAAGGATGGTATAATTTATTTATTTTTTTAACTTACAAAAATAGTCCGAAAATTGTTTCGGAAATACTTAATAAGAAAAAACTTAAAAAATTTCGTTTTCCGAATTAAAGAAATCAAGTCTCTATTTATAGATCTCAAGAAATTATAAATGATGGTAAAATTTATTTATTTTTTTAACTTACAAAAATATTCCGAAAATTGGTTCGGAAATACTTAATATTAAAAACTAAACCCCATTCTAATAATTATAATATTGACTATTATACATATTGAGAATAGTCGATTTGTTTGGATAAATGCTTAAGAAAATAGTGAGAGATAGTAGTTACTCATCGGTATATGTTCTTCCTATAAGATGATTGTTTTTGGTTAGTCCATTAAGCAAAGTATTAGTAATATTCAACCTCGTCAAAGCATTGCCTTTGAATTTATATGTTTGCATTTATATCTTTGCATTATGCTTTCTCCATTTTCAGGTGTATGACGTGACACCATTCATGGATGATCAGATGAAGTTTTGCTCGCATCAACCGGTGGAGATGAAACAGACGTGCACTTTTTCAACCCTCTACTTTTTCCTATAAGTCAACGCCAAACCTACGTTTTGAAATTTTTTATTCGGGATTGATTGGTTTTGGTTATCCTTAATCATTATGCTCTTGCTCTCTTTAGTGCTTCCAAGTTCCATTCATGGGTCAACCTATGCATCCAGAGCATCAAGAGCATAGCTCTCTCAAATCAAACAAGAAAAGAGATTCCAACAACAATTGAATATTGTTTTAAAGAATTTGATTAGGTTGGCATAAAAAATATAAATGAATGGTGTTAGATTATTGTGAATTAGTGGGTGGCCAAATTTGAAGAGCATTGTTCATTTTTTCAATTTTGTTACAATTTCGAAAATATTTAATAAGAAAAAATTTAAAAACTTTCGTTGTCCGAATAAAAAAAAACCAAGTCTCTATTTATAGATCTCAAGAAATTATAAATCGTGGTATAATTTATTTATTTTTTTAACTAACAAAAATGGTCCGAAAATTGTTTCGAAAAAACTTAATAAGAAAAAACTTAAAACAATTTGTTGTCCGAATCAAACAAACCGAGTCTCTATTTATGGATCTCAAGAAATTATAAATGATGGTATAATTTATTTATTTTTTTAACTTACAAAAATGGTCCGAAAATTGTTTCGGAAATACTTAATAAGAAAAAACTAAAAAACTTTCGTTGTCCGAATCAAAGAAACCAAGTCTCTATTTATAGATCTCAAGAAATTATAAATGATGGTATAATTTATTTATTTTTTCAACTTACAAAAATGGTCCGAAAATTGTTTCGGAAATATTTAATAAGAAACAACTTTAAAAAAAATTGTTGTCCGAATCAAACAAACCGAGTCTCTATTTATAGATCTCAAGAAATTATAAATGATGGTATAATTTATTTATTTATTTAACTTACAAAAATGGTCAGAAAATTGTTTCCGAAATACTTAATAAGAAAAAACTTAAAACAATTTGTTGTCCAAATCAAACAAACCGAGTCTCTATTTTAGATCTCAAGAAATTATAAATGATGGTATAATTTATTTATTTTTTTAACTTACAAAAATGTTCTGAAAATTGTTTCGGAAATACTTAATAAGAAAAAACTTAAAAAATTTCGTTGTTTGAATCAAACAAACCAAGTATCTGTTTATAGATATCTCAAGAAATTATAAATGATGATATAATTTATTTATTTTTTTAAATTACAAAAATGTTCCGAATTGTTTTTCGGTAATACTTAATAAAAAAAACTTAAAAAATTTCGGGATCGAATTAAACAAGTATCTACTCGTAGATATCGAAAAATAAAAAATAATGGTATAGTTTTTAAAATTTTTTGAGCATCCATTTAAAAAAAAACGTTTTTTAAAAAAAAATGTACAACTGCATTTTTGGAAAAATATATTATACATATTGAGAATAGTCGATTTGTTTGGATAAATGCTTAAGAAAACCTCGTATGAAAATTCGTATGTAAATGGAGGGTGCATAAATTATTGAAATAGATGCATGCATGCACTTTTTCCTAACACGTGGACGGTGCATAAATTATTCAAACAACACTCTACTTTTTCCTTTAGTCAACGCAAACCTCGTTTGAAATTTTTTATTCTGTATTGATTGGTTTCGGCAGAAAATGATTACTTATTCCTTATGCTATCAAAACTCCCGGGTACAACCGACTTGCAGCAGTCAAACGATAAGGAGATATATCATTCTTTAGTGCTTCCATGGGTCAACCTATGAAAAAACTAAGGCATCAAGAATTGGTTTTTCAATTCGGTCAAATATTTCTTTTATTATAAAGAATTAATCCGGTCAAATATTTCTTTTATTATAAAGAATTGATTCGGTCAAATATTATTATAAAGAATTTGATTAGGTTGGCATAAAGAATATAAATGAATGGTGTTAGATTATTGTGAATTAGTGGGTGGCCAAATTTGAAGAGCATTGTTCATTTTTTCAATTTTGTTACAATTTCGGAAATATTTAATAAGAAAAATTTTAAAAACTTTCGTTGTCCGAATCAAAAAAACCAAGTCTCTATTTATAGATCTCAAGAAATTATAAATCGTGGTATAATTTATTTATTTTTTTAACTAACAAAAATGGTCTGAAAATTGTTTCGGAAATACTTAATAAGAAAAAACTTAAAACAATTTGTTGTCCGAATCAAACAAACCGAGTCTCTATTTATAGATCTCAAGAAATTATAAATGATGGTATAATTTATTTATTTTTTTAACTTACAAAAATGGTCCGAAAATTGTTTCGGAAATACTTAATAACAAAATTTTTAAAAACTTTCGTTGTCCGAATAAAAAAAAAACCAAGTATCTATTTATAGATCTCAAGAAATTATAAACCGTGGTATAATTTATTTATTTTTTTAACTAACAAAAATTGTCCGAAAATTGTTTCGGAAATATTTAATAAGAAACAACTTAAAAAAAATTGTTGTCCGAATCAAACAAACCGAGTCTCTATTTATAGATCTCAAGAAATTATAAATGATGGTATAATTTATTTATTTATTTAACTTACAAAAATGGTCAGAAAATTGTTTCCGAAATACTTAATAAGAAAAAACTTAAAACAATTTGTTGTCCGAATCAAACAAACCGAGTCTCTATTTTAGATCTCAAGAAATTATAAATGATGGTATAATTTATTTATTTTTTTAACTTATAAAAATGTTCTGAAAATTGTTTCGGAAATACTTAATAAGAAAAAACTTAAAAAATTTCGTTGTTTGAAACAAAACAAGTATCTGTTTATAGATATCTCAAGAAATTATAAATGATGATATAATTTATTTATTTTTTTAAATTACAAAAATGTTCCGAATTTTTTTTCGGAAATACTTAATAAAAAAAACTTAAAAAATTTCGGGATCGAAATCAAACAAGTATCTACTCGTAGATATCGAAAAATAAAAAATAATGGTATAGTTTTTTAATTTTTTTGAGCATCCATTTAAAAAAAACGTTTTTAAAAAAATTTACAACTGCATTTTTGGATAAATATATTATACATATTGAGAATAGTCGATTTGTTTGGATAAATGCTTAAGAAAACCTCGTATGAAAATTCGTATGTAAATGGAGAGTGCATAAATTATTGAAACAGATGCATGCACTTTTTCCTAACACGTGGACGGTGCATAAATTATTCAAACAACACTCTACTTTTTCCTTTAGTCAACGCAAACCTCGTTTGAAATTTTTTATTCTGTATTGATTGGTTTCGGCAGAAAAGGATTAGTTATTCCTTATGCTATCAAAACTCCCGGGTACAACCGACTTGCAGCAGTCAAATCAGTGAAACGATAAGGAGATATATCATTCTTTAGTGCTTCCATGGGTCAACCTATGAAAAAACTAAGGCATCAAGACTTTCCTCGACACCTCGAATCTCACCCTCTGTTATTGGATCATCATCTCGTATCAGTCGTGAGGTGAACAAATTTTCTCAAAACAAATCTGAAGAGACTCATTCCTCGACCAATCCTCCAAAAACTCACCCTTCTCGAACTCCAAGAAGAAAAACTGTTATAGCAATGGGTGATGATGTCGATGTCACCTCAAACATTAATGTTGCTTCGAATCCATCAACCACTTATCCTCCCCTAAGGGAGATTGTTGAGACGGAAACATCGTCTCAACAACATCCCTCAAGTGATCCTCCTCAACTGATGGACGAGGCATCTGAAAGAGAAATCGATTATGAAGCTACACAGTCAAATAACGAAGCTGAAACAGAGGAAGAGGCTTCGAAGGAGTCAGAAAATGCTTCAAAAGTAAAGGCTTATAAAATGAGAAAAAAGTAAGTTCAAGTCAGAAAATCCAACGAGATGCATGCGTCAGTAGGTGAGAACTTAAGGCCTCTCAAAGCGCATTACATATTGGCTTTAAAAAATGTTCCATATACATACTACGAAGAAAGCCAAGCAAATGATTTGAAGAAGTAATTGGGAATGGGAGACAATATTACACTTCGTCTTCCCAAAGAAGGGGAAACACCTTTAGATTTCAGAAAAGATAAACTAGTGGTCTACCGAGAGATCATCGACTAGGGTCTTCGATTTACACTTGACCCCGTGATAGTTAAATACTTCGAACTTTTAGATCTATGTCCAACCCAGGTGACCCCAAATCAATGGATCACACTACTTTCTATGATGTTCAACTGATGTTCTCCTTATTTTTATCAAATTCTATGATTTGTATAGAAATTTCGAGGCGTTACGCACTTCGTCGAAAAATATCAAATATACATTTGTCCACACGACTTTCCAACCTATCAATTTTCTCAACAGCCATATGTTTCCAATCAAGTTTGGAGCTCTCCCTCTTGAGAATCTGATGGAGCAACCCTATCCTTTACACGCTGTCAAAAGGTTAGTCCATCCTGATTGCAAATTATTTTTACCAATTCGAAACAGATCGGATAGCCACCTTCCTCGAAAAAAGAAGGCAAAAATAAAATAAAAAGGCAACTAGCACATTTGGTGCTAGCCCTTTAGTAAATCTGAAGCCAAAAGGTTTAAAGAGAAAAACAATAGAAAGTAGCCTTCCCGCCATTGAAGAAGGAGTAGAAGGCGAGTCTTCTTCGAAAAAGAAAAAAACAAATGGCCCATCAAAAAAGAAAGGCACAGCTAAAACGACTCCTCATAAGAAATGAAAAAAAACTGTGGAAACTATCGAAGAGGTGCTTTCTGATGGTGATGACATTGTGGTTATGCAGAATCAACCCAATTAGCAAAAATAAAAAGAAGTAATTGTTGAAGACGTCGACAATCAGCAAAAGGAAACCGATTTGGATAATGACTGAGCCGATGATCACTTTGATCTTAATAGTTTTAGCAACTTCGAAGAATCTCAAGAGCTTGTTGAAGACGAAGAACCAGTCGTTTAGGAAATTTAAAATCAATTGTATAATCTTAATCAAAGATCTGCTCCTACTATTTCCAAAGTGGCATCTCCTGCAGTTCCTTTTCCTACGACCTCCCTTGCTCTCATACCTCATCATAAGCAACGGACATTCCTCATGAAGAACCATATGAAGAGGTTTTAGCTACCCTTCAACCTTTTGTTGATCTTGATGTTGCAACACAGAAATTAACTCAAGAAATCAAATTGTCTCGAAGTCAATTAAAACACATGGCAAAAGAGATGGTTCGCCACAAGAAAGCTGCTGATTCTGAAAAAAAAGTATGAGAAACATCTTTGGTGGTCTCGTGGAAGAGCAATTTCATGGATATGAATTTCTCAAAGGAATCATCCATGGTAAGAATCACTTCAGAGAGGTGCATCGGAGAGAAAAATAAAATCTCAATACTTCTCATCAGAACGACATAAATCAACTCAAGATCAAGCATTTTAAAGAGTTAGCCACAGAAAAACAGAAATCCGGTGATCTTCAAGTTTCTCTTAACAAAAGTGAGGCAGAGAAGAAAACATTATGAGATGACATAACTTCTCTCAAAGCCAATTCGATGAAGAAAAGAGACTTGTTGTCACTGTAGTTGAAAACAAATGTGCGAAAGACATGCTAGCAGCCATCAAAAATGGCGAATAGCAAAAACTCATCACCCTCCTTCGTGAGAATCATGCTTCATACCCTAAGATTAACCTTTCCAGTTTTTGGGAGCAAATTCTCATCAAACGGCGTCCTAGTAAGGATTTCGATCCTGTTCCTAGCTCTTCATCCGAATAGGAATTATCCGAAGAAAATTACAATAAGAGCTCTGAAGACGAGTAACTCTATTATCTTCTTTTTTTGTCTCACATATTTTGTTTTTAATATATTTCTTTTCATTTGGAATCTAAAAAATTACTCTGTTCTCATCGAATCAAATTGAATGACAAAAGGTTTTTTTTATCATTTTATTTTTTTAAGTCATATTTGCCTCTGACTATTATATATATTAGGTATTCGAAGTGAAAATACGATATGATATTTTAAATAACATTGTTCATAATAGTTCTTTGAATATGATTGTGCGTTTAGAGAACGTATCACTTTGAAATTAATAGTGCGTTTAGAGAACGTAGCACTTAGAAAATAATATTGCATTTAGAGAACGTAGCACTTCGAAAATAATAGTGCATTTAAAGGACGTAGCATTTCGAATATGGTTGTTTATTCGTAAAGTGCACTCAACACTTCGGAATATTCTACTCTTAGTCAACCTCAAAGATGATCAGTTTTTTGCTGGTTAGCAAAATAGTTTAAATAAGTATGTGTAAACAACCATTGGCCAACAAATGAATTTTATTAATAGCTTTGAATATGTACATATCACCTCGTTAAAACCTCATTCAACCAACAGGGTAGGAAAGAGTGTGCTAATTAATCAAAGAAAATAATTTCAAAATAGAACACAGTCACTCCTAATACAATTTTAGATCCTGTATATTCCAAGGATTTTGAAGCATCCTCCATCGATTATCACAAAGGAAATAAGAGTCTGGCTTTATCTTTAAAACAACCATATAATGGTTGTTCCCAATTCAGGACCATCGTTTTGAGGCTCTTTTCTTTAGTTTGGAGGAATACCTTTCTTAACACTTTGTCACCCATCTTGAACTTTCTCATTTTTACCCTCAAATTATATCTACTCCTCATAAGAGTTTGATAACGAATTATGTTCAGATGAGCTCGAACTCTTTTTTCTTCAATCAAATCCAAACTTTCTTTTCTAGCTTCATCATTTAGGTATTCAGAGTATTGAGCTACTCTAAAACAAAGAAATGTAGATTCTACAGGACTAACAACATCATTCCATATGTCAAAGCAAAAAGAGTCTCTTTAGTAGCTTCCATATGGGTTGTTCGATAAGCCTATAACACCTCCTGCAAATAATTAGGCCATTTTCCTGCAACTTCTGTCAAATTCTTTTTCAAATCTTCTAAAATAGATCTGTTTGTCACCTCTACTTGTCCATTTGTTTGGGGATGAAAGGGTGTGGAAAAACATTTCTTTAAATAACTTTCGAAGCGCAGAACGGAGCCTTTTTTTTTATTAAATTGAGGATTGTTGTTTATAGTAATTATTCTACGTACTCCAAAACCACAACAAATATTTTTTACAATGAACTTAATCACATCCTTAGCTTTTTTCCAGAAAGTGGCTCAGCTTCTACCCACTTCGTAAAATAATCTACTGCAACAATTATCATTTGTCGTCCTCCATAGGCCATCGGCAAAGGTCCCACCAAATTTATTCCCCAAATGGAACAGCTTCTGTAATGGACATAAGTGGAACTACTGGTTTATGAATAGTGTTATCAAACCTTTGACAAGTATCACAACTTCGAACCAAATTCTTGTCATCGTTCATAATCGAAGGCCAATAAAATCTGCCAACAAAACTCGACGAGTCAATGCCTTAAATTCCCAATGCGCTGAACCTTCTCTATCGTATAACTCTGACAAAACTTCCTGTGATTCTTGTTTGTTCAAACATCGCAATAATGGCCTACTCAATGCTTTTTTATACAAAATCTCATCTAACACTATGTAGCCAAATGCTTTTCCTCGCAATTTCTTGGCTAATTTCACATCTTTAGGCAGCTCTCTTTTAACAAAAAAAAAATCAAAATATCAGTTCTCTAATCTCCTCGGACTGTGTCTAGAGTGACGAATACTTTCTTAATATATTCACATTGCTCTGAATGAGTTAAAATCGATGGATTCTCCTGTAACAAAATCCAAGGATATCCTTCCTTGTATGTTATAGTCGCCAAAGAATCAGCAGCTTTACTACTCCCTCGGTTTATATGCTTAACAACAACATGATCAAACAGAAGAGCCATATTCTGAAGCTCCCAAAGGTACAAAATTAAATGATCATTTTACGCTTCAGAAACTCCAGACACTTGATTTGCTACTAATTTAGAATTTGTCTATAATCATACTGAAGTTGCACCACATATCTTTGCAAGCGTCAATCCAGCTAGTGCAGCTTCATACTCAACTTAATTATTAGATGCACGAAAACCAAATTTAATAGATTGAAGCATCGTTTCTCCAGATGGAGCAATCAGTTAAACTCCAACACTGCATCCTAAAACACTAGAACCTTCATCAGTTCGAGTCATCCATATTGAACTATCTGGAAAAACATCCCTGCTAACATCTTCAACTGATCTGCTCGAATGAAACTCAACAAGAAAATCTACCAGAGTTTGAGCTTTAATTTCCGTTCGAGGTAAAAAAATGATGTGAAAATCTCTCCACTCGACTAACCACTTTGTCATCCTCCCTGAAATATCGGGGTGTTGTAAAATATTTTTTTAATAGAAATGAAGTTTGAACCTCAATAGTATGAGCTTGAAAATACGGACGCAATGTACAAAAAAAGTACATTTCAAGGTTTGGATAGTATTTCTGAGTCTTCACTTATCAATACTGCACTTACAGCAAAATCTGATACCGCAATGTACAAAAAAAGTTTCTCTCCATTTCAAGGTTTGGATAGTATTTCTCATGATGACAACAAATCTTTGATACTTGAAAATGTTGCTTCATATCCAAAGTCCATTCAAACTCTTTTGGTCTTCGTAACACTTAAAAGAAAGAGAAACATTTATCACAAAATCTTGAGATGAATCTATTAAGTGTTGTTAACCTTTCTGTCAAGATTTGCACTTCTTTGATAGTTCGAGGTGATTTAATGGATATTACAGCTATTAACTGCTCAGGGTCAGCCTCTATTTCTTTCATTGATAACATAACCTAAAACTTTTCCTGATCGAACTCCAAAGGTACATTTTTATGGATTCAACTTTAGCCTTATTGCCCTTAAATTCAAAAAATGTCTCTTCTAATCCTCTAAGTTTACATCATCTATTAAGCTTATAACCACCATATCATCGATATATACCTCCATATTTTTTCCAATCTAAGTAGCAAATGCCTTATTCATTATTTTCTAGTATGCAGCCCCAACATTTTTTAATTCAAAAAGTATAAGTCTGTAACAGTGCAAGCCTCGGTTTGTGATGAAATTTCTACATTATTGATCATTTGATTATATCCTGCAAAAGCATCCATAAAGATCAATATTTTGTTTCCCAAATTGGAATCAATCAACTGGTTTATTCGAAGAACATGAAACGGCTCTTTAGAACAAGCTCGATTCAAATCTGTAAAATCAACACACATTCTCCACTTCCTATTTTTCTTCTTGACCATTATCGGGTTTGTTGTCTATAAAGGATATTGTGACTCCCTTAAATGTCCAACCTTCGATAAAAGGTCCACTTTGGAAACAATAACTTCTATTTTTTCTAAATAAAATGTCGGTCTTTTTTGAATAACAGGTTTCACCTTCGAATTCATGGCTAGGCTATGGAAAATCACTTCGACTGGAACTCATGTTACATCATCTGTTTTCCAAACGAAAACATCTAAATTGTGAGATAAAAATTGTAACAATTATTGACGTAAAATTGGTGTCAGTAAGGTTCCTATTCGCAACACTCTTAGGAAAAGCACAATCCTCTATTATTTCACTTACTGTCAATGACCTTGGGGTTTCCCTCGGATCCTCAACTCCTTCTTCGAGGTCTGAGGCAACCCCCCTGACTGTTATTCATCCATTTTATCACCACTGCTAGATCCTCGAATCCAAAAAGCAGTGGCATAACATTCATTGGCAACCTTTTGGTCACCTCGGACGACCCCACCTCGGTCTCCGGCGACATATTTAAAACATTGATGGACTGTTGACACAAAGTCATACACAACGTCATACATCATTGATAACCAGAATTTTCCAAAAATGGCATTATAGTTTGTTGGATAGTCCACCACCATAAAAAGCACCTGAACCTTTTTCTTGAAAAGTCATTTCCTCATACTTACCTCCCCTCAAATTCCCCAATTACTCGTGCAGTCACTCTAGTAAAACCGATGATAATACGCTCTGATTGAGTAATCCGAGAAGGATTACGCATCCTATCATAAGTTGTTTTAAAAAGAACATTCGTACAACTACGACCAATACCTTAGAGAGCCGTATTCATAAGTTGTTGTGAATGAGTCGAATAGTGCCTTGACAGTGTACTGTGTCCGGCAGTACAGTTTTGTGTTGTGATAGTGATATTATCCAATCACTTGAGTTAGTCTTTTGGTATGAGCCCATTAGGCCCATAGTCTAGTAAGTCTATTAATTCCCTATATATAGATTACTAGGGCGACACAAAAACAATCTGAAATCTGTAACCTTTCCAATCATAGTGAAACTCTTTTCTCTGGCGGCGCCCGTGGACGTAGACAATTGTCGAACCACGTTAAATCCTGTGTTTCATTTAAATCTTTCATTCGCATATATTCTGTGCTTGGGCCATTTTGTGATAATTGCATAGTATTTTATAACAAAATTGGTATCAGAGCCACGTGGTGAAATTAGAGCTTTTGCAATTAGGATTTCACAATGGCGTTTACAACAACAAAATACATGATTGAAAAATTTGATGGGGGATCCAGCTTTGCGTTGTGGAAGATTGAACTAAAATCTTCATTGGTACTGCAAGGGCTGTGGAAGGCTGTGGAGAATAAGTTACCAGAAGATATTAAAGAAGAGGAGAAACAAGATCTTCAAGAAAGAGCTTTGTGCTGGATTTTAATGAGTATGAAAGACAATGTGCTTCGCGAGATTAGTGGTGAGAAGACTGCTGCATGCGCATGGAAAAAGTTAGGAGATCTTTACTCAGAGAAATCAGTAGTAAACCGGTTATACTTGAAGAAACGTTTGTATGATTTCAGATTGGAAGAAGGTATGTCCATAACAGAGCACCTAGATAATTTTAAATCAATTATAATGGACTTGGAGAACATAGATATCAATATTGAGGATGAGGATCAAGCTTTGTTTGTATTGAGATCGTTACCAGCTCCCTATGAAAACTTCGTAGATACCATTATGTATGGTAAGGATAAGTTATCGCTAGCAGATGTCAAAGGGGCACTGAAATCAAAAGAGATGAGACGGTTGCAGCCAGACAATCAAGCTGAAGGGGAAGGTCTTATGACTAGGGGAAGATCTAAAAGCAAAGCGAGTTCTTTAAGAAGGAAGAACTGGAGGTCCAAGTCAAGGGTGAAGCACTCAAACTGTTATGAATGTGGTGAGCAAGGTCATTATAGGAGAGATTGTCCAAAACTGAATGGTAAGAAGGGAAATCAAAAGGAAAATGCAGCAAACATTGTTGAAGGTGTGAACGATTCTGACGATAGTGAAAACAGTGGTAAAGGAGATGTATTGTCCGTGAGTTCAGACTTTGGGCAAAACTCTTGGGTACTTTATACTGGCGCTACATATCACATGTGTCAGTTCAAGCAGTGGTTTGATACGTACAAGCCAATGCAGGGAACTGTCTATTTAAGGAACAATCATTCGTTGACTATTGGTGGTATTGGTAACGTCAGAATCAGAATGTTTGACGGGGTTGTTAGAATCTTGACGTGCTTGCATGTTCCTGGGTTAAAAAGAAACCTGATTTCTCTTGGGACTCTAGACTCTCGGGGTTACAAGTACCGTGCAGAAAATGGTGTAATCAAAGTGACAAAAGGCTCAATGGTATGCATGAGAGGCAATTTGCATAAGGGTCTTTACATTCTCCAGGGGAGTGTTGTTATGGGTGATGCTGCAGTAGCATCATCAGGGAGTAATAGCCAAAGTATGCAGGATCAAAATAAGTTGTGGCATTGGCGTCTTGGTCACATGAGTGACAGAGGATTAGCTGTTTTGGGAAAGAGAGATTTGTTGAAAGGGTATAAAGCAGAATCATTGGGATTTTGTGAGCACTGTGTGTTTGGTAAACAAACTAAAGTCAAATTTAGCGAATCGGCTGTAAGAAAGACTGAAGGGACAGTGGACTACATTCACTCAGATCTTTGGGCTCCAAACAGAATTACATCCAAGAGCGGAGCCAGATACTACATGAGTTTGATTGATGATTATTCAAGGATGGTGTGGGTTTACTTTCTGAAAACGAAAGATGAGGCATATTCAACCTTTGTCAAATGGAAGACGATGATTGAGAAGCAAACATGAAGAAAAATCAAACGTCTTAGGACAGATAATGAGTTAGAATATTGCAGTCGTGAGTTCAACGAGTTCTGCGAAGCTGAGGGAATAGTGCGCCATCGCACTTGTTCTAGAACACCACAACAGAATGGAGTCGCATAAAGAATGAACAGAACGCTTTATGACAAGGCACGAAGTATGCTCTCGCATTCTGGTGTGGGAAAGGATTTTTGGGCTGAAGCTATCAATACAGCGTGTTACTTGGTGAATCGGTCTCCATCAACGGTTATTGATTGTAAAACTCCTTTTGAGATTTGGTCTGGATCGTCGGCTGATTATGAACATTTGAGGGTGTTCGGTTGTCCTGCGTATGCTCATGTGAGAGATGGTAAGCTTGAGCCGAGGGCAAGCTTGAGCCGAGGGCAAAGAGATGCATATTTCTAGGATATGCTACTAGAGTGAAGGGATATAGGTTATGGTGTACCTCTCCAAAGTCTCCAGGTTTTCTCATCAGTAGGGACGTTACTTTTAATGAGTTTGCTTCTATAGACAGTCAGAATGAAGTAGGAGAAATAGTCGAATCAGGACCGGTTGTGAGTAAACAGGTGGAGCTTGAAGTAGAATCAGTTCCTAGCAGGTCCAATCATTCAAGTGGTTCTGAGGTGGATCCGGAATCAGGAGGTGAAGCGTCAGCATCAGATGATAGTGACGATGATGCATCTGAACCAGAACAACAACCTTATAGCATAGCATTGGGGAGAGAAAGAAGAGATATTAGACTTCCAAAAAGGTATGTGAATCTAGTTGCATATGCTCTATCAGTTGCAGAAGAAGTTGAGATGCAGGAACCTAGTAGCTATAGAGAAGCTATAGCGAGTTCAGAGGCAGATCGATAGATTGGTGTTATGGGGGAAAAGATTGAATCTCTTCAAAAGACAACTGTGAACGTTAGCTTAACTTTTAACAATACCGATATTGGCGAATCGCTGAATGATATTGCAGGATCATTGGTTGGTTTTGTTGATTCTGATTTTGCAGGTGATATGGATAAAAGAAGATCTCTGACAGGATATGTATTTACTCTAGCTGGGAGTGCGATCAGTTGGAAAGCACAGTTGCAAGCTACTGTAGTTTTGTCTACAACAGAGGCAGAGTACATGGCGGTAACATAAGCAGTTAAAGAGGCAATATGGTTGCAAAGTTTGGTGGCAGATTTGGGCTTGGATAGGACTACTACAAAAGTGTTTTGTGACAGTCAAAGCGTCATACACCTTACCGGGAACCAGATGTACCATGAGCGTACAAAGCACATAGATGTCAGGTATCATTTTATTCGTGATATAATATCAAAGGGAATTGTTGATGTGAAGAAAGTGTCTACACACGATAATCCAGCAGATATAACGACCAAGGCAGTATCAGTTCGAAAGTTTAGGGAGTGCCTAAACTAGATCGGTGTTCGCACTATAGAGTGAATGCCTTAAGGGCATTTGGTGAGTCAGAAGAAGAGAAGGTTCTTTGTTGATAGTGAAGAAAGGATATTCGCCTTAAGGGGAAGATTTGTTGTGAATAAGTCGAATAGTGCCTTGACAGTGTACTGTGTCCGGTAGTACAGTTTTGTGTTGTGATAGTGATATTATCCAATCACTTGAGCTAGTCTTGTGGTATGAGCCCATTAGGCCCATAGTCTAGTAATTCTATTAATTCCCTATATATAGATTACTAGGACGACACAAAACACAATCTGAAATCTGTAACCTTTTCTATCATAGTGAAACTCTTTTCTCTAGCGGCGCCCGTGGACGTAGACAATTGTCGAACCACGTTAAATCCTGTGTTTCATTTAAATCTTTCATTCACATATATTCTGTGCTTGAGTCATTTTGTGATAATTGCATAGTATTTTATAACAAATACGCTCTGATTGAGTAATCCGAAAAGGATTACGCATTCTATCATAAGTTGTTTTAAAAAGAACATTCGTACAACTACGACCAATACCTTAGAGAACCGTATTCATCTTACTTTAAACAAAGCTGTCATCTCCCGCTTTTTTTTTAAATGCTATTTTTTATAGTGTTTTTTACAGTAACTTTTTTATCCCCAAAACTTAGAAAATTTGCTACCTTTTCTTATCAAACAACCCGAAAATTTTGCTATCTTTTTATTCTAAACGAAAAACACATATACCTTTCATTTTGAGATCTTCGAAGATTTTTCTTCCAAATAATATCCTTTTAGTGAAGGATTTGTCTCATAAACCTGAAATTTCTTGCTCTTCAGATTGTCAGTCACCACCATATCATTCTTATTCAGACCATATCATTCTTATTCAGTGTTTCCTATTTTTACCAGACTTTAAATTTGATTTGGTCGATCCATGTTTTTAACTTCGTAGTGGTGCTTTGTCACTTGCTCCTGCTTCCGGTGTAGTCACCTACGCCTTTTGTTTTTTAATATGGCTCATAGCAACTACGTCGACCATTCTCCTTGTTTAGATTATGTGTTTGTTTTTATGTATATCGTTTACTCTTTATTTTTACGCCTACCTCTGTTTTAGTATGCATATCTCTGGTTAGAATGTGTCTGCCTATCTCTGTTTTAGTATGCATATCTCTGGTTAGAATGTATGTTTTAATGTGTATCAAATATTTGTATACTTTTAACCACTAATCAATGTATTCACTAACTTTCAATTTGGTACTGAATTTACCTAAACTAAAAACCCAATATTATTTGTAAAAAATCATAATCAAAAACTATTTTGTACCCAAAAAAAAAGAGCTGTTGCGGATGTTTAATGTATTCGGATTATTATTAATTACCTTCCTTAACTTTATAACATCTATTTGCATTTAATTTACTGATTTTAGAAACAAGAATATAAAATAAAATATATTTATTAAAATTTAAATATATAAAACATAAAAAATAATATCTTATCATATTTTAATATAGATATAATAAGTTCAAGAGTATTCATATTGTATACAATCCTGTTAGTTGAAAATGTTCAACAATACAATAAGAAGGAAAAATATTTCCCCACGGATCTGGTATTTACTTTCCAAAGAGTTTTTAATTTTTCAGTATACTAAAAAAACACAGCAAAGTTTCAATGGAATGCTCTCCTTTTTAGGGGAGAAACCAAAAACAAAAAAATCTCATATCCATAAAACTATGTATTTTATAAGAAATTAAAGTGAAAAATAAAATTTATATCTAACTTTTTATCAAAGCAAACGAAATTCTACCAAAAGTGTGTAAATGAAAACATAAATAATACTATTGTAATAATCAAATAAAATACAATAAATAAAACCTACAATCTTCCACAGTGTTATATTTTTTTTAAACCACTACATCAATTGAACATATGATTCAGTTGCTAATATGAATGATAAGTTTAACGTCTACAAAGAGTGAACCCCAAATATATTAATATATCTCAAATCTTGGAGATTTTGAAACAACCAAAACATAAGATCAGGAAAAAAATAACAATAACTAATGATAGATTTTTTTTATCTTTATAAAAGGATAACATTTTTTATTCAAGTCAAGCAAAGTATTTTTATAAATATATATCCACTTGTTGATCTAGTTTGGCCATATGAATAATTGTGGCATCTAACTTTTCTATCTTACCTCACTAATATAGTTTCCTATTTCATTTTCTCTTGAACTTATTTTGATGGTTCTTTTGAAACCTTGATACATACATGCATATCTACTAGTTGTTTATCGTTTATAACAAATTCTCCAAAACTTTGGATAATACGATAAGTGGTAGATACACATCCATGGTACCAATGTAACATAGGAATCATTAAAATAATTACAAAAAAAATATGTAAAAGAAAATGTAACATGAAATTATATCACTCAAAGTAAGCTTAAAGAAGTAAATGCTACAACCATCTACCTGACCCAACTACCGATCGACAAATGGACATCTAATTATAAAAATACTTTATTCGGCCATAAGAATAAAAAAGGCCAACACCACCTATAAAGGTATCACTAGCTACTATCACTAGTGTTAATTTATTGTCTCAATTTTTTTTTCTTTTTTTTCGAATATCCAAGATTACAACGATGAGATATCAATATACTTTGAGCTTATTCTTTTGGAGAAAAGCACTACAAAAGCCACAAAAGAGAGTTTGCTTAAAAAGTTCAAACTAATCACTCACATTAGCACCATAAACATGCATCTGCTCAATCAAAATAATGGCCCGAAAAATCAACACTCTAAAAGTTAATAGGTTTTATTGATGAACGATGTTTGATTATTACAAAAATATTATTTATATTTTTATGTTTTTCACTTACATTTCTGGTAGAATTCTATTGCACTAGGCTTGAGTTTATCACACAAAAAGGGTCAATTTACATTAACTATATTTTTTTATATTTGACATTTTATTGTTTTATAAAATATATTGATTCTCAAATATGAGAGAGAATTCATATTTAAAATATTAAGTATGAGATATTCAAAAATCTTTATAAAAATCTTTAATTTTGTTTACACCCCTCAGAAAAGAGAACATTCAGAGTTGAAAGATCGCATTGCTAAATATAAGGGGAAATTAAAAACTCGTCGAAAGAAAAATATTAAATCTGTGGAGAAGAGATCTTACCTCTTCTAAAGCGGAAGTGAAAAAGATGCAAGCACCTGAAAAAGATGGAAGCCCCTGAAACATGATAGCGGAGATTATAGGAGAATATCATATTACCAATAATACAAATCCAATCCAAGAGTGAAGGTGTCATGATACAAAAGTATTCAGCTAAACGTAAGGGGAGACAATCAAACAAATCCAAGCATTGAATAACGCTTGCAGAAACACGGTGCAGTTTATCTGTATAATGTCCTACATCTTTAAAAAAAAAATAGAAAATGTTAACAAGTATATTCATTCTCTAGAGCAAAATTGGCTAAAATGATGAAATCCCAAGATTGTAGTGTTAACCAGCTAAAGTTATATCGAAAGCATTAAACTAAAAGGTACCAGAACATCATACATCTGCAATAGAACCAGACGCAATTTTCAGCAGTAAAATTGAATAATTGAGAGGGCAGCAGTAGTGTGCACTTAATGCAAAGTGCCTTAGTGCTAAAGGATGGTAAAGAGCAATAACCTGGGCAGAGTTTAAAGTAGAGTATTACAAAAACTGATAAGACAATGCCTATTTTGTCATCAACAAACAATGGATGGAAGTTTACCTCTCGAATTGTGAAAAAAAGTCGCCCAATGACTTGACATCTTCTCGTTATTTTAGGTGACATGCCAACTATGCATCCAGTAGCTCGCACAGCTATCTTGGCATAGAGCAATCTCAGTCTCCTGATGTTGAGATATCCAATCAGTTCCACCACCATGAATTTCAAATTTGGTGGTCAGATAACTGGCACTCATTGCACTGCATTCTATGTGCCACCCCGAATTTTCAGGACCCCATGGGGTGTCCCAAAATATCTCATTAGGCTTTGGATCCTGCAATCAGTAGAGTTAAATTTTCAAAAGGATGTTACATTTGAAAACAAGTTATGCACTTGTATCTCCAGTAGCCGCACTGCTACTGTACCAACTCAAGCTTGATAAGGCTATAGGGTATACCCTTTACACCGACAGAGAGATAAAGCCCCGGTAGAATAAGGCAGCTAAAGGATAAGCCAAGAAAATCCAATAGAGAACGAAGTCGGTATACAAATAGAATAAGAGACTGCTAGTGATAAATCAAAGCGCAATGGAGGCAAAAAGACCGTAAATGGACTGGGACTGAATGCCTAATACAGAAGCATGAACTAAAGTCCACAAAACATAAAAGATAAATTAGGGTAAACACCAGCCAGTCAGTCATCTTCTTCAGCTTTCGAGCCACCAATAAACCACCCGTGACCAGCAAAATACTTCATATACAATAAGTGGAGAGATGAAATACCTACCGATGCAGTGACCGCGCAACTGAAGATGGCTAGTTGTCCGAACAAGCGACTGAAACCCAGAAGATTCAGGCTAAACCTCCCAAACTCAAGGACCCAAAGACAATACGCACGAAAACCGAGACTCCTAGAACGATTAGCGAGACAGACAACGAGAGCCATCGAAAGAGGCTCCAATACTGCGAATCAAGGTTGGAACCCGGCATACTACTTCGCCTCCATCAGATAGTACCGAATCAGACAAGAGGGAGCCAAAGAAAGGAAAGCGAGAGAAGCCAGAGTGCAGCACCGCTAGGGAAACAAAGACCAACGGGGCGGGGAAAGGTGAGGGGGACTGCAACGCCTGGGAGGAGCATACGGTGGGCAACAAAGAACCATCGAGTGAACGCGAAGCCTGAGAGGGGCTACCTTGAGATAGCCTACATAATTAGAAGGATTTCAGAAAAGGGGCGGTTGGATTGAAAAGAAAAGACTGGAAGCCTTAGGGTTTTAGAGAGCGCGAAGAGCTTCTCCCTCTAAAAAACTAGTTCTTTAGATCTAGATTGAGACTAATTTTTAGCCATAGATATTGATTTACACAATTGTCTTTAGAGCACGGTTATTTTCTCGATTATTATTATTACTTTCTCCATATTAGATCATCCATATTTCATCTCTCAAAAGAGCGCCACATCAGCATACTCCTCACAACCGTGCATATTTCATCTTTCAGCATACACCACCATATTTCTCTCTCTTCCACATCATTCTACCATACAATATCCTACCATATATTTTTATTTATCTTTCTTATTATTTACTATATATTTATATTAAAATTATATATATTAAAATAAATAATTTTTTTAAATTAACATAATATATTTTCTTTACAAATAAAAACTATAAAATTGAAATAATTAAAAATATAATACATAATATATAGTATATTTAAAAATCAAAATTAAAAATAAAATTGGTTTGATTTCCGAAAAAGCTTCAACTTTTAATAGAATAAATAATTTACAAATTTAATAAAATATATTATTGATCACCTAAATTTATTTGTTTGATTTTTATTTACCAAATTATTACTTAAATTATCAATGATTTAATTTTTTTAAATGTAACTATATCAATAACATTATGAATTTTAATTTTTTAAGTTTTTGTAATGAATTTAAAAAAATTTAATCCAAATTTATAGCTTATTATGTTATTATCTATTTTTAAACCTTTCAAATTACTATAGGGTTATGTTGTTGTATTTGCTTTATTTCCTTTGAGCGCTTTAAGTTATTTATGTTATTTTATTTTCACGTTTAATGCTATTATATTTGTTTGGTGTTCTTTTTAAATGTTTAATTATACATCTACCAGGTTACAATATCGTTTTTTGATTCCGAATATTCTTGTTCGTGACCTCCTGCGTGATCTGAGACAAGAGGTGGAACATCCGTATTTCCTTGAAGTTGATATGTAAGGGGTTCATTCTAATATATGTTATCCGTTGTTTTATGTTCCTTTGAGTAATGTTAGTACATTCACTTAAATGAAAGTATAAACAGTACAATAATATTGAAAATAAAACACACTAAAATTAAATATTGGAATAACATACAAACACGCACACATAAAAACTTAAATTGCTGGAAGCACAAACACGCACACACAAAAACATAAATTACTGCAACCACAAACACGCACACATTAAAACATAAATTATTGCAAACACACACACATTAAAACATTAAACCTTGGTGAAGTTGAGCAACTCAATCGAGGGTTGTTCCGAATCTAGCCCAAATGTTTTTGACGAGATCATTCTTCAACTGAATATGTAATTCTTTTTCACGTAATCCGGCTTTAGTTCGACCTTGGACATGCATTCCCAATCGAGGATGCATTTCAGTTTGGACAGTGAACGATGTGCTTGGTCCAACACTTCTTGCCGGTTCGAAATCGATATTTTCCCAACTTCGTGAATATGAATGTCGTTCATTATCAACTATCATGTTATGAAAAATAATGCATGCCTTCATTATTGTACCCATCTTTTTGAGGTTCCATATTAATGATGGACGATGGATAATGGCAAATCTTGCTTGCAAAACTCCAAATGCACGTTCCACATCCTTCCTGCACGACTCTTGCATCTTGGAAAACAACTTAGCTTCATTGCCTTAAGGCATTTGAATTGACTTGACGAAGGTGGGCCATTTAGGATATATTCCATCAGCAAGATAGTAACCCACATTGTATTCATTGTCATTCACATTGAAGTTCACTGTCGGGGCGACACCGTTCTCAATATCATCAAGCAATGGTGATCTATCTAGTACATTTAGGTCGTTTAAAACACCTGGCATCCCAAAAAAAGCATGCCATATCCATAAGTCTTGTGAAGCCACTGCCTCTAGGACAACTGTTGCTCTGCCCTTGTGTCCATTAGTAAACTGATCATGCCACGCCTTAGGACAATTCTTCCATTCCTAATGCATGCAATCGATACTTCCAAGCATTCCGGGGAAACCTCGGTTTTCACCGACTTCTAGTAGCCTCTCCAAATCAGCCACATTAGGTGATCTTAAGTATTCACCTCCGTAAAGCTCTACTATACCCTCGCAGAAATACCGAACGGAGTCCTTTGCAGTTGTTTCTCCAATGTTGATATATTCATCGCAAGCATCCGCGGCATTATCATACGCAAGCATGCGCATGGCAGCTGTGCACTTCATGATACTCGTCAAGCCAAGCTTATTTGCAGCATTATCCCTTTGAGTAAAATAACGGTTGTGATTCGTCAAGCCTTCTACAATACGAAGAAACAAGGGGCTCTTCATGCGAAACCTTCTTCTAAATTGTTTCTTAGTGTATACACATGGTTCGTCGAAATAGTCGGACATTATCCTCCGATGAGCAGACGGATGATTTCGGGGAATATATATTCTTGTATGTTTATTGTTTTCTAACCTTTCAAGCTCCTCGATAAGCTCTCTTTGCTCTTGGAACATGGCTTGCTGGATTTCCCATTCTGCTTGCACCTCCTCAATTGTTTCTATGTAGAAATCTAGTTTTTGTGCCATTAAAAGAGTACAAGATATGAAGAAGAAGATATTTCAAAGAAAGTTTGAGGATAAAATATTTGTGTTGATTTTCATACGATGCTGAATGGCCTATTTATAATCCAATGTTGTCTCCAAATTCCAACGTGGGTGACTTGTCTCATCATGCTAAAGTTTGTGGGTGACTTGTCTTATCTTGCTAAAGTTGCTGGGTTACTTGTCTTATTTTGCTAAAGTTTGTGGGTGACTTGTCTAATCTTGCTAAAGTTTGGTTCGTGACTTGTCTTATCATGCTAAATTTAGCAAGTGTCTTGTCTTATCTTGCTAAAGTTGCTGGGTTACTTGTCTTATCATGTTAAATTTGGTTTGTGACTTGTCTTATCATGCTAAATTTGGTGGGTGACTTGTCTTATCTTGTTAAATTTGGTGGGTGACTTGTCTTATCTTGCTAAATTTGGTGTAAAATTTCAGACAATGCATTGTATTATTGTGCCATTCAATAAGAGTTCGAATGGAAACCCAAATACAAAAATACAAAAAATACCCTAAACTAATTAAAATTCGAAATAAAATATAGTAAACGACTCCGAATGCCCAAAAACGCCATATGTCACGAGCGTAGCTGGTGATTTGTAATCGTGGCGTCGTTCCCTTCGAAATAAGGTGTTGTGGGTGAAAAACGGACAACATTTGTATATTTCCGGTTTCGAAGGATAACAACTAAAATCTACTTGAGTTTGTGTGTGCAAATAATTCAAACCATGTCTTGTGGTTGAGTTGCATTTGAATTTGAATTTAAATTCAAACTCAAATTCAGACAGCATTTGTCTATTTCCGGATTCCAAGGATAACAATTAAAAACTACTAGAGTTGCAGCTAGTGACCAATGAATTGTCATCTCATGTCAGACCATGTCTTGTGACCAATGAATTGTCATCTCATGTCGGAAGTTAACAAGTGGGTGAGTTGCATTTGAATTTGAATTTGAATTTGAATTTGAATTTGAATTTGAATTTGAATTTGAATTTGAGTTTGGACACCATTTGTCTATAAATAGGGGCTTGTATTTCTGTATTTGGACACACCAATATTTTGAGCTTCGTGTCCTATTGTATCACTATTTCTTAGTATTTTCTTGTTATAATCATGGATCCTTCAAGAAACTATAATTTCTATCCTTCAAATTCCCGACCACCTTACCCTAGACCTCAACGTCCTGAAAATCTTCAACCTAATGAGTGGAATCCTAATGTTGCTGCTCAATATGGCATGCCTCCTTATTTCTCCATTCAAAATCCCTACAACCAACCTTACATGCCATTTGGATACCCACATATGGCCGGAAATAGTTATGTTCCTGGTCATATGAACTACCCAAACACTTATATCCCGGAAATGCCAGAATTTTCAACCCAAATATCTCTTGGAGGAAGTGAAGGGGATACCCCTATTAGTAATGTACCTCATACTAAAAAATCCACTACTAAAAAACAGTATGGGGTGTGGAGTACAACGGATAATAAATCTTTACTATGTGGTTTTTTCCACCATAGTAATGATAGTGTGATTGGGACAAACCAATTGGGTGGAACATTCTGGCAAAAAGTTTCAGACTTTGTAACTGAAGAGACGGGAATTCCAAGAACCCAAGGACAAGCTAAAAGTCATTATCAAGCGATCAATAAACAAATTTGTATTTTTGTTGGTCTTTACGGTGCTGCATGTAGAAATAAACGTAGCGGTTGGTCTGAGGATGACTACATTAATGAGGCTGTAAATATGTACCAAGAGTCGAATGGTAAGAAGTTTCAGCTACTTGTAGAGTGGAAGTTAGTTCGTGACCAGCCGAAATATATTACAGGAGCCCCTGAATCTGGTGGTAGTGGATCCAAGAGAAAGAGTGATGGTGACTCGGTTGATTCCTCATATGTACGTCCCGAAGGTAGGGATAAAAAAAAAGAGGTAAAAAAGTTGTAGCTACGGACCGGTGGAAGATATTGCAAGCTACTCAAGATGCAGCAATTACTTTACAAAAAGAGAGGATTAAACTAATATAATATCAAACTGAGTCGCTTAATGGATACAAACAAATATTGCAACAACAAAATAAAGTTGAGATGATGAAGTTGTTTATGGAGTTGCAGAATAAAGTTCGTAATCCTATTGAAGAGAAGATGTTTGAAGACTTGATGAAAAGTATAAATTCGGAGTAACATGTTTGTTATGTTACTTGTTTTCAATTGTTGTCGTGTGTGTTGTTTTCAATTGTTGTTGTGTGATGTTTTCAATTGTTGTTGTGTGCTCATTTCAATTATTCTCATTGTTTTTTTCACTTATTTTCGTTTAATGAGAATGATATAATTGTTGTCTTTTACCTACTATTTATAGATCTCAAGAAATTATAAATCATGGTATAATTTATTTATTTTTTTAACTTACAAAAATGTTCGAAAAATTGTTTCGGAAATACAAAAACTTAAAAAATTTCGTTGTCCGAATCAATCAAACCAAGTCTCTATTTATAGATCTCAATAAATTATAAATCATGGTATAATTTATATTTTTTTTAACTTACAAAAATGTTCCGAAAATTGTTTCGGAAATACTAAATAAATAAAAACTTAAAAAATTTCGTTGTCCGAATCAATCAAACCAAGTCTCTATTTATAGATCTCAAGAAATTATAAATCATGGTATAATTTATTTATTTTTTTAACTTACAAAAATGTTCCGAAAATTGTTTCGGAAATACTAAATAAATAAAAACTTAAAAAAATTCGTTGTCTGAATCAATCAAACCAAGTCTCTATTTATAGATCTCAAGAAATTATAAATCATGGTATAATTTATTTATTTATTTTAACTTACAAAAATGTTCCGAAAATTGTTTCGGAAATACTAAATAAATAAAAACTTA
Source organism: Limnanthes douglasii subsp. nivea (assembly GCA_036936605.1). Taxonomy (NCBI): domain Eukaryota; kingdom Viridiplantae; phylum Streptophyta; class Magnoliopsida; order Brassicales; family Limnanthaceae; genus Limnanthes; species Limnanthes douglasii. Next base: position 22,686,775 of record JAUPFV010000001.1, on the reverse strand, counting down.
AAAAATTTCGTTGTCCGAATCAATCAAACCAAGTCTCTATTTATAGATCTCAAGAAATTATAAATCATGGTATAATTTATTTATTTTTTTAACTTACAAAAATGTTCCATAAATTGTTTCGGAAATACTTAATAAAAAAAACTTAAAAAATTTCGTTGTCCGAATCAATCAAACCAAGTCTCTATTTATAGATCTCAAGAAATTATAAATCATGGTATAATTTATTTATTTTTTTAACTTACAAAAATGTTCCGAAAATTGTTTCGAAAATACTTAATAAAAAAAACTTAAAAATTTTCGTTGTCCAAATCAATCAAACCAAGTCTCTATCTATAGATCTCAATAAATTATAAATCATGGTATAATTTATTTATTTTTTTAACTTACGAAAATGTTCCAAAAATCATTTTGAAAATACTAAATAAATAAAAAACTCAAAAAATTTTGGTGTCGGAATGAAACAAACCAAGTCTCTACTCGTAAATATCAAAAAATTATAAATAATGGTATACTTTTTTTATTTTTTTGACTAACCATTTCTTTTAAAAAACCGTTTTTCTAAAAAAGAATAGACTGCAGCATGCCAAATGGCATACTACAATTGGTTCTTTAAAAGATGGTTTGGGGTTCATTGTATCAAATAAAGAAATATGCGCTGCTGCATGGTCTAAATATTTAAAAATACGAGGGAACTATATTATAGACTCTATTACTTTAGCTATTAATAGTGTTTTGATATATAAAGTAGGAAACCTGATTCTTTTTTACTTTTTTGTAATTGATATATTATATATTATCACTATTTCCATAATATATTATGGATGTAAGTGGGGGAAAAAATGAAAGAACCTCTCTCAAGAAGCTTTGTTCTTGCGAAAGAACAGAGTACTGATTTTTAACTCATTTCTTTACTTTTTCTTGGATTTCTTCTCTTCTTCGAGCATGAGTAATCCTTTGGAGATTGATTCGACTGTGGATTTTCCTATACTTAGGAAAAGGTCGAAGGATGGAGTTAGTAATGGTGAGGAAGAGGGATTGAAGTACTCTGATGGCAATGCGAAGGACTGTAACATGTTTCTAAATCCCGTGTTTGAAGATTTGAACAAGGATAAAGATGATAAAGTTCAGAAGGTTTTGTATGCTAATCTGTTGAAATCTGATAAAATAGAGGTTCATCATTCAAACGTCTCGGTCTCGATGGAGGATGACGTTCCGATTATCAATTTCGATGTTAGGGATAAGGAAAAGCTGTTACAGGTTTCCAAACATACGTTGATAGCGAAGTTCGCTTCAGGCAGGCCTTCGTTGGACGTCATCAGAAAGTTTTTGACCAAGTTCAACTTTGGTGGTTCTTTCAATCTGTCTGCTTGGGACTTTAGGCATGTTTTTATCGAATTTTCTGTGCTTGATGATCTGAAGAAATTATGGTCAAGGAACGTTTGGGCTTTGGGGAATAAGACTATGCGTCTGTTGAAATGGACGCCTGGTTTTGACCCGAATCTGGAATGCCCCTTCACTCCGTTATGGGTTTCTTTGCCTGATATTCCATAATTTCTTTTTAATTATTCTACAATCAATGAGGTGGCGAAGGTTTTGGGTACTCCATTAAAGATTTGGGTTCCATCTGTAAACAGGGCCAGGCAGAATTGTTGTAGAGTTTGGGTCGAGGTGGATATTTCTAAGCCATTGATTCAGAAAGTGAAGTTAAACTTTGGTAAAGATGATGGTTATGAGATTGATTTGAAGTATGATAAAGTTCCTCTATATTGTTGCAACTGTGCTCATATTGGGCACTCGAAGGATAGCTGTAAGAAATTACGGGTTGATGATGAAGCAACTTTGAATGCTAATCGGAATATGGAGGTTCTTGTTAGTTCTGGTCTGCCCGATCAGTCATCTTCTTCTCAACTTCTTGGAATGGTTAAAGAAAGCAGGATTAATGAAGATGTTAAATGTGTTGAGGATGAGGATCAGATGAATAAAGATAAGTTAGTAGAAAATGTGTTCAAAGATAGTTCTGTTAAAAGTGGAGCTAATAGTCGTTGGTTGGATTCTGTTGTGGTGGATAATGGTTTGAGGAATGGGGAGTGTGTTCAAAAGGGATTGGAAGAGGATAGTAGTTATTTCCAGGCTGATAATTCTGTTGAAATTAATGAAGAATGTTCTGTGCAAGTTAATGAAGAAGAGATGATAGATGCCTTGAAAATGTTGGACAAAAAAAATATGTTCGAGGTTCTTAGTGAGGAGGTTCATGATTCTCCAAGGAATGAGGGGAGTCTTCCTTCTTCTCCTACCAAGAACAACAGAGAGAAAGATAGAATTGAGCCAAAAAAGATTAAGAAAGTTCCTAAGCTATGGGCTTCAAAGGGACCTGTTTCTTCAAAAATAATGAAGCTGAAAAGGCCTCATTAACTTGTGTCATGACTATAGTTATGTTGAATTGGAATGCAAGAGGTCTTGCAAACAAAGAGTCTATTCAAAGGTTAAAGTCGATGGTCAAAACATATAAGGTCAGTTTTGTGGCTATTCAAGAGCCATTGGTTAAGTCTGATAGAATGTGTTCTATTGTTGATAAGTTAAAGTTGAAAGGTTTTGTGTCTAATATGAATAACAAGATTTGGCTCTTTTGGCACCATGATTACTGTGTAGACATGGTTTTGGATTTTGATCAGTTGGTTCATCTCAAAGTTACTTATCCTTCCTTGAAAAAGGTTTTTGATGTTTCTGTGATTTATGCTAAATGCAAGAATGAGGATCGTGTGGTTCTTTGGGATTCCATTAGAAGCCTTGATGTGCAGCAGGAATGGATCTTGTTAGGTGATTTTAATGTTATTTCTAGCCTTAAGGAGCAGTTGTCTTATGTTACTGTTAATCAAAAAGGAATGGATGCCTTTAATGATCTTATTCTAGATTGTGAGCTTTTGGATGCTGGGTTCAGTGGATGTGCTTTCACCTGGTCTAATGGTCAGAAGTGGAGGAGGCTTGATCGTGTCCTCTATAACAATGCTTGGTTAGATTTTTTTGATGTTACTTCTGTCTCTCATCTTGCTCGTAGCTGCTCTGATCACTGTCCAATGGTGGTGAAGATCTCGTTTAAGTTGGAAAGGTCTAAGGCTCCTTTTAAATTCTTAAACATGTGGACTACTCATGATGGCTTGCTGGATGTGATTAAGGAGAGTTGGTCTGAGCTTATCAGTGATGAGGTGAGAAATCCTATCATGCTTTTTTGGCTTAAGCAACAAAGGTTAAAGCCTGTGTTAAGGTCTTGGAACAGGAATGTTTTTGGGAATCTCTTTAAAGCCATTAAGAAATCTGAAGATACTATTAATAATTGTGAAGCTGTTCTTCAGAATGCTTTTAATGAGGATAACAAGGCTATGCTTCATGATGCTAAGAGGAATCATCTGCTTTTGTTGGATAGGGAAGAAATTTATTGGAAGCAGAAGGCTCATGCTTCATGGTTGAAAGATTCGGACAGAAATACGGCTGCTTACCATGGTTATGTTAAGAAAAGGTTAAAGAGAAATAGGATTGACAGAATAAAGGTGGGGGATAATTGGCTTGAAGATAAGGATAGTCTGAAGTCTTCTGTTGTGGATTACTTTAAGGGCTTGTTGGCAAAGGATTTGAGGATTGATATTGATTTCAGTTTGAATGAGGTAATTCCTTCCTTAGTCACTGTAAATGATAATAGTTGTCTTGTTAAGGTTCCTGATAATGAGGAGATTTATGGGGTGGTGAAAGGATTGAAGTCTGATTCTGCTAGTGGTCCAGATGGTTTTAATGGTGAGTTCTATAAGCATTGCTGGGACATTGTGGGAATGGACCTTTGCAATGCTGTTAAAGCTTTCTTTGAGGGGCATGCTTTACCTAAAGGTGTGAAAGCTACCTTAATTTGTTTAATTCCTAAAGTGGACAATCCTAATAGTTGGAAAGAATTTCGACCTATTAGCCTTACAACTGTGTTCTCAAGAATTTTTGGTAAGGTTATTAATAACAGACTCTCTGATATTCTGCCTAAGCTCATTTCTGCTGAACAAGGTGGGTTTGTCAAGGGTAGATCTATTCAGCACTCGATTCTGCTTGTTCAAGAGCTTTGTTTTGATATTGACAGAAATAAAAAGGATGGGAATGTTATTATCAAAACAGATATGACTAAGGCATTTGACAATCTCAGACATGGATTTCTGTTTGATGTTCTTAAGAAGTTTGGCTTTAGTAATGATGTTATTAATCTGGTTGAAGGCTGCATTGTAAATGTTTCATCTTCTGTTCTTGTTAATGGTGAGATGGCTGGCTACTTTTCTAATACTCAAGGCTTAAGACAAGGGGATCCATTATCCCCGAGTCTTTTTATCCTTGCGGAGGAGTATCTGATTAGAAGCTTAAACTTGTTAAATAGTGAGGGTCACAGATTTAGATTCAAATCAAGGAGTAAGTTGAATGTTGTTTGTTCTGCTTTTGCTGATGATTTTATGGTGTTTACCAATGGAAGTATACAAGCTATGGAGACTTCTAAAGCCATCATGGAGCACTACCAATGTGTCTCTGGTCAGAAGATTAATACAGCTAAGTCTAAGCTTATTGTTTCACATAAAATGTCTGTCCATCAGCTCAATATTATTGAAGATATATGGAATGTTAATCATTCTTACATGCCATTTAAGTACTTGGGTACTGTCATTGCTAATAATACAAGAGTTGCTAATTATGAAAGCATTATTGACAAAGTTAGAAGTAGGCTTATGGATTGGGACAAACTTCAGTTATCCTTTGCTGGTCGTCTGCAGTTGATTCAATCTGTTCTTATAGCCTTCCCTAATTACTTCCTTCAGCATACTGCTCTCCCTGTTGGCATCATTCAGAGGTTGGAGATACTTTTTAATAAATTCCTGTGGGGTACAAAAGAAGACAAAAAGGTTATTATTTGGGCTCGCTGGGACCGTTTGTGCAAACCTTATAGAGAAGGGGGTCTCAATCTCAGGAGACTTAAAGATTTACAGTATGTTTATGCAATGAAGCTTTGGTTTGATTTTAGATCTCAACATTCCCTTTGGGCCAAATACATGCTGTCAATTTACTGCACTGATAACATCCATCTTATTCTAGCCATTCCTCCACAAAGAAAATCTAGAGTCTGGTCTAGAATTCTGAATGTTAGATTAGTTTCTGAGAATTTCATGTTTTGGCAGTTGGGGAAAGGTAACATTGCTTTCTGGTATGAGAAGTGGTGTTCTAAGAGGCCTTTTATAGCTATTGCTAATGATAATGATAGAAGGAATCTGTGGGACAGCAACAATGATTTGGTGAAAGATTTTTGGCTTGTGAATTCTTGGGATATTGGAAAGCTTAATTCTTTGGTTACATCTTCTGAGATTCGCAAGATAAGGGAAGTCAGTCTTAATAGTAGTGAAGACACCCTTCTTTGGTCCCTTTCTAAGTGTGGTTCTTTCAGTGTTAAAGATACTATCAATCAGATCAGATCTAAAGGTAGTATTTCTAGTTTATATGACAGGGCTTGGAATGCTGTAACCCCTAGGAAATGCTCCTTTTTCTTGTGGAGGGCTCTACATGAATGGCTTCCTACAGACAGTGTTATGCAAAGGAAAGGATTCAACCTGGCATCTAAATGTGTCTTTTGCAATAACAGTGAGTCTACTAATCATGTTCTTGTGCAGTGTCCTAATGCCTGGTCAGTTTGGCAGTATTTCAGTAATATCTTTAGAATTCAAATTGATACTTACTTGTCTGTGCCTCATATGGTGATGAGATGGTATTGGGCTGCTAACAAAAAGTGTGACATCCACAGTATCCTTCCTGCTATCATCTTGTGGTCAATCTGGGCTGCTCGAAACAAGAACAAGATTAGCAATGCAAATGTTAATTCTAACTATATCATTAAGCATGTTCTTATGATTCTTTCAAGTCTTGATCATGCTAATGTACTTCAGAGAAAGCATTGGGGCAAGTTTATAAAAGAAGGTTCTGATCTTGGTTGTGTAAACCAGTTCAAGCTCAGAAATAGACCTCTGTTTCTGAAATGGAAATGTCCAAAGGCAGGTCGATACAAACTAAATGTGGATGGAAGTTGTACCTCGTATGATGAAGCCAGTGGTGGTGCTTTGCTGAGGGACTGCAACGGCGACATTGTTGCTGGTGTTGGCAAGATTTATGGTAAAGCATCGCCATTAATTGCAGAAAGCCGTGCTCTCTTAGACGGTCTGGTCTTGTGTGACAAAATGGGGATCAGCACAGTTGATGTTGATACTGATTCCATGGCTTTGGTGAGTTTGATTCAGTTTGGAAATGCTCTTTGGTTCCTTGAGCCATTAATGAAATGCTGTAGATCTTTTATCAAGTCTTCAATGGTGTTGAAGCATGTTTTTCGTGAAGAAAATCTAGGGGCTGATTGGGTAGCAAATGAGGTTTTGAAGATTCAGAGTGAGATGGAGTTTGATAGGGTTAATGCTTCAGCAAAGTTAAAAGCAATTGTTCTTTTGGAGAAAGCAAACTATGGCTACCTAAGGCTTACTGTTTAAGAAATTAGGGTTTGGTGGATTTGGGGAAGAAGATGATTCAGAGTGTAATTAGGGTTTTGGCTATTTTTCAATTTTTGTAATATTTTCAATCAAGGGCTTGCTCTTGTTATTTTCTTCAATTGAAATCCTTTCATTAAAAAAATATTATGGATGTAAGTGGTTATGTGGGAATATTGGGATGAATGAGAAAAGAACCAATCATATTACGTTTATCATTTTGTTTTGAAAACCAGAGAAACAAAATATTATGCCGAGCTAATAATATATGTAAATATGTGTATATGTATTAGGAGATTTTAAAAATATTATCATATTACTTTTTTAATTAGCCAAAGTTATTTTTTTGACGATTTTGATCACATAAATAATAGATATTACTTTGAAGTTATCATAATTTCCACTTCGAAGTTATTATTATTTCCAAAAAAAATTAACATTTTCTCTACTTTCTCTATTAAAACTCCAAAAATATATATTTTTTTTTCAAAAATCTAATATAAAACCAAACTAATAATGGACAAAAACTATATACAAAATCTAAAATAAGTAATAAACAATTCACTTACCCATAATACCACCCACCTTCTTTTTTCTGAAGCGGACTCCCATACCTCTCCTTCCTAAAACACTTAAAAACAAACCATCAACCCTTCCAAACAGACCAAACCCACCCCTTGACAACAGAATTTCGAACCGAGCCACAAACCTAAACCCTCGACAGCACCATTCGCATCGAACAACAGTTTCAAACTTATAATTTTGTGTTTTTCGTCATTTGATGGCGTCAATACAGTGTTCATCGCCAAACTAAATGACAAAATGGTTTATGCATACGTCATGAGATGAGATGTGGCTATTACGCCATGACATGGCGTATGCATAGACCATTTTGCCATTTCGATTGGCGACGAACACTGTTGTTCACGCCGATGAAGAACACAAAATTCTGATGTTGAAAGTTTGTGTATGTGACTCGGGTTTGGGTGTTGGCGGTTTGGGTCTGTGATTCAGGCATATCTTTTGTTGCCCCTGCTCTTATTCCTTGTTTGTTGTGAATAATTTCTGTATCAAATTCACAAAATTCTGATAATTTTTATGGCGTATGGACAAGGGCTAAATATGTGGCTAAGTTTCTTAAGTTTTTGGGTCCTCAAATGAGGTAATATGAAAACCATATTATTATTATTATTACCTAGTGATCAACTTCATGACATTTTTGTGGTTGCATACTCATGCTACGAGTAATTGACATATTGAGCTTGTAGTTTATTTTATTTAATCTCAATACATTTTTAATATACGTCAAATACAAATCGTCTTTTTTTCATTTTGCCCATATGCATTGATGTTCCTTGTGGTTGTAATAGATGCACATTCGATATGAGCACTAGGATATTTGGCAATAGTCGTATCAACAACTTTCATTTTATTTTCACTATTGTGAGATTTTTCCTCGTTTAAACTTGATATGCTTTACATATATTTTTATTATATCCACAATAAACTATTGACCATAAGAAGTGAGGAAAATAAAAATATAATTTCTTCTAAAGATCAATATTTTTAAATTTGCAGCTCCTATAATAATGGATTGTAGCTTAGATTTAAGACGAATAAAACTTAGTTTAAAAAAATGATAACTTGTAAATATTTTGTGATTAAAAATTTATATACTTCCATGATAAAAAAAACTAAAGTTAAAGTTTAAGTTTAAGTTTAGATCATTAAAAATATCAAGGATTTAAGATTAACAGTTAGAGATTAGATTAGTAAATAAATAAAATAATAATATATATTTAGATTTTTTATTTTTATTTATATTTCTTCATAATTCGAATTTTATATTGATATTAATAAAAAAATAGCATTCACTATGATTTTTAAATAATTATAAATTATTTTTATCTATTACTACTAAACTTTTTAAAAAAAACGAAAAAAAAAGAAAAAACTAATATTAAGTTACTAGTCGAAAATTACATATAGCTGTATATGTTATTTTATGAATTATATATCTTAATTGCTTTATGGTCAACATTACGGTAGAAAGGAATATATCCAACATCTAATCTAATCACTTTACTTAGACTTGGTCTATTTCGATGCTTTTTATTCAAACACTAATACTTTTGTTTTGGTGGTTTCAGTTGCTGCTATACAAGGAATGATTTCAGGTGCTATACAACGAAGAAGTGTAAAAGAATATTTTTCCATACTTTTTATTCAAACAATACACTTTTGTTTCGGTGGTTTCGGATGCTATACCAGAAATGAGTGGAAAAGAATCAGATTTGTATTTAGTTATTTTTATTCATGCAAAAGTTAATTGTTTTATTATATATTTTTATTTATAATTGTAAATCAATATCTTGAAAATCTTAATATCTTGTGTATAATAAATGATGGTATAATTTATTTATTTTTTTAACTTAAAAAATGGTCCGAAAATTGTTTCGGAAATACTTAATAAAAAAAACTTAAAAACTTTCGGTGTCGGAATCAAACAAGTATCTACTCGTAGATATCGAAAAATAAAAAATAATGGTATACTTTTTTTAATTTTTTGAGCAGCCATTTAAAAAAACGTCTTTAAAAAAAATGTAGAATTGCATTTTTGGATAAATATATTATATATATTGAGAATAGTCGATTTGTTTGGATAAATGCTTAAGAAAACCTCGTATGAAAATTCGTATGTAAATGGAGGGTGCATAAATTATTGAAACAGATGTATGCATGCACGGTACTTTTTCCTAACACGTGGACGGTGCATAAATTATTCAAACATCACTCTACTTTTTCCTTTAGTCAACGCAAACCTCGTTTGAAAATTTTTATTCTGTATTGATTGCTTTCGGCAGAAAAGGATTAGTTATTCCTTATGCTCTCAAAACTCCCAGGTACAACCGACTTGCAGCAGTCAAATCAGTCAAACGATAAGAAGATACATCATTTTTTAGTGCTTCCATGGGTCAACCTATGAAAAAACTAAGGTGGTTTTTCAATTCGGTCAAATATTTGTTTTATTATAAAGAATTAATTCGGTCAAATATTTCTTTTATTATAAAGAATTGATTCGGTCAAATATTATTATAAAGAATTTGATTAGGTTGGCATAAAGAACATAAATGAATGGTGTTAGATTATTGTGAATTAGTGGGTGGCCAAATTTGAAGAGCATTGTTCATTTTTTCAATTTTGTTACAATTTCGAAAAAATTTAATAAGAAAAAATTTAAAAACTTTCGTTGTCCGAATAAAAAAAAACCAAGTCTCTATTTATAGATCTCAAGAAATTATAAATCGTGGTATAATTTATTTATTTTTTTAACTAACAAAAATGGTCCGAAAATTGTTTCGAAAAAACTTAATAAGAAAAAACTTAAAACAATTTGTTGTCCGAATCAAACAAACCGAGTCTCTATTTATGGATCTCAAGAAATTATAAATGATGGTATAATTTATTTATTTTTTTAACTTACAAAAATGGTCCGAAAATTGTTTCGGAAATACTTAATAAGAAAAAACTAAAAAACTTTCGTTGTCCGAATCAAAGAAACCAAGTCTCTATTTATAGATCTCAAGAAATTATAAATGATGGTATAATTTATTTATTTTTTCAACTTACAAAAATGGTCCGAAAATTGTTTCGGAAATATTTAATAAGAAACAACTTTAAAAAAAATTGTTGTCCGAATCAAACAAACCGAGTCTCTATTTATAGATCTCAAGAAATTATAAATGATGGTATAATTTATTTATTTATTTAACTTACAAAAATGGTCAGAAAATTGTTTCCGAAATACTTAATAAGAAAAAACTTAAAACAATTTGTTGTCCGAATCAAACAAACCGAGTCTCTATTTTAGATCTCAAGAAATTATAAATGATGGTATAATTTATTTATTTTTTTAACTTACAAAAATGTTCTGAAAATTGTTTCGGAAATACTTAATAAGAAAAAACTTAAAAAATTTCGTTGTCTCAATCAAACAAACCAAGTATTTGTTTATAGATATCTCAATAAATTATAAATGATGATATAATTTATTTATTTTTTAAAATTACAAAAATGTTCCGAATTTTTTTTCGGAAATACTTAATAAAAAAAACTTAAAAAATTTCGGGATCGGAATCAAACAAGTATCTACTCGTAGATATCGAAAAATAAAAAATAATGGTATAGTTTTTTAAATTTTTTGAGCAGCCATTTAAAAAAAAACGTTTTTTAAAAAAATGTACAAATGCATTTTTGGATAAATATATTATACATATTGAGAATAGTCGATTTGTTTGGATAAATGCTTAAGAAAACCTCGTATGAAAATTCGTATGTAAATGGAGGGTGCATAAATTATTGAAACAGATGCATGCATGCACGGTACTTTTTCCTAACACGTGGACGGTGCATAAATTATTCAAACAAAACTCTACTTTTTCCTTTAGTCAACGCAAACCTCGTTTGAATTTTTTTATTCTGTATTGATTGGTTTCGGCAGAAAAGGATTAGTTATTCCTTATGCTATCAAAACTCTCGGGTACAACCGACTTGCAGCAGTCAAATCAGTCAAACGATAAGGAGATATATCATTCTTTAGTGCTTCCATGGGTCAACCTATGAAAAAACTAAGGCATCAAGAATTGGTTTTTCAATTCGGTCAAATATTTCTTTTATTATAAAGAATTACTCCGGTCAAATATTTCTTTTATTATAAAGAATTTGATTAGGTTGGCATAAAGAACATAAATGAATGGTGTTAGATTATTGTTAATTAGTGGGTGGCCAAATTTGAAGAGCATTGTTCATTTTTTTCAATTTTGTTACAATTTCGGAAATATTTAATAAGAAAAAATTTAAAAACTTTTGTTGTCCGAATAAAAAAAAACCAAGTCTCTATTTATAGATCTCAAAAAATTATAAACCGTGGTATTTTTATTTATTTTTTTAACTAACAAAAATGGTCCGAAAATTGTTTCGGAAATACTTAATAAGAAAAAACTTAAAACAATTTGTTGTCCGAATCAAACAAACCGAGTCTCTATTTATGGATCTCAAGAAATTATAAATGATGGTATAATTTATTTATTTTTTTAACTTACAAAAATGGTCCGAAAATTGTTTCGGAAATACTTAATAAGAAAAAACTTAAAAAATTTCGTTGTCCGAATCAAAGAAACCAAGTCTCTATTTATAGATCTCAAGAAATTATAAAGGATGGTATAATTTATTTATTTTTTTAACTTACAAAAATAGTCCGAAAATTGTTTCAGAAATACTTAATAAGAAAAAACTTAAAAAATTTCGTTTTCCGAATTAAAGAAATCAAGTCTCTATTTATAGATCTCAAGAAATTATAAATGATGGTAAAATTTATTTATTTTTTTAACTTACAAAAATATTCCGAAAATTGGTTCGGAAATACTTAATATTAAAAACTAAACCCCATTCTAATAATTATAATATTGACTATTATACATATTGAGAATAGTCGATTTGTTTGGATAAATGCTTAAGAAAATAGTGAGAGATAGTAGTTACTCATCGGTATATGTTCTTCCTATAAGATGATTGTTTTTGGTTAGTCCATTAAGCAAAGTATTAGTAATATTCAACCTCGTCAAAGCATTGCCTTTGAATTTATATGTTTGCATTTATATCTTTGCATTATGCTTTCTCCATTTTCAGGTGTATGACGTGACACCATTCATGGATGATCAGATGAAGTTTTGCTCGCATCAACTGGTGGAGATGAAACAGACGTGCACTTTTTCAACCCTCTACTTTTTCCTATAAGTCAACGCCAAACCTACGTTTGGAATTTTTTATTCGGGATTAATTGGTTTTGGTTATCCTTAATCCTTATGCTCTTGCTCTCTTTAGTGCTTCCAAGTTCCATTCATGGGTCAACCTATGCATCCAGAGCATCAAGTTCCATTCATGGGTCAACCTATGCATCCAGAGCATCAAGAGCATAGCTCTCTCAAATCAAACAAGAAAAGAGATTCCAACAACAATTGAATATTGTTTTAAAGAATTTGATTAGGTTGGCATAAAAAATATAAATGAATGGTGTTAGATTATTGTGAATTAGTGGGTGGCCAAACAGATGGTTCGCCACAAGAAAGCTGCTGATTCTGAAAAAAAAGTATGAGAAACATCTTTGGTGGTCTCGTGGAAGAGCAATTTCATGGATCTGAATTTCTCAAAGGAATCATCCATGGTAAGAATCACTTCAGAGAGGTGCATCGGAGAGAAAAATAAAATCTCAATACTTCTCATCAGAACGACATAAATCAACTCAAGATCAAGCATTTTAAAGAGTTAGCCACAGAAAAACAGAAATCCGGTGATCTTCAAGTTTCTCTTAACAAAAGTGAGGCAGAGAAGAAAACATTATGAGATGACATAACTTCTCTCAAAGCCAATTCGATGAAGAAAAGAGACTTGTTGTCACTGTAGTTGAAAACAAATGTGCGAAAGACATGCTAGCAGCCATCAAAAATGGCGAATAGCAAAAACTCATCACCCTCCTTCGTGAGAATCATGCTTCATACCCTAAGATTAACCTTTCCAGTTTTTGGGAGCAAATTCTCATCAAACGGCGTCCTAGTAAGGATTTCGATCCTGTTCCTAGCTCTTCATCCGAATAGGAATTATCCGAAGAAAATTACAATAAGAGCTCTGAAGACGAGTAACTCTATTATCTTCTTTTTTTGTCTCACATATTTTGTTTTTAATATATTTCTTTTCATTTGGAATCTAAGAAATTACTCTGTTCTCATCGAATCAAATTGAATGACAAAAGGTTTTTTTTATCATTTTATTTTTTTAAGTCATATTTGCCTCTGACTATTATTTATATTAGGTATTCGAAGTGAAAATACGATATGATATTTTAAATAACATTGTTCATAATAGTTCTTTGAATATGATTGTGTGTTTAGAGAACGTATCACTTTGAAATTAATAGTGCGTTTAGAGAACGTAGCACTTAGAAAATAATATTGCATTTAGAGAATGTAGCACTTCGAAAATAATAGTGCATTTAAAGGACGTAGCATTTCGAATATGGTTGTTTATTCGTAAAGTGCACTCAACACTTCGGAATATTCTACTCTTAGTCAACCTCAACGATGATCAGTTTTTTGCTGGTTAGCAAAATAGTTTAAATAAGTATGTGTAAACAACCATTGGCCAACAAATGAATTTTATTAATAGCTTTGAATATGTACATATCACCTCGTTAAAACCTCATTCAACCAACAGGGTAGGAAAGAGTGTGCTAATTAATCAAAGAAAATAATTTCAAAATAGAACACAGTCACTCCTAATACAATTTTAGATCCTGTATATTCCAAGGATTTTGAAGCATCCTCCATCGATTATCACAAAGGAAATAAGAGTCTGGCTTTATCTTTAAAACAACCATATAATGGTTGTTCCCAATTCAGGACCATCGTTTTGAGGCTCTTTTCTTTAGTTTGGAGGAATACCTTTTTTAACACTTTGTCACCCATCTTGAACTTGCTCATTTTTACCCTCGAATTATATCTACTCCTCATAAGAGTTTGATAACGAATTATGTTCAGATGAGCTCGAACTCTTTTTTCTTCAATCAAATCCAAACTTTCTTTTCTAGCTTCATCATTTAGGTATTCAGAGTATTGAGCTACTCTAAAACAAAGAAATGTAGATTCTACAGGACTAACAACATCATTCCATATGTCAAAGCAAAAAGAGTCTCTTTAGTAGCTTCCATATGGGTTGTTCGATAAGCCTATAACACCTCCTGCAAATAATTAGGCCATTTTCCTGCAACTTCTGTCAAATTCTTTTTCAAATCTTCTAAAATAGATCTGTTTGTCACCTCTACTTGTCCATTTGTTTGGGGATGAAAGGGTGTGGAAAAACATTTCTTTATATAACTTTCGAAGCGCAGAACGGAGCCTTTTTTTTTATTAAATTGAGGATTGTTGTTTATAGTAATTATTCTACGTACTCCAAAACCAAAACAAATATTTTTTACAATGAACTTAATCACATCCTTAGCTTTTTTCCAGAAAGTGGCTCAGCTTCTACCCACTTCGTAAAATAATCTACTGCAACAATTATCATTTGTCGTCCTCCATAGGCCATCGGCAAAGGTCCCACCAAATTCATTCCCCAAATGGAACAGCTTCTGTAATGGACATAAGTGGAACTACTGGTTTATGAATAGTGTTATCAAACCTTTGACAAGTATCACAACTTCGAACCAAATTCTTGTCATCGTTCATAATCGAAGGCCAATAAAATCTGCCAACAAAACTCGACGAGTCAATGCCTTAAATTCCCAATGCGCTGAACCTTCTCTATCGTATAACTCTGACAAAACTTCCTGTGATTCTTGTTTGTTCAAACATCGCAATAATGGCCTACTCAATGCTTTTTTATACAAAACCTCATCTAACACTATGTAGCCAAATGCTTTTCCTCGCAATTTCTTGGCTAATTTCACATCTTTAGGCAGCTCTCTTTTAACAAAAAAAATCAAAATATCAGTTCTCTAATCTCCTCGGACTGTGTCTAGAGTGACGAATACTTTCTTAATATATTCACATTGCTCTGAATGAGTTAAAATCGATGGATTCTCCTGTAACAAAATCCAAGGATATCCTTCCTTGTATGTTATAGTCGCCAAAGAATCAGCAGCTTTACTACTCCCTCGGTTTATATGCTTAACAACAACATGATCAAACAGAAGAGCCATATTCTGAAGCTCCCAAAGGTACAAAATTAAATGATCATTTTACGCTTCAGAAACTCCAGACACTTGATTTGCTACTAATTTAGAATTTGTCTATAATCATACTGAAGTTGCACCACATATCTTTGCAAGCGTCAATCCAGCTAGTGCAGCTTCATACTCAACTTAATTATTAGATGCACGAAAACCAAATTTAATAGATTGAAGCATCGTTTCTCCAGATGGAGCAATCAGTTAAACTCCAACACTGCATCCTAAAACACTAGAACCTTCATCAGTTCGAGTCATCCATATTGAACTATCTGGAAAAACATCCCTGCTAACATCTTCAACTGATCTGCTCGAATGAAACTCAACAAGAAAATCTACCAGAGTTTGAGCTTTAATTTCCGTTCGAGGTAAAAAAATGATGTGAAAATCTCTCCACTCAACTAACCACTTTGTCATCCTCCCTGAAATATCGGGGTGTTGTAAAATATTTTTTTAATAGAAATGAAGTTTGAACCTCAATAGTATGAGCTTGAAAATACGGACGCAATGTACAAAAAAAGTACATTTCAAGGTTTGGATAGTATTTCTGAGTCTTCACTTATCAATACTGCACTTACAGCAAAATCTGATACCGCAATGTACAAAAAAAGTTTCTCTCCATTTCAAGGTTTGGATAGTATTTCTCATGATGACAACAAATCTTTGATACTTGAAAATGTTGCTTCATATCCAAAGTCCATTCAAACTCTTTTGGTCTTCGTAACACTTAAAAGAAAGAGAAACATTTATCACAAAATCTTGAGATGAATCTATTAAGTGTTGTTAACCTTTCTGTCAAGATTTGCACTTCTTTGATAGTTCGAGGTGATTTAATGGATATTACAGCTATTAACTGCTTAGGGTCAGCCTCTATTTCTTTCATTGATAACATAACCTAAAACTTTTCCTGATCGAACTCCAAAGGTACATTTTTATGGATTCAACTTTAGCCTTATTGCCCTTAAATTCAAAAAATGTCTCTTCTAATCCTCTAAGTTTACATCATCTATTAAGCTTATAACCACCATATCATCGATATATACCTCCATATTTTTTCCAATCTAAGTAGCAAATGCCTTATTCATTATTTTCTGGTATGCAGCCCCAACATTTTTTAATTCAAAAAGTATAAGTCTGTAACAGTGCAAGCCTCGGTTTGTGATGAAATTTCTACATTATTGATCATTTGATTATATCCTGCAAAAGCATCCATAAAGATCAATATTTTGTTTCCCAAATTGGAATTAATCAACTGGTTTATTCGAAGAACATGAAACGGTTCTTTAGAACAAGCTCGATTCAAATCTGTAAAATCAACACACATTCTCCACTTCCTATTTTTCTTCTTGACCATTATCGGGTTTGCTGTCTATAAAGGATATTGTGACTCCCTTAAATGTCCAACCTTCGATAAAAGGTCCACTTTGGAAACAATAACTTCTATTTTTTCTAAATAAAATGTCGGTCTTTTTTGAATAACAGGTTTCACCTTCGAATTTATGGCTAGGCTATGGAAAATCACTTCGACTGGAACTCATGTTACATCATCTGTTTTCCAAGCGAAAACATCTAAATTGTGAGATAAAAATTGTAACAATTATTGACGTAAAATTGGTGTCAGTAAGGTTCCTATTCGCAACACTCTTAGGAAAAGCACAATCCTCTATTATTTCACTTACTGTCAATGACCTTGGGGTTTCCCTCGGATCCTCAACTCCTTCTTCGAGGTCTGAGGCAACCCCCCTGACTGTTATTCATCCATTTTATCACCACTGCTAGATCCTCGAATCCAAAAAGCAGTGGCATAACATTCATTGGCAACCTTTTGGTCACCTCGGACGACCCCACCTCGGTCTCCGGCGACATATTTAAAACATTGATGGACTGTTGACACAAAGTCATACACAACGTCATACATCATTGATAACCAGAATTTTCCAAAAATGGCATTATAGTTTGTTGGATAGTCCACCACCATAAAAAGCACCTGAACCTTTTTCTTGAAAAGTCATTTCCTCATACTTACCTCCCCTCAAATTCCCCAATTACTCGTGCAGTCACTCTAGTAAAACCGATGATAATACGCTCTGATTGAGTAATCCGAGAAGGATTACGCATCCTATCATAAGTTGTTTTAAAAAGAACATTCGTACAACTACGACCAATACCTTAGAGAGCCGTATTCATAAGTTGTTGTGAATGAGTCGAATAGTGCCTTGACAGTGTACTGTGTCCGGCAGTACAGTTTTGTGTTGTGATAGTGATATTATCCAATCACTTGAGTTAGTCTTTTGGTATGAGCCCATTAGGCCCATAGTCTAGTAAGTCTATTAATTCCCTATATATAGATTACTAGGGCGACACAAAAACAATCTGAAATCTGTAACCTTTCCAATCATAGTGAAACTCTTTTTTCTGGCGGCGCCCGTGGATGTAGACAATTGTCGAACCACGTTAAATCCTGTGTTTCATTTAAATCTTTCATTCGCATATATTCTGTGCTTGGGCCATTTTGTGATAATTGCATAGTATTTTATAACAAAATTGGTATCAGAGCCACGTGGTGAAATTAGAGCTTTTGCAATTAGGATTTCACAATGGCGTTTACAACAACAAAATACATGATTGAAAAATTTGATGGGGGATCCAGCTTTGCGTTGTGGAAGATTGAACTAAAATCTTCATTGGTACTGCAAGGGCTGTGGAAGGCTGTGGAGAATAAGTTACCAGAAGATATTAAAGAAGAGGAGAAACAAGATCTTCAAGAAAGAGCTTTGTGCTGGATTTTAATGAGTATGAAAGACAATGTGCTTCGCGAGATTAGTGGTGAGAAGACTGCTGCATGCGCATGGAAAAAGTTAGGAGATCTTTACTCAGAGAAATCAGTAGTAAACCGGTTATACTTGAAGAAACGTTTGTATGATTTCAGATTGGAAGAAGGTATGTCCATAACAGAGCACCTAGATAATTTTAAATCAATTATAATGGACTTGGAGAACATAGATATCAATATTGAGGATGAGGATCAAGCTTTGTTTGTATTGAGATCGTTACCAGCTCCCTATGAAAACTTCGTAGATACCATTATGTATGGTAAGGATAAGTTATCGCTAGCAGATGTCAAAGGGGCACTGAAATCAAAAGAGATGAGACGGTTGCAGCCAGACAATCAAGCTGAAGGGGAAGGTCTTATGACTAGGGGAAGATCTAAAAGCAAAGCGAGTTCTTTAAGAAGGAAGAACTGGAGGTCCAAGTCAAGGGTGAAGCACTCAAACTGTTATGAATGTGGTGAGCAAGGTCATTATAGGAGAGATTGTCCAAAACTGAATGGTAAGAAGGGAAATCAAAAGGAAAATGCAGCAAACATTGTTGAAG
Organism: Limnanthes douglasii subsp. nivea; assembly: GCA_036936605.1. Classification (NCBI taxonomy): domain Eukaryota; kingdom Viridiplantae; phylum Streptophyta; class Magnoliopsida; order Brassicales; family Limnanthaceae; genus Limnanthes; species Limnanthes douglasii. Next base: position 22,668,085 of record JAUPFV010000001.1, on the reverse strand, counting down.
GTGTGAACGATTCCGACGATAGTGAAAACAGTGGTAAAGGAGATGTATTGTCCGTGAGTTCAGACTTTGGGCAAAAATCTTGGGTACTTTATACTGGCGCTACATATCACATGTGTCAGTTCAAGCAGTGGTTTGATACGTACAAGCCAATGCAGGGAACTGTCTATTTAAGGAACAATCATTCGTTGACTATTGGTGGTATTGGTAACGTCAGAATCAGAATGTTTGACGGGGTTGTTAGAATCTTGACGTGCTTGCATGTTCCTGGGTTAAAAAGAAACCTGATTTCTCTTGGGACTCTAGACTCTCGGGGTTACAAGTACCGTGCAGAAAATGGTGTAATCAAAGTGACAAAAGGCTCAATGGTATGCATGAGAGGCAATTTGCATAAGGGTCTTTACATTCTCCAGGGGAGTGTTGTTATGGGTGATGCTGCAGTAGCATCATCAGGGAGTAATAGCCAAAGTAGGCAGGATCAAAATAAGTTGTGGCATTGACGTCTTGGTCACATGAGTGACAGAGGATTAGCTGTTTTGGGAAAGAGAGATTTGTTGAAAGGGTATAAAGCAGAATCATTGGGATTTTGTGAGCACTGTGTGTTTGGTAAACAAACTAGAGTCAAATTTAGCGAATCGGCTGTAAGAAAGACTGAAGGCACAGTGGACTACATTCACTCAGATCTTTGGGCTCCAAACAGAATTCCATCCAAGAGCGGAGCCAGATACTACATGAGTTTGATTGATGATTATTCAAGGATGGTGTGGGTTTACTTTCTGAAAACGAAAGATGAGGCATATTCAACCTTTGTCAAATGGAAGACGATGATTGAGAAGCAAACATGAAGAAAAATCAAACGTCTTAGGACAGATAATGAGTTAGAATATTGCAGTCGTGAGTTCAACGAGTTCTGCGAAGCTGAGGGAATAGTGCGCCATCGCACTTGTTCTAGAACACCACAACAGAATGGAGTCGCATAAAGAATGAACAGAACGCTTTATGACAAGGCACGAAGTATGCTCTCGCATTCTGGTGTGGGAAAGGATTTTTGGGCTGAAGCTATCAATACAGCGTGTTACTTGGTGAATCGGTCTCCATCAACGGTTATTGATTGTAAAACTCCTTTTGAGATTTGGTCTGGATCGTCGGCTGATTATGAACATTTGAGGGTGTTCGGTTGTCCTGCGTATGCTCATGTGAGAGATGGTAAGCTTGAGCCGAGGGCAAGCTTGAGCCGAGGGCAAAGAGATGCATATTTCTAGGATATGCTACTAGAGTGAAGGGATATAGGTTATGGTGTACCTCTCCAAAGTCTCCAGGTTTTCTCATCAGTAGGGACGTTACTTTTAATGAGTTTGCTTCTATAGACAGTCAGAATGAAGTAGGAGAAATAGTCGAATCAGGACCGGTTGTGAGTAAACAGGTGGAGCTTGAAGTAGAATCAGTTCCTAGCAGGTCCAATCATTCAAGTGGTTCTGAGGTGGATCCAGAATCAGGAGGTGAAGCGTCAGCATCAGATGATAGTGACGATGATGCATCTGAACCAGAACAACAACCTTATAGCATAGCATTGGGGAGAGAAAGAAGAGATATTAGACTTCCAAAAAGGTATGTGAATCTAGTTGCATATGCTCTATCAGTTGCAGAAGAAGTTGAGATGCAGGAACCTAGTAGCTATAGAGAAGCTATAGCGAGTTCAGAGGCAGATCGATAGATTGGTGTTATGGGGGAAAAGATTGAATCTCTTCAAAAGACAACTGTGAACGTTAGCTTAACTTTTAACAATACCGATATTGGCGAATCGCTGAATGATATTGCAGGATCATTGGTTGGTTTTGTTGATTCTGATTTTGCAGGTGATATGGATAAAAGAAGATCTCTGACAGGATATGTATTTACTCTAGCTGGGAGTGCGATCAGTTGGAAAGCACAGTTGCAAGCTACTGTAGTTTTGTCTACAACAGAGGCAGAGTACATGGCGGTAACAGAAACAGTTAAAGAGGCAATATGGTTGCAAAGTTTGGTGGCAGATTTGGGCTTGGATAGGACTACTACAAAAGTGTTTTGTGACAGTCAAAGCGTCATACACCTTACCGGGAACCAGAAGTACCATGAGCGTACAAAGCACATAGATGTCAGGTATCATTTTATTCGTGATATAATATCAAAGGGAATTGTTGATGTGAAGAAAGTGTCTACACACGATAATCCAGAAGATATAACGACCAAGGCAGTATCAGTTCGAAAGTTTAGGGAGTGCCTAAACTAGATCGGTGTTCGCACTATAGAGTGAATGCCTTAAGGGCATTTGGTGAGTCAGAAGAAGAGAAGGTTCTTTGTTGATAGTGAAGAAAGGATATTCGCCTTAAGGGGAAGATTTGTTGTGAATAAGTCGAATAGTGCCTTGACAGTGTACTGTGTCCGGCAGTACAGTTTTGTGTTGTGATAGTGATATTATCCAATCACTTGAGCTAGTCTTGTGGTATGAGCCCATTAGGCCCATAGTCTAGTAATTCTATTAATTCCCTATATATAGATTACTAGGACGACACAAAACACAATCTGAAATCTGTAACCTTTTCTATCATAGTGAAACTCTTTTCTCTAGCGACGCCCGTGGACGTAGACAATTGTCGAACCACGTTAAATCCTGTGTTTCATTTAAATCTTTCATTCGCATATATTCTGTGCTTGAGTCATTTTGTGATAATTGCATAGTATTTTATAACAAATACGCTCTGATTAAGTAATCCGAAAAAGATTACGCATTCTATCATAAGTTGTTTTAAAAAGAACATTCGTACAACTACGACCAATACCTTAGAGAACCGTATTCATCTTACTTTAAACAAAGCTGTCATCTCCCGCTTTTTTTTAAATGCTATTTTTTATAGTGTTTTTTACAGTAAATCCCCAAAACTTAGAAAATTTGCTACCTTTTCTTATCAAACAACCCGAAAATTTTGCTATCTTTTTATTCTAAACGAAAAACACATATACCTTTCATTTTGAGATCTTCGAAGATTTTTCTTCCAAATAATATCCTTTTAGTAAAGGATTTGTCTCATAAACCTGAAATTTCTTGCTCTTCAGATTGTCAGTCACCACCATATCATTCTTATTCAGACCATATCATTCTTATTCAGTGTTTCCTATTTTTACCAGACTTTAAATTTGATTGTCAGTCACCACCATATCATTCTTATTCAGACCATATCATTCTTATTCAGTGTTTCCTATTTTTACCAGACTTTAAATTTGATTTGGTCGATCCATGTTTTTAACTTCGTAGTGGTGCTTTGTCACTTGCTCCTGCTTCCGGTGTAGTCACCTACGCCTTTTGTTTTTTAATATGGCTCATAGCAACTACGTCGACCATTCTCCTTGTTTAGATTATGTGTTTGTTTTTATGTATATCGTTTACTCTTTATTTTTACGCCTACCTCTGTTTTAGTATGCATATCTCTGGTTAGAATGTGTCTGCCTATCTCTGTTTTAGTATGCATATCTCTGGTTAGAATGTATGTTTTAATGTGTATCAAATATTTGTATACTTTTAACCACTAATCAATGTATTCACTAACTTTCAATTTGGTACTGAATTTACCTAAACTAAAAACCCAATATTATTTGTAAAAAATCATAATCAAAAACTATTTTGTACCAAAAAAAAAGAGCTGTTGCGGATGTTTAATGTATTCGGATTATTATTAATTACCTTCCTTAACTTTATAACATCTATTTGCATTTAATTTACTGATTTTAGAAACAAGAATATAAAATAAAATATATTTATTAAAATTTAAATATATAAAACATAAAAAATAATATCTTATCATATTTTAATATAGATATAATAAGTTCAAGAGTATTCATATTGTATACAATCCTGTTAGTTGAAAATGTTCAACAATACAATAAGAAGGAAAAATATTTCCCCACGGATCTGGTATTTACTTTCCAAAGAGTTTTTAATTTTTCAGTATACTAAAAAAACACAGCAAAGTTTCAATGGAATGCTCTCCTTTTTAGGGGAGAAACCAAAAACAAAAAAATCTCATATCCATAAAACTATGTATTTTATAAGAAATTAAAGTGAAAAATAAAATTTATATCTAACTTTTTATCAAAGCAAACGAAATTCTACCAAAAGTGTGTAAATGAAAACATAAATAATACTATTGTAATAATCAAATAAAATACAATAAATAAAACCTACAATCTTCCACAGTGTTATATTTTTTTTAAACCACTACATCAATTGAACATATGATTCAGTTGCTAATATGAATGATAAGTTTAACGTCTACAAAGAGTGAACCCCAAATATATTAATATATCTCAAATCTTGGAGATTTTGAAACAACCAAAACATAAGATCAGGAAAAAAATAACAATAACTAATGATAGATTTTTTTTATCTTTATAAAAGGATAACATTTTTTATTCAAGTCAAGCAAAGTATTTTTATAAATATATATCCACTTGTTGATCTAGTTTGGCCATATGAATAATTGTGGCATCTAACTTTTCTATCTTACCTCACTAATATAGTTTCCTATTTCATTTTCTCTTGAACTTATTTTGATGGTTCTTTTGAAACCTTGATACATACATGCATATCTACTAGTTGTTTATCGTTTATAACAAATTCTCCAAAACTTTGGATAATACGATAAGTGGTAGATACACATCCATGGAACCAATGTAACATAGGAATCATTAAAATAATTAAAAAAAAATATGTAAAAGAAAATGTAACATGAAATTATATCACTCAAAGTAAGCTTAAAGAAGTAAATGCTACAACCATCTACCTGACCCAACTACCGATCGACAAATGGACATCTAATTATAAAAATACTTTATTCGGCCATAAGAATAAAAAAGGCCAACACCACCTATAAAGGTATCACTAGCTACTATCACTAGTGTTAATTTATTGTCTCAATTTTTTTTTCTTTTTTTTCGAATATCCAAGATTACAACGATGAGATATCAATATACTTTGAGCTTATTCTTTTGGAGAAAAGCACTACAAAAGCCACAAAAGAGAGTTTGCTTAAAAAGTTCAAACTAATCACTCACATTAGCACCATAAACATGCATCTGCTCAATCAAAATAATGGCCCGAAAAATCAACACTCTAAAAGTTAATAGGTTTTATTGATGAACGATGTTTGATTATTACAAAAATATTATTTATATTTTTATGTTTTTCACTTACATTTCTGGTAGAATTCTATTGCACTAGGCTTGAGTTTATCACACAAAAAGGGTCAATTTACATTAACTATATTTTTTTATATTTGACATTTTATTGTTTTATAAAATATATTGATTCTCAAATATGAGAGAGAATTCATATTTAAAATATTAAGTATGAGATATTCAAAAATCTTTATCAAAATCTTTAATTTTGTTTACACCCCTCAGAAAAGAGAACATTCAGAGTTGAAAGATCGCATTGCTAAATATAAGGGGAAATTAAAAACTCGTCGAAAGAAAAATATTAAATCTGTGGAGAAGAGATCTTACCTCTTCTAAAGCGGAAGTGAAAAAGATGCAAGCACCTGAAAAAGATGGAAGCCCCTGAAACATGATAGCAGAGATTATAGGAGAATATCATATTACCAATAATACAAATCCAATCCAAGAGTGAAGGTGTCATGATACAAAAGTATTCAGCTAAACGTAAGGGGAGACAATCAAACAAATCCAAGCATTGAATAACGCTTGCAGAAACACGGTGCAGTTTATCTGTATAATGTCCTACATCTTTAAAAAAAAAATAGAAAATGTTAACAAGTATATTCATTCTCTAGAGCAAAATTGGCTAAAATGATGAAATCCCAAGATTGTAGTGTTAACCAGCTAAAGTTATATCGAAAGCATTAAACTAAAAGGTACCAGAACATCATACATCTGCAATAGAACCAGACGCAATTTTCAGCAGTAAAATTGAATAATTGAGAGGGCAGCAGTAGTGTGCACTTAATGCAAAGTGCCTTAGTGCTAAAGGATGGTAAAGAGCAATAACCTGGGCAGAGTTTAAAGTAGAGTATTACAAAAACTGATAAGACAATGCCTATTTTGTCATCAACAAACAATGGATGGAAGTTTACCTCTCGAATTGTGAAAAAAAGTCGCCCAATGACTTGACATCTTCTCGTTATTTTAGGTGACATGCCAACTATGCATCCAGTAGCTCGCACAGCTATCTTGGCATAGAGCAATCTCAGTCTCCTGATGTTGAGATATCCAATCAGTTCCACCACCATGAATTTCAAATTTGGTGGTCAGATAACTGGCACTCATTGCACTGCATTCTATGTGCCACCCCGAATTTTCAGGACCCCATGGGGTGTCCCAAAATATCTCATTAGGCTTTGGATCCTGCAATCAGTAGAGTTAAATTTTCAAAAGGATGTTACATTTGAAAACAAGTTATGCACTTGTATCTCCAGTAGCCGCACTGCTACTGTACCAACTCAAGCTTGATAAGGCTATAGGGTATACCCTTTACACCGACAGAGAGATAAAGCCCCGGTAGAATAAGGCAGCTAAAGGATAAGCCAAGAAAATCCAATAGAGAACGAAGTCGGTATACAAATAGAATAAGAGACTGCTAGTGATAAATCAAAGCGCAATGGAGGCAAAAAGACCGTAAATGGACTGGGACTGAATGCCTAATACAGAAGCATGAACTAAAGTCCACAAAACATAAAAGATAAATTAGGGTAAACACCAGCCAGTCAGTCATCTTCTTCAGCTTTCGAGCCACCAATAAACCACCCGTGACCAGCAAAATACTTCATATACAATAAGTGGAGAGATGAAATACCTACCGATGCAGTGACCGCGCAACTGAAGATGGCTAGTTGTCCGAACAAGGGACTGAAACCCAGAAGATTCAGGCTAAACCTCCCAAACTCAAGGACCCAAAGACAATACGCACGAAAACCGAGACTCCTAGAACGATTAGCGAGACAGACAACGAGAGCCATCGAAAGAGGCTCCAATACTGCGAATCAAGGTTGGAACCCGGCATACTACTTCGCCTCCATCAGATAGTACCGAATCAGACAAGAGGGAGCCAAAGAAAGGAAAGCGAGAGAAGCCAGAGTGCAGCACCGCTAGGGAAACAAAGACCAACGGGGCGGGGAAAGGTGAGGGGGACTGCAACGCCTGGGAGGAGCATACGGTGGGCAACAAAGAACCATCGAGTGAACGCGAAGCCTGAGAGGGGCTACCTTGAGATAGCCTACATAATTAGAAGGATTTCAGAAAAGGGGCGGTTGGATTGAAAAGAAAAGACTGGAAGCCTTAGGGTTTTAGAGAGCGCGAAGAGCTTCTCCCTCTAAAAAACTAGTTCTTTAGATCTAGATTGAGACTAATTTTTAGCCATAGATATTGATTTACACAATTGTCTTTAGAGCACGGTTATTTTCTCGATTATTATTATTACTTTCTCCATATTAGATCATCCATATTTCATCTCTCAAAAGAGCGCCACATCAGCATACTCCTCACAACCGTGCATATTTCATCTTTCAGCATACACCACCATATTTCTCTCTCTTCCACATCATTCTACCATACAATATCCTACCATATATTTTTATTTATCTTTCTTATTATTTACTATATATTTATATTAAAATTATATATATTAAAATAAATAATTTTTTTAAATTAACATAATATATTTTCTTTACAAATAAAAACTATAAAATTGAAATAATTAAAAATATAATACATAATATATAGTATATTTAAAAATCAAAATTAAAAATAAAATTGGTTTGATTTCCGAAAAAGCTTCAACTTTTAATAGAATAAATAATTTAAAAATTTAATAAAATATATTATTGATCACCTAAATTTATTTGTTTAATTTTTATTTACCAAATTATTACTTAAATTATCAATGATTTAATTTTTTAAAATGTAACTATATCAATAACATTATGAATTTTAATTTTTTAAGTTTTTGTAATGAATTTAAAAAAATTTAATCCAAATTTATAGCTTATTATGTTATTATCTATTTTTAAACCTTTCAAATTACTATAGGGTTATGTTGTTGTATTTGCTTTATTTCCTTTGAGCGCTTTAAGTTATTTATGTTATTTTATTTTCACGTTTAATGCTATTATATTTGTTTGGTGTTCTTTTTAAATGTTTAATTATACATCTACCAGGTTACAATATCGTTTTTTGATTCCGAATATTCTTGTTCGTGACCTCCCGCGTGATCTGAGACAAGAGGTGGAACATCCGTATTTCCTTGAAGTTGATATGTAAGGGGTTCATTCTAATATATGTTATCCGTTGTTTTATGTTCCTTTGAGTAATGTTAGTACATTCACTTAAATGAAAGTATAAACAGTACAATAATATTGAAAATAAAACACACTAAAATTAAATATTGGAATAACATACAAACACGCACACATAAAAACATAAATTGCTGGAAGCACAAACACGCACACACAAAAACATAAATTACTGCAACCACAAACACGCACACATTAAAACATAAATTATTGCAAACACACACACATTAAAACATTAAACCTTGGTGAAGTTGAGCAACTCAATCGAGGGTTGTTCCGAATCTAGCCCAAATGTTTTTGACGAGATCATTCTTCAACTGAATATGTAATTCTTTTTCACGTAATCCGGCTTTAGTTCGACCTTGGACATGCATTCCCAATCGAGGATGCATTTCAGTTTGGACAGTGAACGATGTGCTTGGTCCAGCACTTCTTGCCGGTTCGAAATCGATGTTTTCCCAACTTCGTGAATATGAATGTCGTTCATTATCAACTATCATGTTATGAAAAATAATGCATGCCTTCATTATTGTACCCATCTTTTTGAGGTTCCATATTAATGATGGACGATGGATAATGGCAAATCTTGCTTGCAAAACTCCAAATGCACGTTCCACATCCTTCCTGCACGACTCTTGCATCTTGGAAAACAACTTAGCTTCATTGCCTTAAGGCATTTGAATTGAGTTGACGAAGGTGGGCCATTTAGGATATATTCCATCAGCAAGATAGTAACCCACATTGTATTCATTGTCATTCACATTGAAGTTCACTGTCGGGGCGACACCGTTCTCAATATCATCAAGCAATGATGATCTATCTAGTACATTTAGGTCGTTTAAAACACCTGGCATCCCAAAAAAAGCATGCCATATCCATAAGTCTTGTGAAGCCACTGCCTCTAGGACAACTGTTGCTCTGCCCTTGTGTCCATTAGTAAACTGATCATGCCACGCCTTAGGACAATTCTTCCATTCCTAATGCATGCAATCGATACTTCCAAGCATTCCGGGGAAACCTCGGTTTTCACCGACTTCTAGTAGCCTCTCCAAATCAGCCACATTAGGTGATCTTAAGTATTCACCTCCGTAAAGCTCTACTATACCCTCGCAGAAATACCGAACGGAGTCCTTTGCAGTTGTTTCTCCAATGTTGATATATTCATCGCAAGCATCTGCGGCATTATCATACGCAAGCATGCGCATGGCAGTTGTGCACTTCATGATACTCGTCAAGCCAAGCTTATTTGCAGCATTATCCCTTTGAGTAAAATAACGGTTGTGATTCGTCAAGCCTTCTACAATACGGAGAAACAAGGGCCTCTTCATGCGAAACCTTCTTCTAAATTGTTTCTTAGTGTATACACATGGTTCGTCGAAATAGTCGGACATTATCCTCCGATGAGCAGACGGATGATTTCGGGGAATATATATTCTTGTATGTTTATTGTTTTCTAACCTTTCAAGCTCCTCGATAAGCTCTCTTTGCTCTTGGAACATGGCTTGCTGGATTTCCCATTCTGCTTGCACCTCCTCAATTGTTTCTATGTAGAAATCTAGTTTTTGTGCCATTAAAAGAGTACAAGATATGAAGAAGAAGATATTTCAAAGAAAGTTTGAGGATAAAATATTTGTGTTGATTTTCATACGATGCTGAATGGCCTATTTATAATCCAATGTTGTCTCCAAATTCCAACGTGGGTGACTTGTCTCATCATGCTAAAGTTTGTGGGTGACTTGTCTTATCTTGCTAAAGTTGCTGGGTTACTTGTCTTATTTTGCTAAAGTTTGTGGGTGACTTGTCTAATCTTGCTAAAGTTTGGTTCGTGACTTGTCTTATCATGCTAAATTTAGCAAGTGTCTTGTCTTATCTTGCTAAAGTTGCTGGGTTACTTGTCTTATCATGTTAAATTTGGTTCGTGACTTGTCTTATCATGCTAAATTTGGTGGGTGACTTGTCTTATCTTGTTAAATTTGGTGGGTGACTTGTCTTATCTTGCTAAATTTGGTGTAAAATTTCAGACAATGCATTGTATTATTGTGCCATTCAATAAGAGTTCGAATGGAAACCCAAATACAAAAATACAAAAAATACCCTAAACTAATTAAAATTCGAAATAAAATATAGTAAACGACTCTGAATGCCCAAAAACGCCATATGTCACGAGCGTAGCTGGTGATTTGTAATCGTGGCGTCGTTCCCTTCGAAATAAGGTGTTGTGGGTGAAAAACGGACAACATTTGTATATTTCCGGTTTGGAAGGATAACAACTAAAATCTACTTGAGTTTGTGTGTGCAAATAATTCAAACCATGTCTTGTGGTTGAGTTGCATTTGAATTTGAATTTGAATTTAAATTCAAACTCAAATTCAGACATCATTTGTCTATTTCCGGATTCCAAGGATAACAATTAAAAACTACTAGAGTTGCAGCTAGTGACCAATGAATTGTCATCTCATGTCAGACCATGTCTTGTGACCAATGAATTGTCATCTCATGTCGGAAGTTAACAAGTGGGTGAGTTGCATTTGAATTTGAATTTGAATTTGAATTTGAATTTGAATTTGAATTTGAATTTGAATTTGAATTTGAGTTTGGACACCATTTGTCTATAAATAGGGGCTTGTATTTCTGCATTTGGACACACCAATATTTTGAGCTTCGTGTCCTATTGTATCACTATTTCTTAGTATTTTCTTGTTATAATCATGGATCCTTCAAGAAACTATAATTTCTATCCTTCAAATTCCCGACCACCTTACCCTAGACCTCAACGTCCTGAAAATCTTCAACCTAATGAGTGGAATCCTAATGTTGCTGCTCAATATGGCATGCCTCCTTATTTCTCCATTCAAAATCCCTACAACCAACCTTACATGCCATTTGGATACCCACATATGGCCGGAAATAGTTATGTTCCTGGTCATATGAACTACCCAAACACTTATATCCCGGAAATGCCAGAATTTTCAACCCAAATATCTCTTGGAGGAAGTGAAGGGGATACCCCTACTAGTAATGTACCTCATACTAAAAAATCCACTACTAAAAAACAGTATGGGGTGTGGAGTACAGCGGATAATAAATCTTTACTATGTGGTTTTTTCCACCATAGTAATGATAGTGTGATTGGGACAAACCAATCGGGTGGAACATTCTGGCAAAAAGTTTCAGACTTTGTAACTGAAGAGACGGGAATTCCAAGAACCCAAGGACAAGCTAAAAGTCATTATCAAGCGATCAATAAACAAATTTGTATTTTTGTTGGTCTTTACGGTGCTGCATGTAGAAATAAACGTAGCGGTTGGTCTGAGGATGACTACATTAATGAGGCTGTAAATATGTACCAAGAGTCGAATGGTAAGAAGTTTCAGCTACTTGTAGAGTGGAAGTTAGTTCGTGACCAGCCGAAATATATTACAGGAGCCCCTGAATCTGGTGGTAGTGGATCCAAGAGAAAGAGTGATGGTGACTCGGTTGATTCCTCATATGTACGTCCCGAAGGTAGGGATAAAAAAAAAGAGGTAAAAAAGTTGTAGCTACGGACCGGTGGAAGATATTGCAAGCTACTCAAGATGCAGCAATTACTTTACAAAAAGAGAGGATTAAACTAATAGAATATCAAACTGAGTCGCTTAATGGATACAAACAAATATTGCAACAACAAAATAAAGTTGAGATGATGAAGTTGTTTATGGAGTTGCAGAATAAAGTTCGTAATCCTATTGAAGAGAAGATGTTTGAAGACTTGATGAAAAGTATAAATTCGGAGTAACATGTTTGTTATGTTACTTGTTTTCAATTGTTGTCGTGTGTGTTGTTTTCAATTGTTGTTGTGTGATGTTTTCAATTGTTGTTGTGTGCTCATTTCAATTATTCTCATTGTTTTTTTCACTTATTTTCGTTTAATGAGAATGATATAATTGTTGTCTTTTACCTACTATTTATAGATCTCAAGAAATTATAAATCATGGTATAATTTATTTATTTTTTTAACTTACAAAAATGTTCGAAAAATTGTTTCGGAAATACAAAAACTTAAAAAATTTCGTTGTCCGAATCAATCAAACCAAGTCTCTATTTATAGATCTCAATAAATTATAAATCATGGTATAATTTATATTTTTTTTAACTTACAAAAATGTTCCGAAAATTGTTTCGGAAATACAAAAACTTAAAAAATTTCGTTGTCCGAATCAATCAAACCAAGTCTCTATTTATAGATCTCAAGAAATTATAAATCATGGTATAATTTTTTTTTTTTTTTAACTTACAAAAATGTTCCGAAAATTGTTTCGGAAATACTAAATAAATAAAAACTTAAAAAATTTCGTTGTCTGAATCAATCAAACCAAGTCTCTATTTATAGATCTCAAGAAATTATAAATCATGGTATAATTTATTTATTTATTTTAACTTACAAAAATGTTCCGAAAATTGTTTCGGAAATACTAAATAAATAAAAACTTAAAAAATTTCGTTGTCCGAATCAATCAAACCAAGTCTCTATTTATAGATCTCAAGAAATTATAAATCATGGTATAATTTATTTATTTTTTTAACTTACAAAAATGTTCCATAAATTGTTTCGGAAATACTTAATAAAAAAAACTTAAAAAATTTCGTTGTCCGAATCAATCAAACCAAGTCCCTATTTATAGATCTCAAGAAATTATAAATCATGGTATAATTTATTTATTTTTTTAACTTACAAAAATGTTCCGAAAATTGTTTCGAAAATACTTAATAAAAAAAACTTAAAAATTTTCGTTGTCCAAATCAATCAAACCAAGTCTCTATCTATAGATCTCAATAAATTATAAATCATGGTATAATTTATTTATTTTTTTAACTTACGAAAATGTTCCAAAAATCATTTTGAAAATACTAAATAAATAAAAAACTCAAAATTTTTTGGTGTCGGAATGAAACAAACCAAGTCTCTACTCGTAGATATCGAAAAATTATAAATAATGGTATACTTTTTTTAATTTTTTGACTAACCATTTCTTTTAAAAAACCGTTTTTCTAAAAAAGAATAGACTGCAGCATGCCAAATGGCATACTACAATTGGTTCTTTAAAAGATGGTTTGGGGTTCATTGTATCAAATAAAGAAATATGCGCTGCTGCATGGTCTAAATATTTAAAAATACGAGGGAACTATATTATAGACTCTATTACTTTAGCTATTAATAGTGTTTTGATATATAAAGTAGGAAACCTGATTCTTTTTTACTTTTTTTGTAATTGATATATTATATATTATCACTATTTCCATAATATATTATGGATGTAAGTGGGGGAAAAAATGAAAGAACCTCTCTCAAGAAGCTCTGTTCTTGCGAAAGAACAGAGTACTGATTTTTAACCCATTTCTTTGCTTTTTCTTGGATTTCTTCTCTTCTTCGAGCATGAGTAATCCTTTGGAGATTAATTCGACTGTGGATTTTCCTATACTTAGGAAAAGGTCGAAGGATGGAGTTAGTAATGGTGAGGAAGAGGGATTGAAGTACTCTGATGGCAATGCGAAGGACTGTAACATGTTTCTAAATCCCGTGTTTGAAGATTTGAACAAGGATAAAGATGATAAAGTTCAGAAGGTTTTGTATGCTAATCTGTTGAAATCTGATAAAACAGAGGTTCATCATTCAAACGTCTCGGTCTCGATGGAGGATGACGTTCCGATTATCAATTTCGATGTTAGGGATAAGGAAAAGCTGTTACAGGTTTCCAAACATACGTTGATAGCGAAGTTCGCTTCAGGCAGGCCTTCGTTGGACGTCATCAGAAAGTTTTTGACCAAGTTCAACTTTGGTGGTTCTTTCAATCTGTCTGCTTGGGACTTTAGGCATGTTTTTATCGAATTTTCTGTGCTTGATGATCTGAAGAAATTATGGTCAAGGAACGTTTGGGCTTTGGGGAATAAGACTATGCGTCTGTTGAAATGGACGCCTGGTTTTGACCCGAATCTGGAATGCCCCTTCACTCCGTTATGGGTTTCTTTGCCTGATATTCCATAATTTCTTTTTAATTATTCTACAATCAATGAGGTGGCGAAGGTTTTGGGTACTCCATTAAAGATTTGGGTTCCATCTGTAAACAGGGCCAGGCAGAATTGTTGTAGAGTTTGGGTCAAGGTGGATATTTCTAAGCCATTGATTCAGAAAGTGAAGTTAAACTTTGGTAAAGATGATGGTTATGAGATTGATTTGAAGTATGATAAAGTTCCTCTATATTGTTGCAACTGTGCTCATATTGGGCACTCGAAGGATAGCTGTAAGAAATTACGGGTTGATGATGAAGCAACTTTGAATGCTAATCGGAATATGGAGGTTCTTGTTAGTTCTGGTCTGCCCGATCAGTCATCTTCTTCTCAACTTCTTGGAATGGTTAAAGAAAGCAGGATTAATGAAGATGTTAAATGTGTTGAGGATGAGGATCAGATGAATAAAGATAAGTTAGTAGAAAATGTGTTCAAAGATAGTTCTGTTAAAAGTGGAGCTAATAGTCGTTGGTTGGATTCTGTTATGGTGGATAATGGTTTGAGGAATGGGGAGTGTGTTCAAAAGGGATTGGAAGAGGATAGTAGTTCTTTCCAGGCTGATAATTCTGTTGAAATTAATGAAGAATGTTCTGTGCAAGTTAATGAAGAAGAGATGATAGATGCCTTGAAAATGTTGGACAAAAAAAATATGTTCGAGGTTCTTAGTGAGGAGGTTCATGATTCTCCAAGGCATGAGGGGAGTCTTCCTTCTTCTCCTACCAAGAACAACAGAGAGAAAGATAGAATTGAGCCAAAAAAGATTAAGAAAGTTCCTAAGCTATGGGCTTCAAAGGGACCTGTTTCTTCAAAAATAATGAAGCTGAAAAGGCCTCATTAACTTGTGTCATGACTATAGTTATGTTGAATTGGAATGCAAGAGGTCTTGCAAACAAAGAGTCTATTCAAAGGTTAAAGTCGATGGTCAAAACATATAAGGTCAGTTTTGTGGCTATTCAAGAGCCATTGGTTAAGTCTGATAGAATGTGTTCTATTGTTGATAAGTTAAAGTTGAAAGGTTTTGTGTCTAATATGAATAACAAGATTTGGCTATTTTGGCACCATGATTACTGTGTAGACATGGTTTTGGATTCTGATCAGTTGGTTCATCTCAAAGTTACTTATCCTTCCTTGAAAAAGGTTTTTGATGTTTCTGTGATTTATGCTAAATGCAAGAATGAGGATCGTGTGGTTCTTTGGGATTCCATTAGAAGCCTTGATGTGCAGCAGGAATGGATCTTGTTAGGTGATTTTAATGTTATTTCTAGCCTTAAGGAGCAGTTGTCTTGTGTTACTGTTAATAAAAAAGGAATGGATGCCTTTAATGATCTTATTCTAGATTGTGAGCTTTTGGATGCTGGGTTCAGTGGATGTGCTTTCACCTGGTCTAATGGTCAGAAGTGGAGGAGGCTTGATCGTGTCCTCTATAACAATGCTTGGTTAGATTTTTTTGATGTTACTTCTGTCTCTCATCTTGCTCGTAGCTGCTCTGATCACTGTCCAATGGTGGTGAAGATCTCGTCTAAGTTGGAAAGGTCTAAGGCTCATTTTAAATTCTTAAACATGTGGACTACTCATGATGGCTTGCTGGATTTGATTAAGGAGAGTTGGTCTGAGCTTATCAGTGATGAGGTGAGAAATCCTATCATGCTTTTTTGGCTTAAGCAACAAAGGTTAAAGCCTGTGTTAAGGTCTTGGAACAGGAATGTTTTTGGGAATCTCTTTAAAGCCATTAAGAAATCTGAAGATACTATTAATAATTGTGAAGCTGTTCTTCAGAATGCTTTTAATGAGGATAACAAGGCTATGCTTCATGATGCTAAGAGGAATCATCTGCTTTTGTTGGATAGGGAAGAAATTTATTGGAAGCAGAAGGCTCATGCTTCATGGTTGAAAGATTCGGACAGAAATACGGCTGCTTACCATGGTTATGTTAAGAAAAGGTTGAAGAGAAATAGGATTGACAGAATAAAGGTGGGGGATAATTGGCTTGAAGATAAGGATAGTCTGAAGTCTTCTGTTGTGGATTACTTTAAGGGCTTGTTGGCAAAGGATTTGAGGATTGATATTGATTTCAGTTTGAATGAGGTAATTCCTTCCTTAGTCACTGTAAATGATAATAGTTGTCTTGTTAAGGTTCCTGATAATGAGGAGATTTATGGGGTGGTGAAAGGATTGAAGTCTGATTCTGCTAGTGGTCCAGATGATTTTAATGGTGAGTTCTATAAGCATTGCTGGGACATTGTGGGAATGGACCTTTGCAATGCTGTTAAAGCTTTATTTGAGGGGCATGCTTTACCTAAAGGTGTGAAAGCTACCTTAATTTGTTTAATTCCTAAAGTGGACAATCCTAATAGTTGGAAAGAATTTCGACCTATTAGCCTTACAACTGTGTTCTCAAGAATTCTTGGTAAGGTTATTAATAACAGACTCTCTGATATTCTGCCTAAGCTCATTTCTGCTGAACAAGGTGGGTTTGTCAAGGGTAGATCTATTCAGCACTCGATTCTGCTTGTTCAAGAGCTTTGTTTTGATATTGACAGAAATAAAAAGGATGGGAATGTTATTATCAAAACAGATATGACTAAGGCATTTGACAATCTCAGACATGGATTTCTGTTTGATGTTCTTAAGAAGTTTGGCTTTAGTAATGATGTTATTAATCTGGTTGAAGGATGCATTGTCAATGTTTCATCTTCTGTTCTTGTTAATGGTGAGATGGCTGGCTACTTTTCTAATACTCAAGGCTTAAGACAAGGGGATCCATTATCCCCGAGTCTTTTTATCCTTGCGGAGGAGTATCTGATTAGAAGCTTTAACTTGTTAAATAGTGAGGGTCACAGATTTAGATTCAAATCAAGGAGTAAGTTGAATGTTGTTTGTTCTGCTTTTGCTGATGATTTTATGGTGTTTACCAATGGAAGTATGCAAGCTATGGAGACTTCTAAAGCCATCATGGAGCACTACCAATGTGTCTCTGGTCACAAGATTAATACAGCTAAGTCTAAGCTTATTGTTTCACATAAAATGTCTGTCCATCAGCTCAATATTATTGAAGATATATGGAATGTTAATCATTCTTACATGCCATTTAAGTACTTGGGTACTGTCATTGCTAATAATACAAGAGTTGCTAATTATGAAAGCATTATTGACAAAGTTAGAAGTATGCTTATGGATTGGGACAAACTTCAGTTATCCTTTGCTGGTCGTCTGCAGTTGATTCAATCTGTTCTTATAGCCTTCCCTAATTACTTCCTTCAGCATACTGCTCTCCCTGTTGGCATCATTCAGAGGTTGGAGATACTTTTTAATAAATTCCTGTGGGGTACAAAAGAAGACAAAAAGGTTATTATTTGGGCTCGCTGGGACCGTTTGTGCAAACCTTATAGAGAAGGGGGTCTCAATCTCAGGAGACTTAAAGATTTACAGTATGTTTATGCAATGAAGCTTTGGTTTGATTTTAGATCTCAACATTCCCTTTGGGCCAAATACATGCTGTCAATTTACTGCACTGATAACATCCATCTTATTCTAGCCATTCCTCCACAAAGAAAATCTAGAGTCTGGTCTAGAATTCTGAATGTTAGATTAGTTTCTGAGAATTTCATGTTTTGGCAGTTGGGGAAAGGTAACATTGCTTTCTGGTATGAGAAGTGGTGTTCTAAGAGGCCTTTTATAGCTATTGCTAATGATAATGATAGAAGGAATCTGTGGGACAGCAACAATGATTTGGTGAAAGATTTTTGGCTTGTGAATTCTTGGGATATTGGAAAGCTTAATTCTTTGGTTACATCTTCTGAGATTCGCAAGATAAGGGAAGTCAGTCTTAATAGTAGTGAAGACACCCTTCTTTGGTCCCTTTCT
This sequence comes from Limnanthes douglasii subsp. nivea, assembly GCA_036936605.1. Taxonomy (NCBI): domain Eukaryota; kingdom Viridiplantae; phylum Streptophyta; class Magnoliopsida; order Brassicales; family Limnanthaceae; genus Limnanthes; species Limnanthes douglasii. The sequence goes on along the minus strand of JAUPFV010000001.1, from coordinate 22,649,840 downwards.
AAGTGTGGTTCTTTCAGTGTTAAAGATACTATCAATCAGATCAGATCTAAAGGTAGTATTTCTAGTTTATATGACAGGGCTTGGAATGCTGTAACCCCTAGGAAATGCTCCTTTTTCTTGTGGAGGGCTCTACATGAATGGCTTCCTACAGACAGTGTTATGCAAAGGAAAGGATTCAACCTGGCATCTAAATGTGTCTTTTGCAATAACAGTGAGTCTACTAATCATGTTCTTGTGCAGTGTCCTAATGTCTGGTCAGTTTGGCAGTATTTCAGTAATATCTTTAGAATTCAAATTGATACTTACTTGTCTGTGCCTCATATGGTGATGAGATGGTATTGGGCTGCTAACAAAAAGTGTGACATCCACAGTATCCTTCCTGCTATCATCTTGTGGTCAATCTGGGCTGCTCGAAACAAGAACAAGATTAGCAATGCAAATGTTAATTCTAACTATATCATTAAGCATGTTCTTATGATTCTTTCAAGTCTTGATCATGTTAATGTACTTCAGAGAAAGCATTGGGGCAAGTTTATAAAAGAAGGTTCTGATCTTGGTTGTGTAAACCAGTTCAAGCTCAGAAACAGACCTCTGTTTCTGAAATGGAAATGTCCAAAGGCAGGTCGATACAAACTAAATGTGGATGGAAGTTGTACCTCGTATGATGAAGCCGGTGGTGGTGCTTTGCTGAGGGACTGCAACGGCGACATTGTTGCTGGTGTTGGCAAGATTTATGGTAAAGCATCGCCATTAATTGCAGAAAGCCGTGCTCTCTTAGACGGTCTGGTCTTGTGTGACAAAATGGGGATCAGCACAGTTGATGTTGATACTGATTCCATGGCTTTGGTGAGTTTGATTCAGTTTGGAAATGGTCTTTGGTTCCTTGAGCCATTAATGAAATGCTGTAGATCTTTTATCAAGTCTTCAATGGTGTTGAAGCATGTTTTTCGTGAAGAAAATCTAAGGGCTGATTGGGTAGCAAATGAGGTTTTGAAGATTCAGAGTGAGATGGAGTTTGATAGGGTTAATGCTTCAGCAAAGTTAAAAGCAATTGTTCTTTTGGAGAAAGCAAACTATGGCTACCTAAGGCTTACTGTTTAAGAAATTAGGGTTTGGTGGATTTGGGGAAGAAGATGATTCAGAGTGTAATTAGGGTTTTGGCTATTTTTCAATTTTTGTAATATTTTCAATCAAGGGCTTGCTCTTGTTATTTTCTTCAATTGAAATCCTTTCATTAAAAAAATATTATGGATGTAAGTGGTTATGTGGGAATATTGGGATGAATGAGAAAAGAACCAATCATATTACGTTTATCATTTTGTTTTGAAAACCAGAGAAACAAAATATTATGCCGAGCTAATAATATATGTAAATATGTGTATATGTATTAGGAGATTTTAAAAATATTATCATATTACTTTTTTAATTAGCCAAAGTTATTTTTTTGACGATTTTGATCACATAAATAATAGATATTACTTTGAAGTTATCATAATTTCCACTTCGAAGTTATTATTATTTCCAAAAAAAATTAACATTTTCTCTACTTTCTCTATTAAAACTCCAAAAATATTTTTTTTTTCAAAAATCTAATATAAAACCAAACTAATAATGGACAAAAACTATATACAAAATCTAAAATAAGTAATAAACAATTCACTTACCCATAATACCACCCACCTTCTTTTTTCTGAAGCGGACTCCCATACCTCTCCTTCCTAAAACACTTAAAAACAAACCATCAACCCTTCCAAACAGACCAAACCCACCCCTTGACAACAGAATTTCGAACCGAGCCACAAACCTAAACCCTCGACAGCACCATTCGCATCGAACAACAGTTTCAAACTTATAATTTCGTGTTTTTCGTCATTTGATGGCGTCAATACAGTGTTCATCGCCAAACTAAATGACAAAATGGTTTATGCATACGTCATGAGATGAGATGTGGCTATTACGCCATGACATGGCGTATGCATAGACCATTTTGCCATTTCGATTGGCGACGAACACTGTTGTTCACGCCGATGAAGAACACAAAATTCTGATGTTGAAAGTTTGTGTATGTGACTCGGGTTTGGGTGTTGGCGGTTTGGGTCTGTGATTCAGGCATATCTTTTGTTGCCCCTGCTTTTATTCCTTGTTTGTTGTGAATAATTTCTGTATCAAATTCACAAAATTCTGATAATTTTTATGGCGTATGGACAAGGGCTAAATATGTGGCTAAGTTTCTTAAGTTTTTGGGTCCTCAAATGAGGTAATATGAAAACCATATTATTATTATTATTACCTAGTGATCAACTTCATGACATTTTTGTGGTTGCACACTCATGCTACGAGTAATTGACATATTGAGCTTGTAGTTTATTTTATTTAATCTCAATACATTTTTAATATACGTCAAATACAAATCGTCTTTTTTTCATTTTGCCCATATGCATTGATGTTCCTTGTGGTTGTAATAGATGCACATTCGATATGAGCACTAGGATATTTGGCAATAGTCGTATCAACAACTTTCATTTTATTTTCACTATTGTGAGATTTTTCCTCGTTTAAACTTGATATGCTTTACATATATTTTTATTATATCCACAATAAACTATTGACCATAAGAAGTGAGGAAAATAAAAATATAATTTCTTCTAAAGATCAATATTTTTAAATTTGCAGCTCCTATAATAATGGATTGTAGCTTAGATTTAAGACGAATAAAACTTAGTTTAAAAAAATGATAACTTGTAAATATTTTGTGATTAAAAATTTATATACTTCCATGATAAAAAAAACTAAAGTTAAAGTTTAAGTTTAAGTTTAGATCATTAAAAATATCAAGGATTTAAGATTAACAGTTAGAGATTAGATTAGTAAATAAATAAAATAATAATATATATTTAGATTTTTTATTTTAATTTATATTTCTTCATAATTCGAATTTTATATTGATATTAATAAAAAAATAGCATTCACTATGATTTTTAAATAATTATAAATTATTTTTATCTATTACTACTAAACTTTTAAAAAAAACGAAAAAAAAAGAAAAAACTAATATTAAGTTACTAGTCGAAAATTACATATAGCTGTATATGTTATTTTATGAATTATATATCTTAATTGCTTTATGGTCAACATTACGGTAGAAAGGAATATATCCAACATCTAATCTAATCACTTTACTTAGACTTGGTCTATTTCGATGCTTTTTATTCAAACACTAATACTTTTGTTTTGGTGGTTTCAGTTGCTGCTATACAAGGAATGATTTCAGGTGCTATACAACGAAGAAGTGTAAAAGAATATTTTTCCATACTTTTTATTCAAACAATACACTTTTGTTTCGGTGGTTTCGGATGCTATACAAGAAATGAGTGGAAAAGAATCAGATTTGTATTTAGTTATTTTTATTCATGCAAAAGTTAATTGTTTTATTATATATTTTTATTTATAATTGTAAATCAATATCTTGAAAATCTTAATATCTTGTGTATAAAAAATGATGGTATAATTTATTTATTTTTTTAACTTAAAAAATGGTCCGAAAATTGTTTCGGAAATACTTAATAAAAAAAACTTAAAAACTTTCGATGTCGGAATCAAACAAGTATCTACTCGTAGATATCGAAAAATAAAAAATAATGGTATACTTTTTTTAATTTTTTGAGCAGCCATTTAAAAAAACGTCTTTAAAAAAAATGTAGAATTGCATTTTTGGATAAATATATTATATATATTGAGAATAGTCGATTTGTTTGGATAAATGCTTAAGAAAACCTCGTATGAAAATTCGTATGTAAATGGAGGGTGCATAAATTATTGAAACAGATGTATGCATGCACGGTACTTTTTCCTAACACGTGGACGGTGCATAAATTATTCAAACATCACTCTACTTTTTCCTTTAGTCAACGCAAACCTCGTTTGAAATTTTTTATCCTGTATTGATTGCTTTCGGCAGAAAAGGATTAGTTATTCCTTATGCTCTCAAAACTCACAGGTACAACCGACTTGCAGCAGTCAAATCAGTCAAACGATAAGAAGATACATCATTTTTTTAGTGCTTCCATGGGTCAACCTATGAAAAAACTAAGGTGGTTTTTCAATTCGGTCAAATATTTGTTTTATTATAAAGAATTAATTCGGTCAAATATTTCTTTTATTATAAAGAATTGATTCGGTCAAATATTATTATAAAGAATTTGATTAGGTTGGCATAAAGAACATAAATGAATGGTGTTAGATTATTGTGAATTAGTGGGTGGCCAAATTTGAAGAGCATTGTTCATTTTTTCAATTTTGTTACAATTTCGAAAATATTTAATAAGAAAAAATTTAAAAACTTTCGTTGTCCGAATAAAAAAAACCAAGTCTCTATTTATAGATCTCAAGAAATTATAAATCGTGGTATAATTTATTTATTTTTTTAACTAACAAAAATGGTCCGAAAATTGTTTCGAAAAAACTTAATAAGAAAAAACTTAAAACAATTTGTTGTCCGAATCAAACAAACCGAGTCTCTATTTATGGATCTCAAGAAATTATAAATGATGGTATAATTTATTTATTTTTTTAACTTACAAAAATGGTCCGAAAATTGTTTCGGAAATACTTAATAAGAAAAAACTAAAAAACTTTCGTTGTCCGAATCAAAGAAACCAAGTCTCTATTTATAAATCTCAAGAAATTATAAATGATGGTATAATTTATTTATTTTTTCAACTTACAAAAATGGTCCGAAAATTGTTTCGGAAATATTTAATAAGAAACAACTTTAAAAAAAATTGTTGTCCGAATCAAACAAACCGAGTCTCTATTTATAGATCTCAAGAAATTATAAATGATGGTATAATTTATTTATTTATTTAACTTACAAAAATGGTCAGAAAATTGTTTCCGAAATACTTAATAAGAAAAAACTTAAAACAATTTGTTGTCCGAATCAAACAAACCGAGTCTCTATTTTAGATCTCAAGAAATTATAAATGATGGTATAATTTATTTATTTTTTTAACTTACAAAAATGTTCTGAAAATTGTTTCGGAAATACTTAATAAGAAAAAACTTAAAAAATTGCGTTGTCTCAATCAAACAAACCAAGTATTTGTTTATAGATATCTCAAGAAATTATAAATGATGATATAATTTATTTATTTTTTAAAATTACAAAAATGTTCCGAATTTTTTTTCGGAAATACTTAATAAAAAAAACTTAAAAAATTTCGGGATCGGAATCAAACAAGTATCTACTCGTAGATATCGAAAAATAAAAAATAATGGTATAGTTTTTTAAATTTTTTGAGCAGCCATTTAAAAAAAACGTTTTTAAAAAAAATGTACAAATGCATTTTTGGATAAATATATTATACATATTGAGAATAGTCGATTTGTTTGGATAAATGCTTAAGAAAACCTCGTATGAAAATTCGTATGTAAATGGAGGGTGCATAAATTATTGAAACAGATGCATGCATGCACGGTACTTTTTCCTAACACGTGGACGGTGCATAAATTATTCAAACAAAACTCTACTTTTTCCTTTAGTCAACGCAAACCTCGTTTGAAATTTTTTATTCTGTATTGATTGGTTTCGGCAGAAAAGGATTAGTTATTCCTTATGCTATCAAAACTCCCGGGTACAACCGACTTGCAGCAGTCAAATCAGTCAAACGATAAGGAGATATATCATTCTTTAGTGCTTCCATGGGTCAACCTATGAAAAAACTAAGGCATCAAGAATTGGTTTTTCAATTCGGTCAAATATTTCTTTTATTATAAAGAATTACTCCGGTCAAATATTTCTTTTATTATAAAGAATTTGATTAGGTTGGCATAAAGAACATAAATGAATGGTGTTAGATTATTGTTAATTAGTGGGTGGCCAAATTTGAAGAGCATTGTTCATTTTTTTCAATTTTGTTACAATTTCGGAAATATTTAATAAGAAAAAATTTAAAAACTTTCGTTGTCCGAATAAAAAAAAACCAAGTCTCTATTTATAGATCTCAAGAAATTATAAACCGTGGTATAATTTATTTATTTTTTTAACTAACAAAAATGGTCCGAAAATTGTTTCGGAAATACTTAATAAGAAAAAACTTAAAACAATTTGTTGTCCGAATCAAACAAACCGAGTCTCTATTTATGGATCTCAAGAAATTATAAATGATGGTATAATTTATTTATTTTTTTAACTTACAAAAATGGTCCGAAAATTGTTTCGGAAATACTTAATAAGAAAAAACTTAAAAAATTTCGTTGTCCGAATCAAAGAAACCAAGTCTCTATTTATAGATCTCAAGAAATTATAAAGGATGGTATAATTTATTTATTTTTTTAACTTACAAAAATAGTCCGAAAATTGTTTCGGAAATACTTAATAAGAAAAAACTTAAAAAATTTCGTTTTCCGAATTAAAGAAATCAAGTCTCTATTTATAGATCTCAAGAAATTATAAATGATAGTAAAATTTATTTATTTTTTTAACTTACAAAAATATTCCGAAAATTGGTTCGGAAATACTTAATATTAAAAACTAAACCCCATTCTAATAATTATAATATTGACTATTATACATATTGAGAATAGTCGATTTGTTTGGATAAATACTTAAGAAAATAGTGAGAGATAGTAGTTACTCATCGGTATATGTTCTTCCTATAAGATGATTGTTTTTTGTTAGTCCATTAAGCAAAGTATTAGTAATATTCAACCTCGTCAAAGCATTGCCTTTGAATTTATATGTTTGCATTTATATCTTTGCATTATGCTTTCTCCATTTTCAGGTGTATGACGTGACACCATTCATGGATGATCAGATGAAGTTTTGCTCGCATCAACTGGTGGAGATGAAACAGACGTGCACTTTTTCAACCCTCTACCTTTTCCTATAAGTCAACACCAAACCTACGTTTGAAATTTTTTATTCGGGATTGATTGGTTTCGGTTATCCTTAATCCTTATGCTCTTGCTCTCTTTAGTGCTTCCAAGTTCCATTCATGGGTCAACCTATGCATCGAGAGCATCAAGAGCATAGCTCTCTCAAATCAAACAAGAAAAGAGATTCCAACAACAATTGAATATTGTTTTAAAGAATTTGATTAGGTTGGCATAAAAAATATAAATGAATGGTGTTAGATTATTGTGAATTAGTGGGTGGCCAAATTTGAAGAGCATTGTTCATTTTTTCAATTTTGTTACAATTTCGAAAATATTTAATAACAAAAAATTTAAAAACTTTCGTTGTCCGAATAAAAAAAAACCAAGTCTCTATTTATAGATCTCAAGAAATTATAAATCGTGGTATAATTTATTTATTTTTTTAACTAATAAAAATGGTCCGAAAATTGTTTCGAAAAAACTTAATAAGAAAAAACTTAAAACAATTTGTTGTCCGAATCAAACAAACCGAGTCTCTATTTATGGATCTTAAGAAATTATAAATGATGGTATAATTTATTTATTTTTTTAACTTACAAAAATGGTCCGAAAATTGTTTCGGAAATACTTAATAAGAAAAAACTAAAAAACTTTCGTTGTCCGAATCAAAGAAACCAAGTCTGTATTTATAGATCTCAAGAAATTATAAATGATGGTATAATTTATTTATTTTTTCAACTTACAAAAATGGTCCGAAAATTGTTTCGGAAATATTTAATAAGAAACAACTTTAAAAAAAATTGTTGTCCGAATCAAACAAACCGAGTCTCTATTTATAGATCTCAAGAAATTATAAATGATGGTATAATTTATTTATTTATTTAACTTACAAAAATGGTCAGAAAATTGTTTCCGAAATACTTAATAAGAAAAAACTTAAAACAATTTGTTGTCCGAATCAAACAAACCGAGTCTCTATTTTAGATCTCAAGAAATTATAAATGATGGTATAATTTATTTATTTTTTTAACTTACAAAAATGTTCTGAAAATTGTTTCGGAAATACTTAATAAGAAAAAACTTAAAAAATTTCGTTGTCTCAATCAAACAAACCAAGTATTTGTTTATAGATATCTCAAGAAATTATAAATGATGATATAATTTATTTATTTTTTAAAATTACAAAAATGTTCCGAATTTTTTTTCGGAAATACTTAATAAAAAAAACTTAAAAAATTTCGGGATCGGAATCAAACAAGTATCTACTCGTAGATATCGAAAAATAAAAAATAATGGTATAGTTTTTTAAATTTTATGAGCAGCCATTTAAAAAAAACGTTTTTAAAAAAAATGTACAAATGCATTTTTGGATAAATATATTATACATATTGAGAATAGTCGATTTGTTTGGATAAATGCTTAAGAAAACCTCGTATGAAAATTCGTATGTAAATGGAGGGTGCATAAATTATTGAAACAGATGCATGCATGCACGGTACTTTTTCCTAACACGTGGACGGTGCATAAATTATTCAAACAAAACTCTACTTTTTCCTTTAGTCAACGCAAACCTCGTTTGAAATTTTTTATTCTGTATTGATTGGTTTCGGCAGAAAAGGATTAGTTATTCCTTATGCTATCAAAACTCCCGGGTACAACCGACTTGCAGCAGTCAAATCAGTCAAACGATAAGGAGATATATCATTCTTTAGTGCTTCCATGGGTCAACCTATGAAAAAACTAAGGCATCAAGAATTGGTTTTTCAATTCGGTCAAATATTTCTTTTATTATAAAGAATTACTCCGGTCAAATATTTCTTTTATTATAAAGAATTTGATTAGGTTGGCATAAAGAACATAAATGAATGGTGTTAGATTATTGTTAATTAGTGGGTGGCCAAATTTGAAGAGCATTGTTCATTTTTTTCAATTTTGTTACAATTTCGGAAATATTTAATAAGAAAAAATTTAAAAACTTTCGTTGTCCGAATAAAAAAAAACCAAGTCTCTATTTATAGATCTCAAGAAATTATAAACCGTGGTATAATTTATTTATTTTTTTAACTAACAAAAATGGTCCGAAAATTGTTTCGGAAATACTTAATAAGAAAAAACTTAAAACAATTTGTTGTCCGAATCAAACAAACCGAGTCTCTATTTATGGATCTCAAGAAATTATAAATGATGGTATAATTTATTTATTTATTTAACTTACAAAAATGGTCCGAAAATTGTTTCGGAAATACTTAATAAGAAAAAACTAAAAAACTTTCGTTGTCCGAATCAAAGAAACCAAGTCTCTATTTATAGATCTCAAGAAATTATAAATGATGGTATAATTTATTTATTTTTTCAACTTACAAAAATGATCCGAAAATTGTTTCGGAAATATTTAATAAGAAACAATTTTAAAAAAAATTGTTGTCCGAATCAAACAAACCGAGTCTCTATTTATAGATCTCAAGAAATTATAAATGATGGTATAATTTATTTATTTATTTAACTTACAAAAATGGTCAGAAAATTGTTTCCGAAATACTTAATAAGAAAAAACTTAAAAAATTTCGTTTTCCGAATTAAAGAAATCAAGTCTCTATTTATAGATCTCAAGAAATTATAAATGATGGTAAAATTTATTTATTTTTTTAACTTACAAAAATATTCCGAAAATTGGTTCGGAAATACTTAATATTAAAAACTAAACCCCATTCTAATAATTATAATATTGACTATTATACATATTGAGAATAGTCGATTTGTTTGGATAAATGCTTAAGAAAATAGTGAGTGATAGTAGTTACTCATCGGTATATGTTCTTCCTATAAGATGATTGTTTTTGGTTAGTCCATTAAGCAAAGTATTAGTAATATTCAACCTCGTCAAAGCATTGCCTTTGAATTTATATGTTTGCATTTATATCTTTGCATTATGCTTTCTCCATTTTCAGGTGTATGACGTGACACCATTCATGGATGATCAGATGAAGTTTTGCTCGCATCAACTGGTGGAGATGAAACAGACGTGCACTTTTTCAACCCTCTACTTTTTCCTATAAGTCAACGCCAAACCTACGTTTGAAATTTTTTATTCGGGATTGATTGGTTTTGGTTATCCTTAATCCTTATGCTCTTGCTCTCTTTAGTGCTTCCAAGTTCCATTCATGGGTCAACCTATGCATCCAGAGCATCAAGTTCCATTCATGGGTCAACCTATGCATCCAGAGCATCAAGAGCATAGCTCTCTCAAATCAAACAAGAAAAGAGATTCCAACAACAATTGAATATTGTTTTAAAGAATTTGATTAGGTTGGCATAAAAAATATAAATGAATGGTGTTAGATTATTGTGAATTAGTGGGTGGCCAAATTTGAAGAGCATTGTTCATTTTTTCAATTTTGTTACAATTTCGAAAATATTTAATAAGAAAAAATTTAAAAACTTTCGTTGTCCGAATAAAAAAAAACCAAGTCTCTATTTATAGATCTCAAGAAATTATAAATCGTGGTATAATTTATTTATTTTTTTAACTAACAAAAATGGTCCGAAAATTGTTTCGAAAAAACTTAATAAGAAAAAACTTAAAACAATTTGTTGTCCGAATCAAACAAACCGAGTCTCTATTTATGGATCTCAAGAAATTATAAATGATGGTATAATTTATTTATTTTTTTAACTTACAAAAATGGTCCGAAAATTGTTTCGGAAATACCTAATAAGAAAAAATTTAAAAACTTTCGTTGTCCGAATAAAAAAAAAACCAAGTATCTATTTATAGATCTCAAGAAATTATAAACCGTGGTATAATTTATTTATTTTTTTAACTAACAAAAATGGTCCGAAAATTGTTTCGGAAATATTTAATAAGAAACAACTTAAAAAAAAATTGTTGTCCGAATCAAACAAACCGAGTCTCTATTTATAGATCTCAAGAAATTATAAATGATGGTATAATTTATTTATTTATTTAACTTACAAAAATGGTCAGAAAATTGTTTCCGAAATACTTAATAAGAAAAAACTTAAAACAATTTGTTGTCCGAATCAAACAAACCGAGTCTCTATTTTAGATCTCAAGAAATTATAAATGATGGTATAATTTATTTATTTTTTTAACTTATAAAAATGTTCTGAAAATTGTTTCGGAAATACTTAATAAGAAAAAACTTAAAAAATTTCGTTGTTTGAAACAAAACAAGTATCTTTTTATAGATATCTCAAGAAATTATAAATGATGATATAATTTATTTATTTTTTTAAATTACAAAAATGTTCCGAATTTTTTTTCGGAAATACTTAATAAAAAAAACTTAAAAAATTTCGGGATCGAAATCAAACAAGTATCTACTCGTAGATATCGAAAAATAAAAAGTAATGGTATAGTTTTTTAAATTTTTTGAGCATCCATTTAAAAAAAACGTTTTTAAAAAAATGTACAACTGCATTTTTGGATAAATATATTATACATATTGAGAATAGTCGATTTGTTTGGATAAATGCTTAAGAAAACCTCGTATGAAAATTCGTATGTAAATGGAGCGTGCATAAATTATTGAAACAGATGCATGCATGCACTTTTTCCTAACACGTGGACGGTGCATAAATTATTCAAACAACACTCTACTTTTTCCTTTAGTCAACGCAAACCTCGTTTGAAATTTTTTATTCTGTATTGATTGGTTTCGGCAGAAAAGGATTAGTTATTCCTTATGCTATCAAAACTCCCGGGTACAACCGACTTGCAGCAGTCAAATCAGTGAAACGATAAGGAGATATATCATTCTTTAGTGCTTCCATGGGTCAACCTATGAAAAAACTAAGGCATCAAGAATTGGTTTTTCAATTCGGTCAAATATTTCTTTTATTATAAAGAATTAATCCGGTCAAATATTTCTTTTATTATAAAGAATTGATTCGGTCAAATATTATTATAAAGAATTTGATTAGGTTGGCATAAAGAATATAAATGAATGGTGTTAGATTATTGTGAATTAGTGGGTGGCCAAATTTGAAGAGCATTGTGTGTGATTCAACCAAGTCACCACGAATCTGGAGAAGGTGAAGTGTTGACGGCAGCGCTGTAAAGATATTGGATGAATCTATGCTTAAATATTTGAAGGCAAAGAATTACTTGTCTCCGTGCATCGACAATACTATTTTGAAATAGTAAAGCATGCTCAACTCCAAAGGCTTCGAAGATTGTTTTAAATAGAGGAGCTGAAGAAGGGTGAGATAGTGACATATTATTTTGGAAGAGTCATGGTCATAGCAAATAACATGAGAAACTGTGGAGAAGACCTGGAAGATGTAAAGCTCGTTGAGAAAATCCTGCGCACGATGACGGACGATTTCAATTATATTGTATGTTCAATTGAGGAGTCAAAAGATATTGATCAAATGACAGTCGATGAGTTGCAAATCTCATTACTTGTTCATGAACAGAAGCTACGACGCAAGGTCTCTGAAGAACAAGTACTGAAATTCGATGTTGATCGCAATTATGGACAAGGCAGTGAAAGAAGTAATTTTGGCATAGGCAGAACTAATTTCTCGAGAGGAAAAAGAAGAGGTGGAAGAGGATTGCCTATTAGAATATTTCACGTTGAGTGCTTCATGTGTCACAAGCTATAACATTATCAATATGAGTGCCTAAATGGATAAAAAAGAGCAACTACATCGAGTTCGATAAAGGAGAAGAATTACTTTCAATGGCTCATATGAATATCAAAGAGGTTGAATATAAAGGGGTTTAGTTTATCGATTCCGGTTGCTAAAATCATATGACAGGTAATAAAGATTGGTTTGTCGAGCTTAATAAAAAAATTAGACATTGAGTAAAACTAGGGAATAGCTCACGAATGGAGGTAATGGGAAAATAAAATGTGAAGTTTGAAGTTAAAGAGCTGACCCAAATATTAACAGATGTGTTTTTTGTTCCAAAATTGACTAATAATCTACTGAGTGTTGGGCAACTTCAAAAAAAGGGTTTAACTATTTTGATCGACCAAGGAGCGTGTAAAATCTACCATCCTCGTAAAGGTTTGATTATAAACTCTACAATGACAATAATCGTATGTTTACTATATGTGCAATTAGAAGTCTGGTCTAAATAAATATCTAAAAGTAGAAGATGATGAGTCATCCAGTATATGGCACAAGTGTTATGGGCATTTGAGTAACACAACATTAAGACTATGCAAGAAAATAAAATATTAAAGGGATTACCTTAAATGAAAGAGGTAACGAAAGTGTATGAAGTATGCAATATTGGAAAGCAACATCGGGAAATCATGTCAAAGAAAAATCAGTGGCGAGCAACAGAGAAATTGAAGCTTGTTCATGCAGACTTATGTGGGTCGATATCTCCTGATTCTCAGAGTGGAAAAAAGTATATATATTCTTGTTAGTAGATGATTATAGTCGCGAAAGTTGGATATATTTTTTGTCGGAAAAAAATGCAGCTTTTGTTCTTTTTTAAAACTTCAAAAACCTCATAAAAAGCTGAATAATTTATATATTGTTTGAGAATTGATAGAGAAAAAGAGATTACTTCAAATAGATTCAACCAATTTTTCGAAGAAAATGGAATCAGAAGATAAATAATCGATGCCTATACTCTTCAGTAAAATGGAGTAGCCGAGAGACGAAATCACACAATTATTAACATGGTCAGATGTCTACTCGTTGAAAAAAGCATGCTAAAGAAGTTTTGGGCTGAGGCGGCTAAGTGGACGTGTCATGTGTTGAATAAAAGTTTAATAAGGGATGTAAGTGATATGGTTCCAGAAGAGTGCTTGAGTGGAATTAAACCAATTGTGAGCTATTTCATAATTTTTTCTTGCATATGTAAAGTGCACAGCCCTGAACAAAGTAGAAAAAAGCTAGATAACATGAGCCATAAGTGTGTTTAACTTGAAGTAAGCGACGAGTCAAAGGCATACCGACTTTATGATCCAAATTTAAAGAAAATTGTCATTAGTCCGGATGTAATATTCGAAGAGGAAGAGAAATGGGATTGGAATGTTGATGTGAAAAATTCAGATGATAGTCTTGAATGGAGAGATGAAGACACTACTAGAGAGGAGAATGATGAAGAAATCAAAGTTGTTGAAGAATATATCATTGGTTAAAATAATGTCATGTCACCTCAACTTGATATACATCTGGAAAGAAGTGATAGAACACCAATATGGATGCAAGATTATGAAAGTAGAGAAAGGATTTCAGATGAAGAGGCTGACAAATGACATTGGCACTATTTATGTCTCATGCTAAACCGATGCGTTTTAAAGAAACTGTCAAAGAAACAAAGTGGATTAAAACAATGAAATATGAAATAGAAGCCATTGAGAAAAATAACACATGGGAACTTGTAATTATCCCTGCTAATGCAAAGAAAATTAGGGTTAAATGGGTTTGCAAGACTAAATTAAATAAAGATGGGAAAGTGGATAAAAACAAAGCAAGATTGGTGGTGAAAGGATATGCACAAGAAGAAGGCATTGACTATGATAAAGTTTTTGCACCGGTTGCAAGATGGGAACAATCAGAATTTTATTGGCTGTTGCTGCACACAAAAGTTGGAAAGTATATCAATTAGATGTAAAAAGTGCTTTCTTATATGGAGAATTAAAATAAGTGGTGTATGTGGATCAACCAGAGAGTTTTTTCAAAAAAGGTGAAGAAAGATAAAGTATATTGACTTTAAAAATCTTTGTACGGTTTGAAGCAAGCTCATAGAGATTGGTTTTGTCCGGTAAAGAGGTATTTCAAGCAAGAAGGATTCGACAGAAGTAGTCATGATCACACATTATTTATTAAGAGGGAAGGAGTGAAGTATATCATGGTAAGTATCTATATAGATGATTTAGTTTTAACTGGAAATGATGAACAATTAATTGAAGAGTTTAAGTTGTCAATGACACGAGAATTTGAGATGACTGATCTTGGTTTGATGAGGTTATTTCTTGGTGTTGAAATTCATCAAAGGCAATATGGGATTCACTTAAAACAGAAAAAATATGCTCATGAGGTGCTAGAAAGGTTTGACATGGAAGATTGTAATTCAGTAAAAAAATCCCATTGTCTCAAGCTCTAAACTCTCAAAGGAATAAGCTGAAAAAGAAGTTGATGCTACTATATACAAGCATTTGGTGGGTTGTTTAATATACCTCACAATTACGAGACCTGACATGATGTATGTGGTCTACTTATTGTCTCGGTTCATGGCCAAACCAATGGAGGATCATATGCACGCAACTAAGAGAGTTTTGTGATACTTAAAGGTACAACGAAGTTTGGTATTTTTTATGAGAGAGGACAGAGATGAAAGTGAAAGCATACACGTACAGTTATTATGTTGGTGATCTCGATGATAGAAAAAACACTTCAGATTATTTTTTATGTTCAATAAAGCTGCAATATGATGGAGCTCAAGAAAACAAGAGGTAGTTACTTTGTCTACAGCTGAAGCAGAGTACATTATTGCAACATCTTGTTCTTGTCATTGTGTATGGCTCAAAGAAATTATGGAACAAATCACATATGAACAGTCCGAGTGTCTGTAAATTTATTGTGACAACACTTCTTCAATTAAACTCTCGAAGAATTTGGTGATGCATAGGAGCACGAAACATATCGATGTAAGGTATCATTATCAATGAGATCTTACAAATCAAGAAGTTGTGAAGTTGTGGAACAGAATAACAAGTTGCGGATATAATGACCAAGCTAGTGAAGCTGAAGACGTTTGTTAAGTGTCGAAGTTCACTTTGAGTGCAAGCATTAGAAGATTAGACTGTTGTTTTCAGGCATATCCAGTTTAAGGGAAGGATTTGTTGGAATTAATTTTAATTGCTTTAATTATCTTATTTAATAATTAGACATTATATGAATTAGTATTTTAGACGTTACATCAATTAGTATTTTAGACGTTACCATTCCGGTCAATAAAAGCTATCATTTATTGACTGGAATATGTAACGCTTCTTGAAGGCTATTTTAAGTCATTTTGTGTTGCGGTTTAATACATTGAGGCTTATTCTCTCTGCATATTAATCTTTGATACTCTAACATCTTTAAGTGAAAAGAGAAGAACAAATAAAAATATTTGATTTCTTAGACTATAAAGAACATGAAGCGTACAATACTTTCATTTGGAAGGTAAGTTTTTTAATCAGTTTATGTTTTACTTATATCTATATTTTACAACTTATAAGGTTGTTTTTTCTTATATAGTCTCGTAATTATCCATACATCCAAGCTCATTACACGACATTGTGTATGTGGGACCTGACATCTTAACCTGCAGCGGAGAGTTTTTCGGTTGGTGTTTCATTCAGATATCTGATTGTACTGTTTTGTACTAAAAGTCTATATATGTAAGGGCGTTTTGTATTTCGATTTCAAATTTAAATTTAACTTTATGAACTTTCATCAACATAAAGTGATCAGGTCTCAACAGAGTTAACACTAAATACTTAGTGTTAATTGTTGACCAACTAACGTTGGAAGATCCCTCATATCCAAAATAAAAATTGTTGATCAACTAATCAACTAATGCTAGAAAATTCCTCAGATTGAAAAAAATAAAAATGAAATGTTGACCAACTTTCGTTTTTAGGACCCCTCATATAAAAAAATTAAATATTGACCAACTTTTATTGGAAGACCCCTCATATCCAAAATAAAAATTGAATGTTGACTAACTATCGTTGAAAGACCCCTTGTATCCAAAAATAAGTTAGTGGTGATTAACTTTCGTTTGAAGACCCCTCATATCTAAAATAAAGAAAAATATTATCCTTGAATCCTACAAAAAGTGTAAGAAGGCAAAAAGGACTTATATTCACCAACCGATTATATGAGCACCTCGTTAAAACCTTCCTACGACACTAGGGTATAAAAAGTATGTCACCAATCATTACATAAACTAAAGGGAAATTGTACAACTTGTTTATATTTACTTTAAATACAATTTTAGGTGCTTAATATTTCATGGGTGTCGAAGTAGGCCCCTCTTGATCTCTCAATCGATATGTTTCGGGCTCCGCCTTCTCAGTTACCGTATACAGACCTTCCCAGTTTGCCTCCAATTTTATGAGTCGTTTATCCTTAGTATGTAAGAAAACTTTCCTCAAAACATTATCTTCCACTTTAAACTCTCTTCGTTTGACTCTGGATACATATATGTTTCTCATCAGCGTCTGATGATGTAGAGATTTTAGTTGTGCTCATATTTTTTTACTCAATTAAATCGAGTTCAGCTCGCCTTCTCTCATGATTATATTTTTTGTAGATATTTTTCAACATGATACGAAGGAATTATTGCCTCGGATTGTGTCACAACATTAATCTCATAAACCAATGCATACAGTGATTCTTGGGTTGTAGTTCAATGAGTCGTTCAGTAGGCCCATAACACTTTTTGTATATAGTTTGGCCACTTTCCAACTTTACCTTCCAAGTTTTTCTTGAGCCCATCAAGGATTGTTTTGTTTGTCATTTTGACTTGCTCATTGGTCTGCGGGTGAAAAGGCTTTGAGCGACATTGTTGTAAACCTGGGAAAGAACAAAAATATATTATGTCTTTGTTGTCGAATTGTGGAACATTATTTATTGTCAATCTCCTTAGAATACCAAAATGACCCGATATGTCGACAAAATAAACTTAATCACATATTTCTCCTTCGTCCCAGACAACGTATCAGCTTCTACCACTTGGAAAAATAATCTAGTGCAATTACTATTGTATGCCTTCATCCGGAGGCCATTGGCAATGTTCCAACTAGATCAAAACCCCACCAGTAAAAAAGAAGCTCCTTGTATACAGAAGGTACTCCAGGCATATGAATGGTATTGGTGAACCATTGGCAGTTGTCACAGATTCTAACCAACTTTTTTGCATCACCATAATTGAGGGCCAATAATACCCTGCTAGTAAAACTCTCATCGTCAGTGCTTTATACCCATAATGCGATGATCATTCCTCACCATGCGTTCGGACAATATCATTTGTGATTCGTTCTCTTTGAGGCAGTGCAAGAAGGGTATGTTCAACAATTATTTATATATGATATCTTCGGGGTTTTAATATTAACAACAACAAATCCTCTGGCCCAAATGGTTTTAATTCTAGTTTTTTAAACATTTTTGGCCCATCGTGGGTGATGATATTTGTAATGGTGTTCTATACTTCTTTGACTCAAATAAATGGACCTCTTTTGTAACGTTACTTCTATTGCCCTCATTCTGAAATCCGATTCTCCTACCTATGCCTCTGATTACCGCCTCATTGCTTTATGAAATGTTGTCTACAAAACTATTTCTAAGATCCTAATGAACAGAATCAAAGACTATTTTCCTTATCTGGTCGACAATTCACAGTCCACTTTCGTAGCTGGTAGAATCATATTCGATTATATCATCATTTTCCAAAGACTCATCAAGGGGTACCATTTCAACTCCAAAGAGAAGAGAATCGCTCTAAAAATTGACTTAATTGAAGCTTTTGATAATGTTCGATGACACTTCATCCTTAACATACTTGTCTTTATGGACTTCTCGAAGCATATGATCACTTGGATCATCCAATGTATTTCCAAACCTTCATACAGTATCAACACCAATGGTGATCCTTATGAGTGTTTTTTGGGAAGAAAATGACTCAGACAAGAAGATTCTCTCTCGCCTTTTTTATTTGTGTCCGTAATGCAAGTAATCTCTGACATCCTCAAAGAGAAAAACAATGACCGCAAATTCAAGTTCCACTGGAAGTGTCACAAACTCAAAATTGTTAATCTCTATTTCGCGGATGACTTAATGATCTTTATCATGGCGGCATCAACTCTCTGCTTCTTATAAAGGAAGGCTTCAACGATTTTTTTTTTCTACTCTTAGAACTTCAAATTAGTCCTGATAGGAGCCAAATCTCCATGTCCATGATCAACCCCACTATAAAACAAGACCTTATTAATATCTCTATGTTCAAGGTTGGATATCTCATAGTTAAATATCTGAGAGTTCCCCTAATAACCAACCGTCTAACCCATTCTGACTGTCGCCCCATTTTGGACAAAATTACATTTTGTATTGACTTTTGGACCTCCAAGTACCTTTCTTATGTTGGTCGCCTTCAACTTATCAAATATGTCCTTTTTGTTGGGCAAGTTTACTGGTCTTCTATCTTCATTCTTCCTTCGAAAATTATAAAAGAACTCTCCAAAAATCTTTGTCGTGATCTCTGACCGACCATGAGATAAAAATCTCGGATGCTAAAGGGGCATGGAATTCTGTTACTATGCCACGTTGGTCGGCGACCGTGGGATTCTAGATTTAAAAACCTAGAATCAGACGGCCGTCCTTAAGCATATGTGGTCTATCATAAAAAAATCTTCAAACTCTATCTGGTGTGAATGGATTAAAATTGGAAAAAACAATATGTTTTAGGATATCACTCCAGGCTCCACCCCTTCAGGGGCGTGAAGGAAAATTATATCCCTTAGGTCCATGGTCAGTAATCTTTTCAGGATGGTTATTGACAATTGTAGGAACACATCCTTATGGTTTGATACCTGGCTTCTCTCCACCTCGCTTGTAACTCACTAAGGCCATACCATCATTGATGATTTAAGGTTAGGTAAGAAAATTATCGTCTTTGATTTTATCTCAGAGGGGCGACGTATTTGGCATCAACACAGGAGATTCGCTAGTGCCAGAATAAAAGCAACCTCATGAAAATTCACAACATCATTCTCCCCTTCCCTCTTCCAAGCGTCCTCCTCGACGACATCATGTATTGGACTCCTAAAGTTGATAACCCCAACTTCTCGATAAAAGGTACCTACAACGTCATTCCCATGTTCGTCCCCTGTGTTGGATGGACGGGGTTACTTTGGGATAAATTTAATATTCCTCATCATCCTTCCATCCTTTGGTTTGTCATTCATAGCAAGCTAACCACCCGCGGAAAACTTTTGGCTTGAGGCATTACTACTTCCCATCTCGCATTCTCTGCAACTCTACCGGCGAATATATTAATCATATCATTTACGATTGTAGTTTCACTCAGAGCTTGTGGGAATTCGGTTGTGCAAAATTTGGGATCCCCTACCATAATAATTCCAATTGGACCTATCGCCTTCCTTAAGCGTCCAATTGGCCCCCATCTAGCTTACATCATTTATGGCGGACTTACTTTGGTATTACCATTTATCATATCGAGGGTGAAAAAAATAACAGAATTTTCGACTCCTCTCTGAACCTTGTCTCTGTTGTTGTTTTCTTATGCTAGCTCATCTTCGTTTCCGCTTTCTAAAAACTAAGACTGACGGGACTTTTTATCCCCTATGTACTCTAACTTAATTTGTTTACATTTGGATTTTTTTTCAGGGTTCGGTTGCTCCCATTTTTTGGTCCCTATATGGATTGGTCTATCAATTTTATTTTATTCTTGTATACCTATATGGATTGGTCCATCAATTTTATTTTATTCTTGCTATACACCGCTCAATTTCTTTGAACATTTATCTGAGGTTCTCTTTCACTTTGTATTTGGTTTGTTATGATTTTTTTATATATTTTTTTGGCTTACTATCTGGCTTCAAAGCCAAACCTCTAATGTATTTATTTCGACAAAAAAAGATATACCCTTTCGATCTAAAAGAGAAAAATAGATTATCCTTCGGTAAAAAAACAAAATACTTAACTCAATTTTATTACATAAAATCTTTTGCTTCAATCACAATCCACCTTACTGAAACATGTCCGGGTAATCAACAAAACTTTGCCAATGTAAATCCATTTCTTTTAGCAAATGTAATTTAACGAAATTTCACTAATACAGATTGGTTAATAATATAGTATTTCTAGCCTCCCCGATCAAAATCACAGTTACGTTTGAATACCAATTATGTCATAACTGTGACAAAATCTTACAAATAGGCATAAAACAGACCTAACATTTCTAAGAACAAAGATGAATTAAAACCGATATCCGATAACTGAGCTTGCTCTGAATATCAAACATTCCTGCATACGAGCTCAGGGTTTCCACAGTTTCATGGTACAGTCTTCGCTGTATGTAGCAAGAAGATTTCTGTGCGGATGATGAGTGACACCAATTACATCTTTCTCATGGACCTGCATATACCATCAATATAACAAA
This sequence comes from Limnanthes douglasii subsp. nivea, assembly GCA_036936605.1. NCBI lineage: Eukaryota > Viridiplantae > Streptophyta > Magnoliopsida > Brassicales > Limnanthaceae > Limnanthes > Limnanthes douglasii. Next base: position 22,628,803 of record JAUPFV010000001.1, on the reverse strand, counting down.
AAATTAAAATGTAAAAGTACAAGGTCAGATGGTCGTCAGATCGAAAATCATAATAGAAATGTATGATTGGAAAAGGATGAACTAATTATATGACAAAGCGAAAAACTGAATCTGTCTTAGGAGAATCCATGTAAAGTTTCTTACCGTCATTAGATGTTCTAGTTTACCAGTTTGGTGGCTGAAGCAGTACATTTTCCTGCAGACAATTTTATGTTACAATACTGATATTGTAAATAAAAGATGAAAATAACAGCATAAGCAGCCTAGATAAACAAAAGACATTATTCAGTTTGTTGAGACTCGTCTCATGATATAAGAACATCCCAACAGCCAGTGTAAATCATGTTAGCTAAATATAAATAATTTGTGTAAAAAGTGGTTCTAAAAGATCTTCAAAAGACTGCAAGTCTGTAGTAGCAGGTATAAATACAGTATCACTGTAGAATATCTAGAATATTTTTAGATAACGGGTCTGTCAGATATACTCGCTGACTAAGCTAAAAAAGTAGATTTCTATATTTCTATCTATAGTGGCGAAGAAGACAAAAGCATTTATATCTTTTAAATTGATAGTAAAATAATGCATCCACACCTATCTTCACCCATACAGTATATCCATTCTCCTTTTGGAGAAACACAGGCTGCAACAAAATCCCCTCCTTCTCTTTTACCCGATGAGAAACTCTTCACGACCTGCACAGTGATTAGTTCAAGCAAAACATCAAGATAACGAATTCATGTACGTTTCCTCTGCAAACAGTTTGGCGCACAGCTAAAACCACCCAAAAACTATTAAGGATAGTCCCTTGAATTCTATTTTACTATATGAAGTATTATTTTTATAGTACTGTTTTTCTGTATGCTGCCAATTTGTTAGTTAATGCATATTCTAATTTTATTTTTTGAATATTAGTAATTTATAAATTTATTATAATTGAAAAAGAAATGTTAATGTATTATTTTTAACAAAATGGTGCAGCTTTTAGCCTGACTATAGAGAAAATACCACAGACAGAAGCAATATACCTGTCCCTGAAGAGTCATGATGTATATTGATGATGTCTTGTTACATACAACAATATGATCTGGGTTTTTAGGGTAAAGATGAATAGAATTCACTGAAGCATCACCTCCCTGGTCACAAAGATTTATTGGAAGCAAAAAAGTTTAATTATGAAAACTGAAGTACGATCTAAGCAGAAAAAAAACATATATATAGCAAAACAATATATTCTATGGTAACATACTCTCAGGGGAGGTGGTGGTTTAAATGTCTGTAAACAATCAGTGGATTTCGCATCCCAGACCTATAAAGCAAGACATGTTTATTATACAGACATAAGAGCCAAATGTTGCAAGCGGCCATCCAAGAAATGCAGTATATTAGCTCACTTTGACTGTGCAATCACTAGAAGCGGTAATGATGCGACCTCCATCACTTGTAAAGATTGCATCATTAACATAAGACGAGTGTCCACGGAATTCTTTTAACATCTTCCCAGATTTTAAACCATGAATTCTGCACCAATAAAAACATAGGAACTAGAAGCTTCATTCACCCACGAAATTAAATTAATATAATAAAAGTGATCAATATATTAAGGATAGTATACTAAAACCATAAACAGTGTGAAGTGGAAACTGCGACAAGCAACTCTTAAGGGTAACATGGACATTCTAGCTGTTAAGAAACCAAGCAATAATGCAAATAGCATTGCAAACCTCGCTGTGCTATCAAAGGATGTACTTAGCAATTGGCTTCCATCTCGCGAAAAGGTGAGGCTTGTAACACCTTGAGAATGTGCGTGTTCAAGACGACGCAAGCATTGGCCAGTCCTTACTCGCCAAACCTTAAATAAGAATCCACCTTTAATCAATATAAAAACTGAAGAACATATGTGAAAAAAAAAATATGTATATATAAATCGCATTGATTCAAGAATATGTCTACGGTGGTCTACCTTCAACAAGCACCAAGAACCAAACAAAAAAATAATTAAAATATTTGCAGCTAAAACTTACTTTTATCTTCCCATCTTGTGATCCAGATGCAAGCATCTCTGAATCTCTGCTGAAATCAACACAAAGAACAGGATCATCGTGCATCATAAAAGTCTCCTGCAATATTATATAGTCAGTAGTTGCCAAAAAATGCATAACACCTGCTAATCAGGAATTTTCACTTAGCATGGCTCTATATATAATCACTATTCCACCAATTTCGGCTCATTTACTGTCTACTGATTGCTTCATTGTTCACATCCTGAAAAAGATGTTAGAGACAAATACAGCAACAATACCAAGAGATTCTATGGTACAGATAGATATGATATTTGACAAAACAAAAAAAATACAACAGCTTTCATTCAATATATCCTCAAAGTAAATTATTTTTTAAAAGTTAAGTGTTCAATTCTACAACTTTTATGATTTTTATACATGTATATCTACTAATAAAACTATTTTACAAATTACCAATATGCTTTAAAACACAAGACCCTACCTACACGAGACACGAATGTCTTTTAACATGTGTTTAACATCTACTACAAGCATTAGTTCACATAGCAAGCATCATCGCTGCATCATGTTAGAAGAAAATGCTCTCAATTACGATCATCTATGTGGATTAATATTTTCATGCTCAAGTCCTTCAATTAGTAGGACTCATGGTTGCTCCGATGAGCATCAGTACAAAGTTTCTACTGAAGGACACAAGAACCTCCAACAATAAACTGAGATGAGCCTATACATATATATAATAAGTGATAACAGATTGGATGTCAGAGTTGAGTTGGTAAATTAATTATCAAATATGGTATCTGTTCAATTATGTCTCAGCAACTCGGCCCTATATATTGGAAAATATCAAGCTAATATACTTGAAAAGAAGAAAAACTCACATCAGCTTGATATTGGAGATCCTTCTTGATCTTCCCGCTTATATAATCCCAAACCTGGTTGATTTAGTCATGTCAGCACAATTCGGCTTTCTTATATACCCTTTTAACAATTTTCTTATCGGATATATCTTCTACGTGCTGTGAAGTAGTACCTCAATAAATCCATCAACAGAACAAGAGACAAGAAACTGCCCATCCGGTGAAAACCGAGCACATTCTGCATGACTCTTAGAACCAAACTGCAGCGGAGTATCACCCGAGAAGATAAAACAAAGCGATAGTTATAATATTCATCTATCACGGAGATCCAGAGTCAACACATATCTTTTCAATCGCAAAAAAAAATATGCTGGCATGTAATGTAATCTCAAATATATGCATGCCACATCCAACCAGTAGCAAAAGACATCGAGCTCTTACTTCATCTAACTTTCTCGTCTTTATAAAAACAAAGTTAGACCTATAATTGAACTTACGTCATCCCCTGAATCTAGGTAACTCTTGTATCATTAAATCTCCTAAGTTTATACAGAAACAAAATGCAACCGACCTTAATAGTGTGGGCAAGGCTGGTGGGATACACATCATCTACATCTTGTTTCATAGCAGTTGTACCTCGAAATAGGTCAAACTGTGTTCCTGGAGGAAGCAAACCTGAAATGCACACACAGCTTCACATGGAATCACCAATTAATTGCAGAGAAATATTACCAGCTACTAATGTAAAATACAATTTGCTTCCTTTGTGAATAATATGTAACTAACTACGTTGCAGGGCATTTGAAGAAGAAGAAAAAGAGAGGGAGATAGGCAAGATGGGAGAAGAACCCCACAAGAACACAGCAGAGTTTATACAGAGTGTTAAATATTTTTTAAATAATCCTGCATAATATATATATACCTTGATGTTGCTGCCATTTCAAAGCCTGACCAATCAGAGCCATCAATCGCGAAGGAGGTACCACGGTTACTTCAGCAGCCACAGCTGGTATTGCAAAGAAGAAAATCGTCGAGAAAAATAAAAGCCATTTGAATAACACGGATTAGAATATTCAACGACATTCAAACACCAAAATCTTATGTTTGTTTGCTGTTTTATTCTGATATGTTACAACCCATACATCGGGTATGGTATTAAATATTAAAGGCTTGTCAAGAGCACACACTCTCATTTTCCAATAGTTGTACCAAGGATTTTTAATATGAGAAAGAGATAGAAAAGAGAAAAGAGAAAAGACTACTAATATTATTATATTTCTGCAGCTATTCTTCTTCTAACATGTCAGAAAACAAAGATCGGTTTTAAGACTATTAATTAGGAATCACAAGTTACTTTTTACCAATGACATAAGAAACAAAGATAAAATAACTAACCTTGAGCTATTTGGGCACGACGTTTCTCTTTAGTTGATTCTCCATATGCCTGCAATAAGAGACATACTTATGTATTAAACAGATACCACTATACAACGGCGTTTGCAGTGGTCACACACTTACGGATAATTTTGTTTGACATACACAGATTTAAGTATGTACCATTTTATATATATGATTGAAGCTCTATGTATGAAGAAAATATATCCAATAGCATTTCTCACATACAACACAAAAAATATAACGAGGACCAAGCAGTAGAAAAGAACACAAGGGTGTATAGAGCAAATTGATATCTAGGCATATAATACAGAATATGAAATTGTGCCATGTCTAGTTCAGTTTGTACTTAGCACTGCTACATTTGTCTGCCATAGTAACAAGACTTGTATTTCATCCGCAACAATAAATATAGATGCTCAGAAAGTTACATTTGTGTCATAGGGTATCAAAAAACATACAGAATATAAGAGAAATTAATACAGAAAGTTAGATTATCTCTGTGTTCTAAAGATATTGTGTATGTACATGTGAGGCCTGTATACCTGAGCTAAAAAGGCAAGAAACGCATAACACAAAACAAAGTTCTAATATAAAATAAAGCCCTCATATATTCAGCAAATACAATGATACAAGTACAAAGAATAAAATATTCAGGGATAAACATAGCTTTCCAACCTCATGAGGATCAAAATAAGTTCTGACTAAAAGGTGCTCGAGTCGCAGATATCTTTCAGCTTGCTCCTGCTTCATAACACCCATCACCTGAGTTTGCCTTAAGATAGCTCTTGCAGTATCCAACTCTCTAAGTTCGATCATTTCTAATACAATCTACACAAATCCGCATTAAGCAAAAAGAAGCATATACAGTCAATAACAGATCAAGACCTCACATAAAGATTGATGTAAACGAAACAACATACCAGCTCATAAAGATCTTCCAATTTATTCCTTGGAAGCTTAAGTTGAGCCACTTGAGGCAATATCGCATCCCACCTCCCACTATTTATATCACCGACAAACGTCTCGATGCTGTCAACTGTATTCAAAGAAACCTGACACTCACTCTGTAGAGTCTGAAACGTCTGGTGTAAGGAGTTTTCTTTGCAAAACTGAAGCACTATCTTTATCACACTGCAAAGATCATATGAAAACAATCCAAATCACTATCTCCATTATTCGCCAAAACTGGAAATATCAAGGCAACATACCAATCCATTAAGAGATGACAATTAATAACATTTCTACTTTACAAACGTCAACTAATTCTTACTTCCCAGAACTACAACAGCCTGTAAGTGAGCTAGCAACAAGCTAGCTAAGACTGGAACTTTAAAATCACCAATTAACACCAGCTAAACACTAAACCCTATGTTCGGAGTTCTCTGCCACAACAATGTGTACTCTTACTACTAATCCACATTACATCCTCAGAGTCTCTTCGCGACATATATACATCGATTTCATACACAAAAACAAATGAAAAACAACAATCAACCGACACATACATGAGGTTGCAATATAATTGAGATACTTTCAACGAGAATTAACAGTAACAGTGAGGAGCTAAGCTAAGAAGTGAGGTTAAAGAACAAACAAATATAGGGTTTGTGGAAATCGGTAAGATAGTCACGTACTCTCGAGCTTCAATTTCGAGCGCCATCTCAGCTACTGATAAGCACAGTTCACGATGAATAGAGACAATGGAGTAACGATGGAGTCTCTGTGTTGAAAGGGAAGAAGATTATATATACAGACGGACTTTATCGGGATTTTTCCCCTATCTGAATCGGTCTTTCAATTATTTAACATTAACAACATACAATGGTTTTCGCATTTGATTTTTTTTTTTTCCTTATATATCACATTTTAAATTCGGGTTATTTAAAATATATATAATTTTTTTTTTGTTAAATTTATCATTTTCAGAGTTATTTGGAATCTACATTACTAAAAAATAGGAGTAAAATGATTGTGATCGGTAAAACATCTTATTAAAAAACCATAACAATTAGGTATTTTTATTTGTAATATTTTGTTTTTTTGTATGTCTTCATTATTTGTGTAAAATTTCGTATTTTTCGTCCATATTTTTTTAAATTTTTTTAGATATAATAAAAAATTTAAAAATTAATCTTATTTTATTTTAATTTGAAACTCTAATTAATTCAACAATTTAAAACTAAATTCTGATTGAAAAAAACTAAGATCCGGTAATAGTTTTTGTTTAGAAACGAGTAGAAAGATTAAATTTAATCTTTGTTTCGCATTTTTTTATTATCCAACATAATTGTGAATTATAGTTCTCTTAATGGAGTTCTTTAGTTTAACATCACTAAAGTTTTTGTTAGAAACAAGGGATAATTCTTTCAGGATCTAATATATTTAAATTTTTTTCATAAAATAAACGTTACATATGTAAAATAAGACATGATATATATTTATTTTTTTATAAAACAAGGTAAGATATAGTTTGCGTTTAACCATGACAAATTTTGTTTTCTTAAGAGTTTGGTTAACAAATTTTGTTTTCTTAAAAGTTTCATTGACAAATTTTGCTTTATTTAAAAATATAATAGATTTTGATTTTTTTAACAAATTTTTATTTTCTTAAAATCTTATGAAGACATGAGACTTAACATCCTTTTTGTTTTTTCAAAATGGTATCAGAGTTTGTTTGTCTAAAATTTTGAGGGATTGCTCAGTAGGTACAACAAATGGTGTTGATGGTGAATATTGAAGAGTTGTCTCGTATATTTTTAATTTGTAGTATATTTTTAATTTGTAGTGTATATATAAGTAATAAGCAACTATCTTCTCACAAAACATATTTTACGAAGTGTTAAGCTTATGTCTATATATTTTTAAAAAGTATCATATATTTTGATTTCTTAAATGTATGATAGATTTTAAATGTTTCAAAAAAATATAGAAGATATTACAAATTTTATATAATTTTAGAGAAGACATGATAGATTTTAGGAAGGCATGATAGATTTTATAGGATCGATTTTAGCTCTTAATTGACATTTCTTTATGTTTGATTGCTTGATACAACTTTATCAAAAAATTTGTTTAGTTTTCGAACATGATAATATAATATAATCATGATTTAGATAAGATGAGAAGTATATCTTATCTCCAAAAGTAAACATGGAAGAATAAATAATTTGTTTTGTGAGATTAAAAAAAAGAATTAAATGATCTGCATAAGTAATTGTTTAATAAACATAAAAGAGAAAATTAAATAAGAATAATTACTCTCAAAATTCAACGAAATCATTAAAAGACAGTAATTCAATTGCTCAAAATACTAAAACAATTATATGTTGAGTTTATCTTCATATATTAGATTTTAAAAACCTTAACTATTAACTACGTTAATCAGTTTTTTATTAATATATATTTGAAGAATGTATTACATATAAGTTTGATTGTTTTTTGTCTTAATATATTCCATAAAAATGAATTACATATTTTTGTATTAATTTGGATTTAAAAATATGGCTCACATTCTTTGTAAACACATATAAAATATAACACTCAAAGAAAAACAGATCTTATAAAATTTTCATTATTATTTTTTTCTTTCAAAAGGAAAATGAAACTTGTAAGTTTTTTTTAAGGATTATTCTATAATATTTTAGGTATGTCATTTTATTTTATAATATTTTATGAAGATATTGTTATGTCATTCTTCATTTGAAATGTGCATTAGAAAACTAAATAATCTATTATGCTAGTGATTAAAAAAATGTATGACATATTTTACATCAAATTTTTCATTATTTAAAACAACATGGCAAGGACAAATTTTGATTTGTTCTTAGCATTGAAAGAAATTGATTTTTTCTTAGCGTAACAGATTTTAATTTTTTATTTATATGACAAATTTTGAATTGTTCTTAGCATGATAATATTTGATTTGTTCTTGCATTAGATATTTTATATTTTTTAGCATGAAAGCTTTTGAATTGTTTTTAGCACGACAGGTTTTGAAGTTTTTTTAGCATGAGAGATTTTAAATGATTCATAGTATGACATACATATTTTTTAGCGGAAATAATTTTTTATTCAAACAAATTTACAACTTTATGCACGCATATGATTGACTATTGCCTATTGTCTATTTTCCAGTAAAATGTACTTTAAATCCCCGTTTCGCCAAAATCAATTTGTTATGAACATGATAGCAAGATTTTGCATTAGGAATATAGAAGACTTTTTTATCAAGTCTCAGTTGCTTCTCCGGAACAATAATGCTTATGCACCACTCTTTTGTAATCTTCTTCATTACTCCACAATACCGCATCTCCTAATAGACTTTGAATCGACAAAAGGATTGTTTTGCAGTCATAAGCAGAAGACCATTTGTCCTGAAGAATGTCGAGGCATATATTGCTAAACTGATCGACATTAGGGTGGAAGCACATAGTCTCGAATTTGACTTGAGAAGGCTTGAACATGTATTCAAAAGGAAAGCGTAAAGACAACTTATATGATAAAACCTCATAAACAGTTCTTTTTCACCCTCAATTGTGCCCATCCAATTTAAAATGCCTTGACTTTCAGAAAATACCGACACACCAAGATCTCCTCCACTCATCATTAGTGACATCATTTCCTTATGTAACCTCTAAGAAATGACACATGTATCAATTGGGATGGGAGTAGCTACACGCTGCTTTGATGGAGTCGCCACCATTGGAAGACGGTGGTGTGAGTTGTTGGTCGTCTGATAATCCTGAATCTCCATGATTGGATTGAAAGATATCGATTCGATTTTGAAATTTTTTGTTTTAAAATTCCTAAAGATATTAAAAGGATTTATTTAGTTGAGATAAATTGGTGCTTATACTTTTTTGTAATCATTGATTATAAAGCAGATGCAATCATATCGAGTTGGCCTCTATTCACCAGTCATAGCATGACATATTTAAATTAACTTTGGTAAAACAAATTTTGATTTATTCTTAACATGCCGAATTATAATTATTCTTTACAAGATAGATTTTGAATTATTATTCGCAAGATAAATTTTGAATTGTTTTTAGATTTTGAATTATTCTTAACATTAAAAAAATTGATTTTTTTCTTAACAATATAATTGTTGACATAAATTTTCTTCTTTTATAAGACTTTTGAACTTAAATTTGGGAATTAATTAAAATTTTATTTAAAGAACAAACTTAATTTATATTTCTTAATTTTATTTAAAGAACAAACTTGATTTAATTTATATTTCTATTTTTATTATTTGGGCATACTGGCCAGCACGGTTTTTCTTTTTGGTCCACTTCCAAAAGGCCTCACATTAATGGAGATGTATTCTTAACTTATATACTGATTTCTCTTCTAATGTTTATCCGATGTGAGATGTGGGACTTTAGTCACACCTAATAGTCCTCTTCTCGAACAAAGTACCACTCTAGCCTCCTATCAATTGACTTCCATCTGTCTACTCTAGTTAGGTGGAGAGACGCTTGAACTCTAGAGCTTTAGAGCGGATTTATCTACTCATTATCAGATGAAATTGTGTTGCTCCTTAATCAAGCCACCTGTTTGATGAGCTATCAGGCACTCAATCTATAAATGACACTGCGCCGCTCCTTGATCAAGCCACCTGCTTGATGAGCCATCTGGAGCTCCATCTATCCAGCAGAGCAGTCACCTTGAGTATGGCTCCTGGCTTCTGGTAAGATGTTCGGTATCTGAGAATTTCACCCACATCACACCCACCACATCGTGTTCTGTCTGAGCCTGGTGCTCTGATACCAGTTGTAAGGGAAATATACTAATTTCCCGACAAATCACTTCTAAATTGGCTTGAGGTAAAAAGGGGCTTTAGGAAAATACACAATTTTCCTGCAATCAAATCAAAAGAAAAGAAAAGAAACACAAAACAAAAGTGTAATCAAACACAAAATTGTTAACGGAGTTCAACAAATTATGTCTACGTCTTCGGACTTGTTGTAGATCGATTTTATTATAAAGATACAGTGATTCTGCCGTTTTCGATGCATACACCAAAAAGCCATAGCTTTGGGTTTTGTAGAGACTGTAACACTTAAAAAATAAAAAATAAACATTTACAGTCATTAATGTGTAATTTATGACCCACTAAATTACACTGTCTTTTCAATTCACTAGCTCTTTTTAATGTGTTTAACACTTGCGTCATCTTCACTGTCTTTTCCTCTAGCATCTCTTTTATCCAATAACATGAATGTTGAATAAAACTGGACTATTATGTCAAAATAACAATCTCCCACTTGAAGACTGGTTTTGACATGTCTTCACACCTTGATCTATGCAGCAAATCTTTATGGTCTTGTTATTCTTGCAGACCAACTGAAGTTGAACACAACTTTAGTTTTTCAATGGCTACTGTCTTTGTCAACATATCAGCTGGATTCTTGCTTCATTGGATCTTTTCCAGTATTAGCACCTCATCTTCCATTAAAGATCTAATGAAGTGATAACGAAGACTGATGTGATTGGTTCTCGAATAAAATGTTGAATTTTCGCCAATTGAATTGCACTTTGACTATCACTATGCAAAACATTATTCTTCTGTTTGAATCCCAACTCGGTTAACAAACCTTGAAGCCATATCATCTCTTTACTGGCTTCGGTCACTGTTACATACTCAGCCTCTATAGTTGATAGAGTGACAATTTTCTGTAATTTTGACATCCAACTAACAGTTGTAGTTCCGACAGTAAATATATAATCGGTGGTGTTTTTTTGGTTATCAACTTCACCTCCAAAATCTGCATCTATGTAGCCTTGTACCTTTAACTCACCCTTACCAAAGTACAAACACTTTTTTTTGGTACCTAGTAGGTACGTCAAAATCCATTTGATAGCTTCCCAATGAATTTTCGATGGGTTTGACATAAACCTACTCACAACTCCCACTACATGACTAATGTCTGGTCTCGTACAGACCATTGCATACATCAAACTTCCAATAGCTGAGGCGTAAGAAACCTTAGCCATGAAGTATTTTTCTTCATCCGTCTTAAGGGATTGATCCTTGGATAAATGAAAGTAACATGCCAATGGTGTACTAACTGGCTTGGTATCACACATGTTAAATCTTTTTAAAACGGGATCGATATACTCTGACTGAGATAACTGCAAAACTTTTATGCTTATCTCTTGTGATTTGCATTCCAATAATCTTCTTCGCCCGACCCAAGTTCTTCATGTTAAATTCTTTTGACAATTTTTGCTTCAGTCTTCTAATATCATCCATATCTGGACCTGTTACTAACAAATCATCAACATAGAGTAGCAAAATGATATAACTGGACTTACATCTTTTAAAATAGCAACAATGGTCCGCATTACACTTCTGAAAACTTTTTTTGTGCATAAAACTGTCAAATTTCTTATACCACTGTCTTGGAGCTTGTTTTAGACCATACAAACTTTTATCGAGTCTGCATATCATGTTTTCTTTCCCTTCTTTAAGAAACCTTCTGGTTGATACATGTATATCTCCTCGTCCGAATCCCCATGAAGAAATGCAGTCTTCACATCTAACTGTTCAAGATAAAGATCTTTAATGACAACAATACTCAACACCGATCTAATAGTATTGAGCTTTATAACTGGAGCAAAAATATCGGTGTAATCAATTCCTTTCTTTTGCTGGAACCCTTTGACAACTAGTCGGGCTTTGTATCTCTTAGAGCCATCAGGCTCATGTTTCACCCGATACACCCTTTGTTATGAAGTGCATTCTTACCCATTGGTAACTCAGCTAGTTCCCATGTATCATTTGAGATTAAGGACTTCATCTCATTTTTCATTGCAAGCTCCCACTTGCTAGCATCACTCGTCTGACAAGCTTCATCATAGCATTCAGTTTCCCCTTCATTGGTAAGTAACATATATTTCAAGTATCTCCTGTTGGGAACATGAGGTCGGGAAGATCTTCTCAAAACAGGAACTGCCTCGGTCGATTGTAGGGTGTTAGATTGTTGTCGATCGGTCTGTCCAACGGACTCTCCTTGCTAAGGGGTTAATCTGATCACCTCTATTTCTTGACTATATGGGACTCCCCCAATATCTGCAAATGCTGATTCATATGACTTTGAGTAATTTGCTTCAGTTTTATGTATGTCCTTGTACATCACTATTTCATTGAAGATCACATCTCTGCTTCGTATCATCTTTCTGTTTTCCTCGTCCTAAATACGATAAGCCAACTCATTTCACCATAGCCGATCAAGAAACATTTTTTCAATTTCGGATCAACTTTGTTCCTGTCTTGATCACTTATATGAACATATACTATACAACCAAAAACTCTTAGATGTGATAATTTTATATTCTTACCACTTCATACCTAATCGGGAATTCTATGTTCTAAAGGAATTGATGGGCCTCGGTTAATCAGGTAAGTCGATGTGTTGATCGTTTCTGCCCAGAACTGCTTCGGTAAACCAGACTGTATACGAATGCTTCTAGCTCTTGCTATCAACGTTCTGTTCATACGTTCGGCAATACCATTGTGTTGAGGCCTACCTGGCACGACTCTCTCCATCCCGATCCCATGCTCATAACAAAACTTTTTAAATTTGGTGTCCTCATATTCACCACCATTATCGGTTCTCAGCTTTTTAATCTTTAGACCTGTCTCATTCTCAACCATAGATTTCCATCTCATAAAAACATCAAACACTCCAGATTTATACTTTAGAAAATAAACCCATACCTTTCGAGAATGATTATCGATAAAGGTCACGAAATAGTGTTTCCCTCCTATAGATGAAACAGTTTTTGGCCCTTAAATGTCAGAGTGAACAAGCTGCAGCCTTTCTTTCTTTGGGGTTCTGCCACTCATCTGAAAACTGACCCTTTTATGTATTCCAAGTATGCAATCTTCGCACATGTCTATATCGACTGAATTAAGACCTCGAAGCTTCCCTTCGAGTACATAATTTGCATACTCTTCACACTCATATGGCCAAGCCTATGGTGCCAAATATTTGGATTTTCGTTTCCTGCTGCTATTGCAATTGAACAGCTCGTCTCTGCTGTCTTGTAAAGAGTACCACTCTTCTTTCCGCGAGCAACCGCCATTGCTCCCTTTGAAATCTTCCAATTTTTACCACGGAAGATCGTATTGTAGCATTCGCTATCCAACTGCCTTACTGAGATTAACTTCTTTCTTAGATCGGGGATATGTCTGACATCTTTCATCTCATACATACCCATCCAACTTAATCTTCACAATACCTTTACCAATAATCTTCACAGTACCTATTTGAATTTGGAAACTGCAAATCGCTAACTTTAAACAAATGGAAAAGAAATTGAAAAAAACAAAAAGAAGAAAATATTTCACAAATTGAAAAAAATCAGAAAAAAAACTAAACATCATTATCTTTAGTGGAAAAATAAAATAAAAAAATAGAAAACTACAAAATTTAATTTAACAAAAAAAATAAAAAAACAAAAAAACAAAAAAAATAAAAATTAATAATATATAAAGGGTACCCACTAACTTTAGTTCCAATAATCTTCTTTTTCAAATGGTTAAATTATATTCAAATTATTCTGATATCATTTGTAATTTACATTATTTTAGTACTATGTCGAGTTTTATAGTTACTGATATTAGTTGAAATTGGATGTCCAAAACATATATAATTTAATTTATTTGTTTAGTTTCTAGAGCTTGTTTTATGTTATATTTTATTGTTTACTAAAGTTTAGTCTAGAGTTTATATTTTTGTTTGTTGCTTTTCGATTCACCATTTACATATATCCACAATACAAATGATTAAAAAGTATTAGGAAAAAAAATTCATTATTTTTGTATCATATAAAAGTCCAAAATACTTTGATAATTTTCTTCCAAAATTACGCATGATAAAAATACGTTACACAAACCTATTTCAAATATATCAATTCCTACTATTGAAAACCTCTCTTTACAGAATATTCGTTTCCAACCATGAAATCTCAAAAATCAAATCCGTTAAAGTCTCAATTACTTTATGATCAAAGTTTAAATTGCTTCATATCAACATCCACGTTAAAAAAACAGTAAAAAATTATGGTTTTGATCACATTCTTCTTCAAAAATACAATTTGATTTACTACTTTTTACAAAAGTAAGGTTTTATAGTAAACTATTTCGATAATTTTGGTTACTATAGTCATCTTCTTCTTCATTTATATCAGTTTTGAGTACTATTTATTAGTTATTTGTTTTGCATAAGATAATTACTTATGTCTATCATCTATCAACATGTATTGCTTACTCGAGTCTCGTTTTAGCGAGACACGAGACACGTATTCATCAATTTTCAATGGTTACTAAATAATTAATGCAAAATAGAGTTCATAATTAAATTTGTACAGTCTCTCATCTATCAAAAATGCGTATCTCATCTACTTTACTCCGAGCACCACACTAGTGTGATATTGTCCTATTTGGGTTCACTGGACCGCACGACTTTTCTTTTGGTCCACTTCCAAAAGGCCTTATACTAGTTGCGATATGTTTTTACTTATATACCACTGATCATTCCCATGTTTAACCGATGTGGGATGTGGGACTTTGGTCATTACCCTAACAAATCCTCCTCTCGAACAGAGTAACAACTTAGCCTCATCTCAATTGACTTCCATCCGCTCACTCTAATCAGGTTGGGGCTACCTGAACCATATAGGTATAGATGTTACTGCTCACCACCTATTAGACCATACTATCTTGTTCCTTATCGTCACTCCAATCAAGTACCGTCATTTTAATATACGCCAATCAAGTCTCACCGCTTGATGAGCCACAAACACTCCGAACTAGGATCTCTAGAGCAGATCATTCTTTGAGCATAACTACTGGTTCGCCTTGGTTGTTCGACTTTTGAGAATTCCACCACAACCGTGTAGAGAAGATCATTCTTTGAGCATAACTACTGGTTCGCCTTGGTTGTTCGAATTTTGAGAATTCCACCACAACCGTGTTCTGTTTGGGTCTCGCTCTGTATATAAGTAAAAATAGTTTGATCTCCATACTAGTGCGATATTGTCTACTTTGGGTCCACTGGCCCGCACGGCTTTACTTTTGGTCCACTTCCAAAAGGCCTCAACTTATATACCACTGATCCTTCCCATATTTAACCGATGTGGGATGTGGGACTTTGGTCGTCACCCTAACATATATGCTATTGGTTTCTCATTATATGGTTTAACATCATTTATAGTTGGTATGGTTTCGCATTATGCGGTCTTTCATCATTTGTAGTTTCCTTGGTTTCACAACGTTTGTAATTTTCCTAGTTTCGCATAATGTGGTCTCTCAACATTTATAGTTTGCATGATTTTGCATCATTTGTAGTTTTCCTAGTTATGCATGAAATATACGTTGCTGGTTTCTCATTATATCGTTTCTCATCATTAATAATTGGCATGGTTTATCATGATATATATGTTGCTACTATTCCAGGAAAAATGCCTCCAAAGTTTGTTCTTCAAGTCAAGCCTTTTTACCTTAACAAAACATATGAAAGAAACAAAAACAAAACTCGGACACTTGGAAAAAGCAAAAAACACTATTTTATTCCATTCGAAAGGGAACGTACGGACTTAGAAAATAAAATATACCTTTAAAAAATAGAATTTGATTATAAGCCTTCAAATTAGACTAAAAGTTGGTATCCCTTACAACTAACGATGTCAATGGTATCTTTGGTTTGAAATATGGAAAGGAACATATGCCACTACACAACAATTTTTTTGAACCAAGACATTCAGAAAAAAAACAGGATTATTTATATATAGTAATGTGATGATATATAAAAAAAGTTAATAAAAACCGAAAAATACCAATGACAAATAAAATGATAAATGTATGCAATTCCAAGTTTTGTTACGTATGTCTCAAACATGTAACTGCCTCTCATCCATCTGGTTTTGCATGATGTGGTATTTCATCTATCATAGTTGCATTGCGTTCGCATGATATCATTTTATTATTATATATAGTTTGTCTGGTTTTATGTGATATAATTTCTCATCATATATAATTTTTATGATTTTTTATTTTGTGGTCACTTATCTATCATAATTGTTATGGTTTCTCACGATAACGTTTATGGTGAAAAAACAAATTCAAGTCATGATCAAACAAACCACACAATACTATTGAAATAAAACAGGCAATCGTGGTGAAAAGATACATTATAGAAAATAAACCATGTGAAACTAGTGCATGTAAACATGCGATCCTTGTGAAAAAGTACATGTGAGTATTGATAAAAACAAATGAACAAGACTAATGAAATTAAACATATATATTGATGAGTTCAGAATATTCAGACACAACCCACTGCCTAATCCGGAAAGGGGTAATTCAGATAATAACATGCCACTAAATTATCCGAACAGAACAAAAGTAAAAACGCCTTTTGACTAAGCTATTTGCTAATCAACTTAAAAGACTAATGGGTCCTTAAACTTGACCCGGTTTCATAACTTGACCCGTAAGCCCATGAGTCTTTAATTACTCTCATTAATGAAGGTAATAAATATTTAATACAATCAGGTTCCTCAATTCTCTCACTACTTTTTACACTAAACACTTAATACTCAAAATACTTCACAAAACACTTTACAAAATTACTCCCAGCCAAAATAAACCAAACCATATACAACTAAAACATGTGTTACCAATGATAAAGTCATACCTTTATAGAATTATTTTTTATATTGGTTTTGATTTATTTGTGCCCATTTTTATTGATTTTTCATCCATAAACTATTTTTTCATTATCTTGGACTTTGTTTCTTGGCCATCAGTGTATCGAAGTTTGAATCCTCTTTTTAAATTTAAAGACTCTCATCGGCTCCGTGTTTCAAACCAAAATAGTCTTTACATCATTGGTTGTTAGTTTTACAAGTTTGGACCAATGCGAAAAACGTCTTCTTCAATCAAGTATGTCTTTACGATCTCGGTTATAGTATGATACTATTTTTTAAGCCTTCAATGTTATATAGAAATGTGTTCATTGGTAAGTGTTACTCTTCTCTTTCTTCAAATTTAGTATGCTTACTAAACCCTATATAAAAAGCATGCTTCAAAATACGTTTTATCTCGTAACAAAGCCATGCGAGATGGATTGATGAAACAAGAAAAACGAGTTGCATACCTAGGTAGAGAAACAATGCGAGACCATAAATAATTGATATTTCACAAACATGCATAACTTATTTACTATAAACATGCCATGCATAAGTACACGTGCGAATATGCGATTTACGTGTAAAAATAAATCATAATATGGAAAACAATGTAAAACGTGGGTACGACAGACAAAAAGATGCGAGACGTGGTTCGTTTTCACCTTCACACTGAATGAAACCAAAATGGAATCTCCAAAGATCAAACAATAAGACATTAGACAATATATTAGAACCTCATTACTAAAATGTAACACACCAAATACATCCAGATAGTGAAAACTTAAAAAAAAAATTGGAACCCTGTTTTACCTAAAATGACAATACGAATGTGCGTTTCACTACTGAATCCTAACTCACAAACCATTTTCGGTTAATTTAAGACGTTCTAACTAAACATAAACCATCCAAATACACAAAACAAAGAAGTGATACTTGGTTCTTACTTGTTAATTTCCGAATTCTAGAGATCAGAGCTTCAAATGTAGGTCGAATGAATATCGAATAAAAGTCACACATATATAATCTTTCTTCAAATACATATTAAAGCTTAAAATTAGTCTTCCAACAAAGAATCACATTTCAAATCGGAGTTCATCGACAGTCGATTTAGTTCACGTGTTTTTGGTTTACAGGGTTTAAAAATGATTGACGTGTATAAAAAGAAGAAGTATCTAAAACGTTTTGGTTCAAACAAAGAAAATCGCTTGTGAACTTAAAAACTTATTTATACTTTTTTGGTCAATTTTATGATTTGGGTATCTATTTATAGTTTATTAATTTTTGGTATTAGCCGGTAACACGATATTTGATTGAGTATTTAAAAATAGTTTACCCTTTTTTTATATGATAAATCATAAATATAATAATTTTATTTATTTCCTAACAAATTATATTCTTATATTTACATAAAAGTTAACGTATTATTATATTTAAAAAATAATAATTATGTTTTACTGTTTAAATATTAATCGCTAAAAAATCTTACTAACAAAAATACATATTTATAACCAATTTACTAATTCTTTTACTTTTTATAATCGTATTGTCCAAAAATAGATTCAAATATACAGATACGATAATTTTGATTAAGAAATTCAATAAATTTATTTCATAAGCCACATAATAATAAAAAAAAGAAGACAATAAATATAAAATCCAGGAGTCAAATCTTTAATTTCGACAAGAGTATAAATTTAATTTATACAATAAGTCTCGAAAGAAAAGAACCAATAGACAAAGTTCATAGTTATTTTTGAAACTCAGTTACTATTGCGAGAGACAATATAAAATTGGAACACCACTGCTGTTGTGGAAAGACAATCGGGAATCGGAGCCTGAATTTCTTGTACCGGTTAAAGGATCGATAGGGACAGAAAAGGTCCCCTCCAGAATTACCTCCACATACAATTCCAATCCAACGAATCAAGCTCGGTCTCCAATGGCGTCTCTCATCTCCGTCCTAATTCGTTAACATCAACACAAGCTTCGCGCAACAGAAATGGAGACTCATCAGTACCAGATTCCTCGATACCTCGACCCTCAGCTTAATAAAATGACTACACCGCCGTCGGAGCCACCGCACAACGACACCGACAACGACCGGAGCACCGGAGAGCTACGAGCTCTCGACTGCAACCTAGCCTTGCTATGTGATCATATCCACAACGAAGGATTCAATTCCGGTACGTTCTCCGATATAGTGGTTCACGCTATGGGCTCCACTTACCATCTCCACCGCTTGATCCTCTCTCGCAGCCCCTACTTCAGGTAATCACGACGCTTGCCTCCTCGATTCGGTGAATAAGGTGTAGAGTAGCGTGTTCTGGTAGAACTTTTCCATAAATAAAATTTTTGAACGAAATCATGATCTTATTTACATTTATAATCTTGTTCGTTGATCTCGAACAGTAAATAACTATATTTTAATACTGATCAACCAATTGATTCTCAAGTAGTATCCTTGGATTGTGGAATTGTATTTTAGGGAGTAGTTTATGTTGATTTTGTTTGGTATAGGAACATGCTTCATGGTCCATGGAAAGAAGCTAGTTCTCCCGTAGTGAACTTAATTGTGGATGATAAGAATGTTGACGATGAGGCAATTGGAATGGCTTTGGCTTATCTGTATGGGCATCTCCCCAAACTTAACGATAAAACTGCCTTTAGAGTTTTAGCTGCAGCTTCTTTTCTCGATCTTCAGGTACGGTGGTATACTATAGCTTGCCATAATTACGAATATGATAGTGGTAGAGTAAGTTTTTTAATTCTTTCGCATTTACTCTTCAGGATTTATGTGCGATATGCACTAATTTCATTATCTCTGAACTGTGGACTGCAAACTTCTTAACATATCAGGTATGTATGAGATGTGTTTCTTAGCCTTTTCTGTCTGTATCGAACTTTTGGATGGTTTCTACTTGTCATTTCAGGTGTTTGCGGAGAGCCAAGATTACGGTATACATGGAGAACGTGTGAGGAATGCTTGCTGGGGTTACCTTTGCCAAAGTGGTGCCATGGAATTGAAAGAGGTATTTTTGTTGTGCTTTAGATGACCTTTCTTCTGAATGGGTGTATTTTTATACACGTGTCGGTCGATTTCGTTGTTACTAATTTTTCCTATCTTTGGTTTTACTGCTGGTTATGAAGTAAAGTTCATAGAAGATTGTCTTCTGGTTCAGGTTTCTGTCTAGCAATAGTATTATCAAGAGGAAATTTCATTTTTTTGGTCATCCCTGCTGTGATTTTGTGGCTTGAGTATCATTTTTCGGAGAATGTCACAATTGGTTTTTTAAGGTTTATAAAAAATGTCCCAGTTCTTATATAATATTTACCACCAAAGATTTGTGGAATGAGCACTCACATGAACATGACAAGATAATGATCTAATCTGTACAAAAGAAATAGAACGATTAGATAAGTGATCTCAGCATTCATTGTGATATCAGCTATTCTCCCATTTGTGTGCAGGTGCTTCCAAAACTTTCTTCTCAGACTTTACATGATTTGCTGACCTCTGATGAACTATGGGTACCTAGTGAGGAAAAAAGGTAGGGAGCATAAAGCCGAATTCTTTAGTTTGTATATTGATCGTTTACAATATTGAGGATGTTTTCTTTCTCTATTAAAGGTTTGAACTAGCATTGTCTACTTTCCTGGCAAAAGTTGCTTTGTCCAAGACAGAACAGTCAGGGCAAGAAGTTACTAATTCTGATGAGGCAACATGCGTTTACTTTGGTTCGTCTAAAGCTGAGGGCAAAGAGTTAATGCATATTTGCTCCGAAAGGAGTTTAGAAACTGAAGTGGAAAACTTAAGCTTAGAAGATGACATTAAAAGCTGCAATGCTGGTCAAAATGGAATGGGTGAGCCTTCTGAATGCAGAGTTAACTTCCAAACAGAGGTTTCTAATTCCAACCCTCAGGTACAACAAATTGGCTTCTCTCAGTCGGGCATCCCTACAGATATAACCCCCTTTCCATCCACAAGCAGCAATATTTCACCTAGAGGTGAAAGTAGAACGTCTTGTTCTTTTGCTCAGATACCAATTGGTATCGGAAGTGATGGGGCCAGTGGAATGGCAATGGAGGGGCCAATCGAAGAAGGGTCGTCTTACCATGTAAACAATGATATTTGGATTACAAGTGAGCAGCCGAGGCATTGCTCTTCAATGGATTCCTGTGGTGGGTTCTTGCTGAATGACTGGGCAAAATGTAGTATATCACCTCTTTCTTGGGGTGGCAGGGTTGTGGATAAAAAACAGGTTATGGGGTGTGCTGAAGGGAACAATAGGCTTCATGAGGATGAATATGATGCTTTTGTCAATATTTTTGAGGGAGGCTCTCTTTTGTATAACAATATGTCTTTTGAAGCACTTCTGTATGTGAGAAAGCAGCTTGAAGAATCTGGGTTTCCTTGCAAAGCTTTAAATGATGGTCTTTGGCTGCAGGTTTGACTGAAACTAATTACTTTTTCTTTTGTGATTGCCTGGTGATACTAGAGATGAGACTCATCTTTTGTTACTGCTTAGTGATTTGGGGGATGACTAGAGTCATTGGAGATATAGGGTCATTACAGTGCATGTCAGTAGTCAGTACATGAATAAGCTCTTCATGCCTAGCTCGATAGCTGAGTCTTGCCATATATTTGGTGTTATCTGAACTGTTGCAGCTTTTGCCATACTACCTAATGCAACTTAAAAAACTATGTCATGATGCAGTCTGCACCTGAGAAGAAGTTTATTTTTTCTTCTTCTGTATGTGTGTGTGTGTGAAAGTCTGCACTTCTACATGCTCCAGTACGAGCAACCCCTTTTTGGGTCCTCAAAATTATTAGTTTTTTTAATTCATTTTCCTTTTAAGAAGGCTAAGATATCTTTCTTATGGCTATTGTTAGACACTTTTAAGCCGGAGAGTGCAAGAAATTGGAGCGGCCACATGCAAAAGGTGTTGGGTTGCAAGTTTTCTCTGTCGTTGTAGGCATCCATATGGATTTGATAGTAATCAGGAAATTTCTCCTATCATGGGCAATGCATACATTTCCGAATCCGCGCAAGGTGAAGGAAATCGCCATCTTAGGCCTGTACGGGTGCATGTGATGGGAGCTATCGATGGGCTTGCTGGCATTGGACGTGGAACTACATTTGTACCTTCAGGTGCTTGGCCTCCTACACGGTATGTATATTCACGTGTCCCCGTTGGTACAGGTAGCAGAAACGGCCCCCAGTCTCTTGCTAATGATGATCCAGAGGTCAGAGACCAGAATGGAGATATATCTGGTGATGGGTTAACAGCCCTAGTTTCTCGAAGCCAAGGAGCGAACAACTCTGTCAATGTTCATGGACAACAAACCGAGAGAGGGTATGAAGACTTGCGAAACAGATTTTCTGGAACTAGCATAGTAAGCAGTGCCATGCAGCTGCTAGAGTCACCTGAGAATGCCAATAGTATGGAGTGGGAGAGTCCAAATAATCAATCCATATCACTAGATTTAACCACACCTCTCAATCACTTCCCACCTTTTCGTTTTGGGTAAGTTTTTCCTGCAATTGATTCATATTTCCAGTTTAATTTTTTTATTAATCTTAGCCCGCAGCACATGCATGATAAGTAGTTGCTAGACCAATCAACAGCTAATCCTTTTAGCCTCCAAACAAAGCGTAGATACTACTCGGCTTTTGTGAATCATGCGTTATTATCTTAGGGTCGATAGGTTTACACTGTATCCTCTTTCTATTAGCTAAGTGATCCTTTTTGCTGAGATAAACAATTCGCCTTCTAAAATTCTCTGTTACATTATTGTGATACCTTTCCAGAAACCAATCCAAAGGCCAGAATATCTGAGTATGTGCCTGATTTGACAAAGTTGTCTAGATTAAAAGAAGTATTACGAAGGACCTATTTAAGATACAAAACTCTTTTAGTATCCCAGTCGTTTCAAGTCTTAGAGTTGCTTACACGTAACTATAATCTGTATGACATATTTCCGTCCACTAGTTTAGGAGATAGACTTTTGCTCAAGGCGCAGTTAAATATACAATTTGCTTCCAAGTCATTTCTTTCCTAGAAGCTTTTATTTAAAATTTTAAAGTATGTATATATTTGTAAGTATTCAAGTGCTTATATACTCCCATAGTTATTCTATTCCTCTGAATAAATGTAATGTGCTTCTCTACTATTTTATCAGGGTTGAGTTTGAGGATGTACTCAGGCTTACTAATGGCCAAGTTAAGCATTCTCCGGAATTCTTTTATGCTGGTTCCTTGTGGAAGGTATCTAGCGAGCCAATGAGTTGGTATCATTTTATTGTTGACTTTTCTTAAACTGAAATTGTCAATCTTTTGTTTTCGCATTTGCAGGTCAGTGTCCAGGCCTTCAATGACGAAGATTCCCAAGGACGTAGAACCCTAGGTAATGCTGTTTGTAACAAGTAGAAAATAGTTAGGTAGTACACAAGACAAGGCTAGGGAGTGGCAAATATTGCCAGGGTGTACCGCACGTATAAAAAGGGAAACCAACCTGATGGCTGATTTCTTTAACCTGAAAGGGCCACAACTTAGGTTGTCTTATATCCCAAACGAATAATTGATCTGGTTTCCCAAGTTATCTAACTTGGACGACATACATCTTACGCCAGCCAATAAATTTTCTGTTCGGGATCAAATGTAGATTCTATATCTTTGGTCAGGATTTGTTATTTGGAAGCAAATAAAACCAAACCAGCTTGGATTATTTCTTGAAACACCTGAATGTTTTAGCTTAGAGTTCACGTAAATTATGCTTATGATGTGTGCCTTAGTTAATGGATACATACTCTGTTTAATATTACAGGATTATTTCTTCACCGCCGGAAGGCAGATTATGAGACTGGAAAAAAGGTCAGTTTTTTCCAAATTATGATATGGTTATACATTGTCTCATTTAACTAATGTTAATATCCTCCAGATTCATATGTACGTGGATTACCGCGAGAAAGTCACTGCTCGTTACCAGGTAAGGAAAAAGTTTGCTATCCGTCCTCCACACCAATCTACTAGTATAAAACAAGCTCTTTCGTCTTACAGTGATATTTGGTTTTATTATCGCAGCTAATATGCCCTTCTAAGAGAGAGGTGCTAGTGTTTGGGAACTACAAGCAGCGTGGTATGCTTTTGCCGAAAGCTCCTAAGGGGTGGGGATGGCGAACTGCATTGCTATTCGAAGAGCTTGCTGATCTTCTTCAAGATGGGGCCTTGAGAGTAGCTGCTGTTGTGCAACTTGTCTAAACAAAAAGATCATTAGGATTTAGATGTTTAATCTTAAGATTTTGATTCACATGAATAATGTAATGGGTCTTAAAATGTTCCGATATATTTGATGCTGCATCGCAATTTCCTAGATTCAGCTTAAATTACTTGTTATCTCAAACAATCTAATTTTTTTTTCTTTCAAAATACTAAAATAAGATATAACAAGGGATTTCAAATGTCAATTTTGATGTTGTAAGATCAAAATCAACAGCACCAATCATTCTTATTCATTGTTGTTTAATGTTCTAAGTAGTCTATAATGAAGTAGGGATTGCAAAGAGTCGGGATGGGTGCGGTATAGCTAAATCCGTATTCATTTCGTCTATATTTTTTCACATCGGTTCGAATATCTATTGGTAAGATCCATTGAAATTATGATTTTCTTAAATTATTAATAATTAATATATATGTTTTTTTTTTAATTATTAATAATTAATATGTGGTTTGGTACATGTTAAAAAATATTTTTAAAATTTAATTAATAATAATAATAATATTAGACTGAGAAAAAAAATATTTAAAAATTAAAAATTAAAGAATCAGATCTAATGATAATTAACAAATATTTTATTATGCTATTAATAATTAATATATGGTTTTGGCATATGTTAGCAATGTTTTAAAAATTAATTAATAATAATATTATTGTACGGTTCTGAATCTAATATTGATAGTATCAATTTTGTAGAAAAAGAAAATTTAAAAGGAGAAAATTAAAAATCAAATTTAATTTTTATAGGTAGAATAATATTTTTTAATATATATAGTATATATTAGAAAATAATATATGGCATACTAATATTAATAATTTATTTTAAAGTTTTTTAAATAATACTAAATAATTTATTATTTTATATAATATTAATTTAGTGGGTATCTATTTGTATGAGTGAAAAATTTCTTAAACCTGCAAATCATCTCAAATCCGGTAGGTAGTAAATTTTTAAATCCACAATCAAATGATAATTTTTTCTTTTTAAATCTATAACTTTTCTCACAAGTTGGCTCGAATCAGGTTTCCGCGGGTTTAGAAAAAATTATCTTCCCTGACATAAATTCGTGCGCCTAAACAAAACAAGAAACAACCACCTTAACTCTCAAGGTCAAGGCCTTGACCTTTGTAATTGCAGTGCAACTACAAAAATAATATGATTAAATCCCCTGACATTTTCACCTAAGAAGACACTTCCAACCCTTTGCCAGAAGTCGCATACAATTGATTTTTTCCGAGTCACACTTGTAATGGCCGGAAACTCCACAGAAATTTCCAAATGATTTAATTAAAGGGAAATGGAATAAATATATATTAAGTTGAATAGTATATATTTAATTGTAGGTCACGTTGCTAGAATATATATATATATAAACTTAGTTTAATACATATTATTTGTAGACTATGTATAAACTGATTATTTCCTACCTATATTATTAATATAAATGGATAGAACACATCATTATATTCTCCGGAAATGGTTATTTCACATATTTAATTGCAGAACCCATATTATTCTTATTCTTAAAAGTATTATTTCTAATATTAAGATAAAGCCCCTCTGACTTCGAACGTCAACATCTAACAATTAACAGCACGCAGGTTGAACAAGTCAAATTAAGGAACGAATATATTTGTATGATTGTATCATTTGTAATTTTACACACCAAAATTTAAAGTCCGAACACAAACCCTTCTTTTAATTAATCCGTAACTCTTAGTTTCTTTTACCTCGGAAGAAGATGATCTTTTTATTGTCGAGGATTTTGGACCTATTGTAGATTAAAATGTAGTTATAAAAAATTTCTAAGATTCAAACCGATAGGATTTAATAATTTTTCCTTATGTGATTGACAAATTACAACGATATTTGTAGGTGGTCGTAATATTACTGATAATATCCTTTAAGGGTTACTAGCCGAAAATCAAAGACGCGATCAACCCTCTCAGAATTGATCTGATGAAAACATTTGACAACATTCATTGGCATCTTATCCTCGATATTTTGGTAGCAATGAATTTATCGGAACAAACGACTAGCTGGATCATTCAATATATCGCTACTCTGTCCTATTGTGTTAATATTAATGGTGGCTCTCATGAGTATTTTTTGGTAGAAAGGAACTAACACAAGATGATCATTTATCTCTTTTCTTATTTGTATTCGTTATGCAAGCTCTCTCCAATATCTTTTTTATTGCTCATACGAGCTTTAGTGTAATAAACTTAAGATTGTCAACCTCTGCTTTGCAAACTACCCGATGATCTTCTGTCGTTGTGACATTAATTCCCTCAATCTTATTAAAGATGATCTTAATGATTTCTTGTTCTTTCGGGCCTTAAAGTTAGTCATTAGAAAAGCCACATCTTCCTCTCTGGGGGTTAACCCCACTCTTAGTGTTCATCTGATCAATATCCTTGGATTCAACGAAGGATTCCTCATGGTTAAGTATCTTGGTCTCCCTCTTCTCTCGGTTCGAATTTTTCACAATGATTGTTGACCTTTTTTTGACAAAATTACTACCCGTATTGTCTTGTGGACTTCCATATACCTCTCTAATGTCGGGGCTTCAGTTCATTAAATCGGTTCTTTTCGCGGAGCAGATTTATTGGTCTTCGATCTTCATTCTCTCTGCTAGAGTTCTTACAGAACTCGCTCAGTCTTTCTGTCGTTTCCTCAGGTCAGACTTTGAGATGAAAGCTATATGTGCTAAAGTGGTATGGTCTACTATAACATTGCCAATGTTTGAGGGTGGCCTTGAGATTCTAGACCTAAAAATTTGGAATTAAGTAGCAGTCCCTTAATATTTATGGTTCATTGTTAGTAATCTCGATAACTCAATCTGATGTGATTGGATTTATGCTGAGAATATTAAAGACAAAAAATTGTGGTCTTTAAAGATTGTCTCTTTTCCCTTTTGAACTTGGAGGAAAATTTTAAATCTTAGGCCGATCGCTATCAAATTGTACAGGGTCGCAATTGGTAACGCGGAGAATATTTCCTTATGGTTTAACCATTGGTTTCTCTCAACCTCTTTGGCCAAACACTTTGTCCACAATATTATCCGTGACTCTCGAGTGAGGAGCAACCTCATGGTTTCCGACTCCATTCGTGATGGTGTCTCGTATCTACCGACTCATTTTAGGTCTACCAATGCTAGAAACCACCGTACCTTCCAAGAGATTAACCTTATTATCCTCTCCCCGCCCCTAACATACTCAACAACGATATTCACTACTAGGTTGCTAATAGTGGAGTGCCAAGTTCACTATCAATGATACCTACGATGCCATTCGTCCGCCCATTCCTCGTGTTGAGTGGCCAAGGTTAGTATGATATGAATTTAATATTCCCTGCCATTCCTTCATCGTTTGGCTTGCCATCCAAGGAAAACTTTCCACCCAGGATAAGCTTCTGAGTTGGGGTCTTAACACCCCCTCGAATTGTGTTATGCAATTCTACCTCAGAAATCATTAATCATATTCTCCTTGACTGTAGTTCTACTCAAAGCATCAGGGGTTACGCAAGATCCAAGCTTGGTTTTCCTTTGAGTCAAAATTATAATTGGGTGTCTTAAATTCATAAGACGTCTAACTAGCCCCCATCAAGGTCTTGATATCTTTGACGTATATGCTTTGGCGCCGTAATAAATCACGTTTGATGTGAGAGGAATGCTTAAAAATTTAGATCCTCTCCTACCCTCACCTCTGCGGCATCTTTTCGCATGTTTACTGACCTCGGGTTCAGATTTCTTGGCACCATATTTGTCTGACCTATCGAATCCTTTTAAAATTCTAACTTAATTTTTGTTTGTTTGATTGATGCAACCAGTTTTCCTTTCTGATTGTGGTCTTTTGCTCGCCGTGACTATCTAGTCTATTGTTCAATTGAGTCTTAACTCATTTGATTTGATTTGTTGTACTTATTTGGATAAGTTTTGGTCGATCTTATCGTTCTTGGTCCATTTGCTTTACTGGGTTGTACATATTAAGCCAAAATTTGGTTAACTTTTTGAATTTCTTTCTCGGCTCTCTATAACTCTCCTCGGGTATTCCTTAGATATGTTTGAGATTTTTTTATTTAATATTTTTTTTCAACAAAAAAAGATGATTATTATATTAATTTTTCAGTTTTTAATGTATTAATCTGATCACCCATTTTGTATTACTTTTTAATATCTAGAGCCACCCCCTCACTCATTTTATCCATGTATTTGTTTTAATCGTTTATTGTCTTACCACACTTAGTTAGTTAATGATTGAGCATTGTTATTATTACCGTGCGTAGTTTGATAATTGATATTGAACTTATTTGCTCGACTAACTATTTAACCTATTTATTTGGTATATTTGGACGCTCTTGTTATGAGTATAAAGTGTAGACACTAATTTTTCAATTTTTCAATTTTGAAAATTTTGATTAAATTTGATTTATCCAAAGAGTTAAATGATCAAAGTTGCTGAAATAACGAGAAGGTTGGGATAAACAAAAAAGATTTTTTTACGACAAACTAAAAATGATCGCGGAAAATTAGGTTTATACAATCTAAAAAGGCTGACCACGGTGAAATCACGAGCCTAAAAGTTAATCTAATCAAATTGAGTAGGCACAACCTACTGTAACTAGACAAACATATTTTACCGTGATATGATCAAATTCAAATTTCTGGTTACCGATTTGAATTTATCAAATAATATTGTTCCAACCGACAATTTGGCGTAGCAAAAAAAAACTGATCGCGGCAAAGTCCGACAGGTTGTGACTTTCTCAAAATTTAAGTTTTTCGAAAAATATTTATTGAAAGGTTGTAACTGTACTTACAGATTTATGAATGATGGTACCTATTGGTTTATCACTTTTACGAATATGTGTATATTTCAAGAACAAACTACAACTTTAATAAAATCGAAAATTTTATCTAAAGATTATCTCTCTGATTATTACTATTTTTTTTCAAATTCGAACTTAAATTCTCGTTGCTTATATTTAAGTTCATGAAGTTTCTTATATTTCAAATATCAAAGAAATATAGAATAATGTATTTTGGAAATCGTAACCTTATGCTCTCAAGCTTTACAATAATTTCCGACGATATTCCAATAAGTTTTTTCTTCACCTACTAATGTAAGTTATTGTTTCATACTTTAGTTTCAAACAATAGAAACGAATTAATGGTCATGGAAGTGGAATCAACTATGTCATTGATGAAATATTAGTTCGATTGAATCAGTGTTATCGAGCAAACCATGTAAGGTGGAATGACAATTTTGACGTTCTCGATATTGGACTTCATATATGGATCATATTAAGGAGAAAATAGATACCTTTAAATCTCGTAATACTAAATGTGTAGTTAATAAGTTTTTGAACTACTCATGTCAGCAGAAGAGAAAAAATATCAACAAAAGTGAAAAAATGTTTAAAGAATATTTTATTCACGAGTACCAATATAAAATATTTCTAGCCGAGTGATATTATGTGTTATATATTTCGAAAACTTGTAAAAGATTGCAATATTTGAAAGAAGAGCAAAATTATAAAAATGTGAAACAGAAAACTGAGGCAATGACGACTGGCGTGGATTATTTATAGCTGGAGGGTACGTTAGTTAGTTTGTAAGTTGAGTATTAACTTATAAGTAGTAAGTAGAGCGATAAGAGAGGTGTGCACTTGTATTTAATATCTTTAGTAAAAGTCCAATACTCTTAATGAAGTTGGTTGGAGTATTTATAGTGGTCTTTTATTGATCCATGGGCCTTATGGGTCAAATTTCAAAAACCGGGTCACTCTTATGAGCCCTCGGGCCCAGTTGGCAAATCAGTAAGCACACAGCTGATTCAAGGTTCCATTCCAATGTACTGTTCCCCCATCATCTTTTATTTGGTTTGTCTAAAAAGTTCTTCGGATATTAGTCGGATCAATAAGAATATTGTTTCGAACAATATCTGAACCGATCATAGAGCCCCCTTAGCTATTTCAAAAACTTTTTGGAAGAGCTAACTGTATCAAATAATATCAGAACTGATCATTCTGTATTCTCAGTGAATTCGAAAACGTCTGTTTGTCAACTCAAAGGTTGCTACATTTTGATTAAACTTTCATTACACGTGTCAGCTTGCAGTTGGACCTACCCGCCGTTTTTTTCTAGGGATTCACATCTAGGATTTTCAAAATAGAAGAGGCTATAATTGGTAGACTTTAATCATTATTTCAGTCGATTCAATTCCCCTAAGTAAAACACTCGAGTAGAATTCTTCAGTATATAAGTAAGCCTTTTTTACTGTTTCTCATTTCTAGATTAAGAAAAAAAAATCAAATCTTAAATCTAGAGAGAGAAACTTTTATCTTCTTCAATATTTCCTAAGGTTTTATGTTGACAACAAGAACTACCTTAATCAAAGGTGGTTGGCTTAACCTATCTGAGTTAGATTGAGAAAAAAAAGACACGAATCGCAGCCGGACTGCCAGCCTCTCTTGGTGGACTGGTCATCGAAAAAGTGTTTGAACCAAATATAAGTTCATCTTCTTACAAACCAACAACATTTCCAAGAAAACATCATCTACTTTATCTTTAATAAATCTTGAATTACCAGAGCAATCAGAGTTACTAATTACTCAATCACAACAACCAGAAACACCAGTTTTGGAACTAAAGCAACCATAAACACCTGTTTTTAGAGCCAAAGTCGTTACCATCCGAAAAACTCCATCCCCGTTCATTTCTATGGGTTCGTATGTCGGATACAGTCCACTACAGAGGGTTACTAGGCTATTCAAATCCAAAACTGCAACTCTACCTATTAAAAGGGAAAAAAGCCCAAAGAAGGTCCTTCAATGGTAGATTCTCTAAAACTACCAATCATGGATCCACCCCCATATATTTCTCTCATCGTTTCTTCTCATGTTGAGAAGGAGAATACAGAGAATACACCAGGAGATTATGCACCAACAATAATAGAGGAGATGATGGCAGACAATGGACCAGACACCCATATAGAGACCTCCGGACATACTAGGGACACCAGTACAGTTCGGGAAAAGAAAAAAGCTATGAATAAACCCCACACCAAACCACTTTCGGAGTGCCTCGTTGGGCGATTTGAGATTTTATCATGAATCCATTGATTCTCTAGGACTCCCAACTTCTCCAAGGTTAGTGTTAAGTACTTGCTAGCCCTTCAACGAATTTCTTATGTGTACACCCATATTGCCGAGTTGGATATGATAAGAAAGAAATGGGGCTTTCCTAAGTATATCAAAGTGAGTATTCCTATCCTTGATAAGACTCCGATGGACAACAAGACTAGAGAACTGGTAGTATATACCGAAGTGCTGAACTGGGGCCTTCGGTTTCCTTTGGAGCCAGAGATAGTTAGATATTTTCACTAGTAAAACTATGTCCCATCAAGTTAAGCCCCAATGCTTGGTATACCCTATTAGCTAGCATCAAGTGCTTCAAGACTTTCTAAAATTCTGGTGCCTATGGAACAGTTTGCAGTTGTGGCCGGATTATGCATAAATCATAATATCCTTTTTTTATTATTTATACATGAGGAATGACTACAAGGTAATCAATGTATTATTAGAAGCTAACAAACCTTGGAGGAGTCGATTTATTTATATCAGCGGCGCTTGGGAGAATGGTAGAAACATAATGAAAATCCAAGCAAGCTAACTAGATACTGGAAAATCTCAGGTAAAAGTTTAAATGATTCTTTTCAATATGAAATTCTTACATTAGATAATTTCAATATGGACTTGTAACTCGGATTTATTTTTCAGTGTTTTCCAAAATATTCTTAGAAAACATCTAGAAGAGGGTTGGACCACCTTCAGTTAATAGAATCGATGGGAAATAGAAAACTGGGAAGCTGGTTTCCATAATTTCTATACTACATCCAACATGGTTTGGGCTCATTAGTGAAGAACAAGCGCAACTAGGAACAGTCTTGGGAAGAATTCACCAACCAATCTGAAGCTGTTGAGATCATCAAACGTACTGAAGAAAAAGATGATAAGATTTTCTTAGCAGCTCAGAATAAGGCACCTAGTCACTTGGACAAAATG
Source organism: Limnanthes douglasii subsp. nivea (assembly GCA_036936605.1). NCBI lineage: Eukaryota > Viridiplantae > Streptophyta > Magnoliopsida > Brassicales > Limnanthaceae > Limnanthes > Limnanthes douglasii. Next base: position 22,596,478 of record JAUPFV010000001.1, on the reverse strand, counting down.
AAGAAGAAGAAAAAAAAAGAGTGGAGACTTCTCTCAGGGGTTTCCCAATGCAGGTAGTTCAGGGTTCCATAAGAGATTAATGTTGCACTCTTGGAAGTGGTGGCAGTAGCAGTTGGTGAGGCTGAAAGATCAACACCATCTTCCCCAAAAAAAATAAAAAAGGAGTCAAGAGACACCAGGCAAGTGGTGATGATAAGGAAGGTAGGAAACAAAACTTGTTATTGGTTCAGAGATCATACTTCGAACCGAGATAATTCCTCCTGAAAAACCTACTGAAGTTTCTACTGAAGAAGAGACTCATGTTAATCCATCATGTCCAGTGTTCCCTAGTGCTGACCAACCTCCTGCTGAAGTTGAGGTTAATTTAGATGATATAGGGAACTTATACTTCAATGAGTTCAAAAAAGAGGATTTTGACCAAACCTTTCCTCAACCATTCAACATAGCCAATGCAGTGATTCATGATGGGGGAATATTTTGAAGTATCCGATGAGCATGAAACCTTAGGCTATGTAGTATTAGGATATATCAGGCCCATAGTCAACTTAGAAAGACAAGTCAAAGCTCAAACAAAAGATATCACTTCCCTATAAACTGATAATCAAATTTTAAAGGTTTCCCTTGAATCTGAACAAAGCAAATTAGAAACCCTAATCAAAGACAAAGAATAACTAAATACAAAGTTGAAACAAGCCAATGAATATTGAGAGAAAACACAATCTACCTACACCAAACTACAGACTTCCACCTCACAGAAAACTAAAAATTTGAATGGAACATTAACCAAAGAAAAGGCTACCAATGAACAATTGTCTAAAGAGAAGCAAGAGCTACAAAATCTTCTCAAGGAAAAAGACGATGTAATTATCTCTTTGAAAAAAATCAAAGGCTCAAGATATAGCGGCTGCCAAGAACGAATATGTCGATGGGGTATTGAAGTCCATGGAACAAATGAAAGAATCTGTTAAGTCAAATATGGTCCTTTTGTTCCACGAAACTTTCCCTAAATGGTCTCTTGGGAATCTATGGGCTTATGTGCCAGATGATGAAGTTCCCTGTCACACTTTAGCACAGAGTGATAAATATAATATGATATCGGATGAGTCTGACCCTGATGACGTAGCTGAAGAGGGCTCAAGTGATGATAGAGAAGGAAAAAAGTGAGGTTGAGAAGACAACCGAAGGGAACGAGCCCTAAGGTTAATATTTTATTTTTTAAGTTTATGTTTTGAACTAAATTCATTGGATGGCCAAGACATGTATTTGTTTTATTTGGTTTTGCTTTGTGAACCAAAGTCCTTGGATGGCCAAGGCATGTTTTCTAAAATGGATCGAACAACTTTAATGATCCAATCAGTATTCTATATTATCTTCAAGGTTATCTATTTTGTACTTTATCTTGTTTTCTAAATGCTTCCATTATAATCAAGACATACTTAAAATATAGTAATCATTAATCATATATAAACTTAATCAACCAGTTTAAAGTATTCCAACTGATAATTTAAAGTGTTTAATTGGTATTTCATTTATTTGACCCCTTCACGGGTATCTCAAAGTGTTTAATCGGTGTTTAATGCTTTCGATGCACACACAGATATTTAAAAGTATTACGCGGATGTTTAATTTTTCTGATGCACTCACATATATTTCCAAGTATTACATGGGTGTTTAATTTGTCCAATGCACTCACAGATATTTCAAAGTGTTATATGGGTGTTTAATTTGTCTGATACACTCACAAACTCAACATTTAAAAAGGCAATGAATAGTATATTAATTATGACCCGGACACCTCCTTAAAACCTCACCGCGCCACCAGAGTATGAAAGAGTATTCCCTGAATATTTACATTGAAACATAACAAAGTAAATATTTACAAAAAAAAGAAATCATTCTAAATATAACATGAGGTGCTCAATATTCCAAGGATATTTTAAAATGTTTCCTTATTTGTCTTGAAATCGGTACGTTCCTTGCTTCACTTTTTCATATACTACGTATGAGCCTTCCCAATTCAGAGCTAGTTTTCAGAATTTTTTCCCCTTGGTGTGTAAGAACACTTTTCTTAATACTTTATCCCCTTCTTGAAACTCAATTTTTTTTTAACTCTAGATGAAAATTTGCTTCTCATCAACACTATCCTTTTTTTTCTTGAATAAGTCGATAGAAGGACATTTTTGCATTAGATTCCAAGGGTATGCTTCAGAGTAGGCTATGGTGGCTAAAGAATCTGCCATAGTATTTTCCGGTCTATGGACATGTGCGAATCATATATCTTTAAAGTTTGAGGCAATTTTCTTAAGTACTTGCAAATACTTTATCAAATTATCTTTTTTGGTTTCAGACTGCCCTTGAACCTGATTAATAAGTAATTGAGAATCACTTACTAACCTGATCCTTTTTTCCCCACATAATTGAGCTAACCTTAAACCAGCTATGGTTATTTCGTATTCCAACTCATTATTGGATTCACTGAAACCAAAACATATAGCTTGGTGCATAGTATCGCCATAAGGTGAAGTTGAACATACCCCAACTCCACATCCCATTGTACTAGACCCTCCATGAGTTAGAATAACCCATTATTTATGAGACTTATTACTTTGAGATTTTTCGCAAAGTCTTTCAGTATGAAATTCTATAAAAAATCAGCTAAAACTTGAGCTTTGATTGCAGTTCGAGGTATAAAATAGATATCATAGTCTCCAAGCTCTACTGACCATTTAGTCATCCTCCCTGATATGTCTGCCTTTTGTAGCATGTTTTTTAAAGGAAAATATTTTTGTTGATTTTTGTTCTTTCTCATTTTTCCTCTCTTGTCTCTCTTATTTGAATGTTTCTTAGTCAGTCTCAATTTATTTTTTTGTCAGACCTCTCCACTACTGGATGACTGATATTCATCAAAATCAGAATCAGTGGAGGACTCATCTGATGAGTCCGACGCACTCATAACCTGTTTAGCCTGATGCACCTTTTTGGTTTTACCATGAGCTTTAAGGACTAGCTACTGTCCCCATGGTCATCTACAGATACACCACACGCATCATACATTTCTTTTATTGCCTTTTCAGCTTACTTTTGGGCCCTTAAAGCTTCAATTTCGGCCCTTAACTGATCACATTTATCTTGCATGAATTGTCTTTCATCTGTGTTGTGATTTACATGAGATATAGTAGTGTGCTCATTATTCTCTCTGACCCTTTCATCTTCAGGGGGTGGAACATCGTGTATGTTAAATATATGTTCTGATAGTGTCCGAACTAAAATTCCTACTAACTGTTTTTAGATAAATATATTCAGGGACCTCTCGCTCCCACTGTGGTTACCAATCTGGTGCGGATGATTTATAGCTGAAGGGTATTTTGGGTAGTTTTTCAGTTGAGTATTAACTTTTAAGTAGTAAGTATAGATAATAGAGGTGCATGCTTGTATTTAATATCTCTAGCAAAAGTCCAACCCTCTTAATGATTTTGGTTGGAGTATTTATAGTGGTCTTTTATTAACACATGGGCCTTATGGGTCAAATTTCATAACCGAGTCACTCTTATGAGCCCTCGGGCCCAGTAGGTGAATCACTAAGCACACAAGTGATTCATGGTTCCACTCCGATGTACTGTTCTCCCATCATCTTTTATTTGGTTTGTCTAAAAATCCATTAGGATATTATTGAGATCAGTAGAAATATGGCTTCCAACAATATCAGAACCGATCAACGACAAAAACCAATATTGCGGAAGATAAATCTTACGGTTGGTGGTGATACATGTGCATCCATACATATTACTCATGATATGGCTCTATTCAACTCATTTGAAATAAACAACGATGCATGTAAGGTGAAAATAGTCAACACCAAAAGATAAAAAATGGAATGATATAAAAACGTCGAGTTAATGTTTACAAATAAGAAAATGACAACTCTCACCAATGTATTATATGTTTTGGAATTAAACAAAAACTTGGTGCATGGTGATCTTTTGGCTAAATCGAGAATTCATTATGTGTACGAATCCACTAAATTATTCTAATTAAATATGGTATCTTTGTTGGGAAATGATACTCAAGTAATAGAATAGTAAAATTAGGTACTATCGATAATTCCGCGAGTAAAATAAAGAATTCTATTTATGCTTATTCTCGTACTAATTACTTATTATGGCATGCTAGACTAGTTCATATAGAACTTGGCGTTCAAATCAAATTTGGTGTAATGACTATTGGTAGTAAAAATATATATGTAATTGGCCATCAAACGTGATGATTGTTCCGGTTCATACGATATACATGAAATCATATCAAAGTCTATGTAATTCGCGCTTATTATATTAAAATTCACATAATTCATGTATAATCATGCATAACATTTTTAAAATCACGTATACAACAGAACAAAATCACGTAAGAACAAAATTCTAATTTATCCAAAAAAATCGTGCATAATCATGCATAACATTTTCCAAATCATGCATACAAAACATCACTTGAACAAAATTCTAATTTAGCCCGAAATTGCGCAACCTGGGTGCGCGATATATGCAAACTTTCGCGTGATACGTGTAGAAAATAGTATGAACCTAAAGAACTTAAGAAATGTACCTCGACTTGTGTTTTCAGATGATACATTAATGGTTCATCCTCCGCGGCTCCGCCGATGCAAAATCTTCAATATTGCAACCAACATCGTCATCTAAATCGTTCGAATCCATAATCTAGTAGAATATGATTAGAATTTAGTAGTTTTTTGTTTAGGTTTAGTATGTAGGAATATTGGGTGAGTTAAATTCTGGGTGCTTATACTGAATTTATGAGTTTTTTTATATGTTATGAGTATTTTTTGAGTTATTCATTTTTTTCTTAATTGAAAACACATTTTAACAAAGCAAAGTCTCATTATTACATATCCATATTGTAGTTCTCATAGTATTTGGAACCATGAAAAAATGATTACAATAAACAAATCAAAATCGAAAGTATGCCCATCGAAAAATTGTAACGTTGTTCCTTATAATAATCAAATCAAAATATAAGCTGTCAAATGAGTTTGAGGTGCCAAAATGTCACAAATGAATACTACCAATTTTTGGAGTGATCAAATCACTTAAAAAATCAAAATATTGAAATAAATTGTACCAACTTTTGTAGTTTTTTAGGGAATCGTGGTAACAGGCTCAGCTAAACAAAGCTCGTGTAAAGAAACTTGTCATTATTATTATTTTTTTCGGGTTCGGAGGGAACCCGCAGCCGCTATTCAAAGTGCAATGAGTGCGCACAGGTAAACCCGCACAGGTAAACCCTCAGTCTGACGCGATAGCCTGCAAACCAACGTCAGAAGGTAAACCACACAAGGTGACAGGCTCAGCCGAGAAAACGTATGTAGAGGGACTCGAATTCACGACCTTTGGTCACAAAGGTGTCATACTCAACCAACTCGGCTACAGAAACTTGTCATTATCTTGGGAATTGCTAAAAAAACGGCCAAAACTACTCCGCGAAGTCGCATGTTTCTGATTTTCAATATTTACAAAAATGCCACAAGGCAAAAAACCCAAAAAACCCTTCGAAGTGTAAATATTTACAAGTGACGCCATTGAAGAGAACCAAACTACTCCATGAAGTTGCAAACTTCATCTTCTCCAAACATACTAAAAATAGAAACTTAACAACGAACTAAACCCATTTTTTGAAAAATTTCAAAACCTTCACAACATGGACGGAAAAGGGTCGGAAGTGCTTCCCACGCAGAGCAGCATGGTCGCCGAGGAGGTACATTGCATTTCCCTCTTTCATTTCGGCCAAAAAATCGATTTTCGGAAAAAAAACCCGTAATGGTGTTCGTCGCCAGAGGGCGGCGTGGACGACATTCCGTACGCCATTCCGAAGACGTGGAGCACACTCCATTCGCCATGGATTGGCGTGGGGTAGCATCCATACGCCACACGTGTGGCGCTCGGTAGGTCTCCCACGCCAAGCCATGGCGAATGGAATGTGCTCCACGCCTTCGGAATGGCGAAATGTGGTTCCCGAATCCGGAATGCCGGTTTAATTTGTTTTTCTACTTCTTACGTATTGCAGGAGGTGAACGAATGCGATATTTCGCTTGTTTCGGACTACGCTCACCATTTCACCACCCACGACGAGTATAGCTTAGAGTCGATGACCGAGTGGGTAAAAGTTAGAGGGAAAACGTTGGGGTTTTCGATAAACGTAGCATCGAAGGAGGTAGGGAAGAGGGGGAGAACACCGAGAGTGGATTATCGGTGCGAGCGATCCGGAATTTTCAAGTCGGCCGTTAAAGAGTGCGACCGTAAGCGTAAGGCCACCGGTAGCAAAAAAATAAATTGCCCTTTCCATTTGGTGGGTAATCCGTTAAAAGGAGACGATAAGTGGGCTCTTAGTGTCCTTTCCGGGAAGCACAACCACGAACCGATCAAGTGTGCCGAAGGACATTTGCAATGGTCGAAGTTAAAACGTAAGGAAAAAGAGCTCGTTGATCTTTTGACGGTGAACGGGACAAGTCCGCGACAAATATTTGGTGCTTTGAAAAAGGCCGATCCGGAGAATGCTTCAAATATCCGTCACGTTTACAATCACCGTCAAAGAACGAGGATGGCCGAAAACGGCGGTCGATCCCAAATGCAATGCTTGTTAGTTAAATTACAATTGCACAAGTATAAGTATTGGACACGGACGGGGAATGACGGTTCTAACGTCATAACCGATTTGTTTTTCGCACATCCGCTTAGTATCGACTTACTACGAACCTTCCCACGCTTGCTAATCATGGATAGCACATATAAAGTCATTCGTTACGGGATGCCTTTGTTCGAAGTAGTCGGGGTAACATCTACCAACAAAATGTTTTGCATTGGTTTCACGTTTATGGTGAGTGAAAAACAAGACAACTACGAATGGTCTTTGGGATGCTTGAAAACGGTAATGGAGGAGAATGATTGTGAATTACCGTGTGTTATCGTTATGGACCGCGAACTAGCCTTGATGAATAACATCGACAAATTTTTCCCTAGCGCTAGTCACATGTTATGCGAGTGGCATATCAACAAAAATGTTAGCGGGAGAACGAAAAAAATGTTTAAAGACGGAAATGTGGCTAAAAGTTTTTTGGTGGCTTGGAACGACGTTGTTTCATCCGATACCGTTGAGGTTATGAACGAGAGGTTGGCTAAGATGCGGTCGATGTTCAAAGACCAAGATAAGGCGGTGGACTATGTGGTTGACTCGTGGATTACACCTTATAAAGAGAGGTTTGTTCACGCTTATACTAACAAGATCATGCATTTTAATAACCACACGTCTAATAGGGCCGAAAGCTCACATGCTACATTGAAAAAATATGTTGGGTCTAGCCGATTGGATTTCGATGGGTTTTGGGATAAAGTGCATGGCTTGTTAGCGATGCAACATTCTACTATTAAAGAATCGATGGAGCTTAGCAAGTGCCGTTTAATTCACAAATTCCAAGATTTCAAACCGTTCAAATTTTTACGGGGGTACGTATCACCTATTGCATTGGCGATAGTATACGATAACTATGTTGATAAAAGCGGTGGTGAAAAATCTATGTGCGTTTGCACCGATCGTACGATCCATGGTTTGCCGTGTTCCCACGACCTTGAGGCAATCCGAAGAGTGGACGGCCACGTACCTACTCGGATTATAGATGAGCATTGGAAGAGACTAGATATCGTTCCGCGAGTTAAACTCACCGGCGAAGAAGAAGTGAAATTTAATTTTGCTAATCTAAATGCGAAACTTGAAGAGTTTGATGTTTACGAACAAAGTCATTGGCTCAAAAAATTTCAAAATTTTTTGGATCCTTCGACTACACTCCTTTGCGAACCCCTCGAGAAGGTTAAAACCCGCGGTAGAACTCCCGGACGTGTTGTAAGCCGTGGTCGTGGACGGGGTCGGGGTCGCGTTAAGGGTAGAAAAGTCCAACGTGATTATTCTACGAAAAGAGATCCTTCATATCACGAATACGTCGAACAAGAAATGTTTGAGTCCCACGATAGTGCCGCAACTCCACGAGTTGTAACACCAGCCGCTAGTATAGCAACCCCGGTCGGCACTCTCGGTAGCACTGCAAGAACGGTTAAGGCACATACTCCGACTAATTCTGGAGCAAAACCCCCAAAAAATATAGCAAAACGGGTTCAATGCGTCGGTTTAGGCACTCCGGATACGTCGAACCACATCAAGGCTATACCGTCATTCACGGCTATACCATTACCGACTAGATTACCAAATGTTTTGGACTCGTGATTTTCAAAAGACATACCTCAATATATGCGTCCTTTCATAACCCGAATTACAAATGTAATGCCCGACGGTAATTGTGGTTTTAGAGCCATCGCGCATGGTATGGTTGGTAACGAAAGTGGATGGCTAATGGTTAGAGAAGCCTTGGTTCACGAGTTAAAGAGCGATCGGGAGTTTTATAAACGGGTTGCATATTTCGACGATGAAAGCGAAGTTGATAAGGAGATAAACCGGTTGACTTATAATAAAGAGAATGCACCTTACGCAAAATGGATGTCCTTGCCTAGTTGCGGAAAAGTAGTCGCGACTACATTCAATTGCGTTTTCTATTGCCTCGCTCCCGGTGGATGTACGACTTACCTACCGGTGAAAAATACACCGCCGAGCGATGGTTCTTTAAAGGAGATCGGCGTGGCATTCGTCAATAAAAACCATTTTGTTCATGTGAGTAAATAACTTTAACTTTCCCACGCATTTAAGCATTTTATTTTGTAAACGCGCATTTATATTGAACGGAAATTTGTAGGTTGAGTTGGTTAAAGGGTCACCCATACCGACTATAGATCCTACGTGGATGAGATCGGCGAGAGAAGACGCAATTTCTTGGTCGATCTCTTTGCTAGATAGAGTCCGTGTATTTTCAAGACTACAAAATCCCACACCGACGCACTCCGTTGAACATGATGATTCGATAGTGGACCTAACGAAAGATTGAACTTATTTTGTGTTCGGCTATGTTTTTGCTTTTTGTGTTGTAAACTAACAATGTGTTGTACCCTTTAAACCTCTTTACTTTTAATGATTTTTTTTTTTAAATTTTGTCTTCAAAAATTCGAGACAGCCGTTTTCGCCAGCTTAATGGCGTAACAGACGTCCCAAGCGCCAGGCGACGGCGTAACTGCAGCACCCCACGCAATCCTCTGGCGTGGGGATTGCCCCATACGCCATTCACCTGGCGTAGGGGACCCTTTTTTTGCCTCTGTCCAAAAAGAACAGAGGCAAGGCTAAGGGTTAACCCTATTGCCGCCACTGGTTGGCGAAATAGGGTATCCCTACGCCGTGCTGTGGCGGCAATAGGGTGCCCTTTGATTAAAATTTAATTTTTTTTTCAACCTTTATTTTCTAAATAAAAAACAATTTTACTTTATGTGTAGGAATAATGTTGTGTTTTAATGATTATGTATTGTTCGAAACTCATTATGTATTGAATTCACGTTCCAATTAATGTTCAACTAGATTTAAAAAAAAAATTGAATTGAAATATAAGTGGTAGACCAGTTAGAGGAGCTCAAACATTAACTTCTCGTAAACCAAAACAGCAAACTAAAACATCTGGCATAGCAATGCCTCGAAGTATTCTCTACGGCCCTGTTCCATGTGCGTGTTTCCAACTTCGATTGACGCTTCCATAAGATATTGATCTTCTAACTCATTCCATGGACACATTTTTTGTTAGGTTATTCAACTACTTTACTCTTCTATGCGTGGACAGCTCGCGTATTTATAGATAACGATACAGACGAACGCATAAATTACATCGTGAAGTTGCATAGATTATTGATATCAGCCGGGACCCACCAACACAAAAACTCCCGCCAACAAAAAAAATCCCGCCTACAAAAACCCGCCAAAAAGTAACCCCCGCCAAGACAAATGTTCCCGCCAAGGACTCCAGCCAAAAACTCCCGCCATGGAGTCTACATCCTAAAAACTCCCGCCAAAAAATGACTATACTATATAAACATGCGACATGATACAATATTCGTAATAGAAGCAAAGAGTACACTTAAAAAAAAAACACAACCACTTGAACACAAACACTTTAACACATGGAGTTTACAGCTGATGAAGACTACCATATGCTCAAGGCGGTTAAGGTTGTCTGCCGACAAATGGGGGAAGATAGTAGCGATGCTTTCTTCGATCGCCTCCTATGTCAGATGTATTTCAACTATGGGCATTTAGGAGCAGGAGACGTTCAAGTGCGAAGTCGTGACGAAATCAAATCAAGGTACAACTTCATCCAACCGCTCACTGCCCTGCTTTTTCAACCAGCCAGGATTAAGATAGAAGCACCTTTGGTCTGGAACATGACGGTAGTAGACTACATAAGTAGGGATATGGTGGCGTTTCTGGAGGATAGGATTGCGGCACGTAATGGGGGGGATGATTCGGATGACAATTTGGGATACGATTTCGACTGATCATTTCACTATTTCCGGGTTTGTGCCATCGAGTTATTATGTTTATTTGTCTGTGTTTTTTTTAAGTAACTCCAGAATGTGTGTGATTTTAGATAGTACTACTATTTCAACTTGTTAGTTGTTGTTGTTTGAACTTGTGATGTTTCATTCCAGTATTTGTTTGACGTTTTTATTTCCTTAGTTGTTGTTATTTGAATTTGTGATTGAATGAATGTAAACATTCGATGTTTTATGTTTGGATGTTCATCTTGAAAATAGTAGCACTAAAACTGCAAAATATGTCGATTGCATAAAAACATTACAATTTAATCCGAAGCATTGCATAATAAGAAATACATAAGCAAATAACTGAAGACAAATGATAGGTGGGCTAACCCTCTGTTAACATTTCACACTTAGATTTATGGAGTCGGATAGTTCATTCCGCTCCCGAACTTATAATCATCTGAATCATAAGCACTTCCTTCAGGGGTTGAACACGTTTCAACGGCGCTTGCAATTGCGTCGGCCATTTCTTGCTCCCTTTGCTGCGTCGCATGTGACACCATCTCCGGCGTAACTGGACCTTGGGATCCCATGTTGAATACGTCTTCGACATGTAAACGAGTCTCGTAATCCAATGACTCAATCTGTACAGTCCTTGGCTTAAGATAAGCCAGCCTCTCGAACACTTCTTGGCGTCCGCGTGGTCGGGGCATTAAGCATCCTGGACATGATGCCTCCCTACCGTGGTTGAAGAACATCCTGCACAAAACCGCATCGATGAAACCAGGATTATCCTCTTGCATCGTACCTTTGACGAAATGAAATATGCTTAGGAGGCTTGCATCTTCGTACACGTTCCAGCCTGAATCACCCATCGTTATAATTTAATTGTTTAGGTTCATAGCCAGATTCTAGTATTTATATACTCGTGCTCTGTTGGTTCATTTCTCAAAAAATTAGCGGGAAATGGTGTTTTTGTTCCCGCTAAAAACTTAATGAGGCGGGAAACCATCATTCTGTATGTTTTGAGGCGCTAAAAATTTGGATAACATGGAAGATACTGGGAACTAGAGAAGGCTTGATAAAGTTTTGATTAATTCTCAATTGAGAAACTGTTTTGATTAATCACTTAACTGTTTTGATTAATCCATAACCCTATTTTATATGTATTTTAGAGATATGAAAATGACTTATAATAACTCTTAAGTCTTGAAAATATGAGGTGTTTGAAAATATTTTCAATGTTATTTCCAAAGCAAAAGAGAAAGTCAGTTATTATACAAAATAAATTTCAAGTAACCTAAAACTTTGATGATAAAGAAATGATGATAAAAACTAAATCTAATCAGCTTCTTCTTTTAGAAAGAGATGAAACCTATTGGGAACAAACAAACTGCATCATACAAACCGAAACTATTACACAATTCAAAACCAAAATGATACGTTTCATACAAAGTATCATACAAAGTAACAAAAAATAAGAAACAAACCAAGTAAGCGACAACATAATAAAAGTATCATACAAACACAAAAAACATCGTAATGTCTATGCGAGCCTCCTGGCTGTGGACAAAACATCGTCATAAGCCCCAGCCAGACGATCGAAATCATGATCAAACTCGCTCACTCCAGGAAACAACGAGATCCTCCGCATACCAGCGCGCAAATGTCGGATGATAGCTCCCTCTCGATCCTCGTGGACGTAGTCAGCGAGCGAGTAGATAGCGGTGTTGACGAGATCGAACCAGCTAATACTCTGGTGAAGTAGTAGGTACTCAGGCTCATAGAAAGACTCCATCTCGTCTGTCACCATCCCTCCTCGAAAACCACGATGCAACGTGTTCATCTGCCGCCGATCCCAATCATGCGGATCGAATGCATACGCCATCGTCTTCGGCTTTCTCCTTGATTTCGACTGCATGGCTAACAGAGGATGTGCGATAGGACCCTGGACACGGCCAAACTGCCGCCAAACTCGCTCGGGATAGTATGCCTGAGAGTGCTCCACACCGCATATGACATCCCGAAACCAAGATAGCTCTTGGAACGGGAAATGATCGCGTATAGCACGATAAGGCTCAAACAAAACCTGCATGAAAAATGGATATGATCATAAACACAATAATAAATCAATTTTGCGATCACTAAACAAAAACACTTACATCGGTCTCTTCCAGGTTGTTGACGGAGATACGAAGGTTCAGCTTCGTCCGTGAGTCAGATACTGCTGCAGCTGTATCCCATCTACCAATAGTGGGGTCGCGCTCAGTGTAGGTGCGTCGAGTAACGGGCCGGAGCATGGAAAAATGATCCCGTATCCACGTGTCTACCATACCGATACATCCGGCCATAGTCCTCGTGTCGTGCAGGGAGGCCTCACCCAGATGGTGGTATGTGTAAGCGAGAACAGCACTACCCCATGAGTACCTGCCAACACCCTCCGGAGTCAAATCGCGCAACAGAAACAAATACTTGTAGTTGGAGTACATGTTGCTCTTGTCGGGGAATATGACCATGCCGAACATATGCAATATATAGGCGCGGGCTGCAGCATCCACCATCGGATCACTCAGACCAGGGCTGTCATCGCAGAACTCTGGCCCACTAAACCTACTCCGGAGCCATTTAAATCCCAAACCAACGCCCTTGCACTTCTCAACCTCCGTCACGAAGGAAAGATCATCCACCATAAGCAATTCAGCGCACTCGTGCATGGCCAGACTCTTGTCGGAAATATAGGGAAATACAGCAAGCTCACCATCAACTGGGAGTCCCAAAATAGTGTGGATGTCGTCCAGAGTAATCGTCATCTCACCGAAAGCGAAATGGAAGCTATTGGTCTTCGCATGCCACCTCTCTAGGAAAACCTCCGTCATGTTGGAGTGTGTCTGCATCTCATAGAACGGCTCAATCAGACGACCGAACGGGGTGGCGTCAACTACAGCGCGTACCCTAGTCTGCGCAGCCAAACTCCATGCTCGATGACTAGGATAATGGGCATACAGCCGCATCTCTCGCTCCTAAAAAAATTTGTTCCCATTAGCATAGGACAAAACAAAATAGCTTGAAATAATGTAAAATTTTAATTTCGATACTTACCTCTCCCATCCAAATGTGGTATGCAGCGTGGGGGGTGAAATCCTCGCCGAACAGCGGTGGCAATCTGGCCGGAGGAGGAGGTCTACGCTGCCCTGTACCCGGTGGGGGATGGCGTCGTCCGCGGAAAGCGGAAGCGGAAGCTGAACTCGATCCGGACGCATGCGGTCCGGAGACTATGGGGAGCTCATCCATCTGCACAGGTGGAACTGGATGGCCACGTACCCTACTCCGCTTTTTAACTCTCCTCGTCCGCGAGCCATCAGCAGACAATGTATACTGTGCATCGTCGCCGTGATCCATCACCTGGAAAAAAAAATACTTATTATCAGGTTTCGTCGAAAACACATATTGTAATGGTGGTACCCGTTTCAGACAAAAAATAGCATAAGGCAGGGTAGAACGAACCGAAAAACAAGAATAATCCGGTCCCGGCCCATTCCGATGACCGGAGATGCCCCGCGCCACCACCGTGGCGTGGGCATGTAGACGTACGCCATACTGATGACGTACGTCTACATGCCCACGCCACGGTGGTGGCGTGGGGCATGTTGCCTACGCCATCTCGTGTGGCGTAGGGTTGAACCCCTGCGCCACATGGATGGCGTGGGATTCAGCATGTACGCCAACTTAGGGCGTACATGCTGAACCCCACGCCATCCATGTGACGTAGGGAGGGTGTTCTTCGCCCGTGCGTGGCAAAGAACACCCTCGCCATGGCAGAAGCATAAAGCTTCTGCCTTGGCCGAGAAACAGTCCAAAAAACGTTTTTTCCTACAGATCTATCCTAACTACACCTATCTAAACCTAACTAGCCTATCAAACAATAACATAATCGACTTACAGTTTATGTTCGATTTCGGTTGCGCTTCCCCTTATTCCGAACGGTCTCTCCGACGACGATTGCGGTGTATATGGGTCGTACGGTGCTCGTGTGGTGGTCGTAGTAGATGCGCCGGTGGGTGTCGGTAGGTGCTGGTGGGTGGATGGGTACGTGCCGGTGGGTGGGTGGTTTAGGGTGACGGTTTGTGGGGCTGTGGGTTTTGTGGGCTACTATGCCAGATGTGGGGCAGTGGTTCAACTTTTTAATTTTGTGTTTCAGACTTTAGTATAGTTAGTGTATACTTTAGTATAGCTAGTGTATAGTTAGTTTAGGTATTAATTTAGTGTAATTTAGTATAGTTATAAATTTAGTATAGGTTATTATATTTAGTTTTAGTTTAGGTTTTAGTTATTTAATTTAGTTTAGGTATAATTTTTTTTAGAGAGAAGGTAGAGGAGAGTTTGAGTATGAGGTTTTTTTTTGAAATTATGGTAACTTCGCGGAGTAAAATTGAGTATTTATACGATTTTGGAAGGGCAAAATCGTCAAACAAAATAACTTCACGGAGTAGTTTTCAAAAAAAAATTAAGCGACTTCGCGGAGTAATTTTGGCCGTTTTTTTAGCAATTCCCCATTATCTTTGGTCACCAAGTTTAAAAATAAATTGAATAAATTAATACCAACATTTTGATCCGATAATTATTCAACTTATTTAAATGACTATAAATATTGGAGCAACTTTTTTAAACACTTCATTTTATTATCAATTCATTCTTATCCAAATTTAGATATTTGGATAAACTGGTTGTTAAGATAATAGTAGAAAATTTTAATTTCACAATAATCTAAATTTTTTTGAAATTTTCTTACTTAATTGTTCTTTAATTTCTTTCTATCAATTAATGTAATGTAATTTAAATTCGTAACTACCATATATTTTAATAATATGGTAAATTGACTCTTAACCAAAACGTGTATAACAGTATAAGAATTGTAGCCGGCATTCATTCCAAATATTGTTTATTTGACTATATTCTATACCAATTAGAAGTGCCATTATATAATAAAAGTTCGTCTCTTATCAATTGAACAACCCTCTCTATCTAATCAAATTAATCAACGATGTACAAAGTTGCCAAAGCATCGGAGTTACTGGTGATCACCGGAGCAGGAATCGACGACATTAAGCTCGCCAAAAAATCATGGATTTTTCCAGGCCAGTCTTGTTCGGTTTTCGACGTCTCCCCTGTCAATTACACCTTCGAGGTTCAAGCCATGAGCGCCGAGAAACTTCCCTTCATTTTACCGGCGGTTTTCACCATAGGACCTCGTGTCAACGACGATGCCAGTCTGATCCTGTATGCCAAACTCATCTCTCCTCACGATAAACTTTCTTACCACACGAAAGAGCTCGTCCAAGGGATCATCGAAGGAGAAACTCGTGTTCTTGCTGCTTCTATGACCATGGAAGAAATCTTCAGAGGCAAGTTATTTTTCTATTTCTTTCAATTTTGTTATCTAATTTTGGAACATTTTAAAAATTAAATTGATATTGATACATAATTTAATTTGGACTACCGAATATTTCACATTTTGAATTGAAATGACTATTGTTCGATTAGGTGCAAAGCAGTTCAAACAAGAAGTATTTGATAAAGTCCAGCTCGAGTTGAACCAATTCGGTCTTATAATATACAACGCCAATGTTAAACAGCTAGTCGATGTACCTGGCCACGAATACTTCTCTTACCTCGGCCAAAAGACACAGATGGAGGCAGCAAACCAAGCTAAAATTGATGTAGCAGAGGCGAGAATGAAAGGAGAGATTGGCTCTAAGACCAGAGATGGACTGACGGTGCAGAACGCGGCTAAAATCGACGCGGAGACAAAGATAATTTCTTTGCAGAGGAAGGCTGAAGGACAGAAAGAGGAAATAAAAGTTAAGACACAAGTGAAGATTTTCGAGAACGAAAGAGAAGCTGAGACTGCTGAGGCTAATGCTGACTTGGCTAAAAAGAAAGCCGGTTGGGCTCGGGAATCTAAGGTTGCCGAGGTCGAGGCTAATAAGGCTGTCGCACTGAGGGAAGCGGAGTTGCAAGGAGCGGTTGAAAGGATGAATGCTTTGACTAGGACTGAGAAACTTAAGGCTGAATTCCTTACTAAAGCCAGTGTTGAATACGAAACCAAGGTCAGTTAACCATCTTTCGCTCATACAGCAATTCATAGAGTTAGCAAAATATATTCCCATTAGTTTATTCCCATTAGTTTAACCGAATTCGTTTGATAAGGGAAAAATAGTGATTGGGCAAAAAAATTGAGTTTAAAATCCTTATTTCAACAGAAAAAAAAGGTCCGAACTAGGTTTTAACAATAAAAAAGATACTAGATACTTGTAACATTAAAACTTGATCCATCCTAGTCGTCGACCACTATGTTGTTAAAATCAGTTCAGAGCTGGTGATTTGGGTTATAAAACACAAACATCTGAAAACAAAACAAAACTCTAACCAAAATACTATTCATCATTAATTTTTGGTTTCATCCAAAGTTTTCTAATTAAAAATTGGTAAAATGTGGCGAGACCAATATAATTTTTTTTATTTTTTGAACTTATTTGAGGTTCAAGAAGCAAACTGGGAACTATACAAGAAACAAAAAGCTGCAGAAGCACTACTTTATGAAAAACAAAAAGAAGCCGAAGCACAAAAAGCTTTAGCGGAAGCAACATTCTACGCTCGTCAAAAGGTCGCAGATTCAGAACTCTACTCTAAACAAAAAGAAGCGGAAGGACTTATGGCAATAGCGTCGGCTCAAGGCGCCTATCTAAGCACCCTTTTAGGCGCGGTGGGAGGAAACTACCAAGTCGTAAGAGACTACATGATGAACAACGGCGGTGTTTTTCAGGAAATCGCAAAGATTAATGCTGAAGCCGTTAGAGGTTTGGCCCCTAAAATTAGTATTTGGGATACTGGAATGAAAAACGAAGGTGGTGCAATGGGAGAGATAGCTGATGTTTATAAAATGTTACCGCCGTTGTTCAAGACCGTCGAGGAGCAGACTGGGATGACGCCACCGGCCTGGATGGGAAAATTAAACGAAGTTTGAGATTGAGATTATAGTTCAAGACCGACTCGGATGACGCCACCGGCCTGGATGGGAAAATTAAACGAAGTTTGAGATTATAGTTCGTATTATATATATATATATATTTATTTATTAATGATGGCTGGGATGACGGGTACCGTGTGTATATATATATTAATGATGACATCGGACTTTAAATGTTAGTTTGAAGAAGACATCGGACTTTAAATGTTAGTTTGAAGAAGACATCGGACTTTAAATGTTAGTTTGAGGAAGTTATATTTCCACATGTTAAATATTAATGTGTTTAATTTTCCAATATGTTTCTTTTATTATCATCCATACGATGGAATGGAATTTTTATTTCATAAATGTACAATACTTTTTTTATTCATATAATCTATTTGAATTTTAGTAACATGTTTTTATTATCAGATGGACAATTAATATATTATGTCGTGTTTGTATTTTTCATTCTTGTTTGAAATCTTTATATATAAATTGATAAATTAATAATAGTAGATCCACGAGAGTTTCAAAATAGTGAAGTATATAAAAGGACATGAAAACACATTAAATTATAGAAAATGAAAAAAATACAAAATCTTCGAACCATTTTCGCTGTTTTTAATAAGAATCTAACATCATAAACATAGGATAACTCGATGTGGACATAGTATACTATAGAATATCAAATAAAAACGTGAACATAATAAAAAGTCGGTGACATAAAACTAAGTAAATAACATAAAAACAGAAGAGATAGTCCACAAGTAGGATACAATATATAAAGATAAAATATACATATTATTTCGTCCAAACATGCATCTCTTTCGTATAGTTCACGAATGATATATGTGGATTAAAAGCAGCGACACCATGATACATATTATCCATGTTAGCCACATAAGTACTCTGAGGATGATTATGTCTAGTGTATGACACATTCGCTACTATGTAGCTCAGATTACTTCTGCACATATTATGTAATTGAAGTTTGTCGTCCAAAGTTTTGTCTCGTACGATACCTATTTATGCTCACTATAGATCAAATAATTCGTTCAATGTATCCAAAATTATTTGTCCAAAATGAACTTTTCTCCTACACATTTTTGTACTTTTAGATTACATTTGAACTGAGTGTGGTATATGCTGAATATGGTCAAATTAACGCATGATATACTCATGATATTATGCTTCAATATTTTCAAATGAATCATGCTTATCCATGTAATATTTATGAGTCGTCCATGGTTGCGTAAATAATGTACGCATGAAAATTAACCTAAATAATTCATATAAATTTTATTCGATAGTTCATAAAAATAACCATAAACAATAAAATATAGTATTTAAAATCGAATTTATTATTATTTTCTTAAAAAAATTGGTTGTATATTTGTACGATGCACAATAACAAGTGTTGTATGTTGTACCGATATTAGTTGGTGAATATCAATAAAAAATGTAAAAAATGAAAGGAAACACAATATATAATAGCAACAAATTCATCCTTGTAAAATCCTAATGAAGGCACAAAATTATTTCATATTGTAAAGTGATGCTTCATTGGGAGCGTGGTATGTCCGGTTTAATATGGTCTCACCCAAGTTATGTATTTAACAATCTTGCGTATCCAAATAAGGGAAATTATTCTAAATAAATATTATTGTTGGGTTTGTTGGTAAATATGTTTTCCTCCAAACAAATATTTAATGCAACCATGTAAGGTAAACCAAGTTTTTGCTTATGTTCGTTGACCTTAACTTCTCTTATACTATCCAAATACTAATTTTGATCATATGAGAATCTAACTTGAATATATCTTGATCATTCTTAAATACTAACAACTTCAAAATATATTTGATTCCCAGACGACTGGTAATGCAATCCACATTGTCCAATGTAATTGATAACTCATTAAACGCAAAATAAAATGTAATGTATTTATCTCAAAATCATAGTTTTAATAAATGCCTTCTAGAGAGGTGCACTGGTGTTACAACTTCTAAAGACATCGGTGAGCTCACCATTTTGGTATTCAAGAAAGCTACACTTGTACACCATTATGATGGTCCATGTTCCATTTCTATACTGCATTATATTGTACAAAATAACAGATAGTTAACCACTCTTATAAATATGTAAACCAAAACTTTATATTATGGTATGGATAATTCTCGTTTAGCATGATTCAAATTTTTGGTTTGCAGTTGATTGGAAAGTAAGATAATTTGTTATAAGCTAAGTGTACAAGTATATTCGCTTGGATCGTTATACATATTGTTATCTCTTATATATAAGAAGATGATCTTATCGTAGATACAACATGATATGTAATTAATGTGAGTATCATGCGATGTGAATCGTGCAATCATGTAGTTTTTCACGTATCCCTCATTTAGCTTATATTTGTTTCCACTTGAGATACAACCCATTGGGCTCTTCTTTCTCAGTGGGCCGATAATTGAACTTAAAAAAATTCACCCTTATTATTAGTCCCCTAGTCCTTGGGAATGCGTCTAGGAAAGACTAAGATTTGTTAGAATGGCTGGACTGCTTATTGATTCTTTTTAGCCAAAAATAACCAAATATGTTTTATGTTTAGTCGTTTCAGGCCGAATGTTCTTTATTGATCTATATCATAGCCTAGGTTATGATGAACTCATAATATTCTTTACCTGTGTTTGCATTGATTTTGATAGACATCCAGCTCACAAGCCAAATAAAAACTCGAAGGAATCTTGAGATTGGTTCGTGCAAACCCTGCCTTGGCATGTGTTCAAAATTTTGTATCGGTCAAAATTCACTTGAGAAAAAAGCTCTATTTTGTGGAAGGAAAAAGTATAGATCACAGTTAGCATGTTGTTAGGCCGGCTAGAACATTCGGCTGCACCATATGATTCTTGCATAAGTTTGAATGCACTTTATATTACACCTAGGTAGAATAGGTTATCCCTATAGTCTTTTCTAAATGATGAACAAAGGAATAATTCGTACGGTCCCAAGAAATTTCAGTTCATCAAGGTATAATGGATGTATGACTTTGCATGAATGTATTATTCTATCATTTGTTGATGACTGAAGCATTGTGGATAACATTTAGTCGATGGCTAAATATATTCATACATAATAATTTAATATACTTGTATCTAAACTTTAAATAATACATTTCCACAAGTGAAGTTCCAGATGTGCGAGAAGTTCTTTTTCTTCCATTTGAAGCTTCCAAATAGAAGATGTAATGCTCACCTTGAATTGTAATGTCGTCTGTTGAATTAAAATCATATGGATAGTCAAAATATCCCCAAAGTAAAGTATAAATAACATGAGACTCTCTGTTGTTCTATTTTTCCATTGTTCATTTTTTCATTGTTAATGTTAATACTCTACATCACTTCTTAATACTAAAAATACGAAGACTTAACTTTTAGATTTAATTAACTAATCCATATATACATCTCAACCTTGTATTAAGTAAAAACAATTGATAAAAAGTTGTGAAAATAATCAACCAAGAGTAAATTACCAATGAGAGGGGTGACAATGATAGTAAAAAACCTACTACTAGTGCCTTTGTTGGATCGTCGTCACCCACCAAATCAGAGGAAAAAGAATGGACAACAGCACTAGCGAGAAAGAGGTGAAAACCTCGAGTGAAAGAAAAGGGTATTTTACGTGAATATGTCATAAGGGGTGATATTGGTCTTATGACTTCCTCTTAGCCATAAATCAGGAAAGTGCACCTCTTCTTGCTGCAACAACACCATTAAGGGCTCCTATCGATATTTTGTAATATTTTCCTTCGGATCTTTTGGGTCTCTTAAATTATCAGACCTTGTATTTTATAGACATTTTTAATGTCTTGTTGTGACTCAAGCCAACCTTAATATGATCAGCCTTTGGCTAGACTAGAGTATAGGATAGGCTTTTAATTTTCACCCCATGAATATGAACGTTTTTTACCAACTGGGGTTAAAATCGTTTAAAAACATTTGGTTTAAATGTTATCACTTGCTCATAGTTTTAGGATCTGTTACAACCAACTAATGTTTTGAATCATTTATAAGATATTCGGTTCAAGCGTTATCAATTACTCAGAGCATTCATCCATGTTTTGATTAAATAAGGTTGGAACGTTTTTTGAAGCTTTGGACAGAAAAGAACTATCCCCATGCTTCGATTCGACCTTTGGTTAACAGAGGTTGAGACATTTTACAAAGGTTCGAAAGAAACCCAAGCGCACACACTTTAGTAATAATGTATATCTTGTTATTTATAAAAAATCAAAATACTTTGGACGGTAGAAAAATGATAACAAAATTAATAGAAATATATTTATTAATGTGTCGAATGTCTAAGCACCTCATTAAAAACTTCATATACCACCAAGGTAGGAAATAATATGCTAAAAATCCCTTTAAAATTTTAAAGTAATTCAGTTTGAGATAAACTATACATATTAAATTGAAAATTCACATAAGGTAAAACCTGAGTTGTTCAACGTGCCATTGGTAGAAGTTTCCTCCCTTCTTGACCTACCAGTTTGTAAATTCCTAATTGACCTTTTCAGTCATTATATAAAGGTATTCTATATTCGGATCGAGCTTGCCTAACCTCTGATATTTTGTGTGCAAGAGCATGTTTTTTAGAATCTTATCCCATATCTTGAATTCACGTCTTCAAAACTTCAAATCGTACATACTTCTCATGACAGTTTGGTGATGTTGGATCCTTACGTGGGCCTTTGTTCTTTTTTCCTCAATACAATCTAGCTTAGCTCTTCTTTTTTCTCGTTTCCCTCTCGAATGTGATTAGAGACCCTTAAATATGGCAAAATTATTTATGTTGGGACCATTTCGTCCATTATGTATACCATGTCGAATGAGGTCTCTCTAATGGAGGTTTGAGAAGTGGTTATGTATGCTCACGATAATTTTGTAACATAGTTCGGCCACTTTCATGTAACTCTTGTTAAGTTATTATTTAAGCCTTTTAAGATGTTTCAGTTAGTAACCTCTACCCGAGGGTGGGAAGACGTTGAGAAATGTTTCTTTATTCCTCTATTTCAACAAAAATATGATATCTCAATGTTCAAGAACTAAATACTGTTATTAGTGGTGATTGACTTTAGGAGATCGAAACTGTTATAAATATTAGTCAAAATAAAATTAATCAAGTTTGTGGTCATTATCCTAGAGAGTGTTTCGACTTGTACCCATTAATTCATATTAACAATGATGCGCTTACGATATTCCTTTCATTTGATTAAAATTTCCCTTTATTACCAACAAAAAAGGAGATCCAAAATCAGAATTGTGTGCTACAACCTCATGAACTAAAATTTAATCCGATATTTGACAATAACACATAAATTAATCAAATATCTCAGCCTTTGTAAAATACAAGTAACGTCAAATCTTACGTTGATGCAACAAGAAATAAAAAATTAAACATGAAAACGCATATATTCAAGACAAAGAGGAATACAAGAGTATACACTTCATATACCAAGATAACAAGAATCTATTATACATCTCTAGGTTTAATTTTATTACTAAATTCTCGTTTGGTATGCCTCAACTGGATATAATCTAAAAATTCCTTGTGAACTTTTTATTTTCGGGTGTTTTCAATATCAATTTTTGAGACTCTATACATGTCATAATAGAGTTAGATCAATTAGAAGATATTAAAAAACTATAGAAATGTATTGACCATTGGACAATATTTGTTGAGAATCTAAAAGTGGCATCCAACATTCAATCCGAGTATTGAATCACCAATTACTCCACTTTGGGTTACTTTTCTAAACTTTCATGAGTATATGTACAACCATGACACCATTTGTAATATAGTTAAGGCCTTAGGTACTCTACTATTTATCTGGGTTCCTCCTAAGAACAAGGCCAAGTTCAATTATTGGAAAGAGTGGATAAAGTTGAATTTCTCAACAACTCTAATTCACAAGGTCTTGATGGACTTTGAAGATATGGATGGTTTATGGCAAGAAATCATCTATGGTGATATGTCCTCTTATTGTCTAAAATGTAAACATTTATGTCATAAATTTATATACTGTAAGAAACTTTTACCAAATAAAGAAAGACAATCCTCAAAGACCAACCATCTAAATCCTAATACCTTAGCCATCCTTAACTAGAACTCCTAAACCTAAAAAATATACATGGATTATGAAAGTAAAATCCATCATAATTGATGACAAGAAAACAGAAGAACCTGGAATCACCCACATTGATCCTCTTCTTACAAAAATTGTTGAAAGTTTGATGGTTCTTGAGCCTTCACTATGACCTATAACAAATTCCATCTCACCCTATATGAAATATATTCACTCTCTAATACAAAGCAACAAATTTATCCCAAAGATTACTAAAAAAAATATGACAAATCGATTAATATAGACTTGGATAACTCTCAACATGTCCAAAACTTCAATACAACTACACTGGAGGAAGTAAAACAATATAATTGAAGCTCTACATATTATTGAATTAAGAACAATGTTTACCTCAACAAATGATTTTGATAACTTGGACACTAAATCAGACTCACCCAAACCAACAACAACTGTTAGTCTTCCTTTAACTTTAATCCTTAGTAAAATGGCTGAAAAAAGATTTTAAGGGGTCTTAGCAAGAGAATTAAGAAGACCGAGTTTAAAACATTTAAAGGTCTCCTCAACACCAAACACAGTACATTCGAAAGAGCTACCTAGACCATATAATGCAATCTCTAAATGAAAATACAATCCTACATTGGAATGTTCATGGTGTCTGTAACAAAGAAACAACATGAAGAATTAAATCAATTGTTAAGGCTAAAAAAGGGGACTTTATTGCTCTACAAGAGCCTATGACTAATGTGGAAAAATTAGATATGGTTATAAAAATGCTAGGATTTCACTTTGGTTCTGTGAACACAAGTAATAAAATTTGGATACTATGGAAAGATGATTATTATGTGAAAATTATGACTAAACATGACCAGTTTATGCATATGAAAGTTAGGTACATTTCCCTCAACAAGAAGTTTCCAGTCACTGTTGTATACATTAAATGCAATAGAGATCAAAGACTAGAATTTTGGAATAACTTAAGAGAATTAGCAAATAATACCATAGAATGGTTAGTCATGTGAGATTTTAATGTCATCTCTAATTCTGAAAAACAACCAGCATACTCTACATTTTGTATTAAAAATCTAGATGAATTCAATAACACGATCTTAGACTGTCAGCTTGAAGATGTTGGCTACTACAGATCTAAATACATCCGGACAAATGAATGAAAATGGAAAATATTATACAAGGCACTATACAATGTTGCTTGTAGAGACTACTTTCAAAACAGAAAAGTAAAACACCTTGCAATAATTGGCTCATACCATACACATTTATGTATATCCACTGAGAAATTAGAACTGAGAGGTATTTTGAAATATATTTGATGGCATTGCCCAAGTTGAAGAAGAATTTAAATATATGGAAATATGTTTTGAGGACACAAAGAGGATTGAAGATAAAATCAAACTTTCTAAGGCTCAAGCAACTCAGCTACAACTATTAGCAAGAGAAAAGTCATTATGAGAAAATAAAAGTTGTATAAACTGGTATAAGAATAGTGACATGAATTCATCAAGCTTTCATAATTATGTCAAGACACAAAGAAAAAAGAATAAGATTCATGGAATTTAGAATGGAGATTCCTGGATTAAAGAGCAATCCACCTTAGGTAAATCTTCAGAATAGCATTTTAAAGCTCTTTTTATCTTCCCAACCTATTATTAAGGATATTGAAAATCTCCACACTATAATCCCTAAAATTATTACTGATGTTGACAATCAAGACCTGATGGTATCCCTAATCGATGATGAAATTTACATCTCAATCAAAATATTAAACCCAAACAATGTTGCTGAGGTTGATAGATTCAATGCTAAATTCTACAAAAATTATTGGCCTATCATATCAAAAGACGTATTTGTTGCAATTAATGCTCACTTTAATAGACATTATTCTCTCCATTGAATATATACAACTATTATTAGCCTCATCTCTAAAGTAGACTCACCTTAAACCTAACATGACTTTAGATCTATTAGCCTCTGTACTATTTTTTAAAAAATACTTTCTAAGATTATCAATAAGAGACTAGCTATTATATTACCTAAGATAATATCTGAGAAAAACACAGATTCATAAAAGATATGAACATCCACGAGAGCATCTTATCAACACAAAAATTGACACAATACTTAAACAAGAAAACTAGATGTGGTAATGTTATGTTCAAAATAGATTTGGCTAAAGCTTTTGATAGGCTATCATTCAGTTTTATCCATCATAAAATTGAAGCCTCTAGTTGTCATAAAAATTCTTAGATTTAATTAAGAAAGGTATTACTTTAGTATTTTTCTCAATAATCATAAATGGAAAACTCTTTGGCTTCTTCAAATCTAGAAATTGTGTAAGGCAATGAAAGCTCGTGTCTCATAGCCTTTTCATTATAGTGGAAGAATACCTTATTCGAGGTATTAAAAAACTTTTCAATGACAACAGAGATATGAAATATAAGACTAGGATCTCAATTGACATACCTTGTTTGGCCTTTGCTGATGTTCTCATCATCTTTGCAAATGGTTTCTCCAAGAACATTAAAAGACTTAGCATTTTCCTACAACACTATCAAAAAGTTTCAGGACAATTAATTAACAAGGATAAAACTCCATTCATAATATCTATAAGACTACCTCGAAACAGAATCAACCTAATAGATTTCCCAAACAAGTTTTAAGCATAACAACATGCCCCTAAAATATCTCGGAATTATTATTTATTTAAGTATTAGGGCGTGCTACTTTGATGAGCTAGTCACTAAAATTAGAAAAAAAATCCAAGACTGGGATAGTAAGCTATTATCTTTTGATGGAAGGTTAATTTTAATCCAATCAATCTTGATGGCTATCTCATCCTACCATGTGCAAAGCTATCTCTTGCATAAAAGTGTCATCTCTATAATCGGAAAGGTTATTAAGCAGATTTTTATGTGGAACAACTGATTCTAAGAACGTATAACATGGTAAAAATGGTCTAACTTATATAAACCATGAGGTCTAAACATTAGAAGACTTGAGAACTTACAAAACTCATTTTTATGTAAACTTTGTTTCAAATTCAGGGAGCACAACTCATTATGGTCTGAATATATGCATTCTAAATATTACTTATCATGTCACCCTCTCCAAATTCAAGCCACAATCAAAGGTTCTAAATCTTGGAAAAGATTACTAAGCATTACAGATACTACTGATAGTTTCATTTTCTAGAATGTGTAATATCGATTTATAGTTAGAGAAATGGTTCAATACTCATTCTCTCCTCATCTTAATAGATGAATCTAATATTTAACTAGTATCAAGAAGACAAAATCAAATTTATTGGCATGAAGAAGATTAAAAATGGACTGACTAAATGATGTAGAAGGAATTAAGAAAATAAATATACACGAAGATAAAGATGACCCAGTTTATTGGTTTTTAACTAGAAAATGTATGTTTAACACTAAAGATACCTGAAATAACATCAGAGATAAAGGTCTGACCTCCAATCTATTAAACAATATTTAGAATAATAACACTCTAAAAAAGTCCTCATTCCTTATTTGAAGGATACTGAATAGATGGATCTTTGTTGACACAACTATACAAAAATAATAATATCAACCTTCCTTATAAGTGTCAGTTTTGTGATAGCATAGAATCTACTAACCATTTATTTATAAACTGGCCTATAACCTAGGAAGTCTGGAACAATTTTCAAGCTTATTTGGCATCGTAATTAGTAGTCGTATCACCCTTCATCATCTTATTT
Organism: Limnanthes douglasii subsp. nivea; assembly: GCA_036936605.1. NCBI lineage: Eukaryota > Viridiplantae > Streptophyta > Magnoliopsida > Brassicales > Limnanthaceae > Limnanthes > Limnanthes douglasii. Next base: position 22,569,113 of record JAUPFV010000001.1, on the reverse strand, counting down.
GATATTGGTTATGGTCTACTAGAAACCTCACTCATATCCGTACCATTCTCACCTCAATAATTTGTTGGGTTACATGGTCTTCTATAAACAAATATAAGTTATAAGAGCAAAAAACTTCTATCAAAACTATATTGGACAATATCATCTTCATTATCTTTAGGCTTGATTGTGCTACTCATCTAAAAACACTTATTGGAAAGGTGAGATAAAGCTAGCCTATGACCTTGGTTATTTTCACCATCTAACCAACACTAGTAAGGCCATTGCTCTCAAATGGTTACCACAAAAAGAAAAGTTGAAACTTAACATTGATGGCTCCAACCTTCTTAATGGTGAGTCTAGTTGTGGTGGCCTTATTAGAAATAACAAGGGTGAAATGCTTGTTGATTTTGGAAAACTTTTTGGAAAACAATCCCTTCTTATATCATAATATAGAGCTCTCCCATACGGTCTCTTATTATGCAAAGAAAATATTTTCCACTATGTATACATAAAAACTTAATCTTCCATCCTTTGTGAAATGTTATAAAAAATGAAAACTCCATGATTTACGGTCTGTATTATTAGTTGTTGTAGAAAACTTATCTCCCCCTTATTGAACTTAATACACACATATATAGATCAAAACCAAGTTGATGATTGGATTGCCAAATGGGCAAAAAAATGTAAAATGAAACAAGATTTTTGTCATGATTAGGCTTGTGTCCAGCTAAGGGCCATTACACTCCTAGGAAGTTTAGATGTTGGCTACTTAAGAATTGAGGACTGATAGTAAAGTTATATCCTGTGAGATTTACAAGCTAATTATTCTCCATAAAGTCAGTGGACTTACTTAGCTTCTCTCTATTGTATTTCTCTACTAATTATATAGTCTCAATTGATACAGTTTATAAAAATTATGGTACTATAATTTTGTTAGTTTTTTTCCATCAATCGATTCAACTATTAAGTTGCAATAACTTAATCTTTTTCTAATATCAATCTAACTAAAGCATGTATTTGTACATGACTTCCTTTGTATATATATAGAACTTTGATTTTTGCAGGTCCTTCCCTCATCTTCTCAATCAATACACAAAAAGTCCCTATGAAAAATCTTGGAAAACTTTATACCCACTATAGATGGATCCCTAGAAAAAAAAATTACTTTAAAAAGACTATTATCTCTCTACAATCTAAAGATAATTCGATAGTTTTAAAACCCAAAATCTAGGTGCTTCATTAATCGACGTACCATATACATCAAATACCAAATACATAACACTTAATTTTGTATATTTCCAGTATTTCCAAAATGATGCCACTAAATCCTGAAAAAAATATTATAGTTTTTCTTATCAAAATCAAGTAAAAACGTGATCCTAGCTTTAAACGCGCTTCAAAATTAAAATGAACTTTTCATTTGCCGACTCTAGAGAAAAATAAAGATCTAATTTTTTTTGTATATGAAATTATTAGTGGCCAATGTCAAAAGGCTATAAAAAACCAAAAGATGTAAATTCATCAAAATCAATAAAAAATAGATTTAAGAAAAGTACTAGATAAAATCAAGATATATTCATTTCGGTTATATGACCCGGATACTATTATATTGTTTGATTTATTTTTTTGAAACTAATTATCAAAACCAAAATCAAATTTATTAATTAGTATATAAAGAAAAGTATGAAATTTACTTATACAATTATTTTTTCAAATTAATTTTTTTAATGGATTAAATTACGTTTTTTTTTCAAAAGTTAACAAGGTATTGAAAATATGGTAAATTGATGCTTTACCAAAATGTGTAATAGAATTGTGGCCATCTCATATTCCTAAATTGTATATTTGACTATACAATATACCGATTAGAAGCGCTGTTATGTAATAAGTGACCAATTTCCGTAACTAACCATGATTTTTAATTATTCGTCCTCTTATCAATTGTACAACCTTGTCTCTCTAACTTCTCTAATAAAATTAGTCAACACAGTACAAAGTAGTCAAAGCATCAGAGTTACTGGTGATCATTGGAGTAGAAATCAACGATATTAAGCTCGCCACAAAATCATGGGTTCTTCCAAGCCAGTCTTGTACGGTTTTCGACATCTTCCATGTCAATTACACCTTTAAGATTTAAGCCATGAATGCCGAAAAACTTCCGTTCATTTTACTGGTGCGGTTCACCATCAGACCTCATGTCAACGAGGATGCCAGTCTGATCTTGTATGCCAAACTCATCTCTTGTCGCGATAAGCTTTCTCACCACACCAAAGAGCTCATGTGGGGAATCATCGAAGAAGAAAATCGTATTCTCGTGCAGGGATGAAAACGGGGCGGATCGGGGACGAGTATCCATATACTCGTTACTCATCCCGTAGTAAAAAACTGATATCTGAACCCGCCCTGAAATCCAACGAGTATAGTTTTATCTATATAAAATCTGAAATCGCGGGTTTGGGTTACCCACACGGGTACCAGCGAACTATCTGTGGATGAAACTCGCAGTAAGTACCCAAACCAAACCCAAAAAACCTAGCCAAAACTAAACCAGAACCGAACATAAACCAAACCCAAAAATAAATTTGAAACAAACAACAAGCAAGAATACAAACTAAATCAAATCTTTTTTAAAATGTTTTTTTACGAGGCGTGTATAGGGGCGGGTAGTTGTGGTTTATTCTATAAAACCTGAATTCCTTACTAAAGGTACTGTTGAATATGAAACCAAGGTTAGTTTAATTTATGTCACTAATACAACACTTCATAGGATTAGAAACATGTATTCCGACCAGTTTAATTGATTTTTTCAAATAAGGGAAAAATAGGGTATGGACACAGAAAAATCGTTTGAACTAGATTTTAACAATAAAAAAGTAATTGTCAGATTTGAATATTAAAATTTGATCCATCGTGGTTTTCGTGGTCGACCACGACATTATTGAAACAAGTTCAGAGCTGGTTATATAGATTGATTGTGAGTAGGGACAACAATGAGGCGGATCGAGGACATATATTTATATACCCCGTACTCGTCCTATAGTAAAACACTGATACCCAAACCCACCCCAAAACCATACGGTTATTGTTTTATCCACATAAAAATTATTATTTTTTACGGGATGGGTATCGAGGTGGATACCCGTGGTTTAATATATAAAATCAAAATCCGACCAGAACCCGAACAGGTAATTAAAATAAAAATTATAACCGCCCTGTTTTTTTATTTTATTTTTCCTAGATAATCTACCTCGTTGGATCGGTTCGGTTCGGATACCTACACTTTTGGGATGGAAATGGGATGGATCAGGGATGAGTATCTATATACCTGTCACCCATTCCGTAGTAAAAAAACTGATACCCGAACCTGCTCTGAAATTTGGCATGTATTTTTTTCATCTATACCAAATTTGAATATGCAGGTTCGGGTTACCCATACTAATACCCGTGAACTACTCATGGATGAAACCCGTTGTAAGTAATCTAACCGAACCCGGAAAAATCCAAACCAAAACTGAACTGAAACCGAACATAAATCGAACCCGGAAATAAATTTAAATCTCACAATAATTTGAACAAACCAACATAATTATATCATCAAATTGAATCAATATATCCCAAAATAAACAACAAACAACAATATAAACAAAATCAAATCGTTAAAAAAATTATTATTATTTATGATTGGGTATGAGGCTCAGTTCGAGGCGGGTATCCGTGGTCTAATAAATAAGACTCAAATCCGACCCGAACCCGGGTGAGTAATAAAAATAGGAACCATTATCCGTTCTGATTTTTTTCCGGGTAATCTACGCCACCAGATCGATTCTGTTTGGATACCCAAGGTTTTAGGTTAAATTTCAATCTATAGTTGCGAGTTTTAACATGATAAAGCAGATATAGATTCAGACATATGTAATTCCGGTTGAACCATACTCTATTGTTAATGCATATTTTAGTTTAGGTTCAAGAAGCAAACTCAGAGCTATCCAAGAATAAAAATCCACAGAAGCAGTACTCTATGAGAAGCAAAAAGAAGTTGAGGCACATAAAGCTTTAGCGGAAGCAACATACGTTCGTAAAAAAGCCAAAAATTCAGAACTCTACTCTAAGAAAAAATAAGCAGAAGTGGTCATGGAAATCGCGTCGGCTCAATATGCCTACCTACACACCATTTTAAACGCAATCAGAGGAAATTGTCATGCCATAAGGGATTGCATGATGATCAACGGTATTGTTTTCAAAGAAATCACAAATATCAAGGGTGGGGTTGTTTGGGGTTTGGTGCCTAAGATTAGTATTTAGGATACTTGAATAAAAATAAAAGGTGGTGCAATAGAGGGGTTACTAGTATTTATAAAATATTACCCATTGTTCAAGACCGTTAAGGAGAAAATTAGGATACACCACCGGTGTGGATGAGGAGATTGAATGCAGCTTGAGATTAAGATTATAGTTTGAATTTTATGCTACCCATATATATATATATATATATATATATATATATATATATATATATATATATATATATATAGTTCGGGGTTTGGTGCCTAAGATTAGTATTTGGGATACTTGAATAAAAATAAAAGGTGGCGCAATGGGAAGATTGAATGAAGCTTGAGATTAAGATTATAGTTTGAATTTTACACTACCCGTATATATATATATATACTAATGATGCCATCAGACTTTAAATGTTAGTTTGAGTAACCTATGTTTCCACAAGTTGTTAAATACTAATGTGTTAAATTTGTCTGTATGTTTTTTTCATCTCAATGTCGGGAAAGTAATTTTTATTTTTTTATTTTTCAAAACTTTTGTATTTATTTTTAGTTTCAGGTACAATTAATATATTCTATTGTGTTTGTGTTTTTTCGCTATTGTTTTGAAATATTTATACATAACTATATAATTAATAGCAGTAAATTGTATAACTAATATGCCTACCTACGCACCATTTTGGACGTAGTGAGAGGAAACTGTCATGCCATAAGGGATTATATGATGATCAACGGTGTTGTTTTCCAAGAAATCACAAAGATCAATGGTGATGTTGTTCGGGGTTTGGTGCCTAAGATTAGTATTTGGGATACTTGAATAAAAATAAAAGGTGGTGCAATGGGGGAGGTTACTGGTGTTCATAAAATGTTGACAATTGTTCAAGACCGTTTAAAAGCAAATTGGGATGACACCACTGGTGGGGATGGGGATCCATGAAGCTTGAGATTAAGATTATAGTTTGAATTTTACGCTACCCGTATATATATATATATATATTGATGATGTCATCAGACTTTAAATGTTAGTTTGAGTAAGCTATGTTTCCACAAGTTGTTAAATACTAATGTGTTAAATTTGTGAGTATGTTTTTTTCATCTTAACGTCGGAACGAAAATTTTACTTTATTAATTTTCAAAACTTTTGTATCTATTTTTAGTTTCATGTACAATTAATATATTCTATTGTGTTTGTGTTTTTTCGTTATTGTTATGAAATATTTATACATAAATTGTATAACTAATATGCCTACCTACGCATCATTTTAGACGCAGTTAGAGGAAACTGCCATGCCATAAGGGATTACATGATGATCAACAGTGTTGTTTTCCAAGAAATCACAAAGATCAATGGTGAGGTTGTTCGGGTTTTAGTGCCTAAGATTAGTATTTGGGATACTTGAATAAAAATAAAATGTGGTGCAATGGGGGAGGTTACTGGTGTTTATAAAATGTTACCCATTTTTCAAGACTGTTAAGGAGCAAATTCGCATGACACCACCGGTGTGGATGGGGAGATTTAATGAAGCTTGAGATTAAGATTATAGTTTGAATTTTAGGCTACTCGTATATGTATATATATATATGTATATATATATATATATTGATGATGCCATCAGACATTAAATGTTAGTTTGAGTAAGCTATGTTTCCATACGTTGTTGAATACTAATGTGTTAAATTTGTCTGTATGTTTTTTTTTATCTCAATGTCGGGAACGAAATTTTTATTTTATTAATTTTCAAAACTATTGTATCTTTTTTTAGTTTGAGGTACAATTAATATATTTTATTGTGTTTGTGTTTTTTCGCTATTGTTTTGAAATATTTATACATAACTGTATAAATTAAAGCAGTTAATTGTATAACTAATACGCCTACCTACGCACCATTTGAGACGCAGTCAGAGGAAACTGCAATGCCATAAGGGATTACATGATGATCAACGGTGTTGTTTTCCAAGAAATCACAAAAATCAATGGTGAGGCTGTTCGGGGTTTGGTGCCTAAGATTAGTATTTGGGATACTTGAATAAAAATAAAAGATGGTGCAATGGGAGAGGTTACTGGTGTTTATAAAATGTTACCCATTGTTCAAGACCGTTAAGAAGAAAATTGGGATGACACCACCGGTGGGGATGGGGAGATTGAATGAAGCTTGAGATTAAGATTATAGTTTGAATTTTACGCTACCCGTGTATATATATATATATATATATATATATATATTGATGATGCCATGAGACTTTAAATGTTACTTTGAGTAAGCTATCTTTTCACAAGTTGCTTAATACTAATGCGTTAAATTTGTTAGTATGTTTTTCTTCATCTCAACGTCGGGAACAAATTTTTTATTTTATTAAGTTTCAAAATTTTTGTATCTATTTTTTGTTTCACGTACAACTAATATATTCTATTGTGTTTGTGTTTTTTCGTTATTGTTTTGAAATATTTATCCATAAATTGTATAACTAATATGCTTACCTACGCAATATTTTAGACGCAGTTAGAGGAAACTGTCATGCCATAAGGGATTACATGATGATCAACGGTGCTGTTTTCCAAGAAATCACAAAGATCAATGGTGAGTTTGTTCGGGGTTTGGTTCCTAAGATTAGTATTTTGGATACTTGAATAAAAAAAATATGGTGCAACGGGGGAGGTTAGTGGTGTTTATAAAATGTTACCCATTGTTCAAGACCATTAAGGAGAAAATTCGGATGACACCACCGGTGTGGATGGGAAGATTGAATAAAGCTTGGGATTAAGATTATAGTTTGAATTTTACGCTACCCGTATATATAAACTGATGATGCCATCATACTTTAAATGTTAGTTTGAGTAACCTATGTTTCCAGAAGTTGTTAAATACTAATGTGTTAAATTTGTCTGTTTGTTTTTTTCATGTCAACGTCGGGAACAAAATGTTTATTTTATTAATTTTCAAAACTTTTGTATCTATTTTTAGTTTTAGGTATAATTAATATATTTTATTGTGTTTGTGTTTTTTCGCTATTGTTTTAAAATATTTATACATAACTCTATAAATTATAGCAGTAAATTATATAACTAATATGCCTACCTACGCACCATTTTAGACGCAGTCATAGGAAACTGCCATGCCATAAGGGATTACATGATGATCAACGGTGTTGTTTTCCAAGAAATCATAAAGATCAATGGTGAGGCTGTTCGGGGTTTGGTGCCTAAGATTAGTATTTGGGATAGTTGAATAAAAATAAAAGGTGGTGCAATAGGGGGGGGGGTTACTAGTGTTTATAAAATGTTACCTATTTTTCAAGACCGTTAAGAAGCAAATTGGGATGGCACCACTGGTGGGGATGGGGAGATTGAATGAAGCTTGAGATTAAGATTATAGTTTGAATTTTACGCAACCAGTATATATATATATATATATATATTGATGACGCCATCAGCCTTTAAATGTTACTTTGAGTAAGCTATGTTTCCACAAGTTGTTTAATATTAATGTGTTAAATTTGTCTGTATGTTTTTTTCATCTCAATGTCGGGAACAAATTTTTTATTTTATTAAGTTTCAAAAATTTTGTATCTATTTTTTGTTTCACGTACAATTAATATATTCTATTGTGTTTGTGTTTTTTGTTATTGTTTTGAAATATTTATACATAAATTGTTTAACTAATATGCTTAACTACGCAATATTTTAGACGCAGTTAGAGGAAACGGTCATATTATAAGGGATTACATGATGATCAACGGTGTTGTTTTCCAAGAAATCACAAAGATCAATGGTAAGGTTGTTCGGGGTTTTGTTCTTAAGATTAGTATTTTTGATACTTGAATAAAAATAAAAGATGGTGCAATGGGGGAGGTTACTTGTGTTTATAAAATGTTACCCATTGTTCAAGACCGTTAAAGAGCAAATTCGGATGACACCACCAGTGTGGATGGGAAGATTGAATGAAGCTTGAGATTTAGATTATAGTTTGAATTTTACGCTACCTATATATATATATATATATATATATATATATATATATATATATATATATATTAATGATGCCATTAGACTTTAAATGTTAGTTTGAGTAAGCTATGTTTCCACAAGTTGTTAAATACTACTGTGTTAAACAGTGGCGGATCCAGGAATAAAATTTAAAGTATGCCCAAAGATGTTATGGAAAATTTCATTAAAATATAAATATTCGTGTATTGCATAATAAAAATATGTAAATATTCTATTTAGAATTCAAAATGAAAATATATTCTATAAAAGTAAATGCATTCTTCTCTTACTCATGCTTTGCAAGTGTTGGATAATATCTAGATCATCAACCGTAGAAAACACTTCTTTCTCCACAAATGTCACTGAACAATCATTAAGCCGTGAATCGTGAATTGACTATTCTATTTCTTAACTCATTCTTCACCAATTTGATACGAGAAAATACTCGCTCAAAACTTGCGGTAGCAACCGGTAAGGACAAAACTCGCTTCAAAAGTCTGTACACAAATCCAAATATCTAGTGTTTTTTTTGTACAAATAAAAGTCTTACATAAATCCGAGATAATTTTCTTATAGAAAGGAAAACTAGGGTTTGAAAATTCCCAATTTTTTTGGTGATTTGTTGAATCAAAATTAAAGTAAAACCAAATGGAAAATTTTATTGCTTTGTTGAATGAAAATCGAAGTAAACTTCAACTAAGGAAAAATCTTACAATTTAGCAGGTGGACAAGATATTACATCAATCATCTGCAAATCTTCGTGTTCATTAATCATTAACCTGCTATGAAATATGCAATCAATTTGGAATGAATGATTAACAACCATGCATATCATATAATTTTATTATAGAAAGGAAAATTAGAGTTTGAAAATCCCCAATTTTTACAATGATTTGTTGAATCCAAGTTGAAGCAAGTTTGAAAATCCCCAATTTTTCAATGATTTGTTGAATCAAAGTTGAAGTAAAACCCAATATCAAATTTTAATTCTTTGTAAATCGAAGTAAACTCCAATGGAAAATTCATTAACTGATTCATTAACTGAGAGAAGTTGGGAAAGAGATAGGTAAGATTAGGGAAAAATAGAGTAAAATAGAAAGTAAAAGAATGTAAAGAAGTGAAATAAAAGAATTTAAAGAAGTGAAGCTTTTATTAGGAAAAAATAGAAGCGAAGCTTTTATTAGGGAAAAATAGAAGCGAAGCTTTTATTTGAGAGAAGTTGGAAAATATAGTAAAAATAAAAAGTAAAAGAATATAAAGAAGAAGTGAAATAAAAAAGTGAAATAAAAGACTTTAAAAAAAATAGAAAGTAAAAGAATGTAAAAAAGTGAAATAAAATAATTTAAATAAAAAGTAAAAGAATATAAAGAAGAAGTGAAATAAAAAAGTGAAAAAAATAGAAAGTAAAAGAATGTAAAAAAGTGAAATAAAATAATTTAAATAAAAAGTAAAAGAATATAAAGAAGAAGTGAAATAAAAAAGTGAAATAAAAGACTTTAAAAAAAATAGAAAGTAAAAGAATGTAAAAAAGTGAAATAAAATAATTTAAAGAAGTTAAGCTTTTATTTAAAAAAAGTGGGTATCCATTAGGTGTTGAACACCAGACCTCAAAAATATTACTTGAGAACTTAACCACTATACTAAACTTATTTTTCTGATTAAAGGTTGTCCCGGGCATACCTATCTCCCCCCTAAATCCGCCCCTGGTGTTAAATTTGTCTGTATGTTTTTTTCATCTCAATGTCGGGAACGTAATTTTTATTTTTTTAATTTTCAAAACTTTTGTATCTATTTTTAGTTTCAGGTACAATTAATATATTCTATTGTGTTTGTGTTTTTTCGCTATTCTTTTGAAATATTTATACATAACTGTATAATTTATAGCAGTAAATTCTATAACTAATATGCCTACCTACGCACCATTTTGGACGTAGTTAGAGGAAACTGCCATGCCATAAGGGATTACATGATGATCAACGGTGTTGTTTTCTAAGAAATCACAAAGATCAATGGTGAGGCTGTTCGAGGTTTGGTGCCTAAGATTGGTATTTTGGATACTTGAATAAAAATAAAAGATGGTGGAATGGGGGAGGCTACTGGTGTTTATAAAATGTTACCCATTGTTCAAGACCGTTAAGAAGCAAATTGGGATGGCACCACCGGTGGGGATGGGGAGATTGAATGAAGCTTGAGATTAAGATTATAGTTTGAATTTTACGCTACCAGTATATATATATATATATATTATGATGCCATCAGACTTTAAATGTTACTTTGAGTAAGCTATGTTTCCACAAGTTGTTTAATACTAATGTGTTAAATTTGTTAGTATGTTTTTTTTTTCATCTCAACGTCGTGAACAAAAAATTTATTTTATTAAGTTTCAAAACTTTTGTATCTATTTTTTGTTTCACGTACAATTAATATATTCTATTGTCATTGTGTTTTTTGGTTATTGTTTTGAAATATTTATACTTAAATTGTATAACTAATATGCTTACCTACACATTATTTTAGACGAATTTAGAGGAAAATGTCATGTTATAAGGGATTACATGATGATCAACGGTGTTGTTTTCCAAGAAATCACAAAGATCAATGGTGAGGTTGTTCGGGGTTTGGTTCTTAAGATTAGTATTTTGGGTACTTGAATAAAAATAAAAGATTGTGCAATGGGGGAGGTTACTGGTGTTTATAAAATATTACCCATTTTTCAAGACCGTTAAGGAGCAAATTCGGATGACACCACCAGTGTGGATGAGAAGATTGAATGAAGCTTGAGATTTAGTTATAGTTTTAATTTTACGCTACCTGTATATATATATATATATATATATATATATATATATATATATATATATATATATATATTGATGATGCCATCAGACTTAAATGTTAGTTTGAGTAAGCTATGTTTCCACAGGTTGTTAAATACTAATGTGTTAAATTTGTCTGTATGTTTTTTTCATCTCAATGTCGGTACGTAATTTTTATTTTTTTAATTTTCAAAACTTTTGTATCTATTTTTAGTTTCAGGTACAATTAATATATTCTATTGTGTTTGTGTTTTTTCGCTATTGTTTTGAAATATTTATACATAATTGTATAATTTATATCAATAAATTGTATAACTAATATGCCTACCTACGCACCATTTTGGACGTAGTCAGAAGAAACTACCATGCCATAAGGGATTACATGATGATTAACAGTGTTATTTTCCAAGAAATCACAAAGATCAATGGTGAGGCTGTTCGAGGTTTGGTGCCTAAGATTGGTATTTTGGATACTTGAATAAAAATAAAAGGTGGTGCAATGGGGGAGGTTACTGGTGTTTATAAAATGTTACCCATTGTTCAAGACCGTTAAGAAGTAAATTGGGATGACACCACCGGTGGGGATGGGGAGATTGAATGAAGCTTGAGATTAAGATTATAGTTTGAATTTTACGCTACCAGTATATATATATATTCTGATGATGCCATCAGACTATAAATGTTACTTTGAGTAAGCTATGTTTCCACAAGTTGTTAAATACTAATGTGTTAAATTTGTGTGTATGATTTTTTCATCTCAATGTCGGGAACGTAATTTTTATTTTTTTTATTTTCAAAACTTTTGTATCTATTTTTAGTTTCAGGTACAATTAATATATTATATTGTGTTTGTGTTTTTTCGCTATTGTTTTGAAATATTTATACATAACTGTATAATTTATAGCAGTAAATTGTATAACTAATATGCCTACCTACGCACCATTTTGGACGTAGTCAGAGGAAACTGCCATGCCATAAGGGATTACATGATGATCAACGGTGTTGTTTTCCAAGAAATCACAAAGATCAATGGTGAGGCTGTTCGAGGTTTGGTGCCTAAGATTGGTATTTTGGATACTTGAATAAAAATAAAAGATGGTGCAATGGGGGAGGTTACTGGTGTTTATAAAATGTTACCCATTGTTCAAGACCGTTAAGAAGCAAATTGGGATGGCACCACCGGTGGGGATGGGGAGATTGAATGAAGCTTGAGATTAAGATTATAGTTTGAATTTTACGCTACCAGTATATATATATATATATTATGATGCCATCAGACTTTAAATGTTACTTTGAGTAAGCTATGTTTCCACAAGTTGTTTAATACTAATGTGTTAAATTTGTTAGTATGTTTTTTTTTCATCTCAACGTCGTGAACAAAAAATTTATTTTATTAAGTTTCAAAACTTTTTTTGATTTTTTGTTTCACGTAAAATTAATATATTCTATTGTCTTTGTGTTTTTTGATTATTGTTTTGAAATATTTATACATAAATTGTATAACTAATATGCTTACCTACGCATTATTTTAGACGCATTTAGAGGAAACTGTCATGTTATAAGGGATTACATGATGATCAACGGTGTTGTTTTCCAAGAAATCACAAAGATCAATGGTGAGGTTGTTCGGGGTTTGGTTCTTAAGATTAGTATTTTGGGTACTTGAATAAAAATAAAAGATGGTGCAATGGGGAGGTTACTGGTGTTTATAAAATGTTACCCATTGTTCAAGACCGTTAAGGAGCAAATTCAAGTGACACCACCAGTGTGGATGGGAAGCTTGAATGAAGCTTGAGATTTAGATTATAGTTTGAATTTTACGCTACCTATATATATATATATATATTGATGATGACATCAGACTTTAAATGTTAGTTTGAGTAAGCTATGTTTCCACAAGTTGTTAAATACTAATGTGTTAAATTTGTCTGTATGTTTTTTTCATCTCAATGTCGGTACGTAATTTTTATTTTTTTAATTTTCAAAACATTTGTATTTATTTTTAGTTTCAGGTACAATTAATATATTCTATTGTGTTTGTGTTTTTTCGCTATTGTTTTGAAATATTTATACATAACTGTATAATTTATAGTAGTAAATGGTATAACTAATATGCCTACCTACGCACCATTTTGGACGTAATCAGAGGAAACTGTCATGCCATAAGGGATTACACGATGATCAACGGTGTTGTTTTCCAAGAAATCACAAAGATCAATGGTGAGGCTGTTCGAGGTTTGGTGCCTAAGATTGGTATTTTGGATACTTGAATAAAAATAAAAGGTGGTGCAATGGGGGAGGTTACTAGTGTTTATAAAATGTTACCCATTGTTCAAGACTGTTAAGAAGCAAATTGGGATGGCACCACCGGTGGGGATGGGGAGATTGAATGAAGCTTGAGATTAAGATTATAGTTTGAATTTTACGCTACCTATATATATTAATGATGCCATTAGACTTTAAATGTTAGTTTGAGTAAGCTATGTTTCCACAAGTTGTTAAATACTACTGTGTTAAATTTGGCTGTATGTTTTTTTCATCTCAATGTCACTTTGATGATGCCATCAGAATTTAAATGTTACTTTGAGTAAGCTATGTTTCCACAAGTTGTTTAATACTAATGTGTTAAATTTGTTAGTATGTTTTCTTTTTCATCTCAACATCGTGAACAAAAAAATTATTTTATTAATTTTCAAAACTTTTGTATCTATTTTTTGTTTCACGTACAATTAATATATTCTATTGTCTTTGTGTTTTCCTGTTATTGTTTTGAAATATTTATACATAAATTGTATAACTAATATGCTTACCTACGCATTATTTTAGACGCAGTTAGAGGAAACTGTCATGTTATAAGGGATTACATGATGATCAACGGTGTTGTTTTCCCAGAAATCACAAAGATCAATGGTGAGGTTGCTCGGGGTTTGGTTCTTAAGATTAGTATTTTGGATACTTGAATGAAAATAAAAGATGGTGCAATGGGGGAGGTTACTGGTGTTTATAAAATGTTACCCATTGTTCAAGACCGTTATGGAGCAAATTCGGATGACTCCACCAGTGTGGATGGGAAGATTGAATGAAGCTTGAGATTAAGATTATAGTTTTAATTTTACGCTACCTGTATATATATATATATTGATGATGCCATCAGACTTTAAATGTTAGTTTGAGTAAACTATGTTTCCACAAGTTGTTAAATACTAATGTGTTAAATTTGTCTGTATGTTTTTTTTCATCTCAATGTCGGGAACGTAATTTTTATTTTTTTAATTTTCAAAACTATTGTATCTATTTTTAGTTTCAGGTACAATTAATATATTCTATTGTGTTTGTGTTTTTTCGCTATTGTTTTGAAATATTTATACATAACTGTATGATTTATAGCAGTTAATTGTATAACTAATATGCCTACCTACCCACCATTTTGGACGTAGTCAGAGGAAACTGTCATGCCATAAGGGATTACATGATGATCAACGGTGTTGTTTTCCAAGAAATCACAAAGATCAATGGTGAGGTTGTTCGAGGTTTGGTGCCTAAGAATGATTTTTTGGATACTTGAATAAAAATAAAAGGTGGTGCAATAGGGGAGGTTACTGGTCTTTATAAATTATTACCCATTGTTCAAGATTGTTAAGGAGAAAATTGGGATGACACCACCGGTGTGGATGAAGAGATTGAATGAAGCTTGAGATTAAGATTATAGTTTGAATTTTATGCTACCCGTATATATATATATATATTTGATGATGTCATCAGACTTTAAATGTTAGTTTAAGTAAGCTATGTTTCCACAAGTTGTTAAATACTAATGTGTTAAATTTGTGAGTATGTTTTTTCATCTTAACGTCGGAACGAAAATTTTATTTTATTAATTTTCAAAACTTTTGTATCTATTTTTAGTTTCATGTACAATTAATATATTCTATTGTGTTTGTATTTTTTCGCTATTGTTTTGAAATATTTATGCATAACTGTATAGTTTATATTAGTAAATTGTATAACTAATATGCTTACCTACGCACCATTTTAGACGCAGTCAGAAGAAACTGCCATGCCATAAGGAATTACATGATGATCAACAATGTTATTTTCTAAGAAATCACAAAGATCAATGGTGAGGCTGTTCGGGGTTTGGTGCCTAAGATTAGTATTTGACATACTTGAATAAAAATAAAAGGTGGTGCAATGGGGGAGGTTACTGGCGTTTATAAAATGTTACCCATTGTTCGAGACCGTTAAGGAGCAAATTGGGATGACACCACCGGTATGGATGGGGAGATTGAATAAAGCTTGAGATTAAGAGTTTAGTTTGAATATTATATATATATTTGATGATGATAAATATTAGTTTGAGTAAGCTATCTTTCCACGAGTTGTTAAATACTAATGTGTTAAATTTGTCAGTATGTTTTTTTCATCTCAATGTCGGGAACGAAATTTTTAGTTTATTAATTTTCAAAACTTTTGTATACATTTTTAGTTTCAGGTAGAATTAATATATTCTATTGTGTTTTTTTTTATTGTTTTTTGTAATATTTATACATAACTGTTTAATTTATAGCAGTAAATTTTATAACTAATAATAGTAGATCCGCATACAATTTTACGATCTTATACAATATTCAAAATTTGTAACATCAAAATAATATTATAATTAGTTTTTAGTCATTAATTTTATCAACATTATAAATTTTAACATATAAAATAAGAAAAAAACGAAATCTCTAAATTTTATTGTTTTATTGTATATATATAACATAAGAATATAACATCAAAGATTTATGATAACTCGATTGCGGCTGATTATTTCATAAACCCAATCTTTTACTTATATATATATATATATTATTGTTTTCTTTGCAACGCACACTAAAATAAGATTTTTGTTTATTTACGGATCATGAAATGATAATTGTTTTATCCATCGATATACATAATTATCTTCGGTTGTTGTATACGTTTTTTATATACGTAAATATTTTTGTTAAATGCAAGGAGATTGTACCTAGTTGAGTTCATTTTCACAGATGTTGAACATATAGATCTGAATTTCTTACTAAAACTAGTGTTGAATATGAAACCAAGTTTAGTTAGATTTATGTCACTTATACATCATTTTATTGGGTTATCAGCATGTATTCCGACCAATTTAACCGAATTTGTCTGATGAGAGAAAAATAAGGTATGGACATGGATTTTGAGTTTAAATCATGGTTTGGACATAGAAAAGTTGTTCGAACTAGGTTTTAACAATAAAAAAGTACTTGTCCGATTTGAATATTAAAATTTGTTCTATTTGAATATTAAAATTTGTTCTATTTGAATATTAAAATTTGTTCTACCCTAGTCGTCGTGGTCGACCACAACGTTGTTAAAACTAGTTCAACTGGTTATTTAGGTTAGTTGCGAGTATGAATTGCAACGGGGTGGATCGGGGAAGGTTATCTATATATCTGCTACCCGACGTGTAGTAAAAAAATTGATACGCAAACCCGCCCTGAAATCAGACGGGTATTTTTTATCCATATAATTTTTTTTACGGGATGAGTACCCGTGGTTTAATATATGTATAACCAAAATCTAACCCAAATGGGTTATAAAAGTAAATATCATAACTTGTCCTATTTTTTCATTTTTATTCGGATAATTCATCATGTCGGATCGGTTCGGTTCGGATACCCATAATTTTAGGTTAAATTATCATCTATGTTGTTAACTAAGGATGACAACAAGGAAAATCAAGGACGGATACCTATATACCCGCTACTCGCCCCTAAGTAAAAAACTGGTATGAGTATTTACTTTATCCACAAAAAATTTGAATATGCGGGTTCGGGTTACCCACACGGGTACCCACTAACTGAAGGAGAGTGAAACGTAGCAGAAGCTTAAAAGGGATAACCCTAATTTTTATTAAACAAAACAATTCCCCTAACAATGAATAGAAGATAGGTTTATATAGAGTTCAAGCAAAACCCTAAAACTAAAAATAGGAAAATTACAAAAATAACCTAAAGTATTAAAAGTGCGAAAAAAGAGGATAGATGAGCCCGGATGCCTAAAAAGCCCATAGCTCATGAGCGAAGCTGGTGACTTGCGTTCGTGACGTCGTTTCCTTCGAAACAAGGTACTGTGGGTAAAAAACTGACACCGGAGCTCCAAACTACTAATTCACCGAACTGTCTGCATCACTAACTACCCGCAAATAAAACATGTTGTAAACTACCTGAACCAAACCCAAAAATCCAAACCGAAACTGAACTGAAACCATAAATAATCCAAAACAAAACATAAATCGACAAGGAAAATAAATTAAAAATCTCACAATAATTTGAAAAACCCAACATAACTATCTCATCAAATTGAGTCAACATATCCCAAAAGAGAATAATATAAAGCAAACAACAAACAATAATATAAACTAAATCAAATGTCTTTTTAAAAAAAAATATTATTTTTTACAAGATGGGTATGAGACCGAGTTCCGAACGGGTACCTATCCTTTAATTAAAGTTCGAGTAATCCGGCTTCTCGGATTAGTTCGGTTCGAATACCCACGATTTTGGGTTAAATTTTC
The DNA here is from genome assembly GCA_036936605.1 of Limnanthes douglasii subsp. nivea. Taxonomy (NCBI): domain Eukaryota; kingdom Viridiplantae; phylum Streptophyta; class Magnoliopsida; order Brassicales; family Limnanthaceae; genus Limnanthes; species Limnanthes douglasii. The sequence continues at coordinate 22,551,470 of JAUPFV010000001.1, read as the reverse complement.
ATCTTAGTTGCAAGTTTTAAAATTATAAATCATATTTGGATTCAACCACATTTAAATGCGAGTTAGCCAAACTCTATTGTTAATATATATTTTATTTTAGGTTCAAGAAGCAAACTGGGAGCTATACAAGAAACAGAAAGCTGCGAAAACAGTACTTTATGAGAAGTAAAAAGAAACTGAGACACAAAAGCTTTAGCGGAAGCAACATTTTTACGTTCGTCAAAAGTCCGCGGATTTAGAACTTTACTCTAAGAAAAAGAAGCGAAATGGCTTATGGCAATTGCATCAGCTCAAGGCACCTACGCACCCTTTTAGACACAGTTGGAGAAAATTACCAAGTCGTGAGGGATTATATGATGATCAACGGTGGCGTTTTCCAGAAAATCACAAAGATCAATACTGAAGTCGTTTGAGGTTTGGCGCTTAGGTTTAGTATTTGGGATACTTATTTATATGGGATGACCAAACGGTTAAGAAATTTATAAACGGGTTGTCTTTACGTGAACTCGTGCAGTTATGCCAATTTATTTTCGATTATTATTTTATTTTTAGCTGTGAATTTATTTTTTTATATGCAATGTATCTTTTTATTAAGTTTTAATTATAAGATGTATAAGACAATTTTCTTACTATGTTCTAATACTACGCAAATGAAGCACAGAGGATAAAAGGGAAATTGGATATATGAGTTGTGTTTGAAACTGAAAATGGAAACTTATTTTCTTAATTGAAACCAATTTTTTATTGAGATGAAAATAAAAGAAATATCATAAACATTGGAACAAGGTAACAAGAACAATCATTTTTTAATCAAAGAAGATGTTGAATCAATGAGGTTGGTCCAAAATGAGATGATCCAAAGCAGTCTGATCTAAAGCAAGTTGGACCGTAACACCATAGTTGGAACAAAGCAAATCTTATATTTGCTAGATGTCTTATATTAATTGGATCTCATATTTTGGTCTTCCGACATTAATTAAATTTCTTAGTAATTGAGTTTTATATATTAATTTGGTTTTTTTATGAGGTTTCCTATATTAATAGATTCTGGGTTATTTCGATTGTTGTTTAATAGACTTTAATCTAAAGGCTAATGAAGAGTTGTGGTTTTCTTTAAGGGTTTTATATACTAATTTGGTTTTTTATGAGGTTTCCTATATTAAGCGATTATGAGTTATTTGGACTGTTGTTTAATGAGCCTTAATCTGGATAGCTATTAAGAATTAAGGATTTCCCATAACTTATAAATAGAATAAGATATATACTTCCAAAATGTGATACTAATTGTAAATGTACGATTACATGAGCGGTATATTTTTAAAGTGAGAGAAATTAAGTTAGGTATTTTAAGAGATAAGTGAGGTGAGAGATAAATATTGAAGAGAGAGTTATATGATACGAAAAATTAAAGTGTACGTTTTCTGTTGTAGTTTATGAATATTTAAAGACTCTTGTATCTAGCCCAAAGGAATAAATTGTATTTTCAAATGTACAATGTAATATAACAATTTAAGCTAATTAATAAACGAAAAGTAATTTTTAAATTTGTGATCCAAAATATATGTGTGATTTGTGAAATTTAAATAAATCAATTTTAAAAACTATATAAGCGTTAGTAAATATGTATCAACAATTTATAATTAATTTTTATATAATCAAATTAACATATTTGTTGCACATATTATTTAAAGTCAGGTTCTCTTAAAAGATATTGTGATCATCATTCGATCTCACACAACTAACCTTCTTGTATGAGTACTTATATTTATAGTCATCTACCTTATACAACTAGGCCATAAATTCTAAAAGCCTAGTTTAGACTTCCATAGATCATGGTTGTAGTAAATTACTCATTCAACCTAATGGTAATTAAATAGTTCAAATAAATATATTACCTCTTGGTCTCAACCTAAATCTAATATCTATCAATTAATCTTGTAAGAAATTGAAAGCAATATGATTAGTATCAATACTAAACAATAAAAATAACAAATTAATACTGAAATTATATTACATTAAAAATTATATCTACAAAGGTTCAATAACCCTTGAACAAAAAGGTTTAACTCCTACTAAGCATAATCCTAATAACAAAAAGAAAAAGAAAATAAATGAGATAGTGTTTGATATTATGTCATCTAAATCTCTTTTTGCTTGATGTGTTAGAGTTTTATTTACGAGAACAGTTATAAAATTTCTATTGAACCATAATATCCTAAAACTAATATAGATCTTCAAGAGAATATAATTAAAATCCGTATTAAATAAAATAATAATAAATAATTTATTCTTTTAAATTAAATAATAAGATTATTATAATAATTTATTGAAGATAAAAAAATTCTTCACTTCCTAACAACAAAATCATAATTTTCATCAAATAAAATAAAAGAATTATTTTATTCTTTTAAATTAAAAAATAAGATTTTATAATTTATTCTTAATACACTAAAATATTTACATATTGATCTTGGATTAATTCTCCATTTTTCTTTTGGGCAACGCTAAACCTAGACTCGTTTTTTGTTATAATGAGACCCCATTATATTTTGACTATAATAAGATCTCAAATTTTACTAAAATACCCTTAATATATAAACCATTTTCAACCAACTATCTCTCTTCTGTGCCCTCTCTTTTCTCTTTTCTTCTCTGCCCTCTATTCTCTCTTCTCTATTCTCTCTTTCTAATTTCGATGAAAACTATGTCTCTTATTTTCTCTTCCCTCTCTTTCTAATTCTGATAAAAAGTGTCGATCATATATAACTAACACAGAGAAATTCACAAAAGGCGAAAAAGAATTCAATTAAAACACAATTGGATTTTAATTATTAAAATTGAATCAAACAAACAAATTATTTCGATTTAAATTCTTAATTCTTTCTATCTCTTTCTATCCTCTTTGTTTTTCTTTTTATAATAAAACAACTGAGGATAAAAACAAAAATTATACCGCTTTCGTAGTGTATAGACACATAGGTTATCTAGTACATGAATACAATTCAAATTTTCAACCAACAATTACAAAACTTCAGTTCTTTTAGCGCATGGCAGAATTATGTTGAGTTCACTACCTCCTTGACAAAAGATACTTGTCCAGTTCCAGAGAAGGGGGATAAAAGTTGTTTCTCTTGATCAATCTCGTCGATTTTGGTCGAACCCCTTTGACTTGTTTCCGTGAGGGATCCAATTCCATCTTCTGTATAGTCATGGTATTCAGGCAACTGTTTCACTGTCGTTACTTCTATACTTTCAGGACGAAGACAATCGCACAATGAACCTATCCGAGCAAACCGATTTACCCAACCAGAAAGTTTCACAAGGCGATATTAAAATAAAATTAAAAAGTATAGAGAAGTTTGGTTGGAGAGGAGGAAGAAAATGATTAGATTTTAATGTAATTCATTCTTTAAGTGTTAAATTAGTTTTGTAGATAAGTTTGGTCTCAGAAGAAGAAAATGGGTAGATTTTTTGTTGAAAGTTGTTTTATATGATGGATAAAATGGTCATTTTACATACAATAATATAATTTTTTATCAGGGTCTCATTATAGCCAAATAGGGCCTGAGTATAACATTGGCCTTTTCTTATATCACTATTTCTTAAATTATCTTGAAGTTTGTTGTTTTTATATTCTTTCTTTAATGGTAGTTTCTACTTGCAATCTTAACTTATTTTCTTTTGTTCCTTTTTGCCCCCACTTCATTAATAAATCAAAATAACAAAATGAGTATTTTTATTTAAGATTACTTAATACTAGCAATTAAATTAGTATAAAATTAATATAAAATCAAGGATAATTATCCTTTGATCATTATGTGAATCATGTCATCTTATGTAACAACGAGTGATTGAGTCATTTGTGTATGCGAATCTTTCTCTAATCTATTTGTTTATAAAAATGTATATGTTATCCATTGATGTAGGATTTCTCCACAATCTGAATCACGTTAAATCTTTCTTATGTGATTGGTTTTATTTTACTTTTTTTATTTGTTGCTAATTTTTGAAAAATGTATATTATTTATTCCGAAGGAAAATAATAATAGTTATTATAAGACCAAAGTCGGAGATGGTGTAATGGTGTTTGGTGATTGTGAGTGAGCTAATGGGTTAATGACTTTGCATTCTTGCATGTATAACGATAAATGGGTGTTGGATTTGTGTGTATCATTCTACATGACTTCTAATAAGCATTGATTTAAATATTTGAGAAGACTTAAGGTGGAAGGGTCAAACTTGTAAATGACGAATCATATTAGTGATAAATTTGTTATCCCTATGCTTTGAGATATAACCCCAAACATCTTATTTAACACAATGCTCATTATATCGTCTTTAATATATTCTTCACAAATACTTCTAAAGATAATTTGTTGACAAATTACAATGTGCCAATAACTAAAGTCAAGAAAAATAAAATATTTAATCATTACTTAATCGCGATACATAGGTTAAAATAAAATGGTAAATATATATTTTTAACTTAAAATCAAATAGTAAAGAGCACAATTGTGAAATCAAAGCCCTCGTTTTCTTGAACAAAATAAAATAGATTAAAAGAGACAATGAGCAGAAAATAATGAGTCGAGATAATATAGTAAATGTAAATGAATAGTTTAATTTTTTTCTTCACAAATTTCATAAAATTCAAGCTTAACGTATAGATATAGAAGGTGAAATTTTGTGAAATGAAGAGTGTTAAGTATATGCTCAAAATGATTGAGGAAATTTCAGTACCAAAAGTTACAATTTAGTGATAAAGTTGTAACCAAATACTGAAGTTATAACTAAGTGTTAAAGCTAGAACTAATGGCTAAATTTGGAACTAAAGGAAAAGCTGGAACTAAGTGTTGGAGCTGGAACTAAGCATTAAAGGATAGAATTAAGTGTTAAAGTTGGAAAAAATGGTTAGCAGCTCAACTGAATACTTATGGGTTGAAGGCTTGAATGAGCCGAGAAATCAAGGGTTTTTATGTCTCACTCTGTATGTGTCTAGATACTCATCCGAAGACTTAGGTTTAGATAATTCTGTTGGAACTTAAGTGATGATCTTAGCCAAATAAATTAATTATGTTAATACTCAAACCAAAATGTGCAAGATTGTTACTTGCTGGACTTTGGTGCAAGAACATGTTGTCAAAGACTCCTAATACACTTAAGATTTTATAGAATAAACAGATTCATTAACATGTTGAGAAATATACAATTTATACATTAATCGTTATCGTTGATCAAATAATTGTTGGTGTGAAGCGTGCTTTAAACTGGAGTACGATTGTACACAAAGACAACAACACCAATGTCAGAATGATGGTGCCACTACCTAATGCAGAGTAAGTCATATCGATGTCAAGACTTCAACTTTATTTCCATTTGGCTATCTAATAGGATAACTTGTAAGTTGTTATCTTGAGCATGAGGGTTTAGCTCACTCATCATTAGTTATATATATATATATATTAAAGAAAATGTATGAAACCATTGTTGAACTAGATGGAGCAATAATTCCTAGAGATAAAGTCTTTACTTGTTTGGTTGTAAAGAGCAGTATGGTAGGAGATAAATCACTGAGAGATCACTGAGATCTATTGTATCTTATATAAGTCAAATGATATTTGAAACAGAACAAGAGTGGTTGTTGTAGTTATGTTTTGAGATAGTCTCTTTGTAACCTTCTTTTATAATATATATTTATGTAGCCCGTGGATATAGGATTTTTTCACGATCTGAACCATGTTAAATCTGTTGTTGTGTGTTTGATTTTACTTTATATTATTTTTTGTTAACTTTTTTGTTTGAAAGGGTAAATAGTCAAAAGCTATGTTATTTCATGTAACCTCTCGACATGTGGTCACCAATTGTTGCAATAGCCTCGGCTAATTATGGATAAATCTTGACCATGAACAAACTTGTTAAATATTTTAATTCCTCTAAGAATTAATGCAATGAGTGTAAACATATAAAATAAAATTAGATGATAAACACAAGGTAGAACAACAAAAATTATTTCATATTTTGAGTGTAGAGAATTGAACTCGCCGGAACGTCAATCACATTTGTAAAGATAAATTCCATGGAGTTCAACCTTAATAAATTCACAAGCGATAATGAATTTAATATCTTGTAATTTATCTTGTCATTGATGAGAAAAGTACAAATGAGATTGATGCTGAAGTGTTGTACTCCGAGATGTGTCTGAAGATTCTTCAATCATAAGGATTTAATATAAGCCACAATCCATTTATATGAATGAATATTTGGCAAATAAGTTATATCTTAAGAAGTATTTGTATAAAGTGCAAATGAATCGCAGTAAGGAGATCTGAAGACACTTGGATGATTTCAATATAATAATTCATAATTTTAATGTGCGTGGTGTCAATGTTGAAGATGTGGATCAAGACATTATCCACTTGAGTTATTTTCTAGAAGTGTATGATCCCTTTTTTGACACCATGATCTATAAATTAGATTCGCTCATGATGAATTCTAACAAACATTTGTTTGAAGACCTGAAAGTGTTTGAATGTGGAAATGTCTTGTTGGGGAATAACAAGCTATGTATTATGAATGGAATGATGAGTATAAGATTTAAGTTATCCATTGGAGTAGATTTATTTTGAAAAATGTGAGGCATATCCTTGAAAATAAAGAAAACCTTCAGTTTATAAGGATGTTAGACGAGGAAGGATTTAAGTATAAGGGTGGAGATAACAAATTTAGGGTCTTCCAAGACTAACTGGTTTTTATGGAGGCTAGCTAAATTAATGGTATTTTAGTTCTCAGAAGATCTATATTGGAATGTATGTCTAGTGTTGTGGATGATTATGTCGAGATGCAAATGAAGACCTTTAAGGGTTTAGCAAAACAAGAGAAGAATTAGTCCGAGAAGTTTCTAATCAAGTTTAGAATTGATAATGTCTTGGACACTAACTGTTGTTCTAAACTTGGTATGTTTATATGTGAAATCTTGAGAAGTACTCTGATATGTAGAATAAATGAGAATATTAATTAGACCTTACTCAAGGGTAAGGGTGGCAAATGGTTCTGGAACCACGGTTCAAAGCTGACAATCTGCTTATGAACTGGCGGTTTACCTGCGAAACTGGCCCATTAGGACTGCAAACTGGCAGGACCGCAACTCGCCAGGACCGCAAACCATTAGGACTGCCAGACCGCCAGGACCGCATAAGGAGTAAACTGGCAGGACCGCAAACTAGCAAGACCGCAACCCGCCAGGACCGCAACCCGCCAGGACTGCGAAACCACGGTTTATTTGTAAAAAACCGCGATTTATTGGTAAATATTATAAATGTTTTATTTATTTTATAACCAAAATGTTATATTTAAAAAATATTGAGATATTGCATATTATTATAGAATTATTATTACATTTTTGTTAATATTAATTTGTTTTGGTTATTAATATTTTAAGTGTTGTAATTATTATATAGTCCAAAATTTTAAATATTACTTATGTTATTATCATATTTTGAATATTATTATTATGTTTTTAGATCTAATATTAGTAGTGTTGATTTTAATATTACAAACCAAAACTATATCTTATCATGTTAAAATATTACAAATTCTATGGTTATAATTTTAATATTACATTTTGATTACTATTGTGATTTGGTTTTAAATATTACAAGTGTTTGTTATTATTTTTTAAACCAAAATCATATTTTATCATGAAAAAATATTACAAGTTATATTGTTATAATTTTAATATTACATTTTGAATTTTATTATTGTGATTTGGTTTTAAATATTACAAGTGTTATTTACTATTTTTAAGTTATATTGTTATAATTTTAATATGACATTTTGAATATTATTATTGTGATTAGGTTTTAAATATTACAAGTGTTATTTGTTATTTTTAAGTTATATTGTTATAATTTTAATATTACATTTTGAATTTTATTATTGTGATTTGGTTTTAAATATTACAAGTGTTATTTGTTATTTTTAAGTTATATTGTTATAATTTTAATATTACATTTTGAATATTATTATTGTGATTTGGTTTTAAATATTACAAGTATTATTTATTATTTTAAGTTATATTGTTATAATTTTAATATTACATTTTGAATTTTATTATTGTGATTTGGTTTTAAATATTAGAAGTATTATTTATTATTTTAAGTTATATTGTTATAATTTTAATATTACATTTTGAATATTATTATTGTGATTTGGTTTTAAATATTACAAATGGTATTTATTATTTTTTAAACCAAAATCATATTTTATCATGGTAAAATATTACAAGTTATGTTGTTATAATTTTAATACTAACTTTTGAATTTTATTATTGTAATTTTAATAATGATTATAAAAATATTAATACATTTTGGTTAGTATTAATTTGTTTTGGTTATCACAAACATCATTCATAACAAGTGAAAGTTAGCGGATTGATTTATAGGCATTTTAAAACTTAAAACAACGTTTTTTTTAAATATACAATAAAATACTAATCAAAACTAATTAATATCGCAAATAATAAAAACTAAATTTGGACTAATACTAACTAATACAACTAATAACAAGCAATAACAACTAACAACAACTAACAAAATTAGAATTAAAAGAACTAATTTAAATTACTATAACAATTAAATAACTTGATAAATTATACGAAGCTCTTAATTGAGCTATTATAATGTTATCCTAACGTTATTTAAGTGTTTTTATCAAATATAAACAATTTGCGAAAAAAAAATCAAACAATTCCGAAAGTAGGACTACAATATGTAAAATAAGAAATTTGAGTTTTCTAGAATATTTAGAACAAGTAGAGAGATTTAGAGAGACATAGAGAGGAGTATATGAATTTATGAGTTTGGATTTGGGGTCTCCTCTATTTATAGAGGAGACCCAAAAAAAATTTTAAAAACGAAGAAAAAAAAAATTTCGGACGCCCGGACCGGAAATTCGGGCCATCCGAAGATCTGTCCTGATGGTCCGGACTTTTGATTTTTTTTTAATTTTTTTTTTTAGAAATCTTTTTTTATTTTTTTTAACAACTATGTTTCAAGAAGTGTTTGTTTTGCTTTTTTTTTATTTAATGTTATTTAAATCACTTTCACTTTCAATTTTTATTTTGTTATTTACAAGTAATTTAAGTTTATGCATATAATTATACAATTCTAAAAATTTTAAATTTAAACTTCTAATATTGAATAGTTCGAAAATACAATAAACTATATAATTCATCTAACCACAAACACTTCAAGCTTGAAATAATCTAAAGAATCACCTAATAATTTAAAATTAGAATACAATTATATGTCTAATAGGTATATATTATTTAATATGTACATAATATTAAATATAACATCTTAAATATCTAATATGTTCAAACAATATACAAATCATTTTACAATTACATTGTTTACGATATCTTGTTTAAGACAATCAAATTTTTATTTTTATATTTTTACAATTATTGAAAGTTGTAATCAAAATACAAGTAGATGTATATGTTTTATTTAATATCTATATAATATTAAATAAAATATCTTAAATACATATATATATAAATATATAATCAAACGTATCAAAATCAAATTACAATTATTTTTTTAGAAGGTAATTGATTGATTATAGAATTTCGATTAAAATGATAACATATTTAAATTAAAATACATGCATAATTAACTCGTGTATATGATACATATCTCAATTATTGAAATTAGATTCAATTAACACTTACAAATTAATTTTAAATAACATTATAAAATATTCTGATAAACAGTTCTTAAATGGTTTGGCGGGTGGTTTGAACTGATAAACGGTTCTTAAATGGTTTGTCTGGTGGTTTGAACTGGCGGTTTAATTGCGAAACTGACCCATTAGAACCGCAAACTGGCAGGACCGCAACCCGCCAAAACCGCATAATGAACAAACTTGCAGGACCGCAACCCGTAATTCTGATTTAAACGATTCTGATGGTTCGCGGTTCAGACTGTCGGGTAAGCTCCCGACAATTGGATTAATCGCCAACGGATCACATAGACTTCCAATTATCACGAAAATAAAAATATTATAGGTTGTTGCACTTGGATCTTAGAAGTGATTAGGCTTACATCAGCAATGGGTGGGTATTTAATGATTTTAAATTTCACTAATCATATAGGTTGGCATTATAAATGATAAGGCCAAAATTGGCTCATATAGAGTTGATAAGTAATTATGTGATAAATAGAATGACATTAGAGAGAGAACGAATAATAAGTAAATGGTAATAAATTAATGTTCACCCTTCATTGACAAGGTGACGTGTTGTATTTAAGGTGACCAATATAAAGAGTATATATTACGGCTTAAGATTAGCCTTTTATGACCCAAAGCTGACACAAAACACAACCGTTGGCTGAACAGATAATTCATTTATCTATTGTTCATTGTTCATGCTGAAGTGGTATAGGCATGAATAATAGAAGCCATTTTGGTAAGGTTCAAAACTCGATGCAGGTCTTACGGTAACTCCATCGGCGATTGAAATGGTTCACTTCGAATAATAGGGTTTAACTCGAGTCCGCTCCGAAGTGATGACTTATAAACTCTTTAGCCATGAGATTTTGAAACGTTTTGAACATTTAATTTCACACTTCTCTAGAAATTGGGTAGCGTATTTGTGCCACGTGTCGCTCACGATTTGATATTAGGACAGGCAAACTTTGAAACTTTAAAATGTGTTTTTCATGAATCTTCGACGATTCAAGTCCCCAAACTTTGACATGATTACTTTCTAGGTTAGTGGGGCAAGTTTTTCCTTTCATAAAATGAACCTCATTCTTAATTATCAAACTTTCTAGTGAGAGAACAAAATCTAGATTATTTTGACTAACCTGAGTTCTCTAAAAAACTAATGGAGATCCACAAGTAAGGGTTCCTCCACTTTGCAGTACTACTTCCCTTTTGGATATAAAGTATTTCTACCCAAAAATCAGCTCATCGGTTTCTCTTTACTCTTTATTTAATTTGTTCTAAATTTTCCCCTATGGCTTTTCTTTGTAGAGTATTCAAAGTTTTTTGCGCGTTTGAAAATAAGGGTAAGGCACAATTGATGTTGTTGAGTGACTGGGCCAGCATCAATTGGAATGACTAGTTTTACCAGTGCTTCACCCCTTCTAATCTAGCTGATTCGAAATATTGGGATATGGACAAGTTGCCGAGTCCCAAAGACAAGAAAGCGGAAAAAATTAAATACAACCCCTCGATGCTCGTAGATGCTATGAGAAAATCTCTCAAACTGCCGGATAGAATTTGAGCTCCTAGAAAGCGTGTCAGACAGTCGTCCAACTCTGAAGTTCTTTCAAAGAAAACGAAGAACGATAAAAAGTCGGGGACTTACATCGCTAACATTCCCAAAGTAGATGGTTCGAAGTTATTAGTATCTACCCAAATTGTCCTCGTTTTATTGTGCGATGGTTCTTTTGTAGATATATATAAGGTACAACCAAAATAAGTTGCAAATGAAGATTGGAATTATTTTAGACTTTAGGTAATTTTATCAAATGATTTGTGGTATTTTGACGGTATTAAATGTTTGGGTGTTTTATAGTGAGTGATTTATTACCCTTATTGATGAAAGTGGTTGGGTATTTATACCTTTAATTATGGGTCATATGGGTTTTCAGGTCAAACTGATGAAATCGGACGAGTTCAAAGACCCATTAGTTTATTAAGAGCTTAGTCAAAAGATGTTTAGTGTTTTTAATACTTTTGTCTTGTCCGGATACTTTAGTGGATAATTATTGTCCGGATTACCCCTGTCCGGCTTTCACAGTGAGTGGTGGTGAATAATTCTGGACTCATCAGTAGCCCATTTTTTAGGTTTTGTCAAAAGTCTTTTGCAAGACCATAAAATCCTCTTAGACAATAGCAACATTCTCCAGATTGTTTATGTATTCAGCTCACGGTTTGTCCAGACTAAATACATCTAAGAAGTTCAAGATTTTTGTTGTGGATCGTGGGACACGTGTCACATTTTGATTCGTTTTTCCAGCCGTTTTCTTCCTAGAACGGCGCTCTCACTAATCCCAAAAAGCAACTCCTACATTTAATGTTCATGACGTCAGCGCCGCCTTCAATCATTACTTTTGGCTTTTCGTTTTCTCTTAGGTATTTGGTAACGTTTTTGCCTCACTAGTATAAATTACTTCCTTTTACTGTTTTACCATCTTCATCACTTTTTCATTTCTTCTTTTCAGAGTTTTTTACTTCTCCTCTCAAAATCTTTCTTGTGTAGGTTTATGTTCACGGCGAGAAACGCTCTGGTGAAAGGTGGTTGGATAAATCTTTCAGAGTTAGAGAAAGCGCAAAAGGTTGAGCGAGAGAGAAGTATCGATGCGGGTCTTCCAGTTTCTCCAATCAGTAAACCCGATACACCATCTTCAGAAGCTGATCGAGGATTATCCTCTGCCAAAAGTGCCAAACCTAAGCGTTTGTTTCAACCAAGCCTCTCGCCCATTCCGTCAGGCTCCTTAGTTCAGGAGTCACAGCCCTCTGTTGTGCAGGAGAAAGCAGTATCAAGTACAAGAAAACCCTCTTCGTTCATCGTTATGGGGTCAGATATTGAGAAGTCTCCAGAAAAAATTAATCTTGGCCGTCTAGTAAAGGGTCAGGCAACTGGCTCTCAAACAAAGTCCTCAAAGTCAGGGCCCTTCAAGTCTGGGACCAAAAATAAAGCCTCCGGATCAGGGGCACCTATAAGAGCCCCAAAAGACAAATCCTCTGGACCGGAGGCCACCAAAATCAGTTCTCACACTGTGCCCTCCGGAACTCAGCCCCTGCCGGACACCAGATCCTTAAGAGGGGCTGATGCTCAACCGTCCGGACAACCTGCTGAGCCAACCACTAGCACTCCCCCATTAACAACGGCTGATAAAACTTCCATGGTGATGGAAGAGATGATGGAGGACATACTGAAGATGCTCCATTTGAGACTGAGGCTTCCGGGCAGACTGGGGATGCTGCCTCTAATAAAAAAAGAAAAGGCAAGGAGAAAATTTGCATGACTCATCCGGATCTTCCGGAGAGTCTGGAAGGCAAAGAGGGGCCTTGCTTCCACAAGGTTAATGTGAAGTATTTGCTGGCCATGCAGAATATCAACTATGTTTATACTCACACCGCTGAGTTAGGCCGGATCCGGACGAAATGGGGGATCCCCGAATCTGTTAAGGTGAGGATACCAGTCACTCCGGAGACCCCAATGGACTGCAAACTCAACGAAATAGTCATCTACACCGAGCTTTTTAACTGGGGGCTCAGATTTCCCTTGGATCCAGAAATTGTCAAGTATTTCCACCTGATAAAACTCTATCCAAGCCAGCTGAGTCTCAATGCTTGGTACACTCTTATCGCCTGTATTATGGCGTCAAGGCTCTCCGGTATACCACTTCCAATGGAGCAGTTTGCTGATGTGGCCAGCCTCTGTAAGAGCTAACTGTATCAAATAATAGCAGAACTGATCATTCTGTATTCTCAGTGAATTCGAAAACGTCTGTTTATCAACTCAAAGGTTGCTACATTTTTATTAAAATTTCATTACACGTGTCAGCTTGCAGTTGGACCTACCCGCCATTTTTTTCTAGGGATTCACATCTAGGATTTTGAAAATAGATGAGGCTATAATTGGTAGACTTTAATAATTATTTCAGTCAATTCACTTCCCCTAAGTAAAACACTCGAGTAGAATTCTTCAGTATATAAGTAAGCTTTTTTTACTGTTTCTCATTTCTAGATTAAGAAAAAAATTCAAATCTTAAATCTAGAGAGAGAAACTTTCATCTTCTTTAATATTTCCTAAGGTTTTATGTTGACAACAAGAACTACCTTAATCAAAGGTGGTTGTCTTAACATATCTGAGTTAGATTGAGAAAAAAAAGAAACACGAATCGCAGCCGGACTGCCAGCCTATCTTGGTGGACTGGTCATCGAAAAAGTGTTTGAACCAAATATAAGTTCATCTTCTTACAAACCAACAACATTTCCCAAGAAAACGTCATCTACTTTATCTTTAATAAATCTTGAATTACCTGAGCAATCAGAGTTACTAATTACTCAATCACAACAACCAGAAACACCAGTTTTGGAACTAAAGCAACCAGAAACACCTGTTTTTAGAGCCAAAGTCGTTACCAGCCGAAAAACTCCATCCCCGTTAATTTTTATGGGTTCGGATGTCGGAGACAGTCCACTACAGAGGGTTACTAGGCTATTCAAGGCCAAAACTGCAACTCCACCTATTAAAAGGGAAAAAAATCCCAAGGAAGGTCCTTCAATGGTAGATTCTCCAAAACTACCAATCATGGATCCACCCCTATATATTTCTCTCATCGTTTCTTCTCATGTTGAAAAGGAGAATACTGAGAATACACCAGGAGATTATGCACCAACAATAATAGAGGAGATGATGGCAGACAATGGACCAGACACCCATATAAAGACCTCCGGACATACTGGGGACCCCATTACAATTCGGGAAAAGAAAAAAGTTATGAAGAAACCCCACACCGAACCACTTTCGGAGTGCCTTGTTGGGAGAGTTGAGATTTTATCATGAATCCATTGATTCTCTAGGACTCCCAACTTCTCCAAGGTTAGTGTTAAGTACTTGTTAGCCCTTCAACGAATTTCTTATGTGTACACCCATATTGCCGAGTTGGATATGATAAGAAAGAAATGGGGCTTTCCTAAGTATATCAAAGTGAGGATTCCTATCCCTGATAAGACTCCGATGGACAACAAGACTGGAGAACTGGTAGTATATACCAAAGTGCTCAACTGGGGCCTTCGGTTTCCTTCGGAGCCAGATATAGTTAGATATTTTCACTGGTAAAACTATGTCCCATCCAGTTAAGCCCCAATGCTTGGTATACCCTATTAGCTAGCATCAAGTGCTTCAAGACTTTCTAAAATTCTGGTGCATATGGAACAATTTGCAGTTGTGGCTGGATTATGCATAAATCATAATATCCCTTTTTATTATTTATACATGAGGAATGACTACAAGGTAATAAATGTCTTATTAGAAGCTAACAAACCTTGGAGGATTCGATTCCTTTATATCAGCGTCGCTTGGGAGAATGGTAGAAACAAAAAGAAAATCCAAGCAAGCTAATTAGATACTGGAAAATCTCAGGTAAAAGTTTAAATGATTCTTTTCAATATGCAATTCTTACATCAGATAATTTCAATATTGACTTGTAACTCAGATTTATTTTTCAGTGTTTTCCAAAATGTTCTTAGAAAACATCTAGAAGAGGGTTGGACCACCTTCAATTAATAGAATCAATGGGAAATAGAAAACTGGGAAGCTGGTTTCTATAATTTCTATACTACAGCCAACATGGTTCGGGCTCACTTGTGAAGAACAAGCGCAACTAGGAACAATCTTGGGAAGAATTCACCAACCAATATGAAGCTGTTGAGATCATCAAACGTACTGAAGAAAAGGATGATAAGATTTTCTTAGCAGCTCAGAATAAGGCACCTAGTCACTTGGACAAAATGAAGAAGAAGAAAAAAAAGAGTGGAGACTTCTCTCAGGGGTTTCCCGATGCAAGTAGTTCAGGGTTCCATAAGAGATTAATGTTGAACTCTTGGAAGTGGTAGCAGTAGCAGTTGGTGAGGCTGAAAGACCGACACCATCTTCCCCAAAAAAAGAAAAGAGGAGTCAAGAGACACCAGGAAAGTGGTGATGATAAGGAAGGTAGGAAACAAAAGTTGATATTGGTTCAGAGATCATACTTCGAACCGAGATAATTCCTCCTGAAAAACCTACTGAAGTTCTACTGAAGAAGAGACTCATGTTAATCCATCATGTCCAGTGTTCCCTAGTGCTGACCAACCTCCTGCTGAAGTTGAGGTTAATTTAGATGATATAGGGAACTTATACTTCAATGAGTTCAAAAAAGAGGATTTTAACCAAACCTTTTCTCAACCATTCAACATAGCCAATGCAGTGATTCGTGATGGGGGAATATTTTGAAGTATTCGATGAGCACGAAACCTTAGGCTATGTAGTATTAGGCTATATCAGGCCCATAGTCAACTTAGAAAGACAAGTCAGAGCTAAAACAAAATATATCACTTCCATATAAACTGATAATCAAAGTTTAAAGGTTTCCCTTGCATCTGAACAAAGCAAAGTAGAAACCCTAATCAAAGACAAAGAATAACTAAATACAGAGTTGAAACAAGCCAATAAATATTGAGAGAAAACACAATCTACCTACACCAAACTACAGACTTCCACCTCACAGAAAAGTAAAAATTTGAATGGAACATTAACCAAGGAAAAGGCTACCAATGAACAACTGTCTAAAGAGAAGCAAGAGCTACAAAATATTCTCAAGAAAAAAGATGATGTAATTACCTCTTTGAAAAAAATCAAAGGCTCAAGATATAGTGGCTGTCAAGAACGAATATGTCGATGGGGTATTGAAGTCCGTGGAACAAATGAAATAATCTGTTAAGTCAAATATGGTCCTTTTGTTCCACGAAACTTTCCCAAAATAGTCTCTTGGGAAGCTATGGGCTTATGTGCCAGATGATGAAGTTCCCTATCACACTTTAGCACAGAGTGATAAATATAATATGATATTGGATGATTCTGACCCTGATGACGTAGCTGAAGAGGGCTCAAGTGATGATAGAGAAGGAAAAAAGTGAGGTTGAGAAGACAACCGAAGGGAACGAGCCCTAAGGTTAATATATTCCTTTTTAAGTTTATGTTTTGAACTAAATTCCTTAGATGGCCAAGGTATGTATTTTTTTTATTTGGTTTTGCTTTGTGAACCAAAGTCCTTGGATGGCCAAGGCATGTTTTGTAAAATGGATCGAACAACTTTAATGATACAATCAGTATTTCATATTATCTTCAAGGTTATCTATTTTGTACTTTATCTTGTTTTCTAAATGCTTTCATTATAATCAAAACATACTTTAAATATAGTAATCATTAATCATATATAAACTTAATCAACCAGTTTAAAGTATTCCAACTGATAATTTAAAGTGTTTAATTGGTATTTCATTTATTTGACCCCTTCACGAGTATCTCAAAGTGTTTAATCGATGTTTAATGCTTTCGATGCACACACAAATATTTAAAAGTATTACGCGGATGTTTAATTTGTCTGATGCACTCACATATATTTCCAAGTATTACATGGGTGTTTAATTTGTCCAATGCACTCACAGATATTTCAAAGTGTTATATGGGTGTTTAATTTGTCTGATACACTCACAAACTCAACATTTAAAAGGCAATGAATAGTATATTAATTAGGACCCGGACACCTCATTAAAACCTCACCGCGCCACCAGAGTATGAAAGAGTATTCCCCTGAATATTTACATTGAAACATAACAAAGTAAATATTTACAAAAAAATAAATCATTCTAAATATAACATGAGGTGCTCAATATTTCAAGGATGTTTTAAAATGTTTCCTCTTTGTCTTGAAGTCGATACGTTCCTTGCTTCACTTTTTCATATACTACGTACGAGCCTTCCCAATTCGGAGCTAGTTTCCAGATTTTTCTCCTTGGTGTGTATGAACACTTTTCTTAATACTTTATCCCCTTCTTGAAACTCAATTTTTTTTAACTCTAGATGAAAATTTGCTTCTCATCAACACTATATTTTTTTTCTTGAATAAGTCGATAGAAGGATATTTTTGCATTAGATTCCAAGGGTATGCTTCAGAGTAGGCTATGGTGGCTAAAGAATCTGCCATAGTATTTTCCGGTCTATGGACATGTGCGAATCAGATATCGTTAAAGTATGAGGCAATTTCCTTAAGCACTTGCAAATACTTTATCAAATTATCTTTTTTGGTTTCAGAATGCCCTTGAAATTGATTAATAAGTAATTGAGAATCACTTACTAACCTGACCTTTTTTGCCCCACATAATTGAGCTAACCGTAAACCATCTATGGTTGTTTCGTATTCCAACTCATTATTGGATTCACTGAAACCAAAACATATAGCTTGGTGCATAGTATCGCCATAAGGTGAAGTTGAACATACCCCAACTCCACATCCCATTGTACTAGACACTCCATGAGTCATAATAACCCATTATTTATGAGACTTATTACTTTGAGCTTCTTCGCAAAATCTTTCAGTATGAAATTCTATAAAAAAAATCAGCTAAAACTTGAGCTTTGATTGCAGTTCGAGGTGCAAAATAGATATCATAGTCTCCAAGCTCTACTGATCATTTAGTCTTCCACCCTGATATGTCTGCCTTTTGTAGCATGTTTTTTAAAGGAAAATATTTTCGTTGATTTTTGTTCTTTCTCATTTTGCCTCTCTTGTCTCTCTTCTTTGCATGTTTCTTAGTGAGTCTCAATTTCTTTTTTTTTCGGACCTCTCCACTACTGGATGACTGATATTCATTAAAATCAGAATCAGTAGAGGACTCATCTGATGAGTCCGACGCACTCATAACCTGTTTACCCTGATGCACCTTTTTGGTTTTACCATGAACTTTAAGGGACTAACCACTGTCACCATGGTCATCTACAGATACACCACACGCATCAAACATTTCTTTTATTTCCTTTTCAGCTTACTTTTGGGCCCTTAAAGCTTCAATTTCGGCCCTCAACTGATCACATTCATCTTGCATGAATTGTCTTTTATCTATGTTGTGATATACATGAGACATAGTAGTGTGCTCATTATTCTCTCTGACCCTTTCATCTTCAGGGGGTGGAACATCGTGTATGTTAAAATATATGTTTTGATAGTGTCCGAACTACAATTTCTACTCACTATTTTTAGATAAATATATTCAGGGACCTTTGGCTCCCGCTGTGGTTACCAATATGGTGCGGATGATTTATAGTTAAAGGGTATTTTGGGTAGTTTTTCAATTGAGTATTAACTTTTAAGTAGTAAGTAGAGATAAGAGAGGTGCATGCTTGTATTTAATATCTCTAGCAAAAGTCCAACCCTCTTAATGATTTTGGTTGGAGTATTTATAGTGGTCTTTTATTAACACATGGGCCTTATGGGTCAAATTTTATAACCGAGTCACTCTTATGAGCCCTCGGGCCCAGTAGGCGAATCACTAAGCACATAACTGATTCATGGTTCCACTCCCATGTACTGTTCTCCCATCATCTTTTATTTGGTTTGTCTAAAAATTTATTAGGATATTATTGAGATCAGTAGAAATATTGCTTCCAACAATATTAGAACCGATCAACGACAAAACCCAATATTGCGGAAGACAAATCTTACGGCTGGTGGTATGATACATGTGCATCCATACATATTACTCATGATATGGCTCTATTCAACTCATTTAAAATAAACAACGATGTATGTAAGGTGAAAATAGTCAACACCAAAAGATAAAAAATGGAAGGATATAAAAACGTCGAGTTAATGTTTACAAATAAGAAAATGATAACTCTCACCAATGTATTATATGTTTTGGAATTGGAAAAAAACTTGGTGTATTGTGATCTTTTGGCTAAATCGAGAATTCATTATGTGTACGAATCCACTAAAATTATTCTAACCAAATATGGTATCTTTGTTGGGAAATGATACTCAAGTAATAGAATGGTAAAATTATGTAATATCGATAATTCCGCGAGTAAAATAAAGAATTCTATTTATGCTTATTCTCGTACTAATTAATTATCATGGCATGGTAGACTAGTTCATATAGAACTTGGCGTTCAAATCAAATTTGGTGTAATAACTATTGGTAGTAAAAATATGTATGTAATTGGCCATCACACGTGATGATTTTTCCGGTTCTTACGATTTACATGAAATCATATCAAAGTCTATGTAATTCGCACTTATTATATTAAAATTTACATAATTCACGTATAATCATACATAACATTTGTCAAAATCACGTATACAATAGAACAAAATCACGTAAGAACAAAATTCTAATTTATCCAAAAAAATCGTGCATAATCATGCATAACATTTTCCAAATCATGCATACAAAACATCGCTTGAACAAAATTATAATTTAGCCTAAAATCGCGTAACCTGGGTGCGCGATATATGCAAACTTTCGCGTGATACGTGCAGAAAATAGTCTGAACCTAAAGAACTTAAGAAATGTACCTCGATTTGTGTTTTCAGATGATCCATTAATGGTTCATCCTCCGCGGCTCCGCCGATGCAAAATCTTCAATATTGCAACCAACATCGTCATCTAAATCGTTCAAATCCATAATCTAGTAGAATATTATTAGGATTTAATAGTTTTTTGTTTAGATTTAGTATGTAGGAATAGTGGGTGAGTTAAATTCTGGGTGCTTAGACTGAATTTATGGTTTTTTATATGTTATGAGTATTTTTCGAGTTTTTCATTTTCTTCTTAGTTGAAAACACATTTTAACAAAGCAAAGTCTCATTATTTTCTATCCTTTAACATATTGTAGTTCTCACAGTATTTGGAACCATGAAAAATGATTAAAATAAACAAATCAAAATCGAAAGTATGCTCATCGAAAAATTGTAATGTTGTTCCTTATAATAATCAAATAAAAATATAAACTGTCAAATGAGTTTGAGGTGCCAAAATGTCACAAATGAATCCTACCAATTTTTGGAGTGATCAAATCACTTAAAAAATCAAAATATCGTAAATAAATTGTACCAACTTTTGTAGTTTTTTTGTTGATGGAACCCGTAGTAACAGGCTCAGCTAAACAAAGCTCTTGTAAAGAAACTTGTCATTATCTTTGGTCACCTAAGTGTAAAAATAAGTTGAATAAATTAATACCAACATTTTGATCCGATAATTATTCAACTTATTTTAATGAATATAAATTTTGGAGCAACTCTTTTAAACATTTCATTTTATTATCAATTCATTCTTATCCAAATTTATATGGTAGATATTTCAATAAATTGGTTGTTAAGATAATAGTAGAAAATTTTAATTTCACAATGATATATAGTTCGAATTTTACACTACCCGTGTATATATATTAATGATGACATCGGACTTTAAATGTTAGTTTGAGTAAGTTATATTTCCACATGTTGTTAAATATTAATGGGTTTGATTTGCCAATATGTTTCTTTTATTATCATCAATATGATGGAATGGAATTTTTATTTTATAAGTGTACAACACTTTTTTATTCATATAATCTATTTGATTTTTAGGAACATGTTTCTATTATCAGTTTTATGTACAATTAATATATTATGTTGTGTATGTGTTTTTTCATTATTGTTTTGAAATCTTTATATATAAATTGTATAATTAATAATAGTAAATCTACAGGAGTTTCAAAATAGTGAAGTATATAAAAGGATATGAAAACACATTAAATTATAGAAAATGAAAAAAATACAAAATCTTCAAACCATTTTTGTTGTTTTTTTTATAAGAATGTAACATCATAAACATATGATAACTCGATGTGGATTATTGTTTCATAACCTGAATAATCTATTTTATTTGCGTGCATACTGTTTTACGATTTTCATTTTTTTTGCAACGCACACAAATATAATTTTTTTTTCGCTTATGTGTGAATCATAAAATGAAAAAACTTGTATTTATGGATATATTTGATATACATAATTATCTATGGTTTTGTATACTTTCATCATTCACATAAATATTTTTGTTACATATATTGTACTTAGTTTAGTTCGTTTTCACGGATGTTGAACATATAGACATGAGAGGTTGATTTATATTTGTTGTTGAAGATATTAGATCTCTTAATAAGTATTTCCAAAAAAAAATTAAATAGCATAATTGATATCCAAAATCCAACTGTGATTTTGATTTGAAGTTAAAAATAATATATTATTAACAATATTTATTAGTGAAATTATGCTAAATTACATTTGTGAAAATCATATTCACGAGTTATATAAATGAATAAGAACGTAAGGAGAAATATTCCAGCTAACATATTCCACTTCTATCATCACTTTCACGTACACCTAATATATTTTGTTATGTTTTTATTATCGAAAGTACTTATACTAGAAAATAGTAACAATATTTTAAACATATATATATATATATATATATATATATATATATATATATATATATATATATATATATATATATATATATTAAACAAAATTAAACTAAAATAATTACATGAGTTCCAAAAAAGTTAACTATCTAAAAAAATCCAAAAACAAAGTAGCTTCATGATTTCATATACAATATTCATAATCCATAACATCGAGATCATCATACGTCCACCATTTTAAAGATTCATTAATCACTTGGTTATCACCATAAATTTCAACACGATCATTTATGTTTATATCATAAGAAACATTTTTTGTCAACATAATTTTCAATTTTTACTTCTAGTTCTAAACTAACTTCACATCTTTGAGTTTTAAAAAAAATATAAAATCTTCAAATTTGTTATTATTTTTATTAAACTCCAAAAAATATAACTCCATAAACATATAAGATCTCAATTCTTGAATTTTGTTTCTTATAACTAAAGTAATCTCATATTTCATGTATATATATTGTTTTAGGATTCTCGTTTACTTCGCAAACCACTGTAAAATAAGATTTTTGTTCATTTACGAATCATGGATAGACAAAAAGTTTTATCCATCGATATATTTTGATAAATAAACATAAGGCACATATCATCCTCTCATACAACTTCATCTTTCTCATGTAGTTGGTTGATCACCCATTGAATCTTACAATGCCCTTTTTCATCTTTTTATAAGGAGACACACATATCATCCTCTTATATCCGCCCATGAATAAAATGTTTGAATAATTTTTTATGTCGATTAATACTCCTCTCAAACAGTTATGTCGATACCAATTATGAAAATTACGGTTGATCCCTCGTATGTCCTCATCAGTGTAAGATAATTGGTTAAAAGAAAAAAGTGTCTCGTATACCAAATGCACCTTGAGTTTCCTTTAATATTTATTTCTTGATGATTGCGATGTTCTAACCACTGTAATACGTCATAAATTTTAGAAAGGACAAGCTTATATGTCATAGATATTTCGGGAATCTTGTCTTAATTTTCTTTTCTCTTATCATTAATAAACTCTACTAGCTATGTATTGTCAATCAACTGTTGTATTTTTTATTTTAACTGATAGCAATCTTTAGTGGCGTGACCATGATTATTATTATATGCATAATAAAATCTTTTAGATTTTTTATTATATATATTTTTTATCTACATTATCGTTATGTAATTTAATTATTGTTATGAGTGCCTGTGACTCCTTCGATCGAGATGAGGTGGACTTGTATGGAACATGCGGTATGATTCAGGTAGTCTGCAACTTGATTAGAGTGTGGATAAAAATCAATTAAGAAGAGGCTAAAATGGTACTTTGTTCGAGAGAAAGATCTGTTAGGATGGCGACCAAAGTCCCACATCCTACATCGGCAAACATGGGAAGGAACATTGATATATAAGTAAGAACATATCTCTCGTATAAGACCTTTTGGAAGTGGACCAAAAGTAAATTCGTGCGGGCCTTCGGGCCAAAAGCGGATAATATCATACTAGTGTGGAGATTGACTGTTCTTACTTATATAAGGAGGCAGAATATGCGGTACCCATATTTCCAGCAAATGGTATAAAAGCTCCAGGCCCAGACAGAACGTGATAGTTGTGAAATTCTCGGTATTCGAACTTGATGAACCAATAGCCATGCTCAAGGTGAATGATATGCTCTAGAGATCCTAGTTTTAGAGTGCTCGTGATTCATCAAGCGGTGTGACTTGATTATAGTGTATCAATACGTTGGTACTTTATTGAAGTGACGTTAAGGAACAAGATAATATGGTCTAATAGAAGGTGAGCAACTACATTTGTAGTGCCTCTATGGTTCAGGTAGTCCCTAACATGATTAGAGTGAGAGGATGAAAGTCAATTGAGAGGAGGCTAAAGTGGTACTTTGTTCGAGATGATGAATTCTTAGGGTGGCGACCAAATTCCCACTTCCCACATTGGTTAGACATGGGAGGATCGGTGGTATATAAGTAAGAACATATCTCAACTAGTATAAGACCTTTTGGAAGTGTACCAAAAGCAAAGTCGTGCGGGCCTTTGGGTCCAAAATGGACAATATCATACCAGTGTTGAGATCGGTTGTTCTTACTTATATACGGAGATGGAATATGGGTTACCAATATTCTCAACAATTATGATACTTCCTGTTAGTAGGGTAAATTTTATGCTTGGATTATAAAAATAAGTTCTTTGATTTCATTCTAATTTTCCTATCGTTAGATCTTATCCTATTTGAGACTCAGCTTTTCTTTTGTCGGATATCCCGATTTCTGGTTTGATGAACTTAGGTGAGGTAATTCCTCATTTCTTGGTCTTCTCAATCTTAATGAACATCTCAGTTTGGCGCAATAGTTCATTTTATTGTCTCAACTCGAAATTTAATCAAATCCTCCAAAAGATGAGTGGCTTTTTATGTAGTTGCACTGACCCATGGCTATATGGCCTTTTTGGACAAACGTAAACGGGATTTATTTGGGTCCCAGGTATCCGAATTAGGCCAGGCGACCACTCAAATCGAACATGTCGAGAAGCCACAATTTTTGGAAGCATCATGAGGTGGATCCGGATGATGAAGTTCACACCCAAGATTACACCGTTTAAGCCCCTTTTTCCTGTTTTTATGAATTTTCTGCATTTTCCTATTTTGTTGGATTTTATTAAAATACTTAACCAGCTCCAATCACTTTGAAATTGGGCTAAGATTTATTTTATTGCATAAGGAAGAAGCTGTAATTTTGGGCTAGGGTTTTGAGCACTTTTATAAAAGGCTCTCAAACCCTAGTTTTGCCGCAAACGTTTTTATTAGAATTTGATTTTCTCAAAAGTCTCTTTTACTCTGACCTAAGGTTAGAACTATCTATCTTTCTATTTTTCGTCATTCCTTCTTTGTATTTTCAGGCGCCTGTTCCATCTCGTAGCTTGGCGCTACCATATTGGTATCAGATTCAGAGTTCATACAGCGTGGGTAACAAAGGTATGCCGCCAAAACGATCCTTTCGGGGGAAGTCCACTCTTCCGATCACTGAATCGGTCGACCATGATGAATTCGGTCAATTCCAATCCCAGATTGGCGAACATATGCACTCATTGGGAAATCAGATGAGAGACATACACTACACAAGCAGTTGAACAACCAAACCAACATATTTTGAGCTCCAGGTTCGACCAACCAGCCGTCGCGATCTGAGAGAGAGATCGTCCGCGAGCGGAATTCATTTGCTCATCGACGTGAACAAGGTAGGGGTTGATATTCCCCACAATATTTTCGTGACCAAGTCTTTGAGCAGCCGCCAGTAAGAGATTCTGATCTGAACGCCAACAACTGATGGGAATCTGGATTCAGACTGGAGATCCCAGAGTTCCAAGAGGGTCTCGAGCCGGAGCAGTTTTTAAATTGGATCGCCTCAGTTGAAGAAGTACTTGATTTTAAGGAGGTTCTGGATGCAAAACGGGTACAATTGGCTGCAACTAAGTTCTGACGCCGAGCTGCATCCTGGTGGCAACAACTCAAGAAAACTAGAGCAAGGCAAGGTAAGCCAAAAATAACAACTTGGGCTAAGTTTGTAAAGCACTTGAGGGCTGAGTTTTTGCCTTACAACTATGCGTGTAACATGTATCAGCAGTTCTAAAACCTTAAACAAGGGTCAAAGACTGTTGACGAAAACACTAACGATTTTTTCAAACTACAAAACTGTGTCGATATTGTTGATTCAACAGATCAGCTAATATCTCGCTATATAGGGGGGATAAGACAACAATTTCAGGACCAACTGAACATGTTTGACCCTGTGTATGTGTCTGAAGCACATAAGAGTGCACTGCATCTAGAGAAAGCCCTTTCACAAAGACCTTATGGAGGAGATACTGTCAGAACAAATCCATTGGCGTTTCCAAAAAGGACGGTTCCAAGCCATAAAACAGGAGTACCAATTGTTGCTCTTATGCGTACAAGTGTTAATTCGCAGGTCCCTAGTCTCACAGTTACTTCCTCACATGTATGGTGCTACTATTGTCATGAACTAGGGCATGTTCGCTGACACTACTGATTTTTACCTAGAGGGTGAGCCACAATTTAATGAGGAACCAAAGGATGTTGTTGATGAGGTTCCAGAGGACCAGGTTACATGAGGAGATATTGGTCAGACATTCGTTTTAAAGTGTATCTATCTGACGCCGAAAGCCAGAAGTGAAGGGGATGATTGGCTACGGAACAATATTTTCCAGACGACTTGTACAATCGGGGGAAAGGTATGTAAATTCGTTATTGATTCAGGGAGCTGCGAAAATGTTATCTTTGAAGAAGCTGTGCAGAAGATGGAAAAACAGAAGACCACCGAAACCCCTACAAGCTTGCCTGGTTAAAGAAATGTAGTGAGGTAAATATCTCTAGATGATGTCTAGTATCTTTCTCTGTTGGTAACTATAGGGATAAAGCATGGTGCAATGTCATTGGGATGGATATGTGTCACTTGTTGCTAGGACGACCCTGAAAATATGATAGAAGTGTCACATATGATGGTAGGAGGAACCGCTACAGTTTCATAGGAATAATGTCAGGTTCATATAAACACTAACTAGATAGGTATCCCCAAAACCTTCCCTTGCAGTATCAAAGGAGTCGGGTAAGAACTTTCTAGCTCGAAAGGAGTTTATAGAACATGCTCATGAAACATAGATTGGCTATCTTTTGGTGGTTAAAGAATTTAGTACTGATTCATTTACTGCTATACCTGAGCGAGTTCGACTGCTATTAACATAGTTTATGTTGTCTTTCTCGATAATCTACCTAGAGGTCTTCCTCTATTGAGAGATATTCAGCACCATATTAACCTTGTACCGGTGGCTAGCCTACCAAACCGACTGCATTATCAGATGACCCCAAAAGATCATGAAGAGCTCTGCAGACAGGTGAAAGAACTGTTGACGAAAGGCCACATCTGTGAGAGTCTTAGTCCTTGTGTGGTTCTTGCACTGTTAACACCAAATAAGGATGGCTCAATGAGAATATGTGTGGATAGCGGGGCTTTCAATAAAATTTTAGCCAGGTATCGATTTTCTATTCCTCGCCTTGATGATTTACTGGATCAGTTGAATGGTGCTACTGTGTTTACGAAGTTGGATTTGAAGAGCGGATATCACCAGATTCGTATTCGTATGGGGGATGAGTGGAAAACATCCTTCAAGACCCAATAAGGTCTGTTTGAATGGATGATAATGTTATCCGGTCTTTCTAACGCTCCTAGCACGTTCATGCAGGTTATGAACCAGGTATTTCGCCCGTTCATCAGAAAATTTCTTGTTGTGTACTTTGATGATATTCTTATATATAGTACCACGAAAGAGCTGCATCTCTAACACTTACGCGAAGTGTTGGTTGTTTTGAGGCAAGAGGAGTTTTATGGAGGACTCGATAAGTGTTGTTTTATGAAAGATTCGGTCGTCTTCCTGGGGTATGTCGTGTCAAAGGATGGGTTGTCAGTGAATCAGTCGAAAGTGTCAGTCGTGCAAGATTGGACTATTCCTACTTCCATCACTAAAGTCCGCTCTTTTCACGGATCGGTCTCCTTTTACAGACGGTTCATACATAACTTTAACACTGTCATGGCTCCTATTACAGAGTGTATGAAGGGCAAGATATTTCGCTGGACCCCTGAAGCAGCTAAGGCGTTTAAGGAAATCAAGGTAAGATCGACCACTGCACCGATTGTGGTTTTACCTGACTTCTCTATAGGATTTGAAATACATTGTGATACGTCCGGATTGGGAATTGGATCCGTACTCAGCCAACGAGGCCGCCCTGTAGCATACTTCAGCGAAAGGTTAAGTGGAGCTAAACTCAACTACAACACCTATGACAAGGAGTTCTATGCAGTTGTACGAGCTTTGAAGCACTAGAGTTCCTACTTGGCCTACAATAACTTTGTCCTATACACCGCTCATGATACTTTGAAGCATCTGCAGAGTCAGGAGAAACTATCTTCCCTCCATGCATGTTGGGCAGCATTTACTCAACAATTTACCTTTTCTATTAAGCATACTTCGAGGGAAGTTAACCGTGTAACTTACACACTGATCCTACGTAACATGATGATTTGTATGGAAAGATAAATTATAGGATTCGATATGATGAAGGATCTACTGGCTATCGATCCATATTTTGG
This sequence comes from Limnanthes douglasii subsp. nivea, assembly GCA_036936605.1. Classification (NCBI taxonomy): domain Eukaryota; kingdom Viridiplantae; phylum Streptophyta; class Magnoliopsida; order Brassicales; family Limnanthaceae; genus Limnanthes; species Limnanthes douglasii. Next base: position 22,523,242 of record JAUPFV010000001.1, on the reverse strand, counting down.
TCATATTCTAGAGGACGTTAGCGCAGGTTTGAGAAATGATTTTACAGTGAGAAACGGTTACCTCTTCAAAAGAAATTTACTATGTGTTCCTGAAGGCAGTTTGAGGTTACTGATTGTATAGGAGAGACACAACGAGGGGCATGAGGGTAGAGATCAAACCCTTCAGTCTGAATCCAGTCAGTTCTTCTGGCCGCATTTGAGATGAGATGTTATCCGTTTTGTAGCTGGTGGTTGGGTTTGCCAGGTGGAAAAAGGTACATCCTCTAACACAGGTCTATACCTACCACTCCTAATAACGGAAGGACCTTTCCGAAGCGTCAGCATGGATTTCATCTTTGGGCTGCCAAGAACACAAAGAGGTAACGATTCTATTTTTGTAGTGGTTGGCTGCTTTTCTAAGATGGCCCACTCCATTGCCTGCAAGAAAACCACAGATGCTGTGAATGTTGCTAATCTATACTTTCGTGAGGCCTACCACTTACATGGTCTACCCTTGAATATTGTTTTTTATCGTGATACACGGTTTGTTATGTATTTTTGGCGAAGTTTACGGCGCACCACAAATACGAAGCTGAGTTTTAGCAGTGCGTATCACCCATAGACAAACGACCAAACCGAGGTAACTAATTGAACGTTAGACAACATGTTACGCACATAGGTCTCTGGGAACTTGAAAGCATGAGATTCCCGCCTTTATCACGTTGAGTTCGCCTACAACAGGCACCACAAGCGCAGTACTGGGTATAGTCCCTTCATGGTAGTCTATGGTTGTAACCCAAGGGGTCCTATGGATTTAGCTTTCCCAACTCTTGATAAGGTTCCAACTAAGGTCGAGAACGTCATTGCTGATCTATGAGAGATCCATGAGAACACCTGTAAACACCTGGACGAAACAACACAGAAGTACAAGGTTCCCGCTTGGTAGAGTTAGCAGTGGGTGACTGTGTATGGGTTGTTTTGACCAGGGATCGTTATCTTGCACACGAGTACAACAAGTTGGCTGCAAGGAAGGTGGGTCTGTTTGAAATTATTGAAAATATTAATCCCAATGCATACAAGTTGAAGCTACCCAGCCACATGAAGACCCATAACATTTTCAACGGGAAGCACCTTGTGCCATTTACCGCTGCTGCTGAGGATGGTGAAGCTGAGAATTCGTGGACGAATTCTTCCGAAAAAGGAGAGGATGATGTAGTTGCACGACTCCATGGCTATAGGGCCCTTTTGGACAAACGCAAACGGGCTTTATTTGGGGCCCCAGTATCCAAATTAGGCCCTGCAACCACTCTAATCAAACGCGTCAAGAAGCCCAACTATTTTTGGTAGCATCACGGGAAGAAGCCGTGTGATGAAGTTCAGGCCCAAGATTTTACAGTTTAAGCCCTTTTTCCTGTTTTTATGAATTTTCTACATTTTCCTATTTTTCTTGGATTTTATTAAAATACTTAACCAGCTCCAATCCTTTTGAAATTGGGTTGGACTTTATTTTGTTGCATAAGGAAGAAGTTGTAATTTCGGGCTAGGGTTTCGAGAACTTTTATAAAAGGCTCTCAAACCCTAGTTTTGCCGCAGACTTTTTTTAATAGAATTCGATTTTCTATAAAGTCTTTTTTACTATGACCTAGGGTTAGAGCTATCTATCTTTCTGTTTTTCGTCTTTCTTTCTCTATATTTTTCGTCGCCTGTTCCATCTCGTAGCTTGGCGCTACCACTTTTGGAAGCTATTTCTTAAATACTATAATTGCCATGCTATCAATGTATATGTAGAGATTATTCATCTCTTGCATGGATCGTTGTAAATAATTCTAGAGGGGTCTCGCCTCATTTCAGATACATGGTAAGCATGCAATCTCCTTCTATTTTAATCAATTTATTACTAATGAAATTGATTCTAAAAAAACTTTAATGGATCCTTGAATATTTTTTATAGAACCTCAAGGGATATTGTTAAACCATGTTGGCGCGTTACTATGAGGTGTCATGGAAAATACTATGCACATGAAGGTGTTTTCGCGGTTGAATCCAAGCAGGTTATTGTAGAATTACTCCAAATGACTCTCTGGATCGGTAGTTCCGTCATATTTATCTATATGTACTAGTATAATGTCTTAAGAAGATTTTAAAAAAATACCTCATGATAGTAAAGATGTCATCGTATACTTTATTATTTTTGACATTTTATATGGTGGCAGCCTCAACTTCCTCCTTACCCTTGATATTCGTAACAATGAAGATATTGTCGGTGTTTGTTTTATTTTCATCCTTCTTGATATGGACATGGTTTCTTGAGATGTGTTCATTGGTTAAAATTATTTTAGTAATAATTTATAGAGAAAGAATCGATGTATTATTATTGTTTCAATTAATTATATGTAATTTTTTGTAAATTATTTACCCATTCTTTTTGCAAGTCATTTACAACTAATTTTTATAGTCACTAAAAGTCTACATTTTACAAGTCAATTAATCCTAGTTTTGCAAGATCTTACAAACATAAAAAAAGACTGTCACAACTCAATTAACCATAGCTTGTGCAAATAAATTATGTATAATATTTTAATCATAAACTATACTCAATAATTAACCAACATAATCTACGATAAAATGTCAAATAAAAATGTGAACATAATAACTAATCGGTGACATAAAACTTAGTAAATAACATAAACAAAAAAAACAGTCCACAAGTAGGATATAATATATAAAGATGAAATAAACATATTATTTCATCCAAACACGCATCTCTCTCGTATATTTCACGAATGGTATATGTGGATTAAAAGCAACTACACCACGATAGATATTATCCATGTTAGCCACATAAGTACTCGGAGGAGGATTATGCCTGATGTATGACACATTCGCTACTATATACCTCAGATTATTTATATACCTCAGATTATTTATGTACATATTATGTAACTGAAGTTTTTCATCTTAAGTTTTGTCTTGTATGATGCATATTTATGCTCACTATAGATCAAATAATTCATCCAATATATTCAAAAGTATTTTCCCAAAATGAAATTTTCTCCTACACATTTTTTTACCTTTAGATATCATTTGAATTTAGTGTGGTATATGTTGAATATGGTCAATTTACTGCATGATATACTCATGATATTATGCTTCAATATTATCAAACGAATCATGCTTATCCATGTAATATTTATAAGTTGTCCATGGTTGCGTAAATAATGTAAGCATGAAATAAATAATTCAAATAAAGTTTATTGGATTGTTTTTAAATAATAACCAATAACAATCAAATTTAATATTTAAATTCGAATTTATTATTATTTTTCTTAAAACATTTGGATCGTATGTTTGTATAATGCACGATAGTGTTGTCTGTTGTATCAATATGAGTCGGTGAATATCAATAAAAGATGTAAAAAATTATTAGAAACCCAATATATAATATCAGCAAATTCATCCTTAAATCCTAATGGATACACTAAATTATTTTTTATTATGAAGTGATGCTTGGGAACGTGGTATATCCGGGTTAATATGGTCTCACCCGAGTTATGTATATAACAATTTATTGTGTATCCAAAGAAGATAATTTATTCTAAATAAATAATGTGGTTGGGTTTGTTGTTAAATGATGATGAAATATAGTATTGAGGCTCAAAATATAATAAATAAGACTTTGTATGATAAGTTACATAGTTTGGGGGAGATTTATACTTTTATGTAAAAGTAAAGAGCTAGAATGCAATAAGACATTTTATGTAACAAACTCGATTAAACTTAAGTCATTGTGCCTATATATAACGACCAAGGCTGATATGATGTGATTCTGAATTTTGATCAAACTAATTTTCACTTCTTGACTATCTCTCTCTAAAAGTTACTTTCTACTATTTCTCTCTACAAAACATATTAATTCCACATCAAATTGACGACTCCATTGGGGACCTTTTCCAATTGGTACCTTGATTTTCTTGATAAAAAAACCATAAGTAATTGCTTTTTTGTTTCATTTTGACTGTTCTCATTCAGTTATCTGAAGTTATTATAATCGAATATGGAGCCAAGGAATGAAAACGAACCTCTGGTTCGGAAAACAGTTGAGACATTAAAGTATAATCTACAAGGAGGGAGAGGTAAGAATTATAAGTTAATACCAGCTCGATAGAATCAATCAAATATCAAAATGTGAATGAACCAGTTATTAGATAAGATCACAGCTTTGAAAGAAAGATATGATTGAAGAGAGCAAGATATTCAATCGGTTAGGTTAAAATCTAAGGTGAGACAGATAGATGAAAAAAATGGTGTTGATAGTTAGTCTGATCGTTCTTGTACAACACGCCAGGTTCAAAGTGAACAAAAGAAAACACACTTTGGATCTAACAAGTAGCATTATACTTCGCGAAAATAAAAAAGGGATAAGCAAAGATATGTTACGTCTAGTGATAATGAGTTGAATAGTTCAGGATCAGAGTATAAGAGATATCGGGGGTCTTCAAAATAGGAAAAATGAGGACCTTAAAAAATACGAAAAGAACACAGATCAAGAAATGAGAATGTGCCACACTGCTTGAGGGAGGCAGAGTGGTGTGAAGAGAACACATCGAATTAGTATACATGAATGGATGATCGAAACTTGTATGCTTTTATGGGAACTGGAAATGAAAATCAGTATGTGCAAAGAGTCGACTGGAGAAAGTCTCCTTTGAAAACTGAGATAAGGTCCATCTCTCTTCCGAAGCGGTTTGATATATCGAAAATTGAAGAGTTTGATGGGATGCAAGACCTTGATAACCACATCGAACAGTTCAAAAATTACATTATGAATTTCAAAGGCGATGATAGGTTGGTGTGCAGAGCTTTCTCTCAAACATTCAAAAGAACAGCTTTGAAGTGGTATAACAGGATTCCGAAGGGATCCATTTCTAATTTCAAATATTTTATACAACATTCTAAAGTCAATTCGTGAGAAGTAAGGAGATACGGCAAATGGAGACACAATAATACAGTGAAAATAAGCAGTGAGATGGAAACTTAAAGACTATACTAAGCGATTTGTGTTAACCAAAACTGGTTTAAATAATTGTGAAGAGTTGGTAGCAATGGCATCATTTTGACAATGATTGTTACGAGGAGACTTAGCTAATGAAACAACAAAACAAAGAGCTTTGAACTTTAGAGTGTTGATGGCTCAAGTAGAGGATAACATTAAGGTAAAAGAATAGACTAGAGTTCGAAGATTAGTTGGTTTTGGTCAAGATAGTTCAACACAAATGTCAAACAATCAAGGGCAGTCTACGAGGTCAATCTAACCAACGCGCCCAAGGAATAACAATAATATGCCTCCTCGAACTTGAGGGTATTCAAGTTGTGCTATGGGGTATCAGTTTCAGAGACCAATGCCTAGTCAGTGGATAAGGCCAGAGTACTATGTTGATTTAACTAAAAATGTTACTACAATTTATGAAAAGGCAAAGGGATACGTGAATTTTAAAAAGCTCGCTCTGATAAATAAAAGAAATAACATAATAAGCGATTTTGTAAATGTCAAAACGACATCGGACATGATACAGTAGACTGTATTACTTTGAAAAATAAGGTGCAAACTCTGATTGAAAATGGTAAGTTGTTAGCCTTTGTTAAAGGGCAGAGCAATGTGTCGAAAGCTCATGTTGCACCGACTTCGCAGGTGACGAATCTAAATTCACTGGCAGAAATCAATGATTTTGGATTCTAAGATTGATTATATTGATGTTACGTCAGAATATTTAGATACAGATCCAGATCGACTGATTCTGATGGCAGTGAATGAGCAAGTAAAGCAAGGCCGAGTTTGAAGTCTAAGTGAATACTTTGAGTCGTTGACAATCTTTGGAGGAGACAATATGGATTGTAATACTTATAGTTCTAGAAAGAGGAATATGGTGAGCTTGGATACTCAAATAAAAAGAGGTATTTCTACTGATTTGTATGGTAAGAGAGATATTCCTTTTAATCTTTTCGATGAAGACGATTTGACTAGACACTGTAGGTCCTCCTGAAGATGCGGTAGTTATTGGATCAGAGGTAGTTGGTGCATTAATTTGACGCGTGCTAATAGATATTGGGAGCTCTGCAAATGTTCTTTTCAAATCAACATATGATCGAATGCGGAATCCTCTTCGGATTTCCCAATCAGACCATATTATAATTGGACTCACAAGAGTGGCAACTTAGGTAATTGGGGAATTTAAAAGAGAAGTATATTTGGGAAAGGGAACTTTAAGAAAGAAGGTTCGGGTTTTATTCATGGTGGTGGATTATTCGACCAACTATAATGTCATTTTCGGGAGATCTTAGCTTTCAAAAATGTATGCAGTTGTCTCTACAGTCCACTAATGCATAAAGTATATCATTGGAGACTGTGTGGGTGTTGTTCGAAGTGATCAGAATGTTGGTAGAGAATATTATGTCACCGCTCTTCAAATCTGAGGGTCAAGCAGTGGAGAGAAAATAACTGAATAGCAATCAGGGGGGTTGACCTTGGAGGAAGAGGAGGGGATTGATGATTCGAGGGAAACCCCGGGTTCTTTAATAGTAAGTGAAAGTATATAAGAACATGTTTTTCCTGATGGGAAAATACTTTGAATAGGAACCTTACTGACCCTAACTTTACGACAACAGTTGTTTGAGTTTTTGTTTCGCAATTTGGATGTTTTTGCCTTGGAAAACAGAGTATGTGGTAGGAGTTCCAATCGAGGTAATATGTCATAGCCTAGCGATTAATCCGAAGGTTAAACCTGTTGTAAAAAAATGACGTGCTTTTTCTTTTGATAAATTAGAGGTTATTGTTTCTGAGGTGGGTCATTTGTCAAGGGTCGAACATATAAGGGAGTCACAATATCTCTTATAGACAGCAAACTTAGTGGTGGTTAAGAAGAAGAATAGGAAATGAATGATGTGCGCCGACTTCACAGTTCTAAATCAAGTTTGTCCTAAAGATCCATTTACAGTTCCTCAAATAGACTAATTGATTAATTCCACTTCGGAATACAAAATTTTGTCTTTTATGGAAGCCTTTGCAAGGTATAATCAAACTCAGATGGATACAAATGATCAAGAGAACGCTACCTTCATCAAAGACCGAATAAAATTTTATCTCTTATGGATATTTTTGCATTGTTATAAGGTTATGCCATTTGGGTTAAAAAATGTTGGAGTAACATATCAAAAGTTAATGAATAAAGTCTTTGCTTCCAGATTGGAAGAAACATAGATGTGTATATTGATGACATGTTGGTCAAGAATATAGCAGATGAGGCGTATTTGGAAGATTTAAAGAAGACATTTTTGAATTTAAGAGTTACCAGATTGAAGCTAAATCCTGAGAAGTGTACTTTTAAAGTTCGATCAGGAAAATTATTGGGGTATATCATTAGTGAAAAGGGGATAGCAGCTGATCCAAAATTTATAAAGGCTTTAGTATCAATGACATTGCCTCGAACTGTGAAAGAAATGTACAGTTTAACATGCATGTTAACTGCTCTTAATCGATTCATTTCTAGATTTTCTGATAAATGCTTTCCTTTTTTCCAAGGTTACGAAGACCAAAAGAGTTTGAGTGGACCTAGGGATGTGAAGCAGCATTCTCAAGCATTAAGGAATTATTATCATCACCAGAGGTACTATCCAAGCCTTAGAATGGAAAACAACTCTTCTTGTATATTGCGGTATCGGATTTTGTAGTAAGTGTTGTTTTAATAAGTAAAGATTTGGGAATTCCGAAGCTAGTGTATTATCTCAGCAAGAGTTTAGTGGCAGTAGAGAAAAAGTATTTAAAGCTCAAAAAATTGGCTTTGGATTTACTGGTGGCTGCCAGGAAAATGTGCCCCTATTTTCAAGCTCACTCTATTGAGGTTCGAACTTTGTTTCCACTGAAAAATGTTTTACAACTCCCCGATATTTCTGGGAGGATGACCAAATGGTAGTGGAGCGAGGAGACTTTGATATCATTTTTGCTCTCGGAAAGCTATCAAGGCCAAAGCCTTGGCTGATTTTATTGTTAAATTCCACTCAAGTAGATCAGACGAAGAGATAAACAATAAAGTCTTACCAAGCAGCTCAATATGGATAGTTCAAATTGATAGAGGATCTAGTATTTTAGGATGCAGTGTAGGAGTTCAACTGACTGCTCCATCTGGGGAAACGATGTTTCAAGCCATTAAATATTCTTTTCATGCATTGAATAACGAAACTGAATATGAAGCAGCATTAGCTGGTTTAAGGCTCGCGAGCATTTGTGGGGCAACTGCAGTTCGTTTAGAAACAGATTCTCAACTAGTAGCAAATCAGGTGGCCGATGTTTCCTAAGTTAAAAAGGATCACTTAATTTTGTACCTTCAAAAGCTTCAAAATCTGAGTCTTCTGTTTGATCATATTACTGTAGAGCATATTAGTCGAAGAGACAGCACAATTGTTGATTCTTTAGCAACTATCGTTTACACAGAGGAGTATCCTTGGATTTTGTTACTAGAAAGTCCTTCGATTCTAACCCGGTCAGAGCAGTGTAAATATGCAGAAGCGGTTTTTGTTACACCATATGTAATACGAAGTGATTGGAGGACTAGTATCGTGAACTTCTTCTTAAGAGGAATGTTTCCTTAAGATGTGCAATTAGTTAAGAAGTTGAAGCGTAAAACGCATGGCTATATTGTGTTAAAGGGGTTTTATACAAGAAATTGTTGAGTAAGCCATTTTTATGTTGCTTGATAAAAAAAGTTATAGGAGATTTTGTTAAAATTACATGATGGGGAGGGTTCAACACATTGTGATTTCAATACATTGACACATCGAGTTTTGTTGGCATGATATTATTGGCCTTCGATCATGAACGATACTAAGAGTTTAGTTCGAGGTTGTAATAAATAAGACTTTGTATAATAAGTTATATAGTTACGGGGAGATTTAGACTTTTATATAAAAGTAAAGGTCTAGAATGCAATAAGACCTTTTATATAACAAACTCTGTTAAACCTTCCTTGCGCCTATATATAACGGTCAAGGCTCATATGAAAGGGATTATGACTTTTGATCAAACTACTTTTCACTTATTGACTTTCTCTCTCTAAAAGTTACTTTCTACTATTCTCTCTACAAAACATATTAATTCCACACCAGTAACTATGTTTTCCTCCAAATATATTTAATGCAACCATGTAAGACAAACCAAGTTTTTGCTTATGTTCGTTGACATTAACTTCTCTTATACTATCGAAATACTAAATTTGATCATATGACTATATGAGAATAAAACTTGAATATATCTTGATCATTTTTAAATACTAACGAATTCAAAATATATTTGACTACCAGACGACTGGTAATGCAATCCACATTGTCCAATGTAATTGATAACTCATTGAACGAGAAATAGAATGTAATATATTGATCTTAAAATCACATTTTTATTAAATGCCTTCATGAGATGTGCGCTGGTGTTACAACTTCTAAAGACATCGCTGAACTTACCATTTTAGAATTCAAGAAAGCTAGACTCGGACACCATTATGATGGTCAAGGTTCCATTTCTAGATTGCATTATATAGCACAAAATAATAGTCAGTTAATCTTTCTTATAAAAAATTAAACCAAACTTTTATAGTAAGGTATGAATAATTCTCGTTTAGCATGATCCAAATTTTTGGTTTGCAATTTATTGGAAATTAAGATAATTTGTTATAAGCTAAGTGTACAAGTATATTCACTTGGATCGTTATGCATATTGTTATCTCCTATTTATAGGACGAAGATCTTATCGTATACACTATAAAAATGTAATTAATGTGAGTATCATGTGATGGGAATCGTGCAATCATGTAGTTTTTCATGTATCCCTCATTGAGCTTATTTTATTTTCTACTTGAGATACAACTCATTGGGATCTTCTTTCTTAGTAGGTCGATAATTGGACTGAAAAAAATTCACCCTTATCATTAGCCCTCTAGCCCTTGGGAATGAGTCTAGGAAATACTAAGATTTGTTAGAACGGCTGGACTGCTTGTTGATTCTGCTTAGCCAAAATAACCGAATATTTTTTGTATCTTGTCGCTTCAGGCCGAATGTTCTTTATTGATCTATATCACAGCCTAGGTTATGATGGACTCATAAGAGTTTTTAGTTGTGTTTGCATTGATTTTGATAGACATTTAGCTTACAAGCTTAATAAAAATTCGAAGGCATCTCTAGATTAATTCTTGCAAACCGTACCTTGGCCTATGCTAAAAAGTATGTATCGGTCAAAACCTCATTTGAGAAAAAAGCTCTATTTTGTGGAACAAAAAAAGTATAGGTCACAGGTAACATATTGTTAGGCCGACTAGTACATAGGGTCGCACCTTAGGATTTTTGCGTAAGTTTAAATGCACTTTAGATTACACCTAGGTACAAGAGGTTATCCTCATAGTCTTTTGTGAAGGATGAACAAAATAATAATTCGTACAGTCCCAAGAAATTTCAATTCATCAAGGTATGATGGATGTACGACTTTGCATGAATGTATTATATTTTCATTTGTTAATGGCTGAAGCATTGTGGATACCATTTAGCCGATGGCTAAATATATCCATGCATAATAATGTAATATAGTTGTATCTAAAATTTAAATAATACCTTGTCATAAGTGAAGTTCATGACGTGCAAACAGTTCCTCTTCTTCCATTTGAAGCTTCCAAATAGAAGATAAAAATGTTACACCTTGAATTTGAATGTCATTTGTTAAATTAAAACCATATGGATAGTCAAATTATCCCTAAAGTAAAGTATAAATAACATGAGACTCTGTGTTGTTCTATTTTTTTCATTGTTCATTTTTTCACTAGTAATCTTAATACTCTACATCACTTTTATAGACTAAAAAACACGAAGAATTATTTTTAGATTTAATGAAATAATATACAAATATATCTCAACCTTGTATTAAGTAAAAATAATTAGACAACACATTGTGAAAATAATCAACCAAAAGTAAAGTACCAATGAGAGGGGTGACTATGATAATAAGAAACCTACTACTAGTACCTTTGTTAGATCGTCGTCGCCTACCAAATTAGAGGAAAAGGACTGGACGACGGCGTTGGTGGGAAATAGGTGAAAACCGCGAGTGAAAGAATAGGGTATTTTACGCGAATATGTTATGAGGGATGATGTTGGTCCTATGGCTTCCTCCTAGCCATAAATCAGGAGAGTGCACATTTTCTTGCTGCAACAACACCAATAAGGGATCATATAGACATCTTGTAATATTTTCCTTCAGATATTTTGGGTCTCTTAAATAATTAGACCTTATTTTTTATAACTATTTTTTAATGTTTAGTTGTGACTCGAGCCAGCCTAAATATGGCGAGTCTTTGGCTAGGCTAGAGTATAGGGTAGGCTCTTAATTTTCACCTCATGAATATGATATTTTTTTACCAACTGGGATTAAAATCCTTTACAAAACATTTGGTTTGAATGTTATCACTTGCTCATAGTTTTAGGCTCTGTTACGACCAACTAAGGTTGGAATTATTTACAAGATATTTGTTTTGAACATTATCACTTACTCAGAGAATTCATCCCCACTTCGACTAAATAAGGTTGGAACATTTTGTGAAGCTCTGGATCGAAAAGAACTATCCCCATGTTTCGATTCAACCTTTGGTCAACAAAGTTTGGAACACTTTTCAAAGGTTCGAAAGAAACCAAAGCACACACGCTTTAGTACTAATGTATCACTTGTTATTCATAAAAAAAATCAAAATACTTTGGACGGTACCAAAATGATAACAAAATTAATGGAAATATATTATTAATGTGTTGCATGTGTAAGAAACTCATTAAAACCTTCATATGCCACCAAGGTAGGAAAAAATATTCCAACTACCCCTTTAAAATTTTAAAGGTAATTCAGTTTGAGACGAACTATACATATTAAATTAAAACTTCACATATGATAAAACTCGAGGTGTTCGACGCCTCCACGGGTGCAAAATTTTCCTCCCTTCTTGATCCACCAGTTTGTAAGTTCATTCTTGACCTTTTCTGTCACCATATAAGAGTATTCCTTATACATATCGAGCATGCCTAACCTCTGATATTTTGTGTGCAAAAGCATGTTTTTTAGAATCTTGTCCCCTATCTTGAATTCAAGTCTTCAAAACTTCAAATGGTACCTACTTCTCATGAGAGTTTGGTAATGTTGGATCTTTACGTGGGCCTTTCTTCTTTTCTCTTCAATACCATCCAGTTTGATTCTTCTTCCTTCCTCATTTTTCTCTTGAGAGTGATTAAAGACCCTAAAATATGACAACATTATTTATGGTGGGACCATTTCATCCATTCTGCATACCATGGCGAATGAGGTCTCTCTTATGGAGGTTTGAGAAGTGGTTATGTAGGCTCAACATACTTTTTTAAGATAGTTTGGCCCCTTTCATGTAACTCTTGTTAGGTTATTCTTTAAGCCTTTTAAGATGTTTCAGTTAGTAACCTATACTTGAGGGTGGGAAGAGGTTGAGAAATGTTTATTTATTCCTCTATTTCAACAAAAATACAATATCTCAATGTTCAAGAACTAAAGACTGTTATTAGTGGTGATCGAATTTAGGAGACCGAACCTATAATAAATATTAGTCAAAATAAAATTAATCACGTCTGTGGTCGTTATCCAAGAGAGTGTTTGGACTTATACCTATTTTGAAAAATAATTCATATTAACAATAATGTGCTAACGATCTTCCCTTCATTTGATGAAAGCGTCCCTTCATTACCAACAACAAAGGAGATCCATAATCAGAATTGTGTGCTACAACCTCAGGAACTAAAATTCAATCCAATCTTCGACAATAATAACCCAACTCATCAAATATCTCAGCCTCTGCAAAATACAAGTAACGTAAAATCTTACGTAGATGCAACAAAAAACAAAAAATTAAACATGACAACGTATGTATTCAAGACGAAGGGGGGTACAAGAGTATACACTTCACATACCAAGATAAGAAAAATATATTATCCATCTCTAAGTTTACTCTCAGTGCTAAAATTCTCGTTTGGTAGGCCTCAACTGGATATAATCTAAAAATTCTTTGATAATTTTTTTTGGGGTGTTTTCAATATCAATATTTGAGACTATCTACACGTCATAATAGAGTTAGATCAATTAGAAGATATTAAATAGCTATAAAAATGTAATGTTTGGATCATTGGCCAATATTTGTTGAGATTGTAAAAGTGGTATCCAACATTCAACCCGAGTATTGAATTACCAAATACTCTAGTTTGGGTCACTTTTCTAAACTTACATGAGTATATATACAACCAGGACACCATTTGTAATATAGCTAAGGCCTTATGTACTCTACTATTTATCTGGGTTTCTCATAAAAATAAGGCCAAGTTCAACTATTGCAAAGCGTGGATAAAGTTGAATGTCTCAACAACTCATATTCACAAGGTTTTGATTGACTTTGAAGACAAGGAACCAAATAAAGTAAGACAATCCTCAAAGACCAACCATCTAAATCCTAATATCTTAGTCATCCTTAACTAGAAATCCTTAACATAAAAAAAAGGCATGGATTCCTAAAGTAAAATCCATTATAATTGATGATAATAAAACATAAGGACATGGAATCATCCATATTGATCATTTCCTTACAAAAATTGTTGAAAGTTTGATGGCTCTTGAGCCTTCACTGTGACCTCTAACAAATGCCATCTCACCTTATATGAAATATATCCACTCCCCAATACAAAAAAACAAAGGTATCCCAAAGATTACTAAAACAATATGACAAACCGATTAATATAAGCTTTGATAACTCTCAACATGTCCAAGACTTTGATACAACGACATTGGAGGAAATAAACAAACAAATAATTGAAACTCTACATACTATTGAATTAAGATCACTGTTTACCTCAACAAATGATTTTGATAACTTGGACATTAAATCAGACTCACCAAACCAACAACAACTGGTAGTCTTCCTTTATCAATAATCCTTAGTAAAATGGATGAAAAAGATATCAAGGGGTCTTAGCAAGAGAACTAAGAACATATAGTTTAAACCATTTAAAGGTCTCATCAACACCAAAACGGTATATTTGAAAGAGCTACCTAGATCCTATAATTCAATCATTAAATGAAAATAAAAATCCTACACTTGAATGTTCATGGTGTGGTAACAAAGGAACTACATAGAGAATCAAATCAATTGTTAATGCTAAAAAGTGGACTTTATTGCTCTACAAGAGCCTATGACTAATATGGAAATTTAGATATGGTTATAAAAATGCTAGGATTTCATTTTGGTTCCGCATACACAAGTAATAAGATTTGGATACTATGGAAACTATGATTATCAAGTGAATATTATGACTAAACATAACCAGTTTATACATATGAAATTTGTGCATATTTCCCTCAACAAGGAGTTTATTGTCACTGTTATATACGCTAAATGCAATGGAGATCAAAGACTAGAATTTTGGGATAACTTAAGAGAATTAGCAGATAATACCATGGAATGGTTAGTTATGTGAGACTTTAATGTCATCTCTAATTCTGAAGAACAGCTAGCATACTCTACATTTTGTCTTAAAAGTCTAGATGAATTCAATAACATGATCTTAGACTGTCAGCTTGAAGACGTTGGCTACTATGGATCTAAATACACCCGGATAAATAAAATAAATGGAAAAGATTATACAGTACACTATACAATGTTGCTTGTAGAGACTACTTTTATTACAAAAAAGTAAAATACCTTGCAATAACTGGCTCGTACCATACACCTTTATGTATATCCACTAATAAATTTGATCCGAGAGGTATTTAGAAATATATTTGATGATATTTCCAAAGTTGAAGAATAATTAAAGTATATAGAAACATGTTTTAAGGACACAAAGAGGATTGAAGATAAAATCAAACTTTCTAAAGCTCAGACAACTCAACTACAACTACGAGCAAGATAAAATTCATTATGGGAACATAAAATTTGTATAAACTAGTATAAGTATAATGCATGAATTCATCAAGCTTCCACAATTATGTCAAGAAACAAATAAAGAAGAACAAGATTCATGGAATTTGGAATGAAGATTCTTGGATTAAAGACCAATCCACCTTAGGTAAATATGCAGAAGAGCACTTTAAAGCTCTTTTTATCTTTCCAGCCTATTATTAAGGATCTTGAAAACCTCCACACCGTAATCCCTAAACTTATTACTGACCTTGATAATCAAAATGTGATGGTATCCCTAACTGATGATGAAATTTACATCTCAATCAAAACATTAAACCCAAACAATGCTGTTGGGGTTGATAGATTTAGTGCTAAATTCTACCAAAATTATTGGCCTATCATATCAAAAGACTTATTTGCTGTAATTAATGCTCAATTAAATAGACACTCTGTCTTTCATGGCATATATGCAACTATTATTAGCCTCATCCTTAAAGTAGACTCACCCTAAGCCTAGCATGACTTTAGATCTATTAGCCTCAGTACTGTTTTTAACATAATACTTTCGAAGATTATCAACGAGAGACTAGCTATTCTATTACCTAAGATAATATTTGAGGAAAAAAGAGGATTCATAAAGGGAAGGAACATCTACGAGAACATCTTGTTAACATGAAAATTGGCACAATACTTAAACAAGAAAACTATAGGTGGGGATGTTATGTTCAAAATAGATTTTGTTAAAGCCTTTAATAGGCTATCATTAATTTTTATCCATCATGAAATGGAAGCCTCTGGATTCCATAAAAATTCTTAGATTTAAATAAGAAAAGTATTACTTCGTTCTATTTCTCAATAATTATAAATGGAAAACTCTTTGGCTTCTTCAAATCTAGAAAATGTGCAAGGCAATGAAACCTTGTGTCTCCTAAGCTTTTAATTCACAATATAGATATGAGATATAATATTGGGAGCTCAATTGACATACCTTGTTTGACCTTTACTAATATTCTCATCATCTTTGCAAATGGTTTCTCCAAGAACATCAAAAGACTTAGCATTTTCCTTCAGCACTATCAAATTTTTTTAGGACAACTAATTAACAAGGATAAAACTTTATTCATAACATCTATAAGGCTACCTCAAAACTAAATCAACCTAATAGAATCCCAAACAAGTTTAAAGCATAACAACATGCCTCTAAAATATCTTGTAATTATTATATATTCAAGTAACATAGCATGTTACTTTGATGAGCTAGACACTAAAATTAGATTAAAAAAATCCAAGACTCGGATAGTAATCTATTGTCTTTTGGTGGAAGGTTAATTCTTATCCAATCAATCTTGATGGTTATCTCATCCTACCATGTGCAAAGCTATCTCTTTCATAAAGGTGTTATCTCTAGAATAGAAAGGCTATTAAGCAGATTTCTATGGGGAACAACTAATTATAAACAAGATATAACATGGTAAAAATGGTCTAACTTATGTAAACCATAAACATTAGAAGACTTGAGAACTTACAAAACTCATTTTATGTAAACTTTGGTTCAAATTCAGGGAGCACAATTCATTGGTGGTCTAAATATATACATTCTAAGTATTACTTATCACGTCACCTTTTCCAAATTCAAGCCACAATCAAAGGTTCCAAATCTTGGAAAAGATTACTAAGCATTAAATATACTACTGATAGTTTCATTTTCTCGAATGTGTAACACTGATTTATGGTTAGAGAAATGGTGCCATACTCATTCTCTCATCATCTTAATAGATGAATCTAATAATAACTGCTATCAATAAGACAAAATAAAAAATTATTGGCATGAATGAGATTATAACATGGACCGACTAAAGAATGTTGTACTTTTATATAATATAGAGAGAATCAAGAAAATAACTATACATGAAGATAAAGATGACTCATTCTATTGGTCTTTATCTAAAAATGATATGTTCAACACTAAAGATACGTGGAATAACATTAGAGATAAACGTTTGACCTCCAATCTATTCAAAAATATTTAGAATAATACTACTCTAGAAAATTTCTCATTCACTATTTGGAGGCTACTGAATGGATGGATCTCTGTTGACACAACTATACAAAAAACAATATCAACCTTCCTTAAGAGTGTAAATTTTGTGATAACATATAATCTACTAACCATTTATTTATAAACTAGCCTATAACCTAGGAAATCTGTAACAATTTTCAGGCTTATTTGGCATCCTAATTCGTAGTCGTATCACCCTTCATCATCTTATTAGATGCTAGTTCTGGTCTACTAGAAAACTCACTCATATTCGTATTATTCTCCCCTTAATAATTTGTTAGGTTATATGGTCTTCTATAAACAAATCTAAGTTCCAAGAGCAAAACATTTATGTTAAAACTATATTGGACAATATCCTCTTCATTATTTCTAGGTTTGACTGCACTAAACTCATTTAAAAAATTATTGGAAATGTGAGATAAAGCTAGCCTATGACCTTGGCTATTTTCACCATGTAATTAATAAAATTAAGGTCATTGCTCTCAAATGGTTACCAAAACAAATAGGCTAAAACTAAACATTGATGGCTCTAGCCTCCTTAATGGTAAGTCTAGTGGTGGTGGCCTTATTAGAAATAACAAGGGTGAAATACTTGTTGATTTTGGAAAAAATTATGGAAAACAGTCCCCTCTTATATCAGAATGTAGAGTCTTCCCATATGGTTTCTTATTATGCAATGAAAATATTTTCCACTATCTAGACATAAAAACGTAATATTCCATCCTTTTTGAAATGTTATAAAAAAAAGGAAAGCTCCATGATTTCTGGTTCGTATTATTAGTTTTTGTTGAAAACTTATCTCCCATTTTAGGCTTAAATAAGGAAATAGTCCCTCGACTATCACGTTTTCTTTCATTTAGTCCCTCGACTAAAAAATCACCGGTGATGGTCCCTCGACTATTCCATTTTCTTTCATTTAGTCCTTCGACTTTAAAATCACCGGCGAGGGTCCCTGGACTTTGCAAAAATCTATAAATTTAGTCCCTGATTTGGAGGTTTTTTCTTAGATTCGGGGACTAAATTTATAGATTTTTCAAAGTCAAGGGACCCTCACCGCTGATTTTAAAGCTGAAGGACTAAATGAAAGAAAATGGGATAGTCGAGGGACCCTCACTGGTGATTTTTTAGTCGAGGGACTAAATGAAAGAAAACGTGATAGTCGAGGGACTCGATAGCGATTTAAGCCTCCTATTTTATGAACTTAATACACATATATAGGGATCAGAAATAAGTTGATGATTAGATTTCCAAATAGGCAAAAACAAATGCAAAATGAAACAAGACTTTTATCAGGACGAGGCCTCTGTTCAACCAAGAGTCATTACACTCCTAGGAAGTTTAGATGTTGGCTACTTAAGACTTGAAGATTGATAGTAATTTTATATCCTCCGAGATTCCCAAGCTAATTATTCTCCATATAGTCAGCGGACTTACCTAACTTCTCTCTATTTTATTTCTTTATAGATTATATAGTCTCAATTGATACAGTTTATAAAAAATAGTATAATCTTGTTAGTCTTTTTCCATCAATCGATTCAACTATTAAGTTGCAATAATTTAATCTTTTGCTACTAATAATCTAACTAAAGCATGTCTTTGTACATGACTTCCTTTGTATCTATAAAACTTTGAGGTAGTGCCCTCATCTTCTCAAATCAATACATAAAATTCCCCATAAAAATATCTTGGAAAACTTCATCCCCACTATAAATAGATCTTTGGAAAGAAAAAAATACTTAAAAAAGACTATTGTCTCTCTACACTATAAAGATAATTTGATGGTTTTAAAACCTAAAATCTTATTGTGTTTAATTAATAAACATACCATATACATCAAATACCAAATATTGAACACTTGATTCTGTTCATTTCCAGCTATTCCAAACTCTAAAACGATGCAGCTAGCTCCTGTAGAAAATATATATAGTTTTTTTTTTTATCAAAATCAAATAAACAACTTGATCATAGCTTTAAATGCGCTTCAAAATTGAAATAGAGTTTTCATTTAGCGACTCTAAAATATTAAAGTTTCAATTTTTTTATATGAAATTATTACTTGCCAATATCAAAAGGCCATTATAAAACCAAAAGATATAAATTCACCAAAATCAATAAAATTTGATTTAAAAAACTACTAAATAAAATCATGATATATTCCTTTTGGTATAATGACCCAAATACTCTCATATTTTTTAATTTAATTTTTCAAAATAATTATTATAACCGAAATCAAATTTATTAATTGGTAGAAAAAGAAAAGCATGAAATTTACTTCTACGACTATTTTTTCAAATTGATTTTTTTAATGAATTAAATTAGGTTTTTTTCTTCCAAAAGTGTACAAGATATTGAAAATATAGTAAACTATTCTTAACCAAAACGTGTATTCGAATTATAGTCATCTCTCATTCCTAAATGGTTTATTTGACTATAAAATATACAAATTAGAAGCGTCATTATGTAATAAGAGACAAATTCCGATGACTAAGTATAATGTTTAATTGTTCATCCTCTTATCAATTGTACAACCTTATGTCTTTCATTCTATAATAAAATTAATCGACACAATACAAAATAGCCAAAGTATCAGAGTTACTGGTAATCATCGGAGTATGAATCAACGATATTTAGCTAGCAAAAAAATCATATATTCTTCCAAGTCAGCCTTTTTTGGTTTTCGACATCTCCCCTGTCAATTACATCTTTGAGGTTCAAGCCTTAAGTGCAAAAAACTTCCATTTATTTTACTAGCACTTTTCACCATCAGACTTCGTATCAACGAGGATGTTAGTCTAATCATGTATGACAACCTCATCTATTCTTGCGATAAACTTTCTCACCACATCAAAGAGCTCGTGTATAAAATCATTAAAGGAGAAACTCGTATTCTCATGTAGGGATGGTAACGGGTTGATCGATGACGGGTATTTATATACTCGTTACCGATCCCGTAGTAAAAAACTGATATCCGACCCCGTCACGAAATCCGACGGGTATAGTTTTATCCATACAAAATCTGAATCTGCGGATTCAGGTTACCCACACGGGTACCCGCGAACTACCTGTGGATGAAACTCGGTGTAAGTACCCAAACCAAACCCGAAAATAAACCGAACCAAAAAATATGTTTAAAAATCTAGCAATAATTCGAACAAACCAAAATAATTATATTATCAAATTGAATCAACATATCCCAATATAAATAACATAATACAAACAACAAACAACAAATCAAACTTAATCGGGTCGTAATTAATATACAAATAACACTCATTAGAAGAAATATACAAACAACTCTCATTTCTTTAGTGTAATGTAAGCAAATCACAATGTTTATAGTAAACAACTCTCACGATCGAGTTTAATATACAAATAACACTCATGAGAGGAAATATATACAAACAACTCTCATTTCATTGATGTGATGTACACAACTCGCAATGTTAAAAACGTAAACAACTCTTAAGATCGAATTTAATATACAAAAATCAATTAATTTATTAGTTTACAAAGAACTCTCAGTTCCTCAATGTAATGTAAACAACTCTCATTTCCTAGATTTGATGTACCTCAATGGAAACAACTCTTAGTTCCTCTATGTAATGTAAACAAGTCTCATTTCCCGAGTGTAATGTAAACAACTCACAATATGTATTGATAAACAACTCTCATGATCGTATTTAATATACAAATATCACATAATGAGAAGAAATATACGAAATAACTCGCATCTTCTATGCTTTAAAACCCCAAATAATTTGCATCATCTTCCAAACAATGTGCAAACACCTGGTTAAACCCGTGAATCAAGAAAATAACATACCAGGTTTTATCGAAACCAATATAATGAAATAACAATCAAGTTGAATATAAACATTAACAACATCAAAAGCTTAAGGGATCAGAAACAAGTAGGTAGATGCCAGTACATTGAGAAGATTCTTAATAGGCAGAACTATAAAATCAAATAAAAAATTAAAGGATCAGAAACAGGAGAATCATAAAAATCAAGTTGAATATAAACATTAACAACAACAAAAGCAATTTACCATTTAATATCATAAAGTAGTTAGGTTACTAAATCTTGCATCGGGAATAAGCTGAGAACAAGTAAAAGAATAAAAATGTGAGCAGTCAAAACATATACAATACCAAGTATAGCTACCAACGAGCGTTATCAGAGAAAAATGCAAACCCCACAGGAGAGAAACACATGGATCGATTGATAAAGACATCGATTGATAAACCCTCTGATCACCTAAAATTTAAGGTTTCTTGGTGGTTGTTGTTGGTCGTTGGGTTAAGGTTGTTAGAAGCAGCTTGTTCTTTCAAATGTGTAAAATCTAGAAAAGGGGAAGAAAACAGATTTTTTGACTTATATAGTAGGTAGAGAGTATTTAGAATATTAAAAAAAGTTTGGGTATTAAGTGTGAGTTAGATAGTTGAGATGGGTACTAAGTGATAATAAAATGAAAGTTGGATATTGGATGAAAGTATTATAGTTAAATGGGTACTTTATATGCAATTTCCTTTAAAAAAAACGGTTCTTTTTTACGGGGTCTGTATCGGGGAGGGTACTTGTGGTTTATTGTATAAAACCGAAATATGATCTAAACCCGAACTGGTAATAAAAACAAAAACCATAACACGTCTTATTTTTCAAAAAACATTCGCGTGATTCGTCTGGTCGAATTAGTTCGGTTCGGATAACCACGATTTTGGGTAAAATTGCCATATGTATTGTTAACTAGGGATGACAATGAGGCGGATCATGGACATATATCTATATACCCGCTACTCGCTCCGTAGTAAAAAATTGATACCTGAACCCGCTACGAAATCTACGAATATTTCTTTATACATACTAAATATAAATACACGGGGTTGGATTAATCACACGGGTACACTCAAACTACCCATGGATGAAATCTGTTGTAAGTACTTGAACCGAACCTACAAATCTAAATCAAAACTGAACCGAAATCGGTCATAAACCAAACCAAACCAAAAAAATAAAATAAAAAATCTCACAATAATTGGAACAAACCAACATAACTATCTCATCAAATTGAATCAACATATTCCAAAACAAAATAATACAAAACAAACAACAAACAACAATACAAAGTAAATCAAATATTATTTTTAAGGGCTGCTACCCGTAGTTTAATATATAAATTTGACATTCGACTCGAACCCAAATGCGTAATAAAATAAAAACTATTACCAGCCCTGTTTTCTTTTCGGGTAACCCGTCTCGTCGGATCAGTTCGATTTGGATACCCACGGTTTCGGGTTGAATTTCCGTTTTTAGTTGCGAGTTTTATAATAACAAACCAAATTTGGATTTAGTCACATGTAAATTCAGGTTAGCTAAACTCTGTTGTTAATGTATATTTTATTTTAGGTTCAAGAATTAAACTAGGAGGTATACAAAAAACCATAAAACCATGTAAGCAGTACTCTATGAGAAGAAAAAATAAACAAAGACAAAAAGCTTTGGTGAAAGCAACATTCTACGCTCGTCAAAAGATCGCAGATTCAAAACTCTACTCTAATAAAAAAGAAGCGGAAGATCTTATGGCAATCTCGTCAGCTCAATGCGCCTACCTATGCACTCTTTTAGACGTAGTCGGAGGAAATTACCAAATTGAGAGGGATTACATGATGATCAATGGTGGCATTTTCAAGGAAATCGCAAAGATCAATGCTAAGGCCATTCGAGGTTTGGAGCTTAAAAATAGTATTTGGGATACTGGAATGAAAAACGACAATAGTGCAATGGGGGAGGCTTCTTGTGCTTATATAATATTACTGTCATTGTTCAAGACCGTTGATGAGCATACTAGGATGATGCCACCGACCTGGATGAGAAAATTGAATGAAGTTTGAGATTAAGATTATAGTTCTAATTTTATGCTACCCGTATATATATATATTCTGTTTTTTCGTCCTTAAACTCGGTTACCCCTTTTGGGGCTAATATATTCTATTATATTTGTGTTTTGTCATTACTGTTTTGAAACATTTACCTATATATTGTATAATCAACACCAGTAAATTGTATAACAAATAATAGTAGATCACATGAGTTTTAATAGAGTAGATATGAAAACATATTAAATTTATTTGATCATCATTATAAATTTTAAAATATGATCATTCATATTTTTATCTTAAAAATCTTCAAATTTTTTTGTTTTTTATTATATCTAGAACATAAGGATATAATTTAAGATATATGATAACTCGATTGTGGATGATTATTTTATAAACGAAATAATATCTTATATATATATTGTTTCGTAATTTTTTATTTTCTTTGTAACGCAAACTAAAATAATATTTTTGTTTATTTATCAATCATAAAATGATAACTGTTTTATCAACCGATATACATAATTATCTTTGGTTCTTGTATACTTTATATATATATATATATATATATATATATATATATATATATATATATATATATTTGTTACGTGTAACGAGATTGTACCTTGTTGAGTTCATCCTCACGAATGTTGAACATATAAACCCGAATTCTTTACTAAAACTAGTGTTGAATATGAAACCAAGGTTAGTTTAATTTATGTCACTCAACATTTCATAGGGTTAACTACATATATTCTTACCAGTTCAACCGAATTTGTCTAATAAGGGAAAAATAGGGTATGGATAGAGAAAAATCTAATGAACTAGGTTTTAACAATAAAAAAGTAATTGCCAGATTTGAATATTAAAATTTGATCCATCCTCGTTGTCTTGATCGACCACAACGTCATTGAAACCAGTTCAGAACTGGTTATTTAGGTTGGTTGTGAGTATGGATAGCAATGGGACGGATCGGGGACATGTATTTATATACTTTTTACCCGACTTATAGTTTAAAATTGATACCCAAACCCACCCCAAAATAAGACGGGTTTTTTTATTCATAAATAATTGTTTTTACGGGATGTGTATCTAGACAGGTACCCGTGTTTTAATATATAAAATCAAAATTCGACCCGAACCCGAACGAGTAATTAAACTAAAAAACATTACCCGCCCTGATTTTTTTTCCTGAGGTAATCCACCCCGTCATATCGATTCGATTCGATAACCTAAGGTTTTGTGTTGAATTGCCATCTATAGTTGCGAGTTTTAAAATGATAAACCGTATATGGATTCAGACACATGTAAATCCGGTTTAACGACGACTCTATTATTAATGTATATTTTATTTTAGGTTCAATAAGCAAACTAAGAGTTATACAAGAAACAAAAAGCCACAGAAGTAGTACTCTATGAAAAGCAAAAAGAATACGAGGCACATAAAGCTTTAACGGAAGCAACATTCTACGTTTGTCAAAAGGCCAAAGATTCATAACTCTACTCTAAGCAAACAAAAACCCGAAGGGCTTATGGCAATCGCATCGGCTCAATACGTCTAACTATACATCATTTTTAGATGCGGTCAGAGGAAACTACCATGCCATGAGGGATTACATGATGATCAACGGTGGCGTTTTCCAAGAAATCACAAAGATATGAGACTGTTCAAGGTTTATTGCCTAAGATTAGTATTTAGGATACTGGATTAAAATCGAAAATGGTGCAATGAGAAAGAACACTGGTGCTTATAAAATGTTACCGCAATTGTTCAAGACCGTTGATGAGCAAATTGGAATGACACCACCGGCCTAGATAGAGAAATTGAATGAAGCTTTTGATTATAGTTCGAATTTTACGCTACTGATATATATATATATATATATATATATATATATATATATATATATATATATATATATATATATATATATATATATATATATATATATATATATATATATATAATTAATATATTCTATTTTTTTCGTCCATCAACTCGGCTACCCGGGGCTAATATATTCTATTATGTTTGTGTTTTGTCATTACTGTTTTGAAACATTTACCTATATATTGTATAATCAACACTAATAAATTGTATAACAAATAATAGTAGATCACATGAGTTTTAATAGAGTAGATATGAAAACATATTAAATTTATTTGATCATCATTATAAATTTTAAGATATGATCATTCATATTTTTATCATAAAAATCTTTAAACTTTTTTGTTTTTTATTATATCTATAACATAAGAATATAATTTAAGATATATGATAACTCGATTGTGGATGATTATTTTATAACCGAAATAATATCTTATATATATATATATATTATTTCGTAATTTGTTATTTTCTTTGCAACGCACACTAAAATAATATTTTTGTTTATTTATGAATCATGAAATGATAACTGTTGTATCAACCGATATACATAATTATCTTTGGTTCTTGTATACTTTATATATATATATATATATATTTGTTACGTGTAACGAGATTGTACCTAGTTGAGTTCATCTTCACGAATGTTGAACATATAAACCCGAATTCTTTACTAAAGCTAGTGTTGAATATGAAACCAAAGTTAGTTTAATTTATGTCACTTATACAACATTTCACAGGGTTAACTACATGTATTCTGACCAGTTCAACCGAATTTGTCTAATAAAGAAAAAAAATAGGGTATGGATAGAGAAAAGTCTAATGAACTAGGTTTTAACAATAAAAAAGTAATTGTCAGATTTGAATATTAGAATTTGATATATCCTCGTTGTTTTGGTCGACCACAACGTCACTGAAACCAGTTCAGAAGTGGTTATTTAGGTTGGTTGTGAGTATGGATAACAACGGGATGGATCGGGAACATGTATCTATATACTATTTACCCGACTTATAGTTAAAATCTGATACCCAAACCCGCACTAAAATCAGACAGTTATTTTTTTATTCATAAATAATTGTTTTTACGGAATATATATCTATACAGGTACCCGTGTTTTAATATATAAAATCGAAATTTGACTCGAACCGGAACGGGTAATTAAACTAAAAAACATTACCCGCCCTGATTTTTTTTAGAGGTAATCCACCCCGTCATATCAATTCGATTCGATAACCTAAGGTTTTGTGTTGAATTGCCATCTATAGTTGCAGGTTTTAAAATAATAAACCATATATGGATTCAGACACATGTAAATCCGGTTTAGCAACGACTCTATTATTAATGTATATTTTATTTTAGGTTCAATAAGTAAACTAAGAGTTATACAAGACACAAAAAGCCACATAAGTAGTAGTACTCTATGAGAAGCAAAAAGAAGATGATGCATATAAAGCTTTAACGAAAACAACATTATACGTTTGTTAAAAGTCCAGAGATTCATAACTCTACTCGAAGCAAAAAAATTGAAGGGCTTATGGCAATCGCGTCGGCTCAATACGTCTAACTACACATCATTTTTAAACGCGGTCAGAGGAAACTATCATGCCATGAGGGATTACATGATGATCAACGGTGGCGTTTTCCAAGAAATCACAAAGATCAAGAATGAGATTGTTCAAGGTTTTTTGCTTAAAATTAGTATTTGGGATACTGTATGAAAATCGAAAGTGGTGCAATGAGAAAGGACAGTGGTGTTTATAAAATGTTACCGCCATTGTTCAAGACCGTTGAGGAGCAGGAATGACACCACCGGCCTAGATGGAGAAATTGAATGAAGCTTTTGCTTATAGTTCGAAATTTTACGTTACTTTATATATATATATATATATTCTGTTATTTTCGTCCATCTACTCGGCTACCTTTTTGGGATAATATATTTTATTATGTTTGTGTTTTGTCATTACTGTTTTGAAACATTTACCTATAAATTGTATAATCAGCACCAGTAAATTGTATAACAAATAATAGGAGATCACATGAGTTTTAATAGAGTAGATATGAAAACATATTAAATTTATTTGATATATTATAAATTTTAAAATATGATAATTCATATTTTTATCATAAAAATTTTCAAACTTTTTTGTTTTTACTATATCTAGAACATACGAATATAATTTAAGATATATGATAACTCGATTGTGAATGATTATTTTATAACCGAAATAATATCTTATTTATTTATATATATATATTGTTTCGTAATTTTTTATTTTCTTTGCAATGCACACAAAAATAATATATTTATTTATTAATTAATGATGAAATGATAAGTGTTTTATCAACCCATATACATAATTATCTTTGGTTCTTGTATATTTTTTTATATATATATTTTTGTTACGTGTAACGAAATCATACCTAGTTGAGTTCATTTTCACGAATGTTGAACATATAAATCCGAATTCTTTACTAAAGCTAGTGTTGAATATGAAACCAATGTTAGTTTAATTTATGTCATTTATACAACATTTCATAGGGTTAACTACATGTATAACAAATAATAAGAGATCACATGAGTTTTAATAGAGTAGATATGAAAACATATTAAATTTATTTGATATCATTTTAAATTTTAAAATTTTATCATTCATATTTTTATCATAAAAATATTCAAACTTTTTTTATTATTATTATATCTAGAACATAAGAATATAATTTAAGATATATGATAACTCGATTGTGGATGATTATTTTATAACCGAAATAATATCTTTTATACATATATATATATATATATATATATTGTTTCGTAATTTTTTATTTTCTTTGCAATGCACACTAAAATAATATTTTTGTTTAATTATTAATCATGAAATGATAACTGTTTTATCAACAGATATACATAATTATATTTGGTTCTTGTATACTTTATATATGTATATATGTTTTTGTTACCTGTAACGAAATTGTACCTAGTTGAGTTCATCTTTACGAATGTTGAACATATAGGATTCTTTAATAAAGCTAGTGTTGAATATAAAACCAAGGTTAGTTTAATTTATGTCACTTATACAACATTTCATAGGGTTAACTACATGTATTCTAACCAGTTCAACCGAATTTGTTTAATAAGGGAAAAATAGGGTATAGATAGAGAAAAGTCTAATGAACTAGGTTTTAACAATAAAAACGTAATTGTCATATTTGAATATTAAAATCTGATCCATCCTTGTTGTCTTGGTCGACCACATCGTCATTGAAACCAGTTCAGAACTTGCTATTTAGGTTGGTTATGTGTATGGATAACAACGGGACGGATCGGGGACATGTATTTATATACTCTTTACCTGATACCAAAACCCGCCCTAAAATCAGACAGTTATTTTTTTATTCATAAATAATTGTTTTTACGGGATGTGTATCTAGACACGTACCCGTGTTTTAATATATAAAATCAAAATCCGACCCGAACCCGAACGAGTAATTAAACTAAAAAACTTTACCCGCCCTGATTTGTTTCCAGAGGTAATCCACCCCGTCATATCGATTCGATTCGATAACCTAAGGTTTTGTGTTGAATTGCCATCTATAGTTGCGAGTTTTAAAATTGTAAACCATATATGGATTCAAACACATGTAAATGCGGTTTAGCGACGACTCTATTATTAATGTATATTATATTTTAGGTTCAATAAGAAAACTAAGAGTTATACAAGAAACAAAAAGCCACAGAAGGAGTAGTACTCTATGAGATGAAAAAAGAAGATTATGCACATAAAGCTTTAACGAAAGCAACATTCTACGTTTGTCAAAAGGTTTATGGCAATACGTCTAACTAAACATCATTTTTAGACGTGGTCAAAGGAAACTACAATGCCATGAGGTATTACATGATGATCAACGGTGGCATTTTCTAAAAATCACAAAGATCAATAATGAGACCGTTCAAATTTTATTGCCTAAGATTAGTATTTTGGATACTTGATGAAAATCGAAAGTGGTGCAATGAGAAAGGACACTTGTGTTTACAAAATGTTACCGCCATTGTTCAAGACCGTTGAGGAGCAAATTGGAATGACACCACCAGCCTAGATGGAGAAATCGAATGAATCTTTTGATTATAGTTTGAATTTTACACTACTTTTATATCTATGTATATAATTAATTAATATATTCTGTTTTTTTCGTCCATCAACTCCGCTACCTCTTTTGGGGCTAATATATTCTATTATGTTTGTATAACAAATAATAGTAGATCACATGAGTTTTAATAGAGTAGATATGAAAACATATTAAATTTATTTGATCATCATTATAAATTTTAAAATATGATCATTCATATTTTTATCATAAAAATCTTCATACTTTTTTGTTTTTTTATTATATCTAGAACATAAGAATATAATTTAAGATATATGATAACTCGATTGTGGATGATTATTTTATAACCGAAATAATATCTTTTATATATATATATATATATATTGTTTCGTAATTTTTTATTTTCTTTGCAACACACACTAAAATAATATTTTTATTTATTTATGAATCATGAAATGATAACTGTTTTATCAACTGATATACATAATTATCTTTGGTTCTTGTATTTTTTTATATATATTTTTGTTACGTGTAACGACATTGTACCTAGTTGAGTTCATCATCTTCACGAATGTTGAACATATAAACCCGAATTCATTACTAAAGCTAGTGTTGAATATGAAACCAAAGTTAGTTTAATTTATGTCACTTATACAATATTTCATAGGGTTAACTACATGTATTCTGACTAGTTCAACCGATTTTGTCTAATAAAGAAAAAATAGGGTATGGATAGAGAAAAGTTTAATGAACTAGGTTTTAACAATAAAAAAGTAATTGTCAAATTTGAATATTAAAATTTGATCCATCCTTGTTGTGTTGGTCGACCACAACGTCATTGAAACCAGTTCGGAACTGGTTATTTAGGTTGGTCGTGAGTATGGATAACAATGGGACGGATCGGGGACATGTATTTATATACTTTTTACCCGACTTATAGTTTAAAATTGATACCCAAACCCACCCCAAAATAAGACGGATTTTTTTTTATTCATAAATAATTTTTTTTACGGGATGTGTATCTAGACAGGTACCTGTGTTTTAATATATAAAATCGAAATTCGACCCGAACCCGAACGAGTAATTAAACTAAAAAACATTACCCGCCCTGATTTTTTTTCCTGAGGTAATCCACCCCGTCATATCGATTCGATTCGATAACCTAAGGTTTTGTGTTAAATTGTCATCTATAGTTGCGAGTTTTAAAATGATAAACCATATATGGAATCAGACACATGTAAATCCGGTTTAACGACGACTCTATTATTAATGTATATTTTATTTTAGGTTCAATAAGAAAACTAAGAGTTATACAAGAAACAAAAAGCCACAAAAGTAGTCCTCTATGAGAAGCAAAAAGAAGATGAGGCACATAAAGCTTTAACGGAAGCAACATTCTACGTGTGTTAAAATGCCAGATATTCATAATTCTACTTTAAGAAAAAAAAAAACAGAACAGCTTATGGCAATCACATCGGCTCAATACGTCTAATTACTCATCATTTTTAGATGTGGTCAGAGGAAACTACCATACCATAAGGGATTACATGATGATCAACGGTGGCGTTTTTCAATAAATCACAAAGATCAATAATGAGACCGTTCAAGGTTTACTGCTTAAGATTAGTATTTGAGATACT
Organism: Limnanthes douglasii subsp. nivea; assembly: GCA_036936605.1. NCBI lineage: Eukaryota > Viridiplantae > Streptophyta > Magnoliopsida > Brassicales > Limnanthaceae > Limnanthes > Limnanthes douglasii. The sequence continues at coordinate 22,492,707 of JAUPFV010000001.1, read as the reverse complement.
GGATGAAAATCGAAAGTGGTGCAATGAATAAGGACACTGGTGTTTATAAAATGTTACCACCATTGTTCAAGACCGTTGAGAAGCAAATTAGAATGACACTACCAGCCTAGATGGAGAAATTAAATGAAGCTTTTGATTATAGTTCGAATTTTCACTACTTATATATATATATATATATATATATATATATATATATATATATATATATATATATATATATATATATAATATATTCTATTTTTTCTTCCATCAGCTCGGTTATCCCTTTTGGAGCTAATATATTCTATTATGTTTCCGTAAATTGTATAACAAATAATAGTAGATCACATGAGTTTTGATATCATAGAGTAGATATGAAAACATATTAAATTTATCTGATCATCATTATAAATTTTAAAATATGATCATTCATATTTTTATCATAAAAATCTTCAAAAACTTTTTTGTTTTGTTTTTATATCTAGAACATAAGAATATAATTTAAGATATATGATAACTTGTGAATGATTATTTTATAACCGAAATTATATCTTCTATATATATATATATATATTGTTTCGTAATTTTTATTTTATTTGCAACGCACACTAAAATAATATTTTTATTTATTTATGAATCATGAAATGATAACTGTTTTATCAACCGATATACATAATTATCTTTGGTTCTTATATATATATATATATATATATTTTGTTACGTGTAACGACATTGTACCTAGTTGAGTTCATCTTCACGAATGTTGAACATATAAACCCGAATTCATTACTAAAGCTAGTGTTGAATATGAAACCAAGGTTAGTTTAATTTATGTCACTTATACAACATTTCATAGGGTTAACTACATGTATTCTGACCAGTTCAAACGAATTTGTCTAATAAGGAAAAAATAGGGTATGGATAGAGAAAATTCTAATGAACTAGGTTTTAGCAATAAAAAATAATTGTCAAATTCGAATATTAAAATTTGATCCATCCTTGTTGTGTTGCTCGACCACAACGGCATTGCAACCAGTTCAGAACTGGTTATTTAGGTTGGTCGTGAGTATGGATAACAACGGGACGGATCGACGACATGTATTTATATACTCTTTACCCGACTTATAGTTAAAAACTGATATCTAAACCCGCCCGAAAATTAAACAGTTATTTTTTTATTCATAAATAATTGCTTTTACCGGATGTGTATCTAAACAGGTACCCGTGTTTTAATATATAAAATCGAAATTCGACCCGAACCCAAACGGGTAATTACACTAAAAAACATTACCCGCCCTGATATTTTTTCCAGAGGTTCTCCACCCCGTCATATCGATTCGATTCGATAACCTAAGGTTTTGTGTTGAATTTCCATCTATAGTTGCGAGTTTTAAAATGATAAACCATATATGGATTCAGACACATGTAAATCCAATTTAATGACGACTCTATTATTAATGTATATTTTATTTTAGGTTCAATAAGCAAACAAAGAGTTATACAAGAAACAAAAAGCCACAGAAGTAGTACTCTATGAGAAGCAAAAAGAAGATGAAGCACATAAAGCTTTAACGGAAGCAACATTCTATGTATGTCAAAAGGCCAGATATTCATAACTGTACTCTAAGAAAAAAAACAGAACAGCTTATGGCAATCGCATCGGCTCAATACGTCTAACTACACATCATTTTTAGACGCGGTCAGAGGAAACTACCATGCCATAAGGGATTACATGATGATCAACGGTGGCGTTTTTCAAGAAATCACAAAGATCAATAATGAGACCGTTCAAGGTTTATTGCTTAAGATTAGTATTTGAGATACTGGATGAAAATCGAAAGTGGTGCAATGAATAAGGACACTGGTGTTTATAAAATGTTACCACCATTGTTCAAGACCGTTGAGAAACAAATTGGAATGACACTACCGGCCTAGATGGAGAAATTAAATGAAGCTTTTGATTATAGTTCGAATTTGCGCTACTTATATATATATAATATATATTCTATTTTTTTTCAATCAACTCGGCTATCCCTTTTGGGGCTAATATATTCTATTATGTTTCCGTAAATTGTATAACAAATAATAGTAGATCACATCAGTTTTAATACCATAGAGTAGATATGAAAACATATTAAATTTATTTAATCATCATTATAAATTTTAAAATATGATCATTCATATTTTTATCTTAAAAATCTTCAAAGATTTTTTGTTTTTTTATTATATCTAGAACATAAGAATATAATTTAAGATATATGATAACTTGTGCATGATTATTTTATAACCGAAATAATATCTTTTATATATATATATATATATATTTTGTTTCGTAATTTTTTATTTTCTTTGCAACGCACACTAAAATAATATTTTTATTTATTTATGAATCATGAAATGATAACTGTTTTATCAACCGATATACATAATTATCTTTGGTTCTTGTATATATATATTGTTACGTGTAACGACATTGTACCTAGTTGATTTCATCTTCACGAATGTTGAACATATAAACCCGAATTCATTACTAAAGCTAGTGTTGAATATGAAACCAAAGTTAGTTTAATTTATGTCACTTATACAATATTTCATAGGGTTAACTACATGTATTCTGACCAGTTCAACCGATTTTGTCTAATAAAGAAAAAATAGGGTATGGATAGAGAAAAGTTTAATGAACTAGGTTTTAACAATAAAAAAGTAATTGTCAAATTTGAATATTAAAATTTGATCCATCCTTGTTGTGTTGGTCGACCACAACGTCATTGAAACCAGTTCGGAACTGGTTATTTAGGTTGGTCGTGAGTATGGATAACAACGGGACGGATCGACGACATGTATTTATATACTCTTTACCCGACTTATAGTTAAAAACTGATACCCAAACTCGCCCCAAAATTAAACAGTTATTTTTTTATTCATAAATAATAGTTTTTATGGGATGTGTATCTAAACAGGTACCCGTGTTTTAATATATAAAATCGAAATTCGACACGAACCCGAACGGGTAATTACACTAAAAACATTACCCGCCCTGATATTTTTTCTAGAGGTAATCCACCCCGTCATATCGATTCAATTCGATAACCTAAGGTTTTGTGTTGAATTGTCATCTATAGTTGTGAGTTTTAAAATGATAAACAACATATGGATTCAGACACATGTAAATCCGGTTTAGCGACAACTCTATTATTAATGTATATTTTATTTTATGTTCAAATAGCAAACTAAGAGTTATACAAGAAACAAAAAACCACAGAAGTAGTACTCTATGAGAAGAAAAAAGAAGATGAGGCACATAAAGCTTTAACGGAAGCAACATTCTACGTTTGTCAAAAAGCCAGAGATTCATACACATCGGTGGCAATCGCGTCGGCTCAATATGTCTAACTACACATCATTTTTAGACGCAGTCAGAGGAAACTACCATGCCATGAGGGATTATATGATGATAAACGGTGGCGTTTTCCAAGAAATCACAAAGATTTATAATTAGACCGTTCAAGGTTTATTGCCTAAGATTAGTATTTGGGATACTTGATGAAAATCGAAAGTGGTGCAATGAGAAAGGGCACTGGTGTTTATAAATTGTTACCGCCATTGTTCAAGATCGTTAAGGAGAGAATTGGAATGACACCACCGGCCTATATGGAAAAATTGAATGAAGCTTTTGATTATAGTTCGGATTTTACGCTTTTATTTATTTATTATATATATATATAATTAATATTCAATACTCGTGTATATATATATATATATATATATATATATATATATATATATATATATATTCTATTTTTTTTCGTCCATCAACTCGGCTACCCCTTTTAGGGCTAATATATTCTATTGTGTTTGTGTTTTGTCATTACTGTTTTGAAACATTTACCTATAAATTGTATAATCAACACCAGTAAATTGTATAACAAATAATAGTAGATCACATGAGTTTTAATCGAGTAGATATGAAAATATATTAAATTTATTTGATCATCATTATAAATTTTTAAATATGATCATTAATATTTGTATTATAAAAATCTTCAAACTTTTTTATTTTTTATTATATCTAGAACATAAGAATATAATTTAAGATATATGATAACTTGAATAATATCTTATATATATATATCGTAATTTTTTATTTTCTTTGCAACACACACTAAAATAATATTTTGGTTTATTTATGAATCATGAAATGATAAATATTTTATCAACCTATATAAATAATTATATTTGGTTCTTGGATATTATATATATATATATATATATATATATATTTTTGTTACGTGTAACGACACTGTACCTAGTTGAGTTCATCATCTTCACGAATGTTGAACATATAAACCCGAATTCATTACTAAAGCTAGCGTTGAATATGAAACTAAGGTTAGTTTAATTTATGTCACTTATACAACATTTCATAGGGTTAACTACATGTATTCTGGCGAGTTCAACCGAATTTGTCTAAGAAGGGAAAAATAGGGTATGGATAGAGAAAAGTCTAATAAACTAGGTTTTAACAATAAAAAGTACTTGTCAGATTTAAATATTAAAATCTGAGCAATCTTATTCATCGTGGTTGACCACAACATTGTTGAAACTAGTTCAACTGCTTATTTGGGTTAGTTGTGAGTATAGAGGACAACAGGGCGGATCGAGGACGGGTATCTATATACCTGCTACCCAACATGTAGTAAAAATATTGATACACGAATCCGCCCCAAAATGAGACGTGTATTTTTTGTATCCATACAAATACTAATATTTTTTATGAGATGGGTAACCGTGGTTTAATATATAAAACCAAAATTTGACCGGAACCCGAACGGGTTATAAAAATAAATACCATAACCCATCCCGTTTTTCATTTTTATTCGGATATTTTGCCCTATCGGTTTGGTTCGGATGCCCGCGGTTTGAGGTTACATTGTCATCTTTATTTTTAACTAAGAATGGAGACCAGACGGATTAGGAACGAGTACCTATAAACCCGTTACATGCCCCGTAGTAAAAAATTGATACTTGTATTTTTTTATCCATAAAAAATTGAAGCCGCGGGTTCGGGTTACCCACACGGTACCCATGAACTACTCGTGGATAAAACCCAATGTAAGTACCTGAACCTAACCCAAAAATCCAAACTGGAACTAATCTTAAACCAATCATAAACAAAAACCAAACATAAATCGAACTATGGAATAAATTTAAAAATCTCACAATAATTTGAAGAAACTAACATAATTATTGATGAATCAACATATCCCAAAACAAAATAATATAAAGCAAATAACAAATAATAATATAAACTAAAATCTTTTAAAAAGTTATTATTTATAGGACGGGTATGAGGCAGATTCTGGACGGGTGTCCGTGGCTTAATATATAAAACTGAAATCTGACCCAAACCCAAACGAGTCATAAAAATAAAACCATTACCCGTCCTATTTTTTTTAATATTTTTTTGGGTAATACCTCCCATCAGATCGATTCGGTTTGGATACCCACAGTTTTGGGTTAAATTGTCACTAGTCGCAATTTTAAAAATGATAAATCAGATTTAGATTCACACACATTTAAGTATGGTTAGCCAAATTCTATTGTTTTATTTTATTTTATGTTCAATAAGAAAATTGAGATCTACACGATAAACAAAAAGCTACGGAAACAGTTCTCTGTGAGAAGCAAAAAGAAGTCGAGACACAAGCGGAAGTAACATTCTACTTTAGTTAAGAGCCCGTGGATTTAGAACTTTACTGAGTCCGTTTGAGGTTTAGCGCTTAAGATTAGTATTTGAGATACTGATTTATATGTGATGACCAAACGATTAAGAAATTTAGAAACCTAAATAAAATATATTACTTGCGTATAATAATATGTTATGAAAAACACGTCATTATAATTCGTCGCCAAATACTCCATGTCTCAGTTATGTAGTTTCAAATTACATAAAAATTAAAACAAGTAAAAGAAATATAGACCAAAAGCTAGGAAAATACATCACTAATGTGGAACCAGGGAATCGCAGTGCACTGCCGAAAATACTAGTAATACGGTGGCACCATACCAGTGGTATTTATCCAATGTATCATCGTTTAAATAGGCCACACCACTAGTACAACCCATATGCACCAGCATTGCAAACCTAAATTTCAGTGAGAAAAAATTGAAACTTTACTAGTATGAATTAGTGTTTTACCTCATTCTTTAGAATTTCTACCTCATTTACGTGCTTTTACCTCCTCCCCTACCTCTATATCTTTCATAAACATACATCATCTTTCATTTTGTTAGTTAAGGTTGATTTTTTTTAAATCTATTTTTTTCGAAAAATAAGATTATGATTTTGATAAAAAAACGATGGTTGATCTTGTTATGTTGTTAATATGTTTATATTAAGTGTTAGAAGATAAGATTAGTTAAAAAAATTTATTAGTGATCAAATTATAAATATATTGGTAAGTGAAATTATTTTAAATACGAAAAGTCAACATAAAACATTTTTTAGACTATATAATGGTCTTATGTGAAAATAAATTGCCTTTAAATTTTTATATTGATTTGTTATGGTTTATGATCAATGCTCATGTTTTAAAGTTTTGTTATAGCAATAAAAAAACATTGATTTTTTAGTTTTCAATTAGTTAAAGGGTGAAGCTATTTCCTCCATAAGATCTATTATTTCCTCCATTTTAAATTTTTAATAAAACACTGAACACTTGTTTTTACCTTCTTGCCCTTTATTTACTTTCTAATTTATAATTTGATGCCATTATCCAATCAAACCCTTATTACAACAAACACATCATTAAGATAAATTACAGCCAACATATATGATTTAACTTCTAAAATTAAACCTTAAAAACATAAAAACTCAATTATTTTTAAAATTTGTCACAAAATTACATGTTTTTTTTAAAAACATGTAGTTCCGAGACAACCACTCCGAATAACATATTTTTTTTTAAAAACATATGATTCTGAGTTAGGAACTCGGAATCACATATAATATTTATAAAAAAAAAAACAATCAACAGACACTAATCAAACCATAACAAAAAATATATTTTGAACTCAATATACAAGAAAGAAACCATTAAACCAGAAATCGATATTAAAAAACGATTAAACTAGTAACGCAGGAACTCGATTAAACGATGAAGAAGTTTTTTTTTCTGCATATAGAGTTCCTATAACTCATTATGCAAAAAAAATCATAGATTTAAAAAGATATTTTATTCGATATGTCAACCCGTATATTTAAAATAAAAATAAGATTAACGATAGATTTTTATCTTTGGAACTCCATAAACTGCTTCAAAATTGTTTGGTGACTAGGGTTTTTGGTGTAAAATTAGAACAAGGATAAATTAGGATTTTCCTTTATGGAGGAAATAACAAGATGGAGTTTTTTTATGAATAATGGAGGAAATAATAAATTTTATGGAGGAAATAGCTTCACCCTTAGTTAAATCATATTTATATAGCTAGAAAGATAAGAGTGGCATGATATGGATTAAAAGCATTTATTCAATATGAATGAGGTAAAGTTTTAAGAGGTTGTGATCATTTAGATACTACAAAAATAAATTTATTATTAAAGTTATTGGAAAGAGATTTTCACTAATATAATATGTTTTATAGTAAATATAATAAATATCCTTCATATATCCTTTAACCTATCTTTTCTCCCCATTTTTTTCAAGAAAAAAATATTATAGTTAACAAAAAAATCATCATCCATTTAATTTATTTTTTTTCAATCCAGTAAAATAATTGTCTTACAAAAGCAGACCCACAACACTGATTTGACACTACGTTCAGACATCTAAACATACAAAAGTTTCTTTGTGGATATTATAATTTTGGTAAAAACCAATGTTCCAAACTGGTTCACAACCCTTAAAATGGAGGACATACCTTAAGATTTAAAAGTTATTAGCTCGATGAAAATACTTATGAATAAACAATAAATAATTTACAGATTTTTACCTTAAAACTTGTAGATTCATAAAATCTGTCATGCCACCTTAATATATGTCATCATGTTATATTTATGCACTAGAAAAATATGTTATATGATTGATAAAATATGTCGTGCCATACTTATTCATCGATAAAGAGACATGTCTTCCCATATTTGTTCATTAATGAGAAAATATATATTGTCAAATTGTTCATGAACTAAAAAAATGTCTTGTCACTAAGCTAATCTGTCCCGCCACGTTTTACTTGAGAAAATCTATCATTTCACACTTATTGATCGATGAAAATAATATTCTTTTAAAGTAGCCAATTTGTTTTAAAAACTATTGTGTATACTTTTTTGTTTCAAATCTTTCACAAAGTCTTATAACATCTGACATTACCTCACATTAACATGCATTGTTAGTAAATGTGAAACCAATTAATATAATATATAGAAACTTTATATATATATATATATATATATATATATATATATATATATATATATATATATTCAAATATAATTTCATAAATAAAATTTTCTTATCAAATAATATTTTTTAAATTTGTATTGCTTGAACAAATTATGAAATATAGTAGTATATTTACAAAATCTTATAAAAAGTGACATGCCTACATACAAAATTTTATGAAATTCTTATTATATAAAATTTGAGCCTTATATAAAATCTCATATACACCAACGTAGAAATCTAATATAATTTGCCTTGTTTATAAGTTTGAGCAATTTTTATAAGTTTAAAAGCCCAATATATATATTTATTTTATTTTTAAAAACTAATCTCTATAGATATTATTATTTTGAATATAGATTTTTTTTCAAATCCTTCTCATAAAAATAATAATGTCAATATAGTAGTATTTTTAGAAAATCTTATAAAATCTAACACATTTTACAAAAGGTTTTCCAAATTTCACCTATCTCAACATACAAATCTTATAAAATATTACGTTACTTTATATAAAAAATCTAACATGTCTTAGCATAAAATCTGCTACTTTCTTATTTTGAACAAAGTTTCAGCGGTAAAATTCAAATTTGTCCCCCGATTATAGCAATATGTACACAAACTCTTATAAATTTTAATATTTTTTTTAAAATCTGACCTACTTTTAACACGAAAATAAAAATTTATAAAATCTTTAGGCCAAAGCTATTTCCTCCATGTTATTTTTTATTTCCTCCATCTTTCTAACTTTCAAAAACACTAGTGACTTGCTTTTACCAAATTACCCTTATTTTTATTTCAAATTTATCACTAGATGCCATTTATCTAATAGATAGTCTTATATGAAAAACACAGCATTAACCTAACTTTAATCCAAGATATATGATTCTACCTCTAAAATTAACCCTAAAACAAAGAACTTCAATTTTATTGAAGATTAATCATGGAAAATGAAGAAACCCAAACAAAGCCGGAGAACCGCACTCAATCGACAAACAAGATAATTTAAACTTGTTTTTACGTTTTACAACTTCGTAGCTTGAAAATACCTATTTCGAAACTTATTTTTTTCAGCTAAACCCGATTTTTACAGTTCTGAAAGAAAAACAACTATTTCCGAGCCGGGCATTAGGAATCAGGTGTAATTTAAAAAAAAAAGTGCATCTGATTCCGAGAGGGCCACTCGGAATCAGTTGCAAACTTTATGTCTCGTTAAAAACATCATCCGATAAACATGCTCGATGCATTTAAAAAATTGCAGAAAACTTTTCCAAACCAAACCCTAATCAAAAATGAAAAAGCAAAGAAAAATGAAGAAATCATACCTTTTCCAAGCCTTCTATCTTCTCTCTTCGAATGGTTTTGTGAAGAATGTGTTTTCTTCACCAAGCTTCTCTCTCTTTTGTGAAGAATGGATTTTCTTCTCCAAGATTTTTCTCTTTCTTCAATTTGTAAGGTACTGGTTTTGTTGTTCTGTGAAGAATGGGTTTAGTTGTAGTGAATGAGTAATGGTATGTTAGGGTAATAGTTTTTTAAGAAAAAAATAGGTATAAGGGCAAATGTGTATTTTTCTTTATGGAGGAAATAACAACATGGAGTTTTTTTCAAATTATGGGGCAAATAATAGTTTTGATGGGGAAATAGCTTTGGCCAATCTTTATCGTCTTTTATGAAAAAACACGATCATACATTTCACAATGAAACAAAAATCTACAAAATTTGTCATGTGTTTCAAAAAAAACATAAAATAATATAATAATTTTTTTTACAAAATATATATAAAATAATTCATCATGATAATAAATCTAAATTTTTAAATCAAATCGATCTTTTATTTCAAATAATTTTAATTTTAATAAATTCGAATAAAAAAAATGAAATCCAATTTAATTTAGATAAAAAAAACTAAGACAACACAATAGGATAACAAGAAATATTCTTAAAATATAAAACATATAAAAAAAAGATAAAAAGAAATATTTTTAAAATATAAAACAAAAGAAAAATATGAATAAATATTAGTAACTTGGTAATATTTTATTGGTAAAAAACATTGACCTCCCACCTTTTTACCATTTAAAATGGCAAAAGCCCATTAATGAATAACCCATTTTCAAAAGCCATCAATACTTTACTCATCACTAAAACATGGTGACACTAACATTCAATATTTTCTTAAAATGTACTATAATTGTATAAAATAATATTACATATTTACATGTATCAATGTGCCGCCAAAAACTAACAAAACCCCCCAAAAAAATCTAAAAATTGAAAAAAAGGAAAAGAAACTTCTCGCCCGTCCCGCTAGCGGCGAGCACAGCACATAAAACTCGTCCAAATCTACCGAAAGTCAGACCGCCCGCCACCAATCCTAGGTTGGGGAGTTTTCATATACCACATCTTTCTTCACTCTCACATTTTTCTCTAGGTTTTATTTCTCGAAACCCTAATCAATGCATTCGATTGCTTACCTTTAATCTTCAGATTCTAGGTTTTTCTTTTTCTCTTTTAATATCAATTTTATCTCAGACTCAAATTCAATTGTTTTTGTTGTTCAGTTTTTTTTTTATCGATTTCTTAGGGTTTTTCGTCTTTGATTTGCTGTCAATGGGTGCTCTAGCCGAGACTCGCAAGCGTGGGGCCGAATATTCGATCTCCGATCACCGGAGCCCTTTTCGAAACTCCTTTGGTTCTCCGATTGCCAAAAAACTTAGGTTTTCCGATAAACCTCTCCCGTCTTTCAACAGTACTGCCGTGAAGATCAGTCGCTATCCCGACCTCAAAAATCCATTGCCTAGAAAAGTTCACGCTCCTTGCGGAAACCAGAAGTTTGTCGTGTTTGGACGTCCGTTTCAAGTACCCAAGTTAAAGTTTAGTGTTCATACTGAGAAGCGTCGAGAAATGGGGAACTTTTTTAGTTACAATCACCAGAAAACTGAGAGGAAAGGAGCGTTTGGTACTGTGAGGGATGTGAAGAAATTCAAAGAAGTCATTGATGTTGACGATGAATCTCGTGATGATGTAATCGTTGTGGATGAAGATCGAGTTATTGAGGATGAAATTGGGACGGGTGGATCACCTACGGCGTGTGTTGATACGCAGGAGGGTGATGTCGATATGGAGGAGGCAAAGGATCTCCGGCCGTCTACTTCTTCTGGGGTATCTGACTCCAAGGGTGCTGTTGGGACTAACATGGCGGTGCCATACCTGACCAACCCTGAAGCTATGGATGTTTCCAGTGTTGAAGTGTACAGGAAGCTGATGGAGGAAGTAAATAAGAGGAACTTTAAGCTGGAAGATTTGAATTTTCAGATCCGCTTGAATGAAACACAGAGGGAGTTCCAACGCGAAGTACGTCCAGTGAAGAAGCCAGAGGAGACACCTGTAGAGGTTAGTGATTTCATTTACTTAGATACTCTTGAATAGATGATTGCAATGCTGTTTAAGTGCGATGAAAGTTGTGTATGTACTTCTGAAGATATAGTTGTCATTTCTTTTTCATATGTTGACATGCAAGTGTTACAATAAATGCAGTGCTATAGTTTTAAGCTGAGTATCCAGGGTTAGTAGTCACTTGTCAACATTAGTATATACATAAGGTACACCGCATATAGTATGATATATGGCAAGAGACATGGTTATAGAATGACATATATGTTGGATGATGCAAAGTCACACTACACATTGTGCTGTAGGCATATGTTACACTACTGCACAATGCGCGCGCCCCTATGGTACGCTTCGACAATATTGATGGATGTCTCTAAGTAGTTTAGATTGTTAATCATACCTTAGTGCTATTGGTGTTATTGGTGAGACTTCTTTCAGTTTAGAGATTAAAATTCAGAAAGGGAATTTACACTGCGGCCAGGGTAGCAAAGTTGTCTTCCGACACAAAATTTGGTCCTGAAATCTGGTCTGTACATAAATTAGAGTACCTGTGGTTGGTGTCATTATGTGGATTAAATCATTAGAATATTGGCTAATCCAAGTCTTTGAGAACTGCATACCGGAATAGATTTGCTAGGTAAGAAGTAATACTTTTTAGTTGAATAATTAAGAAAATAACTTATTTGATATAGGTATCTTTTCTGTTTCAAGTTGCCTGGTTATAATCAGTTTTATTTTGGTGACTTATATGTACACAAAATATGGGTCTTGATAGCGTCCTGCCTGGATCAGACTATCAGTCATTTCTCGAACTGCGTTCGCACCACAAAGCGAATCTAACCTGTTTTCCTTACATCGACCACATAAGTACTTCTGAACACAAAATTTTACTTATTTCACTCTCTTAAAGCACAATTGTTATTTTTCGTGCAGCAAGGGCCGATTGAACCCTTTATACCTCTGGCGGACGACGAAGAAGCTGAAGTTGAGTCTGCATTTTCCGCACCTAAAAGGTATCGTGCAGTGAATATACTTTATGCTACTTGGTTTGGGTAATTGTGTTGCTTTAACTCCCTTGGTGTTTATTCCTGCAGGGGGAAGGTGTTAGTAACTCATAAGAACTCAGGTATCGACATTACAGGCCAGATGCTGCGTTGCCTTAGACCACGCGAATGGTTAAATGATGAGGTGATTCTTTTGCTAAATATTGGTTAGCTTTACTGATTCATCATCATCTTAATGTGTTTGCACTACCTTATGTAGATCATCAATGTGTACCTTGAGTTGCTGAAAGAAAGGGAAACGAGAGAGCCTAAAAAATTCAAGAAGTGCCATTTCTTTAACACATTCTTTTACAAAAAGGTACTCCTATTCCACCTTCTGCCTTCTTTACATGTCAAAGTAATCTATATGCTCAGCAGCTCAGGTTGCATATATGTGTATTAATTTGTAATATACTTGATAACCCATAAAGAGAAACTCTTACCAAATCTGATTCATGTTATCATTTTACCATATAAAATAGTTAGTTCTGTGGTAAGTAGGTCCTTCATTTTATAGATGAAAATTTTACAATCTACAGGTCGTCGATCATAGCTATACTTTGTAATCGAGTCTCGGTGAGATCAGTTAGGTTGCTAAACTAGTTCTTTTAGTCATGGTGGTTGTCTATACTTTGTCCACTTTTCTATCTTTTCGTGAACTGATTCCTCTATATAGACTCTCATATCTCAATCCGTTCATTTAAATGCTACATTACAGTTAGTAGCCGGGGGCAACTATAATTATAGAGCTGTAAAGAGGTGGACTCGGGAAAAAGCTTTGGGATACCAACTCATCGATTGTGAGAAGGTTAAGTTGGTTATCCTTTTATTTATTCTTATTCATTATTGATTACAGATTTCTTCATCTTTTCATCTTTTCATTTATCATTACTTATGGTTCACTTAACTTATCGTGGTTTCTTGCTGCGCCCAGATATTTGTCCCCATCCACAAAGAGATACATTGGTGTTTGGCAGTTATAAATATAAAAGATCAGCAGCTCCAATATCTTGATTCACTTAAAGGGATGGATTCTAGAGTACTTGACGCACTGGTATGGTTAATTTTCTATGATATCAGGGGTTTGCTTAGAGTTGATATGCATGTGTGTTTTTGTAAACCATTAATTTCCTGTATATTATGGGGTCGAAATATGCCTTTTGCTTTGAAAAAAAGAATTTAAAAACATGTTTGATTTAAAAATCCTATGGTATCTAATTTTACTAATATTAAACAGTCACAAAAACTGATCCATAATATTTTCCATTTAACATCTCATTTAACTTAGAAGTCTTCAGTTTAAGAAACTGAAATATATCTTTACCTGAGGATGCTAATCTTCAAAAAAGAGTTATAAAATAGTTAAAAGACGCTAGGGGTTGACAAAGTAGTTCTATATAACCAGAATAATAACCTAAGGTCAGGATAAAGTATCCGCGTCATAAGATATCGGTTGCGTTTCGCAAGTTACACAAACTGTAGATTGACACACTTGTATATGTAATGCTAAGGCTTCAAACAATAGGTATCAGACATATAATACATGCGTACAACAATATATCTAATTTATAGTATGTCGATGAGCCCATGTGCATTTTAGATAGTTGACTGATTGAAGAACTAGAGGGTCGTATCTTAGAAAGTCATCCTCCTTTATGTTCGTAACTATTTTAACTGTAGCATAATAAAGTTTTGGTCATTTGAAACAGATGCGATATAATTTCTTTTTTGTTGATGTGCCAGGCTAAGTACTTTGTTGAAGAAGTGAAGGATAAGAGCGGGAAGACCATTGATGTAAGTTCGTGGGAACGAGAAATTGTTACAGATCTTCCAGCGCAGGAGAATGGGTAAGTATTATTATTTTGACTTTGCTGCTTGATGTCTTTTAGAAAGCAACATGGCTTTCAGTTTTATATTTCTTCAAGATGCTATGCATTTTGAGAATTCCGTAATCTGACACGGTAACATTAAAAGTCTCTTATCATAGCTTCTAAAAGATTCCAAACTGTTAAAATTTTCTTGAATCATGAATCTTTCACTATCTGGCTAAGTTTTTTGGCTAATTTGCTTCTTGCAAAAATTGTTTCCACTATATATATCATTGGTGACCTGACTGTTATGAGAAATGTTATGAGAAAATTCTCCCTTTAATGTCAGCTGGTATACATTACTGTTCTGCATAAATTTCTATTCTCTTGTGTGAATGTCATGATATATCACCTTTTCAACTGTTCATGTAAGTAAATTCTCGTATTCTGTTTATCTGTGCAGGTACGATTGTGGAATGTTTATGCTTAAATACATCGATTTTTACAGCAGAGGACTAGGTCTTTGTTTTGGTCAGGTATCCCTTTCTCCTTAAAACACAGTTTAGAGGCTTCTGGGAAAAAAAGTTGCGAGATAAATGGAATATTGCTTCAAAGTTGGAATATGAACAAAAAAAGGACTAAAATGTACATGTAAAACCACAAAGAAGAGCTTCGTATTTGATATTCTGATTTCCTATTCATTCACTCGTAGGAACACATGTCGTATTTTCGGACGAGGACAGCAAAGGAGATTCTCAGATTAAGAGCCGACTGAACGGCAGTCATGCAATTACAAGAAGTAGTCAATGAGATTTAGATTGATTTTGCTGATCGGAGTTCTTTATTCTCTATATCTAGAGAAAGAAGCTTTGCTAACAGTTTGATATGGCCTTTGTTTGGTAGGATCAATTTTCAAGTACCGTTTTATTTTTGGATATATTTTTAGTGTCCGAATAATAGCTATAGTCAATCACCCACCCACAAATAATGTTTTATGGGTGGAAAAAATGTTTGTTGTTAGAAATTAATTTCAGAAAGGTTTCAATAATTATAGAGGGTGATGAGAAAGCTTCTATTTATTTATTTATTTATTTATTTATTTTTAGAAACATTTGAAATGTTTCTATGAAGTTAAATTATTCTTAGGGTCTGGGATGTGATATAATTTTACGGAATCTCTAAAAAAAGACCAAAACGATTATGTGGAGAGGCGTTACAACGTAAATGAATTAAATTTTGAAAAAATTTAGATGTATTTTGTATAGAATGTAAATAATTGTAGTAAATAATTTTTTTAATGATTTTGAAACTTTTTATTTAATGAATCTAAAATATTAAAATATTTGAAAATACCATGGGATAGTTTTGGTTTTTTTTTAAAGATTCCTATGATCTTATTTGTAACGGTAGATCATGCATACTTACGATAGCGGTAGATTAGGCATATACTTACGAAGTAGATTAAACATAAATGTACATTGGCTGTTTTAATTTGGTTTTTTTGCTGATATTAATTTTGATTTTTTTTTTGATAAATATTTAATTCTTTCGATTTTTTCGGGTCTTCCTAAAAAGATAAACAGTAAAATAATTAAGACATTGCTGGAAAACAACCATCAAATAAGTTAGAAAATGGATACCAAACTGGTTTATTGAACGGGAGTAATTTTTTTTACTTACCAAAATACTACAATATAAGATGAATATTTTACTCTTATTTTTAATTTTTTAAAATTATTATTAATTAATTAATTAATATATAAAAAAACAATAAAAAATTAAAATATTTTTTTTTTCAAAAATATTAATTAAAAGTGTTCTTTCTCCCCAATCTACCCACAATGTAGCCCATCTAGCCTAACTAGTGCATCTTTTCAAAACTACCATAAAATTTTTGTATTTTGGATTTCTTGTATTGTCAGAATATTTTTTTTATTGACAACAAAGTTAGAACCTAATAAGAAGTTATTGGTTACCATAATTTTGCGCATTTTTCTACCAATATAAGATATCGAGTTACAAGTTTATCCGGGTCAAAATGATGTAATATGGGTCAAAATGATGTAATATAGGTAGGTAAAATAAACAAAATCATGAGTCCGTAACTAGGTTGAGGACAAAAGACGTCATCGTTCGCAGGTTTCGAGGTAAATAACATGCCAAAACATAGTTTTTTGACTATTCATTTTCTAGATATATAGTTTCTCGACTAAAAATCGTCTAATGCTAGTACTTCGATTATCCATTTCCGATACAGATAGTCCATCGCGTGGGTTGGTTAATGGACTAACTTTATCGAAAATAGTAAGTGGACTAACTTTATCTATAAAAAAACGCCAAATGGACTAGCTTTATCGAAAATGAATAGTCAATGGACTACCACCAGATGGTTTTTAGACGAAAGACTATATGTCTAGAAAGTGGGTAATAAATTGACTTTTACTGTTCAAAGAAAAAAAAACACGAAACTTACAAAAAGGCAAATCATTTGTAGCGGAGGTCGGAGAGGATGCGATACAAAATTGCTAATGCAATGCCAGGAATATATATGAAGATTCTCCCATTTCTCTCTTGTCATATATGATAAATCACAAAGCAAAATTCATTTCTCTCTTGTCATATATGATAAATCACAATGCAAAATCCATAACGCTAAATATGGCCATGCACTAAAAGAGAATGGGTCAACGAGGTAGCAACTTGTAGCCATAATAACCAATCAGTGTTTGGAAGAGGGAGCCTATGCTTTCGTGCTTGAGGCCTCCTAATTAAAAAGAGAGACGAAGCACTCCACCAAGAGATAATTAAATGATTCAGTGGAGTTATTGCAGAGGACACGATCGGGGACAGTGTTATAACCTCAAGAGATTAATTTATCTCTAGTGGTGAGTTTTCCTTGAATAGCCAACCAAAATATAAAGAAGTGTATGTAGATATTAAACTTATTCCAAACAAGGTTGGTCCAATTAACACGAGGAACCGACCTGCAAATAGTATGCTAAATGTTATTGATAGTAAAGATCTTACTTCTCTAGTTGGGAAGCCAGATTTTAATATCCTCATTGTCCAAAGAAATATGAAGTAGAGTAATAAAATTACTAATTTCTTGAAAAAAATAGTGGTGTGATGCTATTAGAATGAATCTGAACAGGCTGCTTCTAAGCACGGTTGGAGATGATGTGTGCGATTTTACTATTGTCGTCCATTCTGACATAATGTATAATACTAGTACCATACCGGTTAACTAAAGAAGTAAAAAATAACCAAATATCATACCATAGAGAGATAGAGTTTTCATTTTCGATTATATATATAAGTTAGCGATAGAAAATATAACGCTGAGATTTTTTCTCCCACCCCAGCTAGGGGAAGAACCAATGGCTAGGTTCTAAAAGTTTTTTGTTCTTTACATTCTCGGAATTAATCCAATCACACCATATCGAAGTGTTTTTGTCAATCAATATGGACGAGAAATGTCTAACAACAACCCGGTTGTAGACCTTAAGGTATATAATCTGAAGGCCACCTTCAAGTGAGGGGAAAAAGAGTTTATTCCTAACTACATTGGCACCAGAAATTTTTGTATCGGGGCCCAACCATAGAAATCGTCGAAAAAGATGGTAAACTCAGCTAAGACTATAACATCGATGAAGAACATGGAAGACCAATAGATTTAGCCATAAAAATGGTTTGAATCAGCTGAAGCCTATCGATATAAGATAAATATTTTAAAGTTTATGAGTTAATACAAGTAGTAAGCTTATCTAAGGGAGGTCTGCAATCTGTATAAAAGAGTATGTAAGTAACCAAAAGGATTTTTTAAGTAACGAATTAGAAGGGTTTCAAACTCGAAGCTAATGATGTTGGTGATGTTCTAATGAAGGTTTTTACAAACACCAGAAAAAAAAGATCTCGTTCTTTCTCGTGTTAATGTGGAGTCCCGAGATGTAGGTGAATTCCTTAAGAAACTCCTTAATCAATTTCATGAAGTTAATATCGGCACGACTATAAATCATAAGATCGTCGGCGAAGCAGAGATTTATGATTTGAAGTTTCTGAAACTTCCAATGAAACTTGAAAGAGAGGTCAAGGATTATCTTTTTCAAAATACTAAAATGACTTACATAGCAAGTACGAAGAGGAAATGAGTGAAAATATCTCATTTTCGAATGCCTCTATTACATTTCAAGGAACCGAAGGAATTATCGTTGGTATTGACTTTGTGTAAGATGGGATAAAAATACATTGTATGATCCATGTTATTATTTTTAGGGGGAAATAAATAGAGACGAGTAAATGAAGAAGAAGGCGAAAACATACATTATCAAAAGATTTTATGAGATCGATTTTGAGAGCAATCATTGGAACTTTATTATTAGTGCTATAGCCATGAAGAAGCTCTTGAAAAAGAAGAATTTTATCCGAGATGCTACGGTCAGGAATAAAGACGGAATACGATGAGTCAATTAGAGGGGGGATCCTTTATTCAATTAGCAAGGAAAGTCACTGATTCACTAAACCCATTTAGATCTGCAAAGTTGTTCTAACCGAAGCCCCACGATAATGGTTCGTACTCAGCCTCGTAGTTCGAGGCCTAGAGAAAAAAATGGATAACTTGATTCATTGCTTAATAAATTGGTGCTATTATAGTACTCATGCCCGCATCCTGAGATATTTGAACCCCCGTTGTTTGTATCACCCACACTGACTCTGACGTATCGATCGATGGATCAAGTCTTTGTCCATGGTATTCACGAAGTAAATTGGCTAGAGACTGAGTTTTTATAGCCGTCTTTGGTTCATACAATAGATCAAAGTCCCATAAATCTATTGACCACTTGGTCAGATGTCAAGCTTTTTCAAGATGTCTTGTTTCACCTATTATGGCTCCGACGTACCAATCGACAGTTTAAGTCTTTGTATGGTATTCAGTAAGGAAATTGCTAAGGAATGAGCTTTGATAATCATCATTTGTTCGTATGATATATCAAAATTCTCCAACTCTACTAACCACTTGGTCAAACGCCCAAAGATGTCATTGCAGAAGATATTTTGAAGATGGAAAGAAGTCTGAGCCATAGTAGAATGACCCTGGAAATATAACATCATCTTCCTCGTTGCTACCACTAAGTCCAAGGAAACTAGTCTAGTGGTAGATACCGTGTCTCTGATGGCAGTAGACTTTGATTCATATAATAGATGGGCTTCATACAGTTAACTTATTCCCTTATCAGAATAACACTCACTGCATAGTTATACATTGCCAGGGATATATACACAACCTCCCCCGATGGTGCCTTGGAAAATATCTCTAATAAGTAGCTCCATAATTTTTATGTTGAAATGAATTACCTTGTATAATGTAGATTTCGATTTGTGAAGAAAGTGGTGCTCACTTGGTCTGAATGATGCATTTGGATCTGATTATAAACAGAGTAGGCATCCATAGAGGATAGTAGATTGTTCAGTAAGGTTAAATCCACTAGTTAATCCAATCTCCGAAAGGGATGCTTCAGACACGCCTATTGAGATCTGTAAAATTGACACACATCTGCCAGCTACCGCTTTTCTTTTACAAAGATGGAACCGACGGTCCATGTCACATACTACGACTCCCTGATGTATCTCATGCTGGCCATGGATGAAAATTCTCAATAAAAAAATACATCTTCTACGATACTGGTCTAACATTCAGGTTGACCAACACCTTGTGGAAAATAAAATCAGGCGGAACCCACATCAAATCTTTATTTGACCATACAAAGACATTTTGATTCTCCGTTAAAAAACCGATCAACTCCTCCCTCATACGCTTTGACAAATCGATGCCTATGTTTAAACTTATTTCTCCCTCAAACCAATACGCTTCAGAATCATCTCTTGGTATAACGAATTTATGGGCCTTCTTGAGATCATCAACTTATCTAAACCCCACCAAAAGCTACTCAAACTACTATTCCTCCATTTGTTGTTTTCTCTTACTCGTCATGTCGTATTTCTTAACCTCAGGATTATCCTTTTTTTCAAGGCGAAAGCCATCGTGAAAAAATCCATTAAAACTTTTTGGTGGCTTCAGACTACACCATCCGGTATCATATCACATATTTTAAGCATTGTTGGATGGTTGAGATGCTAGCATGCATCTGATCCAACCATGACCTACACAAAATTGCGTTATATGAGGTCAGGTAGTCCACTGCCATGAAAAGAACTTGGACAATATTCTAAAACTTTGGTTTGTCGAGGAACACATATGTTTCAAACTCCCTTGAAACTTTTAGGTTATCCCCGCTAAAACCAATAACCATTCTATGAGACCATCTCATAGCCGGAGGGCTTCTCATCCGGTCATACGTGCATTTAAATAGAATGGTAACCGAACTACTAGTGTATATCAGAACCCTCCTGATCTTTTCATCCGTAACTAAAGCGTTTATCAAGATGAGGTTGTCGTGTAAGCATGGATGCCTCACTGGTTATCATCTTCGAAAAAAATTAGAGGTATGAAGTCGATTCAGATGCGGTAATGTTCTTCCTTTAAAGTGTGCCTCTATGCCTTTTGTGTGTCTCTTTCTAAACCGATTCCAGATATAGAAACGCCTCCAGAAATAGTGAGAAGCCTTAGAGACATATTAAGATCATTCTCACATGTGATGGTTACAACAACACGCATGTCGAGGTCTGAGTCAAGTAACTCTCTATCCGCGATTATGCTAACGACGTGACAATACAAATATGGGTCTAAATATTTATTTGTTAAATCACACAACGTCTCTTCTAGGCCATGTTGTTGTTTTCTTTTGTTGTTGTTGTTTCTCCCATATTATAACAACTTCATCTTATCAATTAAATTTTGAATTTCTTCACTCAAAGCGATACAGTCTCTCGTTCAATGCCCAATGTCATTATGAAACTTACAAAACTCGTTGCTCTCTTCCTCTATAGGTTTAGTCAATAGTGTAGGTGGCCCAAACTGAACATGGCCCTTGCCTTATGGTAAATTGTAGTCACACTTTTATTTAACCTAATAAAGTTCTCATGCCTCAACCATTTATTCGTCCAGTAATTTCGACTAGAGCTGTTAGGGGGCCTCCCAACCCGTTAACCCGTCCGGGACCGGACCGGTAAGATCCGCCCGAGACCGGTCCGAATAGCTTAGGGAGCGGGTTGGGAGCCAAATTTTTGGACCGACTCTCTTACCGGTCTGGACCGGTCCGCCCGGTAACCAGCCCGATAAGAGAAATACATAATTTTTTTCATAACTATGTATATTCTTAACTAAAACCCTAAAGAAAATTATGATGAACTAACAAACCCGCCCGTTAAGAGTCGGACCGGACCGACTCGATTCTTAACGAACCGGTCCCGGTCCATAATATCTGGCTCCCTTCGCTTAGCGGTCCGGTTCGACCCGCCCGATAGCTTATCGAATCGGTCTCGGTCTCGTCCAAACCCGGACCGACCCGACCCGATAACAGCCCTAATTTCGACCTCTTCCTGACATCCCTGCTCAGTTGGAATGCCACGTGCTGGTTGCTAACTAGGGCCTTAGTTTGAACGAGTTAGAGCTGGCATGGCTGGGGTAAAAAGAGAGGGTACGTGATATGTGACTGTTGTCCCATTTAAGTTTCCCTATAGGTTTGGGATGTATTAATCAGAATTGGGGTCAGACGCTGATAGTTCTGCCTATGCGTATGATCGGGAACCTGAAGAATACGCGTAGTCTCCTCAATCCTGATTTGTGACTCTATCTGCGCCAAGAATGCCCCGAAAGTCAAAGCATTCTTCGTCATAACCTTTTTGTACAAATTAGCCCAGACGAGAAGCTCGTGCCTGTAAAAAGCAATGCTCACATCTTTACGATAATCAACGAGCCTATTCTTAGTGTGAAAACAATATTTAACGTCATCTAGAGCCGAAACTCAACCGCAATGATTTCTGGGCTTAAAAAGAAAATCTTCTTTATGTACCCTTAACCATACAAGGCATTGTTCTAACCTGTCATCTAGAGCCGAATAACGAATAAGGATCCACGTAATACAATGAACCTATGTTGAACATTATCATTAGGTCCACCAAGTCTCTTGCTCCTAAAAAGTGTTATTTATTTTAGTGTAATTGGATCGACTAGTCGACCAATTTAATCATGATATATTATCAAACAAGTCGTAGAGTGCGGAGTGCACGCTTGTTAGATTATATCACGATTAGCGGGGTCAAGGGGCGGAGCCCCTGGCTGGGGTCGAGCTGTTTTATTACAAAATCAGTTAAGATACCCTAACTGCCCTAACTTCCAAACTGTTTTGGTTGGTCGAATTTATAAATATGGGTTCTGTTGAAAAGAAGATTATATCATTTTCATCCTCTCCGTTCATAGTATATATCTCTGATTTTATCCAATTGAAATTTTTGGAGAACCCCAAAAATATTTCAATAAGAAATTGTTTACAAGACTTCAGAGATTATCCGGAAACGAAACACTATTTTCTACAAAAAGTTACATGGATCCCGAGCTTGCAGGGTGGTTTAAATTCTGGTTCCTAGGAGATAAAACAGTCTGGTGGTCGTATGTGTTCTGATGCTTCAAATGATTTGGTTAATACATTTCGATTAACTAATGCTTTCGGAGCATTGTGAGAGCTTCTGATAATTGCAGAACTATGTCACCAAGATAAATAGTAAATAGATATAAATGTTGGGAATATTTAAGTTATTCAACCATCATATCATGCATCTTTTTATTTATAGTGACCATTATTACACGGTTCAAAGTCGGTTCAAAGTTTGATCAAATAAGAACCGAAATCAGGTCAGATGTTTAACATGTTTTATTAGAACCGAAATCAGCAAAAAGAAATCATAAACAATACATGACTGTATATTTTATAGACAATTTATAGAAATGGAATGCACTCAAGTCTGCATTAAAAGTTTTTTTTAATGAAAAAAGACAATTTAATGCTCGGTATCCTTTAATTTTCCCATCCATACCGGTGGCGTCATTCCGGTCTGCTCCTCAATAGTTTTGAACAATGGAGGCAACATCTTATAAACACCAGCGACCTCCCCCATTGCACCACCTTGGCTATTGTTTCCGGTATCCCAAATACTAATTTTAGGCGCCAAACCTCTAACCGCCTCGGCGTTGATCTTCGCAATTTCCTGGAAGACGCCACCGTTGATCATCATATAATCTCTTACCGCTTCATAGTTTCCTCCGACTGCGTCTAAAAGAGTGCGTAGGTAGGCACCTTGAGCTGACGCAATTGCCATTAGTCCTTCGGCTTCTTTTTGTTTAGAGTAGAGTTCCGAATCCGAAGCTTTTTGACTAGCATAGAATGCTGCTTCGGCTATAGCTTTTTGTGCCTCAGCTTCTTTTTGTTTCTCATAGAGTACTGCTTCGGCGGACTTTTGTTTCATGTATAGCTCCCAATTTGCTTCTTGAACCTTGGTCTCATACTCCACACTAGCTTTGGTGAGAAGTTCAGCTTTAAGTTTCTCCGTCCTAGTCAAAGCGTTCATCTTTTCAACCTCGCCTTGTAACTCGGATTCCCTCAAGGCAACCGCCTTATTAGCCTCCACCTCAGCAACCCTAGACTCGCGAGCCCAACCTGCTTTCTTTTTGGCCAAGTCAGCATTAGCCTCGGCTGTCTCGGCTTCTCTCTCGTTCTCGAAAATCTTAACTTGTGTATTAACCTGTATTTCCTCTTTCTGTCCTTCTGCCTTCCTCTGCAAGGAAATTATCTTCGTCTCCATGTCGATTTTGGCCGCATTCTGTACAGTCAGTCCATCTCTGGTCTTGGAGCCAATCTCTCCTTTCATTCTCGCCTCCGAAACGTCTATTCTGGCCTGGTTTGCTGCCTCCATCTGTGTTTTTTGGCCGAGGTAAGAGAAGTATTCATGCCCGGGCACATCTACTAGTTGTTTAACGTTGGCGTTGTATATTATAAGGCCGAATTGGTTTAGCTCGAGCTGGACTTTATTAAACACCTCTTGCTTGAACTCCTTAGCGCCTGTTATGAACAACAAAAACCTTATCGATTGATCACATTATCTACAAAAGAAATAAAGAAATAAGATTGACTTGCCTTTGAAGATTTCTTCCATGGTCATAGAAGCAGCAAGAACACGAGTTTCTCCTTCGATGACTCCCTGAACGAGCTCCGTGGTGTGGGAAGATAATTGATCGTGAGGAGATATCAGTTTAGCATACCGGATCAGACTCGCTTCGTCGTCGACACAAGGTCCGATGGTGAAGACTGCCGGCAAAATGAACGGAAGTTTCTCGGCGCTCATGGCTTGGACCTCGAACTGGTAGTTGACAGGGGAGATATCGAAAACCGAATATGACTGTCCTGGAAATATCCATGATTTCTTGGCTAGTTTGATGTCGTCTATTCTTGCTCCGGTGATAACCAAGTACTCCGATGCTTTTGCTACTTTATACATTGTCGATCGAGTTTGTGAGCACAAGTTAGAGTCAGAGAGAAAGAGCTTTAATCAAATTGACTCTATTTTTTTTCTGTGTTGTGTCTTTGGCCACTAAGTACATAAATACTTAAAAAGCCACCAGCCAGTCTTAATCCACCTGTAAGGTGGTTGGTTTTAGCCGTCATTAATGAAACTATCCGTATGCCATCGACTTTATTAAATATTTTCATAAATCAAGTTTGGTTTTTATTATAATAAATTATCAATTGGTAAAATATATTTTAATAAAAAAAAGCTAGTTGTCGTACGGAAACTCTCTCTAGAAACTCTCCATCTTTCTCAAAAAATTTATTCCAAAGCCACTTGTCTTTTACAGACAAAATCTGTTATCTTTTAAAAAAATCCTTCTTCCCTCGTCACAAGTATTTATGTCCAAGTTTTCACTTAATTTTCGAGACCGAAACTGCTCTAGCTTATGCTCAAATACCAGTAACTCAATGGTTCCGCTGCTTGAACTCAGAACGTCTAGTTCACCCCTCCGCCTCCGCCTGTATCGCCCCCGCCCAGCTCTGAAGATTCGACACTTGAAACCTCGAACTGCAAAATTGCTCTGAAGGTTTATCTTATTGAACTTTCTTCTCTCCCATGAGACTGTCGACCGTCGTGACATCCATAATTTTGCTCTAAGTTGCTCCCTGGAATCCGTTCATCGCCCTGAGCTGGATTTTTGTGTCATCCAATAAGAAAACTCCCGTAAGAGGGCTCATGGATGATCTTCTGTTTCTCTGCCATAACACGAGTCGATTAAGTTTAACCGGATTTGCCTCCTAAATTCATTTCATAAGAATCCATCGGATGTTTTGTTCTCTTAATCCAAGCTCGCTTTTGTTAATTGTAATATGTGACTTTCTGTTTCATTGTAATCTTATTACTTGTTTCTTCTATATTCCTGAAGCAAATTCCATATCCAAATGCTCAGTCCTGGAATGGCTGATCCCTGAAAGTTACAGAGCTTTGCTAACTAAGAAATCTCATGTTACTGTATAATGGTTGATCCCTGAAAGTTACAGAGCTTTGCTAACTAAGAAATCTCATGTTACTGTATAATGGTTGATCCCTGAAAGTTACAGAGCTTTGCTAACTAAGAAATCTCATGTTACTGTATGTGACCTGACTTCTAAATATAGAATGGTTTGTTATTAAATTACTATGCAATTATCACAAAATGACTCAAGCACAAAATATATGAAGGAAAGATTTAAATGAAACATAGGATTTAATGTGGTTCGACAATTGTCTACGTCCACGGGCGCCGCCAGAGAAAAGAGTTTCACTATGATAGAAAATGTTACAGATTTCAGATTGTGTTTTGTGTCGCCCTAGTAATCTATTTATGGGAATTAATAGACTTACTAGACTATGGGCCTAATGGGCTCATACCACAAGACTAACTCAAGTGATTGCACAATATCACTATCATAGAAACAAAAATGTACTGCCGGACACAGTGCACTGTCAAGGCACTATTCGACTCATTCACAACAAATCTTCCCCTTAAGGCGAATATCATTTCTTCACTATCAACAAAGAACCTTCTCTTCTTCTGACTCACCAAATTCCCTTAAGGCATTCACTCTATACTGCGAACACCGATCCAATTTAGGCACTCCTTAAACTTTCGAACTGATACTGCCTTGGTCATTATATCTGCTGGATTATCGTGTGTAGATACTTTCTTCACATCAACAATTCCCTTTGATATTATATCACGAATAAATTGATACCTGACATCTATGTGCTTTGTACGCTCATGGTACATCTGGTTCCCTGTAAGGTGTATGGCGCTTTGACTGTCACAAAACACTTTGTTAGTAGTCTTATCCAAGCCCAAATCTGCCACCAAACCTTGCAACCATATTGCCTCTTTAACTGCTTATGTTACCGTCATGTACTCTGCCTCTGTTGTAGACAAAGCTACAGTAGCTTGCAACTGTGATTTCCAACTGATCGTACTCCCAGCTAGAGTAAATACATATCCTGTCAGAGATCTTCTTTTATCCATATCACCTGCAAAATCAGAATCAACAAAACCAACCAATGATCCTGCAACATCATTCAACGATTCACCAATATCGGTTTTGTTAAAAGTTAAGCCAACATTCACAGTATTCTTCAGATGCCGAAGTATCAATTTCACTGCCTGCCAGTGTTCTTTCCTAGAACATCCCATGTACCTGCTAACTACACTAACCGCATGTGAAATATCAGGACATGTGCATACCATATCATACATGATACTACCAACTGCACTTGCATATGGAACCTTCGACATTTGTTCCAACTCAGCATTGTCCTTGGCCGCTCCTACTGCAGACAACTTGAAATGAGTAGCAAAAGGAATGCTAACTGCTTTAGCATCAAACATGTTGAATCGTTTTAACACTTTCTCAATATAGCTTCGTTGAGACAAGTGCAATGATCCTAAATTTCTGTTCCTGATAATCTCCATACCAAGAATTGTCTTTGCTCTACCCAGATCCTTCATCTCAAACTCGGTACTAAGCTGCTTCTTTAACTGCATAATGTGTAACATACTACAAGCAGCAATAAGTATATCATCCACATACAACAGCAAGTAAACATAAGAATCATCTGACATCTTTTGATGATATATACAACTATCATATGGACTCCTCGTGAACCCTTTTGACACCATGAATGTATCAAAACATTTGTACCATTGCCTAGGTGACTCTTTCAAACCATACAGTGACTTTTTCAGCAGACAAACTTTGTCCTCCATATTAGGTTCGATAAATCCATCTGGTTGTCTCATGTAGATTTGCTCCTCCAATTCACCATGTAGAAACGTAGTCTTCACATCCAACTGCTCACCATTGGAATCGAATCGAACTATGCTTCACCACTGGAGAAAACACTTCATTGAAGTCGATTCCTTCATTTTGAGTAAAACCCTTAGCGACCAGTCTTGCTTTGAATCGAGATGCCCCAACCCCTGGATTACCTTCCTTTTTCTTGAACACCCATTTACTGCCTACTATCTTATGTCCTTTAGGCAAGTCAACAAGCTTCCATGTTTGATTATTATGAAGAGATTCATTCTCTTCCCCCATAGCACTAATCCATCGATCTGCCTCTGAACTTGCTATAGCTTCTCTGTAGCTACTAGGTTCCTGCATCTCAACTTCTTCTGCAACTGACAGAGCATATGCAACTAGATTCGCATATCTTTTTGCAAGTCTAATATCTCTTCTTTCTCTGCCCAATGCTATGCTATAAGGTTGTTGTTCTGTTTCAGGCGCATCATCGTCACTATCATCCGATGCTGACGCTTCACCTCCTGATTCTGGATCCACCTCATAACCACTTGAACTATAGAACCTGCTAGGAACTGATTCTACTTCAAGCTCCACCTGTTTACTCACAATCGATCCTGATTCGACCATTTCTCCTACTTCCTTCTGACTGTCTATAGAAGCAAACTCATTAAAAGTAACGGCCTTACGGATGAGAAAACCTGGAGACTTTGGAGAGGTACACCATAACCTATATCCCTTCACTCCAGTAGCATATCCTAGAAATATGCATCTCTTTGCCCTCGGCTCATGCTTACCATCTCTCACATGAGCATACGCAGGACAACCGAATACCCTCAAATGTTCATAATCAGCCGACGATCCAGACCAAATCTCAAAAGGAGTTTTACAATCAATAGTCGTTGATGGAGACCGATTCACCAAGTAACACGCTGTATTGATAGCTTCAGCCCAAAAATCCTTTCCCACACCGAAATGCGAGAGCATACTTCATGTCTTATCACAAAGAGTTCTGTTCATTCTTTCTGCGACTCCATTCTGTTGTGGTGTTCTAGAACAAGTGCGATGACACACTATTCCCTCAGCTTCGCAGAACTCGTTGAACTCACGACTGCAATATTCTAACCTAGTATATGTCCTAAGACGTTTGATTTTTCTTCATGTTTGCTTCTCAATCATCAACTTCCATTTGACAAAGGTTGAATATGCCTCATCTTTCGTTTTCAGAAAGTAAACCCACACCATCCTTGAATAATCATCGATCAAACTCATGTAGTATCTGGCTCCGCTCTTGGATGAAATTCTGTTTGGACCCCAAAGATCTGAGTGAATGTAGTCCACTGTGCCTTTAGTCTTTCTTACAGTCGATTTGCTGAATTTGACTCTAGATTGTTTACCAAACACACAGTGCTCACAAAATCCCAATGATTCTGCTTTATACCCTTTCAACAAATCTCTCTTTCTCAAAACAGCTAATCCTCTGTCACTCATGTGACCAAGACGTCAATGCCACAACTTAATTTGATCCTGCCTAATTTGGCTATTACTCCCTGATGATGCTACTGCAGCATCGCCCATAACAACACTCTCCTGGAGAATGTAAAGACCCTTATGCAAACTTCCTTTCATGCATACCATTGAGCCTTTTGTCACTTTGATTACACCATCTTCTGCACGATACTTGTAACCCCGAGAGTCTAGAGTCCCAAGAGAAATCAGGTTTCTCTTTAACCCAGGAACATACCAGCATGTCAAGATTCTAACAACCCCGTCAAACATTCTGATTCTGACGTTACCAATACCACCAACAGTCAACGAATGATTGTTCCCTAAATACACAGTTCCCTGTATTGGCTTGTACGTATCAAACCACTGCTTGAACTGACACATGTGATATGTAGCGCCAGTATCCGGTACCCAAGAGTTTTGCCCAAAGTTTGAACTCACGGACAATACATCTCATTTACCACTGTTTTCACTATCGCCGGAATCGTTCACACCTTCAACAATGTTTGCTGCATTTTCCTTTTGATTTCCCTTCTTACCATTCAGTTTCGGACAATCTCTCCTATAATGACCCTGATCACCGCATTCATAAGAGTTTGAGTGCTTTACCCTTGACTTGGAACTCCAATTCTTCTTTCTTAAAGAACTCGCTTTGCTTTTAGATCTTCCCCTAGTCATAAGACCTTCCCCTTCAGCTTGATTGTCTGGCTGCAACTGTCTCATCTCTTTTCATTTCAGTGCCCCTTTGACATCTGCTAGCGATAACTTATCGTTACCATACATAATGGTATCTACGAAGTTTTCATAGGGAGCTGGTAACGATCTCAATACAAACAAAGCTTGATCATCATCCTCAATATTGATATCTATGTTCTCCAAGTCCATTATAATTGATTTAAAATTATCTAGGTGCTCTGTTATGGACATACCTTCTTTTAATCTGAAATCATACAAACGTTTCTTCAAGTATAATCAGTTTACTACTGATTTCTATGAGTAAAGATCTCCTAGATTTTTCCATGCGCAGGCAGCAGTCTTCTCACCACTAATCTCGCAAAGCACATTGTCTTTCACACTCATTAAAATCCAGCACAAAGCCCTTTCTTGAAGATCTTGTTTCTCCTCTTCTTTCATCTCTTCTGGTAACTTATTCTCCACAGCCTTCCACAGCCCTTGCAGTACCAATGAAGATTTCAATTTAATCTTCCACAACGCAAAGCTGGATCCCCCATCAAATTTTTCAATCATGTATTTTGTTGCTGTAGACGCCATTTTGAAACACTAATTGAAAAAGCCCTAATTTCAGCACGTGGCTCTGATACCAATTTTGTTATTAAATTACTATGCAATTATCACAAAATGGCTCAAACACAAAATATATGAAGGAAAGATTTAAATGAAACACAGGATTTAACATGGTTCGACAATTGTCTATGTCCATGGGCGCCGCCAGAGAAAAGAGTTTCACTATGATTAGAAAAGGTTACAGATTTCAGATTGTGTTTTGTGTCGCCCTAATAATCTATTTATAGGGAATTAATAGACTTACTAGACTATGGGCCTAATGGGCTCATACCACAAGACTAACTCAAGTGATTGCACAATATCACTATCATAGACACAAAACTGTACTGCAGACACAGTACACTGTCAAGCCACTATTCGACTCATTCACAACATGGTTAATTTATGCTTAAGCCTCAGTTCACTGGGAACTAGGTTAAAAAATTTAAATTCGTATGCAATTTCTATGATCTTAACTCTCTCCATCAATACTTTGTTCTCAAGCTTTGGGATTCAGACAAACTGTCC
This sequence comes from Limnanthes douglasii subsp. nivea, assembly GCA_036936605.1. Taxonomy (NCBI): domain Eukaryota; kingdom Viridiplantae; phylum Streptophyta; class Magnoliopsida; order Brassicales; family Limnanthaceae; genus Limnanthes; species Limnanthes douglasii. Next base: position 22,461,460 of record JAUPFV010000001.1, on the reverse strand, counting down.
AAGTCACGGTAATGTCGTCCCTGTTCTAAAGCTTGACTTCATCGACCTCAAGAATGGCTTAGTACAATCTGCAAATAATCACAAAAATTAATTGTCTTCAACCTTAATGCCCTCAAAAATATCATTAAGATGCTGGCCTCAAATGAAAGTGCATGCTCCATTAATCTTGAAAGCACCCCGCATGACCATGAACCGACGAATAACTTCTCAAAACCGCTCACCAATTCGATTGAGCAGTTCATAGTAGAGACAACCTTACAATCTTTTCTCCAAACAGTTACTACTACCGTCGAAGTCGCAAGCGTGCTCCATCTTCAGTTGCCCCCAGTATCATTCCCTCTGACTGGCGACCATAAATCACGAATTCCTAAATGTTACAGGCTCGAGAACGCCAAGTTCTCCCTTTTTTCTATTTGCCACAACAGTTATTACTTTTGCTCCACCTTCCTTCTCTCTCTTCGAGCCAATCGCATGCGTCGTGTATCTTATCGCGCATTGAAGGCTTCTCTCTCTTCTTTAATGCTTCCTTTTACTTGCACGATACCTTTAACTCCAGCCTAAACACACCCTACATCTACCATAGTCAACCAACTCTTCATATCCTTCCCATAACCCTAATCCCCTCTCCGCTTACCACCTCTATATTACTCACGTTATTCATAACCCTATCCACCCTCTCACCTTCTTTTCGAATAACTCCCTTATCCCTCTATCTGTCACTATGGTCGAGGCTAGACGTAGCTCCTCCACCCGCCGTCCTAACAGAAAAAAACTCCCAAGTTTAACGAGAAAACTATTTCCTATGCTCATGCTTGACCCAGACCATCGAGCCATAGCACATCATTATCTTTGGAATCCAAATCCTCTTCCCCCCTCTCATCTCCCTCTGCGTTCTTCGAGCATGCATGGGCTCTCCTTTTCGCTTCACCCCTCTCAGCGTCGTCATCAAGCAGATCCTCGAGGAGATATGGAGAGATGGACATCATCCCGCTCTCCCTATCCCCCCAAGACCAAGAACCAATATGCAAATTTTTTTCCGACGAGGAAGACCCTTCGGAGATTGAGTCCTCACCAGCCCCTTTAGAGGAAGAATAACTTCAATCCATCTTTGACACCAACGAAAAGCTTCTTCGAACCATCTCATCCAATGATCCTCCGACCTGCTCGTCGACATCATCTCCAGGCTCTATTCCTAAACCACAGCTCCATGGCAGTAGGACTGGCCCCATCCCTAGTCGCAAACGCTCATCCTATGATTCTCCTGCGCCCGTTGGTAACCCTCAACCACTTAACTTGTTTCCTGAATCCAGTGTTATATCTGACTCTCTTCCCACTACCTTTAACCCGCATATCCCCTAACCTCCGATGCTTAACTCTGCCCAAAACTCAACGTTAGCCTCTTGCATGCAAATCAGATCCCTAGTTCCATGCAAGCCAACTTTTCGACAACTCCTCAGACTCTCTTCCCGTCCAGCAACATTCCTAGCTCCATTACAAGCAAGTACCTTTCTAGCACGGTCAATACTGCTGCCTCCCCTCCTCTGCCTCCGACTAGTATTATCACTACGGTCGTCCAAACCTTAAAAAATGTTGCTCGATCAATAAACTAGAATTCCATCAACTTGGGCCATCACTTCTACTCCATTGTCATTCACACATTTGGCCTACTCTCTGATCAGACACCTAAGCTTAACCTGATCCCAATGCCAAGCAGTTTCATTGAGTCTTACCCCGACAAAAATAGTAAGGGCTAAGTTATCTCTCGTGGTTCTAATCGCTTGAAGTTTTCCCTAATCACCCGACTAACTTCATATACACCAACTGTAACCATTGTGAAGGCCTCTCCATCCCACCCTCCTTGCTGTTGAGTCTGCCCCAATGGTCAACGTCATCGTTGTTGAACTAGACATTCTCGAGTAGCATCGATCATGGGCTAATATAGTGGCCCAAGCTGACACCCACTCGTCAATGAAAATTGAAAAAATAGAAACTTACCATGTCGAAAATGGAACCCTGGTCTTCCCCGAAGATCTTCTCACCCTTGATAAGAATGACTAAGCTAAATGCTTGTCCGGTTACTTTTGGTCACAAAGAAAAGATGTTTTACATGTACAAACTAACCAATCAAATCTTGATCCCTTATGGTCTTCAAGAGTGTAAACCAACTCCGTCGGGTTGCTACTTCTTTAAATTATCTACGGCTGATCATGCGAGCCAAGTGTTATAAAAAGCTCCCTGATTTTTCAGTAGTCATCCGGTTATTCTCAAGCGATGGGAGCCCATGAAATATCTTATGAAGGAAGCCCTTAAAGCTATTGTTATACTCCTCGATCAAGTACCAGTGATTTTGCCTCTCCGTCATTTGGAAACCTTTGCCATATGAAAAGCATGACTAATTGGACAAAAAGCCTTGTTATCGCTAGTCATAGCTCAACCGCAGCCAAGATTTGACACAATGAAGGAAAACCTTCATCAACGGAAATAATATCACCAAAACCTCAAGCCTCAAGTACTGCGGTTGCTTCGAGGAGAGAGAGAGGCCGCTAATTCCTACAGGCGCGTCGAGGAGTCCTTCCTGAAGCAAAAGTCCAAAGAATCATAGATCAAACTTGAGGAAAAAACTCCAAGTTCTTTCACAACAGTATTCAGGCTTGTAGGGCCAAAAATAAGATCCTTACGATTGCAACCCCGAAGGGCCTCGCTAGATGCAAGCCTAGTATTATCTCCTCCACTTTCCACAACCATTAACCTCTTGGGCTCCCTGAGTAAGGATAATTACCCAGGACCAAAACGAATTGCTACCCTCATCCACTCCTCGGTTCCCCCTGCCCTTCAGGCGGAAATGACCAAACCCGTCTTGGATGATGAGATAAAGGCCGCTTTATTCGCCATTAATAGTGACAAAACCTCTGGTCCTGACAACTTTGGTGCGGGTTTTTTGAAATCTTGTTGGTCTACTGTGGGACCGGATATCTGTGATGGGGTTAGATATTTCTTCCTTAAATGACAAATGAACCCCGATCGGAACAAAACCCTAATCGATCTTATCCCTAAGACTGACTCTCCTCCATCTTCCTCCGACTATCGTCCCATCTCTTGCTGTAATATTACCTACAAATTTATTTCCAAAATCATTGCTAACAGGATTAAGCCTGCCCCCCCCCCCCCCCCGCTGATTGAACCCTCTCAGTCTACTTTCGTTCTGGGGCGCTCTATCTCTGACAATATTCTCCTAACCCGGAATCTCCTGCATGGCTATCAGACCAATCGAAAAGGGTCTAGATGCGCCCTTAAGATTGACCTCATGAAGACCTTCGATGACCTTCAATAACATTAGATGGGAGGTGATCCTTGATATCCTCGTTTCTATGAACTTTCCCATGATCATGATTAACTGGATTATTCAATGCATCATCATCCCTTCTTTCTCTGTCTGCATCAATGGAAAGCCTACGGGTTACTTTCCAAGGGCTAGGGGTCTCCGCTAAAGGGAAATTTTCCCCATATATTTTGTTATCGTTATGCAAGCCCTCTCCAACATCCTTCAAGATAAGAGTCGGGAACCATCCTTTGGTTTTCATTGGAAATGCCACAACCTTAAAATTATCAACTTGTGGTTTGCGGATGACCTCGTGATATTCTGCAGAGCCAACACTCATTCGATCTGCCTAATTCGTGATGGGCTGCTAGAGTTTGCGACGATCTCTAGTCTTCTTTTAAACCCAGCCGAAGGCCAAATCTACTTCTCTGGAACCATTTTGAATACAAATATTGACATCCTTAGCCTCCTCGGGTTTAGTGAGGGCTCTCTCCCTGTCCGATATCTGGGTGTTCCTCTCATCACGTCCAGACTCTCATACACTGATTGCAGGATGCTTTTCCACAAGATTATTGGCCACATCAACTCTTGGACTTCCAACCACTTCTCCTATGTCGTTCGTCTCCAACTTATTACCTCGGTGCTATTTGCTAGCCAACTCTACTGGTCATCCATTTTCATCCTTCTGGTTTGCGTCCTTAACAAACTCTCTCAGTTGCTCCGTCCTTTCCTCTAGTCCGGTTCAAAGATGAAGTCTTCTGGTGTTAAGCTCTCTTGGGATAAAGTCACGTTGCCCAAACGGCCTTGGGATCCCAAACCTAAAAAATTGGAATTAGGCGGCTGCTCTTAAGTTATTCTGGTCTATCCTTACTAATAATAAGAACTCCATATGGACCCAATGGATTATCAAGGAAAAAATAAAAGATAAATGCATTTGGACCCTCCCAACCCCTGCCAACGTTAGATAGAGTTGGAGAAGATCCTTAAGATCCGAAATCAGACCTCTTCTCTTTATAAAGTTATCGTTAATAATGGCAATACTACCTCCATCTGGCATGACCCATGGTTCTACCCAAACTCGATTGTCAACCGCTTTCGCCCAACAACGGTAGATGGGTCTGGCCCTCACATGCTAGAGCCTCTAATAGTAGGTTGTATAGTTATCTCACAGAGATCACCTCTGCCCTAACCACCCTATTCTCCGCCTCTGAGACTGATGACACATTTCTTCGGCTTCCCAACAAATCCCAGTCCTACTTTACTATCAACAACACTTACGAAGCCCTTAGACCCCATAACCATAAAGTTTCCTGGGCCCGCTTGGTATGGCATAAATACTGCATCCCCAAGCAATATTTCATCACTTGGATGGCCATTTACAACAAACTCTCCACTTGGGACAAGCTTCCGGCTTGGGGGCTCGATATCTCGCCTACTTGCGTTCTCTACTCCAACTGACCGGAGTCTCTTGAGCACTTACGTATCCTCTGTCTTTCTCCATCTCTATTTAGGAGAACCTTGCCCATAAGATTCTCCTGCCCACCTCTCCCTCCTCTTGGAATAACTGGCTAGCTATGGCTAGCGTTTGGAATACGTCTACCAATGGTGCCTTCTGCTTCACCATCTACTACATTTGGAGAAAAAAATACCAAAATTTTGAGCAACACGACGACCTCAAATTCTAGCATCGCGCATCGGGTTATCTCGGATCTTAGATACCGGCTCCAAAGAACCAAAGTGAACTTCTCACTATTATGATTTGTATCCTGTAACACAAATATTATCTTCTCCAATGCATTTGTTTCCGTTTGCGCCTGAGTAATTTGTATTGAGGCATCAGTCCTTTCAGAACGATTGTAAATTTCTTTCGTATATATTTTAAAGCTTTTTATACCAAAAAAAATTAAATTAAAAAAATATATGTAACCAACAGTTATTAAAAATAACTTTGAACAATAAAAATATAATAATTTATTATATATTTTAATTTTGTGTCATCATTAAATTTTTTTTTATAGATTTTAAAATCGAATTTAACTCGAAATTTTTCATTGTAAATGTAGATGACGGATTTTCTATACTCTAATATATACAAAAATTAAAAAAATATTAAAAATCAAGAAATGACCTCTCGAGTCTATAAAATTGGACCGGATGGTCGAGGTATTTTTTATTTCAAACCAATAACTCTTTCATATATCATTATGGATTGAAATATTCCGATTATGTTGGAAGACTACGTTCATAAAGATGAAAATGATGATTAAAAAGGTATTATGTTTGTATTATGAGAAGTACATTGATAAGAGAATTGTGAATGTATATGAAACGGAAACTAAAAAACAACTTGATTTGAGCGGGTAGGATCAAGAACTGTGTTAATACAAAATCTCTCATCCTATAATTACAATAATAGTGTATATATATAGTGTGGCAGAAAGTAAACCCTAGAAACCCTAGCCCATATATAGACTAATATTAAATAGTCCATATACATTTTAACACTGCCCATATATTATTGATTCTAACGTTGACACTCAAACACCCTCCCTCAAGTTGGAGCATGAAGATTACGAATGCCCAACTTGCCAAGCAAAAACTCAAACTGCTGATTGCCTAGTGCTTTGGTAAAAATATCTGCAAGTTGGAACTTAGTGGGCACATGAGATGTGCAAATAACCTCATCAAGTATTGCATCTCGTAGAAAGTGACAATCTACTTCAATATGCTTTGAACGCTCATGGAACACAGGATTGTGGGAATAATGTAAAGCCGACTGACTATCACAGAAAACTTGCATAGCCCATGAGTGTGAGATTCCAAAATCTTTGAGCAAGCCGTGCAACCACTTCAACTCACAGGTAAATCCTGCCAAAGACCGGTACTCTGCTTCAGCGGAAGATAATGTAATAACACCTTGTTTCTTAGTCTTCCATGAAACAGGAGAATCACCCAAGAACACCATCCAACCACTCACACTACACCGAGTCTTAGGACAGCCAACCCAATCAGATTCACACCATCCTGTTAAAGTGAGATTACAACTACTTGGCAGAAGAATTCCCTGACACGGGCTTCCTTTTAGATAACGAACAAATCGCAATGCAGCCTGCCAGTGATCCTCCTGTGGATTCTGAAGAAACTGAGATAAAATATGTACCGAAAAACAGATATCTGGACGTGTAAATGCCAGATAAATCAGTCTTCCCACCAAGTTGCGGTACGCAGACCCGTCAATTAGAACCGCCGACTCGCTTTTGCCGAGCTGCTGATTTTGCTCCATGGGAAACTGTGCAGGCTTGCTGCCAAGTAAACCTGTCTCAGAAATAATATCCAGAGTATATTTACGTTGGCAGAGAAAGATACCCGTGGGACTCCGTGCTACTTTAACTCCAAGAAAATATTTGAGACGACCTAAGTCCTTCAAATGAAAGCAAGTTCTCAAGTATTTCTTAAACTCCACCAATGCACCAGGGTTATTCCCGGATAGAGTGAAATCATCAACGTACACCTAAACATGCATACGACAACCACTCGTGGAATAAGAGAATAAAGAATAATCTGAATAGGACTGAACAAACCCATACCTCTTTAGTGCAGCCACTAACTTGGCAAACCAACACCGAGGTGCCTGCTTCAGCCCATACAACGATTTGCGAAGGAGACAGACCTGTCCTTCATGCCCTCTATCAAAGCCTGGAGGAATTTTCATGTAAACCTCCTCATCTAGATCACCATGCAGAAAAGCATTGTGTACATCCATCTGATGTAGTTCCAATTATGAGCTGCTGCAACCGCTAAGAAAAGACGTACAGTAACCATCTTGGCAACCGGGGCAAAAGTCTCTGTATAATCAACCCCTTCTACTTGATGATTACCAAACACGACCAAACGAGCTTTGAGGCACTCTACTCTCCCATCCGCATGATATTTAATTTTATAAATCCACTGACTCCTCAAAGCTTTCTTCCCTAGAGGTAGATGTGCCAAGGTCCAAGTATGATTATCCTCTAGTGCCTGAATCTCCTGTTGTATTGCCTCTCTCCAACCAGGATGTCGCATAGCCTCTCAGAATGACTTAGGTTCATCCCAGAGGTAATAGCCGCAAGAAAATAGCGGTGTGCCAAAGAAAAATGATAACTATCTATATAATGAGTGAGAGGATAAGGCATACCGTGATCAGGAGATGGACTAGGACTAGGAGCAGGAGAAGCAGATGGTGCTGAATGTACTACTGTAGTCATCACAAAATCCGCCAAACGAGTAAAGGAATTTTACTACGTTTTCCCCGTCCAAGGTCTGAAGAAATACCCAAATTATCTGAAATAACATCAGAAACTATTGGCGAATCTGAGACACCGCTGTCACCAACCAGAGGCGGAGGTTGCACATCACCAACCTCGGCAACCTCCGCGAGTGGTGCTACCAAAGGGACGCCGCTATCCGGTGATACTTCATCGCCAATCGTCGAGGTCTTCTCAACCTTCTCCCAAAACTCAGAAGCATTAGGAGGAGGTACAGCGACTTCAGTCTCATGACAACCCAACTTAGAGAACACAGGAGTATATGCAAATGGAAATATATGTTCAAAAAATTTCACATCTCGGGAAACAAAATAATTTTGACTCTCCAAATCATATACTTTCCAGCCTTTCTTTCCATATGGGTAGCCCACAAAAACACTTCGACGACTACGACTCGAAAACTTGTCACCCTTAGACCTTTGATCATGCACATAACATAGAGACCCAAACACACGAAGCTCAGAGAAGATGGGAGGCACACCAAAAAGTATCTCAAATGGAGTCTTAGAACCCAAAAATTGAGAAGGAGTTCTATTAATCAAATACCCGGTAGTCAAAATACACTCCCCCCAAAATTTAACAGGTAAGTTACCCTGAAACCTGAGAGCACGGGCAACATTCAAAATATGTCTATGTTTCCGTTCGACCCTACCATTCTGCTGAGGAGTACCCACGCATGAAGATTGAAAAATAATACTTAACTCATCAAAAGTACGACGTACAGAGAAAAATTCAGTGCCATTGTCACTGCATACTGTCTTAACAACTTCATTAAATTATTTCTTAGCCATTGTAAGAAAATGTAAAAACATGGAAGTTACTTCTGATTTCTCAGCCAACAAATAAATCCATACAGCACGGGAGTAATCATCAACAATAGTGAGAAAATATCGCGCACCAAAAGAAGAAAAAGTATGATAAGGACCCCACAAATCACAATGAATTAATTCAAAACAAGCAGACGCTTTAGAATCACTGTCAGAAAAACATTCACGAGTCTGTTTAGCTCGAAAACAAATATCACACGGGTGAGCTACACTCATATCACGAGTACTATAAACAAAAGGTAAAGATTGAACTACCTTAGCTGAGGGATATCCCAACCTACGATGCCACAACTCAGCATCACTATCAATCACTACAGCACTACAAACTTTGGTCTTCACAACAATGCTGAAATAGTACATTCCACCTCTCCGCTCACCCAGTCCAATCACCGTCCCTGATCGTCGATCCTTAATAAGACAACCAAACTTAACACAGTAAACAATACAGTCTAGATCATCAGTCAAGTGGGATACTGAAAACAGATTACATGTAAGCTTGGGAACCAAAAATACATTCTGCAAAGACAACTGACAAGACAAACACACACTACCACAATGCGTAGCAGTAACCTGAGAACCAACAGGCAGAGATACTACACAGGTTGGCATAACAATAACATTGTGCAATAAAGAGATGTCACCTGTCATGTGATTAGAAGCCCCAGTATTAATAATCCAAGGGGTACTGAACAACTCACCACTTAGAAGCTAATCAGTCTGGGAAACTTTATCTGTTGAAAAAAGGGAAAGCAACTGCTGCAACTGACCAGAAAGACGAGAAGCCTCACCAACAGGCAACTTGGCAATAGTTGCAGTCGATGGACCCATGGTGGTTGTCTGTGCTGTTGCGTTGCGTGGCCTTGGAGCAACGCCACTGCGTGGCGGTCCGCGCGGACCCCTTTCTCCACGGTCGTAAGCTAGTGTAGTACCCGGACGTAAGGCGGTGGTCTGCTTTCCAGGATACCCATGTTTGGTGTAGCAATTGGATTCTTCATGACCATTTTTGTAACAATACGTACAAAAACGCTGAGAATAACGTGGAGCAGACAAAGAAGTACCTCGAGGAGTAGACTGAACTGCAAATGCCATCGGAGCCTCTAAGATAGGCTTCTCTACAGGTGCACTGGCCTGTAACCGCTCCTCACCACGCACCTTATTGAATGCTCCATCCATAGTGGGAGTCTGATCCTGAGCAAGTAACTGAGAGCGAATAGCACCAAAGCGCTCCCGATGGAGACCAGAAAGAAACGCATGCAGCTTTTCTTCTTCCTGACTCTGCTGATATGCTTCAGCCATCTCACCACAAACACAAGTAGGAGTAAACGAATATGCACTCAACTCATCCCAGATTTTCTCGAGTTTCCCAAAGTATTCAGAAATCGACATAGTAGATGTCTGTTTACAAGCACCCAACTCCTCCTTCAACTCATGTTTGCGCTGAATATTGCTAACAGCAAAACGACGCTGCAGAATATCCCACAGAGGTTTAACCTCCTCAAAATACGGAACATATTTGCGCTGTGACTCATCAATAGTGTTCAGAATCCACTGAACGAGTGTGGCTTGAACAACATCCCAATCTTCCAGAGACTTCGGATCTACTGGTTTCACAATACTTCCATCCAAAAAACCAAGCTTTCTCCTACCTTTCATAGATAAACGCAGAGAACGGGACCAAGCCTGATAATTAGTGTCGTCAAATTTAACAGTGGAAATAATATTACCAGGATTATCATTGGAACCAAGATAATAGGGAGAAGTTGGATCAATCTTCCGGAACCCCACTACTGCATTACGTGACGTAGGAGAGGTTGTCTGATCCATTGTAGAATGTGATTCGTCTGCCATAAAAACTACCGAAAACACCCCGACTGGCGGAGGTTACGCCGGAAACACACCGGTTGATGGAGGGTACGCCGGAAACACGCCGGTTGATAAAGGCTACGTCGGAAACATACCGGCTGATGGAGGGTACGCCAGAAACACGCTGGCTAATAAAGGCTACGCCGGAAACACACCGGCTGATGGAGGGTATACCGGAAATACACCGGCTGATGAAGGGTACGCCAGAAACACACCGGCTGATGGTGGGTACGCCGGAAACACACTAGCTGATGGATGGTACGCCGGAAACACGCCGGCTGACAAAGGCTACGCCGGAAACACGCCGGCTGACAAAGGCTACGCCGGCTGACAAAGGCTACGCCGGAAACACACCGGCTGATGGAGGGTACACCGGAAACACGCCGACTGATAAAGGCTACGCCGGAAACACACCGGCTAATGAAGGCTAGGGTTTTTGAAGGCTATGGCTCTGATACCATGATAAGAGAATTGTGAATGTATATGAAATAGAAACAGTACACAACTTGATTTGAACAGGTAGGATCAAGAACTGTGTTAATACAAAATCCCCCATCCTATAATTACAATAATAGTGTGTATATATAGTGTGGCAGAAAGTAAACCCTAGAAACCCTAGCCCATATACAGACTAATATTAAATAGCCCATATACATTTTAACACTGCCCATATATTATTGATTCTAACGTTGACACTCTAACATACATGTATTTGAAACCAAAAAGTCTTTCATATAAAATTATGGATTAGGGAATTTCAACCGAGGTAAACGTTCGACTGTCGAAAGTGGAAGAGACTCATGTTAATTATAGAGCCAACGAATGGGTGTTTTGCACCACTCGGTTTGATATAGGGGTTCACTCTCTATTGAGTTCTTGTTGTTTCATATAGACATCAGCTAGCTGGTGCATAATTGATGAAAAAATCTTATAGATTCAATAATTGCTTCCATATTATTGTTAAAAAAATTTAATGGTAAGGATTTCATATCTCTGATAACCATCACCTCTAGGGATACAAACCTGTACTTATATGTGATAGTAAATAATAAAACCAAAATCATCTCAAATATTTCCAATTTTGATAAGACGTGGAAGAGGAAACTTTTTTTATGTCTCGAGCAACTCGAGAATATGCTAGACTAAGCTAAAACCTTACGTTTAATGTTGTAATTAATTCTTTAATTTTGATTTTTTCACTTATGACTTATTCGATTTCTATGTGATTTGTTGGAATTAATCTTCATCAACTGATCTTAAGAGGAGAAATCAACCTGAATGTGCAGAGTGAGTGTTTGAGCCAAGCTAATTCCAATTATGATGATTGTGTGGATGATACCAGCCAACAATGGCTCAATTTGCACTATTCAATTTTAGTCCCGAAAAATCATGCTTTATGGGTTCTTGCCAAATTCTGCTTAACAGGCAGCCACCGATTCTTTGGTTGCGCATACCGAAATTTAGTGAGGTGAAAACTTCAGCTATCATTTATGTCGGGAAACTATGAGAATACAAAGGTTAAAACTTATAACTATTTAGAGCGGCTATCCAGAGGTGTGTTAATGAAAATAAAATCTCGAATATAAGAGGTAAAAATGTTGAAATGTCCAGAAAGAGACTCTTCAGAAGCATTGAAGGTGAGGAAATCAAAGATTAATTGGCCAATTAGGTATGACTAGGTTACTAAAGTTTTAGTTGACAACACAACTAAAAAAGTTCAATTACCCCCAACCGTTATTGTTTATAAAGCTAATTTTGATGTCATTCTTCCCAAAACATATGACGGAGATCTTGGCCACACTCAAAGCAAAAAATCCACGATATTTAATAGAAGTAACTGATATTGAGAAGGTCGTTGAAGGTCCATTGTTAGAGTCTCCCCCCTCTTGTGACGACTAAGACTTTTCTTATAAAGCAAGGAACATAAGTTTTTAGTCACTTAGTTATTTCTTGCGCGATCGAGATAACTATCAACTCATCTTCCCTCCTACGAAATGGCAAAAAAGGCAAGTGTAAATGTGAATTGATATGAATATTCTTTGAGTTTTTCTCGTGTGATTTTTGTCTATGTTTTTTCGTTAACTCTGTTGTTGTTTTATAGACATTGTTCAACGATTTTGCATTAGTGTACCAAGCTTACCAAAGTTATTTTCTAAAAATTTATCTTCAACCTTTTCTTGAAGCTATAAATGATCTTTTTAAAAGCATCTGAGGGGTAAGAGTTGTTTATGCTGAAAATGAAAAAATGCTTGAATGTTGAAATTGAGGCTAAGGTCGAAGCTGAAACATATTTGAAAAGTGAGCTTGAGCCTGTAAAGGGTACTTTTGGTGAGACACTTGAGAGTTTAACTGTGTCCTGAAAGCTGGGACGTAATTTATAGTGCTCATTGGATCTTCATTTTATCGTTATTACAACAATTTGGGAAGAACTAGGAAGAGTTTTTGTTGATCTTATGGTGGAAAAAAAGTTGAGAGAAGTTGAGCACTGGAAGAATAAGAAATTAGTGGAGAATATGGAAGCTTTTGGGAAATTGTAAAAGGTGTATACACTTCTTACATAAGGTTTAAGACCCAAATGATCCATCCGTTGTAAGAAAAACTAGAAATGATCTTCCTTCTCCAATTGAGACCAAACTTTTTGTTGAGCTTCCTCATTTAATAGATGTTTCTCCCATAAACTTATTGTTCTTGACGAACAAAATAATATTTCAAAGTAATTTTTGTTTCTCCCTCTTTATATTTCTTTATATTTTGTTTTCCATAAGAGAAATATTTTTAAAGCAAAATTTTATGTATGAATATTATTGTGTTTCTCTACTGTTTTGCTCATATATCCAAATGAGTTCATGTTTTCTGCTTCATTTTTGTTCGAAAATATGCTAAGTTCATTCAGAGGTCTTAGTAGGCCACGTGAGTTCTTAGTGCATGAAAGACTTGGGCCAACCTCATCTTGGAAGAATGCAATGTATTTTTAAGATTATTTTATTCCAAACAGAGTGGTTATTTTCAAAAAAAACGAAGTTTATTTTTTTAAGCTTGTGGCTCTTTAGTGTCTAAGATTATATTTAGAATCATCTAAACACTTTTGTTGTTTATAGGAGTACTTTTACTATTTGAATTGTTTAGGACTACATTTAGAATCATCTAACACTTAGATTTTTGTTAAGGTGTTTGAGGACTATGTTTAAAAATATCAAATATTTACATCTGTTTTGAAGGAGTTTGAGGAATCCCTAGAGTGTCTTTTATTATGTTTGGAATCATCCAACATGTAGACTTTTTTGAAGAGGTTAGAAGAATCCATGGAGTGTTTAGTACTACATTTAGAATCATCCAACACCTAGGTAAAAAGGACACAAGATTTTATAAATGATATGTACCTCATTGGAACCTTCATGCGCAACCGGGGTAGGTGTCACAATGTTTGACAGGTTGGAACATAGATCGCTTCTAATATAGTTTCTAGAAGAAATGTTGGAATATGGATTGAGTTAGGAAAATGTTGGTATGTGTCATAATGTTTAACAAAACCCTTTACATCTTCCATGATGATGAACCAATGATATCCTTATACAAATATTCTTGTATGTAACGATTTATGGATGCAATAGGAACTTCTTTCCTCATCATGGATTACACACAATAAATATTGTTTCTTTAGGTACGATAGATTGATAAAAATGTTTAGTAAGACCATGTTTATACAAAAAAAATTCCACCTCTATATATCTTGTTGATATGCATCATGGTTGTTTGTGACCATCATGTTCTCAATATAAGCTTGTAGGTTGCGGCAAAACTAGTCTTATAAATTATTTTGAACGCCTCATGATATGTATCCTCAATATTCTTGAGTCCAAACGACATAACCTTTTAACAATATAACCCTCTACTTGTGATGAAGGAGGTATGTTCTTATGCATCGGGATTTTATCGTATCCCGGATATGCATCCAAGAAGGATAATATATTCTTCATGGAAGTTGCATCAATCAATTGATCAATTTTCAAAATCGATTCAAAAATGGTTTATATATTCAAATTAGTGAAACCAATGCACATCCTCCACTTTTCATTCTTCTTCTTGACTAATACTCGGTACTAAGAATGACTATCTCGACTACTAGCGCTTCGACCTTCTTATGGGTGAGTGGTTTCCATTTTAGTTTGATGAGATGAAACCTACTATATATGGATAGCTTATGATCCTAATGATTTTATTTTCTTCAAATGAATTCTATATTTTCTTTAATCTCGACTACGTGAGGAGCCTACCTATAATTAACCATTTTTTCAAAGATGACTGAGGTCCCTAATAATTTATATCTCTTAAATATTAGAGAGCTTGAATAACACTCTCTTACCATTATTATGTTGCTCTTGATCATACCAATATTTCCGTTGACTATGTAGCGAATGAACTAATGCACCATTAAAATTATGGCATGCATATGGTTTAACCACAGCCTGCAAAATATTTCAGTATATGAAGAAGGTCATCTATGGAACCTTATTTCTATATTCCTGCTGTCGTAAAACCACATTTAGCTTCAATTCTTCCAAAACTTGGTGTGTGTTCTAGTGAGCTCACTTAATACCTTATTGGATGATGTAAAAATTAGTGTAACATGCTTTTTATTGTAGGTGTTTTTAAACAACACGTTGGTCAAAGTATTAGTGTCAATCATAATATTTCTAACTTATACTCTCGGTATATTAACTGCAACTATTACCACGTTCTTATATGATACTGAAACTTCTCTAAAGTTATCATCATCATCATCATCAAGTTAATTTTTTGCTAAGGGTTTATATATAAATGTGTTAATGTTTGACCCTAGGAGTGTATTTTAGATCATTTATATACCTTTTGCTAGAAGATTTAGTGATATTTGATAATATGTAACCTCTTGCTATTATAAGCATGATTATCGGTTTAGGTCTAGATCCAAGTAATCTTCAAATATTTCTGTTATAGCCATGTTTTCTAGGGCCCTAGATGGTTTGGTAATTTTTGCAACATGTTGTAGTTCATGTCTTGTTGGTTCTCTAGGTTCAGCTGTTACTTATCTATACTCGATTCTTGGTTTAATCTTGATAAAATTCGTAAGCTTACATGCAACAATTATATTATACACTTCACCTTTCAAGGTGATCCAATCCCAGGTATGTTGTTTTTCAACTTATTCTTGTATCTCATCCATAGTTGTCAAATGGCGTTGTGGCGGTCGCCACGGCGGTGTGGCGAGGCGTGGCGAGCCTCCGGCGCCACAGGATGGGACGTGGCGACGGTCTTAGCGTGGCGGTCGCCATGGCGCGCCACGGTCGCCACAAATAGTGTGGCGAGGCGCTCGCCATGGCACGCCACACTAAGACCCACATATATATATATATATATATATATATATATATAAATTAAATAATAAAAACCTAATAACTTAATAGATCCATGTTCTCTCTTATACTTCTAGCATATTTCATTCTTCCCTTAATTAAGCAGCCACAAACCCGATGGCGACGTAGAGACCTCCGTTTCAGTCCTGTTTTTATGGTAATTTGTCCGAAACCATTCCCTGCACACGTATGTGGAATGCTTTTGTTCTAAGGGTAAGCTTCCATATCCTATCTTTCATATCATCACACTCGTTATATTAACTGTATCCCAGCTCCAAATATTTATTGAAATTAATACTGGGTTTTGTTTAGGCAGATGAATATACAAACTGTCAAACAATATATGGAACTATTTTAGGCTATAAAGTGAAAATTGTTTTCAAACGGAATTTCCAAGAGGAATTTTGATTGACAAAAGGCTTAGAAAGGGGTATTACTATTTGCTTCCTACTAATGCATCGCTATCTTCTGCATTTCAGTATTTTCAACGAGAAGACAATGCGCTGACTATAATATTATCTTCCGTGTACACAACCGGATGGATTGGATGTGAAAAATGTTGTCTCGGACGATGATGTGTTTTAGTCTATGTTTGTCATTTAACTCATATGTTTTAAGAATTATGTAATTTGATGTTTTATAATTTGATCTTTTAATCTATGTGTTTGTCATTTGACTCAGATGTTCTAAGAATATGCAATTGGATGTTTAAGTTATTATTGTTAGTTTAAATGTCTAAATAGTACTATTTAAATTACATTTATGTGCTATAAAAAATTATTCAGGTAAGGGATCGCCGCATGACATGTGGCCATCGTCGCGCGGCTCGCCTCGCCACTGTGGCTTTTTTAGCTCTCTTCGCCATGGACCGTCGCACGCCACTGACAACTATGATCTCATCTTTTTAGAAATACAATCTTAAAACTTGAGAAAAAATCAGCATTTATGTTAATTTATATGATAATTATGTTAAGTGTTGTATATTCAGTAATATAAAATTATTCTTTCACACTAAAATTCAGGTTTAGTTATACCTTTTAGGTAACCAAATTCAAAATCATATTAAGTTTAGTTTAGTAAGAAATAAAATGATATGATTGTTCGTTAGGTATGCCAATATACATATAGGAGAACATTTCTTCTTACTCTTAAACTTAAGCGGAAACTAAAAATACTACAATAAGAATGTGAGTTTCAACCATATGAGTATAATGATACTCTAGAGGGTATCTTTTAAGCAAATCATACTAAAAAAATTTAGAAACTTATTGGAATACTTGTAAATTTCACCATAGAAATTTATATTTTTAGATTTTTAGTACTTCAACTTTTTAGGTTTATCTATTATGTCAAAACATAAAAATTATTAAAGATTTCGATAATATAATATTAACACTATATTCCAATATAGATTAGAGAAATGGTGAAATATTTAAGATAGTCATGTACAAGTCTACTATGGAGTCAAATTTTAGATTTTAGATTTTGATTGACTTTTAATGAGGTTACATTTGTTAACTATACACTTTATTTGTTGTCATCATAAAAAATAAACAATAAGTTAAACATAATTATTTTGACCACTAAGAAGACTTACATTTTAGATATCATTAAAGAAAAAACAAGTATGAAGAATAATTTAGTTTCATATAGTTTTGGATCCTAATAAGGTTAAGTAAAATTTAACACGAATGTTGAATTTCTAAAATATCTGGAACAAATTCAAAAATATTATGAAAGGTTTGAGACTTGGCTCGACTAAGAAAGTTAATTTCATGTCTTTGGTCTAGTTCACATTTCAACTATTATAAGGTTTTAGACTCTTGATTAATTAATATAGTTGTAACCATTTCAATATAAGTTTCCATAAAAAATATATTAAAATTTCAACGATTTAGTGATGGTAAAATAAATTTACAACTAATAACAATTCAGGCATAACTAGAGAATTTAAAAATTGGATAAGGATTATAAAATACATACAATTATTTATTCAAAGACGTTATACAAGTAATATACCATGCAATAAACTAAATTAAAATCCTAAGAAAAATAAATATAATATTACTACAAATATTCGGATCACACATCTCGTGAGAAGATTAACAAGCTATTAGCTCAAGGTTTCAGAGACTCTCTTGACTATTCTGACTATTCATACATGTATTATAAATATTAAGATTAAAAATATCAAGTAAAATACATTAAATTCATAAAGAGTAATATAAATTTTACAACAAATTTAGAAGAAAAAAATTGGAGACTTTTCCTATGAAAGGAAAGTCAAAATAATTTAATATTTTCATCGATAAATTTTGACACTTTTATACACATATGGATCATAAATGGGAAGTCACTAAAGAATTCAAGTTCCTTAAAACTCGATTAAGATATCATTTCAATAAAAAAAATTAAATATGTCATACTAAACTCTGTTGTTTTCCACACGACATGGCTAAATGGGTAGGACCCGACGGAATTCACTTGGTCTCGTCGCAGTGTCACAGATACGGTGTTGTTATGGTATTGATAAAACTACGGTGGATTTAAACATGATCTTGTCCTGTCACGATAAGAACAAAGCATGGTCTCATCACGAAAATGGTAAAGCACAACGGGATTTTCAATCCGTCACGGACACGGAAACGATAAAGTCACGGTGACATGAAATATGTAAAATCTTTTTATTCGTCCAAAACTTAAAATGATTTTTATTTTAAATTATTTATAATATGGTGGATTTTTAAAAACAAATTTTGTATACTTTAAGCAAAATTTATACTTTCTATTATTTTTATAACACATATAGTACTTGTTATTGTTTTATGAAACAATTGTTATAGTTTGATTATATAGTTTGTATATTATGATTTATACGTACTAAGGTAATTATAGTTTGATTATTGGTTTTAATATGTACTACAAGTGATATAGTTTGATTATTATAAGTGAAAAAATAGTTGTTATAATTTGATTAATATAAGTGAAAAAATAATTGTTATAGTTTGATTATAGGTTAAAAACATGACAGATCCTCCATGTTTGTTATTTGTCTCACGCTAATCCCCATTATTTATCTCTGTAATAAATGGGTCTCCCATATTTCAAAACATTGCAACCAAAATGCCCTTTGTTACCTCTTATATATTTCAGTCTCATTTTTTCTTTTGACTTTCCACATCAGCGTCCGCATAAGAGGCTGATGTGGACACTGTTAATTTTTTTTAACGTTTTACTTTAACTCAAACTAAGTTACCTTTATATATAACTTAACTCATATCAAATAAATTAAAAATTCAAACCCGAACCCAAATTTAACAATTAAAATCAGCCCAATGTTAATAAAACCAAAATCAAATGAACTAAATTAAAATAACCCGAATCCAACCCTAATAACCCATTTTCTCTAAGACAGTCCCTATCGAAACTTTGAAAAACCCTAATTTCATTCTCAAGTTGTTTAATCTTCTTTATCCTCACTATAATTCCTAATTTATTCTAAGTGCGCTTGAATTTCCATCTAGACTATCACAATCTTTTTTTCTTTTTTTATGGCTGAGTTTGAAGAAATTAGTGCAGTAACTAGAATAGAAGTAGATGTCATTTCAATAGTTTTTTCCATGAAGCACATAAGTGATCTCGGATATTAAATTAGGAGATGATCATTTCATTAAGTACTCTGCTTGATCTGGAAAATATTACAAAAGTTTTTAGTCATCCATATGTAATCTTCACATTTTTCGATATTGAGCTTGTTGGTAACAACCACCTGTGATTTGAAAAAAGAATTGATGTTAAGAAAAATAAAAAATCATGCAAAAATACACTTTAATTGACTAAATTTTTTGGAAAGTTGGATCTAATAAGCATCGCAGAAAAACATGTATTTCGTTCATTTTTCAAATTGGGTGAAAATAGAAATGGGATCGAAAAATGTCCAATCATTATTTTGAAAATAAAAATTGTTCGAACAATTTGAAAATGTAAATGGAATCGCATGATATTCCTAATAGGCCAAAAATGTTTAGAAAGTTCAAATTTTTAAAAGTGAAGTTTATAGTTATACTTGTAGATTTTAAGATGTGAAATTCTAGTAGACTAAATACATAATATTTTTGTGGAATTATATTTGTCTTGAAACTTTGATCTTTATTTTACTGTTATTAATCGTACAAATTGGGAATAAAATTAGGGTTGTTCGAAGCTTTGCTAGAGATTGTGTTAGAGAAAATAGGTTATTAGGGATGAATCCGCGTTATTCTAATTTGGGTCGTTTGATTTTGGTTTGAATTAATATTGGGTTAGTTTTAATTTTTAAATTTGGATTGGCTTTAGGCTTTTTAATTTATTTGGGCTGAGTTAAGCTATATATAAGGGTAAGTTAGTTTGGGTTAAAGTAAAATGTAAAAAAAAAATTAATAGTGTTCACATCAGCCTCCTATGTGGACGCTGATGTGGAAAGTCAAAAGGTTAAGTGGGACTGAAATATGGGCTGGCGTAAAATATAACACGTCTATTGCGTTTTTTGAACGTAGGGAACACGTTCATTACAGAGGCAAAGGATGACGACTAACATGAGACGAATGAAAAACATGGGAGACCTGCGATATTTTTTAGCTTTTGATTATAGTATAAGTTGTTATAGTTTGATTATCATAAGTAGTATAAGCTTAGTATAGTCTGATTATAAGAAGCATAAGTGTTGTTATTTTTTTATTATTATAAGTGATAAAAAAAATTGTGAAAATGTTGGTTGGTAGTATGTTTAATTAAAGTATAATTGTATAAGTATGTGTTGTTACATTTGAGATTGAAGGATAAAAAAATTATTGATTTAAACCTTTCACATTTTATACTTTTGTGTGCAAACAGTTGTATAAATACAAATATTCTCAATTTTAATCACCATATTACAAATTCACTAATAGATTTATATTACAAATTTATCTTCATCCAATTTTTTTTTTCTGATTCAAGTCATTCTTTATCCTCACCGAATTCATCCTTAAGATCTTCCTTCAATATCACTTAGTTTATTTAACGTGTTTTTTTAATTCTCTTGTGTTTCATATTTATTATCTTGCATCATGTGATTCCTCGCAGTTTATTCCTTAATTACAACATATACTTTAATTGCTTGGCTAGTCAATATTGATCGTTTAGTTGTTTATTGCAACTCGGTCGTACTAAATGTAGATTCACTTGCCAGTGTAAAGATAGGTATAAGAAGAAATTTATTGGTTAACCTAGAAATAATATGAAAAATGGTTCTTTGGATGTCCACCATATTAACACACCAGTCGGGTTATTATCATTATACATACGCCGTTCATTAACATCTTTAGTAGATATTTATCGGTTCTATTTTGCATATCGTTTCTCAAGTAGTTATGACGAGACCTAATTTTTCATCCCATACTAATATTATCAGCTAAACTCGAGGATGACTACAACTATTGTTCTTGTGTTTTGTAGAATAAAAACTATACATTTTTAACAAATAAGTTTGAAAATTCTCAACATATATGTGAAAGGAGTTTAGTTTGAGACAAACATTTAAAATGTATCCAATAACATAAGCATGTGGGATGGGATGAAAATACTTAATAAATATTTTCTCCATATTGGACATCATATCGTGTTATAAATATTTTTTCCTATTTGCATGTAAATGCATGACAATATTAACAACACATAGGGTCAAATGAATGTTAGGACTATATTGTGTAGAGAATACATGAGTATACTCTTTAAACATTGAAAAAATATATATCAGTTCACAATAATATGATCAATGTATATGAGTAAATGGTTGGTAACGGTCCCCGACGTTTTTAAACTTATATTTTCATAAAAATTTGGAACTTCTGGCATAAACAAATAAGCACGTACAAGAAAATCTTAACTATAATTTCATCTAGTTTCGACATCCAAATTTTATTTTTTGGATTTCTTTATACTAGCCAAAATAAATTCTTTATATTCATATTTTCTGGGACCCGAGGTAACTGCCTTTCTAATAGGCTCAATAAAATCATGAATAAAATGTTTATTCCATCATTTACAGCCAATTGAAGTATATGACATAAATATCTAGTATATTATTTTATTAAATATCAATTTGTACTCAAGTTTAATTCTATCAATAGTTATAGTGTTAGCGAATGAACAATCAAAAGATATTGACATAATTTTATCTTTAATATTAAAATCAATCATGCATTGTAAAAGACCTTCTAAATTTTCTTTAGCATTGTGATTGAAAATATAATAAAAATATATAACTCTTCCTTGAAGTATCCATTCAGGATTTATCCAGTGTAAAGTAACACACATAATATCAAATTAAAAAATATTGATATATCACTAGTCAAAGAAATTTTACATCAAAAACTAAAAATCAAACCATTAATAAGTTGTGTTTAGTTTATAGTATATTGCATAGTTATTGTTCTCATATAGATAGATGGAATGCAATCGGATTTTGGGTTGACGGATGATCCAATCTATTTCTTATATCTTCATCCGCCGGTAAAAGAAAAAG
Source organism: Limnanthes douglasii subsp. nivea (assembly GCA_036936605.1). Classification (NCBI taxonomy): domain Eukaryota; kingdom Viridiplantae; phylum Streptophyta; class Magnoliopsida; order Brassicales; family Limnanthaceae; genus Limnanthes; species Limnanthes douglasii. The sequence continues at coordinate 22,439,210 of JAUPFV010000001.1, read as the reverse complement.
GAAGTGCACTACCAAAGGTAAAGTTCACTGTTTCTTACCTATATTGAATCTTATTAAAAAAAATACATTGTCATTATTTAAATCTATGGTTGTTTGGTATTGTTTAGCTAAGTTTCATCGGTACCGTTATTATTTTCTCCAAGCTTATTGACAAGAATTTTATCACAAAATTTACACTTAGATATGTCTAAGTCAGTATGGATAGTACCTTCCTAGAATTCAAACTAGTGATAGCACGAACATGGAAAGAATATGTTTCGGGGGTGAGATTTTTTTTATTACTATATAAAGGAACACGTATCTCTACACTTCATCAGTATTAAAAGTATCATCTAGGTCTATAGGTCGGGAAGAGCTAGGTTGGTCAGTAATACTAATATTGTGTGGATTTTTCATACCTTAATGAAGAATCATAACTATGTTTTCGTTTTTTTTGTACCATTAAAATAACTACAAATATGAAATAAATTGTATCAAATAATAACATAGTTAAAATAATGGATCATGTATATCAAGACTTTAATCATAAATAACCCACCATCAAGCCAACTTATTGGTAAAATTATTAAGTAGATTAATGCGTTGATCGAATTTGGAACTTTGGTAAAATTTTGGAACTTCAGTTGAATTTGTGATGAAAAATAAGGTGTTTTTGAAGATTATACAAGAGGTTAGTTTCAAAGATGATAAATGAAAAATGAGGGAGGTTTTCCCTATATATCAAGAAAGAAAACTATATCTTTGTTTTTATCTATTGGACACGAGCTGGTAGCCGGTCGGACAATCGAGTACCTTTTAGGGTCTAACGATTATTGTTTTAACCATTATATCCAAACAAGAATCTGACCAGCCTGTCGCGTACCCGTTCGAGTCCAGCAGCTAAAAACAGTTGGTCGTTGGACTAGTTGTTATACAAACTGGCACTTCTAGCCATTTCTAGCTTATAATAGATCTTATCCCCATTTGTAATCCTTTGTATCTTAAATTTATCTCAAACTAACCATTATAATCATCTCTCATACTCCACCCTATTCTATAATCTTTAAAGTTGATATATCTTCATCTCAAATTGGTGATCAAGGTAAAAAAATGGCTCCAAAAAATATTTATGTTGTACAATAAAAACCAACGCTAGAAGAACATGAACAATAATAATCGACGCTATAACATAAGAATCATGCAAGTTTTGGTGGAACTGGAAAGCAATATACCATGGTATGCTTTTAAACTACACTCAGATGATGGACACTCAAGGTACCAAATTTATTATGGAAACTTTTATTACCTTATAATGGATGAGATTTGTATCACATTATTCTAGTTGGTATAATGGGTAAGTCAATGAATTTTATACTAGTACTAATGTAAATAAGTTTATCCTAGTAGACGTGGTTCTAGTTTTTTTTGTAAATGGATTGTTGGGTATAATTTTTTCCTCAAACATAGAAAATTAATTTGGTGTGCCTATGTATGAATTTGATACTCCACTTTTGGTATTTAGGTAACCTGAGAGTTACTTATTAAATAATGACGATCTAGTTAGGTTAGTAAAACCAAAGGGATGGTTAGACACGCTGCTAGTAAGTTAAACTTGAAATGAGTTCAAAGAATGGCATTAAAGTTGGTCAGTGATTGTTTTCTTTCGGTTAATAATAAGGATTCATGCATGACCAATTCAAACATTTGGAACTATTGATATACTATTTGAACGAAAATTAAATTTACCAACTTTTATCATTAGGTTTAGGACTATTTACGTAATAAACGAGTTATGCTTTATATGATGATCATATCTTATTTTCTTTAGAAAAAAGAGGTAGATGTTAGTTCATTTCATAAGTTAACAATTCAGAAGGGTTATATAATAGAAAATTCATCTCTTGTAACTCAAGAGATATATACCCATGATGGAGACATTTACTCAAAATAAGAGGTTTTTGAATATGTGCAAACATCTAGGAATAATATATTGTGGAACAATAAGTGTGCTCCACCTCTTCCGTCTAAAGAGTAGATATCATGTGGACATAATAGGTTCAATTTGAGAGTGGTGGTAGTAATACTTCAGAGCCAACACATAAACTTAGTACGAGATTGATCGATCGTTAGATGTTGGAGGACATACATGAAATGGTGGTTCAATTTCATGAAAGAAAATATCAATTACATCATAAACAATGTCAATTATTAGAGAGGCAACAAACGTTCCAGTATAACTTTGCATTAGCATCAGATGTCATTTTAATATTTTATTGTATAAATCTCAAACTTTATATGAATTAACTTTTATTTACATATTCGATTGTTGTCATGTTTCAAGTATTTGGTTGTATGATAAATATCTTAGTTTTGTGTCTTTCAACTTGATGAGTCCGAATGTTGCTACCTCTCCGGACGGGGACAGTTCGGACTAAGATCACCAGACTGGACAGGGCAGTTCAAACACCTAACCCATTGGACTGTTCAAACTATGACTAAAGTACTTAAGAACCTAAACACTTCTTGACTAAGCTGCTTGATCTCCTACTAAGAGCTCATGGGTCCTTGAACATGACCCGGGTCCATTAAACATGACCCGAAAGCCCATAAAGCCCAAATACAAGGGTATAAATACCCAACCACCCGCATTAAATATGGGTAATGAAAATTAAATACAACCAGGCTGCTTAATTCTCCCTCTACTCTCTACTCAAACATTAAACATTTACAAACCTCCACAAACTCTAAACAAATTACAAAATTACCTTCAGACAAAAATTAACCACACCAAATTGGCGACCATAGTGGGAGCAGAAGGTGCCTGAATCGAGCATTCGAAACCAACAAGAAAAGTCAGTCTGAATGAATCCGGACGCCCCGGAAGTACCACCAGCTTTGCTTGAAGTGGTGGGTGAAAACGATGAATACACTATCGAAGAGCGTGATAGATCAAAGGGCGAGATAGAAGCTCTGAGGGCAGAAATGGCTAAGATGGGCATGAAAGAAAAATCAAAAGCATCAGTTGCTCATCATACCGATAACCCTAGAGAGCATGAGCCTTCAAAAACTCATATGAGTACCAAAAACACTCATGCCAGCTCCAAGAAGTCTCACTGGTTTAAGTCAGTGCAGAGTTCTGACTTAGACTCAGAGTCTTCTGATAGCTCCTCGGATGAGGAGGGAGTTGAAGAATCCTTGTCATCTAGCAGCGATGAGGGACGAACTAAAAAGAAGCAAAAGTTGATCAAAAACTATTCAAGGAAAAGGGATAGACATGGGAAATTGAAGAAGAATATTCGCAAAGGGTCATCTCACAGCCGGAGGCATGTAGACAGGATGCTGATGGATCCTTTTTCCTTCCACGATGAACCAGGTATCTTTGCAACTCCCAATGAGGATACTGTGTTCAGTCGTGGCTAAAATTGGAGACAGTCTCCATTGTCTTCCAAAATTCTGTCCGGAAACCTCCCTAAGAGGTTTGATAGCACTAAAATGAAAAAGTACGATGGCAGTACTGATCCGGACAACCATTTGGAGCAATTTAAAAACTTCATGATGAACTTTGATGATGACGACAAGCTACTTTGTAGAGCATTCTCCCAATCTTTTACGGGGAGTGCTCTAAAATGGTATAACAGTCTACCACAAGGCTACATCAAGAATTTTGATACCTTTTGGGTGGCCTTTCGAAGGCAATTTGTTGGGAGTAAAGAGTTGAAGGGCAACGGGGACACAATAATCCATTGTGCCCAAGAACCGAACGAATCATTGAAAGAATACATAATTCGTTTTGTAAACACCAAGAATGGGTTGACTGATTGCTTCGAGCAAGTAGCAATAGCATCTTTGAGACAGGGCTTAAAACCCTGGGAATTTGGTTGATTCGGTGACCAGAAAGAAAGCCATGACTTGGGGAGGTTTGCTGAATCAGGTTGGAAAGCAGATTAACGTTGATGAAACAAAGAAAACTAGGATACACAGGCAGGTGAGGTTTGTCCCGATTGCACCAAACCCCAATCAGAATCAGTCCGGGAACAAGGTAAAGGAGACCGGACAGGGGCATAGCAGGGATAAAGCTCAATATCAGCCAGCTGCACCTGCTCAGAGTCAACAATCCAGAAATAAGAGAGGGCCTTGGGTTCAACCGGAGTGGTTTGCAGAATTGAAAGAAAGTGTGGCCACCATTTATGATAAAACAAAGGAAGAGGTACACTATAGAAGACCGGCTGCACTACAATCTCCTAGAGAACATTGTAATAACTCTTTCTGCCAGTATGACAATGATACTGGCCATACCACCGATGATTGTATAGCCTTGAAACAAGAAGTTCAGAACTTGATTGAAAGGGGAAAGCTGGGGGCATATGTCAAAAGAAGAGGAGGTAATAGGCCTGACAATACTCACCGGGTTGGTCCAAGTAATGCTGCTCCGGAGGGAGCTATGGTTATAATCGAAAGGTTTGATGTGGAATCAGAATACTTGGATCCGGATCCAACTCGAAATAGAGTGGGTGCCATTGAGGAATGTTCTAGAACAGTCTTCGGGCTCATTAAGTTTTTTGAATCAGTTACAATTTTTGGAGGGGATACTATGACAGCTCCCACTGCTTCTTCGAGGAAGAGGCACGTTCATACTTTAGCTACCCAGCTAGAAGGAGGCATAACCTCCTATCAATCATAAATTCCATTCCCCTTCATTGTTTTTGATGAAGATGACTTAAGAGATATAGTTGGCCCTGAAGATGTTGTTGTCATAGGAGCATCTATTGGGGGCAATGACATAAGACGAATCTTGGTGGATACTGGAAGCTCAGCCAATATCCTCTTCTTAACCACTTACAAGAAAATGAAGAATCCAGCCATAATTCAATGTTCGGACAGATCGATTGTGGGCTTTACTGGCGGCTCAGTAGATGTGATCGGGGAGTTCGAAGAGGAAGTTTTGTTGGGCAAGGGCCCTTTCAAGAAGATCGTCAAGATACTTTTTATTGTGGTAGATTGTCCCACCTGCTATAATGCTATTTTAGGGAGGTATTGGCTCTCTAGGATGCATGCAGTGGCTTCGACAGTCCACCAATGTTTTAAATATGTTGTTCAAGGACAAGTGGGAGTTGTCCGAAGCAGTCAAAAGGTTGCAAGAGAATGTTATGCTACAGCTCTGGCTCCCCGGACGTTGGGGGCAGTTCGTATCAACGAGCAATAGCAGTTTGAGGGGATTTCTGGGGGTGAGGGTGAAATTGATGACCCCAGAGAGACCCCTGGAGTATTGATACCAGTTGAAGAGGTTGAAACACATTCTTTAGAAGAAGGGAAAAGTGTCAAGATAGGGTCTAAAATGCCACCCGACCTGAAAAATGAGATGTTAAAGTTTTTGAAAAAACAATCAGCATGTTTTTGCTTGGTGCAATGCTGATGTTACTGGGGTTCCAGCAGATGTTATATCACATCACCTATCTGTCCGAAGAGACATAGCACCAGTGGTTCAAAAGAGAAGGGCTTTTTCCAAGGAAAAGGCTGATGTTATTGTGCAAGAGGTTGACAGGCTCACAAAGATGGGGCATATCAAGGAGTCTCAATATCCTTTATGGACTGCCAATCCGGTCTTGGTGAAAAAGAAAAATGGCAAGTAGCGTATGTGCATTTACTTCACAGATCTCAATAGGGCTTTCCTAAAATATTTGTATCTAGTTCCCCGGATTGACCAGCTAGTAGACTCCACCTCTGGGAATAAGCTGCTATCCTTTATGGATGCTTTCTCCGGATACAATCAGATCCAAGTAGATCCGAAGGATCAGGAGCATACCACATTTGTCACTGACAGGGGTCTTCATTGCTACAAGTTAATTCCATTTGGGTTGAAAAATACTGGGGCTACTTATCAGAGATTGGTGAACAAAGCCTTTGCTGATCAAATTGGAAGGAATGTGGAACTATACATCGATGACATGATGGTGAAAAGTGTGGATGAGCAATTGCACTTAGCTGACCTCCAAGAAACTTTTGCCAACTTGGTAAAAGTGAATTTGGAGCTAAATCCAGAAATATGTGTGTTCGGAGTGCAATCCGGAAGTTCCTAGGTTATATAATAAGTGAGCAAGGGATACAGCCCGATCCGGACCAGCTTAATGCACTATTCCAAATGGAGCCTCCTCGGAATATTAAAGAATTACAACGATTGACGGGGAGGTTAGCTGCTTTAAACCGATTTATCTCAAGGTCATCGGACATATGCGCCCCGTTTTTTCAAACTCTGAAGGGTGCAAAGGGATTTTACTGGACCTCACAGTGTGATAAGGCCTTCAATGATATTAAGAAACATTTGTCCTCTCCCAAAACCTTATTTAAACCAATTGATGGAGAGACACTCTTCATATATTTGGCAATTTCAAGTTGTGCCATCAGTGTTGTGTTGGTGAGAGAGGTGGATAACTACCCCCATCCAGTATACTACATCAGCAAGAGCTTGATAGATGCAGAAAAGCATTATTTGAAACTCAAAAAGTTAGCGTTAGCCCTGGTAATAGCTGCAAGGAAGATGAGGCCTTACTTCCAGGCTCATCCTATTATCGTCCGGACATCTTTTCCCTTGAAGAATGTTCTCCAAAAGGCAGACATTTCAAGTAGAATGACTAAGTGGTCGGTAGAATTGGGGGATTTTGATATAGATTCCTCGAACAACAGTCAAGGCCCAAGCTGTGGCTGATTTTTTAGTTGAATTCCACTCTGACAGAGATTCGGAGCAGACTACTGAGATGAAAGACAAAAAGGTCTGGGTCGTCCGGACGGATGGTGGATCCAGCACTATGGGATGTGGTGCAGGGGTGTGCTTGACTTCTCCGTATGGTGACAAAATGTACCAGGCTATATGTTTTGCTTTTAGGGCTTCCAATAATGAGTCTGAATACGAAACATCTATAGCTGGTTTAGAGTTAGCTTATATTTGTGGGGCTAAAAGGGTCAAGCTAATGAGTGACTCCCAGCTTCTTATCCACCAAGTCCAAGGTCAATCTGAGGCTAAAAAGGAGCAACTAGTGAAGTATTTACTTCTTCTTAAAAATGAAGCACTCAAGTTTAAAAGCATTATTTATGAGCATATACCCCGGACAGAGAATGAATTAGCAGATTCATTAGCAACCATAGCTTACACAGAGTCATATCCATGGATCCATGTACTGGAGAGCCCCTCCATCCAACTTAATGTGGATAAAGAGGAAGAAATTTTTGAAGTGCAGGTGAAGCAACCTCAGGATTGGAGATTTCCTCTCCTGCAGTACCTCTCCAATGGCATCTTACCTCCGGATAAATTGCTAGCGAGAAAAATGAAACACAAGGCTCGTGGTTTTATCATACTAAGAGACATTATGTATAAAAAGTCTTACAGTAAACCTCTTCTGCGGTGTTTAGGAGATGATGAATCTCAAGTAGTCCTCTCCGAATTGCATGATGGTGAGGGATCAGCTCATTGTGGATTCAGGGCTCTAACGAGGAGAGTTTTACTGGCTGGCTACTATTGGTCATCTATCATGCAGGATGCTAAAGAGCTGGTAAGAAGGTGTGATCCATGCCAGAGATATAACAATGAAATTCATGTCCCAGCCATCCCTTTAGAGTCAATTTCTGAGCCTATACCTTTTGCTCGTTGGGGGTTGGATTTAGTGGGCCCTCTCCCTATGGCGTCCGGAGGGCGCAAAACTATAATTGTTGCTATACATTACTTTTCGAAGTGGATTGAAGCAGCCCCTCTGGCAGGAAAAACATCAAAATCTGTCATAAAATTCATTTTATCCAACATCTGTTGCAGATTTGGTGTTCCACAAAAGATAACGACAGACAATGGGCCACAGTTCGACAATAGGGAAATGGAGAGTTTATGTGCCTCAAGGGGTATACAACATTGTTTCTCTTCACCTTTCCACCCACAAGAAAATGGTCAGGTTGAAGTGGTTAACAGAACTATACTGTCCGGTTTAAAGAAGAATCTGGAAGGAGCTGCTGGGAAGTGGCCTATCTATTTACAAGAGGTCTTGTGGGCCTACCGGACAACACCTGGGGCTGTAACGCAGGAGTCACCCTTTGCTTTGGTCTATGGGATGGATGCAATAGCTGCCATAGAAGCAACTCTCCCATCATTTTGGGTTCACAACTTCTCCGAATGCGCTAACGAAGTAGCAATCAGAGGTCAGCTTGACCTAGTAGAGGAAAGACGAGTTAAAGCTCACCCTAGAGCTGCACACTATCAGGGTTTGATGAGAAGCAGATTTGCTTCTAGAGTTAAAAGAAGAGATTTCCAGCCGGGGGACAAGGTATTGAGGAAAGTCTTCTTACACACTAAAGAGAAGCTGCTCGGCAAACTGGCCCCAACTTGGGAAGGACCTTATATGGTTGTTGAAAGGCTTAAACCTGGAACATATTGGCTAGAAGACAAGGATGGAAGAATTTTGACCCACCCTTGGAATATTGAACATCTTCTGATGTACTTGGAGTAGCATATGTGTAAATATTTACTTGTTTAAACATTCATGTAAATATTTGGGGGCGTACTCTTTCCTACCCTGGTGGCGCGGGGAGGTTTTAGTGAGGTGTCCGGGCTTTTAATGAAATTTGATGCCTTCTTAAAAAAAATCCGAAGTGTTCTTACATTGTTTTTTGTCACACCATCCGGATTGAAGTAGAAGAATGATGACCACGTAAACATTTGTCATCGGAGAACTTAAACACTCTCACTTTAGACTATTTATGAAATAACTAAGGGCTATTTAAACACTAGCCACCAAAATTAAAACAAACTATGAAAGAATGCGAGAATTATGCAAAACAAGGATATTCATTGAAATAACTTAAGTGTCTTGGCCTTCCACGGACTTTTAAATTGTCAAACAAAGTAAAGGATCTATCCGGTCAGATACCGGACACACTAACAAAAAGAGTGCATTGGCCTTCCAAGGACTTTAGTTTAGATAACATGAAAAGTAAAAAATAATTCATAATTTAAGACTGAGCCTTTGAAGATGGCTCAGCCTCATCCATCTTCTTCTTCCCCTTGGGATCGTTTTTCTCTTCGGGAGGGCCCTCCTCGGTATTTTCTTCTTCATCATCAGAGGAGGAAGCACTGGAGTAATCGTGTAAGTCTCCATCAGCCATGGTGTGGAAGGGTAGATCTGGGTACTCTACATGAAGCCACAAATCTCCGAGGTTCCTCTTTGAGAACTTCTCATGGAAAAGCAGGACCATGTCCGACCTCACCTTGGCATACATTTGCTCTTGAGTATCTATCACGTTGTTGGCATAAGCATCGATCTTGGCCTGAATTTTGGCCTCCTGCTCTCTTAGCAGATCAGCTTTCTCCTCGGCAGCCTTGGACACCGTGTTCTCAAGCGCAATCTTGTCATTGGTCAAGTTATGGATGACTTTATGCTTAGCCTTGGCCTCCACTTTCGAAGAGGTGAGATCTTTCTCTAGTCCGGACAACTTCTCTCGGAGCTCCTTGATGGTTTATTCTAGAGTGGCAACTTTTGTGGTCCACCCCTCTTGGCTCTTCTTCAGCTCTTCGTTTTCCCCCTTTAGAATGTCAGCATGTTGAGTAGCAGTAAGAAGGGCATCGGACAGCCTCTCCTTATCAGACTTGAGGTCTTTGATAATATCTGCCTGACTTCGAACTTGCTTCCCCAACACAAGCACCGGCTGAACACTACTTAATAGTGAGCTATAATGTCCCTTTCACTTGAAACAGTAAAAGTCTTACCATTAAAAGTGACGGTGTTTGAAGTACTCGGAGGGAGGTAGGGCCCAGGAAAATCGTCTCTAGGGAGGTTGACAAAGTAGTCACCAAGCCCACCAAGACCAGTGATGTCAACCCCGTCAATGCTAAGGCCTCCCCCTTCGACCTCGTCGGTTTGAAAGTCACCAGGGATCTCCTCTGCTTGTGTTGGATCAGTGGGATCAACATGGGGGAGAGGCTCCGGAGGCTGGAGAGAAAGTTCATCACCCTTAGAGGTCTTCTTCTTCTTGGCCTCCCTGTCCTTGCTTTCAGCTCCCCGTTTTCGGTCTCTTTTGGGAGCCCTTGGGGGTTTTGGGGAGTGAACTTATTGCCTAACACTTAGGGATGGCAATTCGGGTGCTGTCCGGCCCGACCCGGCCGGGTTTTGTCCGGCCCGAACTTAGACCGGGCCGGGTTCGGGTTCAGAAATTGTAACCCGCAACCGGGTCGGGCCGGGTTCGGGTTTCTAATTTATCCGGCCCGTTCCGGCCCGAAAATCATAAAATATATATAACAATAATATTTTTATATATAATAAAAATAATATATTTAAAAAATAAATTAATATATTTAAAATAAATTAAAAAATATTTAAAAAAATATTAAAATTAATGTCTGCGGGTCGGGCCGGGTTGACCGGCAGACATTAGTGGACGGGCTCGGGTTTGAAAATATGAGCCCGGAAGCGGGTCGGGCCGGGTTCGGGCTCAAGTGTCAAAAAAGCGGGCTCAAGCAGGCCGGCCCGAACCCGGCCCGCGGACGGCCCATTGCCATCCCTACTAACACTCTCCTGCTCTACCACTTCTAAGAGAGAAGCATCAATCTGGCTTGGGGCAGGCCCCTCCGGATTTGTTGAAACAGCTTCCTCCACCTCAGCAGGGTCCGCTCCACCTACCATTTTCTTGCCCTTCTTCTTTTTGCCTTTCATCTTACTCGGCGCCTTGGCCCGGCCTGGCAAGTAAAGTGTCCCATCCGGTTCGTGTGTCCTCTTGAGCATTACATCCGGAGGGGGTTGAGTGGTGAGTTCTTCCCAAGTTAAGTCCCTCCGGCCAGTAGTGTTCCAGAGGTGAGACCTTGCTAAGTTGCCCCTGTGAAAGCATTGTGAAACCGGTTTCCCCACTTTTCAGCAGCCCAAGTGTTGATCTTGGTGCAAGTGGTCTGCCCAGATTTTAAGTGGTCATTGAAGTCCTTGGGCAGTTCTGCTAAGAAAAAGACAAGGCCAATCAGTTTAAATAAATTTGATAAAAGAAGAGATAAAAATATAAAGTATGAGCCTTACGATCGCTCCTCCATCTGCTGGTGAGGAGACTTGGGTTGACTCCGGCCTTGATTTTCTTCCTGTTCTCCCAAGCACCACTTACGAACAGGAATTGAGTCCTCAAATTCCTCTCCGACTCTAGCAGGTCATCCACTGCTTTGAAGTTATCCCCCAACTCAGCTGTATGGATGAAAGCGTAATTAATCTTTTGCAGGGCAAGGAGATACTTAACATTGACCTTGTGGAAACAAGGTCCCACCCTTCCTTCAAGACACTCCGACAGATCCGGATACCTCAAGCACAATTTTTCCTTGCCTTTATCCTTTTGGGCAGCAGCAGCACCACTAGCCTGTCTGGAAGGTTCGGACTCAAATGGAGCCTCTTCGATAGAGTCCTCCATTATTTCCTCCATGATTGAGGAAGGATTTTCAATTGTTGTGGTGAGAGGGAGGTTTGGGGTTGGTTCAGCCTGACTTCCGGTCTGATGAGCTCCAGTACTCTCGTGGTTTCTAGCCTCTAGTTGGGGCTCTGTTGTGGACATTTCTCTTTGGAGACTTGAGCCAGTGCCCTCCGGACCGGACATCCTATCCCTGGGTGCCCTAATGGGTATTTCTGACCCAGTACTACTGTCCTTGGCACCAGATACAGGGGTGCCCTTAGAAGCTTTCCCTTTGACCAGCCGGCCTTTTCTCCGATCAACTAGCTTGTGAGGAGAGGTTTCAGCATCAGACCCCATGGCTAAGAATGGGGAGGGTTTTCTAAGGCTGGTGACTGTTAAACCTGGTTCAACAACGGGTTCTGACTCTTGAACCGAAGAACCTAAGATAATAGGGGAAAGATTGGTTTGAAACAACCTCTTCGGTTTGACACCCTTTGTGGAGGAAGAACCCTGGTCTGACTCTGTGGGTGAGGTTGCTGGTTTGTCGATGGGGGAAGTGGGTAAGCCTGCTGCAATGCGCCTTTCCGTTTCAACCTTTTGCGCTTTTTCTAATTCAGATAGGTTGAGCCACCCGCCTTTGATCAGAGCGTTCCTAGCCGTGAACATAAACAACCTAAGTAAAAATTTGTTTTTGAGAGAGAAAGCTTTGAAGATTTGCAGAGTGAAAACGAAAGTGATAGTGAAAAAGTAGAAAAGTATTTCAATTTATAATAAATCTCAAAAAGGAGTCTTGATTCCTAGGAGAATTCGAAAAGATTAGTAATGATTAAAAGACGACGCTGATGTCACCCTTATTAATGAAGAGGTTGCTTTTCGAAGAAGGTGGGTGCGAAATTCAAGGTGAAAAAACCGCTGAAATAACCAACCAAAGAGTGACACGTGTCCCATGAACTCTGGCAAAAAAACCGTTTGGATTCACAGAGCTTTTTCAGTCTGGATAAAGCCATAGCACAATTCGAAAGACCTGTCCGGGTAAAACTGCCCCTGACATCGGACTGTTTTTCAGGTTTTTGGCAAAGGTATTTGAACAAACACCTAAAAAAGGGGCTCTTGATGAGTCCGAATGTTGCTACCTCTCCGGACGGGGACAGTTCGGACTAAGATCACTAGACCGGACAGGGTAGTTCGAACACCTAACCCATTGGATTGTTCAAACTATGACTAAAGTACTCAAAAACCTAAACATTTCTTGACTAAGCTGCTTGCTCTCCTACTAAGAGCTCATGGGTCCTTGAACATGACCCGGGTCCATTAAACATGACCCGAAAGCCCATAAAGCCCAAACACAAGGGTATAAATACCCAACCACCCGCATTAAATATGGGTAATGAAAATTAAATACAATCAGGCTGCTTAATTCTCCCTCTACTCTCTACTCAAACATTAAACATTTACAAACCTCCACAAACTCTAAACAAATTACAAAATTACCCTCAAACGAAAAATAACCACACCACAACTAATATTAAATCTTTAATCATAATTATTTGGTTGATTATATATTGTATTAAAATTTTAATTTCATTTATGCTTTCGTTGTTTTTCATATTTCAAGTATTTCGTTTATGATAAATATCTAGGTTTTCACTCATTCAACTAAATTTACTCATAAAAATTAGTTTTCTTTAATAAAATATTGGAAGATCTAGTAAACTATCTAAAACATCTAAACAAAAAAATACATCAAATAAATTAAATCAACCACAACGAAATTTAAAAAAAAACCGAATAAATCAGTAAAAACGAGATTAGACCACGATGTAACTAAGTTCCCTGACGAGACTGGTTTAAATAAAACGAGGCGAGATGTGATCTATTATAGAAAATATGTTATTAGATCGTTATTCAAACTATATTAAAAAAAGAATTTCTAGCTTTAGCCATTAATAATAATAAAAATTAATACTTATTTTTGTCTATGATCGTGCAAATGTTTTTGTTGTTTTTCCCCTAAATCATTAAAGAAGTCCCTAAAATAACTCATGGATCAATTTAAAAATTGGTATATGTGTAGTTTTGAATTTCAAAACCATCATCACTCAATGCCTTTAAATAAATATATATATATATATATATATATATATATATATATATATATATATATATATATATAATCTCTTATGTATTGCAAAAAAACTTAAAATATAAGGGTACTGAAAAAGTAAAACCATAACTGAGATTATCAATTTAATTTTATTATAAACTATTAGTTGTATAAGTCAAAACCCTTTTTGTGAATAAAAGCATTAAATGAAAGTAACAAAAAGTTCATATAAGTACCTAAGGCATACCCCAAGGAGATACAGTGACTTATTGCAAGTCAAAAACAAAACAAATAGTTACTTAAAAGAGTGGATAGAGAAATTAGTCGGATCAAGAAAAAAACCAAACTCGAAAACAGCAATCAGCATGATCAAATGATGGAACAACAGGTCCATCAATCGGAAGACAAGAGGCACATCGAACAATCAGCGCATATAGACAAGAGTTGCAGAAAACAAAATTAAGTTAGTGAAAGGACTACATAGGCCAGATAATCTTGGTGTCATGGAATCTAAACTGAAGGTCTGAGAAAATTTGATTAGACACCAAAGAGGCAATGGCAGGAGGGGAACCAAAGACTCTTGAGTTCCTCTCACGCCAGTCGTGGTAGATAACCGTACCAAAGCAGGAGCACCAAATATGATGGTGTCGAGAGTGAGACCAATTTGACGTCTCACGAACCCAAGATTTCCAGCAAGAGGCGGTAGTTGGGAATCCTAACTTAGAACTTGCAAAGTTCCAGAGACTCTTAGTAAAAATACAATCATAGAGGATATGAGCAATAGTTTCAGATTCAGAGTTTCATAAGACGCATACTGGAGGGGTGTTGATGCCCCAACTCAATAATTTATCACGAGTAGAAAGCTTGCCAAGGATGGCGAGCCATAAAATAAAGGAGTCACGAGGAATGTTATATTTATTCTAAACTTAATCGGCCCACCCAACGATAGGGGCAGGCGTACGAATGGCGTTATAGGTGTCATTGATAGTAAAATTGGTGCTTCCAGCCTTCGCAGTCTAAAAGTGAACATCATTAGTGATAATGTTGGGTAGGGGGGAGTGTGGATTAGGTTGTTGATTTCCTAAAGGTTAGAACGATTCATGGCTCTGGCCGCTCTGAGATTGTGAGGCCAATTCCATTGACCATCGAGAATGATATCGGAGACCTTGAGGTTTTTTCCGAGTCTAGAATATTTTATAATACTATGGCCATAGTGCATACCAGGGAGGTAGAAAGAAGCCAAGGGTCATACCAAAAGGAAGTATTCAGACCGTTGCCAATAGAAACCCAATACAAATTTCTAGCAATATGACGAAGACGTAAAAGCTTTCTCCATACCCAAGAGGGGGAGGAACCAAGATCAAGGTCCCAAAAGTTTTTGTTTTTTATTTTGTCAGTTTTTATCTAATCACTCCAGATAGATTGTTTGTGACTACTAATTATAGACCAAAGATGCTTAAGGACAGCCGTCTAATTTCAGGTTTTAAGATCTAAAATCCGAAAGTCGTCTTTTGTTGTGGGAGTGGTAATATCAGACAAAGCTAATTTGGCTCCATGGATTTTCATAGCAAGGCCCGACCAAAAGAATCGACGGAGGTGTTGGGATAATTATTTAAGAATCCTAGAGAAAAGAATAAAATGGAGGATCAATAGACTTGACCATCAAAAAGAACAGATTTGATGAACATGAGCCTTCCGGCATAAGAGAGGTGCTTTGAAGTCCAACAATTAATTCTCGAAGTAATCTTATGCAAGAGGGGGTGACAATCGGTATAGGAGATACGAAAAGTAAGCAAGGGGACTCTCATGTATTTGATAAGGAGAGAGCCTTCAACAAAGCCTAAAATATTTATAAGCTTAGAGCGGAGGGAGTTATCCATACCAGAGAGAAATATTTGGCTTTTAGAGGGATTGACTTTGAGACCAGAAAATGAGAAGAAATCATCAATGCCTTCCTTGACGAGGTTGAGAGATTTGGCATCATCATGACAGAAGATCGTAAGATCATATGCGAAGCAAAGTTTGGTGATTTTGAGGTTATGGAATTTCCAGTGGAACTAAAAATTCGGGTCTTTGCTCTTCTCCTTGAGGATACTGGAGAGAACTTGCATAACAAGGACAAAAATAAAAGGAGAAAGCGGGTTTGCTTGTCTGATACCTTTTCTACCATGAAAGTTACTGTGTGGTGTCACCATTAATAATAACATTATAAGAGAGATAGGAGATGCATTGGATAATCCAGTTAATCATCTTATCAGGTAAATTCATCGCAACAAGAATATCAAGGATAAGATGCCAACGCACATTGGCAAAGGCTTTCAGCAGATCGATCTTTAGCGCGACCTACTTAACTCTTCTATTAGAGTTTTAATCTTTCGAAAGATCTTGAGAAAGAAGAATGTTATCAGAAATGTTTCGCCCGACAAGGAAAGCAGATTGGGAGGTATCAATCAAGTAAGGGAAAGAGTTCTTTATTTTATTTGTTAAGATTTTGGAAATGATCTTGTACACAACATTACAAAGAGCAATGGGTCTGAAATCCGCAGCAACCGAAAAGGGAGTCTTTCTACGGGATGTGGGCAATGGAGTTGGAGTTCCAGGAAGAATCAATGGATCCATAATAGAATAAATCAAGGACCTCATTGCAGATTTCACTAAACACAATGTTACAAGTGGATTTGAAAAAACTGGAGTTAAAATCATCAGGACCAGCAACTTTATTGTTGTCGATACTAGATAAGGCGGACTTAATTTCCTCTCTAGTAACCTCACAAATTATTGAGGCCTTATCGGTATCTTTGACTTTGGTAGAAATGAGGGGGGAGTCTTTCCAAGCCACGGTAACCAGGGGGATGTCTAGCACCAAGAATGTCAGTGAAGTAGTTCACAATGACTTTAGAAACACTAGCGAGGTAGACAGTGACACCTAAGTCATTGTTAATAGAGATAATATTATTACGAAAAAGACGAGTTTTATTATGGAAGAATTTTGTGCTTTTATCGCCCAATTTAATCCACTTTTCTCGAGATTTTTGCTTGAGAAAGGATTCTTCGGCGTGAATAAGAAAGATATAAGGCAAGGATGCCTCGATCTCGTTGGAGACAAGAACGGGGTTGAAAGGGTCTCTAGCATTTTACCGAATACCGATAGTTGCATTGTTCATCGTATCCAATTTGTTCATACAAATTGAAATAAAAATCAATTAAAATATATATTTAAAAAATACGAAAGAATAACAGTAAGCATAACTAATTTTTTTGTTCTAATTCATAATTTAAATTGGCCAAACCCCAAAATCATCTGATAGTTCTTTGACTCGTACAAAAGGTACAGTCCGTTACAATTAACACATTTTATTTTATATTATTTTGGAACGTACTGAACTTCTTTTTTTTGGACATATAAGATAGTATTTATTTAAAATAGATATATAAATACATTTGTATGTAAAAAAGAAATTAAATACTATTCACCAACATGGGTAATTTAATTCCATTCTTATTAGTTAGAAAAACTTATTGGTAGAAAAAATATAAGACCAAAAAAATATATAAGAA
Organism: Limnanthes douglasii subsp. nivea; assembly: GCA_036936605.1. Taxonomy (NCBI): domain Eukaryota; kingdom Viridiplantae; phylum Streptophyta; class Magnoliopsida; order Brassicales; family Limnanthaceae; genus Limnanthes; species Limnanthes douglasii. Next base: position 22,422,175 of record JAUPFV010000001.1, on the reverse strand, counting down.
ATAGAAAGAAAAACCAAAAAAATAATTAAATGACGCTAAAAATTTAAGTAGATAAGTTAGCAAAAAATATAACTAATCATTGCATATAGCATGATTTAAGATGTTGATTGAAGTTTTTTTATATATATATTAACTAGAACATGTCATTTAACATATCATTGCACATGTTTTCAGGTTTGTAGGTTGTCTTCTATCTGGATATTTTTATTTTGATATTATAGCTTATACGTATGAATGGCGTCTAACCACCAAAACTGAAATTTTTTACAATAGTATATTTGGCAAGAAAAAACCTATTTCATGACTTGACTATAACAATTTTAAATAATATAATTTGTAGGTAATTTGACTAATAAATGGAGGTGTGACCAGCCACTCTAATCATACGAACTGAAAAAACTAAGACATGGTCCGACGACCACTAGATATATAATATAAGAACTCTAAGGTTTATGTGAGTATAAATTGAAATGGGTAAAGCAAAATTTATGGTGGTATAAAAGAAGACTCAAAAGTCCACCACTATCAATGTTGTAATCCAAGAGACAAATAAAAAATTCAGAAACTATCAGAGTTTATATATAGTTGAACAAAATAAATAATATAGGAATTGATTGGATTGGGGTACAATCCAAGGCATTCATTTTATCAAGCAGTTCTTAGAAACAATTAATTATACATCAATTGGACATAAACCCTTACAAATTCAAAGACACGAGGAAGCCCAACTTCCATCAATAAAAGCCATATCATAACCACAAAGCAGCAGCTGCATTAGAGAACACCCTCTCGAATACAACCAGACTCAGCTGTATAGCAAATCCTACTAAGGTCTCTAATCACTACTTTCCCACATTTTGCGATTTACGACCCGCCACAAGTAAATTCCCAGTATAAGTCATTTACAACGATTCAGCAACATACATGATGAGAACACAATGACTTACAAGATTTAGTTTTGGCGAGGAACTCTTTTCCGATTAAGTATTTCCTGTTCTCTTAGTCGATGCTGGAACCTGGCAAGGCGAGCTTGTAGACTAACCAAACCTGCTGCTTTGCGAGACAGGACAAAGTTCAACTGAGTCACATAGTTGTCAATGAGACTTCCAGGTTGGTCCACGTCTGCCAACAATTTCATTTCCTGACACATTCAATAATCTCGAATTAGTAGTCGGACACATCTAAGTTGCTAAAATTGTTTTCAGAATTAGATTACGCATATTAACTAACTAGCTAGAATCACATAAGTAAAAATAAATTTACAAACGGAAGGAACTTGCAATTTAAGTACGGGATTTCCGTGGTGTCCTAAGTACTCAGGATATGGTATGTGAGCTAAAAAAGTATCTGTTCTTTTTCTTTAATGGATGACACTGGTAGGAAATACTAGAATGGATCCTCTGAATCTAAACCTCAAATTATCCATGCAAACTTACTTCTCGAACAATCTCCATCGTATCCTCTATTTCTTTCCTATGAGCTGCGATTAGGGCATCTTCTTCCTGCACAGTCAATCAGAAATGTATAAGTTGGCCAAGACCATGACAAGAGAAATTTATAGTATTCTATAATCATACAGTTTATATAGATGACCAACCTCAAAAATGGCATCGACCTTCCCATCAAGAGATTCAGGTTCATGTTTTCTTGATCCAACATTACTTGAGTTACGCTGGACTATATTCAGGGATCTAGGGTTTGTAGTAGACAAATCAGATCCATTTCCATCTTTCTGAGACCAATTTTCCAACCTATCAAGTTTTTCTTCTCTTGATGCTTTTCTGCGAGGCGGTGACACTTTCTTGACTTTCTCTTCAGGGCCCATATCCTGAGGATATGATGCGTAGGCTTTCTGACTTGTAGACATCTCTCTGTCTGTGGAACCTGAAGCAGCCATCCCACTTTCATCTCTCCCATTTGAAGGATAACTGGACGAATAAGTTGCAGGCTGCTTGTCATTATCGGTGTAAGTTTCTCTCTCTAAAGCTTTTCTACTCATATCTGCTTGGGGTTGTGGTTGCTCATATACATCTTCTACGTCATTACACACAGGCAATGAAATATCCTTAATTATTGGTACAAATACATTGCCAGATTGATCCTTTTTTGCATTCCCACTTTTAGATAAACTCTTAACCCTGTTTACTCAAATAAATCACTCGTTAGTCGAGAAGATAAAACACTGAAATTTAAAAAAATTTATCTCAAAAGAGCATACCGATCAGCATATCTTAATGTATTGAGAGTATGTTCACATGAACCTGCATTTGGGGAAATGCACGAGATCATGACGGTCTTTGAATTTCCAACAAAAGAATCACGCAGAACTTCTGTCAATTTACTCCCGCGAAATGGTATATGGATCTGGTCATTGTCCAAAGCACGAATGCACTCCTTCAGAGCCAAAAGACTCTTATTAATCTCGGCACCCTCAATCCTGGTAGATACCAACGGTTAGTATCAGAAGAGTCATTCCATCATAAGTCCACTAGTGTAGATCAGATGGCTGGGAGAGTTAATTTAATACGTCATAAGAAACCCACAGATCAATTTAGTAGGACAAAAACAAATATATCCCTTGTCAACGTAGATCGCTCTACTAATTTAGCATTCCATATCCAAAAAAATATAACAACAAGATGACCACAAAACTAGCCTTCACTGGACTAGCAAGTAACCCTCCTGAGCAAATGTTATATTTAGGTCAAAATTTCCACATATACAGTATAACAACTGAAACATGCATCCGGTTATTAACTACAATAGGATGAAACATGGTAGACACAATCAACAGTCAACAATAGTTACTATATAAGCTTCACTCGTAGAACAGAAAACTAAAGTGCAAATAGGATCTATCGATCTGTATAATTATCAGCTCTTAGAGCATAAGAATGTCTGCGATTTAACCAAACTTGACTCCATTCCTAACCCTTGACCATTGCAGAAGCACTTACCTCGTTTGCCGGTCATTATCAGTTGTGTCTGCACCTCGTTCACTGCCAGCTAGATCAATGAACGAAATCTTTCCGACAACCTTCCCTGCTTTGGAATCATTTACATCGATATTATTGCGCCTAGATTCCTTTGGCTCACTGTGCTTCTTAACAACAAGTTGTAAAATAGCATGTGACCTTGAAGACTCCTCATTTGCACCAGTGGATCCTGTACTTCTCGCAGCATTGCCTTTTTCTATATACTCCTTCACAATTTGAACATCTAAAACTTCAAATTCTTGTAGCCCAACAATACAAACTTGCTGTCGTCCATCTTCTCTCATGCAGAGTTTCCTTTTAAAAAAAAGGAGCTTCAGAAAACTATGAAATCCAAGCATATAGCATGCTTATAAATGCATATAGACATTCAGATTTACCCATAGGGCCATATGGGATAGATAGCACAATACAAGATACATGAAACTGACAGATATAAATAATTCTCAGGCCTTGTTCTTTTTCATAGATTTGAGCACGGGGAATTTTTGCCTATAGGGATTCCTCAAACTTCCCCGTGTTCTTTCTACAGAGTCATGCGAACCTGGGGAAACTTTCCAATGAATTTTTATAACCTATTGACCTATACGAATGCGTAATTATAATTTATTAATCAGATATATTTTTCATTCCGAATGAAGCCAACACCATTGGCTTTGATTATCCGAATATACAAAAAAAGTAAGAAAATAGTTTTCTGGATTTATTTACACAGATTTACAATTCCCCGATGAAAAATACTCCTCGATAGAATTTTAATCAGTTAAAAAAACACTCCCTCAATACCAATTACCTATCAGCACTTATATAGGGAATATCACGACTTTCATTTACCTTGATCTTTTTTGAAGAAAGAAACCAAAGAAACAAATACTATAGCCTATTACTAACATTAGTTACATAACAGAAAGAAAAATACCAACCTTCTTTCGCTAAGAAGATCATACAGTTTTCCTCCATATATCTCAAAATAGCTGAGCCACAACTTGAACCTCTGATTTCTATAAGTTGGCTGATGCAACAATCTAACAAGATCTTCAGAAGCTCTAATAGGTAATGGTTTCATTGTGAAAGTCTTACCACTACCTGCAAAAGAAAGATTTGTATCATTGGCATCAATAAGACAGTATTGGATATCACATAGCATCAAAATGGATATATATAATCATTTTGCATCACCTGTTTGCCCATACGCAAAACATGTAGCTTTAGTTCGCTGGAAAATAGTTGGAATTATTGGCTCCACCGTAACCCTATACACCTGTAACCAAAATCCGTGTTTTATGTCAAAACTACTAATGATAAAGTATAAGCTCTAGACAAAGGCACATAGAATTGTAAGAAAACACAAACAGACGCATTTCATTGTATGTTAGAGAGACAAAAATTTATTTATTTCATTTTGGGAGATAGATTACCTCATCATTTGAAACCTGTTCATCCAGAACAGCATCAAAACAGAATTCATGGTTCTCCACATAAGCAGTCAAGTCAACCTGCAAGATCAAGACATGTTTAGCCCTCAAACTGAGCAAGCATCATTTTAAAAAAATGGAGGATTCATATTGGCTTGCATAAAAGAAGCGGCATGTCAAAGTAAACATGGAAAGGGACCTTTAGTTTCGGCTCATGAACACTCAATGAGTTGTCACCTACAGTAACGATATCATCCTCCCTTCTACCAACTTCCTTTTTGTTTAGTGGTCTTTTACGTACCTATGTAGAGTACAAACAAAAGATGTAGCTTTCAGGAACTTCTGCTTCATAAGTGCATGTGAGACAATAACCAACAGAGCACATTATCCAAGTCCACATAAGTAAAAAGAGATAGCTGTTGCTCAAAAAATCAACATACCACGACTTTAATCTTGGCTAAATTATTTTCTCTTGTGTTGGTCTCCTTTTCACTGGCATTGGATGAGACCACAGCCTCTGTATCTGTCTGGTCTCTTTGCTGCAAGTTGGCTACCATATTGAAGTCCTCTTCATAAGCTTTAGTAACGCCTGGCATAAATGGAGATGGCTCAAAGGGTTCTGGGATAATGTGCTGCAAATGATAAAAACCAACAAATTAGTAGGAGGTGTACTAAAATTTAACAACCAAAAAGATATGTGAGACTCGGGGACTATGTGAACGTACCTACAAATAAACACAGCATAAATCATAGAATATGGCCTTAACATGACACTCAGTCAGTCACTTACTGCAAAGTTACTACAACAAATAACTTTGTACATAAATTAACATATCCAATGGCTCATTGTATATAGAAGCTTCAACTATGCCTTAGCCTTATAAAATATAGTTAAAGGGAAATAGCTTAATGTTGTGCTTTTTTACATGATATATTGCAAGAATGTTCATACTTCCCTGAAAGACTACCACCAAGTACATGCAATGCTCTCGTAACCATACCTCAGAGAGAAGTTCAGTATCGTCCATAGCATGGAGATCTAAAAGCCCAGCTCCAAAGTCACCTCTAAATTCCTGAGGGTAAAACCCATCAGATGCAGCCATGTTTCCAGAGGTCTGAGCAGTAGGTGTGTATGGCTCGGAGCCAGATTCCCCATTGAAGTTGAGGTTTCTCATCAACTTGAAAAGCCTTTGCTTCTCTTCGGCAGTTTGAGCTCCATATCCCTTAAGATGTCATAGATACGAAAAAAATTAAATTATGAGTATAATTTCATATTTCATAATAACCCTACGAAAATATAATTTTGAATAAAAACAAGTATGCAGAAGAGGGAAATGAAACTTAGCAACCCACATACGAACAAAGATACATCGATATGCATCAAGCTCTAATTAAAAATGTTCAGGACAGACACATCGAAGAGAAATGCTGCAAACTAAAGTATTTGTATTCATGTAATTTAAATTCATTGAGTGCTGGGAGTGCAAAGGTTATACAGAGACTTTCAAAACTAAAGCAAAAATCCTGTCCGGAGACAACCTTATACCATCAACAACATCAAACCTATAATGCACAAGTCAAAATCCAAACCAAGACGAACACCAAAAGGCCAAGAGGTTACCTGCATGAGAAGATTGGGAAGGTGGCGCTGATCAATTCCCGTAGAGCCAGCAGGAGAACCCAGATGCTGCAATCCAGCGGACTGCAGCCATCGTGCCATGACAGCATCATTAGCATCGTTGGCAGGACCGGCCGCAGGAAGAGACCCTCCTCCAACCGCCTGGTCGTAAAGCGCCGTCGTGGCCGCAGCATTAGTTTGCTGCATCTGGCCACCCATGTGGCGCTGCGATCGTCTTTGCGGAGCCAACTTGAAAGATCGGTTTAACAACAGCTCTTCACAATAGACAATATAAGCAATAAATGAATATCAAACCACCACGAAAAAAAAATCAACCCAAAACTGAGAAACAATAAAAAGAGAAACGGTACTTACAAGGAGGAGGAATATCAAATTCAATGGCGAACACGAAAGTGAACCATTCACCACGGAATCTGCAATCAATCCCCAAATGTAATAAAAGTTAAACGAAATAAGCAAACACCAGAGAATCACAACGCTTAACAATGCAAGGAAGCGTTCTTAGATTTGTTTATAGATAGCGATAAATATAGAAACAAAATGATTTTACCAGATTGCGATGGATTGCGATGGATTGAAGATAAAGACGAGAACGATCGAGATCTATAACGTTAAAAGGAACGAAATTGGGAGTAATCAGATCTGTGGAAAACCCTAATTTTTTGGTTGAATTCTAGAGAGAGAGACAGAGGAGGATGGTTTATTTTTCAAAATTTTGGTTATGCTTGGCTCTGCGAGAAAAAGTTTGTGTCGCTGATAGCAATAGAATCTGAAGGAGAGGAGAGAGAGAGAGAGAGCGCATTTGAATATGAAATAAAATACTGTTGCTCCGTCGGGTTGAAGTCAGTGAAATGAAATGGATGTATGTGCGGGTGAGTTAATGTTGTCAATAAATTTTTTTATTTTTTATTTTTAGTAACTTCTTTTTTTTTAAAACAATATTCAACATTTCAATTACATGGAAATTCAATTATAGCTTAAAAAATTAGGTTAATATATAAATTAACAATTAAAAAATATTTAAACTAAAAATAATAATAATTTGATATATCGTTTTTTTACTATTTACAATTTCTCCCAATTTTTATAAAAAAAAATATAATTCTTAATCTCTTTCAAATCATATTTTCTTCAAAAATTCTGCTCTTCAAATCTAATTTTCTTCTAAAATCATGTTTCAGTATTCTCGTTATCTTTTATTTAATTTTTATTTATTGTTTTTCATCTAGATTGAATTTTGTATGTTTTTAGTAAGTTCATTTTTCCAATATGGTATGAGACTCTCGCATGGGTTGTTTATTAATGAGAAATCGGTTATAGTTGTTGAAGTTGCAGTCGTTAGAGTGATCATTGGATGACCATTTTCAATCTTAACGTTTTTGTTTGTCATGTTGTACATTTTGTATAAAGAATTCGGACAAAACACTTGTTTACGGGCTCCAACGGGCTCCAACATTTATTGTCCTTCTTGTAAGTTGTTTGGAAATGTGATTTTTTTAGTATTGTTCTTTATGTTATTTTGCTTTGTGCACTTGTAAAGTTTGGAACTACTTTGCAAGAACTCTTTGTAGTTTTCGATCGTTGTTGCTATAAAAGATGGATCTTCTATTAGATATAGGTTTGTGGAGAATTTTAGGGTTTGATCCTTGCTTTTGTTCTCACGTGTCTCTGTAAATTGAGTTTTGATAATGAGAATAAAATATACTAAACTGTTGTATTTTGATCTAAGGGAAACATAGTATCTCAATTGGTGTAAGTGAGTTTTGTTGAAGAGTAAACTTCATCCCATACTTGGTCCAGAATCTCACGTTGCTAACATTAAAAGGAATAGAGTATATATAAGTGTGAACAAACCTCAACTAGTAAGAGGCCACCCACACATCTATTCTAACAAGTTTTAATATCCATGTAACAATTATAATTTGTGTTATAATGAGTTCGTGTTATGAATAAAACATTACATTATCAATCTTTGATTGGTTTATATTTTAAAGTGATATTTTTGTGTTTTTATTTAGCTTAGGCGTAATCATACGTTTGTGATTTATTTTGAGGATAGTTTTTCATTATACAATAACATAAAAAATAATTATATTAAAATAAAAATATTATCATGAATAACAATAATAGTACCGGTAAACTGTCACAAATAAAAATATTATATCAATATTAAAGTAACATGATTCATAAAATATATTAGTATTCGCATTGAAAATTAATTATGATAATTTATATTTATAATATTAGTATTATTATTAATATCATATTATTATTCCATATATAATATTGTTATTCCATGATTTGTGTGGAATATTGAGTTGGCGATAGAGAAGAACTTGAGCATATTTTTTTCTCAAACTATCTGATTTAACACCGCAACTTAAAAAGATAGTGTTGTTATTTAACAAGTCCTAATATATATTAGAGTCATGTTAAACTGTTTGTAAATCATGGTTTTAAAAACAAACATTTCAGAAATAAACATGATCTTGCATAATACAATATGCATAAGTGATTCTACAGACATACATAAAATTCAATAAGCATATTAATATCGTCCCACTTTACAACATTTGTAAACCTCTAGTTTGTATCTTTTTCTAATCATGCTTCCATTTCTTAATATTTGTAAATGTATCCACAAATGTAAATTTGGAGCAATTTTTTAGTCTTTGAAATATGTGGAGGGGAGAATGTTTGTTGAAAGAGCTAATTTTGAACCAAAATTATAATTAAATATAAATTTAACAGTGTAACCAAAATTATAATTAAAATAAAAAATTTACTTACATTGGAGAAGAATGTACCATATAGCTCGAAAGTTATATATCATCTTGTAGCGACATAGTAGCAATTTTTTTTATCGAAGCTAGAGTATAGATAAAAACATATGTATATGAGTAATATAATTAAAGGTACATCAATTATTGATGAAGAAAAATATAATAAAAAACAATAGGTGAAGGAGTGTTGTAAAATGAAATACAAGCAATACTAAAATCATAAATCTTAAGTTTGGAGTCAGTGTTTGCTAAGATTTTATTGAGATTTATATCTCGATAGAAAATATTAGCTACAATAGGTATCTCGATGGAAAACATTAACTATGATAAAATGTGAAAAAAAGAGTATAACATAAGGCAACCCAAAAACATATAAATGGAAAAGGCTTAAAAAAAGTTACATGAGGGCATATATTTTAGAGCATAAAAAAATAAAACATAATTATAAAAAGCTAACAATAAATGTTAAAAATACAACCATATATTTAAAGTGTTGAAAGGCTAACATTGAGAAACCAAGTTGCCTCTTAGATGATAAAACCATTGGCATAAAGTTCAACATAAATTTAAATTATGTAATCTCAACGAGATTTTTTTGCTTTTGGCTTTTTAGAATTGTTTATCTTATTATATAAGCTAGCATATTTTAAGCACCAATGATTGTTTATTTATATGATAATGATAAGCCTAACAGATTATGGCACCAAATAGCTCCTTATAGATTAATTTAAAGTATACGAGATTAAATCGATAAAGTCGACAAAGTCAATTTAAAATAACGTTTATGAATAGCACAACCAAAACAAAATTAGTAGCTAGTTTTATACAAGATGACAGAAGAAGAAAACGGACGAATAACGTTATTTAAGCAAAGTAAGCAACCATAGTACAAATCACAAATAGTTCCAAAATACTCACGAGTGTAGTAAAACATCACATAACAAAAGTAATCAAATCCAATATGTAAAAGTCAACATATTTTTTAAAATAACTCAGAACATAAGATCGAGTACCAATAATCCCAAAGCTGGTTTTATATTTATATTTTCAAGCTCCAACAATTGTAAAGAGTAAACATTATTTTACTCAACTATTGAATTGGTTAAAACTGGTTGTGGGTTTATAATATTTATAAGTTTTATATACGCTTTTGTTACATTATAAAGAGTAAACATTGTTTTACTCAACTATTGAATTGGTTAAAATCTTTGAAATTCAAAGCAACACTAACATTAATATAAAACTAGAAGGTGAAAATAAATCTTATAAATTTTGTGTGCAACCATTTAAGAATAATATGCAATAGTACATCAATATCTTTTAATACAAACAAACATGGATTTGATCGGTATAAAAATGTACTCAAAATGTAGAAGATAAATCATTACCAATTTCCAAACATGGGAGGGTTGAAGTATAAATTCACTTTTTATATAATCTAAAAGAAAATATCGAATAACATAACAGACAGCCATACGTACATATCGTTTAATACCCAAGCATGAGTATGATTAATACACAAGCCTAAAACAACTGTTTTCAATTGCATGACAAGGACTTAATTGTAAGGGTTGAATAAAAATAAGAATAATTAAACCTGATTTATGAGTTAACGAACAACAAATTAAAGGGAAGTGACGTTAATATCATCAACAAAAACAGGAATATGTAAGTTTGTGTTCAAAAAAGAGATTGTATCGGGGTTCTGAATAGTAAATAATCTATCGACTATCAACTTTAGTGATAAATATTCCCTCGATTAAAAAACATCTGGATGAAGTCTTTAGATTATTCAGTTTGGATAATGTTAGTCTCATACACGTGTTGATTAATGTAAGGCTATCACATGGTGTCATACTCAACGGAAACGTGTTTCACTCGTAGTCTATCGACTTTAGGTCAAAGTTAAAATGTAGTCAACACAAAACATGTACCCATATAAACAGTTGACGTGGCAAACATTATTAATTTAAATTGTGTATATGATATCTACATGATACCATATACATTGGTGTAGATTATTTATGATCAAAGGGTATTGTTGAAAATAGATTTTTCTTAATAAGGTATTTATTTTTGGAGTGAATGATGGAGAGATAAAAGAGGTGTGTCTTAGTTATTAATTTCTCTAGAAAAATTTCAACCTATTAAATGAGGTTGGTTTGGTATTTATACTTATTTTATGACTAATGTGTCGTCTGAGTCGGACTTTGGATTCGGTTCAGGCTTTACGGCCCAAAACAAAAACGGGTCAGTATACATCTTGGTCATAGTCCACTTAGGTTTACTATTCGTAAAAAGTTTAATGTAAAAGATACCCGAATTACCCATTCAGATTAGGCAGAATGGCACTTCCGAAATTCTCGACCCTATCAGTAGCCTGTTTAGGTCTTTCAAAAAATATTTTGGAAGAGCTAAGTTATCAATGAAAAAACCTGGATCATATTTGAAGTATTTTTCGAAGAGTTAGCTTCTGAGGAGTAGACCCTGACCAGATCCGAAGCGTTTTTCTTTTTGCAGATGGACTAACCAAAGGTTAAAATTTAAAAACTACACGGTTATGTTCTGATTTGACCTCTCAGTCGTTTTTCCCCTTGGTACCTGTAACTATTTTTTCAAAAAGTAATTATAGTGTACTTAGTATCCCCTTATCATTACTTGAATGATTTATCTCTCATAGGTAAATCACTTAAGTACTTTTCATCTCAATTTAACACTGTTTTACAACTCTCTTTTTTAGAACAAGAAAATTTTCTAGAGAGAGAAAATTTTGAAGCTGCAATTTTGTTTTAAGTTTGAGAGTTTATATGTTTACAGCCATAACCGCTTTGATTAAATGAGGTTGGTCAATTTGTCTGAGTTGGAAAAAAAATGAGAAAGTAAGCAAGAACCACTGCTGGAATTCCTGCCTCTTCCTATCGAGTAACTAGCTAGACAATACCGGAGCCGAAAAAGAGTTCATCCTCATCCAGAACCTCAATAATTTTAAAAACTCCTTACACCCCTAATTTACCCATATTAGATTATGAGTATTCCGTTCAAATACCCATAAGGTCTTTCTCTAAGGATAAGAAAACTTCACCCGTAAAGAAACCCTCATCGTTCATCGTTATGAGTTTAGACACTGAGAACGCTACACCCCGAAGAGTCACTCGACTCTCCCAGGCTAAGAGTACCCATTCCACTTCAAAAGACTTGAGTTCAGGAGTAATAAAACCTTCTGCCCAACATTCGGTGGACCCTAATTCATCGTTTCTCCTCAATAAGGCTACTAATATTGAGAAAGAAACTATTGATGCTAAATTGGTCGAACACCAGCCCACTATAATGGAAGAATATATGAAAGATAGAGGGGAAGATACCCCCTTAGAAACATCCGGACATACGAGAAATACCATATCGGATCAGACAAATAGAGGAAAGGTGGGACAACCAAATAGTGAGTCACTTCCGGAATGCTTGGAAGGGAAAGTTGGGCCCAACTTTTGTAAAGTTAGTGTGAAATACTTAATGGCTCTTCAAAAACTCTTTTACGTGTATACACACACTGGAGAATTAGATCGGATAAGAACCAAATAGTGTTTTGCGGAGTCTGTTAAGGTGAGGATTCCTATCACTCCATAAACTCCTATGAACTGTAAAGCTAATGAGATTGTGGTATACACCGAGGTGCTGAATTGGGGTCTTTGTTTCCCTTTAGACCCAAAAATAATCAGATATTTTCATCTAATCAAGCTTTTCCCAACCCATTTGTGCCCGAATTCCTAGTATACTCTGCTACATAGCATTATTGCTTATAGATTGTCAAAAATTCTAATTCTTATAGAGCAGTTTGTTGTCGTAGCTAGTTTGTGTATAAATTACCAAATCTTCTTTTTTATCATTACAACATGGGAAACGACTACAAAGTAGTAAATGAATTGTTGGAGGCTAAGAAACCATAGAGGACTCAGTTTCCTTTCATAAGTTGAGCTTATGATAATGGAAAAAATATCAACTACGAGTCAAATCCAAGCCAATTGACTAGATATTTGAATAGTTCAGGTAACCCTTGTTCGGATTTTTATTAGTATTTAGACTTTATATTGATATACCGAACTGATTATTGTGTCTCTTTGCAGTTTTTTTTAAAATGTTCTTAGACCATTCAGAGGGAAGAAATACTACATTTACCAAGTTAAATCAATGGGCGTCGGAGAATTAAGGTTTTGCCTTTCACAATTATTTCACTTTTGGGAACATGTTGAGGGCTCACTTTTGGAATACCACTGGAAGCAGAGATCTTTATTGGGAACAGTTGACCTCTCTCCATCCATCGGATGTTATCTTTAAAAGAACTGAGGTAAAGGATGACAAACTCTACTTACCAGCCCGAAATAAAGCTCCCAGCTATTTGGATAACATGAAGAAAAAAAAGAAAAAGTTAGCTGAAGTAGACCCATCTCATCAGTTTCCCGAAGCAGCTTATTCCGAGAATCCTGAATCAATGCCGTTTTATTAGAGGCAGTTACTGCAATAGTTGGTGAGACCGCAAGATCAGATTCATCACTTTAACCCAAGAAAAAAGACCATAAAATGTGTAATAAGGGAAGTGACCGAAGGGCTAGAAAAAATAAAAAATATGCCATAAGGTCAGAGATAATACTTTGACCCACAGAAGTTCCTCCCATCTCATATTCCTCTACAAGAAAAAATACATACTGATCCTCCCTCTCTGGTGTTTCATACAGTCGATTCGCATCATATTGATGGCGGCATTAACGTGGATGACTTATGTAATATGTACTTTAGTGAGTTTGACAAAAATTTTGAACAAAGTTTTCCCCAAACATCCACCATGGCTATGTTGTGATTTATGAAGGAGAATCTTTCGCAGTATCAAGTGAGTATGATACTTTGGGCCACACCATCTTAGGCTATATCTGGCCAATCTTCGATCTGGAAAGACAAGCCAGGGATCACGCTAAGGATATAACTTCTCTTACCACAAACAACCAAAACTTAAAGGATTCTCTTTTGCCTAAACAACAAAAAGTGGAGGCTTTAACTAAAGATAAAGAAAAACTGAGAACTAAATTCTGTCAATCCAAGACCGCTCATGGGGACATCCAGACTAAGTATTCCAAACTGTAAACTACCATCTCTAATGAGATCAAGTCTTTGAAGGAACAACAAACCACCAATGCAAACACTATCAGCACCTTATCCGGAGAGAAATAGAAGTTAGAGAAACTTTTTAGAGAGAAAGAAGAAGAAAATATTTATCTAAATAAGAATCAAGCTCAATAGATAGTTGCAGGAATAGAGAATTATGTTGCTGGTGTTGTGGATTCTTTGGAAAAATGATGAATGGTTTTGCTATTTCATGAAACATTTCCAAAGAAGAACCTTGGACCTTTAGGGAAGTTTGTACCATATGATGAGATACATTTTCAACCATGTCAGATGGTGATAAACATGGTTATTCTTCACCAAGTGAGAATGATTCTGATGAGGGAACGGATGAAAGCTCAAGCATCGATGCCAAGAGTCCCACGAAAGATGATGGCAAGGAAAAAACTGAAGGGAACAAGCCCTAAGGTTATTGTATTTACTTTTTATGTTTAAGACCAAAGTCCTTAGATGACCAAGGCATTCTGTTATTTTCTTTTAAACTTTGTTTTATGAACCAAAGTCCTTGAATGGCCAAAACATTTTGCGTGATGGTGGATCAAATATATTTCGATCAATTTTTAATGTTAAGTTTCCCTTCGTATGTATTTCTTTCTGTTCTTATAATCTAATATATAATCAATATTTAATTTTTCTGACGTGTTTAATGAGCGTTTAATTCATTGAATCATTTAAAAGATATTTTATTTGAAGGATGAAAGTGTTTAATAGATCTGATCACTTCAAATATACTTCATTTGAATGATGGAGTATCTTACTTAAAAGCTTTGTTTTTTATTTTATTTTTAAAATATAACCCTTGAGTTAGTTTTATTAATGGTGTCGCTTGTTTTAGATATTTTCAGCTTGCGAACTTAAATTGTTACTCTACTCTTCAGGTACATAAATTCTCCAAACAAGATAATGTTAACCGAAAAGTGGTTTTTTGCAAGCCTGGTACTGATGTAGCTAGTAGGAAGTATCCAAACCAGTTTTCAATCATTGGTGCATCTTTATCCGATGGTTAGTAATTTTTTCAAGTTTTTATGTGGTAATAAATTATATGTTTAGAGGGATTCTTAATAATATCATGATGACAAGAATTATGAAGTTTACCAAATGAACAATAGTATAAAAATCACATGATGTAGAATCAATACGCAAATATTACTAAATTTAGATTTTTTTTTTGTTTTATGTTGTCAACATGACCAAGGAGGACTAATAATAAGATACTAGCAATAGCAGAAATAGCATATTTAAATATTTGTTTATGTTTTCCAATATTTTTCTAGAATTATGTATGAACAAAAAATATATCATAAGTTAATTAAATGATGAAAAAAAGTTACAACCTAGGTTATATAATATTACTAGACTATCATTAACATAAAACATGAAAATGGACCCTATTATGTTTTGTTTTCCATAACTTCCGTAAGGTTTCTAGTCACATTGTGGATAGTCGAAGTAGCTGGTTTAACATTTGTGAATGTGTCAAAATGCAGAGATATTAAACTGGTAAAACATAAATAATAAACTTAGTATTGTAGGTATAACTAACTCTTTTAGAAACAAGCATAAGTATTAGATTTTTTTATGTTTGAAACATCAAAAGAGTTATAAGAGACAAAATAAGATCATAGTCTATATTTTTATAAGAAAAAAAATAGAATGAAGAATATGAGAGTGAAAAAGGACGTGGAAAATGGATTTGACATCTTACATATCTGTTTTATCTAAAACATCATGTATATAGTGTCATTTATATTAATATAACTAATCAAAATTAATAATATTTATCATATCAACTATCTAAGAGGTTACTTGCGTCAATTCATGGTATTTGACATTTGACTACATTTTAATTTTGACCTAAAGTCGAGGCACTACGAGTGAGACAAGTTTCTGTTGAGTATGGTGATGTATGACAACCTTACATCATCAACATGGGTGGGGGTCTAACTTTATACAAGCTCGATAGTCAACGGACTCCTACCAAGTGTTTTCTATCAAATGATTATATGTCATTAAAATCGATAGTCGATGGACTATTTAATGTTCAAAGTCATGTATTGACAAAAGAGAATTGTAAATTTGTGCTCGAAAAAGAGGCTGAGCAAAAAACAAAACAAAAATTCCAACAAAAAACCTAAGTTATGGGTATGTTAACGTTTAAAAAGTAAAGATATAACTAGTGAAAATTCTTACTGATTTAAAATATATAGTAAGAGTTAGGTATTGTTACGAAACAAAAAAAAATTAAAATATTCAATGTACTTATGAAAAATATATTTAAATTAATTTGTACAATGAATATTAATTTTTATTTAATTAAAATAATTTTTATTTAATTAAAATCATCCATTAGATGAACTTTTACCACGTCATATATTATTTTAATATAAAACATAATAACAAATAAATAACAAATCGATTGTGATTTTATATCCATACGCATGTATTGAATAGAAAATGTTCAATCAAGTTATTTTCTAAAAAGCTACAATATTTAGGTTATAGTCTATGTTTTTTTGCTATATATGCAATCAAAAGTTTTAATAATAAAAAAGAGGTAATTGTAGTGTATTGTTTTATTGTATATAGTTTTTATATTAGCTTTTGTATTTTGTATTTTATTTTTTAAGTTCATTTAAAACAAATTCTATCTAAATGTTTTTATTTTATATTATTGTTGTCGTTTTAATTTTTTAAGGTATCGTAAATTTTTTATTTGGGATTTTGTTCCAAGCTATTTTTTTTAAACCATTCATTTTTTATTTTTAAAATTATTGTATGAACGTTTTAATATTATATTTTTTATAATCAGTTTTATCAAATATGTTATGTTAGACTAGCGGTTAAGATAAATCTAAGTTTACTTACACAAAAAAGGAAGATCAATTGAAATTAAAACCAAGTTTTGGTGAACTCTATTTTTTAAGCTTCAACACTTTGGCTTTGTCATTTAAGTTCGTGCAACAAAGTTTATGCTTTTGGAAACAATAAAACAATGACAAAAAAATAAAATGAATACGATAATTTACATGATTCGTATGGAGCAATCTTACGTCAACAATTACAATAAACTTCAAAGAGAAAAAAAATATAAGCAAATATCCAATGTTTAAACTTCTCATAACGTAGTATCAAGTTTAAGTGATATCTTTACAGATTTTTTAGTATTTCCTTTAGTGTCTTTTCAAATAATTCTCTCTTTTAATTCAAAAGGTCTAAAACCACTTTAGTCATTAAGTATTTTTCTCACAAACAAAGTTTCATCTGTTTATAGTCGATACATTTTCATAAAACCGAAACCATACAATGGATGCAACCTTAAATTTGATATTTTACCTTCTGAGGTTAAGTTATTTCTTCTAGTCATTTACTTAAACCATATTTTTAAAAATTATACACCTAGGCATTCCATAAATCAAATTTTATTTTCTTAATATTCTAACTATTATTTGACTTAAGGCTGACAATTCACTTATATCCTAGACTTGAGAAAGTCTCATACAATAAGTAAACTTTGAAAATGGCAGTACCTTTGTTAGAATATCTGAAGGATTATCTTCAATTGAAATCTTTACTTGATCTTTCTCTACCACGTATCTGATAAAGTGAATCTTCATGTCTACGTGTTTTGTTCTCTAAAGAAACTTTAGATTCTTCATCAAATGAAGAACACTAACCTTTTCACAAAATAAAGTAACTTTGTGCTCCTTATCACCGATATTACTTAGCAATCCTTTTATATGATTTTTATTTATTTATTTAGTAACAATCATATATTCAGCTTATGTAGAAAACAAGGCAACAACCTTATGCAACTATCTCTCGAGCTAACCACTCTAACAGATATAAAAAGATATATTGAAATTTACTTTCTTGTATCAAAACAGCTTACATAATATGAGTTTACATACCCTCTCAATATATCATCATATTTATGCTTCTTGTTATTACACACTCCAATATCTAGTGTACTCTTCAAGTATATTATAGACCATTTAAGAGAATTATAGTTAGACTTTTCTAGATTAGTCGTAAATCTACTCAAAACACTAATTGAGTATGCAAAATATGGTATAATTAAAATCATAACATATATGATACTTCTAGTGATACTGGTCTAAGGTTTATCTCGCATGAAATCTAATCTTTCCTTTTGTCTAGTGCTTGAGTAATGTTGAGTTTGAATTGAGCACCAATGAGAGTTTCAATAGATCTAGCTTTGGACATTCTGAATATCACGAGCACCTTTTATATGTATTCTTTTTTAAATAAAAATATATTGACTTTTATGATATCATTTTTAATGTATATCATCGTAATTCTCTTAGATTTTACATATCTTTTGTTTTATTTCTCGTTTCTGATAAGCTTTCACGGTTGTAATCTAATATTTTCCCCATCTATAAGATGTCATCAATATACATCAACAACTGACTACGTCTTTCTATGTGTGTTTCTCCTTTACAATGGAAATAATTGTCATAACATTTTCTCTCATAATTATTTTATTTCATGAAAGATTCGAATATTTTATTCTACTATCTCGACGACTACTTCACCTCATATAGAATTCTCGTTAACAAACATATATCACATTCCTGTCTTTCTTCAAAACTTTGCGGCTGACGTGTATAGATAGTCTCTTTTATTTCTTCATGCATGAAGATAATAGTAACATTAATTTGATATATCTTAAAATAAAATCTAGAATAATTAGCAACAAAATCCTTATAGAGGTTTGTTTAACAACTGATGAAAATATTCTGTTAAATTAAATACCTTTATTTTGAATAAATCATTTAGGTACCAAAGTATATTTGTACCCAGGTGCTTCAACTCTCAAAATACCTTACATTCTGATTGAATATCCATTTACATCTAACAAGCTTCTAACCATTTGAGTACTTCTAAAGAATCCATTGGCCATTCTTCTTCAAAGAATATATTTCTTCCCTCTTAACCTTTTGCCATTTTGGTTGATCATTACTTCTTATAACATAAAGATAAGTTTCAGGTTCAAGAATATTTACATGCATATCAACAGATAAAAAAACATATAACATTGGCATAGTTTTGTATTCGTGTATGTTTATTAGGTCTCATTATCCTATCATTCACAAACTAATAACCATCAGTCTCATAATTTTGCCTCTCCGTCCAAACAATTGAAGTGTATGTACCATCAAAATCTCGAACTAATATCAAACTTATAAAGGGGTTGAATGTCTTCTACATGAGTTGACCCAT
This sequence comes from Limnanthes douglasii subsp. nivea, assembly GCA_036936605.1. Taxonomy (NCBI): domain Eukaryota; kingdom Viridiplantae; phylum Streptophyta; class Magnoliopsida; order Brassicales; family Limnanthaceae; genus Limnanthes; species Limnanthes douglasii. The sequence continues at coordinate 22,402,929 of JAUPFV010000001.1, read as the reverse complement.
ACAAAGTATGAACCCATTTTTGACAGAAGCATATTCAGTCTCACACTTTTTCTCAAACTTCACTTTAACTTTATCTCCATCTTTCATTGTAATATGTGTAGTCATTACCTTCGTGACAAGTGGCATCTCAACTTCATTGAACATCACATCATTGTTAAATAAAAATTTATTATTCCCAAGTTCCAAACACCACAACCTATACCATATTACTCGTTACAAATAACCAAGGACTAAATACTTCAATGCTCTTGGGTGAAGTTTGTCTTGCTTCACATAAGCATAAGCAGAACATCCAAACACTCTTAAAATTTTCAGTATTTATTTTTTTCTTGTCTATATTTATTGTGAATATTTGAACTTCAAAGTTGGGGATAAAATCATGTTGATGATCTAAGAAATTGTCTTGATAACTTATCGATGGATTTTTTGTCCCATATAAACTGTCAAAAGTATATACATTACCCTTTCTAATAAGGTTTGGTTCATCCCCTCAGCAAGTCATTTTGTTGAGAAGTTCCTTTCACGGTTTTGTGTTTACTTATGCCAATTTTAGAGTAATAACTAGTGAATGGTTCATTCATATAATTTAAGCTATTATCACTCCTCAACTTCTTATGAGTCTCCACCAGCTTCTTCTAGTATGTAAAAGCACAAATTATTTCATCATTGGTCTTCAAAAGTATAACCTATATTTTTTTTATAATAATCATCGGTAAGAGATATTAAGTATATGGTTGCTCATATCATAAGATACCTTGCATGTCCTCAAATGTCAAAATGAACATTTTCTAGCACAGCATGTGTTGTATGGGTACTGGTCAAGAACTTAATCTATTTATTCTTCTCTACACGCGGTATTCATAAAGTCTTAACTTATGAACCTGATCACCATCCAACAACTCTTGTTTGTTAAGTCTAGGTTTTTCATCCTCAAATTTCCTAACCTCCGATGCCACAACTTGGTAGAGTCTCTTTTTACACTACACAAACCTCCGACCATTGACTAATTTTAAAAACTAACATACCATCAATTATATAGGATTTTACAACAAATAATGAGCCTTATAGAATCCTAATTCACCTTTATGTTAAACCATTTATTGTCTAACATTCCAATCAAAATAAGGTTAAAATTAACGTTGATCCATACTTAACATGTGTTATCACTTTCTCAAGTCTTGTAGATAATCTGAGATTAAAAATCCCTATTCTTTTTACATCACAAGTTTTATAATTGTCTAATATGACATTGTCACCATCAAACAATTGTAAGTCTTCAAACCAATGTTTGTTGGAAAACATGTGAAATGAAGTATAAAGTCCAAAACACACTTGTTATCATATATAGAAAGTAGAAGCCATCAACATATCAATGTTCTCATAATAATCCAAAACCAATTTAGGTTTCACTAGCTTCAAAAATCCTATGATTATCTTATTTCGCCATCACATGATAATTCATTCGAATGTGACATTCTTTCTTACTTACCAACATTTTACTATAAAACAATTAGTTGGTCTTCTAGACCTAAATATTAAGTTTTATATACTATTACTTAAATATATCATTCGAGACCTTTTTTCTCATACTTAACACATGTCTAGATGATACAATCTTCAAAACAAATTTTCTCTAAAGATATTTTAAATACATGATATTATTCATTTCATATATATTTGGTTGAGATTGTTTTCATATAGCATGATGTCTGCATAGTGTAAATAGACATTCAACAAAGAGCTCATAAAGATATTTGTTTGATTATCATATTCTACTTTGACATCAACTACATTCAAGTTGATGATGATCTTGTTGAAATTATCCAAGTACTTTCGAGTCTCTCAGCTACCATCCGTAGTCATAATATATAATTTTTTATTGATATATAATTTATTTGGCAAAGACTTATTCAAGTAAATGGTTTGAAAGCTTTTTTTTCAAATTTTCATGACAATAAATTTTTTATATAGTTCTCTCATTACATCATTTTCCATCAATATAAAAATACAAATATTTATGTACAAATAAATCCTTGATTTTAATTCTTCAAATGTTAAAATTATTATCTCGAGTGCATCTATCAAGTTTTAACCGTCAAAGCTTTCAACTTACCAATAAACAACTTTTAGAAGTCTTTCCTCACATTGTTGAGACTTTTCTTATATCGATATGTATCTTATGTTATGACTTAATTCATATATAATAAACAAACTCATCCAATATTATAACTTTCTGTTGAGGTTGTAACCCTGTAGTGGCAGAAACTTACTAGTCATAATATGAACCCTCAGTACTCAAGCCTTTTCATAAGGTTAAAAACTGTATAGTAGTTGAAATCTCTAAAGTCGAGACTTTACACTCTGATTTTAAGTTTATTATTCCAGTCATTTTACTTCAAGTCTATTATTAACACTAGCTTTATCATTTGTAATATTGGAACTATAATCTTAAACTAAGTTAGATAAATTGTTTGTTATTTATGTTAACATAAACAAATTTTATCATATATGATTCATAAAATTAATGAGTGCTTAAAAACATTTAAAATTCTCAACTGTTTTTTAAATCTAAATATATGTTGAGAACTTATAACTTTTCAAGTTGATTTGATTATTTATAACGAAATTTAAAATGTATAAGTTATCTATTTGTTTCTATTTTTGAAAACTCGTTGAGGACTTTGAGATATTCTCGACTAGTGTACTGAATATTTTGATATTTTTACAAATCAGTTAAAAATCTAAAAGTTTTCAAGTGTATTTTAATTTTGAAGATCAATTAAAAACTTGTATAGTTCGTCATTGAGATTGTTGTTAATTTGTTCAGTCGTGAATTTTACTTTTTCTCAGTTGAGGTTATTATTTTTTCAAAATTATTTGAGAATTTTAGAATTTCTCAACTTGTGTTATTATTTTTTTTGAATTAGTTGATAATTTTATAACTTATTGAGTGAAAATTATATTTTTCCAAACTAGGTGAGAACTTGTGTAGTTTTAACTGAAGTTACTAGTTTTCAACATGTTGAGAATTTTTAAAGTCATATAGTTTAATAATGAATTTTAAAATATCTCAATATATGTAATTGTTCTTCTAGACGAGTTAAGAAATCTAGAGGTCTCAAGTGAGAAATAATATTTGACGCATCATATGAGAACTTGTATAGTTCTCAACTTAAGTTATTATTTTTAGACCAATTTTTAGTTTCAAAAGTTCTCAACTAAGATCATTGTTTTTTAAATATCAATCAACAATTTTATAAGTTGTCAATTAAAATTCATTTTTAAAGCATGTGAGAATTGATGTAGCTTTTAAACGAAGTTATTATTTTCACATAATTTAAAAATTTAAGAGGTTCTCAACTTAGGTTATTATTTTTTAATATTTTTTAATTGTTTTTGAAGTTTTTAACTAAAACTTATTATTTGGAAAATAAATTAAAATTTATATAACTCCCAATTGAAGTTGGTATATTCAAGCCTAACTAAAACTTATAGATTTCTTGGTTTAGTATTTTTATAGACCATTTGATAATTTTAGAATTTATAAATTAAAATATTATTGTACTTTATACCATGTAAAAAAATTATGTACTCCTCAAGTGAGATTACTATTTTTGAGACCATTTGAAAATTTTAAAATGTTTTAAACTCAAAGATTATCTTTTCAACTAAAATATTAATCAAATGTATCAATATGATGACCTTTATGATTCGTTCAATTAAGACAATATTTTAATGGCTTGAGTTTATTTACATATGGATCATAAGATATACATTTTTTTAGTATTAAAAAAGTTAATTGGAGTATTAAAAAAGTTAATTGGGGTTTGTTATAGCTAAATAGAAACTATGTAGTTTAAAAGATAAATTTTATAGTTAATAATTTACCCTCAAGCGATTTGCAAGGATAAAATATTTTAGGCTTAAGAAACTTTTTATATATTTTTACAAATATAGACACATAATTTTTATTCAATTCTCACATCATATCTCAAATTTTAAAAATAAAATGGTCACATGAGTTAATTTTGATCCATTGTGGTAAAAACCTGTACTACTTTTCCATACAGACATTCAAAAGTTGATTGATTCACAATTGTGTTATTTTATACTAAACCCAAAAGATCTTTTGAATACTTGAATTATTTCAAGAAAGTATTTAACTCTTGAATTATTTCGACATATTTAAACTATAAAACTCTAAAAATTAATTCATGAGTATTTTATGGTCATATTGTTTTTTTAAAATACTCAAGCAATCGGTCTTTAGATAATTTATATTGAACCAAACATTTTTTTTAAAGGTCAACTAAATATTTAAAATTAGAGGGTGTCGTTTAGAACTTATTTGGTAGATATTATTTTAGTTTCATTTTTAAAATACAGTATTTTTGTTTGATTTTATTTGAATAATAATTTTAATAATTTTATATTATTTTAATAAATAATGTTACACATATTATTTATATATGTTTTAATTTTTTAGATATCTTTTTTATTAAAAAATGTGCTAGATGTAGGGTCAAAATGACTGAAGATAGAACACAAGCTAGTTAATGAGTTTTATCTCGCATAAACGAGTTTGGCCACTGTAGGGGCACAACCTCAGAAAAGGGTTTGGCCAATGCATGGTCTCATTCATTGAGTAGTAAGAGTTCGTTTAATGTAGGGGGCTTGACCTCGATATGAGTTTAATATCAATCATGAGAAGCTCACTGTTAGTATCAGTTTTGTCTCATTATGAGAGCTTTGGTTTCAGTTTGAGTTAAGTCTTGTCATGGAAGGTATGAGCTATGATGAGCTTCAAGATTCGACGGTCTTATAAAATAATCTTTTATTACATGATGTATTAGTTGAAATTTAAATGGATAATACATAATGTGCCAAAATAGTCCAATTGTGTTATGATCGTTTTTGTGTACTATTTAATCACAATTATTACTCATGATGTTAGTACAAGTTTGTTATAACTATTTGGTGTATTATTTGATCATTATCGTTATCTAGATATTGATATAAGTTTGTTCTAACAGCCGGGTTTACTATTGTGAGCATGGTTTATGTTTATGTTATTATACATTTCACTAATATATATATAAATAAGAGTATTTTGAGAATTGAAAGAGCTTTGAGAGTAGAGAGAGAACACTAAAGGAATTTATTTATTTCATAATTAATGAATTCTTAAAAGAGAACCACTAAGAAAACATTGAGAGAAACCTAAATGTATTGTGAGAAGTTTTGTACAGAGTGTGAACTTGTATTGAATGTTCTTGTACTTTCTTGTTATTGTTTCGTCCATAAAATTATGCCGTATCCGAAAATTTAAGATTTCTCTATAGTTCGAACAAAATAAAATTTTGTGTTGGTTGTTTTATTCGTTTTTGTCAAGTTTTTCATATGTGTACAATTTAAAACGATACTTTGGAAATTAATTCCCTATCTAACTCCAGTTGTGAGTTTATTCCCTAACAAGTGGTATGACCAACGTATACGTGAACATAAAAATGAATTGATCGCATGTAAACAATACGAAAAAAAATAGAAGAATATCTATGAAGATGAGTTCAATGCAATTTGATTTTATTAAATTCATTAGAGATAATAATTTTGATATTTGGATAATTAAAATCAAAATTGTTCTTGTACATAAAGGATTGTCATTCATCATTGATGAGAAAAATGCAAGATAAATTGATATTGCGGTGATATATAAGACACATAATTATCTGATCTTGAGTGGTTGATGAAGTAATTAAGGACGAGTCTAAAGAATCTATTACCATGAACATCGATAATAAACTTGAATTTATTTATTCGAATAAATATTTGGCAAATAAATTGTATCTCACAAACTAGAAAACTCTAACTACGGATGGTAACAAGGATACTTGGATTTTTTCAAATAATTTCAATATAACCATTCTTGTTTTTTATGTAATAAAATTCGAGGTTAAAGATAAAGATAAATAATTATTCTCTTGAGATTTTTATAAAAAATGTATGAGCACTTTGTCGATACTATGAATAATTCTTTGAGTTCCAATGATCTTCAAATGAATTATATTTTGAAGAATGACCTTGTTATAAATGGCTTGAGTATTATAGAAAGGCTCGAGGAGAGAGATTGAAACAAGAACAAATTAATATCCAAATATAAAGGATACACTACTGCTTTTGTTGTAAAATGATGTTTTTGTAAGAGCGAAAGTCATTTCAACAGAATTTTGAAGTTAAAGATACCCCAATGGTTTATGGTGATTATGATTTTACGAATGTACTAATTGTTTCTACTTGCAGGTATAGTAACAAATATGTGATGGACTCGAGAATATCATTCCATATGAATTTCAACAAACACTATTTTAAAGTCCTTGAGAAGTTTTATGGTGGAAAGTTCATAACAGAGAATGATGAGTCGTGTGTTGTAAAAGAAATGGAGAGCATGAGGCTCAAGTTATCTACAACATTTGAGATAATAATAATAAATGTGAGTCATTCTCTTGATGTTAAAATAAACCTTTTATCTATTGGAATGTTAGATGATGATGTGTATAACTATAGAAGTGAAGTAACATAATTCGGGTAATGCGAGAATTATTAGTTGTTATGAAGGCTAATATAATTAATTATGTATAAATATTTTAAGGATTTGTAGTGGTAAGATATGTGCTTAGTGTTAAGAATGATTCTACTAAGCTTAAGTTATGGAATTTAAGGGAGAAAATATCAACTGAACTTAGAAAACAAGAGTTGTTAGATGGTGATAAAATTTAAAGCTAAGATTTTGTGAAAAACATGTTATAGACAAAAACAAATAGTTAAGTTTTCAATGAGAAACCATAAAATTTAATGTGTGCTTGAGTATGCTCATTCAGGCCTTTGGGGACTTGCAAGGTATACTACGATTAAATGTGTTAGGTAATATTTGTCCATGATTAAATATTATTTAAGAAAATTACAGATTATATGTTTTTGTTAAGTCTAAAAATGAAGCGTTAAATGCCTTTAAGGATTGGAAAAAGTTGGTAAAAAATCAGTTTGAAAAAAGATGTTGATAAAGTTAAGAATCGAATAAGAAGTTCAACATTAGCATGAGTTTGGTATTGGTCGAGACTCGAGAGTATGATAGTTTAGATGCTTTTGATATTCAAAATAATGAGCAACAAATAGATTATGATAATTATTAGTTGACGAGAGATACAACTCATAAACCTAGCATGCCTACACAAAGGTAAGGCTATACTAACATTATTGGTTATAGTTTATCCATTGAAATACGATAATGTTTCTTGAGCATGAAAGTTATCAAGATGTTATAAAGATAAGTGATAAATTGAAATGATAAATTGTTGTAAAAAAATGAATTCTTTGAAAAATAATAGTACTTGGATTCTTGTGAAGCAACCAAAAAGTCAAAAAAAAAAATTGGTTGGAAATTAATAGTTAAAATAAAGTAAGGTATTCATTGGGTTGAACTATCTAAGTAGAAAGTTAAATTAGTGGCTAAGAGATTTATACAAAATGAGGGTTTTGATTTAAATATAAATTTATAATCGTTAGATGGATGTTACTACTGCATTTTTACACGCGGAACCGGAGGATACCATTTATACGATATAATATTAAAAATTGAAAGAATGTGAGAAAATTATTGTGCGTTTGTTAAAAATACATCTACACGACTATAGCAGTTACCAAGATAATAAAATAAGATATTTGACTATTTCATAAAGTCAATTAATTATGAGAGAAGATGTAATG